>CM024268.1:32716134-34176759 GCA_013621005.1 Aeschynomene evenia | reverse complement strand
TTTAAAGCCTATAGCCTTCAATTTCTTCTAAGTTTTAAAAATTATGAAATTCAATATTTTTAAGAATATAGTCTTTATTTTTATTGTGTTTCTGAAAAAAAAAAAGTAAAATCTCACTTTTTAAAACCTATAGCCTTCAATTTCTAGTAAGTTTTAAAATTTATGAAATTCAATATTATAAAGACTATAATGTTTAATTTTATAGTGTTTCTAGAAAAATATTGAAATCTCAATTTTTGAAGCCTATAGCCTTTAATTTCTACTAAGTTTCACAAATTGTAAAATTCAATATTTTAAAGACTATAATCTTTAATTTTATACTGTTTCTAGAAAAATAGTGAAATCTCACTTTTTAAAGCCTATAACCTTCAATTTTTACTAAGTTTTAAAAATTATGAAATTCAATATTTTAAAGACTATAGTCTTTACTATTATAGTTTTTCAAGAAAAATAGTGAAATCTCACTTTTTAAAGTCTATAACCTTCAATTTCTATTATGTTTAAAAAATTATGAAATTCAATATTTTAAAGACTATAGCCTTTAGTTTTATAGTGTTTCTAGAAAAATAGTGAAATATCACTTTTTAAAGCTTATAGCTTTCAATTTCTACTAGGTTTTAAAAATTATGAAATTCAATATTTTAAAGACTATAGTCTTCACTTTTATAGTGTTTCTAGAAAAATAGTGAAATCTCACTTTTTAAAGTCTATAGCATTCAATTATTAATTACTTCTAAAATTATGAAATTCAATATTTTCAAGACTATATAGTCTTTACTTTTATAGTGTTTCTAGAAAAATAGTGAAATCTCACTTTTTAAAGCCTATAGCCTTCAATTTTTACTATGTTTTAAAAATTATGAAATTCAATATTTTAAATATTATAGTCTTTAATTTTATAATGTTTCTAAAAAAATAATAAGATTTCAATTTTTAAAGCCTATAGCCTTCAATTTCTAATAGGTTTTAAAAATTATCAAATTCAATATTTTAAAGGCCATAGTCTTCACTTTTATATTGTTTCTAGAAAAAATAGTGAAATATCACTTTTTAAAGCCTATAACCTTCAATTTCTACTAAGTTTAAATAATTATGCAATTCAATATTTAATAGACTATAGTCTTTACTAGTGTTTCTAGAAAAATAGTGAAATCTCACTTTTTAAAGCTTATAACCTTCAAATTCTACTAAATTTAAAAAATTATGAAATTCTATATTTTAAAGGCTATAGTCTTTACTTTTATAGTATTTATAGAAAAATAGGGAAAACTAACTTTTTAAAGCCTATAACCTTCAATTTCTACTAAGTTTTACAAATTATGAAATTCAATATTTTAAAAACTATAGTTTTTACTTTTATAGTGTTTTTGGAAGAAAAAAATAGTGAAATCTCACTTTTTAAAGCATATAGCCTTCAATTTCTACAAAGTCTTAAAAATTATGAAATTCAATATTTTAAAGACTATTAGTCTTTACTTCTATTGTGTTTCTAGAAAAATAGTGAGATCTCACTTTTTAAAGCCTATAGCCTTCAATTTATACTAAGTTTAAAAAATAATGAAATTCAATATTTTAAAGACTATAGTCTTTAATTTTATTGTGTTTCTAGAAAAATAGTGAAATCACACTTTTTAAAGCCTATAGCCTTCAATTTATACTAAGTTTAAAAAATAATGAAATACAATATTTTAAAGACTATAGTCTTTAATTTTATTGTGTTTCTAGAAAAATAGTGAAACCACACTTTTTAAAGTTTATAGCCTTCAATTTCTACTAAGTTTTAAAAATAATGAAATTCAATATTTTAAAGACTATAGTCTTTACTTTTATAGTGTTTCTAGAAAAATAGTGAAATCTCACTTTTTAAAGTCTATTATAGCCTTCAGTTTCTACTAACTTTCAAAAATAATGATATTCAATATTTTAAAAACTATAGTATTTAATTTTATTGTGTTTCTAGAAAATAGTGAAATCTCAATTTTTAAAGCCTACAACCTTCAATTTCTACTGAGTTTTAAAATTTATGAAATTCAAAATTTTAAAAACTATAGTCTTTACTTTTATAGTATTTCTAAAAAAATAGTGAATTTTCACTTTTTAACGCATACATGTACAAGATCCTTATGGCAAGACATCAAGAAGTAAAACTCTATTAGTATTATGATTGAAATCTAGTTATAGCAACAAGCCATCAAGTTTTATAAACTTGTATAGAAAAAGGAAATCATTCCATTACTGCAATTTCAATGATCACCCATTTCTCAACTTGGGGAAATGCTTTCTTGACAATACAATAAGAAGAGTCTGAAGAGAAATACTAAAAATAATATAAACATTCTACATAAGACACTAAAGCACCCCTCCAACACATATCTCATGGAAGTCTCACACTTGAAGTACATCTCTTAAGCTCCAACATGTCAATAGGAAGAGCCTCTTCAGGAAAATCACAAGCTCTGATCTTCTCTGGCCCTTGATCAGGTAACAAATTACAAGGTGGAGGTGAAACACCACTTGTGATCCCTTCAATATCAGTACAAGTCCATGGCTGTTTCTTAGCCTTAGCTGATAATCCTATACTCACATTGGCAATACAAATTCCTGTAAAAGGGTCATTAGAGATTCCTTCAAATCTAGCAGCAATTGTAACATTCTCTGCCACAACATCTCTATAGTTAATCCCTTTGATCTCAGGCAATGCATTAGGGTCATAGTGGCTATCAGCATGTGATCCATAATCACCTGTCATCTTAAAAGCCCATTTCATTGTGTGTAAGTTCATTCTCTTCACATATATGTCCTTAACATACCCTCCTCTTCCTACTGCTGTTTTGATCCTTACACCTGATTCTGTTTGGATTGCTGTGATGTCCTCTGCTCTCACATCTTGGATTCCACCTGACATTTCACTCCCTAAGGCAATTGTTGCACTGTATGGTGAAATACATGTTAGCCTCCTTATGACTAGTTGTTTTGTTGGCCAACCAAATTTTATGCCATACTCATCCCACCCACTCTTCACAGCCACACAATCATCCCCAGAAACTATATAGCAGTCTTCAATTCTTGTATTTGTGCAGGAATCTGATAGGAGGAAAAAAAAATACAAGCTTTTAGTTCTTGCTTGCTATATTGGTTTGTGTTAGTTATGGTAAACATGATTTATTACATTATAGCGTCATATGATTCATATAGTCGAGTCTGCCAAGTGGTATAAAAATTATACAAGCTTTTATTTCTTGCTTGCTATATTGGTTTGTGTTAGTTATTGTAAACATGATTTATGACATTATAGCGTCGTCTGATTCATATAGTCGATTCATATAGTCGAGTCTGCCAAGTGGGATAAAACTTATACAAGCTTTTATTTCTTGCTTGCTATATTGGTTTGTGTTGGTTATTGTAAACATGATTTATGACATTATAGCATCATCTGACTCATATAGTCGAGTCTGCCAAGTGGGATAAAACTTATACAAGCTTTTATTTCTTGCTTGCTATATTGGTTTGTGTTTGTTATTGTAAACATGATTTATGACATTATAGCGTCATCTGATTCATATAGTCGAGTCTGTCAGCTGGGATAAAACTTAGTTGTTATGTTAAGATATTATCATTTTCTTTTTAAAGTCTTGTGAGTGACATTATTCTAAATTTGAAGAATCTTGTTTACTGACCTGGGTTGATGCCATCAGTGTTTGGAGATGTGACAGGAGCAATGATGGTGATACCTTGCACAATAATGTTGCTACAAAGTGTTGAAAATTTTGTTACAATCTTAAAAAAGTAAAAAGAGAATAAGAGGTGTAAAAATAGTTCTTGTAATTTTCAACATTCTTGAGTACTAGTAAAGTGAGTTATAATTACCTGCTGTAAACAGGATGAACATGCCATGATGGAGAGTTAAGGAGTGTTAGATTTGAGATTTGAATGTTGTTTGAGAACATTAGTTCAATCAGGTAGGGCCGAGTGTACTTCAACTTCTTTCTGTGGAATTGTTGCCACCAAAATGCACCCTGGCCATCAATGGTGCCATTTTCCCCTGTTAAACAAAAGTATCATAATTGATACTAAGATTTATCCTTAACAATAATAATAATGTTCACAAGTTAATTTAGTAAGTAAATTTGGTAATTATAACTCAATTTTTGCATACATAGTGCTTTTACTGCTAGTTTTGTTAGAAACCACATAACTAATACTTTGAATGATTATTTCTTACTATATTCTTCGTCCATTTTTATATGTCACTTAAAAAGTACCAATGTATCGTTGAGTTCAGATATATTAATTTTTCAATGTACCAAAATATCACGGATAAAAGTGAACTGTGGTAGTATTTTGTTTTAGTTTCCTAGTACCTGTGACAATAACATCAGTGAGGTTTGTTCCAAATATGAAGCTGGTGTATCTTCCTGCTGGTGCATCTCTTCCTCTACCATATGATGGGAGTGGTTCAAGCACAGGCCACTCAGTCATATCCTAAACCATTTTATTAATACAATTAATAGAATAATAATAATAATAATACAAAAAGTGTCAGCAGAATCATTCTCCTAGATAACAAAAGACCAAAAAGTGCAATGGACCACAATGCTATTGGCACTGGCAAAGTTGGTGTCTTGATGTAGGTGTAGACCATAGGGTAATATTATCCTGACATTCACAATTTGATGTTTATAATACATTCAAAGTTAGTCCGATGTACGAAATTGTGAATGTAGTAGTATTTTTGGTCAGCATGAAAGAGAAATAATATCTTAATCTTTATTATATGTTGTTTTTAATTTTTATAAGATACTCATTTACTCTGTTTCTTATCTTATTTTTTGTGGTTTGATTTGGTGGATGTCAATAGTAATGTTGGAAACAATAATGCTTTGATGAATTATTATAAGAATATTGCTCTCTCATGCTTTTAGGCTAAAAGTGAGGGAACTTGTTGTGACACATTCTTTGCATTTCATTTATTGGACTTCTCTCATATGAAACACACACGTGAACCCCTCCTTTTAAAAAGGTCTATTTCCTATTTCATAAATCAGCAATGACTCTTATGATATTGACAAATAACAGATGGCTGGTATTTTTTTAAGAGAAACTTTAAATTAGTGGTAACGCATTCGATACCGGGACATGACAAACCACCAACCCCAACAGGTGTTTACGGTGGAATTTATAGATTACCCATCAAGAGAGACTTAACACAAGATTCCAACTCAAACCGTAGCTAGCATGGGCGGAGAGCTAAATCAGGTGTGTTAACCCTCGTTCGCAGCCGATATTCTACAATAAAGTTTAAATAATTCTGGCCCATAAAAATAGTGGCCTAGTTCACAAGGCTTCAAAATTAGGAGGAAAGTACATGTATGCAGTTTATCTCCTAGCAAAGATGATTATTGCAGGATTTTATGCTGCAATAAATAATAAAGAAAGTATATTATTTTTATTTGTTAGCTATCTACCATGCAATGAAATTCATGAAATATTTGAACATCTCTTAATATTTCTTTGCAAGTTTTGCTTTTTATGATCATAATTGAGAAAATGTTATAACCAAAAGCTGCCAAAAAGAAAAGGTGCAGGAACAAACAGATGAGGCCAAATTGGTGGTTAACATAACAACAATACTAGCCTATACACCAGAGTCAGTATAATAATATCAGAAACAGACTTTTTTTTTTCTCTCCACTATCATCAAAAATTGTGTAGCAACAATACCACTTCTAAAATCACAAGGCAGTAATATAATGTAAATGGTGGGTGAAAATGGTTAAAGACTTTAGTTTCATAGGATCATCACTGAGAAATGCAAGGAAATGTGTGGTGAAAAGTTGTGGGGTAGATGCAGAGTATAAGCAGATTCTGCTTAAGTACATTCATAAAACTAAAGTTTTCAATCAAAGCCAAATTGTTTCAGGAAATACAAAATCACTTCTAATTATGTCCTGAAATCTCATATTTGTGGTTAATATTTAGTCATCAAAGGATTATATAAGCTGCATTTGTTACATATTTTTTTCACAAAAAAGTGATTTCTTTTCAAGTGAAAAAAAATCACTTTTCATTGCAGCAATTCGTATCAGCTTCTTCTTAAAAGCTAAAAATAGATTATTTTTAAGCAACTTTTAGCTTTCAAGTAAAAGCTTATATGAATAACTCCTATAAAAAATCACTTTTCATCATAGCAATTATTCATACCAACTTCTTAAAATAAAACTAAAAACAGACTATTTCAAGCAACTTCTAGCTTTTAAGTAAAAGCTAATATAAACAACTTCCATGAAAAGTGAATTTTTCATAAAAGAAGTAGAAATTAATGAGGATTTACCTGAGAAGCAAGAAGAACAGCATCTTTGTCAAGATATAGAGTGAAGTGACTAGTGAGGGTGAAACTACCAGTAAGCCATTTTCCAGCAGGAACATAGAGCTGAGATCCTCCATCAGAACCATACTGACTCAAATGACTTATTGCAGATTGAAATGCCTTTGTGTTTGATGTCATTCCATCTCCAACACCACCAAAATCTGTCAATGATGCACTGTGTGCTCTGCAGTTTATAGCATTGTACTCAAATGAAGTTGTCACTATCTTAGTTTTTCTGCTGCTTTCTGCTCTCTCTGAACTCACTAATGTCACCAAAATGACTCCAAAAATTACTCTAATCATCTGCAAAATGAAAAGCAAAGAAACATTATTATATGTAGTGAAGTTTTGCTGCATATATAGAATAATGAAGGAGGGGAAAAGGGTCTTAGTTAAGTTGTTGTACCCTCATGTGAGTTTTCCACAAGAGCTCCATCCTAAGAAGAAAAAAGGCACTTTGGAATGAATTTGTTTATTGGTATATGTGAGGAGTGTAGCTAAGTTCAAGTATTTATAGCAAGATTATGAAAACCGAACCGGCCGTCAAATGGGACAAGGTACTAATTCAGAGGTTTATTGGTTCACTCGGTTCAATTGACAGTTACTCGTTATACTGATTTTAATCAATTTTTATGGTTTTTGATCGATTTTGAACCAGACTGATAACTGGTCCCGATTTAATCCATTGAACTTGACAGTCCGATCTGATTTTCGTAACAATGATTTACGGTGGAAGTTCAATTATGGCCTATAGGTCCAATATAGTTACTAGAAGTTATGGTTTATATATATATATATATATGACATACATGAGTTTTTTTGTGATTCTTAAATCAAGGAAGAAGCATAACCATCTTAGTTAAGATTATGAAGTTAATGTCATCTTTACCATTAGGAGGCATAACATACCAAAAGAATGATTGTTGAGTGCAAGTTGTAAAATCTTAATTGCTACTTTGAACAAAATTTGTGTTTGTCATTCTTTCTTTCTTTCTCCAAATTCATGAGTGCACTTTCATATTATTTTCAGCATTTATTTTAGGACTACATATCATTATTGTTTCAAACATTTATGTTTTATGAGATTGACTAATATTCAATATTATATGACACTTAAAGCTTAAATGTGCTTAATTTCTTCTAGCTTGGAATCTTTGACAGCACAATCATCAAGCATCAAATTTTCCAATCCTAGAAACTTAATTCAATGAATAAAAATATGGAGTCTCATTTCAACATTTTATTTTTTATTTTTGCCGTGAAATGTTAACTTTACAGGCTCATAATTTCCATAATAGAATGCCAATCTTACTATCTTATATGGTGCCCACATGTTCATATTTCACACACCTATATTAAATGTATAGTAAATGCAGTGACATAGACATAATTTTCTATTTATATATATATAAAAAAGGGTTCTGCTAAGAAGTGCCTAAGAGCACTTGTTAAGATAGCAAAAGAAGAAAGATTTATTTTGAAAATATGTATTTTGATATCTTTTAGTTTATAGACTTTAAAATATTGAATTACATGAATTTTTCACATATAGTAGAAATTGAAGGTTATATACTTTAAATCGTGAGATTTCACAATTTTCTTTATTGTATTATAAAATAAAGACTATAGCCTTTAAAATATTAAATCACATGAATTTTTCACATATAATAGAAATTGAAGGCTACATACTTTAAATGGTGAGATTTCGCAATTTTCTTGGTTGCATTATAAAATAAAGAGTATAAACTTTAAAATATTGAATCACATGAATTTTTCACACATAGTAGAAACTAAAGGCTATATATTTTAAAAGGTGAGATTTCACACTTTTTTAGTTGTCTTATAAAATAAAGACTATAGACTTTAAAATATTGAATCACCTGAATTTTTCACATATAGTAGAAATTGAAGGCTATATACTTTAAATTGTGAGATTTCACAATTTTTTGTTGTATTATAAAATAAAGACTATAGACTTTAAAATATTGAATCACATGAAATTTTTCTATATAGTAGAAATTGAAGACTCTATACTTTAAATGTGAGATTTCACAATTTTATAGATTGTCTTATAAAATAAGGACAATAAACTTTAAAATATTAAATCACATCAGATTTTCATATATATATATATATATATATATATATATATATATATATATAATAGAAATTATGAGATTTAGTAAAAAATGAGTGTATACGAAAAAAAAAGGTGTTTCTAGGAAAAGAATATCACGAATGATAATAAGGTTACTCTTTAGTCAGAGACCTATAGGCCCATAATAATAAGGTTACTCTTTATTGGAGTTCTCACTTCTGACTATTAGGTCTCGTGAGTGCCGCCACCCTCACCCCACCATTGCCGACCCACTTCACGGGTGCACAAATCCTCTTCTGTCTCTCTATCTCTATATTATACTATTATACTCCTTGATGAGCTGAAAAAGTAGATTTCATAAAGAAAAGAGTAAAGGACAAATATATCTCTATTAATTTTTGTCGTAGACGTATAGGTCTCTAACTAAAATAAATAGTAAAAATATCCCTAATTAATACAAATGTTAGATTTATAGGTCCCTCAGTTGTATTGGTTAAAGACCTATGAGTCAAACGTTAGTTAAATGGTGAAGTAACCGAGGGACCTATAAGTC
Organism: Aeschynomene evenia; assembly: GCA_013621005.1. Taxonomy (NCBI): domain Eukaryota; kingdom Viridiplantae; phylum Streptophyta; class Magnoliopsida; order Fabales; family Fabaceae; genus Aeschynomene; species Aeschynomene evenia. Next base: position 34,167,741 of record CM024268.1, on the reverse strand, counting down.
TAATATTTGTATTGGTTAGGGACAATTTTACTATTTATTTTGGTTAAAGACCTATATGTTAACGACAAAAATTGATAGTGACCAATTTGTCCTTTACTCTAAAGGATATATATATATATAGCATTTGCATTTTAATTCAATAATATTTATCATACAATACAAATACATTCAATTAGCATACAACATGTGCTATATATAATATAGAATGTTTGTTATATGTATATATGGTATACATGTAACACACATTATGTATTATGTAATAGCACACGTTAGATACTAGTTGAACGTATTTTTGTTGTACGTCATACATAGTTGTATTCTAATTTCATTATTATTTATACTTTTAAGTTAAGTTTGTGGCTTAATTTTTCTCAATCCTTTTAATATTTAATGCTACTATGGTTTTACTTCAAACGCTTCATCCTAGGCTCCTAGCTAGCTAACACTTTCTGCTAAAGGAGCAAATTAAAGAACCTCTTTTCCTCAATTCATTTTGATTTTAATCTACTAGTTTCATATTAGCTTTTTTTTTTAAGATAAGTAACCAAACCATAAAAGCGATTAATCATATATAATAGTTAATTAATCATGAGTTAATTAAGGCAAGTGGTATTGGCAGCACTTTTAAGTTTAGCAATTAATTAATTAATCATAAGTTATCAATATAGTATATAGTTGTATGCAACTATATATATAGTTTTCTGTTTCATTCTTTCATTATCTAGTGACTAGTAGTAGATTTACTCTAGATAGCTAGCTAGAATTGTGGCCTATATGACATCAACAATATAATATATATAATAGTTAATTAGTTAATACAATACTGATTGTGGGTATCAACATAAGTTATAAGTTATTATCAGTATTATTGGAAACAATAATAACAATAATGCTCGTGGTACAACAAAAATACGTCCAACTAGTATCTAACATGTGTTATATATAAGACGCAATGTGTGTTATACGTACATGTGTTATACATATAGCACACATTACGTCTTATGTATAGCACTCGTAGAATATTAGTTAAATGTATTTCTGTTGTACGGGAAATATTATTGTTGTTGGAAAATACCTAACACATTACTAACATATATAATAACAATCCGGCTACGTGTACACCCAAAGTGTATCCACCTATCTATCCACCTACATAGCACAGAACATTTAATTATTATCTCTTTCTTCCCTAATTTTTCTCTCTTTTTGTTTCCATATTTTTCTCTTTTACGGACCACAATTTTCTCCAACCTAATTCAAAACCGATTTAAAAATTTTCAAGCATGCAACAAATATTTTTAAATATATTATCTTAAGAAATTCAAAATTCAAATACGATTTTAGAAATCAATTCCATAAAATCATAATTCATACCACAATTTCAAAATCAAAGAGATAATAAAGTCAAAAAAAGTAACATAATAAAATATTTTGCACAGTATAAAAAATGTATGTACATTATAAAAAAATGTGTGTACAATATCAAGAAGTTATATATAAATATTTTGTGTGTACAATATCAAAAAATTATATATAAATGTGTACAAAAAATGTATGTACATTATAAAAAAATGTGTGTACAATATCAACAAATTACAGAAAAATGTGTGTACAATATCAAGAAAATATAAAATAAATGTATGTACATTATCAATAAAATATAATTAAGTATATTTTTATTAATAAGTGTATGAGGTAAGTAGAAAGTATATAAATGTGTGTATCAAGTGCATAAAAAGTGAGTAGTTTGTAAATCGTACATAAATGTATGTAGTTTGTGTAAAAAAAATGTGTAGATTGTACATAAATGTGTGTAACTTGTATATAAATGTGTGTAGATTTTATATAAAATGCGTGTAATTTGTGAGTAAATTCGTGTAGCATGTCCATAAAAGTGTGTGTAGCATGAGCATAAAAATGCAAGTAGTTGACACAAAAACAAGTGTATTGATGAAATGAAAAATGTATGTAGATAATTTAACACGTTTATATAAAAATTGTATTGTTTACTGTACAATTGAATAATAATATAATATAAATAATCTAAATTTACAAAATTTTATTCATGTCTTCATTAATCTGGTATACACTGATTATTTCATTATAGTCACCGTCTTTCATCATATGAGAACCAATGACTAATATAAGTGAAAAAAAAGTTTAAAAAATCATAATGAACTTCAATACAATACAAAACAATAACATATTACAAACAAATTTGCAAAAATCATGAAGGGGATCAGATGAATACCTACCACATAAAAGAATTTAAAAATACTGAGGAATGATTGAGATCGGTCTCTCTCCAATACACATGCAATACATAGTAAAACACATGATCAATCGACCGATAAAAAAAATAGTGAGATGTGAAAAAAAAATGTGACTAATCTATTGGGAGCAATTCCTAAAAAAATATTGCAAGAATCATGGGATAAATTGATCACAATTTTCTAACCAAATTATTAGTTATTGTAGAGAGAAAAATTAGGAAAGAAAAAAGAATAGAGAAAAATTAGGAAAAAAAAGATCATATCGAACTTAATTTTTTATGTAGGTGAATACATGGGTGGATCATAATTGGATGTACAAGTAATTTTTCTCTATATAATAATAATTGAACTGTTTTCTCAATACGCATTGGTTAATGGTAGGGTCCTCCCTTTCTTTTGCCTTCTAAACATCTACCATAGCCGCAAATTTATGAGTATCTAGGACATATAATAATAATTATTATTATTATTAATTAACATATTCTTTTTCTTTCTGTTGCACTCACGAGTCACAACAGCACTCATCATCTACTGCCATATGCAACCAATAGTGGGCCTTTGTGGATGCAATTCAAAGACAACAAAGACACTTTTAAATAATCACGAGCCTATTCTCTGTTTCCCTTTTCTAGAATGACTAAATTCTGATAAGAGAAACATATTTTTGTCCTTTATATATACATCACAAACAAATACATCTATTTTTAATTATTATTTTATTTCGACCCATCATTTATTTATTTTTCATCATAGTGTATTTGGTACTCGGGTAACAATAAAAGTTGGAAATTTCTCCTAACTATTAGGGTTGGAAAGCACAACAATTAGGGAAATCATAATTAATGAATCTAAGTGAGCCAGGCGGTCACATTTCAACCCAAAATTTTAAGACAATGAATTTATGAGTTTTCCAACTTATAAACATCTCACTTAGTTTATTATTAACCGATATGAGACATCACCTCACACTTGAAACCTAACAATTTTCTGCCCAACACATCTCAATCTCATCAGCAACCTAAGTATTCAATGACAAACAAGCCACAGGTCGAATGCCACATTCCAAGCAAAAACCTTAAGACAATGAGTTTATGAGTCTTCCAACTTATAAACATCTCACTTAGTTCATTACTGACTGATGTGGGACATCACCTCTCACACCTGAAACCATACATTATTATTTTATTTTGACGATTTGACCTAATATTTAAAGTTAAATATCTACAAGACATCATCAAAATTAATAGTATAAAAAGAGTTTAAAAATTTAGATAAGAAACACTCTATAAATCAAGAATTTAAATGTATAAATAATATTTTTGTTTGGTACTAGGACTAATTGATAGACCTAGCTCGAACTTATTAATTCAACTGATTTTTTTTTTATCAGATATTAATTCAACTGATGAGACACCCTTCCCCAACCCCAATAGTCCTATGGCTCGAAAGGTAGTAGGACGCTATTCCGGTCATGCCCTTCGTTAGGGTCATAACCACAAATTAATAATAGCTTCACTCATTAATTTCTCAGCTTTATATACCTCGTGGAATGATAGAACAAGATAATTCTATTCCTAACCTAAATACTAACCTACCCTATCTTAGCCGGACATGAAAAATACTCAATATTTACATTGTACTAATTACCTTCAATATTTTAAGTTTTGAATATATATATATATATATATATATTGACAATATAAAAACAATGAATATACTCTTTGAAAATGAATGATACCATATTATTTGTCTCATTCAAGAAGCAACCTGACCTCTTTGGATTGGGTGGTTGAAAAGAAAGACTCATGAAATGGGTTGCTAGAGTTTATTATATTAAGAACAAATTACACCCAATTATAATATAATTTTAAAAAAAAACATTATAATTTTGAGAAAAGAATAAAGTAATTTTTTTCTTATATTAAACAAGAAGAAATCTTGGTGGCTAGCTAGTGAAAACCGACAAAACTTTCCCTAATCCAAATACCATAACATGTTTTGAGATTCTTTCATGTGAGGTTTTATTTATCATATATCATTGTCATGATTGGGAAAGTGGCAAGGTATTGGACTTCTGTTGAGGAATTTCATCAAATAAGGTTGCCTACTTTTTGCTTGTGGCTAATTATTCATTCTAGTTACTTTTTTTTTAGATTTTGTTGATGAAGTATTCTAAGTGAATTTATCAAGAATATTCAAAATATTAAATGTTAGTAAAATTTAAAAGTATTATGATAGATCTATTATATAAAATATATTTTAAGCAAATATTTACAATTTTATTATATTAAGGAGGGTCTTTATGGCTATCTAGTGTTAGTGCATCTCATATGGCTTCATCATTATTTCTCTCTCTTGTGAATTTGTGATGATGAAGAAGCTTATCCAGTGGAATCAGTGATTATATGTTTTGGTTTTTGCATTTTAAAAATAAAATCAGTGTCTTTTCATAAGTGTGCTCGTGAGTCCTTCCTTCTTATTTTGGCTGGTGGAAAAAAAATCCTCAATTCAAATTAAAAAATTTGTTGTACAATATAAATACAATCAATTAGTATCTATCGTGCGATATATGTCATACGTAAGTGTTGTGTTATACATGTGATACACATTATATATAGTATATAACACGTATTTAATACTAGTTTGATATATTTATGTTATATAACAAGCATTATTCATTAAAAGTAATGGGAAATAAGATGTATATTTACCTTCTTATTATGAGAGTGTATCTCTAGTTATATTGTTGATTTTGTGTTCTTTATGTTCTTATTTTCCAAGAGTACAAAAAATTCATAAATTCTTTGGTTTAACAGAAACATTTTTTATCCTATTTTCATAACCAAACATATGAATTTTATATGTCTATTTTATTTTTTATTACACTCTCTCTGACAAAATCTAACTCTATTGGAGATAAGTCTGCTATGAGGTATAGTATCCTCCTCTGTCCTTAGTCAATCGAGCATAGAAGTTGGAGTTTTTATTACATGACTCATAATTTAGAACTTAACAAAACAATTAAGGCCCAATAGTGTGGACAGAAGTTAACATACCTAATGGAAGTTCTGGCCCACGTTTCATCAATTTAGGATTACCCAATTTACTCTGAATTGGGCTTATTTCATTAAGACTTTCTAGAGCTTACAAAATTGGGTATTATTTTTACCAAAAGAAATAAAATAGGGTATTGACCAAAAACTAATAAAAATAGTTTGACCTAAAAAATGAAAAGAAGGAATGGACAAAAAAAGAAGAATGCATTTCAAAATAAAAAGCTACAAGTAGAAATTTAAAATTATATAAATTGATACATATTAGAAAATAGAGGTAATATTTAATTTATTCCTTGATTCTTTCTCATTATATTATGAGAGAAAAAATTAATATTGTTTAAAATTTTAAATAATAAATAATATTGACACTTGTTAATGAATAGCATAGTAATATTGAAGTGATCGAAAAATACATTACTCATTTTATTCTTTAATAAATGTCCATTTTTTACATTTATTAAGAAAATAATTGATTAAGCTTGGAAATAGATAATGCTTAGTGTATTATACATTATTACTCTTATTAATATAATCTCTCATATTTAATCTTATATCTTAATTTTCTCTCTTATAAAGGTATTAAAGGAAAAATAATTAATATTGTCTAAAATATAATTCTTATTAAATGAACATATATTAGTAAAAAATTAAAAAAAAAATGAAAGTGAACACTTATTAAATAACGAATGAAATATTTGTAAAGCAATTGCGCAACTCGATCGGAGTTATCATTAATATCTTTTTTATCAGCAGATCTTGAACCTAAAGCCCACACATGATGATCAAGCACTATTTTTATTCTCTATTAAGTGTTTATTTTTTATTTTTTGTATTTCTACTAATATTTTGCCTATTTAAAAATTCTAGACAATATTAATTTTTTCCTTAGATACCCTTATAACAAAGAGAAAGTTAGATATAAAATTAAGTAAGAGAGATGATATTAATAAGAATAATAATATAAAATACATTAAATATTACATATTTTTAAAATTATTTAATTATTATTTTAATATGTGTAAAAAATAAAAAGTTAACACTTATTAAAGAATAAAAAGAGTATTAGAGAATTAAAAACAACAATCCAAAAAAGCAATTTTAACATAATTAATTGTATCTAAAATTAGTTCTGGAAAAGCAAAATGAAACATAGTAACAAGCCATAATTTTCTCCAAATATATATACAGGGCTGGGTTGGGTCAGATTTGGTTAGGCCTGAGCCCGACATTAAGATCGGGTCTATCTTTTGGAATCTGAACCTGATCTAATGGGCGGCCGGGTCATATCATGTTAATCTGACTTTAATAAGGCACATAATAATTTGGACGAAGTATATAGCATAGTTATAAAGTTTAAGAAATGCGAAAAGTTGACAGCATGTACTATATGTAAGAAATAAATATTAAGATCTATTTTTCTATATATATTTGAAAATATATAAAACCAAATCAACTAAACTTTAAAAGTTTATAAAATATTACTAATTATTATATTAAAAATATATATCTAAAAATAAATGAAATTTCTGATCGAGTTTGACCAACTCAAAACATAACCCAAAAATGATCTAAAAAGAATACCGAGTTAAAATTCATGGTCTGAATCTAAAAGAAGTGCTTCGAGATGTACGAAATTGGTGGGACGATTCGAACCATAAACACCCCTAAATTATCTAGATTAGCACTTTTAGGACTATTTGACCTTGAGTAATTTTAGTTTCCTATATGATCATTTGACCCTAAAAATAATTGAGAAATGATAGACGTACATCATATTTTTATCTATCAAGCATCCATCAGATATTATTTTAATTGGCGGTTGAGAAATATATGTAAGTTTTTTTATTTTTATTTAAAATGGTGGGCCCAAAATAGCATAATATGATTGATGAATCTATATATTGATGTACATGTAGTACTATTGAAAAATAATTAGGTATATTTTATACCAAGTTGACCCGGCTAGCTTTTGGATATGGGCCTCCTGATAACTTGATAAGCTTATAAAAGTAGTTCTAGTTTTCTAGAGCAAAAATAAAAGTAGTTATAGGTTTTGACCATCTTTGTCAGATCGGTGGAATATTCCTATGTCTTACATTATTATAACGTCATCACTAATTGTTTTATTTGTTTGAAATTGAATTTAAATCATTATAATAATTATATGTATGACTATTAGATTAGTAGTGTATATTTTTAATTCAGTAATAGTATATGTACAATAAAAATACATTCAACTAGTATCCAATATATGTTATGTGTCATAATGTGTGTCATATATAATATTTGTTATATATAACATATATTATATCTGACACATAGCACATATTAGATACTAGATGTATACATTTCTGTAGTACAACAATTATTTTTTTTATTTTCATTATATTCTGATTTGTCACCAACGTGTCAGTGTGGCATATAAAAAATTAAAAAGACTACCTGATCCTTGTTTCGGCACTTGGTGTCGGCATTTAACCGACGCGATATCGTACATATACACCGCCATAGCTAAAAGAGAATAAAAGTGTTTTTTTTAATTAAAAACAGATAACTTTATAATTTTATAATAATTATTAAATAATAAGAATAAAATTATTATTTTACATTATTAACTTTTTTTTCTCTAATTTTTCTATCCAAATAAACAAATATATATAATAATTTTTTTCTTTTCTTTTATTTTCTATTCAACCAAACACATCTATAAAAAATTAAAATCACTTCAACTTCTTTCTATTCAATTTCTTTCCTTTCAAAAATTTTCCATAGCCAAATATACCCTAAGAGACCTTGCTAAAAAAAGATAATTATTAAGTAAACAATTATTCTCCCATTTTGGTTGGATTTAAAAGAAAAAAGAAAAAAGAAAAATGCAATTACGCAAATCACTTATATTATGAGAATGTCCTATAAATAAATGAATATTTCTTCATTATTACAAATAACATTTCTCATCATTTTCTACCTTATCCTTCTTCTTCTTCTTCTTTTTATCTCATTCTCATATGAGTCATATATCTTCAATCTTTACAATTTTTGTTATTCTCAATTTAATTTAATAAATTTATAAATAAAAATAAATAAATGTTGTGTGATTAAAATAATAAAAGTTAGTTATTAATTATTATTTATTTATTTATTTAATTTTTAGATTGTATACTTATTTTTTAAATTTTCTTTTTATATATAATAATAATATTGCTAGATTTATCAAAATCGCAACTTGGTGGTGAGACGGTGAAAGAAGCTAGCTTGTCAAAGAAGCTTATTTATGAGCTTCTTCTATGAATACCCCAAACAATACAATACGATACTACTATTAAAATTTGTTTGAAAAGGAGTAATATTTGAATATATAAAAGAATTAAAACCATAATAACACAATAACAATGGAGAGAATAATATTACTGCATGTATTTATTATGGATAATGCCAAATATACAATGAGAAATCATAAGTGAATAAATGAGATTCTGGACTATAATTATTTAATCTATTACCATCTCAATTATTATTTGAACAAAATAGACTAATTAATTGAATGGGTGATTTAGCATGGTACACCCGAAAGTCCAAAAAAGGGGCAATGGCAATTTAGAAGTTGCATAAACAATTGGTGGAAAAGGAAAATGCAAATCTCTTATGATGCCTATAAATATCAATCCAGCCATAACAACATTTCTATCTATCTATCTTCTCCTTTTTGATTGTGCGTAGCTAATTACTTCCTTCCTGCCTTCTTTATCTCTAATCAAGCAAGCAAGCACAAAAAAATGGGGGATTCTGGTGCAGGAGCTCTGTTATCACCCTACAACTACAAGCGAAATGGATCCCAAGCTGCTCAAACCACCACCACAAATAATAATAATAATATACGCATCCCTTCAATGCAAAGTGCGATGGCACAAGATCCTTCAACTTCAACTCCTCTCAGTACACAAGATAACAACAACGCTGCTTCAACCTCTACCGTCAACAATAAGAACAAGAAGAACAAGATCAAGATGGAGGATGTTTTTGCTAATCGTCCTCCCAAACCTTAGCTTCAACAAATTCTCTCGTTTCTCTTCTATTCTCACCACATCCCACTATATATGTTTTTATTTTCTTTTTAATTTCCTATCATCTTTATTAATAAAATAATATGTATTGGTGTTGGTGGAGTTCTCCCTTAGCTTTTTTTATTATAATACTGCTAAATAATAAATCTTAGTTCCTTTTCTTTCTCCTCTCATCTCTTATTCTGTTACTACTTTTTGTCTCACATCTTCAATTTCGGCGCTATCTTTTGTATCTCTTTACGCCATCAATCATTTTTTTTTTTAATATCTTTCTCACACCATGTGTATGAGCTTAACTACCGCTGTGGTCGCCGCCGCCGGTGACAGTTGGACCTCATTTTCTTCCGTGCTCTGTCATCAGCTTTCGCTTAATTTTAATTTCTCATATATATCCTTTGTGAAATACCGGCGGTTGTGGTCTGATCGGCGGCGAGAGTTGAGATAGAGCTGAGGAAAGAAAGAGACACACGAGAGTTATATATCATTTAATTAATATATATATATATATATATATATATATATATATATCATATTTTATTGAAAAATACTTTGGATTTTGATTCGGTACTCAAGAAAATATAGGGTAACAATACCCAACACATGTATATGTCATGATTTATAGATAAAATTAACTTAATTGTTTTAAATTTATATAACTGATAAATGTTAGGTTAGTAATCTTAAAACATTAATTTAATTTATATTGATATTCTCTAACATTATCAATTTAAAAAAAAAACTTAATCCATAATCTGTCGCTAAAGCGAGCGCGCATTATGCGAGAGGGAGATAAAGAAGAGATGTGATTGAGAATGAGACGCGTCTAGGAAGGTTGCGACCGCGACCACCGTGCTTTGTTGATACCAAATTATATTTATTTTAGCATATATTAATAGATTAAACACATAATTGAGTGTCAGTAACCAACAAAAATATTATGTACCGAATAAATCCTCAAATACTTTATATACACTATAAAAAGCAGTCATTATCGATCACTATATATATATATATATATAATAATCCAATATTTTAAAATTAATAATCAAATTTTTACAAAATTAATATATAATAATAAAATTTGAATTAACACCACCTTTCTCTCTGTTCTTACTAACTCCTCAATTTTTGTTTTAATTTTATTTTCTCATTTACTGCAATTGTTTATTTAAAAATACTAATAATAATTAATAAATATCAATAGTATTTTTGATGTGAGTGTGAGTGTGTTTTTAATATAATCTCTTGTGTGTGTAGCTTTTTCTGTCTGCTTGAGTGTCCCTCCTTCTCTCTTACGCGTCTTCATCTCTCTCTCTTTCTCTTTCTCTTTCTCACACACACACACTCTCTCTGTCTCTTTCTCTGTCTATCTCGTTCAGTTCCTTTTTCTCTCCATTGTGTGTCCGTCCGTGTTGGCTAAGGATTACGTGCGCTGTATAACTTGTGCGTTATCAAAGCGCCTCTTTTGGTCGGTGAAATATGGACCGTAGGATTTCATTAATTTGTAATCCAAGGATGGAAGGAGCAATGGTGCTTTAAAATTGTTTTATTTAGGTTTAGTCGTTCCATTTTGGGGTATTTGCAGAACCACCCATTTTCATTTACTAAGCTTTTGGTGAGTCTCTGACAAGTTTGGGGCCGAGTTTGGTGTCTCTGTTTCCCCTCGTTTGGGTGGTAGTCGGTGCCGAAAGAAGGTCTCCTCTTTCAAGCTTGGTTCCGGTCGCGTGTTGGGTTATATTCGAAGGTTTCAGCATCCTATTTCTGTTCTGTTAATGTTTATTTTTTTTCCATGGTATGCTTATTTATGAGGCAGCTGTTGACTGCTTCTTAGTCCAACTAATCTAATAATGCTAACTTATGCTGTAAAACTTACAAATTTACAATTGTACATATACTGTAGTGAAAAGATTTAGACCAGTTAGTTTTAGCTTGCTGCAAAACTTATGGACGATTTTCTTTGATAAAGAACTGTGTCAGCTCTAAACTTGCTTTAAGAGGGACCACAACAATCATTATTGTAGATATGTGTCCTAACTCGTAGCTCATATCGGCATGTAACTGGTCCTAGTTGGAACGAAAAATTCTACGGGTTGAAGGTAAATTATTCATGTTGTTGATGCTCTGTGTTGCGATGAAAATCTGCAAGTGATGAACTTGCTTATTTATTTTATATGTTAATTGTTTGGTTATTTATTTTGTGTACAGGGGACAGGGTGAAGTTAATATGATTGGTGTTTTATAAAATTGGAAGATTATTAACATTGTTGTATGAAATTATATAATGATTTGTTTTTAAAGTGCATAAATTGTATTTTAATAGCATGTTTAATTACAAGTTTGCATGTTGCTGTGAATGGAAGAGAAGACGACGATATCTGGGAAAATTGTTTATTTTTTTTATGCTAAATGTACAATAAAAAATCAGCTAAATCAGTCCATAAATGAGATTTTGGGTCATAATTATTCAGCTCATTACAATTTCAATGATTATTTGGGACAAAATCAACGCCAAAATAAGTCAATTGACTGTATTGGCTGATTTTTCATTGTACACTTATTTGTTTATTGGCGAGAAAGATGAAATAAGTTAAAAACAAAAAGATAAAATGAAAAAGCTTTTTTGGTTGGAAAGTCCAATGTTAAAGTTGACTGAAACCAATGCACTTGAGACTGGGCTCTCGGTAGAAGTCCCGTTTTTGTTAAAAAAATATAACTGCAGAAAATTGTTGGTGTAGTTGGACTCAAAGTGAAAAAACCCTTTTTGAAATATAGCATTTTTTTGGCCTAAAATACAATAGGAAAGCAGTAAATGCATACATTATAGAATAAAAAAAATAAGCAAGGCCTTTAGCACAAGTGGTAGTGGCTTAGGTTGCTTAAACATCTAGTTCCGGGTTCGATCCCGGGGTGGTGTATATGCATAGAGGACCTTGGCTAGCCGTCCCACCCTTGAGGTGTACGCACAAACCGGCAGGATATTAGTCATCGGAATCGCTCCGGTGAATACCTTGAAAAAAAAAATCAAAATAATAATAATAATAAATGCATACATTATATGTTCACCATATTTAAAGCACAAGTTTCTAGTATGAAAATTAAATTTTAAAGGACACCCAAAGACAATAATTAAAGCACAAATACTGTCACATTTATTTAGTGGACAGTACTAGTTGATGAAACTATCATTAGTACATGTTTGTTTTGTCGATTAGATGAGTAGCATACTTGGATTTAATAATTTTGTTTTGCATAATTTTAAAGCGATTAACCTATGTAAAAAAACTGTTGATATAAAATGTATTGATAAACTAATAATTATGTCTTTATTAAAATATTAACTGTGTTATAGATATAAACTGACATTTGTTGTTATAAATTATTGTGTGACAATTGTTTTTCGTTGAAAAATCATAATGTAATTTTAAATATCGAAAAAGTGATTAGTTTCTTGAAAAATCATAGTGTAATTTAAATTATTGAAAAAGTACTTAGTTTTTGAAAGTTATCTACATTAGAGTATATATTTATTGAGCATTGTTAGAGGCACAACAAAAAACTAGCCAACAAATAGGAATTTGGACCACAATCACCCAGCCCATTAAAAATATACTCATGATCTGCTAAATAATAAATCTTAGTTCCTTTTCTTTCTCCTCTCATCTCTTATTCTGTTACTACTTTTTGTCTCACATCTTCAATTTTGTCGCTACCTTTTGTATCTCTTCACGCCATCAATCGTTTTTTTTATATATATCCTTTGTGATATACCGGCGGTTGTGGTCTGATCGGCGACAAGAGTTGAGATAGAGCTGAGGAAAGAAAGAAAGAGACACACGAGAGTTATATATCATTTAATTAATATATATATATATATTATATTTTATTGAAAAATACTTTATATATACACCATATAATTAATCATTATCAATTATTATGTGAAATAATTTTAACATTTTAAAATTAGTAATCAAATTTTTATAAATATTAAATTAATATATAATAATAAAATTTAAATTAATAATTTTAAAATATAGAATAGTTGGATGATAGCTAATTGGGGGTACAGATAGCATTCTATTTTATTTAATTAATTTAAGAATGCTTTAAATTAGTAAGAGTCAAAGATTGTGTATGACATGGACATCACGCACTACATTGCAACCCCATTGGAGGAAGTAATATCTAAGTGTGGTCCATCACGTGTGGACTTTAACATGAATCATCATCGGAAAAGTGATTGATAAGAATCATCTAGTATGTATGTGCAAAAATTATTATATTATTTTAAGAAAATGTTATTAATTGACCAACCATAGTATTATTATATTAGCATGGCCAAAAGCACAGTAAAAAACACTCAAAATATTCAATAAATAAGAATTTGAATCACAATCATCCAGCTCATTAAAAATATATTCATGATTATAAGTGCTATTTGGGTCATAAAGTGTTAAATGAGATTTTTTGGCTGAAAAATATTGTTCATCAAGTATGTGTTTTATCATATACACAATAAAAAATAGTTTAAATAGTTAATGTATCGTGCATAGTATATATTACATAATGTGCATAACATATATTATATATATTGCATAACATGTATCACATGTTATAAAGAAAAACTACAACATGTGATATATATTGTACACAACATGTCATATATGTTATGCACAATAATATATAATATGTCACAAATGCTTTGGGAACAACAAAAAAACCATCCAAAACAGCCAACAAAGCTCATTTAACATTTTATGATCCAAATAGCATTTTAATCATTGGTATATTTTTAATGAGCTTAGTTATTGTGACCCAAATTCCTTTTTGTCGACTGTTTTGGTTGGTTTTTTGTTGTATCACTAGCAATGCTCTTAATATATTATGTGCAATCTATAGATTATTTTGACTAATTTTTATTGTGTATAAAATTTTTTCTAAAAAACATTAAATAAAGAACTTTAGAGTTAAAATGAATTAATATTTCAAAACAAAAAGCAGAATTAGACTGATATAATATATAAAAAGCAAAGGGTGGTTTGCATCAGCATGACATGGTCAAGTCTCTCATTTTCTATGTGTTCACACAATAATAATATATATAAGGCTCGATAGGCAATAATATATATAAGGCAAAAGAAATAAATCAAAATGAGCTGGAAATAGAAAGATATATGCATAGAGCAAGAGTGAAGAATGAATGGAACAACAATAGAATATTATTATTTGTTTTATAAAGCAAATTTATTAATAGCTCTCTACTTTCAATTCATAGCAAATAAATTTTAACATCCACACTATGAAATAGTCAAACAAAGAACCTGTCAAAAACAAATTGTGTGCTGTATAAGTAAGGGGAAGTTTTCACATGGAGTATAAACTCCATGGAGTATCATTTAGCCACATTTTTAAAATGTGGTTAAATTTAAGTGTGGCTAAATGTAATTATCTTTTAAAAAATTTATATTTTTCTATTTTATTATTCTCATCTTCTATGGTTTTTTTATGTTTTTCTTATTTTAATTTCTTTAATTTCTATTTTACATGATATATAATTATTTATTTTATATTGGTACAAATTTATTTATTTTTATAATATTTAATGAGAGTTATTCAACTTTGAATAAAAAAATTTAAATTTTATTATAACAAAAATAGAAAGAAATAAATTTTTTAAAAATTATTTGCATTTAACCACACTTATACTTATATGTAACCACATTTTGAAAGTGTGGCTAAATGATACTCCATATACTCCATGAAGTTTATACTCCATGTGAGAACTCCCCATAAGTAAGTAATGAAACAAATTTTAAAATATTTATTATTGTTAGAATTGGCCGACTTTAAATTACGTAGCTAGTTAGCTTTGAAAGGTAGCTAGAGATCGAGGCGCAAGAAGATCACTGCATTTTTTATTTTGGTAATGTGAAGAACACTGTATAAATTAATTAATAATTAATTTTGTAGTAGTTGTCTCAAAAAAATAAAAATTGTTTGAGAAATTGGTCCTGCATGCAATTAATTCTAATGGACAAATTAAGCAGAAATCATATATAGCCAACCTAATTTGACTTGACCGCCCAAGAAAAAAATACCAAGTTAAAATAACTTGTGTGTATTATCTGATGAAAATTATATTAGACTCCTTTTTAGTTATCTTGATTAATTATTTGACTTTAAAAAGAATATATACGGTTAGCATATTTCACCATTGAATTAATAAAATTAGAAGCTGAAATTTTTATTATTTTTTATTTCAGTATAGAACTTCTCATTAAGTCTCTAAAATAGGGTCCAATAATAATTTATTATTTTTTGAGGGTGTAATGGTATGAAAAGTCTAATAGCAATCCAATATTATTGGAAATAATTTACGTGCATCAACATTTCATCTATTAAGTATATATATATCAAAGTGAATGTGTGTCACGTGTCAAATTGGGGAGTGGGAGATATGTGTGTGTTTGAGTTTTTTTTAAATGGTGAACCTATAAATTGTATAATGTTTTATGGATAGTTAATGAATACGTGCTTCATATACATGTAGTACTATTGTAAATATTATTACTAATATAAATTAAATTTATATTTGTTACAGAAAATATCATACAAATAAAAAGAAGTTTCAATTTTAGAAAAATGTAATTCTATGTGAGCTCATCACTATGGTTGCCGCCCGAAGTGGGAGGGGCCCGCGCCATCACCTCCACGTGTGACAGTTGGACCTCATTTTTTATGCTCTCTCATCAACTTTGGCTTATTTTCTATTATTAAAATACACAATGCATATAGATATATTAATTTTTTAATATACTAAAAAATTAAAATAACTATTATTATATGTTAGAGATGATAATTATATCATTTTTTTTTGGTAGATTAATATATATCATATTTGAATTAATTTAAGTATTCTTTAGAAGAAAAGAATGGGCGTTTTAGGGAGATACTTTTTTTTATAATAATAGTTATTTTTAAATTCAATACAAATTTAATGTTTTCTAACCTATTATTTTTCTTATTTTTTGGATAATATATTAATAAAAATTAGCTTAAAGAAAAGTTAGATTGATATAACGAGAATATTTTAAGAGTATAGTGTCCATTTTTTACATAATCATTTAATCATGTGATGTCATGTCAGTCATAATTGTATTTTCTCTCTCTTATTACCTGAAAAATCATATAAACAAAATATTTTAATTGAACGATAATATAAAATACTTTAACAATATTAGTACATCAAAATTAAACTCATATTCATTTTCATATATTTGTTTAGAAAATTAAAGTATATATTAAACAATGAAAAACGGCTAGTGTGGGGTGTGTGGTGTACTCGTGTCAAGTCAGTGGGGGGAAAATCTAAGTTGGACCCACTCATCCAAAGAATTTATGTCACCCATCGGACTCATCATAATCATAGGACATTTTTAATATGGAAGCAAATGTCATTTACTCTATTCTTTTTATCATGGTTTTGGCCCATCGTTATAGTAGAATAGGAATGTGTTTGGATTACATTTAACTCCATTTTTGTAAATTTAATTTTAATAAATATTGAGTTGATATCATCAATATAATTTATGTTTAAAAAATGTTATATTATAAGTAAATTTGATAAATAAAATATTATTTAGATAAAATGAACTAAAATCATTTTTGCCCATAAAATTATTAAAAAGGGCATATATTATACTATTAATATAACATTCTTTTAAATAACTCTATATAATATTCTGAAATATAGGTATTGATAATTTACTAATTAGTCATATCATTAAAACTTTCATATTGTGTCACGTACGATAATATTAGTACTATTTTGAGATTATTTTATTTAATGCTATAATGTAAATATAAAAAATATTCATCATATTAATATTTAAATATAAAATTTTTTTTTTGTACATTATTGATATAATGATATCATTTTTCGTATATTCACCGTATAAAAAGCTGATGTAACATGGAAAATAATATGCGTACTTTTAATGCAGAAACACTGTTAATTATGCACTTCTGCATTTTTGGTGTGTGTATTTCTATATGTTTTGGTGTGTGCAATTATGAGTGTTTATTGTACGCATTCTATATGTTTTGGTGTGTGCAAAATTATAATTTTTTATCAAAAAAATAACTAATTGTTAACATTTGACATGATTGATTGACTATCACACCGAAAATGCAAAATATAATAATGAAAATTTTTTTTGTTGAAAGAGAATAATTATAAATTATTAGTAATTTTAATGTTTGATAATTAATAATATTTAAATATTTTTCTGTATTTTAGTAATTTTTAATAATTGATAATTAGTAAATATTTACATACATAATTCTTTAACTTACAACACAATTTGCTATACTAAGCAACAAAAGGTCAAGAAATGTAATACATTACAAGTACATTTTGTACATCACAAGTGAAAAGAATTGGTTAATTAATTAACTAACTTACAATTAATAATAAAAAAAAAATTGAACCTACAATGGACAAAAGCAAGATCAATCAAATTTGCTCATTCCTACTTATGAGCTCTAAGATAGAATTTGCTTTCCTCTGTGCTCTATTTGTTCCACTTTCCTTCATCTCAATCAAATGCTCATAAACACCAAACTGAAGTGCTGCAAGAACAAATGAGTGGTTACTTACACACAACTCTAGCAGAACAGAAGCTGCACATTCCTTGTTCTTTGGTGTTCCTTCACTTATGAACCCAACAAGATCTTCTATGAATGATAACTGTGCAATCTCTTGCCTCGCCTCGTGATTCGAGACGAGTAGCAAGAGAATGGACAGTGCCTCATCAATCATGTTCAACTTTGTGTCCTTAAGCAATTGAAGCAAAGGTGTCACAATTCCAGCACTAATTGCTCTGCCTTTATTTGAATGGCTTAAGGACAAGTTGAAAAGTGCTGTGACAGCATCTTTTTTCCCTCTAACTGTCCCATTTTGCAACAATTCAACCAAAGGTGGAATTCCATTTGATGTACCAATAATTTCCTTATTCTCATCAAGCATTGATAAACTAAACAATGCTGCTGCAGAATTTTCCTTAGCTACTATGCTTCCATTTTCCAAAACTTCTATTATAGCTGGAATTGCACCTTCTTTTGATATTAGGCTCTTGTTACCTTCATCAATTGACAAGTTCAATATTGCTGTCACAGCATGCTCTTGTATTTTTGAATCTGGGTAGGACAAGATTTGTACCAAGGGTGGTATTCCTCCATGTTCTGCTACCAAGATTCGGTTTTCGGGGCTTTCTTTCGATACCATTCGGATCTCCTCGACGGCTTTTCTCTGCTCTTCTAGGTGAATGGATGATAGGCTTTCAACCAATGAAGGGATTTGCTCTTTGTTTGCAATATGGCAGGTTTCTTGGCCTAAGGACTTGAATTTCTTTGGTAATTTGAAGTTGTTGTTCTCACACCACTCTGCTATTAGGTTCTTTAAGGCACAATTTGGTGCTACTTGCAAGTGATCAAGAAGTTGCCTTGTCTTTGGGCAAGTGTTATGGTTTGATTCAAACCACTTCTTTATGCTTTCCCTTTCATATGTCTTTAATTTGATGGAGACATAGAATTAGAAGACAAACAAACCAAATAAAACAAGAAGAAACAAAAGTTTTATCAGTACCATATATTATAGATAGTGAAAATTCATCAAATTTCTCCATTAAAAAAACTTGTTCTCATATATGATGCACGGATACTTCAATATAGCTAATGTATATTAAGCTACCAACAGTATATATGTTGTGGATTATAGTTATATGCTTTCAATTTGATTTATACCCGTATATTTGTATCGTTTTCGTGTCATAGCAGATACTCATATTAGTTTCCGTGCAACATAATTTCTAACTAATAACATATTACATATTATGTATTTTTTCAACTTGAGTTTTTTGTTTTTTCCTTCTAAAGAGGTATCAAAAGCACATTCAATGCACAACATCTTCCAACATATAACTAGGTTTTGCGGGTGAGCGTCGACTCAAACAATGATAATAAACTTGCTTCCAAATTCGTTCGGACCATATCTGATGAAAGGCTCGTGCACTTACTTACCCTTTATATAACTATTTATTCTAATTAACAATATGCATACCATCTTTTAAGTTCAACTAAGGATTTGATTTTAGTGTTGCTTTTCTTAGAAAATAACAAAAGCAAATCCCCAACCAAGAACTTTGTGATGATTATACCTGTCCACTTGCAATAATAACAGGATCTGTCATGATCTCCAATGTAATTGGGCAAAGAAACTCATGAGGAATGACCAAAGATGTGCTCTTCTCAAGAATCTTAGGTATGGCAGGATCACCAAGGACACTAGTTTCTTCCATCCCAACAATCCTTTTGAACTTGTTAAGAAGTCCAATTATCTTCTGAGTGTTATCTCCTTGTTGCCCTTTTCTTTCTGCAGCAAGTTTCTTCACAGCCAGAGTTTCTATCTTAAGATCCTCAAAAGTTTGAAGCTCCAACTTCTTCGCTAGCCTCTCGATTATCACGCAGTCGGCGTTTCTCTCATCGTCGTCGGAGAACACCACCATCAAGTCCATTACAAGTTCTATGTCCTGTGTATCGGTTCTCTTCTTCGCTAGTCTAAGTTGCGCCTGCATTAGCGCAAGCTGCAGCAGAAGAAGTTGCATAGGAATGGTACATTAGAACACGTTGTCTTTATGCTAATCTAAATGTGATATAAAAATTTTATATTTTTAAATTTTGTCTCTATGATCTCTTTAATTCCGTCATACTATATACCTAAGCAAATGCAATTAATATCATACTCCATAATTAAAGATAAAAGAAAAGTAGAGAGATGATGAGAAATGAAAACGGACCTACCTGTTCTTCAACCTCATCAGAAATTCCCAATTCCTTGCAAGGCACGCTATCAAATGCTTGACTCATTTTTTCATAAGCATTCTGAAATTTTATCATAATTGCTTCGCTCTCCATTGCCTGAAATTAAACCCCATCAACCAACTCATTAAAACTCGAATACAATCTTCACGAAACATTCAAATCATTTCGTTATGAGATATTCTTACGAGGTGAATTTTGCTTCCTTCGCTGCAAACCCTCAAGACTTCCTTGGCAAACAAGAGAGCGTCCCCCAGGTTCCTCAACCAGGCCGTGCCGGTCTCCGGCACGGGCTCGTTGAGGTCCCGGAGCTCCTCCATGAGGGGCAACAAGTGCTTGAAGCGTCTCATGAGGTTGTGACATTCTTTCCTATGTGTCCTTCGGTACTCTCCAAATTGAGCCACTGATTCAATGACTCGCTTGATTTCCTCAACCTCATTGGGTTTCTCCTCTTCATCCTTGGGACGAGTTCTCTCTCCTTCCATCACCATGGATATCGCTTCTCTGTCTCCTTTATGGCTAATAACAACGCCATGTACGTCGCTATACGCAAAAGATTATTATTATGAAAATACAAGCACCCAAAATAATAGATGAGAAGTCGAGTCGCTAGTAGTAGTAATAATTAATAATATGAAAATTTGAAAATGGTTTGATATTTTACTTTAATTTCTTGGATTAAGTGGTTTTTCCAATTAGGATTTTGGAAGCATGGCAAATGCACCCAATAAATAGTGCTTAATTTTTTCTTGGTCAACTTGTAGAGCTTAATAATTTTGGTGTTTAGAGCTTAAATTTTGTTGGGATTAAGAGCTTAATTTATTTATTTGTTTGGCTGAAGAGCAAAATTTATATTTTGGGTTATGTATATTGGACTATTTGAACAAATTACTTTCCAAGACCCAATAACAAAATTTCTAGGCCTTACTTGATTCAAGCCCAACAATAGATTTTAATTAGAGCAACGAAACACTTAGATCAATAGATAGCTTTTCTCATCTCTTAACTATGTGATAATGAGTTCAAGTCTTACTTATATGGAGTGCATTTCATGAGTTTCTCTAATTGAACCAAATATCTTGGATTTCAAGTAGATATATGTATGAATTTAATTATATTTTTTCTTCCTCTGTTTATATTTCGATCAGTGGGAAACTTATCCAAACTTTATGAAACAGAGACAATTTAAAATCAAATTATATTACATCCATACTTATCTATTGTGTCAAACAAATTATATAGTGAAAAATTAAAGATGGCTTGTAAACAAATTATGTAAACTTTCTCCTTGTTGCTAGTAGTTTTGCTTCTTAGTTCTAAATGAATTCCCTTTTTCATGTATTATTTCTTAGCATAAAAATTACTCAATCTACTTATTTCGGTATTATTGGAATATTTTCAAATCCACTAGATAAAGTTATCTAACAGAGATTA
Organism: Aeschynomene evenia; assembly: GCA_013621005.1. Lineage (NCBI taxonomy): Eukaryota > Viridiplantae > Streptophyta > Magnoliopsida > Fabales > Fabaceae > Aeschynomene > Aeschynomene evenia. The sequence goes on along the minus strand of CM024268.1, from coordinate 34,146,039 downwards.
TCCTCTATGATTAAACTTGAGAGAGATAGGAATTAAAGGCGAATTTTTCTTGTACAGCTAAAATTTGATTTAGTCCCATTCTAGGTAAGTAATTAATAAAGAGTGATGATGGATTTTAAGCCATAATAGCATATTTGAGAGTGTTTCAAGAATTTATATCACTTGGAGACAAATCTCACTCTTCCAACAAAAAGGACAACTTGTTATTATCTTCTCATAGAATAAGTATTAACATTATTATTGTGTTACAATTGAAAGATCAAAGTTAAATCATATAGTAATTAAATGAAGCTAAGTGTGATAGAGGGAGTTAAGGAGTCGGTTTATCTATTACTTATGTAAAGAGAATTCACCAAAAATTTGTAACTTTCAGACTATAAAAATAAATTAAATAAATCGTAAAAGGAACCACCACTCTAAATATAAATTACTACTCTAATTTTCTCATTTTTTCCTCTCTTTATCTATAAGTCTTCAATGTTTTCTTTTACTATTTGTCTTAATTTTTATCTATATTTACTAATCGCTAGCAATATTTTAAAGGATATAGTCTTTATTTTGTAATGTATAAAAAAAATACTGAAATCTTATATTTTAAAGTATATATACTTCAATTTTTATTATATGTGAAAAATTCAAGTGATTCAATATTTTAAAGCCAATAGTCTTTATTCGATAATAAAACCAAAAAAATTGTGAAATCTCACATTTAAAAGTACGATTTCTAATATATGTAAAAATTTTATGTAATTCACTATTTTAAAGTCTATAGTATTTATTTTATAATACAACAAAAAAAATTGAAATCCCACATTTTAAAGTATATATATAGTCTTCAATTTTTACTATTTGCGAAAAATTCATGCGATGCAATATATTAAAGGCTATTACACCAAAAAAAATATGAAATCTTACTTTTTAAAGTATATAGCCTTCAATTTATTCTTTATGTGAAAAATTCATGTGATTCAACATTTTAAAGGCTATAACCTTCATTTTATAACATAACCAAAAAATTTGTAAAATCTCACATTTTAAAGTATATAACTTTCAGTTTCTACAATATGTGAAAAATTTATATGATTCAATAATTTAAAGGTTATAGTTTTATTTTATAATACAAATTAAAAAAATATGAAATCTCACATTTTAAAGTATATAGCCTTCAATTTCTAAAATATGTGAAAAATTCATATGATTCAATATTTTAAAGGCAATAGCCTTCAATTTATAATACAACAAAAAAATTTGTGGAATCTCACATTTTAAAGTATATAGCCTTCAATTTCAACTATATGTGAAAAACTCATGTGGTCCAACATTTTAAAGGTTATAGTCTTCATTTTATAACACAAGTCAAAAAAATTGTGAAATCTAACATTTTAAAGTATATAGTCTTCAATTTCTAGTATATGTATAAAATTTATGTGATTCAGCATTTTAAAGGCTATAGTCTTCATTTTAAAACACAACTAAAAAAATTGTGAAATCACACATTTTAAAGTATATAGTCTTCAATTTCTACAATATGTAAAAAATTCATATGATTTAATATTTTAAAGGCTATAATCTTTATTTTATAATACAACAAAAAAAGTGAAATTTCATATTTTAAAGTATATAGCCTTCAATTTCTAGTATATGTCATGTGATTCAACATTCTAAAGACTATTAGTCTTCATTTTATCACACAATAAAAAAATGTGAAATTTCACATTTAAAATATATAGCCTTCAATTTCTCCTATATATGAAAATTCATGTGATATAATATTTTAAAAGCTATAACCTATATTTTATAATACAACCAAAAAATTGTGAAATCTCACATTTTAAAGTATATATCCTTCAATTTCTACTATTGGCGAAAAATTCATGTGATTCAATATTTTAAAGGTTATAGTCTTTATTTTATAATATACCGAAAATATATGAAATCTTACTTTTTAAAGTATATAGCCTTCAATTTCTTTCTTATATGAAAAATTCATGTGATTCAACATTTTAAAGGCTATTATAGCCTTCATTTTATAACATAACTAAATGTGAAATCTCACATTTTAAAGTATATAGCCTTCAGTTTATACAAATATATGAAAAATTTATACGATTCAACATTTTAAAGGCTATAGTTTTCATTTTATAATACAACCAAAAAAATGTGAAATCTCACATTTTAAATTATATAACCTTCAATTTATACTATTTGCAAAAAATTTATGCAATTCAATATTTTAAAGGCTATAGTCTTTATTCTATAATACACCGAAAAAATATGAAATCTTACTTTTTAAAGTATATAGCCATTAATTTCTACTTTATGTGAAAAATTAACGTGATTCAACATTTTAAAGGCTATATATAGCCTTCTTTTTGTAATATAACAAAAAAATTTGTGAAATCTCACATTTTAAAGTGTATAGCCTTTAATTTCTATAATATGTAAAAATTTTATATGATTCAATATTTTAAAGGTTATAGTTTTCATTATATAATACAAATTAAATTAATGTGAAATTTCACATTTTAAAGTATATAGCCTTGAATTTCTACAATATGTAAAAAATTCATATGATTCAATTTTTTAAAGGAAATAGTCTTCATTTTATAATACAAAAAAAAAAGTAAAATTTCACATATTAAAGTATATAGCCTTCAATTTCTAGTATATGTGCAAAATTTATGTGATTCAACATTTTAAAGGCTATAACATTTATTTTATAACATAAAAAAAAATGAAATATCACATTGTAAAGTATACAGTCTTCAATTTCTAGTATATATAAAATTCATGTGATTCAATATTTTAAAGGCTATAGTCTTTTTATTATGAAACAACCAAAAAAATTGTGAAATCTCACATTTTAAAGTAGTATATATCTTTCAATTTCTACTATTTGCAAAAAATTCACGAGATTCAATATTTTAAAGGTTATAGTCTTTATTTTATAATACACCGAAAAAATATGAAATCTTACTTTTTAAAGTATATAGCCTTCAATTTTTTCTTTATGTGAAAAATTCATGTGATTCAATATTTTAAAGGCTATAGCCTTCATTTTATAACATAACCATAAATTTGTGAAATCTCACATTTTAAAGTATATAACCTTCAGTTTCTATAATATCTGAAAAATTTATATGATTTAATATTTTAAAGAATATATTTTTCATTTAATTATACAAATAAAAAAATGTGAAATCTCACATTTTAAAGTATAGAGCCTTCAATTTCTAAAATATGTAAAAAATTCATATGATTCAATATTTTAAAGACAATAGTCTTCATTTTATAGTACAAACAAAAAATTTGTGAAATCTCACAATTTAAAGTATATAGTCTTCAATTTCAAGTATATGTGAAAAATTATCGTGACTCAACATTTTAAAGGCTATAGTCTTCATTTTAAAACACTAGCCAAAAAAATGTGAAATCTCACATTTTTAAAGTATATAGCCTTCAATTTCTAGTATATGTATAAAATTCTGTGATTCAACATTTTAAAGGCTATGGTCTTCATTTTATAACACAACTAAAAAATTTGTGAAATCTCACATTTTAAATTATATAGCCTTCAATTTCTACAATATGTGAAAAATTCATATGATTCAATATTTTAAAGGTTATAATCTTCATTTTGTAATACAACAAAAAAAATATGAAATCTCACATTTTAAAGTATATAGCCTTCAATTTCTAGTATATGTGAAAAATGCATGTGATTAACATTTTAAAGACTATAATCTTCATTTTATAACATAACTAAAAAAATTGTGAATTCTCTTATTTTAAAGTATATAGTCTTCAATTTCTACTATATGTGAAAATTTATGTGATTCAATATTTTTAAGGTTGTAGCCTTTATTTTACAAAACAACAAAAAAATGTGATATCTCACATTTTAAGGTATATATATACGGCCTTCAAATACTACTATATGTAAAAAATTTATGTGATTCAATATTTTAAAGGCTATAGTCTTTATTTAATAGTCTCTATCTAAAAAAATTGTAAATTCTCATATTTCAAAGTATATAGCTTTCAATTTCTATTATATGTGAAATAATGTGATTCAATATTTTATAGGCTATATGTAATACCTGGGGTAGTCTGAGTTAGTTGAGTAAGAGATCACGGTACACCCGGGGAGATAGGACCACGTGGGCCCCACCTCCCCTCTCTTTTTCTTTCCCTTCTTCCTTCTTTCTTCCCCCATTCACGTTCTTTCTCTCTCCCTCTCAATTTCTCTCTTCTTCTTCTCCCTCACCCCTTTCTTCCTTCTCCAATCCAAACCCAAACCCCATTAATCTTCAAAGATCAAGTTAGCATTGCTCATCTAGTATATTGAGGGTAAGTGTAGAGTATTTCTTTTTCTCCATTGATGTCTAGTTTCTCTAATTTTCGGATTTGGGGGTTTAGGGTTCCTAATTGGGGTTTTTGATTTTGTTGAGAGATTGAGGTTTGTGATGTGTTCTCTAGGGTCTCAACCATCTAGGGAAGCTCCGGGGAACTCATCCTAGCTCCGGGTGGAGTCTTGGAGCTCTTTGGAGTAATTTGTGAGTAATGAGTTATTTGTAGTTTATGTATGATTTTGATTGAATCTGTGAATATCTTGCTATGATAGTTGATAGGAACTGAGATTGGTTGATACATAATTGATATTGCATGTTGGTTGTGTTTGATTTGGATGAGTTGTGGTTAAAATGTGGATTTGGGGATGATTTTCGCGAAGTTTTCTGCAGAATTTCGTCTCTGACCCAGGCTGTAATCGATTACAGCGAATTGGTAATCGATTACCAAAACTCTGTAATCGATTACTGTAATCGATTACTGCGGGTTTGTAATCGATTACAGACAGCTTATTTTCGCAAAAATTTTCTTCAGAACGAAATTTGAAGCTGGTAATCGATTACAGAGGTCTGTAATCGATTACATCAGTATAAAAACTCCATTTTTAAGACCTTAACCCAATATTTTCTTATTTTAAAGTTAATTACTCAAATCCATTCGTTCACCACTACTCCAAACTTATTACCTGAATGTTTATAAGGTCATGGGATTTATGATATGATGTTGATGATGTGATGATGAATTGATGAGCTACTTAGACTGTGATTGTGAATGATGTGTGCCACTAACAGCGCTAAATAAGATAAAATATTTGAATGAATTAAGAGATGGTAAAACGACCTGAGGAGGGACATAGCTCGCGGGGTCGTAAATGGAAACCTGAGGAGGGGCATAGCTCGCGGGGTTTCGCAATATGGTGTCTGAGGAGGGGCATAGCTCGCGGGACGTCCATACCGCCTATGAACATGAGTCGGGTCCGCGCTCCAGGTGTTCATAGATTAAAAGCTACCAAGATAAAGAGACTGTATAAGAACGTTTGAGTTATATATCTGTTGTGTTGGTGTATCTTTATGCTTGTTGATTCATGATATATCTACATACACTGCTTATAACCTGTTTATTCACTGAGCGTATGACTCACCCATTCATACAATATGTTTTCAGATCAAGGTGCAGATCAAGGGACGAGTTCATCCGTTCCTCCGAGTTCTTAGATTTGGTGAGCCTCATGTGTAGAGGCCTTATGTATTTCCTTTCTAGTGTATGCTCCTAATGTTACAGACATGATTTCCTTGGACTAGGATAGTGGATGGATGTTGTATAAGTCTATGTAAGACTTACTATTGTTGTGTTGATGTTGTTAGACTTAATTATGGATATGTATGACCAGATTATATGTATGGATATTATGTATGAATGTATGTTATTGTAGTTGTGGTTGTTGTTGTGAAGTTGGATTATTGTGTGCATTACAGATTAAGGCTGACATGGGACTCGGTGTTCCATGTGCCGGTCACGATCCGAATTGGGTCGTGACACTATAGTCTTTATTTTAAAGTCTTTTTATATATTATAAAAATAAAGACTATACACTTTAAAATTACATATTACTCATTTTTATACAATATTAAATTGAAGGTTATATACTTAAAAATATGATATAATATAACTATTTCAATATGTAAAGCTAAATAAAGACTACAATTTTTGAAATTTTAAATTTTTATGATGTTTTACATAAAATACAAATCGAATGCTAAATACTTTAAAATGTAACAGTACACTAACTTTTAGATATATTATTAAAATAAAGTGTATACACTACATTTATTTTCATTAAAACAATAGAAATATGAAGAGTTAGTATTTTATAATGATTTTGTTTCAACTTTAGCTTAATTAATTACCACAATAAGAATTCCATTGTAACTTGTAAGAACTCAAAGAGGTGACACTTGTTTTTAACTTAGGTGGTGCCGAATTGACAATATAAATTAAACCTAGCCATCCTCCCACTGTAAAGTTTGCAAAATAATTATAATATCTTCATAATTTGATTAATTATTACTTTCTTAATTAGATTGCTTAATCAGTTGCTAACCTCTAGTAGTGGCACCAAATCTAACATTTTACCAATATGGCAAGTCCAAAATGTGGTCGTGGATGAAAGTACACAACCAAACCGTTTAAGAAAAGTGCTTAATAAAAAGATTCTTCATAATTAATATTCATAAATTGCTAAGTATAAACATTTGCTTATAGAATCCAGTGTACTAAGATAGTGGTACTTTTGTTGGTTTTTGCTTCACGTATTGGCTTTAGCTAAATTAAGTCTTAGATTTTATTATGTTTAGTTTCGAGACCCCCAATTTCCGTTTTTCTTTACTACAAAGATACAAGTTTTCACGGAAGTAATGGACTCCTCAAAATAAATACTTACTCACTTATTTTTTTAATAAGTTGTTAATTTTTTACTTTTTACGCTTATTAAAAAAATAATTGGATAAATTTAAAAATAAATAATATTTAGTGTATTTTATATTATTATTCTCATTAATATTAACTCTCAAGAATATTAAAGTAAAAATAATTAATATTATTTAAAATATATATATATATATATATGGTGATGGATAGATGATGAAAAGCATAAAATTTAGAAACTCGATCTCGATATATAGATAACTTTATATATGAGCTTCAAAACACAAAATTAAATAATAGAAACTCTATGAAAACATGGATTAATAATAGTAAATAAATTTAATTTTTTAAATTAAATTTATATACATGTAGTTTGATTTTTTTTTTTGTTACATATATATCTATAGTTTGAAGAATGTATCCCATGATTATTGGATAAAAATCAGGAAACTAGAAAACATCAGTTGATAACAATAATTTGAAAACGTACAGATTATAAATTAAAATTTGATAGAATTTTCAATTTATAAAAAATAAAACAAGTATGTATATATCAATTAAATACAATTTTAGATTGGACCGAATTATATGAGTTTCTAATAATACAAGTTTTGAAATATTATAGATAGATACAGATAATATATTTATATTGCACAATAAAAAAATATAAAATTTGATTATCTTAAAACAAATAGGATATTTATTATCTTTTACTACTCTCATTGATGTCAACAAGGACTCTTGTTAAGCTCTGTCTCTTTCTACAGCTATATATATTTCAATGACACTCAGAACCCAAAAAGAATATATATATATATATATATATATATATATAAAGAAAAAAAAAACTTATTATTATATATTAAATCTTCCTCTTCATACTTTACACCTCTGTCTCTCACCCTGCTTCTACATTTGATTCCCCTTCTCTCCTCTTTTCTTTTTCAACATTGAAACCCCAAATTCTTGAAAGAAATTAAATCAAAACCATATACTTCTTCCATATCACCACCATGAAAATCAACCTCAAAGATTCAGAACTCTTTTTTCATTCATCTTGGACAATAACAAAGTTAATGGCATTCCTATTCCTCTTAATCACAATCTCTTACTTCTTCTATTCCCTCACATTTGTCACAAATTCATATCAATGTGCTAACAAAAAGCCACCACAAATTCCAACCACAATGATTCACCTATCTCACCATGAAGAAGCTCCATCCCCAATTTCTCAAGACACCCCAAAATCCAAAACTATTGATGATGGCAAAACCAACATCTCCCACATAGTTTTTGGCATAGGGGCATCATCAAATCTTTGGAACCATAGAAAAGAGTACATTAAATTATGGTGGAGGCCTAATGTGACAAGGGGCAATGTTTGGCTTGACCAACAAGTGCAAATTGAGCCTTGGGAAGAGTCACTCCTTCCCACATTGAGGGTTTCAAGTGATACCTCCAAGTTCAAGTACAAGCACCCTCATGGCCATAGGTAATAGAAATCCACAATTTTCTATTCAATATCAATTATAGTATATTTAATTTGAGAAATACTCGGTGAACAACGTAAAAACAGTCAAATTAGTCAATAGACCTATTTGGTAACATTTTGGGCCGAAAAAAGTCTTCTCTAAAGTTAGTTTTTAGTGGGCCGAGCGATTGTGACTCATAATCTCTTTATTGGCTGATTTTGGTTGGTTTTTCATTGTGCAAATGACAACACTCATTTAATTTTAACCATAGGGATCATCACAATTAGTGATTAACTGATTTTTCTTAAATATCTGTCAGAAATTTGATTTTTAAGAAACTAGAGAGAGTATGCTGAGCAGACAACTGATATGTAATTCAATAAAAAAAAGTATAATAGTATTTTAATATTTTGTAACATTTGTTATTATTGTTTAAGTTCTTATAGCAATTTTGTGTGAATAGGTCAGGGATAAGAATATCACGGATTGTTTCAGAGACAGTGAGGCTAGGAATGAAGAATGTGAGGTGGTTTGTGATGGGAGATGATGACACAGTGTTTGTGACAGAGAATTTGGTGAAAGTGTTACAAAAATATGATCACAATGAAATGTATTACATAGGGTCAATATCAGAGAGCCACATGCAGAACATAGATTTCTCATACAATATGGCATATGGTGGTGGTGGCTTTGCAATAAGTTATCCTTTGGCTGTGGTATTAGAGAAGATGCAGGACAAGTGCATTCAGAGGTACCCTGCTTTGTATGGTTCTGATGATAGGATTCAGGCTTGTATGGCTGAACTTGGTGTTCCTCTCACTAAGGAAAATGGATTTCATCAGGTTAGACAAATTTTCATTTTCATTTTGTTATTAATTAGTCTCTGCATTTTTTAGATTTTGTTTTTCTCTTGGTTTGTGATTGTGTGACACTTGCTCTGTTTGGTTATTGGGAAACTGTGAAAAAGGGACTTGGTGGATTCATGAGTTGGTAAAAAAATACTATTTTACTCGTCCAGAAATACATTTGGAACAAATTAGTCTCTCATAATTTGAAAGTTTAATATTAGTCTTTCATATTTTAAAAAAGAGACAAATTCAGTCTTTCGTACATGTTCGTACAATAATTTTTACCTGTACATACATATACGTACGGAATGATTTATCATTTTTTTTAAAAATGTGAATGTTTAATATTGAATTTTCAAATTCTGAGATCAATTTGACCCACAATATATTTTTTCAACGATTATTTTGGGTATTTAGTTAAAAGTCTATCTTATTATGAGTTTTTAATAACTACTTTTATTCAAATATTGCTAATTAATTTTAAAAAGATTGGTAACTGATTTTAAGGTCGTAAATCATTTAAAATTACAAGATAAAACAACTTGAGAGCAAGTTAGTTACTAACATTAAAATAAAATAATTACTTATCTTTTTAATATTAGTTACCAGCAATATTTGAATTTTGAATAAAAATTATAAAAAACTTATGATAAGTTCTTTTTGACAAAATCATGACTAGAGAATTTGCCGGGAAAAAAAATAGAAAAAGAAATTAAACTAATTTAATTGGTATGTTTTTGGTAACATTAGTTAAGTGGATCTTTGCTATTTGACTTTGGTCAATATATGATTGAAGTGAGTAACCACTTAAAAAAATTTTAATAGAAAAAAAAAAAAAAGAGAAGGTTGGATCAATCATATCAATAATTTATCCATGTGACCTATATTAGTTGAACTCATATCATTAATTTAAAAACTTGAGAAATTTTAGGTCACCCACTTGATGCATAATTTATTTGTGTGAAGTATCCTTTTGTTTTTTTTATTAAAACTAATTATTTTTTATTTAATATATTTAAGTGTTTTTTATTTTTATTTTGGTAACATTAGTTAAGTGGATCTTTGTTGCATCATATCCTTAGTTTATCCATGTGACTAATTATCTTAATTTGATTTACATAATCATTAATTTAAAAATTAAGCTTTTTTAGGTTACCCACTTCATTCGTGATTTATGCATGTGAATTATCTTTTTGTTTTTATTTAAACTAATTAGATTTTTTTTTAGTTTTGTTTCCGGAGATTATTGTATTTGAATGGGATAATGCAACGATAAAAGAGAGCCTAAAGATAATGATAAGATTACAACTTTGGGATAATTAACTAATTCAATATTTTCCACATTCTTAATCTAACCTTAAGGAAATTAAAATGCCTAATACTAAAAGAATAGAAATTTCATCTATATGCAGAGAATTTTCTCACGTGTCAAATTTCACTGAAAATAAAAGAATGTTATTTTTATAGAAATTTGCATACTTATAGAATATCATCTCTGTGAATTATGGAAATTTGAGTGGTAGAAAAAATAATGTCAAAAATAACAATAAATTGCTACAAATCCAAGCTAACACAAGAAGCCAAAGAACAGAAAATGACAAAATCACTGAAATATGCCAAATACAATATTTGCTACAATATTTTTATTGACTTATTATTTTTGGGACATTTTATACATCTTATCCATATTTAGGTGAGGTGCAAATTTCATAAAAAAATACAAAAATAAATATATATTTTATTACCTTTAAAATTTAACATGATCTACAAATAAATAAAACCTTTTAATTTTCACCTTTAAATATAAAGTATATATTATGTACATAGTTTTTTCTATATACATGTAATACATTTTTTAATAACTCATACATCGTATTTAATTGTGGATAAAATTTTTGTCTACGTAATAGTATTTTAAGTGATGCTATATATATAATAAAAAATTGAGTAAATTAGTTAATAAATGAGATTTTAGATTATAATTACTCAACATGTTATTATTCCAATAATTATTTTAAAATAAATAAATTAAAATAAATTTATTAACTGTATTAATTGATTTAACATTATACAACCAAACATATATTATTGTACTAGTATTTTATAAATAATGATTACATATAAACATTACTTTTGTTTCTTACCTTAATTTAGTCATGTCCTTGGAAATCCTCCACTTACCAAATTCTGGTTATAGACTCATTCCATCATATCAAACCAAAACCCATCATTTGATAGTGTGGGCTCCAGCTTACACAATCCAAAAAAGCCAATTCTGAAAAGTTGGTTTCTTCTTCCTTTTCCTTTTTTTCATCTTTTACTTTCTATTACTTCTGAAAAAAATTGTGTTTAACATCATTATTGTTTAGGAGAATCTAACCTTCTATGTCATGAGCAGCCTCCACGTGTAATACACGTGCCAATTTTATTATAACGTGTCCTCCTATTAGTTGAATATATAATTAATTAAACTCATTCATGTCATCAATTTTTTTTATTAGAAAAAATATTTTGAACAATACCACCTCTCACATAAGTTAAAACCTCACTGTCCCTTTTTGTTGGCATATACATGCGAAGCAATAATAATAGAGCATTGCTACATGCATAGAAAAAACCAGAAAAAACATCAAATAATAGGAAATTTGATCTGAATTACTCAGCTTATTAAAAAAAATACACATAGTTAATAATATTATTTGGGTCAAAAGTGTTAAAATGAGCTTTATTGACTGTTTTGGCTGGAAAAATGTTGTTCCCCAAGCATTTATAATAATAATATTAGTTGTACAACTAAAATATATTCACCTAGTATCCAACGTGTACTGTATATATATATATATTATATAATACATATTTTATATTATATATAATATATAGATTTTTGTCTCTTCTATGACAAGACTTCTTGATTTCACAAGAAGAAACGTATTTTATCGACAATGTATCAAACATTCACATTTTTCTTTTTGGATTTTAGGTATTGTACACTTCTAGGAGATCGATTGATTGTATTTTGTGTAGATAGGAAGAAAAATAGTAAAAAGCTTGTGATCCATTTTAAAAAAAAATTCATAAACACATTACGTTATGTTGATCTTTGAAAATCGAAATCATATATTATTATTCTCTTTTATTAAAGATAGTTTCATATTCATTTGTTAGGAATAAAATAATATTTTTCAAATGTCATTAAACATACTATTTTTTTAGTTCTAGATAATAATTATATAAACATCAAACATGCTTAGAGTAGTTTTAGTATTCTTATTTGTGTAGTTTTATTGGGTGAATCCTTTTATTTATTTTCTTCAATTGGGAAATCTTACATTGATTTTTTCTATGCATTTTTTTGTGCAGTTTGATGTATATGGTAATATATTTGGGCTTCTTGCAGCCCATCCCATTACACCATTAGTGTCTCTCCATCACTTGGACTTGATTCAGCCCATATTTCCAAATACGACCCAAGTCCAAGCCTTGAAACGCCTCGAGGAGCCCATAAAACTTGACCCGTATGCCGTAATGCAACAATCCATTTGCTACGACAAGGCCCGGGCTTGGACCATATCCGTCTCTTGGGGGTATGCGGTTCAAATATTTCGGGGCATCTTCTTGGCCCGAGACATGGAGATGCCGGCGAGAACCTTCTTGAATTGGTATCGCAAGGCCGATTACATCGGATATCCATTCAACACACGACCTTTCAACCGAAATGTTTGCCAGAAACCTTTCATTTTTTACTTGTCTAATGCAATCTACAATCATGTAGCTAATGAAACTTTGAGTGAGTATATTCGGGTCGAACCGAACCCGGAATGCAAGTGGAAAATGGCGGATCCTACCCAATTCAACAAAGTAGAGGTCCACAAGAAACCCAACCCACATTTGTGGGACAAGGTAGGTAGCTTCTCTATTCTTCAAAGGCCCAAAACTTGGGCCCATTCACTATCATTTGACAAATATTGATATTTCTTGATTTGGTACAAATATTTTGAATGCTATAAATGGTTAGTTAAATGGGTTTTGGTTTGTTTTATTGTTTTGTGAAGGCTCCAAGAAGAAATTGTTGTAGGGTTCAACCAACAAAGGAGGAAGGAACATTGGTGATTGATGTAGGAGAATGCAGAGAAGATGAAGTTGTTGAATTGTAGAATTAATAGCTCCCTACCTTGTGTGTAGATATATAATAATTCTCAATTCAATCATTTACTTTATTTCTTTTATTATATTACGTTTTTATTTTATTTTCAGAATTTGATAGAGGAGAGTATATATAGTTTGTACAATCATGAGTATTATCACAAGTGTAAATTAGTTTTTATTTTCTTGGGATGGTCATATGAAGCATCAATGAAATAGGTTTACAAATTTTAAGATTTGATTGCTTTTTCAATCATATTTTTTATCTGACTTTTTTTTACTTTTTCATATTTTAAAGTCTATAGCCTTCAATTTGTAGTATATGTAAAAAAATCATGTAATTTCAAAATTTAAAGTCTATAATATTAGTTTTATAGTATTTATAGAAAAATAGAGAAATCTCATGTGTTAAAGTATATAGCCTTCAATTTAAATCATATAATTTCATAATTTAAAATCTATAGACTTTGTTTTATAGTGTATAAAAAAATAGAGAAATTTCACATTTTAAAATATATAGCCTTCAATTTCTACTATATGTAAAAAATCATGTAATTTCATATTTTAAAGTTTATAGTCTTTGCTTTATAGTGTTTCTAGAAAAATAGAGAAATCTCACATTTTTAAGTTCATAGTCTTCAATTTGTAGTATATGTAAGAAAGTCATGTTTCATAATTTAAAGTCTATAGTCTTTGTTTTATAGTGTTTCTAGAAAAATAGAGAAATCTTACATTTTAAAGTCTATAGTCTTCTATGCAAAAAAATCATCTAATTTCATAATTTAAAGTTTATAGTCTTTGTTTTATAGTGTTTTTAGAAAAATAGAGAAATCTCACATTTTAAAGTATTTAAGTTTCAATTTCTACTATTTGTAAAAAAATCATATAATTTTATAATTTAAAGTCTACCGTCTTTATTTTATAAAATTTCTAAAAAATAAAAAAAATTCATATTTTAAAGTCTATAATATTCAATTAGTTATTTAATACCACATTAATAACTAACTAATATTGAGATTTAATTTTTCTTTTTTATTCAACTTTAAGATTTTATCCTAAATTCCTCACGTCTTAGGGCCTGTTTGTATACGTACGTTCAAATCTTATTGAACGCGGACAAATTGGTTTGGATGTCCTGTGAGTATAGAAATGCTAACTTAATTTTGCCTTTCAATCTCGGTTGAGCCAAAGCGATATATTATAGCTTTTGGGTTACACTCAATTGAGTTAAGGGTAATTTTAAACTACAATTACTATATTAATCTTATGAAAAGACATATATTTGATGATTTTATTTAGTGAAATTTTAGTTTAATACTTTTATATATGCATTCACATAATAATACTTGTTAAGTGTATATTAAGTCGCATTTTTTTAAAATTTTTTTAGTAATTAATATAGTTAGTAATATTATTTTTTTAAATTGTATTTATAAAATTAATATTTATTTAAATTTTTATATAATAATAATTATATATTTGTAATATTTATATAATAATATTAACTTAAATAATATATATTTCTTTATAATTATAAATATAATTTATTGATATACTTAAAATAAAATTGAAATGAAAAACATAATACTTATAGTAAAATATTAAATTCATATCTTTTGGGTAATTATACATTCAAAAGTGGTTTTGATTTTGATTATTCAAACAATATTTATTATATCAAAATCAATTTTAAGATAAAAGTATCCAAATATAAATCACGTTAGCATCAACTCATTTTTACCCAAAATTAATTCTACAGAATCAAGTTCGTCCAAACTCCAGTTTGCAAACGCTAATCCAACCTCACACTTAATCTTAATCTGTTTGGTATCGTCTAACAATCATATCAAATTCAATAAAAATTAAAAATGTCAAACATTAAAAAAATTGTTAAACGCGATGAACCCTAATGTGCCAGAGTGCCTCAAAGAATTATCCACCCAGTTGTCAGAAAAGCTCAAAATCAAATTAAATAAAGAACCCGAAGTCCGAACCTTTAATTTTTTATTTTAAAAAAAAGCACTTTCTAATTGCTTTCTAGAAACAAAAGCGAATCTGGTTGGGGTTTGAAAAATTGAAACTCATAGTTGACGACTGAGGAAGAGATTTGGTATTGGGGGCGGCATTATCGTCTTATCGGCGGAGCTATACGCGTCCGTGCCGCCGCGAGGCAGAGGACGCCGCCATGGGCGAGGCCGTTGTGGCGACGCGTAGACGAGGCCATCGGAGGAGGAGTTGTTTGGGGCTACGCACATGGAAGCGTGTAGCTGAGTTTGCAGCAACGTGGATCCAACTTTCATTTCCTTCTTCTTTCTGGGTTGGGTTTCAATGCTTCATGGGTTAGCTTCTTCATCCCCTTTCTTCTAATCATTTCTCAGTTTTGTTACTTTAACTCGGTATTGACGAACATTCAATGAATTATGATGTGTATCATATCATTCAATAATGAATGCATTCGTCAACACAAAAATTGAGAAAATATTAGTTTGATCCACTTTTATCATAGCAATGTTTTGTTCAGGGTCATTTTCTGGACATGATATTATTGCTTGATGGTTTGATTGAGATTGTGATTGATATGACCTAGGGATTTGGTTTTAGGATTCAATTCTGGAGTTTTGTTTGATTTCATTCTAGCTCTGTCCAGGCTTTGAATCTAAAAATTGTTACAATAAATTTTAAAAAGATTTAATTTTCGTCATCCTTATTTACTCAGTGATCCAATCATGTATTGCAATGTTCATGATTATATGTGCCTCAAAATTAAAGTTATTTTAAAATTTGGGCAGTGTTTTTACTGTTTATTTATTCTCTTCCTCAACAACGTTTTAAATAATTGCACACTTATTAAGAATACTAAACACTTAAATTTATATAAAAATTAATATACAAGGACAAAATTGTCCCTATAATTTTTTGTGCAATAATTATTATAAGAAATAAGAGAGAGTATATGTATGAGTAAAATTAGAAAAAGTTAATAAATACTTTTTTAAATTCTAAAAGAGTAAAATGTCATTTTGGTCGTTCACTTTATATGGGTGAGTCATTTTGGTCACTTACTTTTTAAATTAGGCAAATTGTTCCCTCACTTTATAAACTTTGAATCACTTTGGTCACTCACTTTTTGAAATTAGTGAATTAGTCCCTCACTTTATAAACTGTGAATCATTTTGATCCCTTACTTTTCAAACTATGAGTCAAATTAGTCCCTCTTTTTGTCCAATTTGATCTCATGAGAGGGACTAACTTGACTCAAAGTTTTTAAAGTGAGGGACTAATTTGGCCGTTTTAAAAGTGAAAGACCAAAGTGATTTATAGTTTGTAAGTGAGGGACCAATTTGCTTATTTTAAAAAGTGAGGGACCAAAATGACTCACGCGTACAAAGTGAAGGACCAAAATGACATTTCACTCAATTCTAAAATAACATAATATTGGACAAATTTTTTTTATAAAAAGACAAATAAATTTAGACGAAAAGAGTATTTATGAATTGTAAGTACTCCCCCTTATTAATTGAGGAAAGACAAAGTTTTCAATCATCTTCCATTACTTTAATTTTAATGCACATTTAAAATTAGTCGAATAAAACGGTGGGAGTAATAAATAGATAATTTTAAAGTCAAAGTATAAAAAAAAAAAGTAAAATGGTTGGAGTCAAAATATTATCTGGGTATATGATATGATGATGACATGGCATAAGTGATTACGTGTCACAAATTGAGTGGTTCAAACCGTAGTTGAACACACGCCTACACACTTGAGACTCACGTCTACACACACTATGACCCAAAGAAGCTTCAGACATGCACGAACCCTTTGTGCTATATTAAACGTATAACTTACAGTCAAAATTACCACATTTTGCCAAATTTGTCAATCTGCATTTACTCCCTTGCTAGTTTGAAGGCACTGAAAATTATGAATAAATTAATACCCCTTATCATATAGTAAATGAAAATATTGGAACTACTTCTCTTAAGCATCATAGTTTGATTCTGTGTTCTGTGTATCTTTCACTTTGGATACAAATCACCACACAGAAAAGGTTGACTTTTTCACCATATCAACTATCTCTATCATTATGTGCCCCACATGATTTTTTACTGTTGATAGGATATATGCATGTTTCTACATTCCAAGCACATAATTTCATTTGGACGTATGAACCATGCTTGCTTTTCCATTCCTATATAGTTAGTCTCAATTTGATTTCTCCTCCTTTGTATAATTATCATTATTGTGGTCTTTAATTTTTATTTCAATTTCTACTGCTGTCGGCAACTGTAATTGTGACGACAATATTGTAGTATCGCGGTGGCAATTATGGCCGTGTTTGCATCATATTTTTTCCATTAGTATATATGACGGTTCCACTTTAGAGCCTCTGACACTGAACTGACTACTTTGCCCCCATTTTTTTGGGGACTTAAAGGGAGAAGAAAACGAAAGATGATAAAGAAAACTAAGATGGATGTGGAAATGGTGAAGGAGTCTCCTTCAGAAGGAAAATACCGCAGGGCTCAATTTGCATTAAGGCTAATGATGCTGGTTTTGTTTCTGGGTTGGATTTTCATTTGGATAATGGCACCCACAAACACTTACAAACAAATGTGGCTGCCTCAACTTAGAGCAAAGATGAATTCTACCTATTTAGATAAACAAGGTATCTTTTTTTTATTCAACTATATTTGCAAATTTATGTGTGCATTATTTGTTATGACTTACATGCTAAAATATATATATCCTATGTTCTTCTTCTTGCAGGTGTATCACTGCTACTTTACACTTTTCCAATATTGTTCATAGCCGTATTGGGATGTATATACCTCCACTTAGCCAAAAAATCAAATTATTTCTACATGGAAAGGTGCAACCTTTTTTCCCCCTTATTTTTCAATCCCATTTTAATTTTCTAATTCTCATATAAGTATATTTATTATAAGGCGATCGCAATTCTGATTATTGGCTTCATCAATTCTTTGGGTTTTGCACCAGCAGGTTCAATAATGGGAAGAAATGCAACGTACCCTTTTGGAAGCGTCTTGTGCTTGTGAGGGGTCCTCTTGGCATAGTTTCTGCTACGGAACTGGCCTTTTTGTTTATGTTCATTGTACTCCTAGTTTGGTCCTTCTCAACTTCTCTTCTTAACAGTTTTACTAAAATAACCCCGGAATCAGTAGCAGAAGATGGCATCAAAGTGTAAGAATGTTCCTATCATTATGATGCACAAGTACTTTAAAATAGTCGATGCATTCATATTAGATACTTTAATTTACAGATACACTTGGTCCTTAGATTCTCCTATCATACTTTTCATGTTTTTAGTTTGATTTATGACGTATCTTTGTATTAGTGTTTGTGCAACATAGGCTATCAATTATCAAACACTTACACCCAACCCCCTACAGAGCTCGTTGAGGAAATTTTGTATGGAGCTGGCTCAAAAACAGGCACTTGCTATAAAAAAGTTACATTTTGCATGTGAATGAATTTTGATAATAAGGCTTGTTGGTGAAGATGGAGTGTTTGTGTTTTTCTGGTTTTTTTGCAGATGGGAGAAGAAACTAGAGAGAGCAGCATTGAGGTTGGGCATAGTTGGGAACATATGCTTGGCATTCTTGTTTTTCCCAGTGACACGTGGCTCCTCATTGCTGCCCCTGGTTGGCCTCAAATCAGAGAGTTGCATCAAGTACCATATTTGGCTTGGACACATTGCCATGACACTCTTCACTGCCCATGGTGTCTGTTTCATCATCTACTGGGCAGTTACTGATCAGCTTTCTAAGGTTCATCATCAAGATCCCTTATTTTTTCTTTAACCTTTTCTTCTTGACTAGAAAAGTCGTAGATTTTAAAGTCATGGTTCATTTTTTTTTTAAATTTGAATGTAAATAAATATACAGGGTTGTTGACTGCTGAATGCAGCAAAATTAACAGATCAGTTTCAAGAACTAATTATGGATTATGTAAAATTATCAACTTTAAAACAACAAAAAGTGTGATGATGTAAGCAACGATGCAGATTTAGCATGACTAATAGTCTAATACTACAGTAAATTCTAGAAAAGTAAGGATAGAAGTTAATACATATGATTCAAGTGAACCATTTTCTTTAAATCATACATGTCTACTTTTATATTTATTCTATTTTGCTGTCTAAGACATTGCATAAGAGATTCATGAAGCTATGGTTCTCAATCAATGTAGATGCTGGAATGGAAGAAAACTGGGATATCAAATGTTGCTGGAGAGATAGCTTTGGTTGCTGGTTTATTCATGTGGGTCACAACTATTCCTCGAATTAGGAGAAAAGTCTTTGAGCTCTTCTTTTACACACACCACCTCTACATCTTCTTCATGGTCTTCTTCATCTTTCATGTTGGCATTTCTTATACCTGCATTATGCTCCCTGGTTTCTACATCTTCTTGGTCGATCGTTACCTGAGGTTTCTGCAATCAAGAAAACGAGTTAGTTTGGTTTCTGCTCGTGTTTTGCCATGTGAAACTGTAGAACTCAACTTCTCCAAGAATGAGGGTATATTTGAAATATATTGTATGAAAAAATGGTTAACTTTTCATGCAAAGATTTTATCAGTGCTAATTTGGTGTATCTCTTTTTTTTTTTGCAGGGTTGACTTATAGTCCAACAAGTGTTCTGTTTATAAATGTACCAAGCATATCAAAGTTGCAGTGGCATCCATTTACAGTTACTTCAAACAGTAACTTGGAGCCAGAGAAGCTTAGTGTTGTCATTAAAAGTGAAGGATATTGGTCTCAAAAACTTTATCAGATGCTTTCAGCACCTTCTGCAATAGATCACCTCAATGTCTCAGTTGAAGGTCCTTATGGACATGCATCAACAAATTATCTAAGGTCTGCATTTTACAACCAAAAGCTCAAATTGAAGCATCACTAATAGCTTAATCTGAAATAAATACTTATAATTGCAATAAAGTAGTTAACTACTTGGTTTTTATTCACTAGGCATGACACTCTTGTGATGGTTAGTGGAGGCAGTGGCATAACCCCTTTTGTGTCTATCATCTGGGAGCTAATATATCTGAACTCAACATTGAGATACAGAACCCCAAAGGTTATCTTAATTTGTGCCTTCAAGAACTCTTCATGTCTCTCAATGCTAGACCTGATCCTCCCAAGTTCTGGAACCAACTGTGACATTTCCAATCTTCAACTACAAATAGAGGCCTACATCACAAGAGAGGAGCATGAATCCGATAGCCAAATTCACCTTCAAGCCATATGGTTCAAGCCAAATGCAACAGATGAGCCCATATCTGCTATTTTAGGAACAAAAAGTTGGCTTTGGATTGGTGCTATAATCTCATCTTCTTTTATAATTTTCCTTATCCTAATTTTGATCATTACCCGTTACTACATTTTCCCTATTGATCATAACTCCAACAAAGTATTCCCATACCCTATGAGGTCATTTATCAACATGTTAGTCATATGTGTGTCCATAGCAATGGTTGCTAGTGCAGCTGTTCTTTGGAACAAGAAACAAAATGCCAAACAATCAAAGAAGATACAGAAATTGAAGGGGTCTTTGCCATCATCACTGTTCAGAGAGTTAAATACTTGTGATAAATATACAGAATTGGAAAGCCTCCCAAGTCAACCCCTTGCTCAAGTAACCAATGTGCATTATGGTGCAAGACCAGACCTAAGAAGTAAGTTCACTTCACTTTTCTTTATCAATGGCTTAGAGACTCCTAAGTGTGAAATTAAGTCACTAATTTTTAACTTTTCATTTTGCAGGATTGTTATTTGGACAGAAAGGGTCAAATGTGGGAGTTCTTGTTTCTGGACCCAAGAAAATGAGGCAAGAGGTTGCAGCCATTTGCTCATCTAATTTAGCAGAAAATTTGCATTTTGAGACCTTTAGCTTTAGCTTGTGATTTTACATTGTACTATTAAAAGGTGTAAATGCTATTTGATCTCTGGGTATAGCTTATAGGAGCAACTGATCATAGGTCTTAAGCACTAGCTGAGTAGTCCTTGTTGTTTCTTGTACATGAAAATAGGTAAATAGAATTTCATTAGAAAATGAATTATGAAACAAAGTACATCAATAATGAAAAAATAAAATCAACTAAATTTTTCCTGAATGTATTCATAATATTGACATACAAATTAGTATTTTACATGATCAAGTTGCCTCTTTTAAGCAGCAAATTATATATCAAGCTCCGAAAAACCTACTTATGCAATGTCTTGGTCAACTTTGTCAGCATCTTGGAAGAAAGGAAGGACAATGTTATTGGAAAGCAATAACATTTTAATGCAAATTCAATTTCACTCCATCAATCATCTTGAGGACTTCTGTCATATTGTGAGGATAGCATGACTCCATAGATGGTGAAGTTCAATACTGCCAATGACAGATTCAGAAAATTTTTAGTAATGTGATAAAAATACTATATAAGTATAAGATGAAGTTCGATACAAATTTTATCTTAATATGAGGTCAAATTTAATAACAAAATAGGGGCAAAATACACATACATTTATACATTTCCAAAAATTTTGGTAGGGACATAAGCCCCTGCTTTTATGTAAGTAGATGTGCGCCCTTGGGCACAACTAATAAACATTATGGTAAACATAACTTAAAAGGATTAGGAAATACATTTTTGAGGGACAAACCTTGATGAATTTTAGACCTGTGATAAGCAAGTCAAATCTTGCATTTTTGGAAGACAATGTCCCTGCAATACAAATGTAATGCTGAATAAGTGACAAGAATGAGAGGTTAGGGGCATGATTCGATGGTCCGCCCCATGTTTGGGACTAACGTTAGTCGCGCGATGATTCGTTAATATTGTTTTTCTTCTAGGTCTTCCTTCTTACACATCTTGACATTTAGTAAAATCAAATGCTGGGTGTGACTGTAATGTAGGGATAACAAGCAAGAACCATAGATGATAATTAGCAAATAATACATACTATGATTATAATTTACATAACATCAAAAATCTAACAAGGCATACCTGAAGCTTGGTGCTGTTTTCAAACATAATGACAGAGTAGGTGAAAAATAACCTGTAAATCCCATGAGAGAAACAAGATAAGTGAACAAAAGTGAGGAAACAATATCTACTCATATTGTTGTCAATTGTGTAACACATTAATGACCAATCTCTTCATCTTGCTATTAAAAGCAGAGCTGGTGGCCTAACTTCCATTTAAGTTAGGATAGAAGTTATCCAACAATAATTAGATCATAATCCCCAGTTCATATTAGCCCCAGAATCATTGCTTTGATAATCGGTTTTGATTGTTATATATAATATATAAGGTAGACAAGATGTCATTAGAAAGTGAAATCTGTCATATGAAAATATAAGATACCAAAATAGAAGAAAAAAGATACCTTTGAGGACAAACTGAGCATAGCATTAGTCCTTGAGCAGAGCTTAAAAAGATAATCGATAGTCCAGACAAGTGTCGAACTTTATTATGCACAAAATCTTGTCTGCATCAGAGGCTGCGTATACAGATTTAGCTACTCCATGTTCGTCAATTTTGCCTAGAACCACATATTTTTCACACTTTTTTTTTTCCATTTCTCCAATGGCTTTGTTCAAAGTGTAATTTTCTGAGTCTTCCAATTTCACAGTGATTTCTCTTCTAATATTTCAATATCTGATATCTCTTCTAATATTTCAATATCTGAACAAAACCATTGGGCTGCAGAGGCCAATATTTCGGCACAAGTAGGAGGACCGCCTTGTATAAACAGTTCAAAGAGATCACCTTCACGAACACAATCAGTGAAATCAGTTTTCAAAACGAAGAAATAACGGTAACGACCTGGTCCCATCTCAGCAAGTGACATCTTCCTTGTGTTCAATCTTATCCCGTTCCAATATAAAGCCAAAGACAATTCAGGTACATCATGGCGAGAATCAAATGTTTCCAATAGGAAGCACAAATCGATTCCCAACCCTTTGTTTGGACGACAATTATCTGGCTGTGGGAGTGATATACAGTTACCATCTTTTTGATTGATTGAATAATCAGATGGAATTTCACTCCCTGGAATCAGCCTAATAAAGACGTGATCTTGAAAATGACTGGATGATGCAAATACATTGCATGACTTAAATGAAGGAATAAAACGGGACATATGCAGTGAATCACAGTTCTGTGCATACAATTCTCTTAAACTTGATGGAAGCTCTGGCAAAGACCGAATGTTTGGACAAGAACTTATGGAGAGCCATCTAAGCTTGGAAAGTTTGTGAAAACTTATCGGTAGGCTAAGAAGAGGGTTACCAATCAAATCTAAATCTGTCAAGGACGGCAAGTTGCAAAAATCATCAGGGAATGATATCAGATAGCAGAAACTCAAATCTAGATTGCTCAGAAGGGACAGGCTTGAGACCGAAGATGGCAATCTTCGAAGCGTTAGGCACCCACCAGCATCTAGAATTCTGAGGGACTTCAACTGATTAATGCTATTAGGAAGGCTAACAAGGCTTTGACACCCACATAATGTAAGTGTTGATAGATGTTTCATGCATTCTCCAAATTCAGGAAGATTTATAAGACTCTTGCAACCACTAAGAATTAGTTCCTCTAAGGAACTCATCTCCAATTTACCTGGAAGAGTTTCAATGCTGACACAACAACTTAAATCCAACAGAACAAGTTTCTTGAGTTGAACTAAGGATGGATGAACCTCAATCAGGTTTGTACAACCTTTAAGCTTGAGTCTCTCGAGCATGGGAGCCGCCGAAAGATCAGGTATTTGAATTAAATGCCAAGAACCACTCAAATTCAGATACTTCAGCATTGTTAGGAACTGAACAAAAGAGAGAAAAAGTAAGATGTTAATATCTTCTACAAAGGCAATATGATAAAACTTCATGGAGCTTATGATGAAAGGGGTATATACCTTTTTTCCATACCAAAGTTGTTTTAAATTGCTTTGCTCTAGTATCATTTCAACAACTTGGTATGATTGATCTACTAGGGGCAGAGTTTCTAAAGGACATCCGTACCAATGAAGAACTTTTAATGACCTTGGAAGATAGTCGAGACCATTGGGAAGTTTTATGCCAGATAGTCTGAGAAACTTCAGTTGAACTGTCTTTTAAGAATGCTCCAGGGCTCCAATATGCTTCATGGTATGAACTTAGAGCTATTCCTTGAATTGCATCACTTCCCTTTGAACAATCAATATGATAAATAAGTAATTTTACAAAATGAGGTAACTAAAATGCAAACTTTTGGAAATAAAACATTGACACAAACATAAGGGAACAAAGGACCAAGGCATACACACATTGGATGAATCATCAGTTTGATCCTTAATATTAAATTTATTTCATATAAAACCGACCATCTCATAATTAGAAGAAAATTGACACCTACCGTATCAGTTGTCAATACGTGATCGATGTCATCTTTAAACCACAACCTGCTACGTTTTCCAGGGTCTTTCGGAGTTTCTTGAGATTCTTCATGTACAATATGCCTGCCCATTTCTTGAAGCAAATCATGCATTTCCAACTCATCATTTTGATTTAGAGTTAGCAAAGACTTATCAATCAAATTAGCAATTCCACTCCCAATTTCACTTCCAATTCCAACATAAACATTGCATATTTTTAATATACTTATAACTTGGCTCTTGCTCCATCCTTTGAAGAAGCAGGCAATATCTAGAAAAATATTCTTCTCTGCTGGCAATAAATGATCATAACTTATTTTCAATGCCTTGTGAATTTTAGAATGTGGAGCAGTACTTAATTCTCTGATTGTATCCTGCCAAAAATCAACTTTTTTTCCATATAGATAGGAACCCAATACCTCTAGCGCCAATGGAAGACCTTGAGCATATTTGACCACTTTTTTACACAACTCTGAATACTCTTCATAAGGTTTACCATTTTCAAAGGCATACAGACAAAAGACACGACTAGCGCTTTGTAGGTTTAACCCTTTAAGCTTATAAGTTCCTTGAACTCGATGTCTTTGTAGCAAGTTCAAATCTCTAGTTGTGATTATTATTCTACTACCAGGGCCAAACCAATCTTGCTTCCCAGCTAGATTTTTCAATTGAGTTTCATCATTTATATCATCAAGCACAAGAAGAACTTTCTTATTGCATGAAGAGAATTTTATTATATTTTTTCCATCTTCCTCATCAGAAAAATCACAATTGCTTACATTTAGACTTGAAAGAATAATTTTTTGTAGGTGAACAAACCCTTTTGTCTCCGACAACTCCCTAACATTCCTAACAAAGCAACTAAATTTGAATTCACCTCGGATAAGTTCGAAGACTGCTCTAGCAATAGTTGTCTTACCTAGGCCGCCCATGCCCAATATGCCTACAAAGCGAACATCATCTTTTACCTCAACTCCTAAGTGCCTAATCACTTGCTTCACCCTTGGTGTAACCCCTACCATGTTCTGTGTGGAAGACGGCAATTTTGGAATAAGCTTTTTAAATATATGTTCAGCAATGCTTTCAACGAATATTGCCTCATTCCTGGAAAGCAAACAAAGAAAAGGTCATGCATGCATCCAGACTCCAAGAAGAAATGCTAGCAAAATAAAGCAACAAGTTGGCAAAGACAAGTTATTCATCATCATCATCGTCGTCTATGCAAATCCAAGGTAAACTGTGACACACAAACCTTGATACCTTGAATTAATTCTATCTTGACCCTATCTTTACAAGGCATAAAGCCTTCTCTTCCCCTAAACTTCTAAATATATAAAAATTTGTAGCACTAAAATATTCCTTACACATCTAGCCATGGGTACAATTCATGGCAGTGAGTATGGAGTGAGTTTCGTGACTGGAGGCAAAAGCAGCAAAACCCACTCTTGCGACCTCTATGTCTATGTCCCGAAGAGGTTAGTAACTACTTTCTATGGTAGTAACTAAAATACCCTAGGTTTGTGGTTGCTTGTTTACTCTATATTTCAGGTTTTGATAATGTCAAAAAGAAGATTAAATACATCAAGATACTTGTACAATAAGACTAGCAATACAATTCAAAGAGATTGTCATTCTTGAAGATTATTTTTTTGTAAGGTCTTAGAGTCTATTTTTCTGTAAATCTCAAGAATAGTGATTAGAGACCACAATTAATTATGAACTTGTTTTCTGAAATGATGATTTTCTTAAATATTTTTATCAACAATATTAAAGATTCAAAAACTATAATATTTCAATTCACAGAAAATGTTTTATAAGCTTTGGAAACATTATAAATTTTTTGTACAAGTTCAGAAAATTTTTTAACACTTTAAAATGATATTTTAACTAGGTGTAATCGATTACAAGTAATTATAATCGATTACATATGAAAGGATTTTAAATTTATATGAAAAGATGTCTTGTAATCGATTATCGTAATTGATTACAAAGTCGATGTAATCGATTGCAGAATGCAGAAATTGTAACAATTTTGAAGAGACATAATCATTCATGCATGTGACTGTTCATACTCTATAAATAACATTATGTTCTGATCATAAACACTAGTGAACGAATTCTAAAGCTTTCCTAATTATTTTTCTCACAAGTTTTCATATTCTTTGTGATCCAACTCTAGTCACATATCTTGAGATAAACACATAATACTATCAAGTTGTATATCTACTCTTTTAGAGAATTTTTGTAAACTTTTTCTTTTATTCACTTATTGTAAAAGGGTGTGGTATTTCTTATTATTGAGTGATTAAATGAAAATCACACTAAGTTTGAGTTGTATCTTGATTATAAAGGTGAGGGATCCCATGGACAATCAAGGAAATATTCTTGTAACTTGAAGAAAGTATAGTAGATAAACCAAGAAGAGTAATGAGAACTAGATGTAGGTCAATTAGGACTGAACCAGTATAGATCTTTGAGTTTGCTTTCTTTTCCTTACTCTTTTAATTTCAAGCATTTTATTTTATTATATATTGCATATCATTCTCATCAATACTTAGTATTCTCAATCTCATTGCATTTAGAAATAAATTTAAACAAAATTTCAATCAATTTAACCTCAATTCACTCTGCTATTGAGTAATTAAAAGCTACTTGACTAATAAGGTTCACCTAAAAATCCCAAATCTTTAGATTCTAGAACATAATCAATTCAGATTCACAAAATAGAAATCAATATAATTGTAATTGGTGAGAGAACTCACTGATCTTTGAAGACCCAGTCAGAGCAATTTGAAATGTGTTGTAAGGCCTCTTTCCATGGTTGAATCTTCTTCTCCCTGTCAGGTCTCTTTTTATGCTCTTCGAAAGATGCTTTAAAGCTTCCCTCTTGATTCCTCGCATCGGTAGGCTCGACGTTATAGAAGATAGTCACAATCTCTAGCCCCTTGTTCTTGCTGCACTCAACAATACGCTGTAGCTCGTTCAAGCACCAAGAGGAGGAAGCATAGTCTGGTGAGATAATGGTAATAGCGAACATGGACTCTTCAATTGCTCTCTTGAATGCTTCGGCAAGATTTTCACCTTTCTCGAGGTTCTTATCATCTCTGAAAGTTCTGATTCCTTTCCTTTCCAAGGCAGCACAGAGATGATCAGTGAAGCCTTTGCGAGTGTCTTCTCCCCTGAAATTCAAGAACACATGATGCGTGCATGAGCGTGGAGAGGAAGAAAACCCCATTTTTGGAACTTGCCTAGTACACAGCTAGACTGAATGAATATGTTGTGATTGTGAGAAATGTATTTGTATATATGATGCTACGCTTCTCTTGATAGTGCTAAGTAGCTCCTTCTCTTTTTTAAGCAAAATGTAGATTGAATTTTATATGGATGGTCTATTTCCGGTCTCACTTGTCATTTTCAAGTATTTCGAGATGATCGCTTAATTGAGATGAAGCTCCGGATACCATCCACAATAACAACTAAAATTTTGGTATATAATAAAAGATCAATCATCAAAACAACTAATAAACTCTGGATAACATATATTATGTAATATGTACAATGTATATTACATATTATGTATATAATATATGACATGTTGTGTATAATATATATCATATATTCTAACGTAATTTTTCTTATGCATGTTATATAATACATGTTATGCATATATAATATATTAATTTATCTGACTGCTTTTTCATTTTTCATAAAGCAATACTCTAAAACAAGTATAGATGAGTTTATGAGATTTTATATTCAACAAAGCTATTAGAACTTCCACAATTTCTAAACATGTAAACATCATATTCATAAAAATAAGTGGATCTCAATGTTTTTATTACTTACTTTTTTTTAACTCATTCTCTCTATTATTTTTGAGCATTGCTTCTTGTACTTCAACAATATATACATTGAGCTTACTCTCACTAAAAGATAGAGAAGGATGAGAAGAAGCAAAAAAAATTAAAAATACTTAATTAGTTAGTTAGTTACTTACTCATGTATATATGGAGTACATAAGAGTAAGTATTTCTAGTATACATGAAAAATTCTTTGATTATTTTCTTCATCTTTTTAGATGTCTAAATCCAACTTGAATGTAAAAAATACATTATAACAACAGTTGAGTTATATTATTTGAGAAAATCTTAGTGCACAATAAAAAATAAGTTAAAATAGTTAGTAGACTCTGCACAATATATATAATATTTAATATGCACAATGTATATTAGATATGATGTACACTATATATGACATATTATGCTAAACATATATTACATATTGCAATATCATATTTCTTTACAACCTATGATATATATTGTGTATATCATGTAATATATATTGTACACATTATATAATATTTGTTGTGTATGACAAATTAATTATTTTAATTATTTTTTCATTATACATATATAAATATATAATAATACTCATATTATTTTTGCGAAAGATTCTTATTATTTTCTGAACACATCATTAACTATAGTATCAAGTGTAAATCTCAAAGTATGACTCAAATATCGCTAGATAGATGAAGTCTTTGTGAAGAGTTTTTAATGTGAACCTTGGCTTCCAGGAAAGTCATGAGCGAAAGGTTCGATGATATTAGGTGAACCCGATAAGATAAAATATTGAAGGCATAATGTAATGTAACCCCCTAAAAATATATATAACACTAATCTAAACAATAATATTTGTCGTATAACAGAAATATGTTCAATTAGTATCCAACGTGTGCTATAGAATAAGACGTAATGTGTGCTGAACGTACATGTGCTATACATATAGCACACATTATATCTTATTATATAGCACACATTGGATACTAGTTTGATGTATTTTTATTGTATAACAAATATTGTTACTAAACTAAAGGCATCCGAGTATTATAATTAATTTAAGAATTGGACGTGGTCATGTGAAGAAAACAAAATATTTTTATTTCTTATTTGCCCCTGGCCAAAATGATGGTGACCCATATGAGTCCCGACATCACATTATTAGAAATATGATATGTATATAATAATGCCTTTGACATTGTATATGCATACTCTATCTTAATAGTATATGTATACTAATTATACATCAAACTAATATTTAACGTGTGCTACGTATTATATCTAATATGTATTATATGTAGTAATGTTTATTACATATGATACATAGCTCACATTGGATATTAGTTAGATGTATTTCTGTTATACAACAATAATTTCTATGTTAAAACACATAGATAAATAGAAAAAATAAAGTGTACAAAGTTTTAGTCTTATATGAAGGAGATTTCACCTCAAAGATTAGTTGATACTCTTGATGTTAGATATGCTTGAGCAATAGAAAAAGATATGGGATACATTATTAATTATAAGGATTACATGTGCAAATAACAAGAGTGGAAGGTTCCAAGTGTGAATGCATGATATAAGGTCAACCTCCGAGAAAATGGTGGGGAATCTTGGCTGTCTTTGGTTTTATCAAATTATAAAAAATGAAAGAGTAGCTAAAATAAATCAAATAAAATACTATACGCAATATGTAAATCCCCCCAAAAAAATAATACTAAAGGCAATGTCTCATGAGGAGTATTATAATATAAGAATTGGATCTGGGCAAGTGAAGATTAAAGAGTAATAATAATAATAATTCTTTGGCAGAAAGAAAGATGGTGGAAGCTGAGCTTTCTAGTTACTACTTATTAGTTTGTCTTCTAGTGAGTGTATGTAAATATAATATTACAATGAATATAGTTTAATTTTGATGCACTTATAGTGTAAATGTATTTTACACTGTCATTCGATCAAAACACTTTGTTCGTATGACTTTTCAGATAGTGAGAAAGGGAAAGCTCAATCATGGCTGACGTGACAGAACATGATTGAATGACTATATAAAAAAGTTGTACACGTCATTGGATAAAAATTAAATTCATTATAATATATGATATATATATAATAAGTGATATATAATGTCTTCAATGTATAATATATAATATGTGATATTAATAATATAGAATAATTTTTTTAATATGCACCTAATATTTATGTAATAATAATAATTCAATAATGCTCATCGGTAGGTACGAAATTTCGTTATATGAACTGTGATGCGAAATTGCGAATATATTGGTTGACCTCTATTGATGAGATATGGATCAAGTCAACCTAAAATGAAGGAGATTGATTTTCACTGTCTTTTTCTATTCTATTGTTTTCTTCGTAGTTTGTACCTAGTTCACGTGACATGGTTTTTGTCCTGTAACATAACCCCGTAATTGTTTCGTGTGGAGTTATGATTGACTATATTGATACTTGAACGTACCAAATGTTATTTACAAACATACATATGGTTACATTTAAAATGAGAATAAAAGTTTAAGTAACATCATACTAAAATTCAGGAATGATAAAGTAGATAGATAACATATGTAAAAGAAAATTAATAATAATTAGTGAATAATGAAAAAATAACTAAATTAGTCGGTGAATTTATTTGACAACCTTTAGCCAAAAGAACTAGTGAACTGAGTAATTGTAATACAAAATTCTCATATTAGTTGATTTAGACTGAATTTTTTTGTTTTCCACGGTATCTCCAGTCCGAAAGGCCAAAGACTAATCCGTCACGGATCTGAGCTCCATTTAAGGGTTTGCCACTGACCAATGGGTTGCTGCAAACACAAGGCAGAGATCGAATCCTCAACCCTTGTTTAAGAGGACATGTGAACTAACCACTTGACCAACCCAAGTTGCTTGATTTAGACTGATTTTTTATTCTACAAATAGCAATACTAAAAAAAATAAGTACAAATATTATTATTCGTTGTGCTTTCCTTCTAGCAACCCTCATCTGTCCATGGTCTGGGGCAAAATGTGGCGCAAGCACATAAAACAATGGACCAAAACCATAAATCCTAAAACTATAAAAAGTCAAGTCAAATAACTCAGTTCCCGTTCAACTCATATCATATGGTTCAAGCCCAATGCAGCAGATGCAGCCATATCTGCTATGTTTGGCCCAAACAATTGTATTTGGTTTGGTGCAAGGTTAATTGGAATCATAAGGATACTAATTGTGTTTCATATGTGTAGTTTTCTATGTTGGTTAGCTATATTTTACTACTTAGATCTCTCATTATACCTCTTCTCTCATAACCTAGGAATGGACCTCTTCTTGATGACTCAAGGGATTCACCCATCATGGATCTCAAGGCTCGTAGGTTTATAAACCTCTTCTTCTTAGTCCAATGAGACTCCGAGGCCACGTCATCATCCATGTCCATATCTTTGTTTAAGTTTTAATTATTTACTTTCATGTTATTCTTTTTACATTTTCGATGTGAAACTATACCATTAATCCCTATCACAAGCATAACATACTTTCTAATACATATAGTCATTACATTATAACACTTAGGGGTGGCAAACGGGTCGGGACAGGATAAAACGGGACATCTCGCGACGAGATATAATAAAAACGGGACGGGACAAGATGTCCCGTTTTTATAAAAGGGATGAAAATCTCATCCCGTCCCGTTTTACAACGGAATGGCGGGATGTCCCGCTTAACATCCTATTTTTATATTAAAAAAAATAAAAATTTCCATTTCATTTAAAAAAAATAAATACCTAAAATTATTATAATAGATATATAATAAAACACAAAAATTAATTTTAAAAAATAAATAATTTAAACAAATCTAAACATAAAAAAAATTGAAAAAAAAATGAAAAACAGGCATAGGCAAGAGATCGAGAGTGGTTGAGGAGTGAGGCGTCGTCGGCGAGGGCGAGGCACGGTCGAGGCGAGGTGCACAATCCAACCAATTTGTGATGCATATAGAGAATTGGAAAGCCTCCGAAGTCCCTAGCCAATTCATTGCACAATCCAACCAATTTGCACTATGCTTTAAGACCTTACACTTGAAACATGTCACTTCACTTTCTTTTGACAATAGCCTAGAGAACATGAAAATGAAAAATAGCCACAATATTAACACACACTTACACATTAATATTTTATACTCACTTAAATGACTACATCAAGCTCAAATTTACAAAACACCAATTGCATATATGGTCATGGACTGATTATAACAAATCTTGAAACTTGAAAAACCACCTTGGTCCAACTTTACTACATGATTGGAAACCAAAACAAGTTCCAAACACTTGTACTGAAGATACTATCTGGATCTGACATTATTGCTTCTAATTTGTCTACTTGAGCAGCATCTCCTTGTTAACTTTGTCAGCATCTTTGATGAATTAGGAAGTTGTTGCTGTCAAAATATATATCAGCTCCAAGTACCTTTATCTTTCATTGTGTTGACTTGTTTGTTCCAATCTTCAACATCTTGCTTACATACCAAACGACTACCACACCTCACTATTTCCAATGATGAGCAGCAATAACACTTCAATGCAAACTCAATTTCATCCCTGAAGTTACCACCCTCAAGAATTCTGTCACGAAATTCGTCGATGGACAAATAGAGGACGTAAATATGAGGATAGCATGGATCCATAGGAGGCAAAATCCTGCTGCTGATAAACATCTTACCCTTTAGTCCAAACAAATAACACTCAATTTCATGTCTACACCACTCAGGTGGGCTATAACTTACTAAAAGGAAGCACAAAGCAAATCCAATCCATTCATCTTCAGGACAGTTATTAGGGACTGATATTTTTGCCCATGAAACACATTTTTGAGGGACAAACCATGATGGAATTTCACCACCTGTGATACTGATAAGCATGTCAAATCTTGCACTTGGAAGACAATTATTTCCCTGTAATACAATGACAGTGTTCAATAAGTCACAAGACTGAAAGATGTTATTATTACAGCAGAGTTTATATTTGTGTCATTTTTCATTCCTGTTTTGATTGGTTCATTGTATTACACTAAAGGTGTCAAGAATTTCTCTACATTCACTGAGAAATCAAGGATACATACCTGCAACATGCTCATAATTTCACGACGGAAGGGCGATTGAATAGGTGATACAAAAAGACTGCATGGTTTTGATGGATTGAATTTGGAAGTTTCAAGTGAATCGCAGTTGCTTGCATCTAATTGGATTATACTCGATGGAAGCTCCGGCAACAATTGAAGCCTTTTGCAAGAATTCAGGTCAAGAAATTTGAGATTTGGAAGTTTAGAAATGCTGCTAGGTATGCTGACAAAATCGTTACCGGTTAGATCCAAAGAAGTCAATGAAAATAACTGCCAAAAATCAGTTGGGATTGATTCTTCATTTAGATTGCAGTGACTTAAATTTATATGGCGCAAAGAGTGCAGACTTGAGACAGAAGGTGGAAGTCTGAATCCAACCGGAGCAAACGGACTCCCGAACAGCCAGTTGAAAGGAAGAGACAACAAATTCTCTGACTTGGACAATGGTCCTTTGCACCCAGAAAATGACAATACTTTAAGATCATCAAGATAGAAAACAGATGAAGGTAGTTCTTCTATTGCAGTTTCGTCGGCATGAAGTTCCTTTAAACACTTGATTTCTTTTAAACACTCAGGAAATCTGCAGATCTTTGAGCAACCAGAAATATCTAGAATTGTGAGGGAATGCAATCCATGAATGGTATCTGGAAGACAGATAAGACTTTTGCAATCCTTTAAGTTCAAAGAATCAAGCCCGGCTAGGCATCCAAGTGAAGAGGGTAGTTTTCTTATCGCCGTTCCCTTTAAAGAAAGCTTCCATAGGTGTTCCATGCTTTCCCTAAACTCAGGAAGTATTTTGAATTTGGAACAACCAGCAAGAGTTAATCCCTTTAGGGAACTCATATCCAATTTACCTGGAAGAGTTGTAAGGCTTATGCAGCCTTCTAAGTTCAACACAACAACTTTTTTATGCTGTACAAGGGATGGATGAACTTCTGTAAGGCTTGAACAGCCTTTAAGAATCAATGTTTCAAGATTTGGAACACCAGAAAAATCAGGAGATCGCTTTAGGTTCTTGGAGAAACTCAACTTCAGGTACTTCAGATTCTCCAGAAACTGATCAAAGTTGTAAAGTTGGAAAATATTATCAGCTTTTTGGTCATTATTGCGACAAAAAACAAACAAAGGTGTAATCAAACACAATACACAAACACATATAGTCTATGTGTCTCACTTGTATCTGTATTTGTGTCTTGTATTGTTCTGTACTAAAAACAAACGCAGCCTTGGTGAAATAGCCATACCTTTTTTCCTTGCCAAAGTTGTTCAATTTTGCTATGAGACAATTTCATGTCAACAATTTCATCTAGTTGACTTTCAAGTGGCAGAGTTTTCAAAGGACATCCTTTCCAATGAAGAACTTTTAGTGAACTAGGAAGAGATTTGAGGCCAAAAGCAAGTTGCATGTCACATAAACTGAGAAATTTTAGCTGGCTTGTCCTTGAGAAGGCTTCAATGTTCCAATGTGCTTCATATGGCTGAAGTAAGTTCAGAACTAAGCTATGAATAGCTTCAGTTCCCTACAAAACCAGAATGACAAATAACATTAT
Source organism: Aeschynomene evenia (assembly GCA_013621005.1). NCBI lineage: Eukaryota > Viridiplantae > Streptophyta > Magnoliopsida > Fabales > Fabaceae > Aeschynomene > Aeschynomene evenia. The sequence continues at coordinate 34,110,871 of CM024268.1, read as the reverse complement.
CTTATACTGTGAGGGTTAATCATAGTTATACTTATTTTATCTAACACCAATTTTCCAGAAGTGGCAGAAAAGTTGGAACTTACCTTATCTTTTGTCAACACATGATCAATGTCCTTTTTAGACCACAACCTGCTACGTTTGCCAGGGTCATTTGGAGATTCCTGAAATACAATATTCCTACCCATTTCTTGAAGCAAATCATGCATCCCCAATTCATCATTCATTTGGTCTATGGTTACTAATGATCTTTCAATCAAAATTTCAATTGCAATTATGGGACAGTAGCCACAATATTCTAATATGCACATCACCTTATTTATGTTCATTTCTTTGAAAAAACATGCAATATCTAGGAAAACATTTTTCTCTTCAAAATCTAAACCATCATAACTTATTTTGAGAGTATCTTGAATTTTGGGGTTTGGAACACTTATCATTTTCTGCATTGCACTATGCCAAACATCAACACTTCTTCCATAGAGGTAGGACCCCAACACCTCAAGTGCCAATGGTAGACCACCGGCATATCGAACGACTTCTTTGGACAAATTCTCATACCCCTCTTCAGGTTGATCTTGCTTAAAAGCTTTCAGACAAAACAGATGAAGTGCTTTGTTTTCTGCTAGCCTAGCAACCTCATAAGTTTTATGCACACCATGATCCCTTAGCAGGTGCATGTCTCTAGTTGTGATGATTACTCGGCTTCCTGGACCAAACCAATCTTGCTCTCCGGCCAAGTTCTCTAACTGAATGACTTCACTTACATCATCAAGAACAAGAAGAACCTTTTTTCTGCATAATGTATTTTTTATTGTCTTTTTCCCATCATATAAATCATAGAAACCTTTGCTACTAGTATTTAGATGAGAAAGAAGTTCTCTTTGAACATGAACTAAACCTTTTGTCTCACATGACTCCCTAACATTTGAAAGAAAGCAACTAACTTCAAATTCCCTTTGGATTGTTTCAAAGACTTCTCTAGCAATAGTTGACTTACCTATGCCACCCATGCCCCATATGCCTACAAAGCGAACATCGTTCAACCCCATACCTATTATCTTCTTCACTTCCTCCACCCTTGAGGCAATCCCAACGAGGTTCTTTGTACAAGATGGCAATTTTGGAACCAGCTTTCTATGTATGTGTTGAGCAATGCTTTCAACAAGTTCTGCCTCATGCCTGAACAGAAGGAAGGAAAGGAAACTTTCAAATTGTGCTTCACAAGAACCATAAGCAAATAAAGTAACATACTAAAAACACAAGGTTCTGATCTTGGTATCTTCCAAAAGCAGCAACAACAACAACAAGCCTTATCTCACTATATGGGGTTCACTTTTTTTTATAGGATTCAATGAAGTTTTACATTAGTTGTCGAAAGCCTAACACAACCCTTATCTTTTTTCGGGGCTTTGGACCGACTTTACTAAGTTTTGCAATAAAACTCAGCATATAGGCAGAGTTATCTTGGTATCTTCCAAACCCATGGAACAATTTGAAAACTCAAACCTTGACACTATGAAGTATCAACTCAACTGAAAATTATTGCCTATCAAATAAAACTTCAGCTATGATGAGACACACATGAAACAAAAGGTAAACTTATGCACATGAGTATGCTTGCACAAAACACTTAAAATTTGAGACCCTTCAAAATAAAATTTCTTTACATTAATCATTAAATTTCAACCATCCAACAAACACTTACCAATCCTTGGAGTCCCAACCAGAGTAGCTAGCAACTTGTGCTAAGGCATCTTTCCATTTTTTCACCTTCTCACTATCTTTTCCAAATCTCTCTTCATGTTTTCTGAAATCTTCTCCAAAACTCCCTTTCTGATACCTCACATCAGAAGGCTCAACACCATAGAAGATTGGCACAACAGACATGCCCATGTTGTGGCTGCATTCAACAATCTGTTGAAGCTCATCCAAACACCAAGTGGAGGAAGCATAGTGTGGTGAAAGAACAATGATAGCAAACATAGATTCTTCAATTGCTTTGAGTAGTTTTGATGAGATCACTTCACCTCTCTCAAGTCCTTTGTCATCCTTGAAAGTTGTGATTCCCTTCCTTTCAAGTGAAGCAAAGAGATGATCAGTGAACCCTTTGCGAGTGTCTTGTCCCCTAAAGCTCAAGAACACATGATAGGTCCATGAACTTGAGGTTGAAGAGGAAGAAGAGGCTTCACATACAGAAAATTCCGTAAGTTGAACTTTCCCTGCAATCTAGCAGCTTGTGTTTTGTGATCTTTGTGTACTATGTGGTCTAATACTGTTGTTGCTGTTGCCACCAAATTGTAGGATTCTGGTTTGGGAGAAGAGTGATAAATAAACAAAATTTATGTGTGAATTCAAGTCTTTCTGTGTGTTTCTAGGAAAGGGAGTGGAAGTTGGTTTGGTACCATCAATTCTGAAAATGAAATGACTAAGAAAAAGAGAGATGAAATGCATATAATATAATAATAAACAAAGAAGACCATGCAGAAAACAGAATTTTGTCCACCAAAAAGACAAAAGGAGAATTTTTTTTTTCTCTAAGGAACTTTTGCATAAAACATTTTAGTTGTATAAATTATGATAGTTGTATAAACAATGATTTTTTATTTTATATTAGTTATTCATTTTAATTATCTATAAAACCACATATAAAAATGTGATAATATATGCTTGTTTGGTGCATCTGAAAAACATTAAAACTAATCTGAATTTATTCTCAATAATTTCTCAAAAGAAAATTTGACTTTTAGAGGGGAAAGTGTGTGGAAGCTAGTTTAGTATAGCTTTCACTTCAATTTTCCTTTTCTTTCTTTCTTTCTTTGATTTTTATACACTTTGGACCAAATATTCTTCTTTTCACTGTTTGTTTCTTTTCTTTACTTGTGTTAGATTCAAACTTGGAAGCTAAACGCGGGATGATCACGAAATAGAGTATGGAAAGAAAGAAAAACACCAAAAACAGAAGAAAAAGGAATGTCTAGGGTAAGATGAAGATGCTGTTGAAAGAGGATCATTAAGCCTTGTAACAATCCTTTTTTTTTCTTTTGTTTTTTGATCTCCAATAATTTTGGTTAAGAAGAGCATGGAATGTGGCAATTATGTACAAACTATTCATGCCATAACAATCAAAAACACATTGCATAAACCCAAGATGAAACACTAGTTAAATAAATCAGTATAGCATGAAGGGTTTATTGAATAAATACTTATATAGAAGAGAATTCGTTCCCAGACCAATCATATCAGCTTCAAATATGTTACACTTGCTTACTTTTCTTAACATATTCCATTTGCTCAAATGACACTTTTCTTTTTCCTCTTTCAGATTCACTTCTCATCAGAACTTCAATGTCTTGCTTACGCACCAAACGTGCCCCAGAGCTCAATACTTTGCCATGGTAGGGATGACCTTCAAATAACAGTTCAAAGCGATTTTCTCTGCAAAAGTTGTCACTCAAACAACCATTGATCAAATAGAAAACACAAAGGTAATAACCTGATCCCATCAGAATTGAGAAGCCAGGGCCCAACATCCTCTGAGCAATGAATCCTTTACCATTTCGGAGAGTCAAAGATTCAAACTCACCAGATATCTGTATTTTAAAGCACAAAGCAATTCCCAACCAATCATTTAAAGGGCAATTATGAGGCATTGGGACTGTTATGCAGTTACCATCTTCTTGATGAACAAAGGATGATGGAATTTCCCACCCTGATATCAGCAAGCTAAAGACCTGACCACAATCTTGGATAGGAGATAGAAAGATACCGGACACCGCCTTTGATAAAGTATTTAACTCAGTTGTGGTATTCAACGAATCACAGTTACATGCTTCCAATTCTCTTGCAGTTGATGGAAGTTCAGGCAAAAATCGAAGTTTTCGACAACTGTTTAGGCTAAGACATCTAAGATTGGGAAGTTCATGGATCTTAAATGGTATACTAACAAAATTGTTACCGCTTAGATTCAAATCCGTCAATGACCGGAAGTAGAAAGAATCATGAGAGAATGAGTATTCAGTTAGATCACAATAACTCAAATCTAGTCTACTCAGAAAGGGTAGCCTTAAGATGAAAGATTGTGATCTGAATTCAGTGGCACAAATTTCCTCCAAAGGTGACAAACAGAGTTTTGAGCACATAGCAGCATTTAGAATTCTGAGGGACTTCAATCCTTGAATGGTAACAGCAAGTGAAACAAGTTTGACGCAATTGTATAAGTTCAGATATTCGAGGGAAACTAAGTATCCAATTGATGCAGGTAGTTTCCTTATGGCTGTTCCATTCAAAGAAAGCCTTGATAAGCATTTCATGCATTCTCCGAATTCTGGAAGGCTTTGAAAGCGAAAGCAATTGCTAAGAATCAATTCCTTCAGGGATCTCATCTCCAATTTACCTGGAAGAGTTTTAAGGTTACTACACCTTGTTAAATTCAATAGAATTAGGTTGTTGTGGTGTGAGATGGATGGATGAACTTCAGTTAGGCCTAAACACTCTTCAAGAACAAGTGACTCAAGGATAGGAACAGCAGAAAGATCTGGAGTTTGCTTTAGTTTCCAGGAAAAACTCAAGTCCATGTGCTTCAGGTTTTCTAGAAACTAATCAAAATAGAGACATATTAGAACATTACCATGTTTTATGAAGCCATGATAAAAACTTAATAAAGCTCTTGCCAAAAATGTCATACCTTTTTTCCATGCCAGAGTTGTTCAATTGTGCTAGATCGTAGTTTAATTTCAACATATTCATTTTGTTGATCTGAAAGTGGCAGAGTTTTCAAAGGACATCGATCCCAATGGAAAACTTTTAATGAACTAGGAAGATAGTTGAGCCCAAGAGGAAGTTCAATGCCACCTGATATTATGAGAAGTTTTAGCTGTCTCATATTTGAGAAGGCTGCAGCACTCCAATTTACTCTGTAGTAACCTAAGCTTGTAACTATACTTTGAATCGTCTCACTTCCCTGTATAAAAAATCAAAATGAGAAGTCACAAAATCTTATAGAATGATGTAAACCTCAAAATAGGTAAATATAAATGCTGATTGTATTGTTCAATTTTGATGTTAATACTCAAAACAATTGTGGAAAATTTGCCACCTACCTTATCTTTTGTAAGAACAAGATCGATATCTTCTTTTGACCACAACCGGCTACGTTTGCTAGGATCATTTGGAGATTCTTGAATGACAATGTTTCTGCCCATTTCTTGAAGCAGATCATGCATGTCCAACACATTAGTCTCCTGATTAAGTGCCACCAGAGATCTTTCAATCAGAATATCAATTTCAATTTGTGGATTGTAACCGCAGTTTTCCATTATATCTATCACTTCTTCTTTATTCCTTCCTTTGAAGTAGCAAGCAATATCTAGAAAAATACACTTCTCCATGGAATCTAAACTCTCATAACTTATCTTAAGTGTATCAAGAATCTTGGAATGTGAAACACTCTTGATCTTTTTCAGGGCACTACGCCAAACAGCAACACTTCTTCGATAAAGATAGCAACCCAATACCTCAAGTGCCAAGGGAAGACCACCAGTATATCTAACAACTTCATTGGACATTTCCAAGTATCCATCTTCAGGTTGTTCTTGTTTGAAAGCTTTCAAACAAAAGAGACGAAATGCATCATTTTGGACTAAGCATCCAACCTCATAAGTTCCATGCACTCCATGTAGCTTTAGTGGGTGCAAATCCCTAGTGGTGATTATGACTCTACTTCCTGGACCAAACCAATCTTGATTCCCAGCCAAATTCTCCAATTGACTCTCTTCACTTACATCATCAAGAACAAGAAGAACATTCTTATTGCATAAAGCACTTCGAATCATCTTTCTTCCATGATACTCATCACTAAAAGATCCTGTTCTTATATTCATCTGATCAAGTAGTTGTTTTTGCACATGAAGTAATCTACCTGTCTCACATTCCTCTCTAACATTAGCAAGAAAGCAACAAACTTCAAATTCACCTTGGACGGCTTCATAGATTGCTCTGGCAATAGTCGTCTTACCTATACCACCCATACCCCATATTCCTACAAAGCGAACATCATTCAACCCTTTCCCTAGAAGCCTAATCACTTCCTCAACCCTTGAAGCAATCCCAACAAGGTTCTCTGTGCAAGATGGCAATTTTGGAATCAACTTTCTATGTATGTGTTGAGCAATGCTTTCCACAAATGTTGCTTCATGTCTATAAGAAAGAGAATATTTTAACAAGTCTAACAAAAACAAAAAAGGAAAAAGATAAAATGAAGAAACAAATCAAACACACAAGTTTTCATTGTATATCTTGCATATCAAGTTATACTGCTAACTTCTATTTTCAAAGGTATACGAAATAACTTAAAGCATACTTATACCCCAGAATACATTATACATAATATGTGAAATACTTCATATACATTGAATTTGACACTAAATCATCCACTTAATTCAACTATAATACAATCCAATATTTAACGTTACTCAGTCTAACTTGTATCCTAACTCAATCCAACATTATATTCAAACTTCTATATTAAGACAATGACAATTTTTAAACAGACACAATCCAACATTTATACTTATTCAATCAAACTTTTTTTACTGGTGGCTGATCACTTTTAGTGTACACGTAGCGTTGCTCATATAATAATGTATATTTTGGGATTTCTCCAATAATCCATAAGGATACCGGTACTTTTGAGTGATTTATGTCTCTAAATGAGTTATTTATATGTGTCCCACTAATTATAATCTTTTAAAGCCATCAAATCAATAAATTAATCATGTCTGTTAAGTGGAAACTTACTGATCCTTGTAGTCCCAACCAGAGTGAGTGGAAACTTGTCTCAATGCATCTCTCCATCTTTTAACCTTGTCACTATCTTGCCCAAATCTGGATTCATGTTTTCTGAAAGCTTCCCCATAACTTCCTTTCTGATACCTCACTTCACAAGGCTCAACACCATAGAAGACAGGAAGAACAAGCATCCCCATTTTCTGCTTGCAATCAGCAATCATGAGAAGCTCATCCAAACACCAAGTGGAGGAAGCATAGTTTGGTGACAGAACAGTGATTGCAAACATGGACTCTTGAATCGCTCTCTTAAGCACTTGTGAAATAACTTCACCTCTCTCAAGCTCATTCTCATCTCTGAAAGTTCTGATTCCCTTCCTTTCTAGTGAAGCACAGAGATGATCAGTGAATCCCTTGCGTGTGTCTCCTCCCCTGAAGCTCAAGAACACGTGGTATGTGTATGAGCCGCCTTTGGTTGTAGTGGATGCCATTGCCATACCTAAAAGGGAAGAACCAAGCTGTGATTGTTGCTTCTGCTTCAGTGTTGAATAATATAATACAAGAAATTTGGATCGCACTAAGAATTGAATATAAATGATAAATGAGTGCTATACATACAGTACAAATTTTATATTATACTAATTAGACCTATTTATATTATACAACAAGCATTTTTATCAACCAATTCGTTTAAATTTATCTTTGCTCAAAGTCTCTCCCAACTTAAAAAGCTCACAAAAAATTAGATAAATTAGTTGAAATTTATGAAAATGATTAAATTAGCCTCTATTAATTAAAGAAATTGGACAAATTATTTTTCTCAACTCGATCATTTTCAAGAATATTGAAAAATTAGTTGTTCTCATTTTTGTTTTCATGGAAATTTTAATTTAAAGGGATATATTTTGAATTTTAGTTTATATGAGGACTACTTTAAGAGTAATACTATATGTACACTATAAATTTAGTATTGTAATATTTAACTTCTTAAAATTATTAATCCAACATTTAATATTATACATTAATTCAACATTTTAAAAGTTGAATTAGTAGTTTTAAAAAATTTAGTTATTATATATGTTAGCTAACAATGACTGATTTTATGGTGTACAAAATACATTTCTCCTACTGTAATAAAAAATAAATTTTGTAAAGAAAAGTTTATCTAATTAGTTTAGTATTTAATCCATGTATAATATTTTATATTAACTGTGAAACACCTAACACAATTCTCATTTTTTAAAACCTGGACCGGCTATCCTAAATTTTAGGACAAAACTTAGCATATGCAAAGTTGTTTTGTCTAATTAGTTTATAGTTGAAAAAAATATACACGATTCTGAGTTGCAATATCACATTTGTAATCATAATCGGAATGACAATTTCAAATAAAAATAGTATTGGAAAATAATATAATATCATAAACTCGTTCTTTATATTTACAATCTTATTAAAAAATTGATAAGTTACCAACATTTTAATTAAAATTATAAAGATAAAAAAAAAAATATAATACTATATTATGTACCAATAAGACACCTCAATATAATATCAGATGAAGTCAATCTTCATTATTGTACTGCTGACGGGAAAATTGGCGGGATTGGTTTGTCGTCTAAGTAGCTTTCATTATCAGTAAACACTTTAATCCTAAATAACATAAAAGGAGTTGGAGCCAATTTTTTATAAGAGTTTTGGATAGACATGAAATAGGAAAATGATAGTACTAGGATAGACTCGATAAGATAACAATAATGTTTGATGTACAACAAAAATATGTCTAACTTGTATCCAACGTGTGCTATCTATGTTACATGATGTGTGTTATACGTATAGGTGCTATACGTATAGCACGCATCCTGTAACATGAATAGCACACGTTGGATACAAGTTGGACGTATTTCTGTTATACGTGAAACATTATCTAAATTTCAGTGCACATTTAAAATTGGACAATTAAAAAATAGACTATACCTATCATTACTTAAATTCCAGTAAAACTAGACAATTAACAGCCTGTTGGAATGTGTATGATTTCAATTGTCATGAGAATTGAATTCTTTTCTTGAGTTTGGAATGCAATAAAATGTATAAATTCAATTCTTATAGGAATTTCAATTCTCAATTTAAACTCATCCACAAATCACACCAAAATAGGTCCGATTTCTAAATCCATTCTCACTTAATTCTTACTTAAAAGTATATTGACAAAAATATCCTTATCTAAATTAGAATATTTAATCTTTCCGACCACTGTATCTTCTTGTCTCTCATTTGTCCATTCTTCTCTATCGAACACCATCAAGCACCATTGCCCCTCCTTTTGCTCTCATCCCTGGTTCTTGGTTCTTCCTACGCTTTCCTCCCAAACTAAGGTTCTGGCATCAAAGAAAGAAATTGCTCCCAGCCTAGTTTGATGAGCAGATTGACTAATTTTATAGGTGTGGTGACAGCATTTTGCTAGTGGCACATATGCTCACCTTTTCTTGTGTGTATTTTAGTCTGATCCTTTGTTATATTATTATTATTATTATTATTCTATTAAATTATATAATTAGATATCAATGATTTCATTAAAAAAGATTAGCTAAATACTAATATAAAAGATTATTTTATATTATTATTGTAATAAAATTATAAAATGTCAAAAGAAACAATTTAGTTAATTAAAATTTGTTGAAGGATCAAATTCTGTTAAATATGATCTTATATTAATAAAGGATAAATTTGTCCATTATAAGAATTCATTTTATAAACATTTCAAACACTAGAATTCAATTCAATTCTATAATTTTATTAATGCATTCCAAACTCTTGAATTCAATTCAATTCTAATAGGAATTCAATTCATAATGAAATTCAATTCTAATTCTATCATTTTAAAGTTTCCAAAATAAAAAATTGGAGGGAATAGTATACTAGTAAAAACAACCAAAAAGCCGCCACCTATCTGTCCTCCATTCCCCTTTATTTTGCTGTCAAAAGCAGCAATTCTTTCTCATTGCAATAGCATTGTACTACTACTAACTAGAAGAAAAGACTCATCAGAAGTAGATTATATATCTCCAGAAAAATAAAAAATAAAAACTCTTAAATTTAGATGAGAAAAAAGTACAAAAATAATATAATATAACGGCAAAAAAGAACCAAAGATATATATATATATATATAATCTGAGATACAAATGTATAATAAACGCTCAATCCAAAAGAATCATTGCTACTTATAAGAAAAGTAAGAGAATCTCTTTAATTATAAATTGCTGAAGTAAGATATTATGTGTGTTACTTATGCCAGCCATGGCCCATGTAGGCAAAGCGAACATCCTTCAAGCCAATATCTAGTTGCCTAATCACTTCCTCCAATCTTGAAGCAAGGTTCTCTGTGCAAGATGGTAATCTTCTCATCACAAGTTTATGTATGTATTCGGTAATTCTTTCAACAAAAATTGCTTCAGGCCTGTAAAGGAAAACAATTAGAAAAAAGAAAAAATCATACATGTAGCTAGTTTAACAAGAAACACTATCAAATAAAGCACCAATAAGTTCTCTTTTGATGTCTTTTTTGGTTGAAAATTCAACATAAAGTGTGGCACACAAACCTTGATTACACAATGAATTAGTTATATCTTTACTGGACTTTACAAAGCATATAAACTTCACATAATTACTTATCATGTAAGCCGTATACTCAATTATATTCAAATATGCTTTTGCAAATGTTAGTTAAATGATTACTAGTTGTAGGTAGTTTATTAGACCTAAACTTTGTGCAAATGATGCTGCCCTATGCATACTACAACTACAACAACATCAAGTCTTATCCTACTAAGAGAGGTTTGTTACATGGAACCAAACGACACAACCTGTTGTATTTAGCACAATTTCGTATTTAATATATGCCATAAGATTCAACAAAGTTCTACGTCGAATGCATAACACTCATCTTTTGTTCGGGCTTGTGATCGACTATATAAGAAGATAGGCAAAGTTATGCTGTCGTGAGCATAGAACATATATCACAATATTGGTGTGTAATATTATGTAGATTTCATTAATGCTAATTAAGATGTAATTAGTTTAGGCGGTTATGATTAGTTAGTTTCAGTTGTGACTTGTGATTGGTTACTGGACTTACCGCCACATCACTTGTATATAAACTCTGATCAATGAATTGAAAGCAAACTTGCTATCATTTTTCTTCCATTTCTGATAACATAATAAATGATTTGAGCAAAAGATATGAATCTTATATGGTGAGATAACTTACTGATCCCTGGAGCTGAAACCAGAGAAATTAGCAACTTCATATAAGGCTGCTCTCCATCTGGAAATCTTCTCACTGTCTGGTCCTAATCTTCTTTCATGTCTCTCAAAAGCATCATGAAAGCTATTACTTTGATGCCTCACATCAGATGGTTCCAATTTGTAGAAGATTGGCACAACAAATTGCCCCAGGTTGTGCTTGCACTCAACAATCTTTTGTAGCTCATCCAAACACCAAGTGGAGTGAGCATAGTGTTCTGAGAAAATCATGATTGCAATCATAGATTCTTCAATTGCTTTGATGAGCCCTGTTGATATTATTTCTCCTCCCCCAAGGTCCTTGTCATCCCTATAAGTTATGATTCCCTTCCTTTCTAGCGAGGCATATAGATGGTTAGTGAATCCCATGCGAGTGTCATGTCCCCTAAAACTCATGAAGACATGATACTTCCATGACTCTGGTTGTGGGGTTGAACTAGAAGGAGGAGGGAACGAGTCTTCTTCACCTACAACAAACAACATATATACGTTCAACTGACAACTGTCACCGCAACATATACCATATTAAAGTCTTATTTGACTAGGTGAGATCAGCTACATGCATTAAACAACATGAGTCCCTACTCCCTTTACTGCATGATCAACCTAAAAAATAGTAACAATTTGGATAGAGGGTTGTTTAATTTTTTGTATCAAAACCCTCAGAAACAGAGTGAACAAGACAGAAAGCATGAAAAAAAAAAAACAAAGTATAACAAAGACCACTGCACAAACATTTCATCAACAGCTTTGCTATATGTACAGCAGACTATCCAGCCAATGACAAGTATTTGAGCCTTCTTTGGATTCCAAAAGAGGCTAAAAACTCATGATAGTATTGGAAATAGATCAAAAACTGTAAAAAAAAAGGCTAATTGGCAGTATTGAATGGAAACTCATTGTACATAAAGATTTATTGTTTCATGAAAGCAAGATCATCCCCCGCACACATACACCTGGACATCACTTCGCTAGATTTCTAGAACCAATAAGCCAAAATAAAACCGGTAATGACATCATTTTGGATGTGCACATACCATTCTTAAAATTCAACAGTAATGACTGCAATCCTACCATTATTGACAGAGAAATGGTTTTTGAATTCTATTTTTTATGCAGATCCTATTTGAATAACGGTGAATAAAGTGTTGATCAATACGGAGGCAACCGAGAAAAATTCATAGAAATAATATAACTTACTTTGGTATAAATTAAATGTACTTTGGAATTGGATAGTGGATACTGACCTGCTGCTTGTTGTGGATTTTCTCCAACATTAGGACTAGCTTTAGAGTCTCCGGCAACTTCAGCATCTGACGTCGACGATTCATCATTAGGAACCCCACCTCCATCTTCATCTTTAACGAATCGATCTTCATCATCACCATCATCGTCATCATCCTTGGACAAGGCAATGTTTTCGGAGTGAACATCATCAATAATCTCAACATACAGCTCCAACACATTGGCACCAGCAGAGTAGTGTATTTCAGCAGCGCTTATCATACAATCAACATCTTCACTATCAAGAATTTCAAGATCTGTGTATGTGCTCTGAGAGGATGGGAATCTGTATGTTAGAGTAGAAATGATTTGATGAGGTTGAAGCCTCAATTTGGCGGCGATTATCTTCTTCAACATATCATAGCTGATGCTGCCGCACTTTATTTGAATCGCTCTCTTTTGGCCTTCAAATGTGAGACCCTGTGGTCCTTGGAACTTTCTACCATTTGAGTACACAAGCACAATGACTTGCCTCACTCTTGCTTTCCTAAAGAATTTGAACATTATCTGATATCTGCTAAGAAATGGACAGGAAGTACATATATATAATTAGGAATCAGTGGTTTTTATGAATGAACCGTGATCTTAATTTATAGAGAGAAAGAAAGAGACAACTTGGAAAATAGGGTGGGAAATCTTATTACAATCGTAGGTTGAATTTGTTGGTAGCTTCCATCCACTTTCCATACAATAATGATATGAAAACTATGGGACCACTCTGTTGACTTAGTACTGTTAGTGGTTTCAACTTTAGATTCAGTCAACGAAATCATTGTTTTCTGTTTAATTATATAAAGCTCTCAATTAACCTTATTTACACCAAACTTTGTCGTTTATTTCATTCTTTTATTTTTTTCTTTCCGTGTTCAGGATGCTTCATTGTTGTTTCCATGTAGGAGTAATATTATTTTCTCGAGTTTTATCAAATCTCGAGATTCATCAGAAAGTATTATAAACTAAGGAGCAGTAACTGATAAGGACATGATAATTTAACATTTCGGCGTGTGAATGCACAAGCAACACATTTCTATAGGTACAACAAAAAACTAACCAAAACAATCAACAAATTGTGCACAATATATATAATATAAAATGCACAACGAATATTACATGTCATGCACAACGAATATCACATGATGTGCACAAAATATATCACATGTTGCAAAGAAAGGTGATACTACAACATGTGATATATGTCGTACACAACAAGTGATATATATTGTGCATTTTATTTTATATATATTGTGCACAATTTATTAGCTGTTTTTGCTGGTTTTTATCGTGCACCAAGTATTTGACAAAGTTAAAAGTGTGTGAAAATAGTTTAGCATTCTACATTATATAATTTGTTCAGGAATCCAAAATGGCAAAAATGGAGTAATGGACAACTATTAAAGTTGTATCCTTGGCGGATTTTACGTAAGTGATTGTAAATTGGCAATTAGTCCAGAACAAAACAAGTCTGTCCTAAACAAATGAAGTAGTTGTTCATTTCAATTTTACCTTAACAAAGACAGGAATATTTGCATATCAATCAACAAAACTTATTTGTTTATACTTTATAGACATAGTTGGTCTTGTTTAGGTACTTTCATCAAGCTCAAATTTATACCATACCAAGTAATATACAATATTGCTATTGACTGAATCTAACAAAGATAGATAGATCCAAAAGGATGGAAATGATTACCAAATTACCTTAGAATAAGTTGAAAACTATGCAGAAGCACATCTTAACAAGGCAATTTGGTCACCCAACTTAACCCCATCTTATCTGCATCAGACATTGCATCTAACTTTTGTCTACTTTTGCAGTTCCTCCATGTTCTTCCCTGGAAAGGTTGGTGCTACTGCCAAGATCCAATCATGTTAGATTCAGATATCTGTGACTCACATGATTTGCATTTGTGCAAAGCTTTCAATCAAATCTTCCTCGTCTCGTTTTCTTTTGCTTTCACTCAAATTTTTCTCTTCTTCTTTTCTTTTTCTTTTTTTGGGCCTCTTTGTTTCAAGCTCTTCACTTTTGTTCAAATCTTCAATGCATATCCAACGAGCCCCAGAGCTCAATATTTCGAACTCATCTTTAAAGCTTTCAAGAGACAATTCAAAGCAATTGTCTTGGTGAAATCCATCACTTGAATTATCATTAGTCAAACAGACAATAAAAAGGAGATAATCTGACCCTATTTCAGTTGAAATCTTGCCTGTGATGATTCTATCACCATGGTGAATAGCAGAAGGTAATCCCACTGTTCCGAAAAGTTCAATTCCTAAACTTGATTCAGATGCATGTAGTAGGAAACATAAAGCAATTCCCAACCTTTCATTTGAAAGGAAATTATGTGAAAGTGGAACTAATACACCATTGCCTTTCTGTTGATGAACAAACCATGATGGAATTTCCCTCCCTGTGATCCCCATTTGCAAGACCTGACCATGATTTTGGCTATTTGATGCAAAGACACTGCATGTCTTTGGTAAATGATTAAATTTGGATATATCTAGTGAACCGCAATCGCATGCTTCCAATTTTCTGATACTTGGTGGAAGCTCCGGTAAAAACTTAAGATTTTGGCAGCTATTCAGCCTAAGAAGTCTAAGTTTGGGAAGTTTATGAATACTGATTGGTACACTAACAAAATTATTACCATCTAAACTCAACTCCATCAACAATGGTAAGTTGCAAAGATCTTGAGGGAATGATTCTTCAGAGAGACTACATTCATACAACTCTAGGCGACTTAGTGAATATAGCCTAGAGACAGAAGGTGGCAATCTACTGAAGCTTCTGCATGAACCAACACGTAGAACTTTGAGGGAATTCAATCCATGAATGGTATCAGGAAGGCAAACCAAGTTTTTGCAGCCAGTTAGACTCAGAAATTCAAGGCCAACTAAGCATCCAAGTGATATTGGTAATTATGTTATTGCCGTGCCTGGCAAAGAAAGCCTTGATAAGTTCTTCATGCATTCCGCGAATTCTGGGAGAATTTCAAAACTCTTGCAACCATTAAGAATGAATTCCTTCAGGGAACACATCTCCAATTTTCCAGGAAGAGTTTTAAGTCCTTTACAATTAGTAAAATCCAATAGTACTATGTTTTTGTGACGTACAAGGGACGAGTGAACCTCAATTAAGCCTCTACATCCACAAAGAACAAGTGTTTCAAGACATGGAACTGAAGAAAGATCAGGTGTTTGCTTTAATTCTTCGCAACCAGACAAATCCAAGTACTTCAGGTTCTTTAGAAACTGGTAAAAATGGAAAGATTAATAAAACATCATCTTTGCAAAGTCATTGTGATTAAATTTAATAGAGTTCTTGATGGAAAAAAGAACCTACCTGTTTTCCATGCCAAAGTTGTTCAATTCTACAATGAAGCAGTCTAATTTCAACAACTTCGCTATGTTGATCTCCAAAGGGCAAAGTTTTCAAAGTACACCCTTTCCAATGAAGAACCTTTAATGAACTAGGAAGGCAATCAAGACCAAGAGGAAGTTCCACACCATATAGACGAAGAAATTTTAGTCGACTCGTCTTTGAGAAGGCTTCAAAACTCCAATGTGCTTTATAAAGAATTTTGCCTGTGCTAAAAACTAAAACTTGATTTGGTTTGATTCCTTGATAAGCCTCAAGTGTGGTTAGAGCTAAACTTTGAATTGCTTCAGTTCCCTGTCGAAACAAAATAACAAACAGCATATTCATATAAAATAAGGTAGAAAACAAGCTATTGAATATATTATTGAATTTGCTTCTTAATAATATTTTATCTTGCTCCCAACATTTAGCATCTATGAAAAAATTGGCACCTACCTTATTTTTTGTTAGTACGAGATCAATGTCCTCAAATGACCACAACCGGCTACGTTTACCAGGATCATCCGGAGATTTTTGAATGACAATAATCTTTCCCATTTCTTGAAGCAAGTCATGCATGTCCAACACATCACCCTCTCGACTTAGAGTTATCAAAGATCTTTCAATCAAAACATCAATTGCAATTTGTGGATTATGACCACAATTTTCTAATATTCTTGTCACGTAATCTCTATCCATTCCTTTAAAGTAGCAAGCAATATCTAGAAAAGCTTCCTTCTCCATCGAATCTAAACCCTCATAACTTATTTTTAGTGCATCAAGAATTTTGAAATGTGAAACATTCTTTATTTTTTTCAAAGCGCTATGCCAAACATCAACTGTTCTTCCATGAAGATGGGAACCCAACACCTCAAGTGCCAATGGAAGACCACCACTATATTTCACCACTTCTTTTGACAAACCCAAATACCCTTCTTCAGGATCATCTCTTTTAAAGGCTTTCAAGCAAAAGAGGTGAAGGGCTTCTCTTCCTACTAACTCTTCAACCTCATAAGTTCCATGAACTCCATGTATCTTTAGCAAATGCATATCTCTAGTCGTGATTATTATCCTGCTTCCAGGACCAAACCAATCTTGCTTGCCTGCTAAGTTCTCCAATTGGTTTACTTCATTTATGTCATCAAGAACAAGAAGAACTTTCTTGTTGCAAAAAGAGTTCTGTATTACCCTTTTCCCATCATATACATTGTAAATTGTACTTGTACTCGTATTTGTTTGAGCAACAAGTTCATTCTGTACATTAACTAATCCTTTTGTCTCACAAGCTTCTCTAACATTAGCAAGAAAGCAACTAACTTTAAATTCACCATGGATGGCATCATAAACTTGTCTAGCAATAGTTGTCTTACCTATGCCTCCCATGCCCCATATGCCTACAAAGTGAACATCATTCAATCCAATACCAATGAGCCTAATCACCTTCTCCACCCTTGAAGCAATTCCTACAAGGTTATCACAAGATGTCAACCTCGGAATCAACTCTTTATGTATGCGATGAGCAATGCTTTCCACAAGTGATGCCTCATGCCTATAAAGGAAGGAGAGAAGAAAAATCATACATCCAATCCAACAAGAAACACTAGCACAATAAAACACCCAATTAAGAAACACAAGTTCTCATTTGATCTGTACACATACATGGCAAAATGTGACACAATAGTATAAAACACAATGTACAAGGAACATGGTTTTGCAGTAAATATTTATGACATATACAATAATTTCAGCAAAACATATGAATCTACGAGTAATGTTATTTGTACTTATTACTTAAATTACTTGTGTGATGCTGTGTCAACACACTCTCATGATCTTATCCAACGCTACCATGCCTAGCGTTGGATGAGTGCGGCTTGATCTAGGCTCAAGCCCTATCTAAGGGTGAATATACGTGTGTGTCGTAGCTCGCAGGAGCAAACTTAGGATCAGTTTGGATAAATAACTTATATAAGCCCTTATGCAAAAGTAACTATAACTCATGAATAAGTCATTTTATATTTCAATACATAATAATAAAAACATTTATTTTTAATATTTTGCAAAGTTCTTCACTAGAAGTAATAGGCTATATTGCCAAAATAAAAACTACGAATAAAAAGTCATAAACACCTTACTCATTTTTGGAGTCCCAACCAGAGAGATTTGCAACATGTGTCAAAGCATCTCTCCATTTCCTAACCTTGTCACTGTTCTGACCAAATCTCTTCTCATGTTTTCCAAAAGCTTCCAAAAAGCTTCCTTTTTGATACCTCACATCAGAAGGCTCAACGCCATAGAACACAGGAAATATAGATAACCCAATGTTGGTGCTGCAATCAACAATCTTTTGCAACTCATCCAAACACCAAGCAGAGGAAGCATAGTTTGGTGAGAGAACAGTGATAGCAAACATGGATTGTTCAATTGCATTAAGAAGCTCAGCTGAAATAACATCACCTCTCTCAAGAAACTTGTCATCTCTGAAAGTTCTGATTCCCTTCCTTTCCAATGCAGCACAGAGATGATCAGTGAACCCTTTGCGAGTGTCTTGTCCCCTGAAACTCAAGAACACGTGATAGGTGCATGATCGGTATGGTGTGATGGAAGTAGAAGCTGAAGATGAAGAAGAAGCTTCTCCTACAACCGGTGTCATCCCATATACTTCAAAGTAAAGTATAACAAAATTGAATTATGCAGATTCTATTATAGGATTGCGATATTTATTTGAAGATTTGTGATTTTTGATTAGTGGTAATAAATAAGAGAGTAAAGTTGCTTGCTTTGGAAGCTTGATTGGACAGTGAAGGAGAGATGAATGCGACTGGGTCCCCAAATCTCTCTCTCTTTTTTTTTTTTCTTTCTTTGTTTTGTCATGTTGAAAATAAGTAAAAATATTTATAAATCTAGAAAAGTGATTGAATTTGTATCATTTATTGTTCAAGTAGAGAGAAACCAATATGATTAGGTGGATTAGGCTGGTTGGTTTTTTTTTTTTTTGACTTTGTGATGATGTTAATTGTATATATACTTTATATTAAATACATGTGTGATATTTTATTCACAAGTGTGG
Source organism: Aeschynomene evenia (assembly GCA_013621005.1). NCBI lineage: Eukaryota > Viridiplantae > Streptophyta > Magnoliopsida > Fabales > Fabaceae > Aeschynomene > Aeschynomene evenia. The sequence goes on along the minus strand of CM024268.1, from coordinate 34,092,072 downwards.
AAACTCAATTGTGATAAAATAATAACTAGAATTAAGGTCAATACAATACTTTATATTAAACTCTGTATTTGTGTAGCAACTTTTAAAATGGACAGAAAATACACAAAAATTTATGTATGTGTATTTGTATTCATGTATCTGTATTCATATATCTCACCAGTTCACCAGAGTGAACCGTTTCAAAAATTGCAGAAGTATGTTTAAAAATCCTTTATAATAAAAGTTGAACTCATCCAATATCTTTGATGCGTAGTCCTTACATTTGACATGATTTGCTAGACATTTCTTACAGCCAGGGGGAACAACAATCCAGAGATGAGATATGAATCCACTTTCATTTTCTTCCATATTTGCAAACTCATAGAAGTTTTGGTTCAGATTTTCAAAGCAAATCTTGAAATTTAGCATATCCTAGGTGAAAAAAGTGCATAGATAACAGAGAGAATCAGAGATTCTCTTCAATTAGTTGCATCACATGCTGCTTTCTATGATTGCAACTAATCTTCACATCACAAAACCAAAAACCAAAAATTATGACACAATAAGTTAAAACAAACCCTTTAAATCTCAGAAGAAACTATTGGTCAACAAAATTATCAACCCTTACTAAGATACCATAAAAAAATGAAGTAGAAGGTTGCAGCCATTTGCTAATCCGGCTTAGCGAGTACTGTTTTTTGGATGTTCATATAACATTTCCGTTATTGTAACGATAATGAGGTCCTAATCTGAAGCTGCTATAAACCTCAAGGACATCAATTCTAGACAATCTTTTATATTAGCAATGCAACTTCATTAGCAAATGAAATGTGTCGCAGGGAACCAGATAATGAGAAATCAACAAAAAAGGTATTCATTTCATCTTTACTTAAATAAAGACACAATCTAAGTACAAAGGCATTTATTCATTTATGGATTCAACTGTTCTTATTTAATTTTCAAAAAGATCAAATTTATATACCACACCAAGTGATAGATTATCATGAACCACTTTAACCAATATGAAAATAAAAATGATTACCCAGTTTTAAGGAGAAACTGAAGTCTCCAAAGCTAAGCTCCAAACTTTATGCCTTCAACTAAATCATCACCAATATCAAGTGGTATCTCCACATAAGGATATTTTTCCGAATTGTCCAGTGCAGCTTATTCATCATCTTCAATATCTTTCTCACACACTGATAGGAATCCAAATTGTGAAAACTCCGAAACTTTGATCTTCTTTGAAGCAAAACTCGAAAAAAATAGGAACTTCAAATAAAAAACAAGAAAAAGTTGAATTGTAATAGACTTATAGGCGCCACCTCTACGAAGGAGATAAGCCTTAGACGACACAAAGGAAATGGTGATTGCTTTTGATAAGTTTTTGGTAAATGTTCAAGCTTGAACAAAGAGAATAATACTCACAATTTGTGTAAAAACTGAACTAATTCATTCCATTCAGCCACCATCACATATAGGCGCATAAGAATAGCCTACACACACCATTTCATGAGTTAGTTTTGTAACTCCCTCATTATTGTGCCTTAAATGCTATAATTGCCACACTAAAGTCTTGTGACTTCTCCTAATAATGACTCTAAGTGGCCGATTCTTTTCCTATGATTAAATTAAAAATAAACTAAGCTAAAAACATTCCTATTCAACCTATCTAAGCGGGGCATGCAAGGAAAACCAACAGCCTATGTTTGGTTCTAATTAACAAGCAAAACAAGCAATTAAAGTAAAATAAAAAAACAAATAATGTCCAAGTTTTGAGAAGCTTTATTTCAACCAAAATGAAACTGAAAATGCACACAACAACCCATTCAATCATTGTCTTCATGAGCTTGAATGCACATTATTTCCTTTGATTCCTTTGCTAGTTATGGCCCAACTTCAATGGTTGTAACAACTTTTTAAGAGCCTTTTTAGCTTTCCTTGCCTTAGCTCTAGTCATTGGTCCACCTAAGCCTCTTATATTGCGCCCCGAATCTGCCTCCACCATGCCAACTTCTGTGCTTACTATTATGTCCTCATCACACACCCAACGGCCGGCAGACATTTGTACACTACATTTGAGCTCGCGGTGATCAAAATTAGGGTGGTTGACTATCAGCTCAAATCGAAAGTCTTGGTAAAACAAATCACTGAAATAATCATTGGTGAAACACAGGACATAAAGGTGCATTTCAACACTGTCTCGTTCACTTGAAATCTTCTTAGTGATCAATCTTTCACCATTTTGGACACGCAGATCTGTCATACTACGGAAGCATAAAACAAATCCCCTCCTTTCATTTACAGGGCAATCATGTGGGACAGATACACATGTATCATCTTGATGAACAAACCATTCTGGAATTTCCCATCCTGAGAATTCCATTATCAAGACCTGCGAACGATCTTTGCCAGGTGACTTGAAGAAGCTGCATATTGTTGGTAAAAGATAATCATATTTGTATGATTTATACAGTGCAGGACAAGCACATGCTTCCAATTCGCTTATACTTGGCGGAAGCTTTGGCAGACAAGTGAGATTTGGGCAATGATTTAGCCAAAGCCGTTCAAGCTTTGGAAGTTTATGAATACTCATTGGGACTTCTTCGAAATTGTGACGAGACAAGTTTAAATCTTTCAATGATGGAAAGTGGAAAAAGCCATGGGGGAGTGCATAATCGGTTAGATGGGAGTAACTTAAGTCCAAACTGCTCAAAAAGGGTACATGTGAGTCAAAAGCACTCAGAAATTCAATGAACTTGGAGCTAGAAGGGTTACACCCGAATGATTCTGGTAGTCCTGCTATAGGTGTCCATTTCAAAGAAAGCCACGATAGCTTCTTGCATTCCCCAAACTCAGGTAGGTTTTCCAAATTTCTGCAATGGCTAAGATTTAATCTCTCAAGGGAACTCATCTCTAGTTTTCCTGGAAGGGTTTGAAGACTTGTGCAGTAACTGAAATCCAATAGAACAATGTTCTTGTGGTGCATGAGGGACGGATGAACCTCCGTTAGGCTTGAGCAGAAATGAAGATCAAGTCTTTCAAGCATTGGAACCCGAGAAAGATCAGGTGTTTGCTTTAGCTTCTCAGAAACACTCAAATCAATGTACCTCAGCTTTCCTAGAGACTGATCACAAAACAAAAACAGATAAACATATTACAACATTATCATCTCGTATAAGGTCATTTTCATCAAACTTAAAATAAGGCTCTTGACAAAAGAATCCTACCTTTTTTCCATGCCAAAGCTGTTCAATGTTGCTGTTTCGCAGCTTGATTTCAACAAGTTCATATTTTTCATCTGCAAGTGGCAGAGTTTTCATAGGATAATAGTTCCAGTGAAGAACTTTCAACGACCGAGGGAGGTAGTTCAGACCAAGAGGAAATTTCATGCCATGTAAACTGAGAAATGTTAGTTGACTTGTCTTTAAGAAGGCTTCAACACTCCAGTGTGCTTCATAACTGGAGTGCAGAACTATACTCAGAATTGTATCAGTTCCCTTCAAAACACCATCATGAAAAATTAACATAACTTTAGAAACAGAAATATGATGTAGCTAAAATACAAACTGAATGAGACCAAGCATTATTGAATCAGAATGTAAGAAAATTGACACCTACCATATCATTTGTCAGGACTCGATCAATGTCCATTTTAGAAAACAACCTGCTACGTTTGCCAGGATTATTCGGAGATTCTTGATATACTATATTCCTGCCCATGTCTTGAAGCAAATCATGCATTTCCAACATCTCGTCCTTATTTAGAGTTACCAAGCATTTGTCAATCAAAGTCAAAATTCCATTTTCAATTCCTTCATAACAATCACACTGTTTTAGTAAATCTATCACTTCACCTCTCTTCATTCCTTTGAAGAAACATGCAATATCTAGAAAGATGTTCTTCTCTATCACCTCTAAATGGTCATAACTTATTTTCAAGACATTAAGAATTTCAGAACGAGGAACACTTCTTATTTCTCTGATAGCTCTATGCCAAAAAGCAATATCCCTTCTACAAAGGTAGGACCCAAATACTTTAAGTGCCAATGGAAGACCACCAGTGTATTTCACCACTTCTTTAGACAAATCCAAATACCCTTCATCTGGTTGATCTCTTTCAAAGGCTTTTGAACAAAATAGATGAAGAGCATGTTGTTCCACTAACCCTTCAACCATATAAGTTCCATGAACTCTATGTATCTCAAGCAAGTGCTTATATCTAGTTGTGATTATTATCCTGCTTCCAGGACCAAACCAATCTTGCTTGCCTGCTAAGTTCTCCAATTGGCTTACTTCATTGATGTCATCAAGAACAAGAAGAACTTTCTTGTTGCAAAAAGAGTTCTGTATTACCCTTTTCCCATCATATACATTGTAAATTGTACTTGTACTCGTATTTGTTTGAGCAACAAGTTCATTCTGTACATTAACTAATCCTTTTGTCTCACAAGATTCTCTAACATTAGCAAGAAAACAACTAACTTTAAATTCACCATGGATGGCATCATAAACTTGTCTAGCAATAGTTGTCTTCCCGATGCCTCCCATGCCCCATATGCCTACAAAGCGAACATCATTCAACCCAATACCAATGAGCCTAATCACCTTCTCCACCCTTGAAGCAATTGCTACAAAGTTATCACAAGATGTCAACTTCGGAATCAACTCTTTATGTATGCGGTGAGCAATGCTTTCCACAAGTGTTGCCTCATGCCTAAAAAGGAAGGAGAGAAGAAAAATCATACATCCAATCCAACAAGAAACACTAGCACAATAAAACACCCAATTAAGAAACACAAGTTCTGTTTTGATCTATACATATACATGGCAAAATATCACACAAAAGTATAAAACATATATAGTACAAGGAACAGGGTTTTCAGTACATAATAATTTCAGCAAAACATATGAATCTACAAGTAATGTTATTTGTACTTATATTACACTCGTGAATATTCGTGTTTCCTAGCTCGCAGGAGCAAACTTACTCATCTTTGGAGTCCCAACCAGAGAGATTTGCAACATGTGTCAAAGCATCTCTCCATTTCCTAACCCTGTCACTGTTCTGACCAAATCTCTTCTCATGTTTTCCAAATGCTTCCAAAAAGCTTCCTTTTTGATACCTCACATCAGAAGGGTCCACACCATAGAACACAGGCAGTATAGATAACCCCATGTTGGTGCTGCAATCAACAATCTTTTGCAACTCATCCAAACACCAAACAGAGGAAGCATAGTTTGGTGACAGAACAGTGATAGCAAACATGGATTCTTCAATTGCATTAAGAAGCTCAGCTGAAATAACATCACCTCTCTCAAGGTTCTTATCATCTCTGAAAGTTCTGATTCCTTTCCTTTCCAACGCAGCACAGAGATGATCAGTGAACCCTTTGCGAGTGTCTTCTCCCCTGAAACTCAAGAACACATGATAGTTCCATGGTCGTTGTGGTGTGGCGGAAGTAGAACTAGAAGCCATATTGTTCAAGTTCAATTATGCCGTGTTTGTATGAAGATTTGTGGTTTTTGACTTTTGAGGGTTGATTAGTGAGTACTAATAATAAATAGGAAAATGCTAAATGATATGTGTATACACTATTCTTCTCTATCCATTTTTTCATATTATTCAAATTTTAATAACTTTAATAAATATATTTATAAGTTTTCAACATATTTAATAAAATTATTAATATTTAAATTGATTGTGTTATTATATGTACCAAAAACACTCCTTCAAAACATGAGAGAATTAAGTTACTTGCTTGGGAAGCTTCATTGGATGGAAAGTCAAGGAGAGATAAATAGATCCCCAAATCTTCTTTATTTTCTTTTGTCAAGTTGAAAATAAGTAAAAATATTTATAAATTTAGAAAAGTTATTAAATTTGTATTGCCCAATATTTTATTAAATATTGTTCAAGTGGCGCAAAATTAATATGATTAGGTTGTTAGACTTTCTTTGGTTGATTTTTATGAATTTGTGATAATATCAATTGACTAATTGTACATATAATATGTAATACATGTGTAATATTTTAGGGCAATAATACATTACCTTCTTTTCTTGGATTACAATACCTATCTTTTATAAACTGAGTTAAAATGATAATTTTAGGCTTGATTTTATTTTCAATAAAACAACACCACCACCTCCTCCCTTCTTCCAGCCCTAGCCGCTGCCTCCTCCCCTCTCACAACCCAAGCTGCCACCTCCCTCATCCTAATCCACCAACCACCACTCATCCTCTCTCCTCTTCGCAATCGCCTAAGACAGATCCATCAGCACCGATCCTTCCACCTCATCTTCTTAAAATGTTGTATTAATGTATAATATTATAAGTTGAATTAATAGTTTTAGAAAGTTAAATTATTACATATTATAACTGATGGTGACTGATTTTATAATATACAAATATCATTATTGTTTTTGAAGTATCAGAAAAAAAAAACCAATTTTACAATGTTGACACCAGTGATGAGAAATAATTGATAGTAGTATAATTTTTATGAATTTTAAAAGCTAATTAATAACATTCTTTTAAAAAAATCAACAAAATCTTTACAAAAACAAAAAGTGGCAATTTTTATTTATCACCAAAATGCCAATTTAACAATAGTGGAAACAGCTGCTTTTTTTTTTCCCTTCTATATTTAAGAATATAACACTTCAAGTACTTTAGACCCTTGCTTAACAATATGTGCTGAATATCATGATGTGATTCTACAGCCATTAACAGAAGCAAGACATATCTGATTTGGATAAAAAATGGTAGATATGGTCACAATTTAACAATTACCATTTTTAGGTTCACACAAAATTAAGTCTTCAGAACTCTAAAAGGGCCTTCCAATTCAAAAGATTGAGATGAAGTACATCTTAACTCTATAATTGAAAATAATGGTACACATAGAAAAAGTGGGAAACACAAAACAAAAGGACAAATCCTTTATAATAAAAGTTGAACTCATATCCAATATATTTGATGCATAGTCCCTACATTTGACATGATTTGCCAGACAATCCTTCTAGCCAGTGTGAACAACAATCCAGAGATGAGATATGATTCCACTTTCATTTTCTTCTTCTATATTTGCAAACTGATAAAAGTTTTGCTTCAGGTTTTCCATTAAAATCTTGATATTCAGCATATCCTAGGTGAAAAAAGTGCATAGATAACAGAGAGAAAATAAGAGGTTCTGATCAATTAGTATATACATATACATATATATATATATATATAATTTTCATCCACTGACAAGTGTACCATTTTTTTACACAATCATCCAATCATATGCTGCCACGTCAATCATGATTGTGTTTTCTCTCTCTCACTAACTGAAAAGTCATACGAACGAAACGTTTTGATTGGACGACAATGTAAAGTGCATCAAAATTAAACTATATATATATATATATATATACACTGCTTTCTATGATTATAACTAACTTTCATATCACAAAAAATAAGACGTATGTGTAGCATTGTTCTATGTGCTTTCCAAAACCAAAAATTATGACTTAATAGGTTAAAACAAACCCTGTAAATCTCAGAAGAAAAATATGTTTGTCAACAAAATTACTAACCCTTTCTAAGATACCATAAGAAAATGAGGTAGAAGGTTGCAGCCATTTGCTAATCCGGATTAGCGAGTACTGTTTTTTTAGATGTTCATATAACATTTCCGTTATTGTAACGATAATGAGGTCCTAATCTGCAGCTGCTATAAACCTCAAGGACATCAATTCTAGACAATCTTTTATATTAGCAATGCAACTTCATTAGCAAATGAAATGTGTCATAGGGAACCAGATTATGAGAAATCAACAAAAAAAGGTATTCATTTCATCTTTACTTAAATAAAGACACAATCTAAGTACAAAGAGATTTATTCATTTATGGATTCAACTGTTCTTATTTACTTTTCAAAAAGCTCAAATTTATATACCACACCAAGTGATAGATTGTTATGAACCACTTTAACAAATATGGCAATAGAAATTATTACCCACTTTTGAGGACAAATTGAACTCTCCACATCTAAGCATGAGACTTTATGCCTTCAACTTTAACAGCATCATCACAAATATCAAGTGTTATCTCCACATATTGATCTTTTTCTGACTCATCTTCTAGTGCAGCTTCGATATCTTGCTCACACACCCAACGGCCGGCAGACATTTGTACACGATTACGAGAGCTCAATGTACTTTCGAGCTCACGGTGATCAAAATCAGGGTGGTTGACTAGCAGCTCAAATTGATAGTCTTGGTAAAACTCATCACAGAAATAATCATTGGTGAAACATAGGACATAAAGGTGCATTTTTACTCTGTCTCGTTCACTTGAAATCTTCTTCGTGATCAATCTTTTACCATTTCGAACATGCAAATCTGTCATACTCCGGAAGCACAAAACAAATCCTATCCTTTCACTTACAGGGCAATCATGTGGAACTGACACACATGTATTATCTTGATGAACAAACCATTCTGGAATCTCCCAACCCGAGAACTCCATGATCAAGACCTGCGAACGATCTTTGCCAGGTGACATGAAGAAGCTGCATATTGTTGGTAAAAGATAATCATATTGGTATGATCCAGACAGTGCAGGACAAGCACATGCTTCCAATTCGCGTATACTTGATGGAAGCATTGGCAGACAAGTGAGATTTGGGCAATGATTTAGCCAAAGACGTCTAAGCTTTGGAAGTTTATGAATGCTCATTGGAACTTCTTCGAAATTGTTACGAGACAAGTTTAAATCTTTCAATGATGGGAAGTGGAAAAAGCCATGAGGGAATGCATAATCGGTTAGATGGCAGTAACTTAAGTCCAAACTGCTCAAAAAGGGTACATGTGAGTCAAAAGCACTTGCCGATTCGATAAACTTGGAGCTATGATGGATACAGCCGAATGATTCTGGTAATTCTGCTATAGCTGTCCTTTTCAAAGAAAGCCATGACAGCTTCTTGCATTCCCCAAACTCAGGAAGGTTTTCGAAATTTCTGCAATGGCTAAGATTTAATCTCTCAAGGGAACTCATCTCTAGTTTTCCTGGAAGTGTTTTAAGACTTGTGCAGTAACTGAAATCCAATAGAACAATGTTCTTGTGGTTCATGAGGGACGGATGAACCTCCGTTAGGCTTGAGCATAAATGAAGATCAAGTCTTTCAAGCATAGGAGCCCCAGAAAGATCAGGTGTTTGCTCTAGCTTCTCAGAAACACTCAAATCAATGTACCTCAGCTTTCCAAGAAACTGATCACAAAACAAAAATAGATAAACATATTACAACATTATCATCTATTATACTTATAAGGTCACTTTCATCAAACTTAAAATAGATCTCTTGACAAAAAGAATCCTACCTTTTTCCCATGCCAAAGTTGTTCAATTTTGCTATTTCGCAGCTTGATTTCAACAAGCTCGTATTTTTCATCAGCAAGTGGCAGAGTTTTCAAAGGACAATAGTTCCAATGAAGAACTCTTAACGACCGAGGGAGGTAGTTCAGACCAAGAGGAAGTTTCATGCCATGTAAACTGAGAAATGTTAGCTGACTAGTCCTTGAGAAAGCTTCAACACTCCAGTGTGCTTCATAACTCAAGCGCAGAACTATACTCTGAATTGTATCAGTTCCCTTCAAAATACCATCATGAAAAAATAAGAGAACTTTACAAACTGAATGAGACCAAGCATTATTGAATCAGAATGTAAGAAAATTGACACTTACCATATCATTTGTCAGGACTCGATCAATGTCCTTTTTAGAACACAACCTGCTGCGTTTGCCAGGATTATTCGGAGATTCTTGATATACTATATTCCTGCCCATGTCTTGAAGCAAATCATGCATTTCCAACATCTCGTCCTTATTTAGAGTTACCAAGGATTTGTCGATCAAAGTGACAATTCCATTTTCAATTCCTTCATAACAATCACACTTTTTTAGTATATCTATTACTTCATCTCTCTTCATTCCTTTGAAGAAACATGCAATGTCTAGAAAGATGTTCTTCTCTATCTCCTCTAAATGGTCATAACTTATTTTCAAGGCATTAAGAATTTCGGAACGCGGAACACTTCTTATTTCTCTGATAGCTCTATGCCAGAAAGCAATATCTCTTCTACAAAGGTAGGAACCGAATACCTTAAGTGCCAATGGAAGACCACCAGTGTATTTCACCACTTCATTAGACAAATCCAAATACCCTTCATCTGGTTTATCTCTTTTAAAGGCTTTGGAACAAAATAGATGAAGGGCTTGTTCTTCCACTAACCCTTCAACCATATAAATTCCATGAACTCTATGTATCTCAAGCAAATGCTTATATCTAGTTGTGATTATTATTTTGCTTCCACAACCAAACCAATCTTGCTTCTCAGCCAAATTCTCCAATTGGATTTCCTCACTAACATCATCAAGAACAAGAAGAACCTTCTTATTGCATAAAGAATTTCTTATTATCTTTGTCCCATCTTCTACATCATCAAAATAACCACTACTTATACTTAGACCAGAGAGAAGATTCTTTTGTAATCGAACAAAACCATTCGTCTTAGATGCCTCTCTAACATCCCTCATAAAGCAACTAAATTTGAATTCACCTTGGATTGATTCATATACTGCTCTAGCAATAGTTGTCTTACCTATGCCACCCATGCCGCATATTCCTATGAAGCGAACATCATTCGACCCCATACCAAGAAGCGAGTACACATCCTCCATCTTTGGAAGAATCCCAACAAGGTTCTCTATGCAAGATGGCAATTTTGAAATGAGTTGTTTATGTATGTGTTCAGCAATGTTTTCTACAAATGTTGCCTCATGTCTGTAAGGGTAGAACAAAAGGAGAATCATACCTTAGAGTCCAAGAAACACTAGCAAAATACCATATAATCCAAATTAAAGATGAAAATGCATATACAATATAAGTTCAATGAAGACAATTCAAAAATGAAGATGTATATGCTAAGGTACTATTGGTATATACATATGTATATATACATATGTAGATATTTAATTTAAATGATTTCCTATAAGGATTTGGCGGGTCTCCATGGAGCGGACATCAGACCTTATCCCCCTTCCCACCCTATCCAATAAAACGGACTCCACCCTGTTCTAGAGGGGATTAAACTTGTCCTTATCGCCGTCTCATTTTGGGTAATCAACTTGTGCAAGTATCAACTTATGCTGGTAATCTACCCTCTATGGCACTCAAATTAACATTTGAGCATAACATATATATGAACAAAATCAATCTCAAAAGCATATGACACATATTTGAACAAAAAAATAATGTGAAGATAACTTACTTATCTTTGGATTCCAAACCAGAACAACTGGCTACTTGTGTTAAAGCATCTCTCCACAGTTTAACTTTCTCACTGTTTTCCCCAAATCTCTGTCCATGTTTTGTGAAAGCCTTCTCAAAGGTCCCTTTTTGATACCTAACATCAGATGGCTCCACACCATAGAACACTGGCACAATAGAAAGCCCCATGTTGTTCTTGCACTCAACAATCTTTTGAAGCTCATCCAAACACCAAACAGAGGAAGCATAGTTTGGTGACAGAACAGTGATAGCAAACAATGATTCTTCAATTGCTTTAAGAAGTTCAACAGAAATAACTTCACCTGTCTCAAGAAACTTGTCATCTCTGAATGTTTTGATTCCTTTCCTTTCCAATGCAGCACAGAGATGATCAGTGAATCCTTTGCGAGTGTCTTGGCCCCTAAAACTCAAGAACACATGATAGGTCCATGGTCGTTGTGGTGGGAATGTTGAAGTAGCAGCAAGAGAGGAAGATGAAGCTTCATCTACAACTGATGATGATGCCATGAGTTCTACTCTCTTGTGGTGTGTAACTTGAAGCTATGTTGCTTCAAGCTGTAGCATGTTTATACTTTATAGTGTCAGTATTACAAAAAATTCTAACTAATGACAAATAATATAAAATGGACAGAGAAGTTCATATATGAGTAATCTTATTTGGACCAAAAGAGTATTCTTAAGCGCTTATAAAAGTACTTACAGGTCATTCGCCAACAACAAAACTTATTAGCACCTAAGTGCCTATATTTGATAATCCAGAGAAAGAAAAGGAAACTGATTAATTTGGCAGTGTGAAAACTTGAAAAAGGATTTTTTTTTCCATCTCAGAAACGTTGACATAGAGTGAAACTTCTATTGTGAGAATACAAATGAATGAAAATATTTTATTTAATTATATCATAGTGGAAGGAACGTGGATGTATTTTATATTAGAGGGATGATTGTAGTATCTCACTATTTGTATATTTAAATAAGACTTAGACTAGAAAAAATATTCCTTATTTGTAGGAAAGGGTGTGGAAGATTCAAGGGTAACCAATGGGGTTCTTCCTTAGAGTTTGTTTACTGAGTCTTTTTAGGACATGACACTCAAACGTTAAGCTTCTATAATTAAGTTTTTCAATTAGTTTTTTATAATTTCTTTTAAGAAAAAGTTTAAATTAAGGGAGACACATCCCATACATAAGCAGGACAAACCACCAATCTCAATGTGGTTTATGGTAGAATTTACAGGTCGTTCACCAAAAAGGGTTTTCAAAATTCAAACCCAAGACAAGCCTAGCATAGGTGGAAGACTGAACTATGTGTGCGAACTCTCGTTGGCTTCATTTAAACAGCTTCATGAAGATCAAATTTATCCACAACTAGTGACAAATAATATTGCCATGGACTAAGTGTAACCAAGACAAAATAAGGGTAAAATTGATTACTTAAATTTTGAGGACAATACGTTGAAACTTGAAAACCATGAAAGCATAACATAACTAATAATCAATCTTCCAAATCAAAGGAGTTCTGAATTTTCTATTGCACAAGATCTTTTCTGCATCTAACTTGTCTATCTGTGCATCTCCCACATGTTCTTCACTGTATAGATTCATGCTTTTGCCAAGATCCCATCATATCAGCTTCAGATATCGTTGACTCTTATTCATCTCCTCCATGCTCTTGTTCAAATCCTAGGAAGTACAGATATACATGTACTAAGACGTGTCGTCATGTCTAACATGAGGGTGACACAGTGGACACGTCCATATGTGTCCCACAAAAAAAAAATAAGTTTGGACACAGTGGGACACACCATGGACACGACAAAACACATCGTGGACACAATTTTTTTTTTTTTTTACTTTTTTTTTATGAAAAAACTTCAACTTGAAAACAAATCCAAATTAAGAAAGTATTTTTGACTCAAAATAAGAGAAAATTTAATAAAAAAATATTACTTGTCCTATAATTTTTGAGTTTGTGTCATTCCGTTTCACTTTTGTTCAAACCTTTAACATCTTCACTAATCATCCAATGAGCTGCAGAGTGCAGAGGTCAACATATTGAAAGGATTGTTTATAACAGTTACCATGATGGAATTTTTCTCAGGATGAGCTTCATCTGCAAAATTACACATGGAGCTCATTTACCAAAATTCACCATTCATTTTTTACCCCTTAGCCAAGCATGAACTAAACATGAACAAATCCATGATATTCTTCTCACTTAAGGGAGAAAAAAATAGTTGCAAAAACAGGAAAATTCCACTTTAAATGTTCAGCTACCAGAAGCATAAATATATACAGATGGAACTGTTAATGATTTTACAAAAAATCCATATTGCAAAATGTGGATTCAAAACTCAAAAGTGAAAAGAATAAGGGAATCCTCAGACATGCACAAGCCTTCCTACAAGTATCTAACCTCTATCTACAAATACTATTCCAGACTCATCGCATAAGCACAGATATAATTTGTAATGAAGATCACAGTAAACCAATATTTCAGGTCCATGGGAAATGATACATAGTCTGATAGTCCTCACATTCAACATGATCTGTCAAACAGTCATGCAGGGAAAGGTGAAACCAAATCAACAGATTACTTTGGCAGGAAACCAACTCATACCGCACAATTCATATATGAAATCTTTATTCATTTTCATGTTTTCTTTTTCTATATTTTGTATTGATGGAAGTTTCTATTCCAAGTCTTAAATCCAACCTTGATATTCAGCAAATGCTGGGTGTGACTGCAGTGCATAAATAACAAGCAGGAACCACATGTATTGATCATTTAGTGTACATACTGCTATATGACTATAATTTCAATCAGTAATCTAAATTAGATATACCTGCAATGTTGTGCTATATGTCATACGCTTTCCACAGACGAATATCATGACAAATAAAACTAAACGAACCTGTAAAATTACACCAGAAGAATACATTGATCAACAAAGTGAACCCTTTTAAAAATTGCAACAGATGACAAAGATATGTTTAAATAGGAATAAGAAGCTAAAAAGAGACAAAGCAATATTAGGCCACTGCCATTTAAAACCAATTAAGTGCATTGAATAGACAAAGCATGGTTTTCTAAAATATTATAATCACAAGTAACATGAGCACTTAAGGCAGGCACATATCTACCTTTCTTACACAGGAAGAATACAAAACCAAGAACAGGAGAGGAGTGCACAGTCAAAGAACAAAGCATCCTCTTCGGTCCCCAGAAACACATAAGGCGGGCAATCAGGCACATATTCCATTTGGTGTAAAAACTGGGACGGCATTACACACAACAACAAAATCTAGACTTTTTTTGAAGCAATGGGACACTAATTAAGGACAACTAAGAATAAAGACCTTGAACAATAAAAGACCAATGAATTTCATGAAAAACACAATATTTTACACAATTTTTTCATTAGAAGTCCTTATTAGTTTGTAGCCTCAAATGGTGGCCTCATTTAAATAGTTTCATACCCAGTGACAAATAATAATTGTTATGGACTGAGTCTAACCAAGACAACTAAGTATAAAACTGAATACTCACAATTGAGGACAAACTTAAGTCACCATAACATATGCTGAGACCAGAAAAACCATCCTGAACCACAGCATGCCAAGATAACTGGCCGTACAAAGGAGTGCCAAATTTTAAAATGCAGGAATACTTGTCTTTGTCAAAGGTTTATGCCTTTCCCATAATCCCATCAAATCAGCTTCATAAAAATCTTTCACTGTTAGCATTCCATTTCCTCAATGCTTCAGTTTGTATTTTTTGTGGGCCTTTCAGTTTCACCTTTGTTCAAATCTTTAGTATCCTCAATACTCACCCATCGGGCCGCAGAGATTATTGATATATTGTAAGGATTGTCTAACATTGACAGTTCAAAAAAATTGTCTTGTTGAAATCCATCACTAAAGTAATCCTTGGTCAGACAGATAATGTAAAGGTGATAACCTCTTTCAAAAATAGGCGCCATCCTCTTGGTGATGACTCTATTACCATTGCGGACAACCAAAGCGAATTCGAGTAGTTCATCTGTAAACCCTGGCCTCACAGGCATGTTAAATGTTTGTATATGAAAACATAAAACAATTCCCAACCTTTCATTTAGAGAGTCTTCACAGGGGACTGATACAAAGTTACCATTTTGTTGATGAACAAACCATGATGGAATATTTCTACTTGGAATCAGCATTTCCAACAAGACATGACCATGATCTTGGCATGGTGATACAAAAACATTGCGTACCTTTGAAAAAATATTGAACTCCCAGGTACGTATTGAAATAGAGTAGCATAATTCCAATTCTCTTACACTTGATGGAAGCTCAGGCAAAATCTCAAGCCGATGGCAATTATTTAACTTAAGACATCTAAGGTTTGAAAGTTCATGTAAATTCATCGGTATTTTAACAAACAGGTTACCACTTAGATCCAACTTCGCTAACGATGGAAAGTAACCAAAATTAGGAATGGATGGCTGATTGTTTAGACCATGGTAGCTAAACTTTAGAACACAGTAACTCAAGTTTAGAGTTCTCAACAAGGGTAAGTTTATGCAGTCCCCATCACTCGAAATCTTGAGGGGCTTCAATCCATCAATTTTATCTGGAAGGGATTCAAGGTTTTTGCAACGACCTAAGTTCAAATCTTCAAGTCCAACCAAACATCCAAGTGATCTGGGTAGTTTTCTTATGGCAGTACTTGTCAAAGAGAGTTTTGACAAACTTGTCATGCATTTCCCAAATTCTGGGAGATTTTGAAGACGCGAACAATGATCAAGAGTTAATTCCTTCAGTGAACTCATCTCTAGTTTACCCGGAACAGTTTCAAGGCTTTTGCATTCAGTTAAACTCAATAGAATTAGGTTCTTGTGGTGTGCAACAGATGGGTGAACCTCAATTAGGCGCAAACAGTTTTTAAGAACTAGTGTTTGAAGAATGGGAACCGCAGAAACATCAGGTGTTTGCATTATTTCTTTGCAATAACTCAATTCCAGGTATTTCAGATTTCCTAGAAACTGGTCAAAATAGACAAGTGTTATCATCTCTTATGAGGCCAATGTGGAACATATTAAGCCAATTTGCATTGGCCTCCCTTTAGATTTGTTGAAACTCACCCTGACTCCCCTCTATTTGAAAAGTTTGTTCAGAAGGTTCCTAATAAATTTTTACTAGTACGTACATACACAGTCCTCCCTCTATTGTGTAATAAATACTACATCCACGGGAGGTCAGTGTCACCCTCACCCAAACAAATAGAGGAAAGTCACGAAGAATCTCACCAAATCTCAGGGAAGGTCGCCAAAATTTTCCTAAAATTTTAATAAAGCTCTTAATGAAAGAGTCATACCTTTTTCTCATGCCAAAGTTGTACAATTTTGCTATGTTGTAGTTTGATTTCAACAACTTCAAATTGTTGATCAGCTAGAGGCAGAGTTTTCAAAGGATATCCCAAATAGTGAACAACTTTTAACGAAGTAGGAAGGCAATTGAGTGTATGGGGAAGTGTTGCTATAGATATAATGAGAAGCTTCAATTGAGTCATATCTGAGAAGGCTTTTGTACTCCAGCGTGCTCCATAACATGCATCGCTTAAAACTATCCCTTGAATTGCTTCAGTTCCCTATGCACATGTGGGGAAAAAATTAAAGAAAATGAGAAGTCAAGTGATCTTGCATAAAGAGGTGAAACACATCCTAAAGAAAAGAAAATCTCCAATGCATTATTTAATTACTATCTTAATCTTAAAAGGGTTAAAGAATTTTATCACTACACTTTACAATTGCAAGATTACCGGTAATCTATCCAGATTACCTCGTACCAAACGCCCCCTGAGATTAAATTGGTTCCTGCACCCTTTTTCTCTCTTTTTAACTAAGTCCTATAGTTGTAAACATTTTGGAATATATTGCCTTCATTCCTATTTCTCAAGGCAAATGGTGAACTAATTTAACATGTTGTTTCATGTCAAATCCCAAATAAATATTCTATATAGTACACCTATTCATCCCATCTTCTTCTTGAAAATCCATCTTCTTAAACCTAACAAAATAATTCAACCCATCTTTTCTTCTTTCTCTCACATAGTCACATCAAATAGTGAATCATCTACTGATCTACTAACTCAAGCCAAAGTTAACAATATGGAGGGATCCATTCAGAAGCATACACAACTACATAGATTTGATTAAAAAGGAGAAAAAAAGTATTAGGAATTTAGGAATGATTTGTGAGTAGAAGTTAAAGGTAGAAATCAAAAAATCAAAAACTAAATTTAACACTGCTATATTCATTTTTAGTTGACATCAAACATCTAACAATTGTGAAAAAAAAATTACACTTACTTTCCCATTTGTAAGTACAAGATCAATGTCCTCTTTAGACCATAATCTGCTTCGTTTGCCAGGATCATTTGGTGAAGCTTGAATGACAATATTCCTACCCATATCCTGAATCAAATCATGCATGTCCAACACATTACTTACTTGATTTATAGTGACCAAAGATCTATCAATCAAAATAGCAATACCGATCTCAGCACTATAACCACACTTTCTTAACACATCCGTCACATAATCTCTCTTCATTCCTTTGAAGAAACAAGCAATATCTAGAAAAATATTCTTTTCCATGAAATCTAAACCCTCATAACTTATCTTCAAAGTATCATGAATCTTGGTAAATGGGGTGTTCTTTATTTTTTCGATAGCACTATGCCAGACATCAGCAGGTCTTCCATAAAGATGGGAACCCAATACTTCAAGTGCCAAAGGAAGGCCACCACTGTATTTTACGACTTCTTCAGAAAAATCCCAATACCCTTCTATAGGTTCTTTTTGTTTAAAAGCTTTCAAACAAAAGAGATCAAAGGATTCTTTTTTGGCCAAACCATGAACCCTGTATGTTCCATGTACTTCATGAATCTTTAGCAGCTGTATATCTCTAGTTGTGATTATTATTCTGCTTCCAGGACCAAACCAACCATGCTCTGCAGCCAAATTCTTTAATTGGACTTCATTGCTTACGTCATCGAGAACAAGAAGAACCTTCTTGTTGCATAAAGAGTTTTGTATTACTCTTTGTCCATCATACTCATTATAGAAAGTACTTGCACTTATATTTGCATGAGCAACAAGTTCTTTTTGTAATTGAACAATATTGTTTCTCTCGCATACCTCTCTTACATTGGCAAGAAAGCAACTAACTTTAAATTCACCTTGGATGGCTTCATAAACTGCTCTAGCAATAGTTGTCTTACCTATGCCGCCCATTCCCCATATGCCTATAAAGCGAACATCATTCAACCCAATACCTGTCTGCCTAATCACTTCCTCCACCCTTGAAGCAATCCCTACAAGGTTCTCAGTGAAAGATGGCAATTTTGGAATCATCCTTTTAAGTATATGTTCAGCAATGCATTCAACAAGTGTTGCCTCATGCCTGTATAGCAAATTTTGATCAAGTATGGTAAGAAGCATAAGCAAAATAAAGCAACCAAGTAAAAACATAAAAATACTCTCTTTCCAACATTTCATTGTTTATAATTTGGTTTCTTTTCTTTGGTACCCATGGATACTAATACCCATTGTACAGTCAATAATTGTGATTTGATGATTGACTTGATGGATCTTAAAAATAGACATATGGTCAATTTATAACCACATGATAGTTAAATGGTATCGGTATTCAATATGTAGAAGTAAACTTTATTTTGTGGTCTTATATTTATGTCATGTAAGCCTATGCAATGATAAAGTTGGGATCCCAATCTAGAAAATAGTCTTTGAGTAAGACTGTGTACATCTACGTTCCACGAGTTGGGAGCCTCATGTAAGGCTTCCGTCTATTGTATTTGTGGCAAGTAAACTTATACCAAAACATAAAGACTTGATGATTGGAAAGGCAACTTACTGATCCTTAGAGTCCCAACCAGAGTAACTAGCAATGTGAGCTAAAGCATCTTTCCATTGTTTAATCTTCTCACTGCCTTGACCGAATCTCTGTTCATGTTTTGTGAAAGATCCCTCAAAAATTCCTTTTTGATACCTCACATCAGAAGGGTCAACACCATAGAAGACAGGCACAACCCCTAGCCCCATGTTGATGCTGCAATCAACAATCTTTTGCAACTCATCCAAACACCAAACAGAGGAAGCATAGTTTGGTGACAAAACAATGATAGCAAACATGGATTCTTCAATTGCTTTGACAAGTTCAACTGAAATAATTTCACCTGTCTCAAGGTACTTATCATCTCTGAAAGTTTTGATTCCTTTCCTTTCAAAGGAAGCACAGAGATGATCAGTGAAGCCTTTGCGGGTGTCTTCTCCCCTGAAACTCAAGAACACGTGGTAGGTCCCTGATCGTGGTGGTGGTGGAGGAGGAGTTGAAGTAGTAGAAGACGATGCCATGTGTTCAATTCGATTGTCTCAACTCTCAAGTGTGTTTTAATGTTTTTGTGGTTTGAATTTTGATGCCTATGGCCAGAGAGGCCACTATTAGTAAAACAAGAACACAGTAAAAACATAGTAATGTTTTGATACAGGGTGGGTCAAGTGGTTAGTTCATTTGTCCGCTTAAGCAGGGGTTGGGGAATCTATTTCCGTCTTGTATATGCCGCAACTCATTGGCTTAAGACAAATCCTTAAATAGAGCTCAGATCCGCAACAGATTAGTCTTTGACCTTCTGGGCTGAGGAAGCTTGAGATGTTTTTAAAATAAATATATTCGCTTTCAATACTTAAGTATGTTTGTAATAAATATACTATTGTGCAGAAAAAAGAGTAGTGTAGAACCTTACAAACAGTTACTTATAATAAATAAATAAATGTTGAGTAATAATAAATACATTGCAAAATTTTACAAAGTGATTGGAGATTCTTTCATTAAACACCAAAATACTTCAAGTCAACGAAGGAGCTGTACATTTTGAATATAGTAGAGATCACTAAGCCAGCATGTAATGACAATAATAATAATAATAATAATAATACAAAATAAAAGTGAAAGGCCTTCAGATTCAAAATATAGTTTCACCCAAACTATATAACTTCTGCACCCAAAACACAGAAAAATAGTAAACATTGAACATGAACAAATCCATGATATTCTTCTCACTAGGGAGAAAAAAACAAATTGCATAAACAATAAAATTCCACTATGAATGTTCAGCTACCAGAAGCATAAATATATACAGATGGACCTGTTCATGCTTTTACAAAAGAAAAATCCATATTACAAAATGTGGATTCAAAAGTGAAAAGAATAATGGAATCCTCAGACATGCACAAGCCTTCCCTACAAGTATCTATCCTCTATCTACACATACTATTCCGGATTCATCGCATAACCAGCAATGTGATCGATTGATTCGTAATGAAGATCGCGATAAACCATTGTTTGTGGCCCCCATAATCAAATCCAAGGGAAATGATACATAGTCCTCGCATTCGACATGATCTGCCAAAATGTCATGTGGATTGCTTCAGAAGGAAACCAATCCATATGTGAAGTCTATATTCGCTCTCGCTTTCAGTTGTTTTCCACATTTGCAACTGATGAGAGTTTCTCTTCCAGGTCTTCCAACAAATCTTGATAATCAGCAAATGCTGGGTGTGACTATAGCACATAGATAACAAGCAAGAATCATGTATTGATCATTTAGTGTACATATAGCTATGAATATAATTTCAAACAGTAATCTAAACTAGATATACCTGCAGTGTGGTGCTGTAAGCTTTCCAGAGACGAACATCACGACAAAACAAGTCAAAAAGAACCTGTAAAATCTCAGCAGAAGCATGCACTTGTCAACAAAGTGAACCCTTTGTAAAAGAGCCAAAGGTGGCAAACCTATGTTCATATGTATCTCTTAAGCAGAAAACTGAAAACCACAAGAGGACTGAAAAAGCCCTACAAGCATGTGCATAAATGTTGTGTTCATCAAATATCTCCTATCGTTTGCCGATTGACTTCCAAATAATGTTACAATATTCTTATTTTATTAAAAAAAATTAATGCTACAAGAATTAACAAGCTTCTAACAATGTGCACAAAGAAAAAGGAGAAGAAGAAGAAGAAGATTAGTGTAATCAGTTTCGTGTCACGTCATCACAAAAGTCCCCATAATATATAAAGTTCTATTTTTCTATATCTATTATGCATTTTCCCCTGTAATTTAACACTATTACTGTTGAGAACATTACGCCGTATTTCAGAATCTAGTGTCCGGAGCACAATGAACTGAAACATACCTCGGAACGTCTTAAGAGAGTAGCCAGGACAACTATCCATTCTTTGAACTTGACAGAGCACATATGAGCCAGGAGAAAGTCAGCATCCAACCGGCTCTGCAATGTTCCCATTTGAAGCTGATAACACAAAAAATAATGTTAGTTAGGTCACTACAATTTAAAACTAACGAAGTGTTTTGAATAGTAAGCATAAAAGTTGTGTTTTCCAAATATTAAAATCTCAAACCTTTTGGCTAATTAGTTCAAGCCCTGAAGCAAAATTCTCCAACCTAGCACTCCCATATCTTTCACGTTGTAGATACTCCTGCAGTTCATAGTCATCGAATAATTTAAACACTTAAACTGCAATAAAATTATCAGAAGTGGGATTAGCCAGTAAGATCTTCTTACCACTAAATCAAACTGAGTGCCTTTTACAAATGCAACAAGCTTGGAGAGCTCTTTCCCTGACATCAGATAACTTGCATGGTTTTCTAAAATATTCTTAACAGATGTAACATGAGCACTTTGCTCCTTGAATGAGTTGCTGCTCCAAAGAAAATTACTCGTTAGAATGGCCGGTATCATTGATATTATGGAAACAGAAAAAACATGTCACTGAAATGTACAAGAACCTTTTATCCAATGTCTGCTTCCTCTCACTAGAACGAAAAAGAAAATAGCCTAAAAATCTGGGAGACAGTTTATCTGAATCACTTGATGCTTGGTCATATTCCCGACCAGATCTTAGTAAGAACCTCACCTGAAGACCCAAAACAAAATAGTTAAGAAAAAGGTCAGTACAAGATCTATTTCTTGACCAACTAAAATGAATAACATGATAGCATTTCAAAACAATACCAGTTCCCCAGCAAGCTCATACAAAGATTCATCAAGTGTTGCCTGCATAAGTTTGTTAATCACATTAATGATATCACTTAAGCTTTTAAAAACGAAAAAATAAAAATTATTAAAGCGATTAATCTCAAACCTGTAATAACCGTAAAGCACAGTATTGACTGACAGCAGGACCCTCAAGTTTAGCAATCACCTGTCATATTTCAGAATTCAGATGAAATGAATTTGATCATTTCATAATAAATAAATACAGACATAAACATAAATATCATTCAATCTTATTGACCAAGACTCCAGATATATATAGTACAACATACAATTAGAAATTCAAAATGTTCTGTTCTCCTGGAATTCAGCAAGGAGAAATATGGGGTGATTAAACACGTCAAAAGTTTTGCCTAACAAGAGAGAAAACTTAATAGATAGATGCTAGTGTGTCTTACAAGTATATAGCAAGCTGCAGTGCGATACCATCTCCTTTGAAAGCACTCCTCAAACAATCTATACAGAAATTAAGAAAGAACAGAAAAACAATTACGCACTATAATACCCAGTGGAAAAAGCATCATAACTAGACAAATAACAAAGGAAATAAAATGCAGCTAATTTTGCAGTAGAGAACATCTAGTGGCCTTCTCCATGTTAAAAGGTTAGAAAACTTATCATGCATCACAGAAAATATTAAATACTGCAGAATTCTTTATTTTTCCTTTTCTTTTTCAGGTAGGTCTGAAATATAAACATATTACTGAACATAAACACTTTTTCAGGTGGCTTCTTTTCATTATTTTTCCATGTGAATAGTTTTCCAATGGCAAATGATTTCATGTAATAGATAACATTGTAGAAATATGTTTTCTTTTTACCATATTCGATTCCATAATAGAAAGACTTGAGTTCACTCCAAGTAATAAGCAAAAAAGAATGAATGCTTGATAGACATACTCTGTTGATCTTCCAGCAGAAGAGAACAAATCTGCCCAATGACGACCATCAGTTTTTCTTGCAACACTTACAACAACATCAAGGTACTCCGGAAAGTTCCGGATAAGATCACAGGTCTTCTCCAAAAGAGTGCTTTTGGCCGGTTTAGGAACTGCGATCTGGTTCTTGTTTACATTTGGCCTGAAGTAATTAGCATGAAAGTAAACAGCCAAGACTAAAAGTCTAAGCCAATCGGCAAAAAAAGTTTGGCTCCAAAGATATTTCTTCATTCATGCGGCAAGAACATCAAAGGAATCATAGCTTGAAATTCAGGAAATTCAATTAAGTTCTTTCTGAATTGAGGTACCTGGATATATCCGCTTCAAATACTGTAAAAAGGAGCCACTCTAGGCAATGTGAAAAATGAGGCTTCTCTGCTGATAGATCTGCCAGCCTTAAAGCTTCCTCAATTTTGTCCCTCTAGTAGACACAAAAATAAATAGGAACTAATCACAAAGGATATCTCTTATTCCCTTTAAAGAATAACACACTAAGAGCTAGAAGATAAAATATAATTTAACACAACAAGGATGAAAGTCCCTTTAGTCAAAGCATGAAAAGAAAATCCAAAATGAAACAACAGACCAATGAGTTCCATGAAATTCAACATCACGAACAAAACGAAAATAATATGCCACTTGCATAAAAAAAAGTGTTCTACTCTTTTTTTATCTTAAAGTCTATTCATTGTGTGACAATGAGAAATTTAACCACCCATGCCATTCTGAAATTTCTCCCTCTTAAGTATTCTATGCAAAAGGCATCTAGGACACCAACATGTGCCCATGCCCTCCACCGAAAAAGAGAAAAACACACATGCCATATATAATACCTGAAGAAGATGGCGGAGAAGACAATGCAATATTGTTTGTGCTTGAGGAGAGGGCTCAAAACATGGAAACTCTGCACTTGCTGAAAATGACATTCTCTGAGAAACACCAACTACTACACCAGCATTTGGAAGAAGTCCAAGAGGATATACTTCACGATCAAACTCCAGCTCCGGATCCAACTAAATATTAAGTCCCAAATCAGCAAATTAACTTATTCCAGCAGAAAGAAATGATTGAATTTTAAATGGCGTAAAGTGTTTCTGTTTCTTGATAGTTCATATATATCAAGCAGAATGTGCCATCATGCAATAAAAATAAAAGAAAGCAGGAGAGAACAAGTCAAATTCCTAGCCAAGTGTTACACTTACGGAGAAATAGAATTATTTATAGAATAGGGAGTCAAAACAAAATACGGAAATATCGATAGAATATGGAGTCAAAACAACAGCAAAAAGTTCTCTGAGAACATAGCATTGCATGTGATTTTTTGTAATAACAATATCCATAAAATGCATCTGAAGGAACGCATTACAATATTGTTAGGTCAAGAAAATTTTGAATCAAGGAAGTCAAAAGTAATTAAGTAAGTTATGCATTATGTTCAATGCAACCTAAAAAATTATGAACATTTATTCTGTTAATTTTTATTCAGACCTGCAAGAAGTCCTCCTGCTTAAAAGGATTAGCACCTGGAGATGGATACCAAACCTGCAACAATAAACTTTCAGGTAAAAAACTATCAGAAAAGTAAAAAGGAAATAAGCTAGAGGATAGATCGAAGAACTTATAAACCTAGTAAAATTATGAGCATGTACACAGAATAAAAAAAGATCATTGCAGTCAATTACCTGCATGCCTCGATGACCATAATCTAACCATGAAACTTCCTCAATCAAATTTGTTTTATCCTCAGACTGGCCACAGGTGACCCAAAAAAGTTCAACTGAATCAGTAAGATTCCTCTCTCGTCCATCATCCAAATCAAGAAGCGAAAGCTCCCCGTTCGCCCTCAATATCAAGCACCTAGAAAAAATCATTTTCATAAGGAATAAGATATGAAGGTAAAACCACCAGCGACATTTTACCTTCAACCATACCAATCCAAGAAATTGTGAAATAAATTGGAGAAAGGGAGTAAATGCTGCTTCATAAGAAAGTTTACCTTGCTGGCTCTCTTATTAATGAATCTGATGAAGATGAAATGTAATTGTTTGACATAGACTCTCTTGGAAGTTGATCAGGAATAAATCGCATTGCTGCAGGATGGCTCTTGGCAGTCATAATTGAAAGTTCTCGTACTGCAGAAAGCTGTTTGTCATGTTATCACTTAAAAATGTATAAGAAACAAGGTTTAATTGAAGAATGTCAATAAAAAAAGTAAAAAATAAAAATAAATGTATGCATTTACCTGTAAATCTGGATTTCCTGAAGGAGATAATTCACCAAATAATTTCACATGGAATATGTGGACATCAAATGGTCTATAAGTAACCAATATATAATCTTGGTACACATCCATCACCATCGGTTTGGCAAGCAATGGTTTTCGACAGAGCAAGGAACTTTGATCAAGGTGATATCTTGGGTAAAAGAGCAATTCATACCTGAGATAAATAAAGTAAGCCAATAAGCCATTGGATGTAGAACAAATTTGTTACATAATGCTACAGTAAATGTTACAAAAACCATAGTTTCATGAGGCCTAGATTTGTTGTTGTTCTCATGAACCAACTCTCTCAAAAACTTGAGTTGATGGGTAGAGGTACACGAGTAATTTTATATATAACACGTCCCCTCACGCAAATAGTTCTTTTGTGTCTTGAAGCGTAAATAATTCATTATCATGGAGGTTCTAATACAAAGCATAAACCATCTCTCCCAAAAATTTAAGCTAATGGGCAGAGGTACATGAATAGTTTTATATATAACAGTTGTGGGATAGAAGTTTCTTGACTACTTGGCGATTCTTTGTAGCTCACCTAAGAGTGGTAACTGAATTACACAGGGACATGGAGCAACCATTTCCCATGCTAGGTGTTAAGCACCGGTGTGATTCCCCACTTTCCTTAGGTGCTTAACAATTGTATCAGAGCTAGTGGTCGACATCACGTAGAGGGCTACCTATGGAGGGTTCTGACCAGCAATAGGCCGAGTAAAGTACTGCTGAGTAAAGTGCCATAGAGTACATCCGTCGGTACGTCGACTCTCCAGAGCAGTGTATTGTTAGGGACTTGGGTAGGGTAGTATGGGATATCCAAGTCCCACATTGAGTAGTATGGGATACTTGTTGTATATAAGGAGAGTGGTTCTCCCACCTTAATAGCTAGCTTTTAAGGTGTGGTTCCCCACTTTCCTTAGGTGCCTAACACTAGGCTTGGTTGTATTCTTAAGCGGTGTTTTACAACTTTAGTTTTAGTTGTTTTATGGTGGAGGATATCTTATGTTCCTCTCTTTGTAATTATCTTAATGAATTGCCTCTTTTATCAGAAAGAAAATATTGGTTTCCGGATCATTGTGCTGCAAATGCCAATAAGCTATGGACCGTGTAATAGACAAAACACCAAAACTAGTTAAGACATGACCAACCACATTTAAGTAAGTAAATAGAAGTATCTCACGTGTTAGAAGAAACAATATAGTTGCAGACGACGACAATCTTCCCCAGCCACAACAAACCTTTACACTGAATCTTTTGTTCCTGGGTAACATCTCCAAATACCCTCCATCTTTTCAATCGTATATCATAAAGTATCAAACCATGAAGACCAGCAACAGCTAAGTACATTCCATCCTGGCTAGCTGCCACATGTTGTACGGGCCAGTTTTGAGAAATATAAGAAACCTGCACAAACTTATAAACATTATAAGGGCTGTTCATTCAGTGAAGATTATAGGTCAAATTCTGACAAACGAGCACATAACTGGAAGATTAAGATGAAGCATTTTCAGTTCGTCAGTCTCTTCTGATTGCACAATGAGCAACCGATCCTCCCCGTAAATCACTTGCCGGCTGTATGTAGTGCCAGAAACACCTCTGCTAAGACAGCATTTTCCAAAGGAGAATGAAATAATTCTCTCCAAAGATCCCTCCTCAATAGTATAAAGTCTATAACCATATTCATCCCACTGCATTAGTGAGGTACCACCCATCAATGGTTCATACTTACAATCATTGTTTGGCTTAGCAATTGGAGAAGACACAGAACTTAAACCTATCTGTCGGATAGTTGACATCAAGCGACACCCAGAGACAGACCAAACAGTAAGCCCCCTTAACTTCCACCCAACTGCAAAGGCTGAGTTATCGGGTGTCCAAGCAATGCAACTGACAGGACCAGTGTCATCCATAGAATATCTGCAAAATAGTGATATAGAATATAATTCATGACATAGAACCAAAGTCCATATAAATGACAGGGAAACAAGTCCCAGTATTTTGATAAGATTGATAAACTAACATTACTGCCGTATTTCTGTCACTCTAAAAATGCATGCATTCACTAAACTGGAAAGGAATGTATTATTACTGGTGCTGTAAATAACTTAGAATGCACGGATCTCTTCATGTATATTAGATGTGAACATAGAATTTCAAATATATCAGTGAATCAATAAAAAATAGACAGCACTGAGATTGAGGAACACATATTACACAAAACCTGGAGTATTTATGCACAAAGTTCTTGAGAGCATCAATGTCTAGCTTAGAGAAGTCAATCAGACAGGTATTCAATATGACACTAATTCCCTATATGCATTTTGAATAGAACTTACCCCCAATCATACAAAGAAACCGTGCGTATATGTGATGCCGATTCAGCCAAATCATACAAGTCAACTGTTCCTCTTCTGGTACCAACAGCAAGGATTTGCTGCTCAAGAGCTACCGAAGCACACACAGCATCATCACAAGCCAATATCTTTTCTGCTTTAATGCAATCAACTTGCTTTAAACCCTTCTTACTTATGGAACATGAGACAAGTTGCCCATCAGAATACAAGAGAAAGAGCAACCTCAATGGAAGGCATAGTTCCAGCTGGCTGATTTCAGACTTTCTGGGAATAATGTGGTTGGTAATAGGAACTTTTGGGTGACCCTTAGGAGAAATACCGTTGTCTAGAGAAAGTGGTGTTTGAGAATCTTCAACTCTAGCAGGAGGAAATGGATCAAATTCAAAAGCCCCATAGAACTGTTCAGGAGATCATAAAATGACAGCAATTTTGTTATACATCAAAAGAAAAGTATTGCTGTATGCTCAGTTGAATATGGTCACTCAATCAATGACCATAAAAAATAGCTTAAATTAGGATACAATGTGCATAATTGTTGAGGTGAGGTCTGTATGTTTAAATTACCTCCCCCTTCCAAGATATGCTATATAAAGTTCCATCAGAAAGTCCAAGCAGCAAGTGTTTATTATCACAAACAATATTGCTCCTGCCAAAACAGTTGTATAAAGAGAGGTATCAAGATCACACTACAAATTGATTCAAATTTAAAACACAACATAGAAAGTGAAGTGCAAAGATTTTAGTTTGAAAAGAAAGTCTTGAGCAATGACAGTATGATGATGAATTCAACTATATATCATACAACTTTAGACAACGCCAGTGGCATGAAAAGAAATCTAGTAGACAACATACAATTGTCACAATAGCTAATGATCCATAATATGACAGACAAATATAATTACACTGTAAAACATAGGCTTATAATCAAAAGGATGGAGACTTTCTGCAAAGCATATTCCTCAAAACTTATATAATATTTCTTCTACTTTTGCTTTATAAAATACATAAATCCTATACTTCTCTCTGAATTTCCAACCAACTGGTGATCATGGAAGTATTTAGCATATTGTCCAATTTAATGATAAAGACATCAGAGTATCCTCTTGTAGTTTCAAAAATTGGAAAATTTTATTTTTATGTTTTATATCATAATTGTATTAGGCAAAATCTTACTCCACTAATAGGACCCTAGTTCATATTCCACAATCCACGCTAGAAGTTTTCAGACTTCAGTTGCATTTCGAAGGTGGTTATAAAATCAAGACTAGAAGGAGACCTACACTGACAAATCCTTTGCTGCAAAAGGAACTTGCTCAGAAAGCAGAAGAGATATAGTAGCTAGGCACAAAGCAGAGGGTTGCTTCCCTCCAATGTGTATTCTTTTATCAGAATGCTGGACCTTAAAAATGTGAAGAAAGAAAGAAGATGTCTGCAAATTAAAAAAAGATGTATTAGGAACATAAACAGCATATTAATTATCATTAATCATGAATAAAATAATAAAACCAAAAAAAAAAACATGAATTCAACAACATATTTGTACCTAAAGGATGATATAATAATTTAAAGGCACGTGTTAATAGCATTGTGAACTTGTGAACAAAACAAAGACACTAGAAGAAATTGAATATAGGTTATCTTTTATTTTTCCCTTTTTTTGAAAATATAAGGTAGTACATCTTATTAATAACAGGATATAAAGATGAATAAACCAATATTGATTAAAGCTAAAACCAAAAATCCAGTAAAAAGTTTCAACTTTCAAGTGTCCTGAATTTCCACAAAAAAAAAAGCTTTATTTGATGAGTTGTACACAAGTACAAGTCACGACAAAACAAAAATATAGAGACAGTAGAGGCAGAGACAAAAAAAACAAAGTCTTTGTATCACGTTTGGATTAGTGTACAAGAAAGTGGTTTCTATCACATCCTAGTCAATTTTGTGTCTCCTGATGTCCTAATTTTTCTGGAGTACAGAAAATATACAATTTTTTATCATGTCCCCCATCACCAAACACCTTCTAATAGTGTAGTCCAAAAAAAATCTAAAATTTTATATAAATTGGGCAAGGTGCATCATTCAATTATCAATATAGCCCACTGACAATCAGATAATATAAATGTCAATTAGCTGACATTAATGATAGCTTCAGTTCATTTACAAGCTTCTCCAAATATTGTAACCCCATATTCAATAATCGACACAAAAAAGCAGGTAACCAAACATGCTTGCTTACAAACTAACTGCTAAGTGCTAACCAAACATGTATACTCAAAAATCAAAATGTTTACTACATAGATTAAAGACATAGCCCAGGGCACACTGGACAACAAAAAAATTGGTTACTCATTATTGATAATCGCATATCAATGCACAAGAAAACTTACAAGAATGGCGATTAATTTGGCATCAGGGCTCCACACAGCCTGCAAGTTTTCCCCTTCCCTCTGCAATGAATCTGAATCTCTCTTGTACTTCCCCAATCTCACTCTATGCTGTATCAACAAAAGATTCGAAAACACTGTCAATCTCGAACTCAATCTTTTACGCCACAATCCCATACCCACATTACAGCATTGCACCCCATAAAACCCAGCTCAAAACCTTCCCTGAAGAAACTTCTAAACACAAAATTATTAAAAAAGAAAATTATACATGACGTCAAATACAAGCTTCAAATGCTCACATCACAGAAACTCAGCTCCATGTTCAAAATCACATATTCACATACACAATCAAACATTCAATTTAATATAGAAGCAAATTCCCAATAAGCATAAACTCACCTCCATCAAAACCCAGAACATATATTTAAATACACACAAACTCAACTACAACCTCCCAAAATACCCACATTGCAGAAACTCACCTCAACTCCATTGCATTCAAAATATATCAACACAACAGAAAACCCACTTCTCATCCCCACCAAAGATTGAAACTTCAAACACACCCACATCACATAAACTCGTATACATCAAAACCCACTTCAATTTTCCCCCAAAAAAATGAAAAATTCACAGAATAATTCAGAAGCACACAATTGTTGTTCACGGATCCACATACCTGGGAAGAGCTCCATAGTTCGAAGTGAGTAGGGGACACAACAAGCAAGACGCGATTGATGAGTTTGAGGTACACGATCTTTTGCGAAGAGGGTGAGTGTCCCTGCTCGAGAGGGATCACCTGAGGCCACCCATATGCCATATACATCTTCTTCTTCTTCTTCTTCTTCTTCTAGTTGTTCTTGTTCTCGTTGTTGTGAGATTTGCTTCAGATTGGTGAAATTGATCGCAGATCTAGGATCTGCATAGAGGTGTGAGGAACTGAGAGAGCAAGATCACGAGCATTTTTTATTTGTTTATAGTTATCATTAATATATTAATTATTATTGGAGAAGGAAAATTGATGAAAAATTAAATTAAATTGAATAAAAAATGGTTGAGTTTATGAGCTATGAATATGAATGATCAACGATTTGGATTTGGGAATGAAGGAACCTAAGCTCAGCTACGATTCTTCAAAGGCCAAATACAACACAGTCACATAACAACAACAACATAACAGTGAAAGAAAAGAAAAGAGAAAATAAAATTTTGTGTGTAACCATAAATAAAAATAATTGAATAAAAATTAATAATAATATTTAATATTGATGCATTTTTATGTAAAATTTATTTTTTACAAGTATTTAGCCATGTAATGTCACTTTATAAATTATAAATTTGAGTAGTATACTCATTACTTACTTTTAAAGTTTTTTATTATAACATTACAAGATTGAATATAATTGTATAAAATTGTTTTATGCAATATAACAAAGTTAATTAATCAAATAATAAATACTAATAATAAAAAAATTTAATGCTAATATATAAAATATTTTACATTGTTAATCAATTGTAATTTATTATTAGTACAATTTTAAGCTAATCATAAAAAATTGAAAATGTTAATTATGTTACAATATACTGTTTAATAAAATATCAATACACTTCTAAAATAAAAATGATTAAATGATTACAATCTTCTTCATTTTGGGTCCTTTTTTTGTTGTATAGGTTATTTTATTTCTTTTAAAACATGTGGATTCATTTATAATTGATTAAACTAGTTTCTTCTTTGGTGTTAAAAAATAAAATTTATTATCTAGTATAGTTGTTTATTTAAAATCAAGAAAGGAAAGCATTGCTTCTTTAAGTTCATGAGAAAATTATGGATTGGGACATTAATACATGTGAAGTTATTAGGTTTCTATGATGATGTTAGTTTTTTTTTTTTTTTGGTAAGATGATGATGTTAGTTGATGGCATCAATTTGGAAGAATAACAGAAAAGTGTTGGACAGAAGAAATAATCTTGTAGTATTAATGGGCCCAAATATTTAAGAGTATAATTGCTTTTTTATTGGGTTCCTAGACCAAGACTAAGGTATTTGATATTTGATTTTAGATCCTATTCAACTTGAATTTGCCCATCTTTGCACCTAACCTAGTTATGGGCTAACAAAGATAAAGTCCATTCACCTCTAACTTAGCCCATTTGAGTCTATTTATATTCAACAACGATGGGTGAACTACTAAAGCACAAGTGGTAAGCAGCTTGTTGTCCCTTAAGTAGGTCTCGGGTTCGAGCCTTGTGGATGGAAAAAATCCTTGCTGGGGAGTCTTACCTGTCATTCCCAAGTACGCGACCCGGGACGACGCATTAGTCGGGGTGAAGCTCCGGACACCGTGGACAACTAAAAAAAATTATGGGTGAACTACGCTCATCCAACCAACAGAAATGTATAGTGATGTTAATAAAAATTGTGTGTTATACATACATGTGTTATATATATGACACACATTATGTTACGTACTGTTGTACGATAAGCATTATTACGTTATTATATGTTGTTTAGACTTTGACATTAACTAGGTAATAAATCATGACTTTTGTTCTTATATTTATAACTGTATTGTGAAAAATTATGAGCATCTTGTTAAATGAATAGGTATATATCATATATGTGCTTCAAATTTAGATAAATATTATTATAATAAATAAGTTGTAGGACGAATTTTCTCATTAATCTAAACTTTTATAAATAAAAGAAATATTTATATTTATAAAAAGGTTGTATAAAAAAGATTACACATGCTTATAGCACTGATATATATACATATATAAATCGTAAATGAACTTCTTCTAATAATTTTAAAATTCTATTATATAATAAATAATTGTTTTCTTTTTTTTTTAAAGTGAAAAATATAATCATAATAAGTTGCTTTTATAGGTTATTATTTTACCAAGAGGGACAAATTCTAAGGAGGAAAAACAAATTAAATCAAAATGCTCTTTGTATACTAAATTTGCACAACAACTAGCCACTTATACAACATGCGCAATTTTTTTTTTTTTATCAAAACACACTTGCACGCTCTCTTTATTTCTCTTCTTTTTTCATTTTATTTTTTCCTTTCTTGCATCTATATGTATTTACTTTTTATTTTATTTTTCATTTGTATAAATGTTGGATTGTATACGATAAAAATTGAATTAAATAGATATAAATATAATATTGTGTCAGTATAAAAATTGAATTGAGTAATTATAAATGTTAAATTGGATATGGAGCCATATGGTGTGAAGCACCTGAATCCAAGTACCAATTTGGATTATCAATAATGATATTTGTACATACACTTTCTCTTACATATCATCTCCATTCACTTTATCACCTTTAGATTTTGATGTGGCATCACTATATCACTTACATTTCTTTTCTCCACCATTAGATCAAGATATATGTTTACTATACATACCAAAAGGTACGTACCAATATCATTCCTCTTGGATCATATAAAGTGGCTGGAGTGGCTATTTCAGTATTCATATTGCTCATGGAGAGGTTTGCTTGAGGTTGATGCTGACCTTGCTGATAGGAGCTTGTATTAGCATATAACTTTTTATATCTGTACCAACAATTGACAGCACTATGTCCATATTTGCTGCAGAGCTAACAGGTAGGACGTTCAAATGATCTTCCACCTCTAAAACCTTCTCTGTAATTGAATCTTCCTCTGCCTCTACTATACCTAAAATTGTGGTTCCTTCCTCTGCATCTTGTTGATAACCTCTTCCATTAGAAAATGCTATATTCGCCTGAAGAACACCATCAAGTTTCCTGAACTTTTCAATTCTCTCTTCTTGTGCTAATAAAAGAGCTTCAAGATAGTATACATAAATCAAATTCTCT
Source organism: Aeschynomene evenia (assembly GCA_013621005.1). NCBI lineage: Eukaryota > Viridiplantae > Streptophyta > Magnoliopsida > Fabales > Fabaceae > Aeschynomene > Aeschynomene evenia. Next base: position 34,057,808 of record CM024268.1, on the reverse strand, counting down.
CTTGTATTAATGGAAGTTACAAATGAATTATATTCCTCGAGTAGACCTTCCAAGATAACATCAACATGATCTTTATCTGACACGGGAGCCCCTATCAAAATTAATGCATCCACAGTTTTCTTGATCTCTAACAGAAATTCATTCACAGATCTCTCTTTCTTTGTATGATTCAATTTATTTTTCAACTGTCTGGCTTTAGCTTGAATTCTTGAAGCAAAATATTGTTCTAACATCTTCCAGATTTTATGTGAGAATTCGCAGCCTACCATGCGTGTAGTAAACGGGCATAGTCCAATATTGGTGCATGCAATAATTTAATCTAGTGTGTTTGCCACTTTCAGATTCCATATATGACTTGATATATAATAATTGGATCAGTAAAGAATGAAGGAGGTTAATTGGGGTTTTGGACTTTGGACAATGAACCAATAATAAGACGATTATATTTGTCGTACAATATAAATATGTCAAACTATTATTCAACATACATGTGTTATACATAATACGTAATATGTATTTTATATATAACATATGCAATAATGTTTATCGTACAACATAAATATGTCCAACAAGTATCCAACATGTGCTATATATGATATGAGATATGTGCTATTGGTATAGCACACGTACGTATAACACACATTTCATATCATACATAGCACACGCATTGGTTATTTGTTGGACGTATTTCTGTTGTACACCTAGCATTATTGATAACATATTTATGTATAACATACATTCTATACTATGAATGTCGATAATAGTATAGGTACAACGTAAAATCATCCAACTTGTAATTATATGCTTATGAGATACATTAACAAACAAACCCTACAATTATGTTTAATAAGTTGGATGCTGGTTGAATTAATTTTAGTTGTACGATAAACATTTCCCTATGTAAACACATGTTGGATATTAGTTGAACGTATTTATGTTGTACATCAAACATTACTGATAATAAAATGTACATTAATAATAAATATTACTCCTCATTTTAAAATAATAATTATTTTAACTTTTTTAATACATTGAAAAATTAATGTATGTAGATGTATTTTGTGTCTAAATACATTAAAGTGATAGAACAATATTGGATGAAACTCACCAAAGGGTATGGTGTCCTTTTCTCATTTCCTATGGAGTTGAGTTTTTCATATTTTGAACTCTCAATTATATTAATTACCATTAATTGTAAAATTTCTCTAAATAAAGCTATCTACAACCAAGCCTAGAAGATAGTGTAGGGTGGTGCCTATAACAAATCATGACTTTAATTAATTAAAACAAGTTGGCCGCCTTATATAATATAATGTACTTTAAAAATATATTCATCAAATATTCAATGTGTGCTGTATGTCATATATAATGTGTGATATAAATATAACATATTATATATAACACATATTATATATGATATATATAGCACACAGTGAATATTACTTATTGAATGTATTTTCAATATATAATAAACATTACTGTATATAATAGTATTCACCTTTTAATTAATTCTTGTTCCTTGTCATCAGAACATATTATATACTCCCTCCGTCTTCTTTTAATTGACGTTTTAAAATATTGCACACTTATTAAGAAGGTGATTAAAACACATAAATTTTATGTACAATGACAAAATTATCCTTATAGTTTTTTGTGCAATAATAATTGTAAGAGATAAAAAGAGAGTGTATGTATGGATAAAACTGGAAAAAGATTGTAAATGTTTCATTGAAAATCTAAAATGACAAATAATAATGGACAAATAAATTTCCTAGAAAAACAAATAAAAGTGGACGGAGGGAGTAACAATTACTGTATATATATAATATATATTTTCTCATAATCGTGCTCTATTATATTAATTAGGAATCTAATCTAATCTAATCTAGGACCATTCAGAAAATGATTATCATGATTACTCACTATTCTTCCACACTCTTTCCTTATTGTGGCACGTGGGGCTTGTGCAAAATACAGTACAAAAACAAGTTTTCTGAAAGATGAAGTAAGCAAGTCACACATTGTTATTAATTAATTAATTAATTAATTTAATTAATCCAAATTAAGCCAACGTAACTTTCGTGTCCTAATCATCCACCGGTAACATTAATTATATTTCATGAATTGTTCAAAACAAATGTATGTGTTATCTGAATTTGGTTCTTCTCGTGTGACTAATTAATTATTAGATTTTGCGCTAAAAGAGGTAAGAAAATTCAGTGTCAAAAGTCAAAACATGGTCCCCATAATTACGATATATATATTGACTATGTTCCTTTTATTAAATGATTCAGTTTACAGTATAACTATAATTCTTTTATAGAAAAAAAAAATTAACTGTATTGGTATTATCCAGTAATTAATTTAAAAAAATTATTGAATCAAGAAAAATGTAAATGTGAATATATGATTATTCCAGAGTACACTTTCTTGCTTTCATATGTGAAAATGATTATTAATTTCATATATATAAAATTATTATATATGACTAATTTTATGATGTATATAATATTACTCGTTAAATTATAGTAAAAAAATCATTCATTCATTTAATCGTTTAAATAATTTCAATTATACTAAATCAATTCACTAATACCAATTTTCTGGATAACCACCATCATACATATCCTTATATAATTTTTCGATTTTAATTCGGTATCCTGGAAAATATAGCTTACCGATACCCAACATATGTATATGTTATGATTTATAGATAAAATTAACTTAAATTTTTTAAATTTATATAACTGATAATATGTTAGGTTAGTAATCTTCAAAAATTAATTTAATTTATATTGATATTGATATTCTCTAACTTTATCAATTTAAGAAAAAATTTAATTCATCACTTGTCGCTAGAGGGAGCGCGCATTATGCGAGAGAGATAAAGAAAATGTGTGATTGGGAATGAGACACATCTAGGAAGGCTGTGACCGCGACCACTGTGCTCTGTTAGTACCAAATTATATTTATTTTAGCATATATTAATAGATTAAACACATAATTAAATATCGGTATCCAACAAAAATATTGAGTACCGAATAAATCCAATTGTTTTTAAATCTTTCTCTATGGCTCCGAAACAGAAAAATATTTAAAACAATATCAGCACCTGATTGCAAATAATAGGAAAAACCGAAAAAGAAAGGAAAAAAAGCATTAAAGTAATAGAAATTATTAGGTGCATAAAAAGTAAAATATTTATTTTCTCATTATCACCTATTTTATCAAGAAATGAATTTAATTTTTATCAAGTGATAATATACAAATTTTGTATATATTCAGTTATATGCTGCTGACATGTCAGTTATAATTATATTTTTTCTCTCTTATTATTTAAAAAATCATACAAATAAATAATTTTAATTAGATAACCGTGTAAAATATTTTTACATCACCTATCGTCAGTGTAATAAATTAAAAAGAAAAAGTAGAGTAGTGCCGTCCAAAAAATAACAACCTCTCTTCCATCCATTTCCTTGAACCTACCTAATCTTCCATTCATTTCTCACTCACTCACCACCATTATATATATACCAATCTCACCTTTCTCCATAACCCATTCCATCCCTCATTTCACTCTTTTTCTTTTGAGTCCCACCGTAACTTACCATGGGCTTCCCCGTAGGCTACACCGAAGTCCTCGTCCCAACCACCTTCCTCCGCCTCCTCACCTTCCTCGCCACTCTCCGAAACCTCGTCCTCTCCCTCTTCCACCTCCTCGGCCTCTCCGAACTCCTCGACACAACCGCCACCACCATATCCGCCACCACCGACCCCTCCCCTTTCTTATGGGCCCAGGCCCAACTCCTCGGGCCCAATTTCAATTCCACCACCAACACCAACACCAACAACAACCCCTCCCTCTCCGCAATCCTAATCCGCGAATTCCTTCCCGTCATCAAATTCCGCGACCTCGCCGGCGCCGGCGAAGGACACTCGTCGTCTCCGGCGGATAACTCCTGTGCGGTTTGCCTGAATGAATTTTCCGGCGAGGATGAGATCAGGTGTATGGCGAACTGTAGACACGTTTTCCACCGGGGATGTGTGGACCGTTGGATGGATCATGATCAGAGGACGTGTCCTTTGTGTAGGACACCGTTCGTGCCAGATCATAAGGTTCAAGAGTATAATCAACGGCTCTGGGAAGCTTCTGGTGTATCTGAATTCTATGCGGAGTAGAGTACATTAGAATCCACACCTCACCTCATTGATTATTCCTCTTTCCACCAATGAGTTCCCCTCTTTTAACGATTTATTTATTTATTTTTGGTACTTTTTATTTTTGTTTTTCTAAATATCTAGATAAATATATCTTTTTTTGAGGGGTAGAAATTTGTGGTTGGGGATGGTGAAACGTCAAATGTGTACATAGCCAAACAAAAATTAATAAATGAAATGTGACCGACTAATGCTAAATTGAGGATTCTATTTTTCTTTTTCTGATCAATATCTACACTCAATTCCGTTCTTGTTGTTTGTTATCATTTGTTATTTGCAGGATATGAAGCTTGATCTTGTAGAAATTGATTGTATTTTTCTCATAGAAAATACACCTTTCATTCTAAAATAATGATTATTCTAATATTTTTGGTACATTGAAAAACTAATGTATCTATATGTAATTTATGTTTAGGTACATTAGTTTTCTAGTGAATTAAAAAAGTCAAAACAATCATTATTTTGATACAGAGAAAGTAATTAATTGTGCACACCAGAAAATATCATAGTAAGATAATTTGAATCTATAGTTTTAAATGTTTTTGTATTTTTTTTAATGATTTTCAGTCAAATTTTGGTGTCTGCTGGGGTTTTAAAGTATAAACCGAATATGCTATAGAGAATGAAAATGTGAGAATCTAATCTTAATAAATTATTATTTATTAGTGAGTTCAGTTATTTTTTTAATTTATTTTATTAGCAACTTGCTTATTTTTTATGATTTATATTTTAATGCGTATTCTTAGGATATACTATTTTTATGCAGATGTTTTTGTTTTTGCTAAGGATCTGACAATATTTGTAATTTTACCTTACACCGGTGAAGCTATGTGAAATTACCTATATGAATTTTTTATTTTCATATAAACAAAATTGGCTATATACAAAATTGCCTATATGCTAATATCCAATGCTAGGATAGTCCGGTGTTTTTTTTTTTTTAATTTTCATATAATGGAAATTTGTTTTTTTTTTCTTTATTGTCTATATTTACTAGTGCTTGACTGCTTGTGGAGAGTGGACACATGCTTCTCTTGCTAGTTGCTATAGATGTGCTCTTTTGGTATGATTTGTCTAATTTTTTATCAATTAAATACACATTATAATCATAAAAATATACTACGGTACAAATTGATATATCACAACCAAAGAAAGTTGCCAAAATCAAGTCTATCATACATTAATGTACTATGTATTTATTTCATTATAAGATTATAAGATTATAAGATAGGGCAATGTAAGCACATGTATGTGGAGTATTTGGTACTATACCATTTATTGTATAAGATTTTTAATTTGATGATGTGAGGCAGAGGATGTTGGTTTTGGTGATTGGGAACAGAATCGTCCCCTCACACCCTTTTTTCATATTTTGTGGTCTTCTTTGTTGTGAATTCAAGTGTTAATTTACCAAAAATAAAATTAATCTATTAGTTTAGAGATAATACAAAAAATTATATATCTAACCAAACCAAATCCCTTCTTAAGAGTTAGATAGTAAGAAAAGTCCAAATTCTATTCCTAGCAGAAAAATTTGGAACCTCTACATAAAAGTCCTTAGTAGCTAGTCATATTCAATTAGAATAAGATTGCCTCGAGAAAAACATAAGAAAAAATAAATTACATAAGAAGTGAATTTTAAGTCCTAGAGACCTAGACCCATGTATTAAAATCTACAAAGTTTGACATGATTCCTTGGATAAATTAATACCATTAAACTCGGTAAAAAAGGGAGAATCACTTCATATTTTCATGAATTACAATCCCCATGTATAAAAGAGTTTAATTTGAATCTGTAAAATAATTTTATACAGACATCTAATTATGAATTGACATATCAATAAAAATCTTTAATTCAATCACTCACTAACGAAAAAGTTACAAAAATTAATGAATGTGATTGACTGACAGTGTCAGTACATCATAATTAAGAAAAATTATTAGGTGCACCAAGAGCAAGAGATTTATTTGCTCTGCACTATTCATTGCATGACACATTATCTAAAAGGTCAACGATAGTAGGGAGAAAAGGAGTTAAGTTTCAAACAAGGGATAAAATAATTGATGTATCAAAATATAAGTAGTACAAAATAAATAAATCTTTTGTTCTTGGTGTACCTAATAATTTTTCTATAATTAAACTCTATATAAAATTACACACAGATTTATGTGTAATTTTTAATCTACGATATATGTGTGAAAGAGACAGAACAATGGTTGTTACAGTAGTAGTAGTAATGTATACTAGGAAAAATCTAGAAGGTTGGTAAACATACATTATACATATATAAATGTGTGTATATAATGTGTCATCATCATCAATAATAATTTCAACATCTATGACTATGAAGACCGGCAATAATGCATTGCCCTTGTTGGTCAAACAAACAGCTGCATTTTCCACTTGCTCAATTTAGGTATATCATAGGAAATCTTGTTCATTTCACATATACCAAAACTTAAATTAATTAACACCCAATTATTTTACACTAATAAATAAATAAATAAATATTTTTAGCAATATAATATTAACCTATATAGAGTTTTCACCGTTTTTTAATTACTTTTTTTTTTAAAAGTGTAATTAACATGATAGGGGTGAGAATAATGAAAAATTATTAGGTGCACTAAGAGCAAGAGGATTTTTTGCTCTGCACCATTCATTGGGTGACACATAATACAAAAGGTCAACTATAGTGGGGAGAGAAGGGGTTAAGTTTCCAATAAGGGGATAAAATTGTTGATGTGTCATGCAATGAATGGTGCAGAGCAAAAAATCCTTTTGCTCTTAGTGCACCTAATAATTTTTCGAGTATAATTTACTCTATATTCAATCCAATTTAGTGTAATTCAAACCCCCACCAAAAAAAAAAAAGAAAGAAAGGAAAATAACAAATCAAGTTTGTAAATATATTTATAAAAGATCTAAACAAATAAATCAATTTTTTTAGTTCTTTGTTACTTGAATCAGACTTCATAATAATGAAGTAGAACAACGCAACATCGTTTGACTTCCTAATAAACAACACCACATGCAAACTTTTTATGGACTAAAATACCATTATTGACCCTCAAAATCATAAATGTTGTAAAATAAAAATATATCCAACTAGTATCTAATGACGTGTACTAAATGTCATACGTAATATGTGACATACAACTTGTACTATGTGTCATACGTAATGTGTATCATGTATGACACATAATACACATTGGATACTATAGTTGGATGTATTTCTGTTGTATAGAATTGTCCTTAAAATTCCATTTTATAACCATAAGTCTTCATGAAAATTAATAAGCACATAGTGAAGCCTAGAATTGGTAAATTGAACATATTAAAAACTCACTCACTATTTCACAGATTCAACTTGTCTTTCAAGCAATAACTCGCTACCAACTCATCACTCTCTTTCTCTTCACCTTTGCTTGAATCTCAAGTGAATGTCACAAATCACAATGTTCTCAAAACAAGAAAGAAAAAAAATTGTAAAGGGAAAATCTAATCTAATCTCATTCTTCTTCTATCTTCTCAAACACCATATACTATACCAAAAAGGAGAATAGTCTTGAAATAATGTCAATTAGAACAGGAATAATAACATGTCAAAAAATCTTGGTGGTTTTATTGATTTTGGTATCATCAATGAATGTGTATTGTTTGGAATGTGAAGATGATCGATGCAAAACAGGGTTGTGTAACAGCACTGGTGCTTGCATTTGCAACTTTCCTGATCCTTCCACAATATTAGATGGTGATAGAACATTTCTGGGGTAAGAAATTCTCATCATCATCCACCTCAAATCTTTAGTCTTAGCTTGTGCTCAATTCTTTCTTCCAAGCACTCATAATTGGTTTAGTTGAATCAATAAATGTCATTTTCAGCACTAATAAAGTAAATTGGTGTGGAGGAAAATTATGCATCATTTAGGCCTTTTGGGCTTCATTGATCATATTTTATATCTTGATTCCTATTAGTATTAGCCTTTTAAGATTCAATGAAGTAAAGGGGCGGAAGAAAAAACTCTACATCAATTAAGCCTACCAAAGTTAAAGATCTTGAAATCACGAGACCTATCACAGTTATTAGCTAGTAGTTAGTTTTCATTAACATTTAGTTAGAAGTTCTATTCCTTACAACGCGTATAAAGAGAGTCTTGTAACTAGCAGTTTATCCCTTTAGAAAACTGGCTCGCAGACCATGAATGCCTTTACCAGTTAAAAAAGTAAAGAGATCTTCTTGCAATGTTGATTCTATGATCATACTTTTATATATTAATGAATCCTATTAGTATATTAGTATTTTAGATATGTTAGCAGCATTTTGAATGAGGTTATGTGTTGTGGGGCAATATATATATATATAGGGGTAAGTTGTGTGATGAAGAAATGACAATGTGTGATGGAACAAACTCATTCTGGTGTGAACATGGTGGAGCTTGTGAGGAGATTGTTCAAGGAGAAAAGTACTCATGTAAATGCTCCCTTGGATTTTCTGGGGAGCATTGTGAGCATTCTGGAGCACCATGTGGTCAAAATTTCTGTTTCCACAATGCAGATTGTATGGCTGAAGCAGGCTATGTTTGTCAGTGTCCACCAGATTGGAAAGGAAGTGATGATTGCTCTGTTCCATCAACAACTTCATCAGGTAAAGGTTCTCTCATTTTCTTCATTTTGCAACTCATAATCCACTTTGGATGCTGTTGTAATGAGTGTTATATACAATAATGTTTGTCGTACAATAGAAATACGTTCAACAAGTATCCAACGTGTGCTATACATGATATAAGATGTGTGCTATACGTACGTGTGTTACGGGAAATGTTTGTTTTCTTTTCCACATAAAAAAGTGGACACTAAATTGGACACAGAATTAAGGATTTTGTGAACCTAACACCATTGGATTATTTGGGTTGGTGCTATTGAATCTCATGTTATCTTTGAGAGTGTGTGCCTGTGTGGTATAACAAGTTAAAAGAAAGCTAGAAGATAGAAACTAATAGCTAAACATTTTTCTTTTTTGTGACAAAGGATTACTTGCTAAACATTTTAGAATATTATAATTCTTATTATTTATCCTAATACTATAATATTCGATATTCTTTTCTAATAGTATGATGTCAATTTTTTTAATAGATAAAAGTTTAGGTGGAAGTAAGCGTCATATCCTATTAGACTATTTGTTATGTTTTTTTTTTATATATTTCAAAATATGTGTTCAAATAATGAGACTCATACTGATACGTCGGTTTTGAATGTTTTATCCAAAAGCTTGATAACAATTTTGAAATAATTTAGATCAATAGCTAACTAAGTCTTGAGCTTGCCATAACATCCCTGAACTTTTAATTATAAGTTCTTCCAATCATATTGTGCCAATGGCACTAAATAAACTACCCTAAACTCTGAACAATACTAATGGAATCATATGAATTGTACAGTTATTAGTTTTGCTTGAAAGTTGTTGATGATGTTGAATTTCCAACCACACATTAAATTTCCCAATTGCCTTAAGTATTTGAGCTAAATTAAAGTGTGAAAGAACACAACAGAGCTATTGAGTTAGATGAATTATTGGCTTATTGTCTAATAGATTTTCTTCTGCAGATTTTTACTCAAATTCATCTTCCACAGAATTGCCTAAAGCAACCAGAAATAGTGACAAAAATGTGAGTATAACACATGTTCTCATCATCAGAATGAATTGTTTCTAATCATTACAATTATTAAACCAATTTTACAAATTTTAGTGACCAATTGCAATTGTCAAGTGCAGAAAACATTGGCTTTCTTGGCAATTTCTTCAGTTGGAGCAGTTGCTGCTGGTGCCATTTATGGCAAGAAAGTATTCAGCAAGAAAAAGAGAGATTCAGTTAAGTTTCAGCAGTTATCTGAAATGCATGCTCAAGGAGTACTAGATGATGATGATGAGAATCTGTCTATGGTGCCTGAGAGAGTTCATGGTGATCATGTCTCACACATTTAGAGAAGTTCCAGTGAACATAATTCTAACATCTCATTTTTATACAAATTCACAATAAAATTGAGGCTCATCTACTTTATTCATGATACATTCATTTGTTTATCAGTTTCACTAATTTTACTATGAGTATGTATAAAGATGAGATGTTAAATTTATGTTCATATGAGAATTTTTCTAGCATAATTTTAGGATTCTTAGCCCAAGTAGTTTTCACATTTTGAAACTTGAGTTCTATTGTCATGTGTGGTACTAGTTTGTAAATGTTGTGTTTAATAAAAGGATGTCACATAAGCACTTCTTTGTAACATTAAATTCCTAATATTCATGGATTTTAGGGTAAAATTGACTGATTCAGACTATATATCCTGATTTCAGCACAAATAATATAATCGATGAAATTAAAATGACTCATTATCTTTTGACTAAATGTCGAGAAATTATCTTCGCATTGAATATGAAAAACATTAAAATTTCGAGTCAGTTAGACTATTATAAACTAATGAAAGATTAAATATTATGCTCAATGGTAAATATCCGACTACATGTGAACAAAAAATGAAAAATACTAGACATTGTCATGAAAGAGACTTTTAAAAAAGAAAAAGAAAGTTAATTAAGCAAACAACAATTCAAAGTTCAAATGATAGATACCACGTACAGAAATCAAATGAGGGATGTTGATAAGAAAGAAAAAGTTAGAGAAAAAAAGAAGATAAGTTTGATTTGTAAAGCTTATGTAACCACTATGTCTGTGAGTATCACAGTATCAATTACTTTTGAGAATTGATATTATATGATGATAATATATCACTAGATCAAAATATATTTAAAATTATAAATATTAGATATTATAAAAATATTGGTTAATTATTTTATTTTTAATATACACCAAGTCAAAATCACAACCATTAATTATATAATGGTCCCGATACTCGTGGTATGTAAAGAAAAAACCAAAATGTCTTAATATTATGTCCAAACAACGCGTGGTGTTCCACGCTCCTCGTAGCGCGTAACATTATCGATAGAGTCTTTTTGGTCTATGCCACCTTAGAAACGAGTCAACCCAAACGAGACTTAACTGAGTCGAAAACAAAACAAAAAAAAAAGCATTATCGTATCATCTTAGATTTCCTAAGTTCATTTATTTATTTTAATAATTACCCAATCACTCATAATTCTCATTCTCACTAACAAAGAATTTTTCCATCATTATTTTATTAATCCACTAATACTCCTTTTTTCATCACTCATTAACTCTTTCATTCATCTCCATGATCTGAGAATAAAATTGCCTCAAAATTACAACAATTATGAAGAATTTGATTCTATGGTGTCATCCCAATCTAGTTCTTATTATTTTGGTGCTTTTTTCTTTCTCCTTTGGTGTGTTCTGCGGAAATGATGAACTTGGGAGTGATGAAACCTTTACTGTTTCAAGCTTCAGTTACCCTGAGACTAGGCTTAAGCCCTTTGATTTGCGATATATCAGAGGTGAGTGAGAAAATTTGTGATGACCCTTTTGTTTATATGATTGTTATTTGCTCTGTTCTTGTTGTTTTTGTTCATGATGAAGCATTATTTAGTGTGAATTTTAATGGGTAGGGATTGAATTTTGATTTAAAGGTGAGTTTTTTACTTTTTCTTTTTATAGAAGCTTAAGTTCTCTTCACTTTGATTCATCATCATCATAATCCCTTTGTCTTCAATTTACTTTTTTTAAGAGTCTTTGGCAATTTTTTGATTGAATAGAATAATCATTGTGCAGTTTGTCTGTTTTTATATGTTTTAGAGCTAAGGTTATTAAGAATTATGAGGTTATGTTTTGTGTTTGCTCTTCTGATAAAAATTTCAGATATGGATAACTGATTATTTGGCAATACTAGTGCAGCCTTATAATCATAAAGATGGAAGAATTGGAAACTGATTTGGAAAAATGGGATGGAATCTTATTCGATTTCGTGTTTGTCATTTGATTCGATGTCTAGTTTGTGATGCATTGAATTTTTGTTTCAATTAGCTGCTACTATCTGCAGAATCACTATAACTGCAAGAAATGGAAATAGTTAGCTTTCTTGTTATTTACTTTTGCTAATTTTCAATGGAAACATAAGTTAGAAATACTGAAATAGTATCACTGAACTGCTGAAGAATGAAGAATTACAATTTTCCCCCTTCTTTCGACTTTAGTGATTCAACTGAGTTCTGTTGTTTTGAGAACAGAAAAAGCTCATTTTCAGATATCTGTGATGCATTTTCAGTTGACTTGCCGCCGTGGTTCTCGGCAGTGTCGATAGCATTGAACTCAGATGTAGACCTTGTAAGTGACCTTTGGATTGAATTCATGTTCTTCTATCTTTGATGTGTCTTGTTTTATAATGCCTCATATTGCTGGAGTTAAAAAATGAAAATTTGAACAAGTTTTCTGATTAAAATGCTATTTAAATTGTCACATGCACATTGTTTTCAGGATTTCTCAAGAATTGAAAGAGTTTCACAGAGCATGCTGCCAATAATATGCTTTAGAGATGGAAGTCCTCCACTTCCAGATGCCTTAAACATTTCCCTGAAGGATTCAGCCATTTCAGGTAGGGGAGCCACCACCTAAAGTTAATTATAATTTACCAAAAAGTTCAAGAACATAAGTTTCGTCTGAAATTTCTGTCTGCGAAGTATTTATAAACTTATTTTGAATATTTTTGCGAGAAGCTAACAGCCTGCATTCTAGCAGCATCAAAGTTTCTAAGGAGGAAGTTTTTCCTCTGATTCATTTAGTTTGTGTTTGTTTTATTACATAATTCACGATAAAGCGCAATGACATCGTTTGATCCATGTAGTCGACCCTACATAGTGGGATAAGACTTGTTGTTGTTTCATTATTTTACATGCCCGACTTTGACTATTTCTTTGGTTATCATACAATGATACAATATTGAATTCATGAAATTCAAGAAGGAACTATTTTTTTGTATTTATTTGAAGTTTTGGTGTAAGCATCCCATTATAATCACTTCTTGTTCTCCTTTTCCTAATTCAGGGATGAATGGTCTTGATGTGGAGCAATGCTTTCCTATGCAGAAAAATATCACTATGAAACTGACAAACAATCAGGTATTGTTATACCCTGAAAGCTTAATTGTTAGGTGAAAGGCTAAGATTATTATCAGTGAAAAACTAGTTCACAAGGAATATCTCATTTTTCTTATAAGATCAATCGATATATCATACAGGACAAACATAACAAATTATTTTTCAGATATCTCCAGGTGTTTGGTACATTGGTCTTTTCAATGGCATTGGACCTTTAAGGACACAATCAAAGATGGTATGCTTTATTATCCAAATATTTCTTTTCTTGTAGCAGTTTATGGTAGAATGGTAGCTATTATGTCGGATAGTTCAAAAATTGGTTTCTCTATTTGGTTTTTCACCCATTCAGGAAAAGGTCTTGATTCATTAACCATATGAATAAACTCTGTGACTGATGTAGATTATTCGGGGTCCAGCGTACTCCTTCATTGCTAATATAAGTGTGGAAGCATGCATAAATTCAATGATGACAGGGAATTTCTGTAACAATACAGTGTATCCACTTTCATGCACAGCATCTGATATTTATAATGCTTTGGGGACTACAAAGAATAAGCCAGAGTTGGCGAATGTGGCGACCTGCAAAAGTACTTTCGGAATGTTTTGTGCTCAAGAAAGTGTGCCAAACTTGTTCTCCTTGGATATTATGAATGTGGCAGAAGAACTCAGCATTACAGCAACAAATATCAGATTAAATAACACTTCTGCTGCAAAGGAAGTTAATTTAATGTGTTTTGTTCGCCATGCTGCAATGCCTTCAGCAACTTTATACGACTATGCTTGTGATTTAAGTAAAGTCCCTCTGGCTATTCATTCTCCGTTGATTGGTCGTTGGTACATCAGTATAGTACCAGTCAATCTTACAAAGACTCAGGATAGCAATTTACGAGTTTGCTATTCGGTGAAGTCGCATGTGCTTCAATGTCCACTTGGTAAAGGCGGACCGAATTGTACAATGAATAGCTACATGCTTCAGGTAGAGTTTGCAAGATGTTTCTCTTCCTCTATTCTGTTCTTGAGCTGTAATAACTTTCTGTTTAGAAAAACTAAGGTGCTGTTTGGTTTCCGTTTTCATTTTCTGTTTTCTTTGTTTTCAAAATTTTGTGAAGGAAATACTAAAAACAGAGAAAACAGGAAATGAAAACAGAAACCAAACAGCACTTTAAGACTCCAATGACATCAGAATTTGTGTAACATGTATGTGTTATATCGAAATATTTGAGATTTAAACTTCTTAATTTCCAATACTGGAATTAAAATATTATCATTATTTCACTAAGGAGACTGAAATTATTTTGTTTTCTTGGTTTATTGACATAGACTTAAATTTAAGAACTTCTTGTAGTACAATCAGTAGTTCTATGTCTTGATGCTTGGAGATATTTACACGCAGGAATAAATTATTGACAAGATGAGAATGGTTGTCTGCAGACATTTGTAAGGAGAGGTCCAACCCCATTTGAATCATATTATTTACCGGTTGGTGGTGGAGTCTCATATGATTCTGCGAATTTTGCTCTCGAGCCACTTTTAAACAACTCATTATACGACGGCGGCGACATTTGGACTTACTTTCTATTGGACATACCGCATGGTGCAGCCGGAGGAAACATCCACATACAGCTATCCTCAGATTTTAAGATCAGTTACCAAGTATATGCTAGATTTGGTGGATTGCCATCTCTTGATAGCTGGGATTATTATTATGTAAACAAGACAAGGAGAAGTGATCCATCCATGTTTTTCATGCTCTATGATTCAAGTGATGTCAAGGCAGATTTTTACATTATGTATGCTAGAGAAGGAACTTGGGGCCTCGGCCTACGGCATCTTAATACCAGCATTGATTCTTTAAAGGGGCTAACTATCATGTCACTTTCGCTTGAACGATGTCCAAAGCGATGTTCCTCTCATGGTGAATGTAAATTTTCTTTCGATGCGAGTGGATTGACATCATACAGGTTCAACTTGAAGCTCGTTTCGCATTCTTAATTTATCAGTTATGTTTACATTGCATTTGTTTTCCTTATAATGACTGAGACATTATCAGAAGAAGAATAGATTTCATCCACATTGTATGTTGTGCATTTGTTCTCCAACATTTTATGGGATTTACAATTTAAGTGTTTACTTTCTGTCATCAGCTTCTGCGCCTGCGATCGAAACCATGGAGGATTTGACTGTAGCATTGAAATTGTTACACACCAAGGTGCTTATCCATTTCAGATATTGATAAACTCGGTTCCTTCTTTTGCAAGCATCTTTGGTCAACGATCTGCATATATTTTCCTTCCCTTTCTTTGTCATGTTATTTTTACCTTATTCCTTGTCTAGCTTATGTTAATTGCTATTGACTTAAGATTTCTTTTGTTCTTCAATCCATATATTGAAAACTTGTGTAGGGCATGTGCGTCAATCAATTTTTCTCATCGTGTCAAATGCTGCAGCCATATTTCCTGCCATTTGGGCCCTTCGGAAGAAGGTGTGTGTGTCTTTCCCTTACTATAGCTACTTTGTTGTATATAATCTTACATGTTGAGAAGAAAGTGTTCCTTTAATTTATGTTTACGAGTTTAATTATGATGCACTGATAGTGTAAATTTTTTTACATTGTCAGTCAATCACATCCATTGATTTATATGACTTTTCAGTTAGTGAGAGGTTGAGTTAAAGATTTTTACTTATGTGTCAATCCATGATTAAATGTTTGTGTAAAATTACTTTACACTAACAGTCGATTGAAATTAAATTCTATTTTTACGGTGTGAAATGGACGCAAAAACTTTCCTTTTCTTCCCTTTGTTTTATTCTCTTTGTAAGTAAAATATCAAAGTTACTATATTGTTAAGTTACATCATTGCGGATAAATAGGCAACAAAAACAAATTTTGACTCATTATGTAGATTTTGTGCTGACAGGGAACCCCATATATAGTTTCCTTTTCTTTTGTGGTACAAAACCCATAAATTTCCTTTATGCAGGCATTAGCAGAGTGGGTTTTGTTCACATCCAGTGGAATTTCGAGTGGACTATATCACGCATGCGATGTTGGTACCTGGTGTGCATTGAACTACAATGTCCTACAGGTTAGAGTTTGATTTCCGTATTTTCTGACTCTGAAAACATATAGGTAGTGTTTATTTTCAGTGACTCTGGAGTCAGAGTCAAGGGAGTTATGAAGCCAGTGTCACAGGAGTCAGAGTCAAACTCCAAAATTGACTCCAAACACACCCTCACATATTTGTGCCTCACTACCCGTACACATTGACTCTATTCCAATACATTGACAATTTTATTCACTGAGTCATTGTGACTCTCGCACCAAACACTTGAAAGAGTCCGTTTTTTCACTGACACTCTGACCTCAGAGTCAGAGAAAATAAACGTAGTCATAAGAACAGATGTTGCATCACTAGCATAACTGTTACAAGTGTCAATAATTCTTAGTTGGCGATTCAGCATGTATAGTTTCTCATATCAGAAGCAAAATTTTGACTTCCTTAAGGATTGTGAGATCCAAAATATAACATAATGAAAAATGGCTATACTTGTGTGTGTGTTGGAATTTATGATTGCTTCGATCATGTATTGATTTTTCAGTTCATGGACTTCTGGCTCTCCTTCATGGCTGTGATTAGCACTTTTCTTTATCTAGCTACCATTGATGAAGTATTCAAGAGAGCAATCCACACAGCCGTCGCTATCCTTACGGCCCTAATGGCTGCAACGAAAGCAACCAGGTAATTATTGAACTATTAAACTTACAATACACAATACACAATACACAAAACACGCGCACCCCTTTTTCGTTCTTACCTATGCTGAATTATGCAGGTCTTCCAATGTTGTTCTCGTGATTGTGATCGGCGCTCTAGGTCTTCTTATTGGATGGTTGATAGAGATCTCTACAAAGTATAGGTCCCTTTCCTTTTCAATTAGATTCTCACTAAATTTCCCTCACAGGTTAGTTCTCTGTTCTTCGATAGTAAATTTGTTTTGATTACAATATATTGAGATTTTTGAAGAGTCGTTCCTTGATATGGTATGAGAGTTTATATAACCATGATCGGGAGTTTGATCCTTGTTGCTCTCATTTTACTAAATAGAAGTGGAAACGTCGATTAATCAAGATTTTGTTGTTGTTGGAATATGGAATGTGGTAATGGAAGCGCTTTAACAGATTCCTCCATCACTTAAATCTCATTTTGTTAACCCTATTAGGTGTATTCATGGTGATATCATAAACTGTATTCATGGATTGATCACGGATTTACGCTTTTATATTAATTATAATGCGCTTGAAGATGAACTTTAGAACATCTCGAATAACTGAAAGACTACTAACATTGAATTTTCACTGCAGTTTGCAAACTATAAAGCGATGGCTCGTCGATCTTGTCAAGACACTTCTGCGACGGTACCACTTGGCTTTCGCTTTGGCTGGTTTTGCAGCATTGGCCATGGCAGCAATAAGCTGGACTCTTGAAACCAGTGAAACCTACTGGTTTTGGCATAGGTATTACAACAACACTAATAATCTCCTTCATGCGCGTGCACACGCACACATGCATGTGCACGCATCAGTTTCTCTCTTTCTTTCCGTCTTCTCTGTCTCATGTTTGCTGTCTCATGTTTGCTCTCTTTTGAAATGTTCACAGCTTTTGGCATATTACAATATACACATCTTCTTTCTTCTTCCTTTGTTCAAAAGCAAATATTGTGGATAGTGAGAATCATCTACCAACAAATGGAAACTATGAATTGACTCATCAAGATTCACTTCCAAGAGGTGGTTAGAACAATTATAAATATGGAATAGCTGAATGTAGAAAGAGGAGTGGTGTAAATCTTATAGTAGGTATGTTCTGTTTCACAAAATATTCTGTTTTAATTTCTTGTACGTTAAGTTAATTACAGAATGAGTTCAATTTTGATACTCTAAGTGCAAATCTGTCGCCTAATCATGTATTGTAACATTAATTTGCATAGATGATTAAGTGTTACGTCGAGTATTTGAAAAGTGAATTCTTAGGCCAAACAAAGAAGTCTCTTGTAATTTGTAAATACTTTTCACCATAAGGTTTGTTTTTGCCATTCTTTTATAGGATATTGTTACATATTTCTGGCAACAATTTCATTAGCTAAACTTTTGTACAAAAATTACACACTTCTTGTATTCTACATTTCTACTACAATTGAATGAGAATTATTCTCATGAACATATTATTTAAAGAACTTACTTTGGATGCACGTTGACGGTGTAAAAATGTTTTACACGATCATTCAATCAGAATCCTTTATTTGTATAATTTTTTAAGTAATGTATAATTGAGTCAATTATCATGATTGATATGTTAATATATAACTTGATGAATGTGAAAAAAAAGTTTACATAGTCACTTTCATTGTTTATAGAAATTAAATCTAATTTAAAAAGAAAAAGCTTTCTCTGAATTTTTTTTCTTTTTCCATCTTTTCTCATGATCAGTAACCTGTCACCAGATCCATGGGAGTTGAACAACTTTCTTATCAACCAAACCAAATTATTTTGCCCACCGCCTAAAACAAAAGCCACCAAATTCTGAAAACAATAAATAATTGCTTAGATATTACAAGTGAAGACAAAATTATAAAATTATATTTAGCTCGAGACAATAATATATTTTCTAATGCATTCATCAATGCAAAGAAATAATTGACATACATGGTGGGCTCTTCTCAATATAATTTGACTTTAATTTTTAAATTTTTTGTTAGGATGCCCTTTTCTAAATGGTCTTGAAAGTATTTTTTTATTTTAAATTGTAATGAATATATCTGTGAATCTAAATTTTTATGAGAAAAAAAATATAATAATCTTCATCCAATGCAGAAAACAAAAACAATAATTAAGACCATGAAGAACAGTCTACTTGATTTACATTTTGCAATCCCAAAAACTCATTTTTGCTTTGTAAGAAATCAAGTATCTTTTTTTTTTTTTATATATAAACTGTAAGAAATCAAGTATGCTATACTAGCTTTCTTTCTTAATTTCATTTTTACTATACTTTTTCCATACATTTTTGCTATATTTTTTTTAATTTACATTAAATATAAGTGTTGTATAACTTTTTGTTATATACTAATCATTTTGAAAAAAAATATTTTGTATATAATTCATCAATTAATATGGTATACGAAATTTTAATATAATTTAATTGAATTTCATATTCACTTTGTTTAGCAGCCCCAAAACCTAAGGCTAAGCCATAAATAATTTTGAGTTGACTTTTGTGGCAGCTCCTTCATTTGCAAGGAAAGGTAAAAAGAGAACAGAAATGCTTTTAACAAAGTATATTCATGATAGCCATTAGAGGGTTATTTAATGTAAAATAATATATCAATATTATAAAGATTATACATAACATAAATAAGTAGGGTTAAATTTATGTTTACTAGGGTTATTCACTCGCTTTTATTTTTTAAATAGTTTTTATTGTAAATATTTCATATATTTATTTTATTATCTTAAAATTTTAATATGACATAAACTCCATTCTAAATCTACTACTTTACTTTAAATTTAAAATGGTGTATAATGTACATATTAAAAAATTATGTTCACATAGCCTCTGTTTTTTTTTCCCTTTTATTCTATCTAAGGTTATACACTCACTTTTATTATTGAGTTAATTAATGGTAATGAAATAAAAAAATAATTTTAATATATTATCAACTCATTCAATAGCATACTGTTATAAAAATAAAAAATGTAATTTTAGTGAACAAACTATAATATTACACTGAAATTATACCAATTTTTAATCATATATTAGTATATAAGAAAATATCACTAGCTCTCATATCTATTACTTAAAAAAATAACACATGTAGAAGGATAAAAGTGTTTTGATTTTATAATCATTATTTAGAAAAACCATATACGTAATAATAATTAAGGAATATTGATCTACCAAAAGAATTAAAGGAATATTACATTAATCTCCTTTAAAATTTCCTGAAATTTACTCCACTTTCCTTTATTTATAAAATTAGCTTAAAAATATATACATTTGTAAAACTATTATACTTGATATCTTTTAAAATCTATATTAGTTTTTCCTAAACAATATATATAGGAAAAAGTTTAATTTCGATGCACAGACAGTGTAAAAATATTTTACATTGTCGTCCAATCAAAATGCTCCGTTTGTATGACTTTTCAAGTAGTGATAGAGAGAAAATACAATAATTGACGACGTGACAACACATGATTAAATGATTATGTAAAAATTAGTACACTGTCAGTATAAAAAATTAAATTCTAAAAGAAAATCCAACTGAATTTCATCAAATTTTAAATAAGATTAATATAATTTACTAATAAATAATTAATGATAATTAATCTTTTTATCTTTTTACTGATGTTACAGTGACATTACTGTACAATGTTGGTACTTTGTACTGAGTAAAGAACAAAACAAGTGTATATACAAAAGAAAGATACACACAGAACACCAATAGAGAAAGAGACACACACAAAGCCACCTTTTTCTCTCAATCCTTCAACCCTTTTCCCCTGGGAACCAAATTCCACAACAATTCTCCCCCAACCCTTTCTCTCTTTCCCTTCCCTTCCAAAAAGGTAAGCTTTTTTCTACTTTTCTGTCACCATTTTTGCCACTTTTAACAGTTTTTCATGGAGTGTAACTGGCTACACCCACTTGTATGGTTTTGGGGCACCCCTTTTGAGCCTTGTAGATGGTGGGGTTTTCATGCTTTGAGTTTGATTTAAGTTGTTTTGGATTTCGACCTGTTTCTTTGTTCTGTCAAAAGGTTTCCTTTTTCTTTTTTTCCTCTGTTATGCTTTGTCTGGTGGTCAATTTTGGGTGGTCCTGTTATTTGATTGCTTATGTGTACCCTTTTTTATTCCTGTTGTTTTTATATGGATTCTGTGGATTGTTTATTGTTTATAAAGTTTAAGTTTTTATTGGAATTTACATGCTAATTCTAGTGATATGTTGCTGGGGTGTTGATGATTTGGGGTTAAATTTAGTCATAACAGAGTTGAAGAACAAAGCTATGAGTTAAGGCATTTGTGTCTATTGCAAGTGTAGAGTATATAAGTATATACCCATTTTTATATATATGGACCAAAGAATGGCTGATATGGAATTCCTCTGATTGGATAGTGTGCTATAGATTTGAAGTAACAACACTATCATGATTAGTGTTCAGTGATATTCTTTATCCTCATCTTAACAAGAAGAAAAAAAATGCTACAACAACTTAATCAAGAGATATATTTTTTAGTTAAATTTTGATGTTTTGTTAGTGTAAAAGTTTTTTACATTATCATCCAATTAAGCTCTTTCATTTACATGCCCTTTCAAGTTGTGGGCAACATGATTAATATGGCAATAAATGATTGAGTGACTAATGACCGTGTAAAAAACTTACTCGAACAAGGTATTAATTATTATAGAGCTTAAGTCCAACACTGTTTCTGCTTGTTTCGTTTGAAATTAAGACACTTGGAATTGTTTGCACAACATCGTCTTGTTTCATTTTTCAAAGCGAAGGTCTCGACTGCATATTATCCTGTAATTATGTATTATTGGTGTTTGTTTGCAAGGTTTGTCGTTGCCATTGATGTTGTTGTGGCTTATCAACAAAAACTATGTGTTGTAGATATACAATTTTTTGCTTGTTATAGCCAAACAGATGTATGAGATCTGGTTAACTCTGATCTGACTCCTTTTAATGTCAAATAGCAGAAGAGAATGAGACAATGAATGCTATTTTTGATTAAAAAATAGAAACAACAACCAGAAAATGGGAGGTTGCTGTTGTTCTGCCAGAAAACCTCATCTGCATGGAACACCAGTGTATTACTATGTTAGTAATTTTCTATCTTGTCTTACCTGATTCCTAGGTTATGTAGCCCATACGGTATCTGATAAGAATATTTCTAGAAGTCGTAATATTAGTGTGTCGGCATATTTCCTTTTACCATTCTGAATGAGATTATGCGGATAGATTTATGATGATAACTACTGCTTGCATTGGTACTACTCATTTCATCCATAATTTACTGTCCATTAAAGTAAATATGTTAATGGTTTCAAAACTTTCAATTAAGTGAATTAGTTAGTCTAGCAATCTTGGTTTTTGTTCGCAACATCCTTACTTATCTACCTTTTTAATCATCGGTATTAGATATTTTTGAGTGAAGAAGCACTTGTGTAAGAAAATTCAAACCATTTCACAGTCAACTTGCTGTTGAAAGGGCTTCAAAATGGTTGCTAATGCTATTATGTACCCTCCGGCTGCTGCGTCAACATGTGACTTTTGCTTTCTTTTGTTAAAAAAAAAATCACTGAGTGTTTTCACTAGCTGTTAGTTTGTTGTTTTAGATTAGGGTTTATGAGTTTTCGTTGTGAGATTATGATTTGAAACCAGAAAAACTACTGTTTGCAGTGCCCACCAACTTTGGAAGAGCGCGAATCCTTAACATCTAATGATGGTACGGCTACCTCACTCACTGCCGGATTGCTGTTTGGTTTAAACCTAGATGCATCCACACCTGATACTTTTCAGCCCCCTCCTGCACCTCTTCCTTATGATACGATCTTAGGCGGAACTGCATCCACAGATTCTGAGTCTGGCAGGGAAACAGTTAGTGGGAGTAGTTTCGAAACTTTAATTACTCGTGAAGATCTTGAAGAATCAGATTGTAAAGTGCAAATCAATTCTGCACCTATATCTCCAAGGAAGGAAGAACTATCAAAATCAAATCAGAGTCAAATATTAGTGACAGAAGAAGAGGATGTTTGTCCAATTTGTCTTGAAGGTACAGTTTGATTGAAAGTCAAATTTTCATTTTTTCCATGTTTCACCGATGCGAATCAAGAGAGATAAGTTCTCTCCTTCATCTAAGTTGCGATTTTTTTTTTCTTTTAAATTTTTGTGCAGAATATGATGTTGAGAATCCAAAAAATCTGACAAAATGTGAACACCACTTTCACCTATCTTGCATTCTTGAGTGGATGGAAAGGAGTGACTCCTGTCCTATATGTGATCAGGTTTGGCTTTTTTTTCTTTAATTATTTCCCTTAATGCAATAATCCAACGAACAGCTCTTCGATATTTACGTTCTCCCATTATCGAGATCAAAGAGTGAAGAGGAAGGACATTAAAAAACCCTCTATACAGTTCCATCTAGATGCTGTGATTTCTTATTGTTGAATCTATCTGGAAATCTTTATCTTGTTAAGTCAATTATGCTAAGCTTTGGTGGAATAATAATTCTTCCTTTGATGTTATAGGAGATGATATTTTGACCAGAAAATGAATTGGTTTGTTTCAAGATCAAAGATTGCTGAATACATGGAAGATATAGATGAAGTTCATGGTTAGATAATCACAGAAGTCATTACTTCAGTTATTTATAGATAGTGTCTCTGAGAAGAATGAGGTTTTTGAAATAAGCAAGCAATTCTCAAGATGCCAAAGTTAATGTTCACTGGTGGCTTCTTTTTTTATTTTATTTTGTGTTGTAAGAATTCCTCAGTATTTATTTGTTTTTTTTCTTTTCTTTTGGGGGGAGGGATATAAAATTCTGGTGTTGTAAAATCATGTCTCCTTACATTTTCATGTATATATATATACCTTGGTAATATGGAGATTCAATCTTCTGTTTTATACATATGTCACTTTTTTTCTACTAAACTTTGAGTAATCAAGAGAGAATCAAATTACTTGAATCCTAGATTTCATTTGTTTCCATTCTCATTTCTTGTTTTTAATACTTGCTAGAAATTAGTATTTTAAACAACACTAAACTCTAGATATTATTCCAAAAGCAAGTACTAATTTCTTAATTTAATTTTAAAATAGACATAAATGATAGAGTTACAGGATATTAAATAATTTCCATAACAACAAAATTGTTACTAACTAATAGGAGAGTTTTTTGATCTAGTACTATAAAGAGAGTTAATTTCTTTCTTTCATATTGAATATTTCTATAACTCCAACTTCCACTCATAATTATCACTAAAAAATAATTAAAGATTACACGTTTGGTCTCTATCAACGTATGGAGAGTGACTAGACTAATCTATCTTGATGCTACTATTTTTTCAAAAAATAAATAAATAATTAAATATCTCTTGCTTTGATATAGCTTTTTATGAATAAATCTTATTATTGTTATTTCTATCTTTGGCCAATACAAATTAAATGCAATAATAAGATATAACAGTACTCAGTGAATAACGGAGAATGAATGAGACTCATTCATCTGTTTCATGGTCTAAAAGAATTCACTCTAAGGCTAACCTAAATTATAGCCACCAAAATCCTTTCACCAAACAAAAACTAAATCAACAAAACAAATTCTTCATAGGGAAAAAGAAAAATCATTGACAAAAAGACCAATTTTTCACCTTATTTTCAAATCTTACATGATCCAAGTTTTTCTTTTTTCAACTTTCTTAAGCTAAATCTTCATCCTAGCACCTTAAAATCAAAAAGGGTATCAAAGAAAAAAATCAAAATCAGCAAAAATAGGTACAAGATATGATAAAGAACAATGCAGGGGAGAGCTATGGCTCATCCTTTAATGGATCATCATCACCACCTCTTAACAATAATAATAATAATAATAATAATCATAATGATGATGATTTACATAATAAGGTGGAGACACCATTGTTTATCGGTCCTTCTTCATCGGAAAATGCAGAATTGTATGATGCACCTGAAGGCCTAATTCAGACCAATGTTAGTGACTATAGTGGAATTAATGGCATTGAAGATTTGAAGCATGTGTTCAGTGTTGAATCTATTAAGCTTTGGTCAATTGCAGGCCCTATTGCTTTCAACATACTTTGCAATTATGCTGTCAACTCTTTCACAAATATATTTGTTGGACATCTTGGAGATGTGGAGCTTTCTGCAGTTGCAATATCTCTATCTGTCATCTCAAATTTCTCATTTGGATTTTTGGTATGTCTTTCTTTTTTGGAATTTTAAGGTTAAGTGAATTCCCATCTGCTCTTTATCTACTTATGTATCAAAACCACTCTTTAACTCACTCAAAATGGTAAAACAAGCATGCACATATACTATTCATGCCTAGTTCTTTTTCATGATTTTACTGCAACAAATTTGACATTATATCCATAGGTAAAAGTACAAAAATACGTGGGTATAAGTTGCATTATATCCATGAATTGAATAGCTTTAACCGTCATATAATGTGGGATTTATGAAATATGTCTAGGTTTTTAAACTATAATTGATCTCATATGAATCATGGATATGACAAATATGCACAAGGCTAGAGTATAAAGGGCGGCCTAGTACAAGAGGCTCATCATGTGGAGTCTGGGGAGGGTAGATGTACACAGTCTTAACCCCGCTATGTGAAGAGATTGTTTCCAGAATTTGAACCCGTAACCTTCAAGTCACAAGACAACAACTTTATCGTTACGTCGAGACATCCTCTTGCACAAGGCTAGAGTATAATAAGCAAAAATTGTATAAAATCTTGAGTTTCAAATTGAAAGAATACAAAAATTGAAGTTTGTAATATGCACAATAGAGATTCTAGTTGGAGCCTCCTAAATTTCCAAAAAAAGTTCTCTTTCTCCAACTAACCAAGCACCAATTTACTTAATTCTTTAACATTTGTGACAGTTCTTACTTAAGTTTTTTTAAAACAATTCTTTGACATGAAATTTGCAGCTTGGTATGGCTAGTGCACTAGAAACTCTATGTGGACAAGCATTTGGAGCAGGACAAGTAGAAATGCTAGGTGTTTATATGCAAAGATCATGGATAATCTTATTTGTTACATGTATATGTCTCATGCCAATTTACCTCTATGCTGAGCCAATTCTAGTACTTCTTGGACAAGACCATGACATTGCAGAACTTGCTGGAACCTTCACTATCCAAGTCATCCCTCAAGTATTCTCATTAGCCATCAATTTCCCTACACAAAAGTTCTTACAAGCACAAAGCAAAGTTGGAATCCTAGCATGGCTTGGCTTCATATCCTTGATTGTTCACATTGTGATCCTTATTGTTTTCATAAAGTTGCTTGATTGGGGGACAGCAGGTGCTGCAGCAGCATATGATATATCAGCTTGGGGGATTGCTCTGTCACAAATGGTTTATGTTGTTGGTTGGTGTGATGAAGGGTGGAAAGGGTTGTCTTGGTTGGCTTTTAAGGATCTTTGGGCATTTGTCAAGTTGTCTTTTGCTTCTGCTGTCATGCTTTGTCTTGAGGTTTGGTATTTTATGACTTTGATTGTTCTCACTGGACACTTGGATAATCCTGTCATTGCTGTTGGTTCACTTTCAATATGGTAAGCTTCAATTAATATTTTCTGTACATTAAATTTGAGACTAAATCAACTATTTAATTCAACTTTGATATAACTTTAACATTTACTACTACTCAATCTAACTTATATCCTAATCTAATCCAACATTATACTTAAACTTTTATATTGAGATAATGACAATTTTTATATTGACATAATCTAACATTTATATTTACTCAATCAAATTTTTTATATTGATGACTGATTTAGTATCACTTTTAATGTATATATAGCATTGCTTAATCAATAATTATCATTTCTTTAATGTAAGTAAACATTTATTATATGATTAATTATCATTTCTTTAATGTAAGTAAACATTTATTATACATTAAAATAAATGACAACTATTATAAGAGGAATGTAATAAACCCTAAACCCTATAGTAGATGAGTTGTGAGTTGACATGATATTTTATGTACCATTAGTATAAATAATATAATTTTATTTAGATAGATGACTTGAAACTTCTATAAGTATGAAATAAGCTTCTTTCAAATTATTTTTTTTTGTCAATTTGAGTAAAATTTTAGTTAATCTTATCGAGTGATACTAAATCTACAATAAAAAATTAGTCAAACCAGTCAATAAATGAAATTTTGGGCCATAACTACTCAACCCATTGCAGTCTCAATGATTATTTGGGCCAAAATCAAAACTAAAATAGGCTCATTGGCTGTATTGACTAATTTTTCATTGTACATTTAACATTATTGAATCTTATCAATCATTTTCACTTTCATGTATCAATAAAACATTTATGACAATTTTTATTTTATAATTTTATTATTCACGTAGTCTTGAGCACAACAAAATTACAAAATATAAATATTGTATATATGTGTGTGTGAGAGATAAAATGAACCAAAGGGAACACTTATGAAGCTGAGTTTTAAACTTAAACACAACACATGCTTTTTATGATATTCTTCTCTTCTTTAATCTTGAATTATTGATTTGATATTGGTTCTGTTTTTTCCTCTTCCAGCATGAATTTGAATGGTTGGGAAGGCATGTTATTTATAGGGATCAATGCAGCTATTAGGTAAAAATTCTTCATTTATGTCTTATTCTATTTCATATTAACAAATACTTGGGAATAATAAAAAATCAACTAGAACAATCAACAAAGTCCATTTAATATTTTATGGTTCAAATAATATTTTAATCATGAGTATAATTTTAATGGACTGGGTGGTTGTGACCCAAATTCCTATTTGTTGACTGTTTTGACTGATTTTTTATTATATCTCTAGCAATGCTCTTTCATATATAAATAAAGGGAAATATTTGGTAAACAATGGATAACCGGTCAAATCAATTAATGGATCCATTAGATAACCTTTGGCCCCAAAAAAATATCTCTAATTAGTTAGTTTTTAATAGGCTGAAATATTTGTGGTCCAAAATCTCTATATGGGCCGGTTTTGGTTGATTTTTTTATTGTACAAATAACAACATTTATAAATAAATAATCTCTTTTTTGTATTTTTCTGGAAAACTTATTAATGTTTATTCTTTCTTTTTGTCTATTTCTCAGTGTAAGGGTGTCCAATGAGCTTGGATCAGGACATCCGAAAGCTGCAAAATACTCTGTGATTGTCACAGTTGTTCAGTCCCTCATAATTGGAATTTTATCAGCAATCATTATCTTAATTACAAAAGATGATTTTGCTTCCATATTCACTGACAGTACAGAGATGCAAAAAGCAGTTTCTAAGTTAGCTTCACTTCTTGGAATAACCATGATACTTAATAGTGTTCAGCCAGTTATATCAGGTAATAAAAACGGCCCAATGAAACTACTTCGTACTGAGATATTCTAAAAGAGTGGACCTACCAGTATTAAATACTAATGTTTTAAAAATTAGACCGGACATTGAACCGGATAGATGAGTGATTTATGGGTTTAGAGGTTCAATCGGTTGGACCGAGGTTTAACTATATATAATTAAATACATGTGTATATATATTTATCTAACAATATATATTCATATGATGAATTATATGCTATAAAAAATTAAAATATATTAAAAATATTGATTAAAAATTAAAATATAGAATATTTAATAAATTTAGAAGTTTAATATTCCTTAATTTTAATAATTATATCATATTTTATATTATATTTTATTATAAAATAGTTATTAAATTTTAAAAAATTAAAATTTTTATTTCTAAATCAGTTAACCGGTTCAACCGATTTTTCACCGGTTCACCGATTTTGACCGATTTTTTTTTATTTTTTACCTGTTTTTAGAAAATCCGATTTTTACCTCAAAATCGGATCGGGCAGGAGTCCAGTTCCCGGTTCAATCGGTCGGACAGACTGGTCCGGTCCGATCCGATTTTTTGAACACTATTAAATACATATCATCGTATATATATTTTACTAACACTTCTAAATAATCATAATTATATTTTATATATTTTTAACTTAATCAACATTATATTTCTATATAGTACTCATATCATACCTTATCTATAAATCCTTGTTTGTGACAGGTGTTGCTGTTGGAGGAGGCTGGCAAGCATTGGTAGCTTACATCAATTTATTTTGTTATTACATTGTTGGACTCCCTCTTGGATTTCTTCTTGGTTACAACTTGGGTTACAGAGTCCAGGTAAAATAAAATTTAGTACTCAAGTGTCAAAACTCAAAACTAATCAATTTCATAATAGTTACTCTCTTTAGCAATATCTTAATAATAGTAAAAATAGTCAAGTTTACAAAATTATTCCTATATTAAAATTGTAATTGAATTTATATTTTTCACTTCATATTAATAAGTATAATTCAAGCAAAAATGAAATTAAAAAAGTAAACAATATTTTTTTTATATTTAAAATGAATAGATTTTTTTAAAAAAAAAATCCTAGAGTAAGATGTATCATAGAAATGAGATTCTTTATACTTTAGAGTGATTAATATTTACTAAATCTTATAATATTTGAACATTTCTCTTCTCTTGAGCTACCTTTTGACATAAGATCTTATAATAATTTTGTCATGTTGATTTAACCATGTTCATGAAAATTAGCACTAGAAACTTCAAAAAAAAAAAATCTAGATATTTAGGCTGAGTTTGGTAAAGCTTTTCATTGGGGTGCTCCTGCTCTCAAAACGCTGGAGCTTCTATTTTACGTTTGGTAAATCAAAAAGTTGGACTGCTTTTGCTCCTGGCTTTTGAGAGCAGGGGTGCTCTTGAGAGTCATCAAGAGTAGCTTTTTAGAGCCAACTTTGGCTCTCTGAAAATGAAAATACATAAATGACCCTCATTTACACAATATCTTTTAATATTATGTCTATTATGGTAATTTAATATCTTGGGAGTCATTTTACATTATTTTACCAAACATTATAATAATGACTTCTGCTTATTGAGAGCAATTTTTGTATAATTTTACCAAATGGTACTATTATGGCTCTCTAAAAGCAGCTTTTTGAGAGTCTAAGGAGATCAACAACTTTTCAAGAGGCACAGCTTTACCAAACTCAACTTTATTAGCACAATAATTGGTAAGTCTAGAACTATCTTGCTAGCAATAATAAAGTATTAAGCATGATTAAAAGATATTATGTTAAAGAAAAAATAAAAAAGTAATAAATTAGAATGATCTAGCTAAAGTAACCGACATTGTAATGAGGAATGTTACGTATATAATGAATATTGTACAATACTTGTACAATAATCATATTCACTGTTAGATTGTATTAGTTTATAAATTCATATTACAATCCAACAGTGAATATAATTGTTGTATAAATATTGTACAATTTTTATTGTACATATAGTATTAGTGAAAAACAATAATGTTTGTCGTACAACAGAAATACGTCCAACTAATATTAAATGTGTGTTATATATAATACGAAATGTGTGTTATACATATATGTCCTATACATATAGCACACATTATATAATATGTATAACATACATCGAATATTAATTGAACCATATTTTTATTATATAATAAGTATTATATTGAGAAGAACCGCAACCAAATGAAGTAGTAGTAAATGTGTGCATCGAGTGAAGCAAGCGGCAAAGCATTAAGTGAATGAGTGATTAAATTAAGACTGCACCAATAAGGAAGACTGCACCAATAAATGAGCAAAGAGTGCAGCAAGTGTGCAGTATAGAGAGTTCAGTGAGTGTGTCTTATTATATTAATTAAACTGTAACGGCAGTAGAATCCAAAACTGTATACAATAACTATTTAGTATTTCAATGTGTATTAAATATTGTTTGTAAGGTGTATTAATGATAGTATTAAATTGTAATATATTTTTATTATTAATAAAGCATTACTTTTTTATCTCCTTACTCAACCATTCAAATTTTTACCGTTTGTTACTCTTTCCTGATGGAAATTTCTGTTTCAGGGTATTTGGGTTGGAATGATCTGTGGGACAATATTACAGACATTGATCTTGTTGTATATTATCTATAAAACCAACTGGAATGAAGAGGTAAGAATGTGTTTTTTCTTTTAATCAATAAAGATTTTAGTTTAAATATATTAACAATATAGTTTATTTTTTCACTGTCATTCAATTAAATTCTCTCATTTTATGACTTTATAAAAAAAAATCTCATTTTATTATGTGAAACAATTGAAATCTACGTGATTCAATGTTAGAAGAGAAATATTTTTTGTATACTATAAAATCAGCTATCATTAGTGTCACTATATATAATCATTCAACTTTTGATATTACACATTAATCTAACATTTTAAAAGTTGAATTAATGATTTTAAAAAGTTAATTATTGTATATGGTAGCCGATAATGATTAATTTTATGATATACATGTATCATTACTCATGTTTCAATAATAGACATTATTAGCTTACAATAATAGAAGCTCAAAATTTATACATTTTGGATCTTCTTTAGTTGTTTGGTTACCGTTTTCATTTTCTGTTTTCTCTATTTTCAAAATTTTGTGAAGGAAATACTGAAAACAGAGAAAACAATAAAATCTCGTTTTCTCTGTTTTCAGTATTTCCTTCACAAAATTTTGAAAACAGAGAAAACAGAAAATAAAAACAGAAAATGAAAACGGTAACCAAACAGCCTGTAATAAATCTCAATTTCTTTTTATACATTTTGCAGGTTGAACAAGCATCACAAAGAATGCGAAAATGGACAGGACAAGATTTGGAACTTACTTCTATGAGCTAGCAATAGTACCTCGTAAAAAACAATCAAGAAAATTTAAACCTATAAATATAATGTGACTTCTTTTTTTTTCAATGTACCTTTGCGTTTGTAAATAGTCATTTTATTCTTTTTTTTTTTTATTGAATAGTCATTTTATTCTTATTTTCCTTCTTTTACACTTTTGTTGTTTTCATAGGCAAACTTGCCAGTCCAATTTTTTTTTAAAAAAATGGCAATCATTTAATTTGAGCAACGCGGTTATAGAATTATTAGAGATGGTAACCAATAATTAGAAAATATAGATGTGCACCATAAAATAATTAGAAAATATCGTACATCTTTTATTAGTTTAGTTAGTATTTTCTCTTTTTTTTTTTTTTTCTATTTTACATACTTTTTTGCATTCTTCTTCTTTTTCTTCTTTTTCCTTCCTAGTAAAACACTTTCGTGTCTGTCAGGTAATTTCTTTTTTATTTTTTCTATGTAACACAATTTTCCTGCGTAACACATTCTTCCTACGTAACACTACCGTGCCTGTCAAATCATTTTTTCAATTGCTTTAGCAAATAAAGAGTGTTACGTAGGGAAAAAGTGTTACGTTAGGGAAGTAGTGTTATATAAGGACGAGTGTAACGGATAGAGCTGATGTTTAAAAATTTCTTCAAAATCATCTCCTTCTGTATCTCATTTTCCTTACGGAACACTCTTTCCCTCTATGTAAAATTTTCCTACGGAATACCCTCCCTACGTAACACTCTTGTGCCTGCCAAGTCGCTTTTTCAAATGCTTTGACGAAGAATGAGTGTTCCCCACCTAAAATAGTGTTATAGTCTTTACATCCAAAAATTCATGTGATTCAATATTTTAAATGCTATAGTCTTTATTCTATAGTGTATAAAAAATAGTAAAATTTCATATTTTAAAGTATATAGCCTTCAATTTCTACTATATGTAAAAATCTTTGTCATTCAATTCTTTAAATGCTATAGTCTTTATTTTATAGTGTATCATAAAAAATAGTGAAATATCACATTTTAAAGTACATAGCCTTCAATTTCTACTAAATGTTAAAAATTCATGTAATTCAATATTTTAAAAGTTATAGTCTTTATTTTACTGTGTATCCAAAAAATTAGTAAAATCTCACATTTTAAAGTATATAGTCTTCAATTTCTACTGTATGTAAAAAATTATCATGTGATTCAATATTTTTAAAGCCAATAGTCTTTATTTTATTGTTTATCCAAAAAAATAGTAAAATCTCACATTTTAAAGTATATAGTCTTCAATTACTACTAAATGTAAAAATCATATAATTCAATGTTTTAAAAGCTATAGTCTTTATTTTATAGTGTATAAAAAATAGTGAAATCTCACATTTTAAAGTATATAGCCTTCAATTTCTACTATTTGTAAAAAAAATGTCATTCAATATTTTAAAGACTATAGACTTTATTTTTAGTGTATCCAAAAAATAGTTAAATCGTACATTTTAAAGTATATAGCCTTCAATGTCTACTATATATAAAAAAATTACGTAATTAAATATTATAAAGCTTATAGTCTTTATTTTATAATACAACAAATAAAAAAAATTATAAAATCTTATATTTTAAAGTATATAGTCTTCAATTTCTACTATTTATAAAAAATTAAGTGTTTCAATATTTTAAAGACTATAGATTTTATTCTATAATATAAACAAAAAATAGTGAAATCTCATATTTTAAAGTATATATAGACTTCAATTTTCTACTAAATCTAAAAAACTCTTGTGATTCAATATTTTAAAGGATATAATCTTTATTTTATAATACAACAAAAAAATTATATATAAAATCTCACATTTTAAAGTATATAGCCTTCAATTTCTACAATATTTGAAAAATTCATGTGTTTCAATATTTTAAGACCTATAGTCTTCATTATATAGTAGAACCACAAAAAAAATTATGAAATCTCATATTTTAAACTATATAACCTTCAATTACAACTATATGTGTAAAACTCACGTAATTCAATATTTTAAAAGCTATATATAGTCTTTATTTTATAGTGTATCCAAAAAAATAATGAAATCTCACATTTGAAAGTATATTGCCTTCAATTTCTACTAAATGTAAAAAATTCATATAATTCAATATTTTAAAGGTTATAGTCTTTATTTTATAGTGTATCCATCAAAATAGTGAAATCTCACATTTTAAAGTATATAACATTCAATTTCTACTATATGTAAAAAATTCATGTGATTCAATATTTTAAAGGCTATAGTCTTTATTCTATAGTGTATCCAAAAAAATAGTGAAATCTCACATTTTAAAGTATATAGCCTTCAATTTCTACTATATGTAAAAAACTTTGTCATTCAATATTTTAAAGGCTATAATCTTAATTTTATAGCATATCTAAAAAAAATAGTAAAATCTAACATTTTAAAGTATATAGCCTTCAATTTCTACTATATGTAAAAAATTTATGTCATTAAGTTTTATAAAGTCTATAGTCTTTATTTTATAATACTACTAAAAATTATGAAATCTCACATTTTAAGGTATATAGCCTTCAATTTCTACTATAAGTAAAAAATTCATGTGAATAAATATTTTAAAGGCTATAGTCTTTATTATATAATGTATCTAAAAAAATAGTGAAATCTCACATTTTAAGGTATATAACATTCAATTTCTATTATATCTAAAAAATCCTTACTATTCAATATTTTAAAGGTTATAGTCTTTATTTTATAATATATCCAAAAAAAATAGAAAAATCTTACATTTTAAAGTATATAGTCTTCAGTTTCTACTATGTGTAAAAAACTTATGTCATTAAGTTTTATAAAGCCTCTATCATTATTTTATAATACAATAAAAAAAATTGTGAAATCTCACATTTTAAGGTATATAATATTGCCTTCAATTTCTATTAAATGTAAAAAATTCATGTGATTCAATATTTTAAATGCTATAGTTTTTATTTTATAGTGTATCCAAAAAATTAGTAAAATCTCACATTTTAAAGTATATAGCCGTCAATTTCAACTATATATAAAAAATCCTTGACATTTAATATTTTAAAGACTATAGTCTTTATTTTATAGTGTATCCAAAAAATAGTAAAATTTACATTTAAAGTTTATAGCCTTCAATTTCTACTATATGTAAAAAGTTTATGTCATTAAATATTATAAAGCCTATAGTCTTTATTTTACAATACAATCAAAAAATTGTGAAATATCACATTTTAAGATATATAGTCTTTAATTTCTACTAAATATAAAAAATTCATGTGATTCATTATTTTAAAGGCTATGTCTTTATTCTATAGTGTGTATCCAAAAAATAGTCAAATCTCATATGTTAAAGTATATAGCCGTCAATTTTTACTATATGTAAAAAAAAATTATCACTCATTTCTTTAAAGGCTATAGTCTTTATTTTATAGTGTATCCAAAAAAATAGTGAACTCTCACATTTTAAAGTATATAGCCTACAATTTATACTAAATGTAATAAATTCATATAATTCAATATTTTAAAGACTATAGTCTTTATTTTATAATGTATCCATAAAAATTGTAAAATGTCGCATTTTAAAGTACATAATTTTTATTTTCTACTATATGTAAAATATTCATGTGATTCAATATTTTTAAACTTATAGTCTTTATTTTATAATACAACAAAAAAATACTGAAATCTTACTTTTTAAAGTATATAGTCTTCAATTTCTACTATACATAAAAAATTTGTGTAATTCAATATTATAAAGTTTATAGTCTTTATTTTATAATACAACAAAAAAATTGTGAAA
Organism: Aeschynomene evenia; assembly: GCA_013621005.1. NCBI lineage: Eukaryota > Viridiplantae > Streptophyta > Magnoliopsida > Fabales > Fabaceae > Aeschynomene > Aeschynomene evenia. The sequence goes on along the minus strand of CM024268.1, from coordinate 34,022,150 downwards.
TCTCACATTTTAAGGTATATAGCCTTCAATTTCTAGTATATGTAAAAAATTTATGTGATTCAATATTTTAAAGATTATATTCTTTATTCTATATTGTATCCAAAAAAATAGTGAAATCTCACATTTTAAAGTATATATAACATTCACTTTCTACTAAATGTAAAAAAGTTCATATTATTCAATATTTTAAAGACTAAAGTGTTTATTTTATAGTGTATCCATTAAAATAGTAAAATCTCGCATTTTAAAGTATATAGCCTTCAATTTCTACTATATGTAACAAATTCATGTGATTCAATATTTGTAATACCTCGGGTATTCTGAGTTAGTTTGAGTAAGAGATCACAATGCGTCGGGAAGATAGAACCACGTGGGTCCCACCTCCCCACCCCATTTCTTCTTTTTCCTTTCTTTCTTTTCTTTTCCCTCACTCTTCTCCCGTATCTCTCCCCCCCTCTCATTCCTTTTCTTTCTTCTTCTTCCTCCCTCTCAAATCTCTCAAATCCCTCACCCAATCTTCATCAATTTTCAAGATTCAAGTTAGCATTGCTCATCTAGTATATTGAGGGTAAGTGTAGAGTATTTCTTTTTCTCCATTGATGTCTATTTTCTCTAATTTTCGGATTTGGGGTTCCAAATTGGGGTTTTTGATTTTGTTAAGAGATTGAGGTTTGTGATGTGTTCTCTAGGGTCTCAACCAACTAGGGAAGCTCCGGGGAACTCATCCTACTCCGGGTGGAGTCTTGGAGCTCACTGTAGTAATTTGTGAGTAATGGGTTATTTGTAGTTTATGTATGATTTTGATTGAATCTGTGAATATCTTACTATGATAGTTGATAGGGACTGAGATTGGTTGATATATGTTTGATATTGCATGTTGGTTATGTTTGATTTTGATGGGTTGTAGTGAAAAAGTGGATTTGGGGGAGTTTTTCGCGTTATTTTTCGCAGAAAATCGCTACTGGTGCTGTCTGTAATCGATTACCACGAACTGGTAATCGATTACGTAATCGATTACACAGTGCAAAAATTCACAAAAATCATATTTTAAAGGCTGTAATCGATTACAATGAGTCTGTAATCGATTACACAGTGTAAAAACCTCATTTTTATGATTTTAATTCATTGCTTTCATGTGTTTAAGTTATACCTCCATTTCCCCTCGTTCACCACCACCCGAAAACTTGACACTTGAGTGTTTATGATGATAATTTGGTATTAGATGATATTGGATGTGTGGAAATCTAGAAATTTCTTTGTTTTGTGTAATAAAATAATAATGATATGATTATGACATGAGGATGATTTGATGTCGTTGTATTTATGATATGGTGCTGATGATGTGATGATGAGACGATGATGCATGAGTGCTATGTAAATGTTATGAAGATGATGATGAATTACTTATGCTGTGATTGTGAATGATATGTGCCACTAACAGCGCTAAATAAGATAAAATTTGAATGAATTAAGAAATGATAAAACGACCTGAGGAGGGGCATAGCTCGCGGGGTCGTAAATGAGAAACCTGAGGAGGGGCATAGCTCGCGGGGTTTCCCAGTATGGTGTCTGATGAGGGGAATAGCTCGCGGGACACCCATGTTACCTATGAACATGAGTCAGGGCTGGGCTCCAGGTGCTCATAGGTTAAAAGCTACCAAGATAAAGAGACTGTATAAGAACGTTCGAGTTATATATCTGCTGTGTTGGTTTATGTATGACTATATGTTATTGGTTTATGTTGTAATTGCGTTGTACTGTTATATGCTTCATACATACACTGCTTATAACCTGTTTATTCACTGAGCGTATGACTCACCCATTCATACAAAACATTTTCAGATTCAGGTGCAGATCCGGAGGCGAATCCTTCCGTTCCTCCAAGCTCTTAGATTCAGTGAGCCTCAATGTTAGAGGCGCTAAGTTATTGTCTTTTGTCTCTGTAGTATGCTCCATAAGTTTACAAACAGGATTGTCTATGTTATGTGTGTTTGGTATAGTCTAATTAAGACTCGTTGTATTATGTTGATTCTGATTTAAGTAGGATGTTATGTTTGGATTGTATAGGTTATGAGTATAAGGGTGATACTGGAGAACCCTATTATATGTATGGATTATACATGATGTGCGTTATTAAAGTAGCTGTGAGTGTTGTTGTTTAACTTGTCTTTGTGTGGAATCCAGGTTAAGGCTGACATGGGACTTGGTGTCCCATGTGCCGGTCACGGATCTGAGTTGGGTCGTGACAATATTTTTAAACCTATAGTCTTTATTTTATAATACAACAAAAAAATAGTGAATACATCTCTATATATATATTCTGATTTTCTAATTTTGTATAAAAAATATTCTGATTTTGTATAAAAAATACATCCCTTCCAAATTAAAACGTTGGACAAATTGGTCCTCCAAGAAAAAATTAGACAAAGTAGTCCCTCAAGATTTATGAAAATGGACAAATTAGCCCCTATAATGGGATGACTAATTTGTCCAAAATCATTAATTGGTAAGAACTAATTTGACAATTTTCATGAATCTTGAGGGACTAATTTGTCAATTTTTTTCTTGGAGGACCAATTTATCCGACGTTTTAATTTGGGAGAGATGTATTTTGAATTTTTGATTTTTTTCCTTTTGTAGATAATATTACCCTTTTGTCCTTGAGTCCAATTGATCCCACCTATTATATTTAGGGGCACATGCAACAATTTCATACCTTAGCAAAACAACAACACATTAGTGGCAAAACTAACCACACATTGAAGTCTTGCCCCTCATCTTATATTACATTCAATAAAGTTTCTGACAAACAATAGCTCTCCCAACCATTGACTAAACTAAAATCTCGTTTTGCTAAACAATAACACCTACAATGACATGAATATAGAAGAAATATGATGATAAAGATAAAATAAAATTTGTAAACCATATTCATAAAAAGTTAAGACATATAAGACACAAAATTGATAAAAAATGATATATAAATAATTATCTTTATATTAATTCAAACATAATATAAAAAATTATATTTATTCTATCATATATTATCTTATACATCTTACCAATTACAAAATGAGTTTAATTATGATGTACTGGCAGTGTAAAAAATTTTACACTGTAAGTTAATCACATCCATTGATTTGTTTGACTTTTTAGTTAGTGAGTGATTGAGTTAAAATTTTTTGATGATGTGTCAATACATGATTGAATGTCTGTGTAAAATTATTTTACACTGACGGTGGATTGAAATTAAACCCTTGATGTAACTTTTGTGAGAAAATTATTTTTTCAGTTAAACAAAATTTTCAAAGATTCATGAAAACATTGGATATCGGGAACATTTTTCCTCTATTTTTTATTCCCAACGTGAACCATATGTAAGTTTTATTATGCAAAAGATCGATAATTTTGTAAATGATAAACTTTATCCAAAAGATATTACTTCGAACCAAATAAAGGAATAAATTATTCTAATACGTTATTGAAAAATGATTCGCTTGTTTATCATTTTTGAAAATCCTATTTTTAGGAATAAAATTTCAATAAGCTAACCAAAAATCCATATGAATTTTTTAGTAATAATGCTATGCGTACACTATTTTGTTCGGTCACCATCAGCCACCATCCGCACAAGTAAAAAACCCACCCAAAACAAATAGAAAGCTTAATCAAAACGAATGAAAAAACTCAATCAAATAATAAAAAATCAATTTAATGATATCTAAAAATCGACTAAACAATGCATTTTGTCAATTTTTAATGTTAATACGTGTTGTTTTAGTGACAATTTAGTGATAAAAATGTTACTTTTAGTAGAAAAGTAATGTATTTTGTGTCATTTTTCCATTCTCATCATATTTATAGTGAATTTATTTGTTTATTTAGGTAGAGTTTGTTTTCAGTGATTCTGGAGTCAGAGTCAAGGGAATCATGAAGTGAGTGTCACAGGAGTCAGAGTCACAGTGACTCCAAAAATGACTCCGAACACATTCTCACATATTTGTGTCTCCCTACCAGCACATAGTGACTCCATGCAATACACAGTGACTTCAAAATTGGAGTGAACAAAAAATTGACAATTTTGTTCACTGGGTCACTGTGACTCTGTTCATTGAGTCACTGCGACCCTCGCACCAAACACATGACAGAGTCAGTTTTTTCACTGACTCCCTGACTCCGACCCCATAGTTAGAAAAACAAACGCAGTTAGTGAATTTTTAACTGTCATTAAGTCATTTTTTATTATTTGTATGTGTTATTTTATTTATTTGATCGAGTTTTTTTTATTTATTTAGTTGAGTAATTTTACTTGTGAATATAATGACCGATGATGATAACTGATCAAAGTGATATACACATAACATTATTGCATAAACCAGTAATACTTGTCGTACAACAGAAATACGTCCAACAAATATCCAACGTGTGCTATACATGATATAGAATGTGTGCTATTTGTATAGCACACATCACATATCATGTATAGCTGTATAACACACATTGGATACTTGTTAGACGTATTTCTGTTGTACAAGTATTATTATTGTTGCATAAACCACCAAAATGGGTTAGCTCTTTATATAAAAAGGGGTAGTGGTATGGTTCCAAACATCATCAAACCCCAACAAAATATGATGCCTCATTTTAAAAACAAAACTATTCCAATTCTTTCATTTTCTCTTTCCACCTCAAAAGAGATCTAAGAAAAAAAATAGGGTTTTGGAGGCTGAAAATACAATAGCATTCATTTAAGTATCATTTAGGTCCCAAAAAAACCAAAAGGGTCAAGTGAGGGTCACAATAGGGTTAAAATTTGTATTCCTAGAATTTACAGAAAGGAAAAAGAATCCATTTTTTCTCCTTAGTCTCTCCATATTGACAAACAGGTATGTCTTCTCTTCCTTCCAAATCACCATTTTTTATTTTTATTTTCCACTCTATTCCATTGATAAAAATTGAATCTTTACTTCAAATGAAAGTTTAGAATCTGATTGGTTTTACAAAAAAAATAAAAGCAAAAAAACTTTGCTTTTATTCTTATATTTTTCTGCAGTTCAAAACCCTTTTTTTTAACTTAGATTTTGATTTTGAAGAAGAGGGGTCTGCATCTGTTCAAAACTTGAACTTTGGCCCCTCACTCTCTCTATTTTCAACCCTTTCATCCTTCCAAAGATGCCTTCTGCAATTTAAGGTTTTTTTTTCCTAAAGAGAAAAGACAAAGCGCGGGATACCCAAAAATTTCTTTCTCTCTCTATATCTACACATCTAGATATAGAGAGAGAAAGAGAGCACCAACACCCATGATTCTCAATCGGTACCTTTTTTTTTCTCAATCTTCACTTTGAATACTTGCATACCCAGTTTTGCTTTTCTGTTTTTTTGCAATTTTTTTTCATTTTTGTGTGTTTTTTTTTGGGTTAGGGTATATGACAATGGACCATTTCTATCATGATTCTTTGGTTTTTTAGCTTTGGATTTGATGTACGTTTCAGGGTTATGGATGCTTGTTGATGGGTTTGTCTAGGAGTTTGCTAAAACCCCTTGGAAGGTGAAGTTGACACTTGTGTTGTTTGAAGGTTGAAGTTTATGATGTTTTGATATATTCCTTGATGTGTTATTTTTGAAAGGGATCTAAGTCTTAAAAAAGATGCTTAGTAATGGGGAACCTGTGGACTTGTATAAGCTGTTCATGGTGGTGAAGGAGAAAGGTGGCTATGATGCTGTTTGTAAGAACAAGTTGTGGGATTTGGTGGGGGAAGAATATGGGTCGGGTGTAAAGGTTGGTTCCTCCATTGAAGTTGTTTACAGTAAGCACTTGAGTACTCTAGAGAGTTGTCTGAAGAATGTTGCTGATAGCGACTTCCCCGAATGTGGTTTAGTGGATGATAGAGTTAATTTTAGTAAGAAGTTGATGGAGGTGCAAGCTGAATCCGAATCCATGTTGGATGGTTATGATGAGGAAGGTTCCGGGGACGAAATCAAGAGGGTATGCGACTACCTAGATGGGAGGAAGTTGTGTGGAACTAATAGAGTGAGGGGCATTAATCCGGAGCTCAATGTGACCAAGAAAGTTCAGAATGGTGGAGGTGTTGATTTGACTGTGCAGGACCGTAATATTGGAAACTTTTGTAGCCATAACTATGCAATGGATATTATGGACCATTTGAATGAAAATGAAACATCTGCGAATGATATATCTGACGCATTGAACAGCATGCCCGGATTATCAGATGGTGGCAACAGTGGTGATAATGGTGATGGCGACGGTCTTGACAAAGAGAGTTCTGGCCGAAAGAGGAAAAGAGAATCTTCATCGGAAATGCTAAGCTGGGTTACTGGTATTGCTTTGGATCCTTGTGATCCTGCAGTTGGTTCGATGCCTGAAAAATCAAAGTGGAAGTCTCACGGTAGTGAGGTGATCTGGAAGCAGGTTTTATTGTTTCGGGAAGCTCGACTTCTGAAAAGAGGTTCTGAAAGTGAACAGTCTAGCTGGCAGGTAATATGAAATTAACTGTATGAAGTTCATTTTTAATGCACATCACTGATGACATTATTTTGTGCTGAGACTATGCATCTTAGGAAAACCCTTGTATAACACAGATATATTTGTTTCCTGAATAATTAGATCTCTCTGTGCAATTTGAGTTTTCTCTCTCTTTGTATATTGTTACCAAATTTCTCTGATATAGGCTATCTCATCCTTAGGTATCTGTAATTGTTGTATTTATATTTTTTGGTTACTATTTTTGTATCTATATATGGAATCATAATACTGTCTTTGTATTATAGGGTGCATTTGTTTTTGCTTTTTGGGGGGGAAAAGTTGTCCTTTTAGAATTATTTAAAGCTAAAACAAAAACATTCATGAACATTCATATTGCTGATCTTTTTTATTTCCAGTGCTCTATGTTTTCTTTAGTTATTGTGTTTAAATTTAGACTTTAGTTCCCCATAATTTAACTGTGTAATTGTTATATTGTATTTCCTTTATGTATATAATGCATTTCTATTTTTTGCCCTATTTATTTTCTGAAATTTTTGAAGAAAACAGAGCTTAACAGACAAAGAAGAAAATAAATGTTGGGTTCAAACCTGTTTATTTGTACTAGTTCTGTAGAATAAATGACAAACATCTTTTTCTAAGCTTGTTCGTTAGATATATTGAATATATGTCTAAATGGTGCCCCTTATTTTCATTGAAGCAAAAATTGAAATATGTTTGGTACATCACATTAAAGCCAAAGTTTTTTGTCATTTGTAGGGCCAGAGGATGCATCCATGCATGTATGATGATCCTCGTGAGCCGAACTACAACCTTAGAGAGAGGTTGAAATGTGACAAGAAGCTTTTACTGGGGAAGTCCACATCTGGTCAAGTCTCTGTGGATTCATCTGAGGGAAAAGAGGAAGGTTCGGAGAAAATAGATCGGGTGCCCATCCCTATTGGGCCATCCCGTCAAGCCAAAGTTCCAGAATGGACTGGCAAGACTGTTGAGAGTGACTCTAAGTGGTTGGGAAGCGTAGTATGGCCAGCAGAAAATGGAAATCCTGCATTTATTGAAGATCTGGTTGGAGCAGGAAGAAAAGATTCGTGTGACTGCCAAGAAAAAGGTTCTGTCGAGTGTGTCCGACTCCACATTGCTGAGGAAAGGTCTAAAGTTAAGTTGGATCTAGGTGTGGCTTTTTACCTTTGGAATTTACACAAGGTAGGTGAGGATGTTAGTCGGTTGTGGACAGAAGCCGAAGAGAATAAGTTCAAGGATGTGGTGAAGTCAAACCCTCTTTCACTTGAGAAATGTTTCTGGGATGAACTCTTTACAACATTTCGTAGGAAGAGCAGGGAAGATTTAGTGAGTTACTACTTCAACGTCTTTCTTTTGCGGCGCAGGGGATACCAGAACAGGAATACTCCGGATGACATTGACAGCGATGATGATGAATCAGAATACGGACCATTGAAGAATGTTTTCGGTAATTCACGCAGCTTCGTCTTATTGTCGCCCAAAAAGCCTCCGATAAAGGGACCATAGAATGTGAATTTCGGTCGAAAGATGAGCTTCACCGAGAGAAATGCAAGTTTTGACCATGTCGGTGCGATTTCGCCGCAGCAATTTTTGGTATCAATGGATCTTTGTCTCCTTGCTTACAATATGAATTCATCACTGCTTGTGAGGAGACAAAGATTGGCTTTGTTTGGCCAAATTTAGAACAGATGGGGGAATGATATCTGGTGGTGGAATCAACAAGAAGCTGCAAAGATTTGAACAGCTTAGAAGTTGGAGTTGCTTTTAGTTGTTTTTACTTGCTTCCAATTTTGAGATATAGCTTTTTCCTCTGTTCAATGATATGTTGCGGCCATAGTTGTTCTTAATTGCATATTTTTATTTGTTTTTTCTTCTCCTGGTTTTTGCAACAATGGTTTATTGAAAATTGAAAGAACAGCCTCAGGAATATAGATCAACCTTTTCATTTTGTAAAGGATTATGAACATCTGATGCTAGTTCATTTGGATGCATTTTCCAGTGCAATATAGGAATTGTTTTGGCTAAGGTATTTGCAAAATTTCCCATTCCCATTTCTATGCCATGTAATTATATTGTTGGTTTAATACAATGTATGTTTTTATATAAGGCCAAGGCAGAGAATGTACACCAAGTTGCGTTTGTTTTTTCTAATTCAATGAGATCTTGAGCAAACACACAAAATTAGTGTTGTATGTCAAAATTGACAAGTTCTCTTTCTCCCTCATCTTTGTGAATCTAGTTCTTTGAACTTTGAAGGTGAGGAAGTTTTCTACTTGTGCCTACACTTTTGAGAGTTCGCCGACGCCCGACCACCTAGTCGACGATCCAAATCAGATTGAGAATTAGAGTTTGTGCTATGGGTGGTCATCTCTCTTCTCTACTAGTTTTTGGATATTGGATCTAACTCTACCTCTTGATTTCCTTTGGCCTTTCTGTATGTGCTAAGTAGCCTCCTTTCTCTTTTTGGTGGTTGTTTGGCTATCCAAAGATTTGTTGATTTCTATTTCTATTTTCTGTTTCATGATTTTGTGTAGTGATGAAAGAAAATAGTATAAATCACAAAGTCCTATTTGTTGTTTACACAATTTTTATTTTCATTATTTTCTTCATAAAATCTTGAAAGTACAAAACATAGAAAAAATTCTTTCAATTTCTTCTGTTTTATCTATTTTCCTTTGCTTATTCTCTAATAGTAGGTATTTAAGTTGATTGTTGTGTTGAAATGAAGTGCTTTAACCACAATAAGTTGATTGTACTGGAAATGCAAAACAAGGGAAGTGCAAGATACATTCTTGTGAAAGCGCCCACTAGAGCCCATGGAAAAATTAAACATGTGTTTATCTGTCTCAAATGAAGATTGGTGCATGGAATGTGAAGGGTTTGAGGGTGAGAATGTTGAGATGGTTAAGGGATTAAAGGGGGTGGTCATATGGAAACAAAAAGGGTGCACTAATGGAAGATTGGTAATAAGATTATGGGATGATAATGGGTTATGATGGGAGTGTGTTCATGTAGAATTTTGTATTTGGATGACCATTATTTTATCTGTTTGTTGTACAACAAAAATATCATCAAACAATTATTCAATATGTGTTGTACATAATATATGTAATACATCATGTGTGCTATATATATAACATATGTTACGTATGACTCATATTACGTACATTACAGATTATGTATAACACATATTGAATAATAGTTGAATGTATGTCTGCTGTACAACAAATATTAATGTTATTTCATAAGAAGGTTATTAAAATCAATAATGTTTGTCCTACAACAGAAATACGTCCAACTAGTATCCAACGTGTGGTATACATACTATAGAATGTGTGCTATATGTATAACACACGTACATATAACACATATTCCGTATTATGTATATCACATGTTAGATACTGATTGAACGTATTTCTATTGTACGATAAACATTATTGTATTAAAATCATTGTTGTTGGAGAGAGATGGATCCTTTAGCTTCTGTCCACCTAAGAAGAAAGCCTTGATTGTTGTGTTGACTCATGACTGTGGTGGCAACTTGCAAGTAGGCATGGGAACAGACCAGGCCAGACCAGGCTTTATCCTTAGCAGGCCAAGCCTGTATCATCAAAATTAGGCCTGAGCCTGACCTGTAATCTGTTATAGGTTACTTTCTAAGTCCGAGCCTGACCTTTTCATAAGTTTGGTCTGGCCTGAAGCATGCTAGAAAGCCTTTTAATTGTAAAAAATGTGAAAATGTCACATACTAATTAGTCTAATACAGTTCACAGGCTAACAGGCCGAACATGCCTATGCCTATAAAAAGAATAAATCAAGATAATCACTAATAGACTCATAAATTAACAGGTCCAGGCCGGCCTGACAGACTTTATAGGCTTTTTAAAAAGCTTAGGCCTGACCTGTTAAAGACAATATGCTTTTAAATAGGTCTGAACCTGACATTTTTTAAAATCAGGCCAGGCCAGGCCATGCCGTCCACAGGCCAGGCCGAAGGCCCCTGACAGGCCGCCTTGTCTATTCCCATCCCTACTTGCAAGCTAAGATCTCTTATTTTTCCAATGAATAGTCCTGACAATTTGTTGTGAGTTCTCCTTGTATATAAAATGAAAATTAATACTATCTCTATTTTAAAATAATAGTGGTTTTGATTTTTTTTTTGTTTATTAGAAAATTAATGTACTTATATACAAATTATGTCTAGGTACATTAGTTTTCTAATGTACTAAAAAAAGTCAAAACAACTATTATTTTAGAAGGGAGAAATATATAGTTTTAAGATAAATATTTCTTTTTACCTTAAACATATTTATTTGTAAAATCTTATCTTAGATGAAAAAACAGAACACAATACAAATGAAGTTATTCTAAAAAATATATATTTTAAGATTCAATATCTCATAATTTAAATAAATATTTAATTTTCATCTTTATTTTTTTAATAACTTCATTTATACATTTTTTTTCTTGTTTTATCCTTTACCGTTAGATTTGGATAGATGTACATGGGATATATATCCACACAGCAAATCTAGGTTAACACAACAAGTTGATTTTGCTTTTATCCTAACATTGTTCACATAATTAATTGAATGGATCCCAAAAATCCTCCTAGAAAGTTCTACGTATTTTGAGTGTAAGACAAAAATAGTTTGGATATTATTATAAAGTATGGCACATGATAAACTTTTTTGCCAAGTATTTTGAAGAGATTAGTTTAAGATCATAATTCACAACTATATAGGACAAAGAAATGTTTAATTTAATTTGTCAATAAATCATATATACTCCATAACCATTAAGTCATGATGCTGAATAATTTTGACTTTTAAAGAGAAGTAATACTTCTTATTTGAATCTTATCTAAGCAATAATTATTGTGATATTATATAATACTTATTCAACTAGTCGTGGATTCTCTAACATAATAGTTGAAGAAAGTGATAAAATTAATAAGGTAACATTTGGTAGTTGTCCTAATACATAAATACAGAGACATAAAGGGACTGCGTTTCAATATTGTGTTTGATAAAAGTGGACATGACACAAAGAATGTCTCTGTATTGTATTTGGTAACAGTGGACAAGACATAGAGACATATTTAAAATAATCATAATTATACTTTTATATTAAAAAATAATAGAAAACAATTTTAAGTTTAAAAATAATCATATCAACGGATTTAAGTCATAATATATCATTAAAGGATCCAATCCATTTTTGTCAATTCCAGTTCATCTTTATTTGAGTAGACATAAATTTTATGTCTTTCCTATCCATGAACACATATTTTAGTTTATCTGTGTCTCTATCCCATAACTAAATAAGATTAGTTCCTCTTAATCTTTGGCTTTAATTATTTCTTGGAACAACTATCAAATACTAGCTAAGGGATTAATTTTTATTAGAGTTTATGACATAAACCACTCACAATGGTAGTTGCAAAAAGGCCTGAACGTGGGTCAAAATCCAGAGCTCGTTACTCCATCCACTAGAATGGACTTACTTCACAACTTGACTCATTAATAAAGTGTAAATTAAATGTCATAAATTTTAAAATGTGAGATTACATTATTTTTTAGATATATTAAAAAAGTGACTATACACTTTCAAATAAGAGATTACTCTTTTATTAAAAATTATAAATTCATGGCGGACTAGATCTAAAGAAAAACAAAGGGAATTGTAATGGTGAACAGAAATCGCGAGCAACACGTAGAGCACCACCACAACGAATACTCTATATCAATTATTGGAAACTATGATTAGGGTACAATATCATTTGACAAAGTACCAAAATTCAATGGTTGTCCTTCCTTCATTGAATCTGATGGTCCTTTGCTTGATCCAGATGGAGGAAATAAACTAGTGATCTGGTAACTTACCAAAATTCAATGCTTGCTTAAGTTGAAGGAGGATAAGACAAAGAGCAAAAATTCAGTCCTTCTGTATCTTGAAGTGAAGGTGGATGTTCACCATGATTAGGTCTAGAAGGAGGATAAGATAATGTATGCAAATTCAATGCCTTTCTATGCATGAAGATGGTGGTCGACTAGGTCCAGATGGAGGAACTGGACCCTTTGGTAAAATGCCAAAATTCAAACTCTCTTTTAAAGTGGGGATACTCTTGGCTAATGTTGCAGAACATAAAAGGCACAATAATAATACGATACCGAGGATAAATCTTAGCATGTTTTGTCTTTTTGCCATCCTCATGTTGTTGATTTACCTCTTCTTTATTTTTCGTTTACTAAACCATAGTTTCTTATCCCATTTATATAGCTTTTAGTTGGTTCTCCAATAGGGATAAAATTAGCATTAAGCATCATCATCTCAATGTCTCAACAATCTTCATATGTAGTATATTACATATCATTTTCCATTTTTTCGCCTCTCATTTACCTATTGTGCCAAAGGAGAATCTCACATATAAATATTTAGAAGGAACACAATTTTTTTATGGATATTATAACATTTTTAACAGAAAATAAGTGAGATCTTGCATTAATAATTTGACATTTAAACTACATCATTTACATATTTAACCTAAGCTAACATTATTAGATGATAACATATTATTTGTTACCACATCATATTCATATTTCATTTCCACAATTGGAAGATTAGATCTTTGGTTTCTATAAATTTCTTTTAACAACAATTATAGGTTTTTGCATGGTATTAAAAATTTATTTAGTTTTTGCTTTAGTAAACTAACTAATTATTATGGAAAAAATATTTTTTAATTGTTTTTAAGTAGGCATGTAAATTGAGTTAAGCCTTGAACTTGAATCATAAATTTTCTAGAATATTACTTAAAAAATTACTTATTTGTATTCTATTATCCTTGTTCCAAATTTATGAAAAATACTAAACTACAAAATAATATAAACACCAAGATTACACTAATTTTTTTAGAGACTTATAAAAATAAAAAGTATACACTTTGAAATTAGAGATTACTCAACTTTTAGAAAATATAAAATTTAACGCTATATAAATAAAAATATTATATAGTATAACTTTTTCAAATAGTATAAAACTAAAGACTATAATCTTTGGAATAATAAACCTTTAGGATTTTTTTGCATAAAGTAAAAATTAAAGATTGTATATTTCAAAATGTGAGATTACACTATTTTTTAGACATATTATAAAAATAAAGACAATACACTTTAAAATTAGTAATTACTCATCTTTTAGAAAATATATAATTTAAAGCTATATAATTTAAAATTTTAAATAGTATAACATTTTCAGTTAATATAAAGCTAAAAAGTATAGTCTTTGAAATAATATTTAGAATTTTTTTGAAAACGTTGAAGTTAAAGTCTATGTACTTTAAAATGTGAGATTACACCTATTTTTTAGATACATTATTCAAATAAAGACTATACACTTTGAAATTAGAGAATACTCATTTTTTATAAAATATAAAATTTAGGGCAATATAATGTAAAAATATTATCTAGTATAAGTACTTCAAAATGTATGAAGCTAAAGAGTATAGTCTTTCAAATACTAAATTTTTAGGATTTTTTTTGCATAAATTTGAAATTGAAGGTTATATACTTTAAATTTTGAGATACACAATTTTTTTTAGATATATCATAAAAGTCAAGACTAAACACTTTTAAATTTTAGAGATTACTCATTTTTTATAAAATTTAAAATTAATGGTTATATGATTTAAAATATTATATAGTATATACATTTTTCAAATAGTTAAAGCTAAAGACTATTGTCTTTGAAATTTTAGATTTTTAGGATTTTTCACATAAAGTGGAAACTGAAGGCTATATACTTTAAGATGTGATATGATATTACACTATTTTTTAAGATATATTATAAAAGACTATATAGTTTGAAATTAGAGATTACTCGTCTTTTATTAAATATAAAATTTAAGGCTATATAATTTAATATATTAAATATTATAACTTTTGCAAATAGTATAAAGGTAAATAGTTTAGTCTTTTAAATATATTAAGCTTTTAGGATTTTTTTGCATAATGTGGAAATTGAAAGACTATATACTTGAAAATGTAAGATTACATTAGTTTTTTAGAGACATTATAAAATAAATAATATACGGTATGATCTAAGAGATTGCTCTTTTATTAGAAATCATAAAACTCCTGGCAGACTAGATCTAAGGAAAAATAAAAGGAATTGCATTGGTGAATAGAAACCGCGAGCAATACGTAAAACATCGGCCACTAGGGTTACAATGATTATTAGATATACGACTAAAAATTTTATTGATTCACTCTTTATATAGAGCCAACATTTGTTTCAAAGCCTTCAAATAACTATTGATGATGGATGTTGAGGTGGGGGTACATTAGATTTGCCACTTGGCCCTGATGGAGGATAAGGTACACCTTTTGGTAACATACCGAAATTCATTGTTTTCTTTGTTTGAACGGAATGTGGTTCCTTTCCATGGTTGGGTCTAGATGGAGGGTAAGTCTCATAATTTGAAAAAGTACCAAAATTCATTGGTTGTCCTTCCTTCACTGAAGCTGGTGGTCCTTTCCTTGGTCCAGATGGAGGAACTATTGATCCCTTTGGTAACTTACCAAAATTCAATGCTTGCTTAAGTTGAACTGAAGATGGATGTCCTCCATGACTAGGTCCTGAAGGAGGATAAGACAAAGAGCCAAAATTCAGTCCTTCTGTATCTTGAAGTGAAGATGGATGTTCACCATGATTAGATCTAGAAGGAGGATAAGATAATGTATTCAAATTCAATGCCTTTCTATGCATGGAAGATGGTGGTCGGCTACGTCCAGATGGAGGAACTGGACCCTTTGGTAAAATGCCAAAATTCAAACTCTCTTTTGAAGTGGGGATACTCTTGGCTAATGTTGCAGAACATGAAAGGCACAATAATGATACGATACCGAGGATAAATCTCAGCATGTTTTGTCTTCTTGCCATCCTCATGTTGTTGATTTACCTCTTCTTTGTTTTTCGTTTACTAAATCATAGTTTCTTATCCCATTTATATAGCTTTTAGTTGGTTCTCCAATAGGGATAAAATTAGCATTAAGACGTCATCATCTCAATGTCTCAACAATCTTCATATGTAGTATATTACATATTATTTTCCATTTTTTCGCCTTTCATTTACTTATTGTGTCAAAGGAGAATCTCACATATAATGATTTAGAAGGAAAAGAAATTTTTTAGGGATATTATGACATTTTTAGCAGAAAATAAGTGAGATCTTGTCATGATAATTTGACATTTAAACTACATCATTTACATGTTTAACCTAAGCTAACATTATTAGACGATAACATATTTGTTACCACATCATATTCATATTTCATTTCCACAATTGGAAGAGTAGATCTTCGGTTTCCATAATTTATTTTTACCAACGATCATATGTTTTTGCATGGTATTAAAAATTTATTTAGTTTTCGCTTTAGTAATCTAACTAAGTATTATGGAAAAAATAGTTTTTTAATTGGTTTTAAGTAGGTATGTAAATTGATTTTAGCCTTGAACTTCAATCATAAATTTTCTAGAATATTACTTAAAAAATTAAATATTTATATTCTATTAGATATCCTTGTTTCAAATTTATTAAAAATAATAAACTCAAAAATAAACTCCAAGATTACACTAATTTTTTAGGGACATTATAAAAATAAAAATTATGCACTTTGATCTTAGAGATCACCCATCTTTTAGAAAATATAAAATTTAAGGCTATATAAATTAAAATATTATATAGTATAACTGTTTCAAATAGTATAAAACTAAAGAGTATAACCTTTGGAATATTAAACTTTTAGGGTTTTTTTTGCATAAAGTAGAAATTAAAGAGTGTATATTTCAAAATTTGAGATTACACTATTTTTTAGACATATTATAAAAATAAAGACAATACACATTGAAATTAGAAATTACTCATCTTTTTGAAAATATATAATTTAAAGCTATATAATTTATAATTTTAAATAGTATAACAATTTCAGTTAATATAAAGCTAAAAAGTATAGTCTTTGAAATATTAAATTTTTAGAATTTTTTTGAAAAGGTTGAAGTTGAAGTCTATATACTTTAAAATGTGAGATCACACCTATTTTTTAGATACATTATTCAAATAAAGACTATACACTTTGAAATTAGAGAATACTCATTTTTTATAAAATATAAAATTTAAGGCAATATAATGTAAAAATATTATCAAGTATAAGCATTTCAAAAAGTATAAAGCTAAAGAGTATAGTCTTTGAAAGACTAAATTTTTAGGATTTTTTTTGCATAAATTTGAAATTGAAGATTATATATTTTAAATTTTAAGATACACAATTTTTTTAGATATATTACAAAATTCAAGACTAAACACTTTTAAATTAGAGATTACTCAGTTTTTAGAAAATTCAAAATTAATGGTTATATGATTTAAAATATTATATAGTATATAAAATTTTCAAATAGTTAAAGCTAAAGACTATTGTCTTTGAAATTTTAAATTTTTAGGAATTTTCACATACAATGAAAATTGAAGACTATATACTTTAAAATGTGAGATTACACTATTTTTTTATATATATTATAAATGGCTTTAAAGATTGAAATTAGAGATTACACGTCTTTTATTAAATATAAAATTTAAGGATAAATAATTTTGTAATACCTTGGGTTGTCTGAGTTGTTTGAGTAAGAGATCACGGTACAACTCGGGGAGATAGAGCCAAGTGGACCCCACCTCCCCACCCCTTTTTCTTCTTTTCTCCCTTCCTTTCCCCCTCATTCCCGTCACTCTCTCTCCCTCTCATTTCCTCTCTTCTTCTTATTCCTCATGTTTTTTCTTTCTTCTCTAAATCCAAACCCAAACCCCATTAATCATCAAAGATCAAGCTAGCATTGCTCATCTAGTATATTGAGGGTAAGTGTAGAGTATTTCTTTTTCTCCATTGATATCTAGTTTCTCTAATTTTCGGATTTGGGGGTTTAGGGTTCCTAATTGGGGTTTTTGATTTTGTTGAGAGATTGAGGTTTGTGATGTGTTCTCTAGGGTCTCAACCAACTAGGGAAGCTTCGGGGAACTCATCATAGCTCCGGGTGGAGTCTTGGAGCTCTATGGAGTAATTAGTGAGTAATGGGTTATTTGTGCTTTATGTATGATTTTGATTGATTCTGTGAATTTCTGGTTATGATAGTTGATAGGGACTGAGATTGGTTGATATATAATTGATATTGCATGTTGGTTGTGTTTGATTTGGATGAGTTGTGGTGAAAATGTGGATTTGGGGATGATTTTCGCGAAGTTTTCTGCAGAATTTCGTCTCTGACCCAGGCTGTAATCGATTACTACGGGTTTGTAATCGATTACAGACTGCCAATTTTCGCAAAAATTTTCTTCAGAACGAAATTTGAAGCAGGTAATCGATTACAGCTGTACTAAAACACCATTTTTAAGACTTTAACTCAAAATTTTCATATTTTAAAGTTAGTTACTCAAATCCATTCGTTCACCACTACCCCAAACTTATTACTTGGATGTTTATGATGTCGATGTATTTATTATATGATGCTGATGTTGTGATGATGAAACGATGATGCATGAGTGCTATGTAAATGTTGTGAAGATGATGATGAATTACTTATGCTGTGATTATGAATGATATGTGCCACTAACCGCGCTAAATAAGATAAAAATTGAAGGAATTGAGAGATGGTAAAACGACCTGAGGAGGGGCATAGCTCGCGGGGTCGTAAATGGGAAACCTGATGAGGGGCATAGCTCGTGGGGTTTCTCAGTATGGTGTCTGATGAGAGGCATAGCTCACGGGACATCCATACTTCCTAATGAACATGAGTCGGGGCCGAGCTCCAGGTGTTCATAGGTTAAAAGCTACCAAGATAAAGAGACTGTATAAGAACGATGGAATCGATACATATATGTTATTGGTTTATGTTGTGACTGCATTGCACTGTTATATGTTTTATACACTGCTTATAACCTGTTTATTCACTGAGCGTATGACTCACCCATTCATACAAAACATTTTCAGATTCAGGTGCAGATCCGGAGGCGAGTCCTCCGTACCTCCAAGCTCTTAGCCTTGGTGAGCCTCAGTGTTTAGAGGCGTTAGGTTACTGTCTATTTGTCTCTGTAGTATGCTCCATGAGATTACAAACAGGACTGTCTAAGTTATTATGTGTATGTGTTGTAGTCTAATTAAGACTTGTTGTATTTATGTCGACTTCTGAGTTAAGCAGGATTTTATGACAGCATCATATGTATTACGAATCTAAGGGTGTTAATTTAAGAACCCCATTATATGTATGGATTTTATGTGACGTGTACATGTTAAGGTAGTCGTGGTTGTTGTTGTTTAGCTGTATTGTTGTGTAGAAAACAGGTTAAGGCTGACATGGGACTCGGTGTCCCATGTGCCGGTAAAGGATCCGAGTTGGGTCGTCACAAATTTAATATAATAAATATTATAACTTTTTCAAATACTATAAAGCTAAATAATGAAGTCTTTTAAATACATTAAAATTTTAGGATTTTTTTCATAATGTGGAAATTGAAAGGCTATACTTTAAAATGTGAGATTACATTAATTTTTAAAAGACATTATAAAATAAATAATATACACTATGATTTAAGAGATTACTCTTTTATTAAAAATTATTAAACTTCTGGCAGACTAGATCTAAGAAAAATTAAAAGGAATTGCATTGGTGAACAGAAACCGCAAGCAATACGTAGAGTACCACCACAAAACACAAGTGACAAATATTTTATATGAATTATAGTAAACTATGATTAGGGGTACAATGATTATTAGATATAATTAAAATTTTAATTGATTCATTCTTTAGATAGAGCCTAGATTAGTTTCAAAGCCTTCAAATAATTATTGATGATGGAGGTTGAGGTGCGGGTACATTAGATTGGCCACTTGGCCCTGATGGAGGATAAGGTACACCTTTTGGTAACATACCGAAATTCATTATTTTCTTTGTTTGAACGGAATGTGTTTCCTTTCCATGGTTGGGTCTAGATGGAGGGCAAGTCTCATCATTTGAAAAAGTACCAAAATTCCATGGTTGTCCTTCCATCACTGAAGCTGGTGGTCCTTTCCTTGGTCCAGATGGAGGAACTATTGATCCCTTTGGTAACTCACCAAAATTCAATGCTTGCTTAAGTTGAATTGAAGATGGATGTCCTCCATGACTAGGTCCTGAAGGAGGATAAGACAAAGAGCTAAAATTCAGTCCTTTTGTATCTTGAAGTGAAGGTGGATGTTCACCATGATTAGGTCTAGAAGGAGAATAAGATAATGTATTCAAATTCAATGTCTTTCTATGCATGGAAGATGGTGGTCGGCTAGGTCCAGATGGAGGAACTGGACCCTTTGGTAAAATGCCAAAATTCAAACTCTCTTTTGAAGTGAGGATACTCTTGGCTAATGTTGCAGAACATGAAATGCACAATAATGATACGATACCGAGGATAAATCTCAGCATGTTCTGTCTTATTGCCATCCACATGTTTTTGATTTACCTCTTCTTTGTTTTTCTTTTACTAAATCATAGTTCCTTAGCCCATTTATATAGCTTTTAGTTGGTTCTCCAATAGGGATAAAATTAGCATTAAGACATCATCTCAATGTCTCAACAATCTTCATATGTAGTATATTACATAACATTTTCCATTTTTTCGCCTTTCATTTACTTATTATGTCAAAGGATAATCTCACATATAATGATTTAGAAGGAAAAGAAATTTTTTTATGGATATTATGACATTTTTAACAGAAAATAAGTGAGATCTTGTCATGATAATTTGACATTTAAACTACATCATTTACATATTTAACCTAAGCTAACATTATTAGACGATAACATATTTGTTACCACATCATATTCATATTTCATTTCCACAATTGGAAGAGTAGATCTTTGGTTTCTATAAATTTCTTTTAACAACGATTTTATGTTTTTGCATGGTATTAAAAATTTATTTAGTTTTCGCTTTAGTAAACTAACTAATTATGATGGAAAAAAAATATTTTTTTAATTGTTTTTAAGCATGCATGTAAATTGATTTATGCCTTGAACTTGAATCATAAACTTTCTAGAATATTACTTAAAAATTTACCTATTCTATTATCCTTGTTTCAAATTTATGAAAAATAATAAACTCAAAAATAAACTCCAAGATTACACTAATTTTTTAGAGATACTATAAAAATAAAAGCTATACACTTTGAAATTAGAGATTACTCATCTTTTGGAAAATATAGAATTTAAGTATTATAAATAAAAATATTATATAGTATAATTTTTTCAAATAGTATAAAATTAAAGACTATAACCTTTGGAATATTAAACCTTTAGGGTTTTTTTTGCATAAATTAGAAATTAAAGAGTGTATATTTCAAAATGTGAGATTACACTATTTTTTAGACATATCATAAAAATAAAGTCAATACTCTTTGAAATTAGAAATTACTCATCTTTTAGAAAATACATAATTTAAAGCTATATAATTTAAAATTTTAAATAGTATAACATTTTCAATTAATATAAAGCTAAAAAGTATAGTTTTTGAAATATTAAATTTTTAGGATTTTTTCGAGAACGTCGAAGTTGAAGTCTATATACTTTAAAATGTGAGATTACACATATTTTTTAGATACATTATTCAAATAAAGACTATACACTTTGAAATTAGAAAATACTCATTTTTTATAAAATATAAAATTTAAGGCAATATATATGATGTAAAAATATTATCTAGTATAAGTATTTCAAAAAGTATAAAGCTAAAGAGTATAGTCTTTGAAATACTAAATTTTTAGGATTTTTTGCATAAAGTAGAAATTAAAGAGTGTATATTTCAAAATGTGAGATTACACTATTTTTTGGCATATCATAGAAATAAAGTCAATACACTTTGAAATTAGAAATTACTCATCTTTTAGAAAATATATAATTTAAAGCTATATAATTTAAAATTTTAAATAGTATAACATTTTCAATTAAAATAAAGCTAAAAAGTATAGTCTTTGAAATATTAAATTTTTATTTTTTCGAGAACGTTGAAGTTGAAGTCTATATACTTTAAAATGTGAGATTACACCTATTGTTTAGATACATTATTCAAATAAAAACTATACACTTTGAAATTAGAGAATACTCATTTTTTATAAAATATAAAATTTAAGGCAATATATATAATGTAAAAATATTATCTAGTATAAGTATTTCAAAAAGTATAAAGCTAAAGAGTATAGTCTTTGAAATACTAAATTTTTAGGATTTTTTTTTGCATAAATTTGAAATTGAAGGTTATATACTTTAAATTTTGAGATACACAATTTTTTTAGATATATTATAAAAGTCAAGACTAAACACTTTTAAATTAGAGATTACTCATTTTTTAGAAAATTTAAAATTAATGGTTATATGATTTAAAATATTATATAGTATATAAAATTTTCAATAGTTAAAGCTAAAGACTATTGTCTTTGAAATTTTAAGTTTTTAGGATTTATCACATAAAGTGGAAATTGAAGGCTATATACTTTAAGATGTGATATTACACTAATTTTTAGATATATTATAAAAGACTATATAGTTTGAAATAAATATAAAATTTAAGGCTATATAATTTAATATAATAAATATTATAACTTTTTCAAATAGTATAAACTAAATAGTATAGCCTTTTAAATATATTAAGTTTTTAGGATTTTTTTGCACAATATGGAAATTGAAAGGCTACATACTTTAAAATGTGAGATTACATTAGTTTTTTAGAGACATTATAAAATAAATAATATACGGTATGATTTAAGAGATTGCTCTTTTATTAGAAATCATAAAACTCCTGGCAGACTAGATCTAAGGACAAATAAAAGGAATTGCATTGGTGAATAGAAACCGCGAGCAATACGTAGAGCACCGGCCACCAGGGTTACAATGATTATTAGATATAAGATTAAAATTTTTATTGATTCATTCTTTATATAGAGCCGACAATTTTTTCAAAGCCTTCAAATAACTATTGATGATGGATGTTGAGGTGGGGGTACATTAGATTTGCCACTTGGCCCTGATGTAGGATAAGGTACACCTTTTGGTAACATACCGAAATTCATTATTTTCTTTGTTTGAACGGAATGTGGTTCCTTTCCATGGTTGGGTCTAGATGGAAGGAAAGTCTCATCATTTGAAAAAGTACCAAAATTCAATGGTTGTCCTTCCTTCACTGAAGCTGGTGGTCCTTTCCTTGGTTCAGATGGAGGAACTAATGATCCCTTTGGTAACTCACCAAAATTCAATGCTTGCTTAAGTAGATTTGAAGATGGATGTCCTCCATGACTAGGTCCTGAAGGAGGATAAGAGAAAGAGCCAAAATTCAGTCTTTTTGTATCTTGAAGTGAAGGTGGATGTTCACCATGATTAGGTCTAGAAGGAGGATAAGATAATGTATTCAAATTCAATGTCTTTCTATGCATGGAAGATGGTGGTCAGCTAGGTCCAGATGGAGGAACTGGACCCTTTGGTAAAATGGCAAAATTCAAACTCTCTTTTGAAGTGGCGATACTCTTGGCTAATGTTGCAGAACATGAAATGCACAATAATGATACGATACCGAGGATAAATCTCAACATGTTCTGTCTTATTGCCATCCGCATGTTGTTGATTTACCTCTTCTTTGTTTTTCTTTTACTAAATCATAGTTCCTTAGCCCATTTATATAGCTTTTAGTTGGTTTTCCAATTGGGATAAAATTAGCATTAACACTTCATCTCAATGTCTCAACAATCTTCATATGTATATGTAGTATATTACATAACATTTTCCATTTTTTCGCCTTTCATTTACTTATTGTGTCAAAGGAGAATCTCACATATAATGATTTAGAAGGAAAAGAAATTTTTTATGGATATTATGACATTTTAAACAGAAAATAAGTGAGATCTTGTCATGATAATTTGACATTTAAACTGTCACGACCCAACTCGGATCGTGACCGGCACATGGGACACCGAGTCCCATGTCAGCCTTAACATGTGATTCACACACAATCTAGCTAACCAACAACAGCCACAACTACTTTAACATGCATTCATACATAAAATCCATACATAAATAGGGTTCTCAAGTATCACCCATAAATCCATAATACATATAATACGGCCATGATATCATGCTCAACCCATAAGTTAGCATAAATCCAACAGAAATGTAACCAGTCTTAATTAGACTTACAACACATACATAACTTAGACAATCCTGTTTGTAAACCTATGGAGCATACTACTGACATAAAAGAAAATAACCTACCGCCTCTAATCACCGAGGCTCACCAAAGCTAAGAGCTTGGAGGGACGGAAGGACTCGCCTCTTGATCTGCACCTGAATCTGAAAATGGTTTGTATGAATGGGTGAGTCATACGCTTAGTGAATAATAGATTAAAAACAGTTTATGCAACAATATCATGATCACATATACAACCATAGCAATTCTTCACGTAATCACCATGCAACACATTCCGCAATTCGTCTTATGTATTGTTATTACAAGTGTATTTATTATTAGAGATCCCGGGAGCCCAGCCCCCCCTCGGATCTGTAGTCCCGGGAGCCCAGCCCCTCCTCAGACTTTTAGTCCCGGGAGCCTAGCTCCTCCTCAGACTTTATTAAATCTCGACCCCGTGAGCTATGCCCCCCTCAGGCCAAACCAACCAATCTTAATCATCCTTTAATTAATATCGTTTTGTATTCATACATCGCATCGTATTCATATCATCGTCATAATAACATCATAAACAGCCCAATATCAAGTTTGGGTTAGTGGTGAACATATGGATTTGAAAACGTAACTTAAATGTATAAAGATTTGAGTTAAGGTCTTAAAAATGGTGTTTTAGTGCAGTTGTAATCAATTACAGACATCTGTAATCGATTACCTGTTTCAAATTTCGTTCTGAAGAAAATTTTTATGAAAATTGGCCACCTGTAATCGATTACATTCCCGCAGTAATCGATTACAGGGTATTGGTAATCGATTACAGTAATCGATTACCAATTCGCTGTAATCGATTACAGCCTGGGTCAGAGACGAAATTCTGCAGAAAATCACGTGAAATTCATCTCCAAATCCACATTTTCACCACATCCCATCCAAATCAAACACAACCAACATACAATATCAATTATATATCAACCAATCTCAGTCCCTATCAACTATCATAGCAAGAAATTTACAATATCATTCAAAATCAAACATAAACCATAAATAACCAATTACTCACAAATTACTCCAAAGAGCTCCAAGACTCCCGCCGGAGCTAGGATGAGTTTCCCGAAGCTTCCCTAGATGGTTGAGACCCTAGAGAATACATCACAAACCTCAATCTCTCAACAAAATCAAAAACCTCAATTAGGAACCCTAAACCCCCAAATCCGAAAATTAGAGAACCTAGACATCAATGGAGAAAAAGAAATACTCTACACTTACCCTCAATATACTAGATGAGCAATGCTAACTTGATCTTTGATGATTAATGGGGTTTGGGTTTGGATTGGAGAATGAAGAAAAGGGTGAGGAAGAAGAAGAAGAGAGAAGAAGAGAGGGAGAGAGAAAGAAACGTGAATGAGGGGGAAGGAAGGAGGAAAAGGAAAGAAAAAGAGGGGAAAGGTGGGGCCCACGTGGTCCTATCTCCCCGGTTGTACCGTGATCACTCACTCAAACTAACTCAGACTACCCCAGGTATTACATAAACTACATCATTTACATGTTTAACCTAAGCTAACATTATTAGACGATAACATATTTGTTACCACGTCATATTCATATTTCATTTCCACAATTGGAAGAGTAGATCTTTGGTTTCTATAAATTTCTTTTAACAACGATTATATGTTTTTGCATAGTATTAAAAATTTATTTAGTTTTCGCTTGAGTAATCTAACTAAATATTATGGGAAAAAAATATTTTTTTAATTGGTTTTAAGTAGGTATGTAAATTGATTTAAGCCTTGAACTTGAATCATAAATTTTCTAGAATATTACTTAAACAATTACCTATTTGTATTCTATTATATATCCTTGTTTCAAATTTATGAAAAATAATAAACTCAAAAGTAAACTCCAAGATTATACTAATTTTTTAGAGACATTATAAAAATAAAAATTATGCACTTTGAAATTAGAGATCACTCATCTTTTAGAAAATACAAAATTTAAGGCTATATAAATCAAAATATTATATAGTATAACTGTTTCAAATAGTATAAAACTAAAGACTATAACCTTTGAAATATTAAATCTTTAGGATTTTTTTTACATAAAGTGTAAATTAAAGAGTGTATATTTCAAAATGTGAGATTACATTATTTTTTAGACATATTATAAAAATAAAGAGAATACACATTAAAATTAGAAATTACTCATCTTTTAGAAAATATATAATTTAAAGCTATATAATTTAAAATTTTAAATATATACTATATAGTATAAAATTTTCAATTAATATAAAGCTAAGAAGTATAGTCTTTATAATATTAAATTTTTAGGATTTTTTCGAGAATGTTGAAGTTAAAGTCTATATACTTTAAAATGTGAGATTACACCTATTTTTTAGATACATTATTCAAATAAAGACTATACACTTTGAAATTAGAGAATACTCATTTTTTTATAAAATATAAAATTTAAGGCAATATAATGTAAAAATATTATCAAGTATAAGTATTATTTCAAAAAGTATAAAGCTAAAGAGTATAGTCTTTGAAAGACTAATAAATTTTTAGGATTTTTTTTTGCATAAATTTGAAATTGAAGGTTATATACTTTAAATTTTGAGATACACAATTTTTTTAGATATATTATAATAAAAGTCAAGACTAAACACTTTTAAATTAGATATTACTCATTTTTTAGAAAATTTAAAATTAATGGTATATATAATTTAAAATATTATATAGTAATAAAATTTTCAAATAGTTAAAACTAAAGACTATTGTCTTTGAAATTTTAAGTTTTTAGGATTTTTCACATAAAGTGGAAGTTGAAGGCTATATACTTTAAAATGTGAAGGTTATATACTATAAATGTGAGATTACACTAATTTTTTAGATATATTATAAAAGACTATATAGTTTGAAATTAGAGATTACTCGTCTTTTATTAAATATAAAATTTAAGGCTATATAATTTAATATAATAAATATTATAACTTTTTCAAATAGTGTAAAGCTAAATAGTATAATCTTTTAAATATATTAAATTTTTAGGATTTTTTGCATAAATGTAAAAATTGAAAGGCTATATACTTTAAAATGTGAGATTACATTAATTTTTTAGAGACATTATAAAATAAATAATATACGTTATGATTCAAGAGATTACTCTTTTATTAGAAATTATAAAACTCTTGGCAGACTAGAACTAAGGTGTCACGACCCAACTCGGATCCGTGACCGGCACATGGGACTCCGAGTCTCATATCAGCCTTAATCTGTTTTCCGCACAACAATCCAGCTAAATAACAATAATCACAACTACTTTATGTAATACCTCGGGTATTCTGAGTTAGTTTGAGTAAGAGATCACAGTACAACCGGGGAGATAGAACCAAGTGGGTCCCACCTCCCCACTCTTTTCCTTCCTTTTTCCCTTTTCTCTCTTTCACTCCCGTAACCCCACCCCCCTAATTCTCACAATTCCATCTTCTTTCCCTCACCATTTCTCTTTCTCTCAAATCTCAACCAAATCTCCATCAATCTTCAAGATTCAAGTTAGCATTGTTCATCTAGTATATTGTGGGTAAGTGTAGAGTATTTCTTTTGCTCCATTGATGTCTATTTCCCTTCAATCTCGGTTTTGGGGTTTAGGGTTCATATTTGGGGGTTTTTGATTTCGTTGAGAATCTGAGGTTTATGATGTGTTCTCTAGGGTCTCAACCAACTAGGGAAGCTCCGGGTAACTCGTCCTAGCTCCGGGTAACTCGTCCTAGCTCCGGGTGGTGTCTTGGAGCTCATTGGAGTAATTTGTGAGTAATGGGTTATTTATGGTTTATGTTTGATGTTGATTGATATTGTGAATTTCTTGCTATGGTAGTTGATAGGGACTGAGATTGGTTGATATAAGATTGATATTGTATGTTGGTTGTGTTTGATTTGGATGGGTTGTGGTGAAAATGTGGATTTGGAGATGATTTTCGCGAAGTTTTCTGCAGATTTTCGTCACTGACCCAGGCTGTAATCGATTACAGCGAATTGGTAATTGATTACTGTAATCGATTACCAAAACTCTGTAACCGGTTACTGTAATCGATTACTGCGGGTTTGTAATCGATTACAGACTGCTTATTTTCGCAAAAATTTTCTTCAGAACGAAATTTGAAGCTGGTAATCGATTACATCAGTACTAAAACTCTATTTTCAAGACTTTAACTCAAATTCTTTATACATTCAAGTCATGCTTTCAAATCCATTCGTTCACCACTACCCCAAACCCGATACTGGCTGTTTATGATGTTATGTTGATGATGATTGAATGAAATGCAAATATGTGATTATGAAATGATAATTTGGCATTGGATGAAATTGGATGTGTGAGAATTTAGAAATTTCTTTGTTTATGTAATAATATGATAAAGACATGATGATGATTTGATGTCGTTGTGTCTATGATATGATGCTGATGATGTGATGATGAAACGATGATGCATGAGTGATATGTAAATGGTGTGATGATGATGCGATGACGATGAATCAATGATAATTAAGATTTAAGACATAAACCATATATATTTATATACGAAAGGAATTCGAAGGCAGGATCAGTTTGGATCCGACCTGAGAAGGGGCTGGGCTCCCGGGGTCGAAGGACTTAAGGGCCTGAGGAGGGGCGGGGCTCCCGGGGTTCTTAGGTTATTATGTCTGAGGATGGGCGGGGCTCCCGGGACAGTAATGAGGATCTGAGGAGGGGCTGGGCTCTCGGGATCCATAAACGAAAAATACATATCGAGACATACGGAAATGTAAAACGAATTAACGTACGAGGACTTGTGATAAAGAAACCGGATCGTATGTGGTACGCATTATTGCATAAATTTGTTGATGCTTGTTTATGCTATATGTGTCAATTATAAACTGTTTATAATCCTTATTCACTGAGCGTATGACTCACCCATTCATACAAAACATTTTCAGTCACAGGTGCAAAGCAAGGGATGGACTCGTCCGTACCTCCGAGCTCTTAGCATTGGTGAGCCTTAATGGGCAGAGGCGTTATGTCCTTGTCTGTTGTCTATGTAGTCTGCTCCATAGGTTTACAAACAGGATTGTCTATGTTATGTGTATTTGATGTAGTCTAATTAAGACTTGTTGTATTATGTTGATTCTGAGTTAAGTAGAATGTTATGTTGGATTGAATGGGTTATGAGTATAGGAGTGATACTTGAGGACCCTATTATATGTAGGGATTATACGTGTTGTGTGTTATTAAAGTAGTTGTGGCTGTTGTTGTTTAGCTTGATATTGTGTGGATTCCAGGTTAAGGCTGACATGGGACTTGGTGTCCCATGTGCCGGTCACGGATCCGAGTTGGGTCGTGACACTTTAACAACACACATCCCATAAATCCATACATATAATAGGGTTCTTAATGTATCAGCCCCATTGTTATCAAACTCTCGAGTCAACTCATAGACTCTTACGAGTTTACGATTCTAGACCATAGAAACAAGTTGACTCGCATGTAAACTCTCTTTTTAGTAGACTCGGGTAGACTCTAGCAGACTCGTGCAAACTCTGTCAAACTCGCGAGTTTATGAGAGAGTTTACGAGTTTGATATGCCTACACAAAATTACCAAAACGACATCAATTTTAATGTTAAAGTGACCATTATACACTAAATATCACTATGATACCCCTATTTATTTAACAAATCTAGGCTTTTGAAACCTTTCATGGTTTCAGCCTCTTCTCAGTCCCTCACTCTAGTTTCTTCTCAACATCACCCGCCACCTCACCTCCGACCTATCGTAGCCTCACCTCTGCCTCACGGTTCTTTCAGTCGCCGCCTCACCTCATCTATCTCTGGCAGCTCCTCAACACTACCTCACCTTCTCTCTTCAGAAAGCCTCAAGAATTGCAATCAATCTTAACACCAATATATATATAAATATATAATAATTGTGATTGTTGATAACATCTGTAATTTCTGGGTTCTGGTTCTCTTTTGGTAGTTAATTTTGAATTATTTTATGATTTTGTTCATTCTAGTTCTATTATAATTCATTCGGGTTCTGTGTTAACTTACGTTAATCTGTGTTAATTTAAGTTAATGTATGATTTGATTTGGTTGGACTTGAATTGACTATTTGTGTTTATGAGTTATAAATTTGCAATGTGTTTTATGATACCTTACTTTCAATTCTATGTAATAGTTTTATGTTACCTTTCTTTATATTCTATGTTTAATAATATAATTTTTAAACATATTTTAATAGTTACGTAAACTCGTACGAGTTTACGAGTCGAGTTCACGGAGCTCCTACGAGTTTGCTTAGACTCTCGAGTTTGATTACCTTGATCAGCCCTATATTCATAATATATATAATACTGCCATAATATCCTGCTTAACTCAGAAGTCAACATAACACAACAGAAATTCAACAAGTCTTAATTAGACTACAACACATACATAACTTAGACAATCATGTTTGTAATCTTATGGAGCACTCTACGGAAACAACAGACTATAACGTAACGCCTCTATACGGCGAAGCTCACCAAAGCTAAGAGCTTGGAGGAACGGAAGGACTCGCCCCCTGATCTGCACCTGAATCTGAAAAGGTTATGTATGAATCGGTGAGTCATACGCTCAGTGAATAACAGATTAAATATAATTTATGATACCGCAACCAACAAATACCTATGAGTATCTACAATACACGATCATAATATCCTAATAACTTATGCGTCAAACTCGTCTCATGTTCCCTCTTTAGTTAAATGTGTTTTACTTATGGATCCCGGGAGCCCCGCCCCTCCTCAGATCCTTATTTATGTCCCGGGAGCCCAGCCCCTCCTCGGACTTATACTTTAAGGAACCCCGGGAGCCCCGCCCCTCCTCAGGTTCCTAATCTTTGACCCCGGGAGCCCTGCCCCTCCTCAGGTCGTGTCACCAATTTGTACTTACTTTCGAATTTTGTTCTCCTGCATAATACCTATCTCACATAGATGCATTACCGTTCATACTCCTATCATCGTCGTATCATAACACAACAACATCAAATCATCATCGTATCATCATCACACCCTTTACATACCATTAACGCATCATTGTTTCATCATCATCATATCATTAATCATATTATCATCATATCTTTATCATATTATTACATAAAACAACGTAATTTCTAGATTTCCACACATCCAATCTCATCCAATACGAAATTATCATCATAAATGCTCAAGTGTCAAGTTTTCGGGTAGTGGTGAACGAGGGGAAATGGAGGTATAACTTAAACACATGAAAGCAATGAGTTAGAATCATAAAAATGAAGTTTTTACACTGTGTAATCGATTACAAACTCACTGTAATCGATTACAGCAGCAAAATTTGGTTCTGGAAGATGATTTTTCGCAAATATACAGCCTTGTAACCGATTACCAATTCGTGTAATCGATTACAGCCTTTAAAATATGATTTTTGTAAATTTTTACTCTGTGTAATCGATTACGTAATCAATTACCATTTCGTGGTAATCGATTACCAACAACACCAGTTGCAATTTTCTGCGAAAAATAACGTGAAAAACTTCCCCAAATCCACTTTTTCACCACAACCCATCCAAACCAAACATAACCAACATGCAATACCAATCATATATCAACCAATCTCAGTCCCTATCAACTATCATAGCAAGAAATTTACAATAACATTCAAAATCATACATAAACCATAAATAACCCATTACTCACAAAATACTCCAATGGAGTTCATGGCTCAATCCATAGCTAGGATGAGTTGCCCAGAGCTTCCATAGTTGATTGAGACCCTAGAGAACACATCAAAATCCTCAGATTCTCAACAAAATCAAAAACCCCCAATTTAAACCCTAAAACCCCAAAACCGAGATTGGAGAGAAATAGACATCAATGGAGAGAAAGAAATACTCTACACTTACCCAAAATATACTAGATGAGCAATGCTAACTTGATCTTGAACATAAATGGAGTTTTGATGAGAAATTGGAGAGGGAGAGATGAGATGAGGAAGAAGAAGAATTATGTGAAATGAGGGGGAGTGGGTTACGGGAAATGAAGGAAAGAAAGGGGGAAAAGAAAAGAAAAAGGGTGGGGAGCTGGGGCCCACTTGGCTCTATCTCCCTGGTGCATCGTGATCTCTTACTCAAACTAACTCAGAATACCCGAGATATTACATAAGGAAAAATAAAAGGAATTGCATTGGTGAATAGAAACAACAAGCAATACGTAGAGCACCACCACAAAACACAGGAAACAAATATTTTATATGAATCATAGTAAAATACAATTAGGGGTACAATGATTATAAGATATAAAATTAAAATTTTAATTCATTCATTCTTTAGATAGAATCTACATTTGTTTCAAAGCCTTCAAATAACTATTGATGATGAATACTGAGGTGGGGGTATATTAGATTTTCCACTTAAGTGCCAAAATTCAATGGTTGTCCTTCCTTTATTGAAGCTGATGGTCCTATTCTTGGTCCAAATGGAGGAACTATTGATCCCTTTGGTAACTTACCAAAATTCAATGTTTGCTTAAGTTAATGTCCTCCATGACTAGGTCCTGAAGGAGGGTAAGACAAAGAGTTAAAATTCAGCCCTTCGGTATGTTTAAGTGAAGGTGAAAGTCCTCCATGACTAGGTTTTGGAGGAGGATAAGAATGTCCTCCATGACTAGGTCCTGAAGGAGGATAAGACGACAAAGAGTCAAAATTCAGTCCTTCTATATGTTTAAGTGAAGGTGAATGTCCTCCATGGCTAGATTCTGGAGGAGGATAAGAATGTCCTCCATGACTAGGTCCTAAAGGAGGATAAGACAAAGAGCCAAAATTCAGCCTTTTTATATGTTTAAGTGAAGGTGAATGTCCTCCATGATTAGGTTCTGGAGGAGGAAAAGAATTTCCTCCATGACTAGGTCCTGAAGGAGGATAAGACAAAGAGCCAAAATTCAGCCCTTTTATATGTTTAAGTGAAGGTGAATGTCCTCCATGACTAGGTTCTGGAGGAGGAAAAGAATCTCCCCCATGACTAGGTCCTGAAGGAGGATAAGACAAAGAGCCAAAATTCAGCCCTTCTATATGTTTAAGTGAAGGTGAATGTCCTCCATGACTAGATCTTGGAGGAGGATAAGAATGTCCTCCATGACTAGGTCCTGAAGGAGGATAAGACAAAGAGCCAAAATTCAGCCCTTCTGTATGTTTAAGCGAAAGTGAATCTCCTCCATGACTAGGTCCTGAAGGAGGAGGATAAGATAATGTATGCAATTTCAATGCCTTTCTATGAATGGATGATGGTGGTTGGCTAGGTCTAGGTGGAGGAACTGGCCCCTTTGATAAAATGCCAATATTCAAACTCTCTTTTGAAGTGGGGATACTCTTAGCTAATGTTGCAGAACATGAAAGACACAATAATGATACGATACTGAGGATAAATCTCAGCATGTTTTGTCCTATCGCCATCCTCATGTTGCTAATTTACCTCTTCTTCTTTTTTTCTTTTACTAAATCATAGTTCCTTAGCCCATTTATATAGCTTTTAGTTGGTTCTCAAATAGGAATAAAATTAGCAGCAAGATATGATCTCAATTCTCAATATCTCAACAATCTTTATATTAGTATATTACATATCCTTTTCCATTTTTTCACCTTTTATTTACTTAGTGTGTTAAAGGAGAATCTCACATATTAGAAGGATAATAAATTCTTTATGGATATTATGACATTTATAACATAAAATAAGTGAAATAATCTTGTCTTAATAATTTGACATTTAAACTACATGATTTACATGTTTAGCATAAGGTAACATTATATTATTAGAAGATAACATATTTGTTACCACATCATATTCATATTTCATTTCCACAATGGGAAGAGTAAATCTTTGGTTTCTATGAATTTCTTTCAAGAACGATTATATCTTTTTGCTCTAGTAAACTAACTAATTAGTTTGAAAAAATATATTTTTTAATGGTTTTTAAATAGGCATGTAAATTGATTTAAGCGTTGAACTTGAATCATAAATTTGCTAGAATATAATTGAAAAATTGAACTATGTGTATTATATTTATCAGAGTTTCAAATTTATGAAAAAATATCAAACTCAAAAGTAAAATCCAAGATTACACTATTTTTTTAGAGACATTATAAAATGATAGACTGTACACTTTGAAATAAGAGATTACTCATTTTTTTAGAAAATTTAAAATTTAAGACTATATAATTTAAAATATTATATAGTATAACTTTTTCAAATAATATAAAGCTAAATATTATAGTCTTTGAAATATTAAAATTTTAGGATTTTTTTACATAAATTGAAAATTGAAGATTATATACATTAGAATGTGACATTACACTATTCTTGTAGATACCTTATAAAAATAAAAACTATACACTTTGAAATTAGAGATTACTCATGTTTTAGAAAATATAAATTTAAGGATATATAATTTTAAAATATTATATAGGATAAGTTTTTCAAACAATATAAAGCTAAAGAGAGTATAACCTTTGAAATATTAAATTTTTTGGATTTTTTTGCATAAATTAAAAATTGAAGGATATATACTTTAAAATGTAAAATTTCACTATTTTTTAGATAGGTTATCTATTACTACTTATAAAGACAATTGACAAAAAATTAGTTACATTTTGGTCTCTAAAAATAATATTAATAAAATAAAAAATTATAACTTCTCTTCTTTAACTTCTTTACAATAACTACCTCTATCATTTCATTTATTTTCTCAACTTTAAAATATATTAGATATTCAAATTAATGTAAGCATTAAAATAAATATTATTAATTTTACAAACACAATTAAAATAAATAATATATATTATTGACTATAATAGTTTTTTTTATAAAAAAAATGCGACTTGATAGGCACACACATGTATCTATCAATATCTAGTCGTGTATAAAAATAATAAAGAAATCTCACATTTTGGAGTATATGTCACGACCCAACTCGGATCGTGACCGGCACATGGGACACTGAGTCTCATGTCAGCCTTGACCTGTAATCCACCCAATAATTCAGCTAAACAACAACAGCCACAACTACAATAACATACACACATACATAAGATCCATACATATAGTCTGGTCATAACATTCAGCTTAATCCATAAACCATCATACACAATCCCTACATCTAGATATATATGTCATACATGTCCATAAATAAGTCTAACAACATTAACACAACAATAGTAAGTCTTACATAGACTTATACAACATTCATCCACTATCCTAGTCCAAGGAAATCATGTCTGTAACATAAGGAGCATACACTAGATATGAAATACATAATGCCTCTACACATGAGGCTCACCAAATCTAAGAACTCGGAGGAACGGATGAACTCGTCCCTTGATCTGCACCTTATCTGAAAACATATTGTATGAATGGGTGAGTCATACGCTCAGTGAATAAACAGGTTATAAGCAGTGTATGTAGGATACAACAGTACAAGGCAGCTACAAAATAAACCCAATATATATATATATATATATCAATTTCATCGTTCTTATACAGTCTCTTTATCTTGGTAGCTTTTAACCTATGAACACCTGGAGCACAGCCCCGACTCATGTTCATAGGTAGTATGGATGTCCCGCGAGCTATGCCCCTCATCAGACACCATACTGGGAAACCCCGCGAGCTATGCCCCTCATCAGGTTTCCCATTTACGACCCCGCGAGCTATGCCCTTCATCAGGTTTCCCATTTACGACCCCGCGAGCTATGCCCCTCCTCAGGTCGTTTTACCATCTCTTAATTCATTCAATTTTTATCTTACTTAACGCTGTTAGTGGCACATATCATTCATAATCACTCACTCATAATCACAGCATAATCAATTCATCATCATCATTACAACAGTTCAATATCGAGTTTGGGGTAGTGGTGAACGAGTGGATTTGAATACATAACTTAAAAGTATAAGAATTTGAAGTTAAAGTCTTAAAAATAGAGTTTTTGTACTGATGTAATCAATTACAGGCCTCTGTAATCGATTACCAGCTTCAAATTTCGTTTTGAAGAAAATTTTTGCGAAAATAAGCTGTCTGTAATCGATTACAGAGTCTTGGTAATCGATTACAGTAATCAATTACCAATTCGCTGTAATCGATTACAGCCTGGGTCAGAGACGAAATTCTGCAGAAAACTTTGCGATAATCATCTCCAAATACACATTTTCACCACAACCCATCCAAATCAAACACAACCAACATGCAATATCAATTATATATCAACCAATCTCAGTCCCTATCAACTATCATAACAAGAAATTCACAGATTCAATCAAAATCATACATAAACTACAAATAACCCATTACTCGCTAATTACTCTAATGAGCTCCAAGACACCACCCGGAGCTAGGATGAGCTACCCGGAGCTTCCCTAGTTGAATGAGACCCTAGAGAACACATCATAAACCTCAGATTCTCAACAAAATCAAAAAATCCCAATCTTGAGCCCTAAAACCCCAAATCCGAAAATTAGAGAAAATAGACATCAATGGAGAAAAAGAAATACTCTACACTTACCCTCAATATACTAGATGAGCAATGCTAACTTGATCTTTTGATGATTAATGGGGTTTGGGTTTGGATTTTGAGAAGAAAGAAAGGGGTGAGGAAGAAGAAGAAGAGAGAAAATGAGAGGGAGAGAGAGTGACGTGAAAAAATGGGAGAAAGAAGGAAAATGGAAGGAAAAAGAGAGGGGAGGTGGGGTGGGGCCCACGTGGTCCTATCTCCCCGGGTGTACCGTGATCTCTTACTCAAACAAACTCGTCCTTACTCACAATTTGAAAGCTAGGGCCACGTGGGCCCCACCTCCCCTCTCTTTTTCCTTCCCTTTTCCTTCTTTCTCCCCTCTTTTCACGTCACTCTCTCTCCCTCTCATCTTCTCTCTTCTTCTTCTTCCTCACCCCTTTCTTTCTTCTCAAAATCCAAACCCCAAACCCCATTAATCATCAAAGACCAAGTTAGCATTGCTCATCTAGTATATTGAGGGTAAGTGTAGAGTATTTCTTTTTCTCCATTGATGTCTATTTTCTCTAATTTTTCGGATTTGGGGTTTTAGGGCTCAAGATTGGGATTTTTGATTTTGTTGAGAATCTGAGGTTTATGATGTGTTCTCTAGGGTCTCATTCAACTAGGGAAGCTCCGGGTAACTCATCCTAGCTCCGGGTGGAGTCTTGGAGCTCATTGGAGTAATTTGTGAGTAATGGGTTATTTGTAGTTTATGTATGATTTTGATTGAATCTGTGAATTTCTTGTTATGATAGTTGATAGGGACTGAGATTGGTTGATATATAATTGATATTGCATGTTGGTTGTGTTTGATTTGGATGGGTTGTGGTGAAAATGTGGATTTGGAGATGATTTTCGCGAAGTTTTCTGCAGAATTTCGTCTCTGATCCAGGCTGTAATCGATTGCAGCGAATTGGTAATCGATTATTGCGGGTTTGTAATCGATTACAGACAGCTTATTTTCGCAAAAATTTTCTTCAGAACGAAATTTGAAGCATGTAATCGATTACAGAGGCCTGTAATCGATTACATCAATACAAAAACTCTATTTTTAAGACTTTAACTTCAAATTCTTATACTTTTAAGTTATGTACTCAAATTCATTCGTTCACCACTACCCCAACTCGATATTGAACTGTTGTAATGATGATGATGAATTGATTATGAATGAGTGATTATGAATTATATGTGCCACTAACAGCGTTAAGTAAGATAAAAATTGAATGAATTAAGAGATGGTAAAACGACTTGAGGAGGGGCATAGCTCGTGGGGTCGTAAATGGGAAAACTGATGAGGGGCATAGCTCGCGGGGTTTCCCAGTATGATGTCTGATGAAGGGCATAGCTCGCGGGACATCCATACTACCTATGCACATGAATCAAGGCCGTGCTCCAGGTGTTCATAGGTTAAAAGCTACCAAGATAAAGAGACTGTATGAGAACGATGAAGTTGATATATATATATATTTGGTTTATGTTGTAAATGCTTTGTACTGTTGTATCCTACATACACTGCTTATAACCTGTTTATTCACTGAGCGTATGACTCACTCATTCATGCAATATGTTTTCAGATCAAGGTGCAGATCAAGGGACGAGTTCATCCGTTCCTCCAGGTTCTTAGATTTGGTGAGCCTCATGTGTTAGAGGCATTAAGTAGTTTATTATCTAGTGTATGCTCCTTATGTTACAGACAGGATTTCCTTGGACTAGGATAGTGGATGGATGTTGTATAAGTCTATGTAAGACTTACTGTTGTTGTGTTGATGTTGTTAGACTTATTTATGGACATGTATGACATATATATTTAGATGTAGGGATTGTGTATGATGGTTTATGGATTAAGCTGAATGTTATGACCAGGCTATATGTATGGATCTTATGTATGTGTGTATGTTATAGTAGTTGTGGTTGCTGTTGTCTAGCTGGATTATTGTGTGGATTACAGGTCAAGGCTGACATGGGACTCGGTGTCCCATGTGCCGGTCACGATCCGAGTTGGGTCGTGACACTATAGTCTTTGTTTTATAGCGTTTCTAGAAAAATAGAGAAATCTCACATGTTAAAGTGTATAGCCTTCAATTTGTAGTATATGTAAAAAAATCATGTAATTTCATAATTTAAAATCTATAGTCTTTTTTTATAGTGTTTCTTAAAAAATAGAGAAATTTCACATTTTAAAGTATATAGTCTTCAAATTCTACTATATGTTAAAAAAAATGTAATTTCATATTTTAAAGTCTATAGTCATTGTTTTATAGCGTTTCTAGAAAAATAAAGAAATCTCAAATGTTAAAGTGTATAGCCTTAAATTTGTAGTATATGTAAAAAGTCATGTAATTTCAAATTTTAAAGTCTATATGTCTTTGTTTTATAGTGTGTCGAGGGAAATAGAGAAATCTCACATTTTAAAGTATAAAGCTTTCAATTTCTACTATATGTAAAAAAGTCATGTAATTTCATAATTTAAAGTCTATAGTTTTTTTTTATACTGTTTCTAGAAAAATAGAGAAATCTTGCATTTTAAAGTGAATAGTCTTCAATTTCTATTATATGTAAAAAGGTCATGTAATTTCATATTTTAAAGTATATAGTCTTTATTTTATAGTGTTTCTAGAAAAAATAGAGAAATCCCACATGTTAAAGTCTATAGCCTTCAATTTGTAGTATATGTAAAAAGTCATGTATATTTCATATTTTAAAGTCTATAGTTTTTGTTTTATAGTGTTTCTAGAAAAATAGATAAGTCTTACATTTTAAAGTATATAGCCTTCAATTTCTAGTATATGTAAAAAAATCATGTAATTTCATAATTTAAAATCTATAGACTTTTTTTATAGTGTATAACAAAAATAGAGAATTATGACATTTTAAAGTATGTAGTCTTCATTTTCTTCTATATGTAAAAAAATTGTGTAATTTCATAATTTAATGTTTATAGTCTTTGTTTATGGTGTTTCTAGAAAAACAGAGAAATCTCACATTTGAAAGTATATAGCCTTCAATTTCTACTATATGTACAAAAATCTTGTAATTTCATAATTTAAAGTCTGTAGTATTTGTTTTATAATGTGTCTAGAAAAATAGAGAAATCTTACATTTTAAAGTATATGGTCTTCAATTTCTACTATATGTAATAAAAAAAGCCATGTAATTTCATAATTTAGAATCTATAGTCTTTGTTTTATAGTGTTACTAGAAAAATAGAGAAATCTCACATTTTAAAGTCTATAGTCTTCAATTTCTACTATATGTAAAAAAAATCATGTAATTTCATATTTTAAACTCTATAGTCTTTGTTTTATAGTGTTTATAGAAAAATATAGAAATCTCACATTTTAAAGTCTATAGCCTTCAATTTGTAGTATTTGTAAAAAAATAATGTAATTTCATAATTTAAAGTCTATAATCTTTGTTTTATAGTGTTTATAGAAAAATAGAGAAATCTCACATTTTAAAATATATAGACTTCAATTTCTACTATATGTAAAAAAATCATGCAATTTCATATATAATTAAAAATCTATAGACTATGTTTTGTCTATTACAACTTATAAAGATAATTGCCAAAAAGTTAGTTACTTTTTTTTCTCTAAAAATAATATTAAAAATAAAAAATAAAATAAAAAGTTGTAACTTCTCGTCTTTAATTTCTTTACAATAACTACCTTTATCATTCTATTTATTTCCATTTTTAAAAATATATTAGATATTAGAATTAATGTAAATGTTAAATATTATTAATTTTACAAACGTAATTAAAATAAATAATATTACTACAAAATGGCAAGATGTAACTATGACTTTACTCATAAAAATGTTAGTACAAACAACAATTGCAGGCCAGAAATAGTGTTACGAAGAGAAATGTTACGCAGAGAAAGAGTGTTACGAAGAGAAATGTTATGAGAAGGAATAATTACACTCTTTGTCTATGTAACACCCTTTCTCTATGTAATATTATTTCTTCGCTAAAGTAATAGAAAAACGACTTGACAGTCGAGTCACTAGTAAAAATAAAGACTATACACTTTGAAATAAAAGATTACTCATTTTTTTAGAAATATAAAATTTATTGCTATATAATTTAAAATATTATATGGTATAATTTGTTCAAATAGTATAAAACTAAACACTATAGTCTTTGAAATATCAATTTTTTAAGATTTTTTGTATAAAGTGAAAATTGAAGTCAATATGCTTTAAAATGTGATATTTCACAATTTTTTTTATATACATTATAAAGATAAAGACTAGACACTTTGAAATTAGAGATTACTCATTTTTTAGAAAATATAAAATTAAGGTTATATAACTTAAAATATAATATAGTATGACTTTTTCAAATTGTATAAAACTAAAGACTTAGTCTTTGAAATATTAAATTTTTTTGGATTTTTTGCATAAGTGGAAATTGAAGACTATATACATTAAAATGTGAGACTAGACTATTTTTTTAGAGACATTTTAAAAACAAAGACTAAGCACTTTTAAATGAGAGATTACTAATTTTTTTTTAAATATAAAATTTATGGTATATAATTTAAAATATTAAATAGTATAACTTTTACAAATAGTATAAAGTTAAAGACTATTGTCTTTAAAATATTAAATTTTTAGAATTTTTTGCATAAAATGAAAATTGAAGGCTATATACTTTAAAATGTGAGATTAGACTTTTTTCAGATACATTATAAAAATAAAGACTAAATAATTTGAAATAGAGATTACTAATTTTTTAGAAAATATAAAATTCAAGGCTACGTAACTTAAAACATTATATAATATAACGTTTTGAAATAGAGATATAGTCTTTGAAATATAAAATTTTTAGGATTTTTGGCATAAGGTTAAAGTTGAAGATTATATACTTTAAAATGTGAGATTACACTTTTTTTTATTCATTATAAAAATAAAAGACTGTACACTTTAAAATTAGAGATTACTCATCT
Organism: Aeschynomene evenia; assembly: GCA_013621005.1. Taxonomy (NCBI): domain Eukaryota; kingdom Viridiplantae; phylum Streptophyta; class Magnoliopsida; order Fabales; family Fabaceae; genus Aeschynomene; species Aeschynomene evenia. Next base: position 33,980,847 of record CM024268.1, on the reverse strand, counting down.
TTTATTAGAAAATATAAATTTAAGGTTATTATTTAAAATATTATATGCTATAACCTTTTCAAATTGTATAAAGCTAAAGACTATTATTTTTGAAATATTAATTTTTTAGAATTTTTCGCATATAGTGGAAATTGAAAACTATATAATTTAAAATGTGAGATTATACTCTTTTTTTTAGATACATTATACAAATAAAAACTACACAGTTTGAAATTAGAGATTACTCATATTTTCAAAAATATAAAATTTAAGGCTATATAATTCATAATATTATTATATAGTATAATTTTTTCAAATAGTAAAAAGTTAAAGATAAAGTCTTTAAATATTTTTTGTATTTTTTAATATAAAGTAAAAATTAAAAAACTATATATTTTAAAATTTGAGATTACACTAATTTTTTAAGTTAAATTATAAAAATAAAGATTATACAGTATAGCTATCAACTAATTGAGTCAGAAAAAACTCACAATCCGACTGGACTCATTTTTCGTCCTAGTTGTAGATAAAAAAGATTATTATTAGCACCTTAATTTCTTCCTTTATAATTATCTCCACTCTAACCACGTAGGTTAGCACAAGTGGTAGATACTTGAGCTGCTTAAGCATCATGTCGGTGATCACGGTAGGAGTTAGGAATTAGTCGTTAGCTACCGGCCGACGGATACCCGAAGGAAAAACCCATAAAAAAAAAAAATTATCCCCACTCTAGAGTATTTTAATCTTATAAAGTTTATGGGTATTTTTTAAAATTATTGATCGGTATTCAAAATCTATTAAAACTTAATTAATGTCGTTCGAGGCGAGTTTATGCGAGTAAGTTTTTTTAGCACAACCTTTTTCCTATTAACAACATTTAGAGTTGAAATTATTATTATTTCCAAGTATTGAATCATTTGAGCCAATCAAATATAAATACTTAATAATTTATATAATTTATTATTCTAAAAAGTGTCAATAGTAGTTTCAACTAGAAAAAGCTTTGTGACTTCACCGGCAAATAAATACACTTATATAGACAATAATACTGGTAGTACAACAGAAATACGTCAAATGAGTGTCTAATACGTGCTATACATGATATGGAATGTGTGCTATAAGTATAATACACGTATGTATAACATATATTTCATGTCATGTATAACACACATTGAATACTTGTTCGACGTATTTCTGTTGTACTACCGGCGCTTATATATTAGGTATTTTTATTTGTCATGTGAAATTACTTTAAGTACAATAATTGTCATGTGAAAATCTAAAATAATTTTGTGCATAGATTAAGGAAAGAAAGTAAAGGTAATATTGAAAGACAAATGATAGAATCGTGTCTATATTCAATGAAAAGTCAAATTAATTACTAAACTTTTGGATTATAGCCCATAGATTTTTTATTGGTTGAGAAGGAAACATAACGGTGATTGAATTTTTAATCCAAGAAGGTACCATCAATCTCAAGGATTTTTTACCCTTTTATTAAAAAAAAATCGTATATTATCATATATAAATATATCATATCAATATGTACACAGATGTCCTGATTTGGGACATTGTGTCTCATTTTCGTCCCCTGGGCGAAAATAGAGAGCCATAATCGCCCCCCTGGGCGAAAATGGGAGGCTATATATACCCCATTTTCGCCCCCCCCCTTCCAAACCGCCCCACTCCACTCTCTCTCTCTCTAATTCTCTCAAAAAAAATTAATTAATATTATTTTGTTGTGTTGTGCAAGATCTGTAAGAATGGCAGAAAATAATTTTGGACGTGCGACTGAGTTCCATATTGCACGAAAGCTCGATATTGTGGTAAGTCAAAATTTTTATAATATTTAAAATATGACTTTATTTTATATTTTTACATATATAAATTTAAATATTCATGTTATATTATATGTCTAGGATATAGACTTGCATATGTGGTTAGGACATAGGCCGATAGAATGTTGAATTTAATTTTTGAAAATCAATTTAGAAATTTAGGTAATTATTTTTTTAATAGAATATTAGTTGAATTTAGTTTTGGTAATTAGATTTTATATTGGTGTAGGTAATTATTTTTTTCACTAGAATATTTGTTGAATTTAATTTTGGTAATTAGATTTTATATCGTTGTAGGTAATTATTTTTTTTCACTATAATATTTGTTTTAATTTTGGTAAATAGATTTTATATCGTTGTAGGTAATTATTGTCTAATAGAATAATTATTGAATTTAGTTTTCTTAATTAGATTTTACAGTTGTCCATAATTATTTTTATTAATAGAATATTTGTTGAATTTAATTTTGGTAATTAGATCTTATATTGTTGTAGGTAATTATTTTTTTCACTAGAATATTTGTTGAATTTAATTTTGGTAATTTGATTTTATATCGTTGTAGGTAATTATTGTCTAATAGAATAATTATTGAATTTAGTTTTCTTAATTAGATTTTACAGTTGTCCATAATTATTTTTATTAATAGAATATTTGTTGAATTTAATTTTGGTAATTAGATTTTATATTGTTGTAGGTAATTATTTTTTTTCAATAGAATGTTTTTTGAATTTAGTTTTGGTCATTTGAATTTATATTGTTGTAGGTAATTATTTTTTAATAGGATAATTATTGAATTTAGTTTTGGTTAGAATATTAGTTTTGTCGAAATTAGATTTCTTAAATTATTAATTTTCAATGGATTAAAATAAAAAATCTTTTTTAATAGCTGGACCGGGTCCTTAATACTAGACGATGGAATCCACCTGCACCTCATCCACGTATGGAGTATTTGTTGCGCACTGCTGGATTGTGGGAGGTGTCACAGTTGACTAAAGTATTATGGGACTACGATGCAGCACTAATTAGTGCATTAGTAGAGCGGTGGCATCCAGAGACACATACATTTTATATGCCGTATGGGGAGGCCACTATCACACTTGAGGATGTGGCGTACCAGCTTGGTTTACGCATAGATGGTCAGGCTGTTTCAGGGGCTCTAGGTAACTGGACGGAGCACTATCACATGGACATGAAGGACATGTGCCTTGAGTTCTTAGGGGTGGTTCCCCTTTTTAGTCGTCGTTACGGAAATTGTGTCCACCTAGGTTGGCTTGATGAAATATTCCCCGCTGACTACTTAGATCGGCATGATTATGATCAGCAAATGTTGGAGCGTCATACTCGTGCTTACATCCTGAAATTATTTGGAGGATTTCTATTCCCCGATAAGTCTAGTTCGCGGGTTCATATAAAGTGGTTACCTCTGATACGAGACTTTGCGCATGCCGGGACTTATAGTTGGGGATCAGCTGTGCTTGCTTGCCTATATAGGAATCTGTGCAGGGCTGCAAAGTATACAGTCGTAGATATTGCTGGTTGCGTAGCACTGCTCTTGTCATGGGTATACTGGCGGATCCCGTCAGTACGTAGCGATTCTGTCCGGACATTACATGGCCTTTGGCTGGGAGGTAAAGTTAGTCGTTTCATTTGTAATTTTTATTTCTTATTTATCTTGTACGCATAACATATAAACATGTTTTTACATATCAGGTGGTGCGGGGTGTCTATTCCGAACATGGAAGACAAACAAATATTGCTGAGGTGGAGGAGGAGGTTGGATACATTGCAGATTGACGATGTAATTGAGCTACATTATTTCTTTTTGCAAAAAAATAATTATAATATGTAATATGTCTAACACAAAATTGTTAAACCTTTTACGGTTTCTATGGAGCCCCTATGCTGACCTTGACGTTTTGGTTGTTATTCCGGAATATGTCATGGAACAGAGTTACATATTTCGTTCTGTGACTGCGCTTATTGTGTTCGAGACGATTGAGTGGCACCAGGTAGATCGAGTGTTAAGACAGCTTGGGTTTATGCAGCACATCCCTCAGCCGCCCTTAGATATTGAGAGGCTTCACACAATGAGCGGGCAGGGGTACTATACAGTCTGGTTGGCTGCTCAGTTTCCTGAGTGGCATGCCAAATGGGCAGCTAGGGCAGATGTAGAGAGTATTGTCAACACTATGCCTGCATGGGAGGACACCAGGCCTTCTGCAAAATATATGCAGTGGTGGTCCACGAACCAATTCAGGTTCATAGTTGGTGGAGGAATAGTAAACCGTGACATGTTAGATGATCTTCCAGCCAGTTAGGTGCAAGACGGCGCTGGTATTGTATCACAGCCAGGAGGAGTCCCAGACAGGCGACATATTCAGCGTCGAGATAGGGCCGGGACTAGGACGAGCCAGAGGACATACCCCATTGGGTATCATGATACTGGAGATCATAGTGCGCAGACACAGTCACAACCTCAGCCTCTGCCACAAACACGTAGGCGACGACCTGCAGCAAATCGTAGGCGATATCAGACGCAGGAGCAGCCAGAGCAACAAGAGCAGGAGCATGAGCAGCAGCAGCAGCATGAGGAGCATCATGAGCACCAACAACATCAGGTGCATGTCCAGCAGCAGGTACAGGTGCTTGCCCAGCAGCACGATATGTCGGGACATTACTTTCGTACATCATATGACTACACGCCTATGCCACCACAGCAGCAGGATGTAGGATCATCACATCTTGTTTCGCCTTTACAATGGTCAGATGAGCGGATAGATATGTTGCATCTTCAGCTGTCTGCGCAGATGACACCCGAGCAGCCCGAGTCTTCAATTGCCCGACGATTGGACATGAACATTCCTCAATCTTCCTTCCTTACTCCCCCACCTCTACCTATGCCATCCGATGCTGACGATACACATCCACCCAATAGTCCATCAAGTCCTATTAGACCTCGTCCGATTAGACCTCGTATGTGTCAGACTGGTTCATGCTTTTTTCCTGCGCCTCGGAGGGACCGTGGATAGTGTATTTTGACTTTATATTTATTTTATATGCATTTAAACTTAATTATTGTATTGTGAAGTTGAATTGTATGACTTTATATTATCAGACACTTTGTTGAATTGTATGACATTATAATTAAGTAACAAAAACATATCAAACTTAATATATTTATAACATAATCATATGCGTAACAATAAAAGATCAAACTTAATGTATTTATAACTTAATATATTTATATTTAGGGGTCCCCGAGACGAATGACTTCATAGTTGGATAAATCATAATCGATCTCTTTTCCTTTTTTGTTGTAAATTTTAACTTCAAATGTCATAGTTCCATCATATACCATAGATATCATAAATCCATCATCAATCCAGTATTGTTCGATGAATTCACTTCATCCTTGTGTTAGCCAAACCTCATCACCCTTTTTTTCACATTTGATTAGATATTCAAATTGTGTTGGTACCCTCAACTTGACTTGTTTCCGTAAATTTTCGCCAAAAGCTCGAGCAAATGATTTACTTAAACACTACACATCATAAATATAAATCAATTAATACAAATGTAAGTTAATGACAATCATCAACTAAAGGTAATACAAATAACTTATTTGTGACTACGTAAACATACTGTTTCTTTTTGGTTCTCGAATTTGCAAATAACCCATTCACATCCTAGGTGATCCTCCTCAACTGGCGTAGGAGGGACTCCTTTGGAAACATCATAAATTATTTTACGGGACATTAGTGATTGGAGTGCGGTAGAACGAATGTGTTTTGTATTTCGCAATGTCAGACAACATTTTTATAGAATGACGATATTCGCCTCCCTTGCCCGATTATCGATATTCGCCCCAGCTTGGCGATTATCGATATTCGCCCACCTGGCCGATTATCTATATTCGCCCCAGCTTGGCGATTATCGATATTCGCCCCAGCTTGGCGATTATCGATATTCGCCCCCCTGGGCGATTATCCATTTATCAATTTCTCTATAAAATGATTGCTAACTACACCCCATAATGACTTTCAATGTTGAGGTATACAACAACAAATTAGACGAGATCGACTACGATTTAGCCAACTATCCTGTGACCCGCCTAGGGGACCCCTGTATTCTTGCAGATCCCGCAACGTCGTGGTTGATTGCCTTCTCTCTCATCCATCTCATTTCTGATCCGAGTCGAGACTGGACGACCCTCGTTAGCCCTTCTGCGTGTCGGGTCAGGTCTGATCAGTGTGCCGGTATATTGAGGCCACAAAAGCGGGCCAGGAACGGCAGTAAACTCCTTCCTGTAAACATTAAATATCCACTCAAGACTGTAGACTGGGTGTGTGTATGTCCCCCAATTAACTCGGGCGTCGGCACAAGCTGCTAGTGCATGACTGCAAGGATAATGTAGAGCCTGAAAACTTCCACAGTCACAAAATCTTTCGGCAAGATTGACCCTGAAAGTGTTTCCAGTTTCTAGCTCTGAAACCATAAACTCGACGTTCTCCCGGGTCAGACCGGTTACATTCATGCGTCCAATCTTCGTATTGCTTTCTTGAATTGCACGCAACAAGTACTGTGACCAAACCTGTCCACCTGTAATCTGCCCCTGAACATCTCTTCCTTTTTTTGCAAACAATTCAGCTAAACGAAAATACGTACCCTTCACAATAGCAGTAATTGGAAGATTCCGTGTACCTTTCAACACAGCATTTATACACTCAGATAGATTAGTTGTCATGTGTCCAAACCGTCGACCTTCATCAGCATGTTGTGCCCACTTTTGAAGTGGGATTCTGTCAACCCAAGTGCACATGGCGGGGTTCTCATCTCGCAAAATCCCCATGTAATAAAGGTAATCACGACGGGTCCTTGCATAAGCAGCATTTGTCAGGGCCCGTTTAGCATCCTTGCTCTTGAACTGTAGGGCGAAGTTTGACACAATATGACGAATGCAATAACCATGATAGGCCGCAGGTGCTCTCCACCCACTCCCTTGAGCAGACAATGCAGACTTAATAGCACCGTGACGATCAGAAATTACCATGATTCCCTCCTGTGGGGTGACATGTTGTCTAAGGTGGGTAAGAAAAAATGACCAAGCTTCCTTTGTTTCGCTCTCCACAATAGCAAATTCAACTAGTAGTATGTTAGAATTACCATCCTGTGCAATTGCCATCAACAAGACACCATGGTATCTACCATATAGATGAGTGCCGTCAATAGAAATCAACGGTTTGCACCACTTAAATGCCTCAATCAGAGAAGGATAAGTCCAAAAAACCCTTTGGAACATAACACAATCAGGGTGAACCAAATTACCAACATAGTACGACTTAGTTATTAATATGCTTTGTGTACCTGGCATATAATGTTCAAGAGCCATCAACCACCTAGGAAGTTCATTGTACGAATCTTCCCAATCACCGAATATGCGTGCAATTGCCTTCTGTTTTGCAAGCCATACCCTTCTGTAGGAAACCCTGAAGTTGAATTTTGACTCAACTGAGCCTTGCAACACCGCAATTGCCACCGTTGGGTCAACCTTGACCATGGGAAATATATGGTCGCAAATGATATCAGAGTCCAGCTGTGGATGAGCCTGCAAGATGGAATCAAAAACACAAGTGTGTGGCCCTTTGTACTTCCGGACCTCCCACACTTCCTTCTTCACCCGATACGACACACGAATACACCATTCACATCCATCACCAAACTTAACACACCTAACATGATACTTGATATGATCAGACTCACGTACCTTGTACTGAACACGATTACGAATGCTGTAACTCTTAACGGCATACAAAACCGCTTCTTTGTCTGCAAATGTTTGTCCAACCACAAATTCGCTCTCTCCTTCGGCTGATCCTGAAGGTGTTGTTCCAAAATCTGCAGAACTACTTGGTTCCATCGCTTCCAAGTTCAAGGATGTATAATGACTAGGAATCCCCCGCATCAACGCCATAGTTCTGGACTGAGGTTGGGATTGCCTCTGACCCCGTGTAGGTAATGGTTGTGATGGTTCTGGTTGCGCCTCCTCTACTTCTGCTTCACCGTCAGTATTTTGTTGCAGCAACTCATCCTCTGCATCTAAATCATCGAGCCCTCTCACTGCTTCGTCATCAGAGCAATCATCTCTGTTTTCAATATGGAATCCCGAGCCACCAATGGGAATTTCTGCTTCTGCGAGTGGTTGTGTTATTTGAACAACTAATTCTGCCAAGCTTTGAGCATTACCAAGTTCCTCTCCGCCATCATCATTGATAGGATCACGAGCAAGATCAAAATTGAATGAGTTCTGGCCCTCTGGAATTGACGAAGGAGGGGGAGCTGACCCATGAGAGCTTATGATGTCTTCTAGATTAACAATGACCTCCATAACTCGAACTTCTGGGAATCTATCCGCAATATCAAACATCGAACACACATCTCTGTTGGTGTTCACAGTTAAGTAACCAAACTTCACAAATCCGTTGTCATAATATACTGGCATCCGGTATGTCATCAAACTAATTCGTTTGATTCCTTCTAACCCTAACCATTGTAAAATCATGTTTTGTAGCTCGTCCAATTTAATGGATCTTCTAACAGCAAAATCGAAATTATTTTTAGATGTGAAATACACTCCGTCATTACTATTTTGTATTTCACCATCGTAATAAACTAGAAGAAAGTAGCTATTTTCTGACATAATGTGGTATATGATTGATTGTGTGAGAGTGTGTTCAATTGTGAAGTGTTTGTGAATGTATATAAAGGAAAATATTGTGTTATTTTCGCCCAGGGGGCGAAAATGGACTGATTTTCGCCAGGGGGACGAAAATAATGCATTTCGCGCAGTGTTACTTATTTTCGCCCCCGGGCGAAAATCAGACTGAAATTCCAAATTCAGGACATCTGTGTACATATTGGGGTCATTCATTTATCCTTGAACATATTCATTTATTTTATTTTAAATGGGTCAAAAAGTCTAAATCTCAATGATGAGTTGGAAAAGACAGTTCATCCATTTTAATATATAATCTCTCTAAAAATGAATTAATAATAATTTTGGGTAATAATAATAATAAATTATGTAAATGGAGAAGATTAACTCCTATGAAAATAAATATATTCTTATTAATATAATTGATACAATTAATTGCGTTACAAGTGAGCTTGTATCTCAACCAAAATAATTTTGCTAGTAATAAGAAAATAGAATAATACTAACAAAAAATAGTAATAATATTAACAAGCAATGAAAAGTTCAACCTATAATCTTATATCCAAACTACTTAAAATTTCTTACCTCTAAACTACTCCTAGCAACTTATGATTAATTGCTCCTTTCATGATACCGTAAATAAATAGATATTTGAACATTAAAAAATCAGATTTTTTTTATTTATTTTACTAATACTTATTAAGGATACTAATTAACAAATGTAAGATTTTAAATGATTAAAAAATTATAATGGATTCATTATATAAAGAAGATAAAAGTACATATTTTTAAGATAAATATTTTCTTTTATTATCTTAACACATGCTCTAACTACATTTATTAATAAAAAACCTTTTTTATATATAAATAGAGGAATACACTATAATGTTATAAGAACTTATTTTGGCCCACTCCTCAAACTAGATTATATTTGCCGTCCAAGCATCAAAGTTTTAGCCCCACACTCCAACATGCTTCAATTATAGGTATTGGTCAATTTATAATTAAGAGTTAAGACAATAACTCAAAATTAATGACACTAATATGTAATAACTGTTTGGTTTACTCTTAGCTCATTAATTTGGGTGAGTTTGGACTCTGATAGATCGATCAAAAAATTTCAACAATAAGGATAAAGATATTTATAAATGAAATTTATTAAAATTTTTAAAATAAGAGATCAAATTTAATAATATTAGTGACACAACAGGCACTCTCGTGTCTGTCAAGTCACTTTTTTATTGTTTTAACGAAGAAAAAGTGTTACGTAGAAAAAAAAATTAAATATATAAAAAAAAAGTATTTCATAGAAAAAGAGTGTCATTAATTTTCCGGTGATTAAACAAGAACTCCCAAATTGTATGCATCTTTTCAATAGAAAAATGTACATAAATAAACTTTGCAAGTTTTCTGAGCATATGACATACTTCAACTATATTTTCGAGCATCTTAAATAAAAGTCACATATGTGTATTGCTTGAACTAAATTGAACAAAATATTATTGAATAATGGGCAAGACTAAACAAAAAAACAAAACTAGATCCATATAGATATAAAAAATGGAGCACTGTATTATTTAATTTATTGAATTCAATAATTGTTTCTAGATAGGGCTATAATAAATAAATTATTGTTTCGTCTTAATTATTATAGAATAATAATAAATCATATCATCATTAGGTACACCAACTTGTGTGATAGTCCTTATTCAATTAGGTTGTCAAAATTGAAATCACTGGCAGCCTCCAATTTCTGATTTTCATGAAAAAAAAAGTTGATTATATTGATTGAATGTTAGCTTTGTTATGTAGGACTAACTTAATAGTTGAATACATGATCATATTATTATTACTATTATTATTATTATTATTATTATTATTATTATTATTATTATTTGAAACCATATAAAGTGCAAATAAATGCATTCAAAAGCATAGCAAAAGTGTGGCTAATAATGAATGATGTGTAGTTCATTACACTTGATCAAGAGTGGTAGAGTAACAAAGACAAAGCCATTAAATTCATACCTTTTAAGAAACTTGATTTTAAATCAATTTTAAGCTCAAATATCTTTTTAAACTATTTGATTGTATATAAAATTATTTGTACTTTAATTAATTTGATTAAATTAGATTGATATATAATACTTGAATTTAAAAATTTTACCAACATATATAACAAGAATCAAATGAATATAAAAAACATATTGAATTCTTTATTTTAAAATCAAAATTATTTTGGTTTTTTGTCAAATAATAAATCAGTGTTGGCATATTAATATTAGTGGTTTAGGGGAGTGAGGATTTCAGTATATTTGAATTAATTAATGATGGTGATGGATACATAGTATTATATTTTTTGTAGGTGGGTGATGCAAGTTTGAAATTCTTATTATTATTATTATACTATTTTTTATGATCAAGTAGCCCTTTATCTGAATTGTGATCTTGCTTGGCTTTATTGTGGGATGTAGAGGAGCCTTGTTTGAGGTGTAAGTTTTAATGTGTGATGGTGTCAAAATAATATCTCTAAGAAAAAGTGGGAAATTAAGAGTTTAATTATGATGTATTGACAGTGTAAAAAATTTTACATTGTCAGTCAATCATATCTAATGATTTGTGTGACTTTTTAGTTAGTGAGTGATTGAGTTAAAGACTTTTGATGACGTGTCAATACATGATTGGATGTCTGCGTAAAATTATTTTACACTGACAGTGGATTAAAATTAAACTCGGAAATTAATTTATGTTTTAATATAGATGGCATGAGAGGATATATAATTATGAGTAATGTTATATATGCATATCACAAAATCAGTCACCATATGGAATAATTTAGTTTTTTTAAATTATTAATCAAACTTTTAAAATGTTGGATTATTATATAATATTAAAATTTGGATTAATAATTTAAATTAATTGAATTATTAAATATAATGATTGATAGTGACTGATTTTATAGTGTATAAAAAACATTTCTCTATAGTTATATAGTTATATAAGTAGATAAATCCATTTATGTGAAAGGTTGTTTTTTTCATCTTTGTTTGGCATGGAATTTTGATAAGAGTCAATTATGTTCTTTGGATCTCCATGTTCACTCAAAAAATTTGGAGAATAGTGTCTTCATAATTGTTTATGTGTTAGATATTTTATAATTATGCCATTGTTTTCTCATGTTCTTTTTGGTACACAATTCTCATGATTTTCAGTTGCCTGATCTTTTTGTGGTTATGTTAGTTTCACATTTGTGATGAAAATCATGGTCGTTTTTGTTTCTTTTAAGAATAAATGCTTAGGATCATGTTGTTGGTGTGAGATCAAATTTGTCACCTCAAAAATAGTAATATTTGTTTTCAATTAATATTCAATTAGTGTTATATACACGTGTCATACATAATATATATCAATGTAAGAAATATTACGTATGATATATATTACATATAAAATATTACATATATCAAATACTAATTAAATATATTTTTATTATATAATAAATATTATTGCAACAAAAAAAATGTAAGAGTATTCGGGCAACTATTAATAATGTAAACACAGAAATATGTTTGATCACTTGACTTTTAAAGGGTTGCTTTAGAACCCCATGACATTATTAATAGATTAGTTAAACTCAAGTGAATTTCAAGTACCAAAATTTTAGATTAGAGAAACATTGCCCGCAATGTAGACATGAGATTTGGTAAAGTTTATCTCGACTTTTCTTTATTTGTTCATATGATACGATGTTAGTCTCATCTAAATATAAGAGAATTTAGCATATATAACTTTTTAACAGGGTTGATATGATCTGTATAATAATATTAAAATTTTAATTGAAAAGATATACAAATTAAAGAATTTCACCAAATGAAAATAAGTGTAATTCATCTAATTTTTTATGATCATGAGCATTAGATGATATTTAATCATGATCATCCAAACATACCATCAAAGCTCCTTTACTTTTGTATTAAATCACCTCTCACTTAATACATCTTCTATTATTCTTGTGAGAATTAAATTTGAAATGAGAAGAGTGGTTAATGGTGAAAATGAAAGTAGTAAATCTTGATGGTTAAATTGTATATTAATAAGCAATTCCATAAAAATATAACATAAACTAATTTTTTAAGTGAATATATGAAATTATGACTATTCATATATAATTATATAGTTTCAATTATTCGCTTTACTTTTATAAACCACTCTTTTGACACATCACTTATCTTATATGTTCCTGTTTATTTAATAATATTTTTATTGGGAATTAATTTAAATTTTATTCTTATAATTTTTTTTTGTACAATTCATCACAACACATAAAAGTATTAGTTTGTAAAAAATCTACAACTCCAATCAAATTTACTATTTAGGACATAAGAAAAAGACTTAATTTCAATATATTATAACATTAGTTTTGTTAAAAATTAAGATAAAAAATAGAAATAGAGAGATAATATTAAACTAAATTGAATATTCTATTATTTTTATACTATATTGCGTACAACAAATTAGTGTCTATTCATATGCTAAGAGAAAATAAGAATTAAATCAAAATATAATAATAAAATCAATCTACTATTAAACTAAATCAATCTAAAGAAATATAAAAAATTATTTTATCCTAAACATATTTATACAACTATTAGTTCATATATAATTATAATCTCATTATAATTTCTTCTTCAAAGAATCACATAATAATAATAAAAATAGTTAACTTAATTATCAATTTACTAACAAACATTTTTAGCTAAAAATTTAAAAGAAAAAAGTTAACCATATGAATATTGATCAAGGCATCCTCAAATAACAAAAAATAAGTAAATTATCTAATAAATAATATTGTGTTAATATTATCTTCTAGTCCTAGTTCTGTTCATTGATGTCTGAACCATTTTTTTTCTTTTCTTTCTTTTCAGCCTTCAGTTGCACAACAAGTGTCTCCTACTGCCTCTTCTTCCCTTTAACCCCAATTCCCAAAACTCTCTTTTTCTCTCTCAAACTTGCTTAAGAGGTGAAAAAGCTAAGAACAAAAAAACAACTGAAGGATTAAACAAAAAAAAAAATGTCTTCCCCAAGCAAGCGGCGAGAGATGGACTTGATGAAACTGTTAATCCTCAATAATCTTTCTTTTATTATTCTTTCTGATTTCATTAAAGTTTCAATCTTTTTCTAATTGGGTCTCACAAAGTCTATTTCTTTTTTGCTATGGATTTTTTGTTTTCGGTTTTTTTTTTTTTGGTTTTATAATTCTTATAGGATGATGAGTGATTACAAGGTGGAAATGATTAATGATGGAATGCAAGAGTTTTATGTTCATTTCCATGGACCAAATGAAAGTAAAGTTACCCTTTTTTCCCTTTGTTTCTGTTACATGTTTTGGTGCTTCTGATGAATTTTTCAGCTGATAAAGATGCTTTGCCTTTGATTGTCTTAGCTCCTTTTTTTTTTTTTGGTGTTTCTCTCTTAATAGTTAATATAGCTATTTGACCATATATAGAATATAGCTTTTTTGGCCACTGTGGATTTAGATTCTGGTAGCAACAGGGTGAAACTAGTTATTTTTCTTCAGTTCATTGCTCTGTCCCTTCTATGATATGATTGTCTGCAGATAGATTTCGGAAGCAGCAATTTTTTTTTCTTAGTTTTTTTAAAGTTATTTTACAAAGAAATTTCTGATTTTCATTTTTTATTATTTTGGATGATTTCCCTTTTGCTTATTTTTCAAGTTTAGTCTGACTGTGGAACAATTAACTAGTCAAAAAAAGTTGGTATGTGTTCTTTTTTCTTTTGGTTTTTAGCTAACCTGAATTTACCATGATAGCTGCTGATTTTCTTCTTTGCTTATTGTTTTGTCCTGGTTTGGTATTGAATGTGTTAGTTTTGAGAAAGCTTCTGTTTCTCTGTTTTGTGCTGTGCATCTTTTCATTTTCATTCTTGTTTTTCATCCATGTGATTGTGGCTTCTGGCAGGTCCTTATCATGGTGGTGTGTGGAAAGTAAGAGTCGAGCTTCCGGATGCTTATCCTTATAAGTCTCCTTCTGTTGGCTTTATCAATAAGATATATCATCCAAATGTTGATGAGATGTAAGCATACATAGTAGTATTGTAGTAATGCTCTAACGCCGTCAATATCGAGTAGTTTTCCTGTGTATTAATTTCAAGAATCATTGCGTGTCTGATAAGATCGCCTTGCACTACAATAATTTCAGGTCAGGGTCAGTTTGTCTTGATGTTATCAATCAAACCTGGAGCCCTATGTTTGGTAATGATATTCATTTGATTTCCTGAGAAAATTTGTGGTTTCTGTACTAAGTTTTATCATTTTGAGATTTTTGGTTCCTTGTTTATGTCAATTCACTTTCTTCCAGATCTTGTTAATGTGTTTGAGGTGTTTCTGCCGCAACTTCTTCTGTATCCAAATCCATCTGACCCTTTGAATGGAGAAGCTGCAGCATTACTGATGCGTGACCGAGCTAGTTATGAACAAAGGGTTAAGGGTAATTGATTATTTCTTTCTTTACATTTTTCTGAATGTGACGACGAATGCGACTGCATACAATCTTGCAAATGCAATTATAAGAACTTCATTCCAAATAAATCTTAAAGTCATTTGATTATCTTATTATTAGTGCAAAAACTGTCATGGCATGATAAACCGGACCGTCTCAAGTGGTAATGTTCCTGCAGAATGAACTTCATTAGCCTCTTTTCTTTTCCTGAGATGGTGGAAATGAATGTGGAATACACTTTTGGTCTTGTAGTTTTTCAAATTTATAATATAGTGACTGCTTTTTCATTCAACCATGATTTTTCTGCCTTTTTGTTTTCATTATATCTCCGGTTTTCTGGTTTCAATTGCTGAAAAGAATTGGTTACAATTTCTGCTACGAAATACGAATATTTCATGATGTTGCTAGATTGACTCGGAGTCCTTGAAATAGGCTACATAGTCCTGATATGAGTTTGCTGCCTTTATCAATCACTAGTCATAGTCTGTATAAGATCACTATATATTCCATTCCAGTTAAACGTGTTAGTAACAGATATGTGAAATTGTGAATCACCATTTAAGCTATATCGACAATTCTACCGGACCTATCAAACATAGCTCAATTATATACAAACCTGAACTTATAACAATAATCTGTGTAGCAGAATATTATAAGTTGATGCTATGCCAAGATAAAATCCAATCAGGTGTATAATTTTATTTCTGCATCCTAAGCCGAATTTCTTGCCTTTGTGGACTGAAACCTGTTGATACCCCCTATTCTTATTGCATATTGGATTATTGTCAGAATTCAACCAAATCATAATACCTTTTCCTAAACTCAAATCACTTTTATTTGTTTATCTAGGCTTGAGTACTTCATAAGGTCAGTTTATGCAGAAATCTGCAACTGAGTTCTTAGTATAACACTTGATTCATGTGTCTTTTGGATTCAAAATTTTCAGAGTATTGTGAGAAGTATGCTAAACCAGAAGACATAGGAGCTGCCCCAGAAGAGAACTCAAGTGATGAGGAGATGAGTGAAGATGAATATGACTCTAGTGATGAACAGGTTGCTGGTAAAGCAGATCCCTAGCTTCATATCCATGTTCTCCTAATATTATTAACTTCATCTTTTATGATCTGTACATGATGTTCTAGTCCTGTTAATTCACATGTAATGGAACTTGAATTCTGGATAAGGGTTGAAATTCCCCTTATTGTTAGTTTGATGTCATTGTAAATAATGTACCATTGATAATCCTGATGCAATCTTACTTCTTGTTTATCTTTTTCAAGTTTGATGGGTTGTCCTTTTTTTATTTTAGCCTAGCATGGTAATTTGAAGGAATGATTTCTCATGCATTGTTTGGTTTTATTGACTCTGGTGGCAGAGTCAAGGAGTCAATGAAAAAATTACTCTGTTAAGTGTTTGGTACGAGAGTTATTGGAGATGGAAACAGAGTCACAATGACTTAGTGAATAAAATTGTCAATTTTTTGTTCACTCCAGTTTTGGAGTCATTGTGAATTGGAAGAGAAATACGGATATGTGATGGTGTGTTTGGAATCAATTTTAAAGTCATTGTGTCTCTGATTCCTATGACAGTGGCTTCATGATTGATCAATAAAAACAAACATTACTTTAAAGTCAAGAGGAGATTATTGTAAAAATATTCATTTCTAAAAAATCATTTTTGCTAACAAATCTACAAATCTACATACTACACACATTTTTGCTTTTCCATTGAAAATAATGAAAGTTTGGAACTCCAAAACTTTAAACCATACATGCACAATAATAGTTTTGATTATGAAATGGGATAAATGAATTTTGTTTGAAATGTGATGGATGGATTTTGACAAATAAAATATGTTAAAATGAGCTCAAATATTTGTGGTAACCTCAAGAATCCAATTAATTGTCCTCATGACTAATGACATGATTCATGTTCTATCCTCCCTACATCATACACAACAAATATATCCAACATTTAAGGTCAAGAATTAATTATGAAATTTAGATTCTATCCTCAAACTCAGATCAAGTTTTGATGATATTTCATCCTGTTTCAACATAGCTTCTTTTCTACTTTTCTAGAACAATCTATCATGAAAGGTTCATATCACACTAGCTAAATTTTGATAAATTTAAAAAAATAGTGAATAGTCATCCTCATCATCCCTGATATGATTATTACATGTTGTTCCAATTTGTTCTCTTTTTCATTTTTCTGCTTAGGAAAAATCAAAGGTTCATAGCTTTCATATGTTTGGAGGGGATAACTAACAGGGGAAACAGAACCCATTTGACTGAGATTAATCCATGAATGGACTATACAAGAGTTTCAGTAGCAACTAACTAAAGAGAAGAAGCAATTCCTGCAAGATGCAGATAATCAAACAAAAAATTTGGAGACCATTGTAATTTAAACCCTTTCAGGGAAGTAACAATGGAGGGTCTAACTCTATATCAACAGTATGAGCTAAAATCAAATCTATTCAAAAGGTAAGGGCCACTGAAACTCTTTTCTGAAACTAAGCACTATTTTCCATTATCTACCATCCTTTGTATCCTCTGAAAATCCTACATATGACTAGGTCTCCTCTTCCCGGAATCTGTTCTTAGCCGCTTTACGGGGTTCGCCCACCCAACTGACCCTGCAGACCCATTTGGTGTTTGAGATGGCTGACTAGCCCGCCCTTGCGCAGCATGAGCAGCTTGTTGAGCTAGCCTAGAATCCTTTGGGATTGAACCTGACCCGGGACTTCTCATAGCTGGACCGATGCTTGGCGGTGAAACTGGGCCTGCTGATCCAGTCCTAGACTTCACCAATGACTTTTCCCTATCATTTCTTCTCTTCTTGCATACAACCAGCTCACCCGGATGAGCAAGTGTGGGAGAATGATCCTGTTGATGTTGCTCCCGGGAACTGCCGGAACTGCTTCCAATTCTTGATTCCTTCTGCGGCAAACGGCCTTTGGTCCTGGCTTTTTCTCCATTAGAGATGGATCCACGCTGCAGTGGCTTTTGTTCCTGGCATGGATCGGTTTCCGGATCATTTATCGCCCTCTGCCTCTTGCTTGGGCAAACATTCGCTTGCCTAGAGGATGTTATGGTATTTGCAGAAGTTTGACCAGAGAAAGAAAGGGCGCTTCTTGCTTCTACGAAGTCCGTATCAGGAAACGCAATTTTCAGGATATCGAAGAAGAGATCATGAACCTTCCTTGCTTCAGATCTTACCTGCAAATAATGATCACTCTGAGAATGTTAACATTCATAGAAATAGATCATCTAAGCAATCCTACTCTTATTATCAACCTCCAACAGCTATCTCAAGATAGCAAGTAGTGAAAGATGATGCATCGCATTCCTTCTTTGGAAGCAAATTTGGGAAAAAACAATGACTTTAAAAGAAACAGTGAATTATTTTGTAGATTAATACACATAAGAAATCTAACCTCATATGAGTACCCATAAAATTGCATTGCACTCCTCAGCATAAACTGCACATCAAACACAAGCTCCATTACTCCATTATACTCCAATCTATCAATCCGCTGGTCAATCTTTCGTAGATCCAAAAGACTGTCCCCAGATCCACCATTGTACCCAGAATTCTCAATCTTTTTCCACAAATCTGTTAGCAAAGGCACAATTTGATGGCCTTCCTTGTCTATTCTCCTTTGGAACTTGCTAATTACATTTTTGCACTGCAAATGCAAAAGTTGTATGAGTACATAAACTTACATGAGTAACCCGACAATGACAGTAAGAGGAACATTTTCTCAACAAACTACATATAGAAAGCAACTGACTTTAATTCCATATAATCACAGCATTTTTAGGGAATTCTTTCACTAAATATAGAAAGCATTAAATGATACGTACTCTTCTCTGGATAATTTCAGTCATCTTGGTGCCATGAGCAGAAGATCCAGTTAAATTGATAGGCTTCCCTTCCCGACTTTCTCTGGATTGTTCGCTGCTGGGCTCTGAAGATGCAGTCATGCTATTCAAACGACTAGCCTTAGGTGAGCCATGCAATTTGGATGTATTAGCTACTTTCCTTGAAGGTAAATTTCGCTTATTTTTTGATGAAGATTCATTCTTATCATGTTTGCTGCCATTGTCACCGACCGATTTTGTGCCTGGATCAGTCCTGGCTTGACCATGATATTTATGGTCAGCTAAAAGAGATGATTCTCTACGTTGATGAGGAACCATCTCAATGCCAGACTTGTCCTCAAGCCTTTCCACTACATGACGGGGTCTAACACGAAGACTACGTTTGCGTTTGATCTTGGGTTTCTGCAAAACTTGTTCATCCTCGCCTTCATCACGATCATGAATCCAACTTCCAGACTGCTGATGATCGATGTGAGAATCGCCAGACCCTGCAATTTCCCCTTCTTCCAACTCATCTGCCTGCCAAAATTTATAGAAAATATTTAATCAGGATGAGCAACAAAGACAAACACTGAAAATAAAAGAGTAAAAAAATCATAATACAAAATTCCATGTACCCTTTTCGGAATGGAACTTGGCCTGGCATCCAATGCAGAGAGGGAACCAAATTTCTGAGAGGAAACTGATGGTGACACTGTGCGCGTCAATGGTGGACTGTCTGAGGATGATCCTGACAAACCAGGTTCTTCAACCATGTGGTTATTTCTAGCACTTTCTGAAGACCTAGGAAATTCATATCCAGCATCAGAAGGTGGACCATCTTCCATTTGAGCTTTATCCATGGGCTGAGCTCCATCAGCCCCACTATTCCCATCATCTTCAAATTCTCCTATTTCCCCTTCTTCATGTGCAGAATCCCCATTTCTGTCTTCAGAGCTAGCTTCAGAGTACTCAATTTCGTCCTCCAACTCTTTATAATTAGGATGCTTTTTTCCCTTGGGCCGTCCCCTTCTCCTTTCAGAACCCATGTCACTGGATTCCACGCCAATACTACCACCCAATAAAGTGTTCTTTGATGGTCTTTTAGATAAAGCAGCAATAGCAGCATTCACTTCTCTTGTACTGGTTCGAAGCCACTTAGGCACCTCATCATGCCGTGTCATCTCCCCAGCCCAATCCAGTTCTTCATCCATTTGATCAAACAGTTCAACTTCCTCTTTGCTCCTGGCAATCATGCGATTTACCTCGTGTAGTGAGGGAACATCATGAACAGTTTCTTGATACCTTTCTTCATCATGTAATAATGTCTCCAAAGTCAAGCGTCTTTCTTCATGTGTTGTTCTTTGATCAAAACGTCCAGCATTGATAACCTCATCAGCCATATCTATCTTATATTGTTGAATATTGTTCCTTATAAGGCTCTCAATGGATCCTATATATCGATCCTTACCAGCAAGTTCATCCTCCATATCAACAATGCCTCCACTTCTCAGTTCATCCTCCTTCTGATGGCTAGGGATTTTGTCAACAACAGCTTCCATGTAGATAACCTTGACTTCTCTTTTCTGCCCAATGCGATGAGCTCGGGCCACAGCCTGCTCCTCATTTTTAGGGTTTGGATCAGGATCATAAATGACAACTGTGTCAGCAGTCTGAAGGTTAAGGCCTCTCCCAGCAGCTCGAATACTAAGCAAGAAGATGAAACAGTTTGAATCAGGGCTATTGAAGTCCACTATAGCTGATTCACGGTCTTCCAAAGTAGTTGTCCCATCAATTCTTCTGTACACTAGCCTTCGCCACTGCAGGTAGTCTTCCAAGATGTCTAGGAGTTTCGTCATGGTACTAAACAGCAGAACTCGATGTCCGGTTCTTTGAAGTTTGATAAGGATCCTGTCCAGGATCCACAATTTCCCACAAGATTGTACCATGTATTCTTTATCTTCAGATAACTGATTGTATAATTGGTAATTAAGAAAAGGATGATTGCAAGTTTTGCGTAGCTCCATGCATCTGTTGTTTAAAGTTCTGTACGGCTTTGCCTGGTACAGCGGATTCTTTAAAACCTTCCTTTTCTCCTCCGAAGGATCAATACGAAGAGTACCAGTGGATTTGACCCAGTCATAAATGGCACTCTGGACAGCCGACATTTTACATCGCAAAACTATGGAAACCTGTAATGCAGCACTGATATCAGGAATGAGTTAACAGACAAAGAACAAAAGACCAAGAGAAGCAAAATCACACCTTTGGCGGTAGCGAGCCTTCAACATCTTCAACGCGACGCCTAAGCATGAAAGGCTCAAGAATCTGATGGAGACGATGGATAATGATGACTTTCTTCTCTGTCTCAAGCCAATCATCCTCTGCATTTTGATTTGGCAATTCCTTTTGAAATGGTTTTGAGAACCAATCATGGAAAGCTTTCTTATTGTCAAAAACCTCAGGAAGAAGTAGGTTTAAAAGTGACCAGAGTTCCTTCAAATCATTCTGCAGATAAAATTATACCATTAATAATGACATCAAGAAGATTTGTATTGCAACATGTATCTATTCTATATCATTTATCAGTGGAAATTTTGATATCTACATGAAGGCAAATAAATAGTTTTAATATCTCAACACATCCCTCAAATAAAAGCCCTATCTGCTTGAAGAATTGAGGGGACGAAGATCAAATTCAAAAAACACTCAGCCATAAGGAGGAACTAAGACCTCTATGATTAAGCCACTAGGACTAGGTAAAGACTAAAGAGTATAGCCTACCACAACAAAGCATATTGTATATTAAAGCAACATACCTGCAACGGTGTTCCTGTCAGAAGCAAGCGTCGTTGACAACGATATCTATCAAGATCACGCGCTAGAACTGATTCTCTATCCTTCATCCTCTGTGCTTCATCAATTATGATATACTTCCAATCAACTTTTGAAAGCTTTGCCCGGTCATACATGATGAACTCATAAGTAGTCACAAGGACATTAAATTTCATTGCCATAACCTCCTGCAGAAATAAGACAAAAGGAGACTCTCTCAGCATGAAATATTAAAATAGTCTTAACAGCATATGAGCCAATAATTTGATGTGCACTTACTTGAGAAAATAATTTTGATCGCACATCCTTCGTTCCAACATAATAAATGCATGAGACAGATGGTAACCAAGTATGCAACTCACTCTGCACGATGAACACAGGTTTTCAGGTTGGAAGATACACATAATCACAAAGAATGAGTATTCTTGAAATGAAGTAATTGAGAAAAGGTCACCTTCCAGTTAACCAAAACAGCATTTGGCACTATAATAAGATGTGGGCCATAGTTCCCTTTGAATTCCATCAAGTAAGCAATTAATGCCATAACCTGGACAACAAAGAAATATTTATGAGATGGGCACAGTACAGTTGAAATAACAAAAACAAAAGGTCTTACAGCTTCCACAAATGGCATAAGAAACTTAAATATGAAGTGTAAACTTACTCTGCTGGAAAAAACACAACAGATGTTCTTGCCACTTTAAATGACACAGCAAAAACTAGCTTGTTACCAAAGACTAAACATAACACTAACCTGAACAGTTTTACCAAGACCCATCTCATCTGCCAAGATTCCATTTAATTTGTTATTATACAAAGAAAGCATCCATTGCAAACCAACCTTCAAAAAAACATGTCAAATCTTTAACAATTACTCAAAAACAACAACAAAAAGCAAATACTGATATATTTCATCAAACGCAGGGACGTACAAGCTGATAATCTCTCAATGTTCCAGCCCGTAACATCGATGGCTGCCTGACAACCCTTTCACTCACAGCATGAGCAAGGTTGTAGTACCTGGAAAGCAAGCAAAATGGTGACCACAAGGCATCAGATACGTTATTAGTTTAGATAAACAGGTGCTGAAATTACAAAAAGTGATACTCATTAGTACATTTTTCAGCAACACCAAACACCATAAATACATCTGACCTAGGAAGAATTTTTATACCAAAACTCATGACACATAAATACAATAAATTGTACAAACAAAACTCACTTGCCAACAGATGAACTGTCTTTAGGAGTATTCATCTGTATAAAATGATTTCTAATCATCACTTCCTCTCCAGCACAAGTAGCTGCAGCTCTGACTTCTTCTTCAGAAAGACCCTTTAGTCAGAAAACAAATAATAGATCAATCATAAGTACAAGATTTCAAAAAAATTTAAAGGTTCAAACAGCATCCTAGATAACATCAAAAGCAGAAACCAAGAAGAACTAATTGTATGAGAGAGAGAGAGAGAGGGGAACATAAACATAGATATTTTTCTTTTCAGGCCATCGGTATTTTCATCTTAAACTTAGTGTTAGCAAGAGAGGAGGATTAATGAAGCATGCCTGCAATCGTGCAGCAGCTGCAGCAGCTATTGATGCCTCGTCCATTTCCTGTTGATTCTTAGCAGCTGTTATCTTACTTCCTAATTTATGTAGATACTCTTCAGTCTGGCTTAAGAAAGTTGAAAGAACAGCGTATCTCTCTGCAGCATCACCCTGGATGCTAGTCTGCTGCTCCAACAACATCTCCCTATACCTATCAACATCATTGTTTTTCAAGGCTTCCATTCTTTTACTCCTGTCATCATCCTTACGTTTTGAGAACTCTCTCAACATCTTCTCATGATATTTAGCCACTCCTCGATTGCGAGCAGTACGGGCATCACGAATACCCCAGTGTGCTTCAAGAAGCTTCTTGCGCCATTGAAATATAGACTTTAGTTGCTTCTCCCTTACAGCTCTCTGAGACGCTTGTACTTGTCTAGAAAGTTCCATACGCTGACGTTCACACAACCTAACAAACTTACGATACGGCCTATCTGGCATTGCCATTATCTCTTTTTGCTGTTGATCAATCTCGCCCCTTAAACGAGCCTGTAGATCTAAAAGGCGAAGCTTTTTCTCTTCAATTTGTAACCTCAACACAAGATCCGGTCTAATTCTTTTCCTCTCTAAGTTAACTGCCAGTAAACCTTCAATCTTCCTCAAATTGTCTGTCCTTCTCTTGTTAAGGACTTCCACACCTTCATCAAAAAGAAGCTCTTTCACATCATACGCCAGTGACAAGTTATTATTGTTGTTCACCATGATTGATGACCCAAAGGAATCATGTTTCCTAGTGAAGAAAGGAAAATCAAACAGGGGTCCATAATATTTTCTGGTGGGCCCCACATCCTTTGGCTGGGCAGCAGTGCTTGCTTGTGCAGGTGTATTATTTGGCATTGGTTCAGATACAGAGGTTTGAGGTGCAATAGACTTCCCCCTATCCAATGCCATCTCATTTCTAACAGGAGTCCGGCTTATTCCATGTCCCCTTTCCTGTTCCAACATACCAGAGCATCCAACAGATTGCTGCTCTTCATTTCCAGAAGCTTCCTTTGTCACAGGAGGTGTAGCCTGCATGTGGACTGCTTTTGCAGTGTACTTCTCTTCTCTGGCAGAGGCTTCTGCCTTTGAAGAACACTTTTCATTAATAGATGGGACAGGTTGTGAATCCTTGGCATTGGATTCAATCTGCCTTGGTTGCTCTGCCACAATATTCACAGCTGATTTCTCTTGATTTTGCCCTTCTGCAGAGTGAATTGGCTGATGCACTTGTGAATCAAGAGGTGGTGGAATGATAGCTCGAAGAAGTTCTTGGGGAAGTGTATTTTCTCCTTTCTATCAAGCAACAGTAAAAGAATATCATTAAGCAAAATCTCCATTAAATACTACAAAGTATAGCACTAGGCCTACACAAATAGTACATGCACAGATAAGGCAGACAGCCGCCAGATAGAAGGAAAAAAGAAGTAAAGATTAAACCTTCAGCCGCCTAAATGCTAGTATCTGAGCTTTGAGAACGTGGAGCTGTTGTTTGGTAAATGCAGTTCCAGTTCGTTGTTGAGGCGTCTGAGATTGTGCCCCATGAGGTTTGGTAAAAGTTCCTGAGCCCCCTTCATTTGGCGGACCTCCAGCCTGAGAAGAAGATTGGCTTGATTGCCTGACGTACTGCATCTGCCTAGGTTCTGGACCAGATGACGAAGCTTTTGCATTCAAAGGAAGGTCTGCACCTAAGTTTATGCTTGCAGAAGACTGCTGCGGAAGCATAGAAGACATTCCATTTCCAACTATGGGCGGTGGCCTCAAAGATCCTTGAGAATCTCTGCCATGAATACTGAATTGCTGTGCTGCTGTTTCACAAGAATTACCAGCTATACCAGCATTAATTGGTTGGCCAAAATGGCTAGACGGAGCCATTGGTCTGGATTTAGCAGGACCTGGTTGTGCAGACACGTCACTAGATGAACTAGCATGTGCTGAGCTCTCACTTGCAACTGCGGGAGAAGTAACCTGCGGATTGGAAACAGGGACAGGTAATGACTGAGCACCAATGTTAGTATCGTTTGCCTTTGGTTGTGAAAGCATTCTAGATTGCATCATTGGAATGAGCTGAGCCATTAAGTTAGCATTTGTAGGATGAGATAGATCAATATTTCGTTCATGTGCCCATGCTTGCAAAGCCCGCAACTGAGCAGCCATGGCAATCTGGTTGTTTACAGTGTTTGGGATGCTCTGCTGAGCTGCTGGTGCTTGCACGGGTGGTCTCATACTACTTCCAGGCATTAAGTGTCCAATGGCTGGTCCCTGTGTTGATGGCTTTCCTTCGCTCTTCGGCTCGGCTGCTAGATGCTGTCTTTGCTCCATCTGCTTTTCCGATGAACTCCTAGAGGATGACCCTTGGGCTTGATTCACTCCTTGGATAGACATTAGGTCCTGCATTTTCATATTTCCAGGACGCATTTCCTGATCCTTCACAGATGAAGTGCCAAACATTCCCATTTTAGATTGCTGCTGTGATTGCATTGCCAAAGCAGACTTTTGTTGAGAAGCCTGGAAAGCATATTGAAGGTATGCTTGTTGGGCTTGGTTTAGCATTTGCTGCTCAACGCCTTGTCCCTGGGTGGATCCATGCTGACCTAAATCAACAAATTTTCGAGGCTGCTGAGGCATGGCATTTGGAGATGAGAAATTGTTTCCTCCAAACATGCCTTGAAGCCCAGCTTGATATGCAAAAACTGCTTCATTCCCTTCAGGTTTTCTAAGGAGTTGATGCTGAAATGACTGCATAAGTATAAAGTTGAGCAAAAGTTATAATTCAGTAATAACAATGATTTGTTCAAAGCTTGCAAAGAAAGCAAAATATGTTTGCCCTTAATAACATCAATACTTGAATCACAGAAACCAACTGCATCCTTTAGTAAAGTAACATTCCATGATAGCAAAACGAGACCATGTGTGTAAGCTACGACAGATTCTTAAGTACCATTACCATGATATAACATAAAGAAAGTCAGTCATACATTAATAACCACAACACCATTTCGAGAAATAAGTCGATGTAATGATGATTTTCCATTATGACTGCATTTGATGATAGAAAACTGTGAGTCAACAAGAAACTGACTGTTTTCAATTAATGACATCACACGTTGTACTAAACTACTAATAATAACAGAAGCATCAGAAGCGAGAGACAGCAGTAACAAGCTAAGACAGAGATTGCCAATATACAGAGTTTGACGAAACAACACTTTTTAGCAAGTTACAACTTGAGCTTCTTGGGCTACAAGCCACAATTGATCAATGTTTTAAAACATAAAAAATTTACTGAATAGAGAAAGAAAGGGGAAATTCACAATCCTCAGCTAAGCAGAAAACAAGCCCAAAGTTCTGCTACCCTGATGTTTCAATTACCATCATCAGTGTTGAAAAGGAAATTCCCCCATAAAGGGCAGAAAAGAAATAGTACATGCAGAATAGTCAATATCTGCCTATAATTGAAACATCACAAATGACCCAAAAATAAAGGAAAAGACAAAAAAATTAGTAAAGAAAGAAATTCAAAAGTCCACAGAATAGCTCAAGCTGTTGTTGATTAAAAAAGGAAGCTTGACTGGAATTGACAACGATAACAGCACAAAATTGCACCCAATCATTTTCTAGGTTCAATGCTTCCAATCAGTTTCCATAATCCACCACATTAACACAGCACTGAATGCTGAGTATCAATAGGTTTAAAGAAAGGAAAATAAATTTTATTTGAAAATAGAATAAAATAAAAGCCACAAATCAAACCAACTAGTAACTAACTGAAGACAATTCTTGGGTTTAGTAACTCAAACCAACTACCAAGTGTATTAAATGCAAATTCCATTACAACCAAATTTTTTTTCCCAACCAAGCACCACATTTTGCAGCATCCAAAACCAAAACACCCCACTGAAACAAATAAACCAAACCACCTGGGAAACAGTACCCACATTTTCCAGAACCAGTCATCACAGTACATGTGCTACCAAAAATCATAATCATCACAGAAAATTCAGCACAACCAATCGAAATCAAAATTCAGCTCAACCAATCAAAAAATCAGCACTGTTCAATGAAAATCCCTACCTGTCTAGAACCTATCTGCTGCTGTTGCTGCTGCTGATGCAATGAGTCCAACCCCAATTGGGAGGAAGAAGAAGACGGAGACGCCGTGGCCGATGTAGACCCTGCCCGCCCTGCCGGACCCACAGACGGGTTCCGGCTGGGCCCACCGCCGCCGCCGGAAGATTGCATGTACACCCCAGAATTTCAACACCTGCATCAAAATTACCAAAATTTAGATCACTAACACTGAAAAAATAATAAAATGTATAAATCCAAAAAATGAAAAAATAAAGATATGAACTTTGAGGGTATTATACATACCCAGAAATGTGACAAGCTCAGAATCCCTCCAAATTGCAAGGAAGGCGCATTTTTTCCCTCCGATCCCAACGTTCAAAAAATCAGCACACGCATGTTTTTCTCTCTCTTAACCGCAGAAGCTACTGTGACACGAGCTTTGCTTTTCTCTCTCTAAAATCCGCGACTTTCGGGTGCCAATTGAGGACAGATCTTTCACCGCAGAGAACCGATTTTGACGGAATCGGTGAAATCCACTGTTTGCGTCATACGCGATTCCGGAATTTCACAGTCAAACCCTAAGGAGGAAAAAAGAAAAAAAAGTTTTATTTTCTCTTTTTTTTTCAATTTTCACCACATTTTTAAAATAAAAAATGGATTAATATATTTTTTTCATTGATGGGCTGAGAAATGAAACTCTATTGTGTTCCTAGAAGATGCATTTTTATAGGTCAACAATTGAGGGTAAAATTGAAAGTTTAAATTGCTCTCAGTTTCGTCGAAATTACGTTTTGACTTGTCTCACGCAACCATAGTTATATAACTCGGTGCGTGTAATCATTGTTATATAACCCGAACTCAAACTGATTGTGTAACCATAGTTATATAACTCGGATGATGTAACCATAGGTATATAACCCGAACCGATTGTGTAACCATAGTTATATAACTCGAACCGTAAAACTATAGTTATATAACCCGGATCTGAACTTGTTGTAAAACGTATAATACTATTGTTTTCAAAGCATTTAAATCATGATTATTTACTATATATAATATAAAAATTGAATCCAAAATCAAATTGATTAATATGGATTAATATTTTTTTTCTATGATGAGTTGAGAAATAAAACTCTATTGTGTTCCTCTGCATTTTTATAGGTGAACAATTGAAGGTAAAATGAGAAGTTTAAATTGTTCACAGTTCTACCGAAATTATGTTTGACCTGCCTCAGGTAAGCATAGTTATATAACTCGGTGTGTGTAACCATGGTTATATAACCCGAATTCAAACCAATTGTGTAACCATAGTTATATATCTCGGATGATGTAACCATAGTTATATAACCCGAACCCAAACTGATTGTGTAACCATAGTTATATAACTCGAACCGTGTAATTATAGCTATATAACCTGGATCCGAAAACGTTATATAACGTATAATAATATTGTTTTCAAACCATTCAAATCACAATTATTTACTATATATAATATAAAAATTGAATCCAAAATCAAATTGATTAATATAGATTAATATTTTTTCTATGATGGGTTGAGAAATGAAACTCTATTGTGTTCCTCCAAGATACATTTTTATAGGTGAATAATTGAGGGTAAAATGGAAAGTTTAAATTGCTCAGAGTTTCGTTGAAATTACGTTTTGACCTGCCTCACGTAACCATAGTTATATAACTCGGTGCGTGTAACCATGGTTATATAACTCGAACCGTGTAATTATAGTTATATAATCCGGACCCTCGTATAACGTATAATACTATTATTTTCAAAACACTTAAATCATGATTATTTACTATATATAATATAAAAATTGAATCCAAAATCAAATTGATTAATATGGATTAATATTTTTCAATTTTCACCACAGTTTTAAAATAAAAAATGGATTAATATTTTTTTCTATGATGGGTTTAGAAATGAAAGTCTATTGTGTTCCTCCAAGATGCATTTTTATAGGTGAACAATTGAGGGTAAAATGGAAAGTTTAAATTGCTCGCAGTTTCGTCGAAATTACGTTTTGACCTGCCTCACGTAACCATAGTTATATAACTCGGTGTGTGTAACCATGGTTATATCCTGAGCCCGAACCGATTGTGTAACCATAGTTATATAACTCGAACCGTGTAATTATAGTTATGTAATCCGGACCCGGACTCGTTGTATAATGTATAATACTATTGCTTTCAAAACATTTAAATCATGATTATTTACTATATATAATATAAAAATTGAATCCAAAATCAAATTGATATTATTGCTCTTCAATTGAGAAATAGATTACAACATCTTCTTAATTTGAAATAAATTTAAACCTAATTTTTGGTGTAGTTTAGTTTCTCTTCGAGCTATTAAATTGTTTTCATTTGTCAAATTATTAAAAATAAATTTGTTTATACAATTTTAGGTTAAGAACACTAATCAAGCAAAATTATTTTTAAATTGATAATTATAAAGCTTACACTCTTGGTACATAGTTAAAATTTGCTTACATTGACTTATATGAGCACACATAGATCAATTGTGGGGGCTTGAGCTTGATTCTAAGTATTACAAATATATGACTTGTTTTGATTCTCTAACTCAAATGACTTAGCTAAGTTGTTGATTGACACATGCTAGGTTAAGAATGTACTCTTATGAGGTGTACAACATATTGATAATAAAATTTCTTCAAGTAATTGATATAATTTCAACCACTGGTCTTTCTTACTTTTTTTCCATGAAAATCAATAAGTCACTATCTTTCCATATGAGATTTAATTTGGACACTAATTATAAGCATTTAATTGCTCGTGTTTTTGCAAGTTATTGGAATCTGAAAATTTTGTTATATGATGATATGTTAATATTATAGAAAGTTATTTCTGAAAATGTTGTTCCAAGAAATAAAATTTGATTCAGCAAACAAACGCACACATAAGGACACTCATATTATTTTTAAACTAATGTCTATATATGTACTTTGCCAAATAAAAACAAAAAAATAATGCAAAGCATTAAAATTGATTATTGTAAGCTTTATCAAAAACATAGTTTTATGTTATTGACAATTTCTGCTACAACATGATTGTAAGCTGAAGTTGACAATTTCAGCTACAAAAGGATTGTAAAAGCTATGTTGATCAATGTAACTACACAACAAAGCCTCATTCTTGTTTGTTTCAGAGTTCATGGAAGACATTATTAATCAACTGACACTGGTTGCATTTTCGCAGCTTCGTCGCGAAGCTCTTGGAACAAGACAGATGACAGGTATCGCTCGCCGAAACTCGGATGAACGGTCTGAAATTCAAGAAATCGGATATTAGCACAATATCAACAACAATGACAGAAATTTTCTGCCTAAAACCAAGGTGCCAAGCAGTTTTCTGTTATTAGAGTATATATGATAACAGAAAATTGTGCAAATGATTGTATAGTGTTAATGAATGGAATGAATTAGTAGCTAATGAGTAATGAGGCTGAAGACACATTAGGCTTAAGCTTTTAGAATCAAAAAAGTTTTTTTTTTTTGGTGAATAATCAGGGCCTAGGCCCGAATCAAAAAAGTTACTTTTACAACGAGTATTCCTTACCACGTATATCCAATCAAAGTAGTTACATTCTCACATTAATGTGTGCTAGTGGGCCCAACGAACATATATTAAAGGTTGGATGCTAGTTGGATGATACATTGGATGTACATATAGTAGTATTGCTTTTAGAATGATTTTATTCTTAAGTTTTTATGGAAAAGTGTTCTTACCACAATAAGTTTTCCTTTGTTCTCGGGCATACTAGCCAATCTGAGTGCTGCAACTGTATTAGCTCCAGATGATATCCCTACCTGCAAAAAAAAATTAGAAAAATACAAAAATAGTTAGAAAAACTCCATGATTAAGGCTGCGTTTGGTAGGGTGTACATGACAGAAAATACACGAAACATTAATATAGAAGGTGTTTGGGAAGGGGAGAAGACAAAATATTTGTGTCCTAGTATGAAAAATTCGTGTATTTTGTGTACTCCTAAACAATTGGGACAGATAGAACACAAAATTGGCCAAAATTAGTCCAAAACCACGGATTTTTACACTAATCAAAATGTGATATAAAGACGTATTTTTGTCTTTATATCCATTGTCTCTCTCTGTATTTTTGTCCTATCATGTATATCTCACCAAATGGAGCCTAAAGGAGGAATGAAAAGATTGAAGAAAGTGTACAAGAATTGCCATTTGAAGATTACCATTAGTCCTTCCTTCAAGGCTAGCAACCTAGCCATGTTAACTGCATCTTCACTGCTTACCTATACCACACATGTTTCAAATGTTATATTTAGGAGAAAGATAAAATTTTTCAAGCCAAATCTCAATGTTGAAGAAAGTAAATAAGATTTCTAAACTTATACCTCAAGAACTCTCTCCATTACATCCATATCCAATATGTCTGGTTTGAATCCAACTCCATTGCCAGTAATATGATGTGGACCTATTTATAAGAACAACAACATCAGAGTTTTCAACTTTTGTACATACAAGAATGGACTTATCTGAACAAGACCAAAGTATATATCTTCCTCATTTTAGATCCTTATTTTATGTGCTTCTAAAATTTATATTATTTCATCACCATCACCCATAAGCAATGAAGCATTCAAGAAAATATGTAACATATATATATATATATATATATATATATATATATATATATATATATATATATATATATGAGTTTAATTTTGATGCACTGACAGTGTAAAGACATTTTACACTGTCGTCCAATCAAAACACTCCATTTGTATGACTTTTCAGGTAGTGGGAGAGAGAAAACACAATCATGACTGATGTGGCAGTACATGATTGGATGACTTGATGAAAATTAAATCCTATATATATATATTATATAAAGAATATTCAAAGAAGAAAGAGCATGATATTTACCAGGTTTACCACCATTCAGCACATTACTCTCAGCTGGCTCCACTCCATATATCTATACAATAGAAAACATTTCAAGGGATTTAATGAGCTTCTCTAACAGAACACTTGTTAACTTTGTAATTTGTATTCTGATGTGAATAACTTTACCTTAACATTAGGATTTTTGGATTTAAGATATTGTCCAACCCCAGAGACTGTGCCTCCACTACCTATTCCCATGACAAATATGTCGACTTGTCCATTTGTATCCTCCCATATCTCAGGACCTGTTGTTTCAAAATGCACCTATGGATCCAATTTTTGAAGTCAATTACATTATATATATAAATTCAATTTAAGGGGAATAAAGCAGTACACAAGGTATATTATTTTCTTAAATTGCAGACCACATCAACTGATGCAGCCAAAATATTGCGGTTGAGGTCTGCAGCACGACTACATTAGACCTCAATTGCGGTGTGAAGCCTATTCATGCAAGTCGATCACAGCATAACCGCATTGGGGCTGCAACGAGCTACATTTCAAGTTGCATACACGAAAAAAAAAAAAAACATGCCGCATCAACCACAATGTATGTCGCGATGACCACATTATCCACAATCATTATGACCACAACAACAAATTAAAGCAATAAAATTTTTGCTTAGGAACAGATTTCAAAACAGAAAGTGATTATTGGGATTCAGGTACCTTGGTATTGGCAGGGTTTGAAAATTGTTGCAGCATGAAAGCATCTGGTGTTTGTTCTAGAAGGTCATAAGCCTTTTTCACTGTTCCTCCCATACCTTTGGTTGGATCAGTGAGGATTAATTCGGCTCCAAATGCTCTCATGGTGACCCTTCTTTCCAAGCTTGTGTAAGAAGGCATAGTCAAAACCATGTTGTATCCCTTCATAGCAGCCATGAATGCCATGCTAATACCCATATTCCCTGATGTTGGTTCTATCAATGTTGTCTACACCAGAAATTAAGGAAAATGTTAGGATGTGTGGTCGAGAAAGCCCAAAATCCAGGGAAATTTAAATCAACGGACCAAGTAAAAAGCCGTAAGAATGCACTTAAGTTGCATCTTGACTCAAAAGTCAAAACTTTAAGGGTCTGAATGGTTTCTGTTTTCTGAAATTTGTGAAAGAAATAATGAAAACAGGAAACGAAAAATTGAAATCTGTTTTTACTTTTTGGCATTTCCTTCGCAAAATTCTTAAAACAAAAGACACAAAACATGAAAACAGAAACTTGAAACTGTAACCAAACAAACCCTTAAGTGTTTTGGTCAAGAATCAAGATATTGTGTAAGATCAACTACCGCGATCTCTCAACTAGACTATCGATCTTAGTGAATATCCAACTACACAAAAACTGGTGCCAGGAATCAATTCAGCTAACCTTTCCAGGAGATATCAGATTCTTTTTCTCAGCATCTTCAATCATTGCAAATGCTGGCCTATCAAAACGCAAAAGAAAATTACAAATAAGTTCTATAAGGACTTGAATTCTGAATACTATTAAGAATGTTTCATGACCCAATCCAATACTATAGTAGTGAATTTGTTATGTTTATTAGTAGTTAGTTATGATTATTGATTAAGGCCTATAAATAAGCCAATTTTCTTATGAATTCTTGAAATTCAGAATCAAGCTCAAAAATAGTTCTATCAGAATAACATGAAATTTAAAGTGGAAACAAAAAAAAGAGATTTCAAATAGGATTTGAATCAAATATGGAGGGTTGACCTGTCTTTGATGCTGGAAGTAGGTTGCATCATCTCTTGCTTGACAGCAATATAAGCACCACATCCTTCTGTGACTTTGTTGAGAAAAACCAATGGAGTCCTTCCAATAAGCTGAAAAATGCATGAATTGTTATATACACTTTCTGATAACAGAACATTTTGGCTTTTGCTTTTTTGTGCCAATGATTCATCTATATCTATATCACATAGCACAACAATAACAACAACAACGAGCTTTATCCCACACTGTAGGGTCTGCTACATGGACCAAACGACGTGATTGCGCTCTACAGTGAATAACAGATAGCAGAACAATTTAAAAAGAAAAGTTACAAGAAAATTCAAAACAGAACAGTTAAGTTTTCATAGCAATATTTATGATTTTAGAAATTTGGTGCAAAGTTCCAATTTTTTTTTTTAGATTGATTTTTTCAAACAAACCCAACAAACAATTTTCTTATCAACACTCTACTGATGATGAAAAGGGTCAATTTGGATCAATTTGGTAAGATATTCATGTGCACACGTGGCATGAAATGAGTGAAACTTTGAAAAAAAATAATAATAATAATAATCACAGAAACAAATTAAAAATAAAAGTTAAAACAAGAACATCAATGCTACTACAGAGACCTGAGAAACTTGCTTCTTGATGTTGGTTCCAGGAAGATCCTTAGGCAAATCCCTGATTCTCTGAGCAAAAGAAGGAGAAGAAGAATCAACTACAGTTGCAGTAGTTGAGAACAATAGCTTCCTCATCATAGAGTAGTGACATGCATATGAAGAAGAAGATTTTTGCTTAAGGATTAAGTTCCTAAGGGAAGCCATTGATGAGGAAATGAAGCTTTTATTTTCTCTCTGTCAAGGCTTTTTGCAAGTTCAGGAAAAGATTTTTGCACTTTTATAGTGTAATAATAATATTTTATTTATTTATTTTAATGAGCATTGATGTTTGAGGTATATATAATAAAAAAACCGTCTAAATATTCAATATATGTATAATAAATATTATATAATATTTATAATATATATTATATATTAGGCATCATATTCACATATTATAAAAATTATAATTTTTTAATATATGAAATATATTATGTACAGTATGTTATAAAAAGATTTCATGCAAGTTCAGAGGAAAAGATTTTGTTATGGATCAACGGTATCTTTCAGCCCGATAGGTTAAGGACAATTCGTGGGGGTGTGGAGCTCCATCTAAAGGTTTAACCACGCTAACTAACAGTTTACTGTGTATACAAGATGGAGATTGAACCCATGTCAATTGCTTAAGCGGTCAAGTGAGCTAACTACTTCAATAACTCTCTTTGATTTTGACACTTTTATAGAGTAGTAATGTTTATTTATTTAATTATTACCACTTGCAGAAGAGTCCAAGTAATTTGAAGAAGAATAAGGTGTGACTAAAAAAATGAAATGATGCAATGGATGACATTAATTAGATGAACTTTATCTACCCAAAAAGAGAAAAATTGAATGGTACTTTATATGAGACTGAGAATGACATCAAAATTGAATTTCTTTTGACACGAATGTCAATAGCCATCCACAGTAGTGCGAAGGTTTGGAATGATGATTTTGATTTGTTGATGGTGTAACATTATATCTTCAATTACTAATACTAAAATAAAATGGTAGTATATTATTATTTTTTAATTTAATCCCATCACTAAATCAAATCAACTTATATTGTTCAATACATTAAAAAGGTTAAATATATTAAGATAGTAAAAGAGAATATATTTACGTAGAAAACTAATTAATATAAATATAATTTATATCAAAATATATAACTTTTTAATATATAAAAAAAGTATTATGAATATTTATTAAGAGATGAAAGAAGTATCTTTAAAAATGTACGTGGCTAAACCAACTTGGGTTCTTCAAGTGATTTGCTCACTTGTCCCCTTAAGTAAGGGGTTGGGGGTTCGATCATCTTCTTGTGTATGCAGCAACCCATTGGTCAGTGACAAACCCTTAAATGGAGCTCAGATCCGTGACAGATTAGTTCTTGGCCTTCCAAGCTAGGGGATATCGTGGGAAAAAAATGTATGTGGTTCCAGATAAAATTCTAAGATCAAATAAAAGATATTAGAACTTTTTTTGTCTTAGAACGGTCAGTGTCGAACCGAAGCCCACTAATCTGATTCCGGCATTGCAGTGGCGAGAGCGGCCCTGACCACGGGTGAATTTCCATTTGTTTATTCAGTACTTTAAAGATTTCAAACAAAATATTTTTTTTAAGAAAAAAAATTATAAATCCAACACTTTAAAAAAATAAAAAATTACATTCTTCCAATAAAATTGAAAACCGGCAATATTATTAAAATAAAAGTTCACAGAAACGGGTCAAAATTTTCTCTTGGCCCACATAAATGCAAGGAGGCTATGAGCATGATGTACCTGTTTCATGTTATGGAAAACAATACGTCATAAAATTAATCAATATCAATTATATATATAATAATTTAATTTTTAAAAATTATTAATTCAATTTATATTATATTATGCATAATATATTTGTTCTTTTTTGACTATTTTTCTATTGTGCACATAACACTACTTTCTAAAATAATATTTAACCATTTATTATTATTATTATTATTATTATTATTATTATATCTCTTGCATAATTGAATCACTAACTCAAACGTTTGGAAGTACACATTTATAAGAATCTACACACAAATTATTTTATTGGAAGAGAATTTTCAGCTTGTGTCATATACTTTCATTAATTCATGGAAAAGGACACTATCTTGAATCACAAAGAACATATGTAATGGACATAATTTAATCATTAATTTTCTTTGAAATTTTTCATGCTCATTTATTTGATTCATGTCTCAAGATAAATATTACATGAATATCGGGGGTAAAAGGAAAGAAAAATCTCAAGAATTGTTTTGTCCTTTAAAAAAAGATGGATGCTTAGAACATGTGTTTTGAAGATACAGAGTTTTGTTTTGTTTTTTTTTTCTTTTCACAGCAATATCCTTCTATCATATACACAGTTCATATTTCATATTCCATATTTATGTTGTCAATATTCTTCAATTTTAATCAAACTATGACTTAATCATATTTTATCTTTTTATCAATTAGCATATCTTATGCATTATCATTAAATATATTTTTGTGTACATCTCTCTTATTAATTATATTTCTAATACTTTTATCCGTCCACAAATAATTGTATTTTTAGAAAATTCTCTTATCTAATATTATTTATCATTTTAGAATTTTAAAAAAGCATTTATTATTTTTTTTATAATTTTATTCTCATATGCATTCTCTCTCATATCTCTTATAATAATTATTACATAAAAAACTAAAAGGACAATTTAGTCATTATATATCATTTTTACATATAAAGTTGCATGTTTTAATTACATTTTTAATATCCGTGAAAAAGTTTAAAACATCATTTATTGATGTACGGAGGGAGCAGGGAATATTATCTTATTGTGTCCCAAAAGAGGTACCGAATCAGACCAAAGATCATGTGGCGATCGAGTATTATTTAGCCTCCACACAACAAACATGTGGTTCAGTGAATGTGACCATTGGCATTGAGGTTGAGCCAAATTAAATTATGACTTTACATGAAAATCAGTGTCTATCTTTATTTATATTTGTGATAAGATATAGATGAAAAATTGAGTTAATCAAACAACACATTATTTAGCTACATATATAACAAAAAATTATATAATATTTATTTTTACTGTTAAATTATTATATGATCGTACTGATATATACTGAACAGATGAATATTCTTTTTTCTTACTTAAGTTAGGAGAGTTTTTAATAATACATACTCAAAATTGATTATAATTCGGCTATATTTGCCTGCTAGTGCTAAGCTTTAGCTTATTTTAGAATATTCTTTTGTTATTTTTTCACAAAGCCTTACAGATACATCATCGTCTTTATTATTAATTAATTATAATTATCCCAAGCCAGCTAGCTGCCTAGCTCTTAATGTTACGAACAGAATTATATATGTTATGTTGAAATTTTAATTTGAACTTTGATTTTACTGCAAAGTTCTCTTAATTTTATTTTGTCAACGTGAGATTGAATCTTCTAAGTATTGTAGTGACTAATTAAGAAGCCCTTTCTAAAGTGGAACTCATTGTAGAACTCTTGGGCTGTATTTGGTATAGCATATACAAATTCAGAAGAAATAAAAAGTTGATTAATTTTAAAGAAAGAAACAAATTTCAATATATATATATATATATATATATATATATTTTGTTCTAAGAAATTGGAACAAATTTACCGGACATAAATTTTTTTTAATATTATCTCAATATATATTTTTATTTTACAAGTGAGCCTAGGCCCAAAATAAACAACAAACACTACAGACTTGAACGGGGTATGGTAGCCCCAAGCACATCACTACTTTTATGTCTAACTAAATTAATAAAACAACTTAGGTAATAAAAGAAGATTTAATTTTTATCTAGTATACAACTTTTTTACATAGTCATCCAATTATTTACTGTCATATCAGTCATGATTATGTCTTCTTTCTCTTACTATCTAAAAAGTCATACAAACAAATTATTTTAATTAGATAATACTATAAAATATCTTACACCGTTAATGTATCAAAATTAAACTCATAAAAGCAACTAATAATCATCTACATCTACATTTAAAACTAAACCTAAACATTTTGAGATGAATAAACTAACATTCTTAAACTATATAGGAGTTGTTTGAGTTTTGGTCACATATGTGAGTCTCTCACAATAATCTATATATTTTTTCAAAAAATGGGACAATGTTGAGAATAATAACTTCACAACACATACCTGTAGTTATAGGTACCATTTTTATTCATTTTGAAATCAATCATGTTTTATGTATAATGATAAATCAATTAATATAATCAATAAATTCATTTTAACTTTTTTATTTCATCAAATAATCATTAAAATTTTAATATATTAAATAATTATGATCTAAAATCTAATTTATTAATTAATTTAACTGATTTACTGATGTAAATATAGCTTCACTCCCTCTCTTGAAATGGGTGAAAAAGTCAACAAAATATTATTACCAACTCAAAACCTATATATTATTCATCAAAAACGCATTTCACTTGTAACTTGTTCATCATCTAGTTCTTCTTTTCAGCTTCATTCCATCCATAAAACACACACAACAAAATAGATTTTCCAATTCCTTCTTCATTGCTTTCACATTTGTGAACCAAACAATCCTCATGAACTCCAACACCACTCTCACTCTCCTCATTCTTCTTCTTCTTCTTCTCCTATGTGAAAATTCCCATTTTGCCCTCGGGGGAAAGCGCAGGGTCCACATCCCCGACGATTTGGACGAGGTTTACGACGACGAAGAGGACGATGCTTGGAAAGAGTGGGGAAAGAAGCCGACGCCGTCTTTTCAGCCGCTGGATCCGTCGAAGATGGAACCCTCGCAGATGAAAGAAGAAATGATGAAGCGACACGTTGGACCCGTCATTGGGTTCGTCAAGCTACGATTAGGGGTTCGCCGTACTCCGGTAAGGAGAAATTCCCATCTTTTTTTTTTGTTTTAATTTGAGCTCGAAATTGAGTTCAAGTTGTGATTTTTTGTACGTGGAGGAATTGGGTCGTGCAGATTTATCTATTGTGGAACTTGAGCTAGAATTTGAGTTAAAGTTGTGATTTTTGGTCGATATGATTGCTGGGTTTCATCGAGTTTGAGTTGAATTTGTGATTTTTCGTCATTGTGAATATGATTACTGGGTTATGGTTAATTTCTTATTGCCACATTGTTCATACCGGTTTCATAAAGTTGCGATTTTACTCGTGCGCATCTTATTCATTTTTTGTTTCTTGAATTTTGTTTGAATTTTGGTCTCCAGGTCTTGGTGCATTTCGATGAGCACATTCTCTCGTGCCAATTTTATTATTTTTTGAATTGATGTTAAAGCTGCGGTTATTCTGTTTGTGCTTATTTGCTTCCTTTGTTATGCAGTCTCGAAGTGATTAGAGTGAAAGTAATGACAATATTGTATTTCTGGTTTAGTTAACTAATGTTGCTTGAACATTATGCCTGGTTTGTCCATTCTTGAAACTTTGTTCTGGAATTGGAGTATGAATATGCTCTGATGCACTGTTCTTGGAAGAGTTTATGGGATTGTGTGGAGGAGCTTTGATTTTTGGCATGATGGTATGAGCTTGTCAAATCAATCCCTTATGGATCAAGAACTCGATGTATCTAAAGGAGTTTGAGCTTTTATTTTGTACTTGATATCTTACTATTTGGCAGTTTGCTTTATGATGGAGGGGCTTGGGGAGCTAGGTTTCTGGTTTCAACTTTTGTGTTAAAGTTAAGCATCTTAACCATTTTTCCAAGCTTGATTTTAGGACATGGTAGCTGAAATCGCTATGAAATGGACACATGTTCTGAGAACCGGAGCTATTGGAGTAAGGTTTATGGGTGTTGATCTGAGTACAATCATGTTCAACATGGAAAGCATCAAAGACTTGGAAGAGGTAATCCACAATGTGCTATCTGAAATCAATCATGTTAAATTTTGACTTATACTTTCTTTTAATTTCCCTCCTTTTCTATTGAAAATCTAGCTTTATATTCAGCCTAGTGGAAGTTGTTAATCAGCTGATTTTATACATCCCCTTGGTTTATGATGCTTTTCTATTGATATTGTCTCATATTGTTGTTATCAGTTGAAGGAGTTTATCTTCGATCAATCAGAGGCATACGAGATCAAAATGGGGGATGAAGTTTTCCGAAGACCTGGAGATCCGCCTCTAGATGAGGTTTTTCAGAGCCTTAATAGTGAGAAAAGCAGAGCAGATGGTGCTGATTCAGAGGAAACTGATGAGAATTCAAGAACAGAGTTGTAGTTAGTTAATTGGTATCTATATAATTCTTGAGAAGTTGAGATAAAAGTAAATGTGTCACTTCATTTCCAAGGTTTAGTCACAGTTCCTCTTTTTAAGATAGTGAAGTAGTAATCACCTTTGCATCACTTGTGAAAACTAGAGAAACTACTTCTAAGGTGGGACAAGTTTTGGAACAAAAAAAAAATGATATTAGTGTAATCTTTATTATTCTTGATGATCAAATTATCATTGCTGGAAAGTAAATGTTTTGAAAACCAATCAACCACATATGGCTATTATTCTTTGTTACCTTTGGAAATTCTCTAGCATGGAAACATAACATACAGCCACATATCAACAAGCTTGGAGACAAAGGAATTATATTGCAGATATAATACAAAACTTAGAGGTACAAGCAATTTGTCTTAGTTTATAAATTAATGGAATGGAATGTAATAAAATATTTATTTGATTGAAGTAGAACACTTCTATATCAGCTTCTTGCTGAAGTCAGAGAGCTCAAGAAGCTGAATCCTAGGGTTGGCTGCTGCTTCCTCTCTCTCTTTCTTAGTGTTGAACCCCCAATCCACTGATCCAAACCAATCCATGCTTAGCAAATATACAACTCTAAAAACATAATAATGCAGAGAAACAAAAATGGAGGAGAATGAACAAGTTACAGTGAGATAAAAATGCTACCTAAGTACAAATTCCATCCATCTAACTCTGGCTCTTTGATCACATTTTTTAGGGTTGCAAGCCTATCCTCCACAAAGCTGTTTGAAAAGTTAACCCCAGTTAATATCTCCTAAACCATCATAACTAATCACTGAAATGTTAGATTAATTCAAATAACTAAAATCTTACTGCAATGTAAGCCCTTGGTGCTCTGGCATCTTCTGAAGCTTCTTTAGCACTTCTACCTTAGGACTTCAGAGAAATATTTTCATTTTTCCTTTCAGAATTTGTCAATGAAAAAAAAAAAAGGAAACATAATGAAGTAATATTATAAAATACTAACCCAGTTCCTAGGCCATATATTCTTTCTGGTGGTATAGTCACTCCAGCAAGTTCTCTTAGTAAAGCATCAGCAAAACGGCCCTATACAACCAGGAAAAGGACAGAGAAAAAAAAAAAAAAGTAGAAAATGCAGTTATAAGAACACTATGAAACTGCATACTGTGCCTGTACAGGATTAGGAAAATGGCTCACTTATCCTCTTTACAATATGCACTCTTACGGCGTGTTTGGTTGGGGTTAAAAATGAGAATATGAACGAGTATTGCCCGTAATTTTACATATGTCGCTCTTCCATGAAAAATTTATCCCTGATTTTACCGCTCAACCAAACA
The DNA here is from genome assembly GCA_013621005.1 of Aeschynomene evenia. Lineage (NCBI taxonomy): Eukaryota > Viridiplantae > Streptophyta > Magnoliopsida > Fabales > Fabaceae > Aeschynomene > Aeschynomene evenia. Next base: position 33,938,526 of record CM024268.1, on the reverse strand, counting down.
AACCTTTAGGATTTGTCCATATGCTAGGAGCATAGGGAGAAGTTCAGACCTGTTTTGTGGTGACAATGTAAACTCTTGAGCTGGCAAATCTTATTGCATCAGGAGTACCAGGATAGAATCTACAGGTAAGATATCTACTAATTAGCAATTTGAAGTCTCTCACAGCAGATTTTTGCTTTTTGGGGTCTAAAAAGGCTAGCAGGTATAATTTATTGGACTCAAAATCCAAGACTTGCATGAGAAAAATAATATATCACTGTGTATTGCTATAGTTTTCTCATCAGAAAACTATCATATAAAATGATATATGATTGATTGATTGAAGTACCTGTTAGCTCCAATCCAACCAGAGAAATCCTTCTCCAACCATTCATCCCTGACCTTTCCAAAAAGATCTATAAGCTCATCCCTATTCTTCTCACCCCATTCTTCCATTACAATAGGCTTCAATTTGAGCCAATTCTCCAATATTCCCTCAACTGTGAGCCCCTCTGCAACCTTTTCACAAGCAATAGCTATTATGACATGATCAGTCTAGTGACTTTTCCTCATAGATAGATCACAAATTAAAGTTTCTTAAAATCATAGCCATTTTTTGTTTGTTTCACCTAAAAAGAAAAAAGATGATGAGAGTGATATATAGGGTTTTATTTACATACTGAAGACTTTCTAATGGAAGGAACTCTGGTCTCAAGCAACAATCTCACAAGAAGAAGTGTTTCATATCCAGTTTCCACCACTGGCCGCACCTGACATGCATGAAAACCTTACATTTTTACCATCTCATACAACAACAGCAATAACAACAATTCATGTAGTATCCTATTAGGTTTGATATTCTTTTTCCTCACTTAAGTTTAGGAGATTTTTTAATGAGGCTGGACCTAACTGGATATAAGTTGTAATCCTACCATGAGTCTTCCCTTTTTTGAATACTCATGCTAATTATCGGAAAAAAAACAATAACAACAATTCTTAAAGGTGTATTAGTGAGTTTCGCTTTAGAGGGGAAGAGAGCGAAAAAGAGAATGAGTTCGAAGAGTATAACTTTTAAAAGTTTCTCTTCCAACCCTTTCCCTTTGTTTTCGTTCCCTTGGGAGTAAAACTCACAAATAACCATGATTTATGATCTCTATTTGGAATTTTCATTTTCAAGTTTAGAGATAACATCATTGAAGTTGCAAATTAGTTATTGTTTTCTATTCATAAAGTTAACTGAGTAACCAACAACTACTCAAAAGTCAACTTAAAATAAAGCATTCAAGCCATAAATTATTTATTTACTGTAATCATCTGGTCAACAATCCAATCTTCTATGGCTGAATCCACACCTTCAAACAATGCAGGCCATCTCAATTTTGCAGCCTACATACAAATTATCAAACAAAGTGATCACAATAGTTCCTTAATTAAGAGATGATGTTGATGGAGAAAGTATTTGGTATAATTTTCTTGCACTTTGATGAAAACCAAAAATGGATGAATGAGGAATGAGAGATAGCATGAACCTTGAGAGCAGAGATAGCAGTCTCCCCACAACTATCACAAAGAACTCCATCAAAGTCCAATGCATAGAGATGGCCCATTTTTCCTCTCTTCCTTTCAAACTTGGTTATGCCCTATCCTAACATAATAATATATATTTATATATATATATAATGTAATATAATATTGCATGGTATACAATTAATACCTGCCATCCAAAACAGGATTGAAATCTTAGAGGCTAGCTACCTGCCACTGAAATCTAGACACGTGATTGTGTGGTAGTTTTTCTTGTTCATTTTGTTTTCATTATATATATAACAATAAGGCCAATAAGCTTAGCTAAATAAAAATTAAATTAAAAAATTTGGCAACTTAAAGTTTTATGCTATTTGAGCAATGCTAACGTGTATATTAAAAATAATATTAAATCAATCACCAATACAAAAAGTTGGATTGAGTAAGTATAAATGTTGGATTGTATTGGTATAAAAATTATTGTTATTTCAATATAAAAGTTTGAATATAATGTTGAATTGAGTCAGGATATAAGTTAGATTGAGTAGCTGTAAATATTGGATTATATCATAGTTGAATTGAATAACTAATTAAGTGTTAAATTGAATGTTTCACTTTACTTTTTCATAGAGCAAATGGTTTAACCTAACTTTTTGCAATTGAACCCATTAGTTAACCTTAATTTATATGAAGTATGAAATGGATTAGTAAAAGCTTGTGACTTTAAAAAATATTGTATAACCCAAGAAAGGAAAAACAAAACGGCTAGAACTATGATTGAAGTATAAAGGCCTAAGTATTAACTATTAGAAGATTGAATAAGCCATGAAAACAAAATTGTTGGGTTCAGCTTGAGATCACTTATGAAGTCTTTGATTATAGATAACATCACAAGATGAAAATTTTGTATATTTTTTGAACTTCTAAAAATTAGAGACAAATATGACACAATAAAATAAAATATAAATTATTATCTTTACACTAATTAAAACATGATATAAATATCTTATAATTTTTGTATTTTTTTTTACTTGTGATGATGATGACCGATGATACGCATAACATTATTGTTGCAATAAAGCTAAATTTTAGGGTAAGACCACTCCAACAACTATCCTTTCTTTCTCACCATTTTTTTTTTCAGTTCAATTTTGCATAGTATATAACATTCAAATTCCTAATCAATTTTAATCACACATACTGAATGTTGATTTTCAATTTTCTTATGAGAGAACATGGGACTAATGCACCAATTGTTTCTACTCTCAGTTTGTTTAGTAGCAGCCGTTTACTTGCTTCCTAAGGAACATTAATTGAGACTATGAAGATTTATGAAGAACTTGCCAAAAGAGAGGCACAAAATTATTGCAGTATAAGGAGACTGAAAAAAATAAAAAAGGAGTAATCTTCCTGAATAGGAGTAGTACAGTCACTAGAAATTTGCATTTGTGTTTTGTCACATGAAGACAGAGACAATCATTTCAACTTCTTACTGAAGTCGGACAGCTCAATAACGCGAATTCTGGCGATCGCCGCGGCTTCTTCTCTCTCTTTCGAAGTGTTGTAACCCCAGTTTCCTGATCCAAACAAGAAGAACACCAATGTAATGCACAGCATATAATAAACAGAGAGAAAATGAGAGTGTGAACAAATTATTTAACAGGAAGAGACAGGAAATAAGAAGTTACCTAAATACAAGTTCCATTGGTCTAACTCGGGCTCTCTGATGACATTTTTCAAGGTAGCGAGTCGATCCTCGACAAAGCTGGTTAAAGTTTAAATTAATTTCTTGTAAGTGAGAAGAGAAATCTACACAAAGAAATAACAATAACCAGAATGGTATTAATTATTTACTGCAAATAGCAATATCTTACTGAAGTGTCAACCCTTGGTGTTCTGGTTTCTTTTGAAGCTGCTTCAGCACTTCTACCTTAGGACTATATAGATCAAAATGAAGAATTAAAGATGGTCCATGAAGAGTGAATCTCATATCAAAATAAAGCAAGAAAAAGAAAAGTAATAGCAATAGAAATATAAAAGCAACAGTGGACAAGATTTTGGCCATACTAACCCAGTTCCTAGACCATATATTCTTTCGAGTGGTATTGTCACCCCTGCAAGCTCTTGAAGTAAAGCATCGGCGAAGCGGCTCTGAAATTAGAGAGAAAAGGGAAAGTGAGTAGAAAACACAGTGAAAAAGGGCATGATGTGAAATTGCGAAAGGCACATTACTGGTATAGGAGAATGACCCATTATCTATCTTTCCTCTTATTTTCCTTAAAATACTGAAAGTGAAACTATCGATTTTCTGGATTATTGTCCACTTGCTAGGGGCGAAGAGAAGGCCAGACCTGTTTCGTGGTGACAATATACACTCTTGAGCTCGCAAATTTCAATGCATCAGAAACACCGGGATAGAATCTAGAGCCAAAGCATTGCTAATTATTAGTAGGAAATCTCATGCATGACACATGCAAAGAATAGGAACTTATTACTCCATAAAATTATTAAAAAGAAGCAAATAGAAAAAGTCCAACTTAACTTGATTCCTTACGGAGCATATCCAAAAGGGAATTTCTTGAACACAAAAAATATTTGTTACTTCAACTTTTGTTTTTTTTTAAAAAAAAAAGAAAATGATAGCCATGACCTAATCCCTAACCCTACTATCAGGTAGCTGAGTTGTGGGATGATTATAAGTTAAACATAATGGCAATTTCAATAAAATTGAATGTTTATACTTAAAGCCATCTTTGCAATGTAGTTTTTGGGCTTTTCATCATGAATCTGGTATAAATATGAAAAACTAATCCTAGATTAGGAGGTTTAATTTGATTACCTATTTGCACCGATCCAAGTAGCAAAACCCTGCTCCAACCATTCGTCTCTGACCTTTCCAAAAAGATCTATCAAAGCATCCCTGTTCTCACCCCATTCTTCCATAATAATGGGCTTCAACTTGGACCAATTCTCCAATATACCATCAACCGTGAGCCCCTCTGCAACCTTGCAAAAGAATTATGAAATCGATCAACGGGTCCAGAGTCTATACTAGTCATACAAAAGTAGATGCAAATTCAAGGATGCTGGCCTCATCAACATCATAAAGCCAATTCGAGTGATATGGTTTGCAAATGATAATCCTAATGATAAATGATAAAGATTAGAGAGAAGTCATTGTTGTACTCACCGAAGACTTCCTGACCGAAGGTTTCCTGGTCTCTAGCAACAATCTCACAAGTAAAACATTTTCATATCCAGTTTCCACCACTGGTCGCACCTGAAATGAACAAATATGGGAGCTCATCTTTAGAATGAAAATGATTCAAACATATAATTCCATAGTATACACCAATAATCTTGAAATTGAGAAAAACTTATGTGAAGTAGCAATTCATGGTATTAAATCATTTAAAGGTTTGGATATCAATAAAGCGAATAGTTCCGAGTAATATTTGAAAAAAGAGATTATTTCCTTAACAAGGGTAAAATCTAAACAAGCTTTGCTTATCCCAATACATTTTTCTACAGTTGAAGAAATCTAGCAAATGAATTCCATTATCCTCAACCTCAAGCCAGAACAAAAGAATGTATGCGAAGTTATTTTCCCTCTGATTCCCTTTCTGTACTTCGAGGCTTCTGCTGCTGCCATCGTCGGTCCCTTTCTATAGCATAAGGCATAGGAAGAAAAACAAAAAAAACTACTTTACATCTACATTCAGTCCTCGAAGTACACCGAATTAATGGCCGTTTGTTCTACATTCCCCATGGTAACATAATAGACTGTACATTAAGTCCAATGGTTCCAAATTGCCTTATTGTATAGCTAGAAGTTGATAAAGGATTAACAACACTTCATTCAAAATAAAAAAACCTAAAAACTCTGAAGTCTAAATCCATGGGAAGAAGTAAACCCAGAGACTAAAAACCAAATGCCTCCTAAAGAAAATCAACTAGTAACTGTAAAGTCAAAATGCAAATTCAAAATGATCAAACTAATTATTGGTTTATTTACAATCTAATTACAAAACCAGCAACATTGCAAAACCAAATCAGAGTACTATAAAAAATTCATAACATGTCAAACCAAGAAAAAAAAGAGAGAGATTATTTACTGCATGCATCTGGTCAACAATCCAATCTTCTGTAGCTGAATCCACCCCATCAAACAAGCCAGGCCATCTCACTTTCGCAGCCTGAAAAAAAATTTGCAAAACGAAGCTAATAATCAACAAGCTCAATTTCAGAACACAAATAAATTCCCAGAAGATAAAAATGAAAAAAGATTAAAACTTTGGAAAAATTAAAATGAAAAAAAGGAACCCAATATTTATTCTGACCAGTAGTGGCCAAATACTGAATTTTTTTAAGGAAAAAACTTGGTTTTTTTTTTTGTGGGTAAAAAGGGGAAAGGACCTTGAGTGCAGAGAGAGAGCTTTCGCCGCAGCTATCACAGAGGATTCCATCGAAGTCCAAAGCGTAAAGGTCACCCATTTCAGTGCATTATTCACCAACACAACACAATCTTGAATTTTCAGTATAATAATATCAGAAAATAAAAAGATAAAGTCATAATAATAAGCATATTCCAATGTCAGCCAAACACAAACAAATAGCCCCTATTTCCATCTTTGTTGGCAATTAAGCCGCGTGTAATTTTGATTTTTCACCTATTAGGCGTATAAAGATTTTTATAATCAAATGTGTTTAGCTTTATCATTTATTATCTCAAAACTCTTATAAATAAATAAATACATGGGATAAAATCAAAATTAAAATACTTTTTATAATAATGGCATATGTTTAATTGGAGAATAAAATTATGAGTAAAACAAAATATGTAAGACTTAATTTAATCGTAGAAAATTTATCTTGTCATATTGTAAAAGGGGTAAAGCTTTTGTTTAAAATAAAAAAATATACATTTTTCCTTACATTTTGATTTAATGGTTAATGCTTTGATTTGAGGTCTATTTTTGAAGAATCTATATATAAATATAAAAAAAATCATTATGTTTCAATTTACTGTGAAGATACAATAAAATTATTTTAACATTCATTATCTTGTATATTGTGTATATATTCAATTTATTACCTTTAATTTTTGTAAAATTATCACTTACACATTACTATTTATTTTACTCTCTATTCTCAAAATTTGAATAAATATTTATAAACATCCACTTTATTGATATCAATATAGTAAAGAAAACACATTAAATCATTGCTTGTTAACTATTTGTGTGTGCTTGATGGGGTAAAACAAATTGGACAATGCATACAAATTAAACTAAAAAAATATTAGTAAAAAGTCTCTATATAATATCCTCAATTAAATTTTAATATTTTAAAAATAGTAAGTATGATGAGTGACTCAACCATATTTTAAGATGAAACTAAGATTAAATTATTGAAAATCAAGCCTAATTAATTAATTATACCTAATAATATTAATAAAAATTAATTTTAATACAATGACATTACATATATATTTTACATTATTATTCAATTAAATGTGCCAAACGTCCTTTTAAGATAATGAAAGAGAGAGAAAAACTATAATGTAACAGCAAAAAATTAAATAATTTTATTAAAAATTTGTACAATATAGAAAATTAAATCCTATCAATGATAATTGATAAATATATGTTTTTATGTATTTGGAGCTACACGTTTGATTGAGAACTATGATCCCATGTCTCTGCCACCACGCAAACGGCGATAACCGGTTACCGCCCACCTTCACCACTCCTCACTCCACCTGCTACAGCCGGTCACTTTCCCGATAACTCTTAAAGCACGATATAAAATCCCTCCCATCATTTTTTCTTCTCTCACTTCCCCAAACTTTCAAGTTTCAACCTCATCGGAACCTCATCGTAATTCTCTCTTTTTATTTGATTTGCTCGTAGATCGTGTCTTGTTCAGCTTCGGTTAGTTTCTGATTAAATCTGTCTTTTTTTTTAACCTTAATATATGTTCTGTGTATGTTGATCGTCAAGCGAAAAATAGATTCATGGACTGTTGTCGAACCTGATCTGTGTGTGTATTGAGTTGTTTTTTTTTTTTTTTGTTGTTGTTGATTTTGATTTTAGGGTTTGGTTTTTTGTGATTTGGGTCGTGTTTGGATCTCTATATATGGGGTGTTGTTTCACTTGGGATGTTTCTGTTTTTGTGTTTGTGTTTGAGAGTAGCTGTGTTTGTTTCAATTTGAGTTCAATTGGATTGATGGGTTGGTGCAGCTTGGACTTATTGGGTAGAATTACTATGTTCAGTTTTGAGAGTAAAGAGTGAAATAGTAATAACTTTGATGATGATGATGATATGGAATTTGTGATTGGTGACGGTCTCATATTGATTATTTGATTAGCATAGATAAAGGAGATATGGGAAAGGAAGAAGTCTTGATTTTCATTTTAAAGTTTAATTTTGATCTACTGACGGTGTAAATGAATAATGGTGGATTTTTGTTTTTTTAGTTTAGATTGCAAGTGTATCAAAATTAAATCATTTGCAGTTATGGATTATGATGTTTTTAACTTCAATATGAAAAAAAAAATGGAGTTAAGCAAAATTATGATAATATGTATGCCTTTCTATTTATTTGTATTTAAGTTTATTTTGAGTAGAATTGGAATTTTGATGCCATTTTATGATGAATTCAAAAGATGGCAGACAATGAGGATGTAGAGGAAAAGACTTCCCGTGGGGCTGATTGGGAGGTTGTATCTCTCACAGCATCAACATATGCAGCTGCTCCTTGTCCTGATAAAGATGAGTCGAAGGATGATGACAAGGAAGATGCATATGCACGGGATGAAGCCGAAACGTCGCGCGCATTGTTCATGTCTGGCCACTTTGTCTTTCCACCCAGTCAGCATGAGAATTTGCCACTGGAACCTGACTATAGTGAGATCCATGATGAATCCGGAGGCAAAGATGTTGCCACTGAAGTAACTGCTGAAGAAGGGATCAGACCTGTCGGAAAGGATGACGAAAATTTATCATTTGCAGGATTGAATGTTCCAGAGGAGTTTGAGGGTATACCATATTTTGATGAGAAAATCAACAAGTTATCTGTTCATGAGAAGCAGTTTGAGGAAGGTACAACTTTACCCGGTTTTGGTTTGACTGGAAAAGAGGAAAGTATGTATGACTCTGCAAAATACACTTCTTTCCACAGTGAACCAGCTATCGGTGGTGTAGCATATGGAGAAAGCTTAGTTGAGACTGAAACAACTGAATTAGCGGAGCAAGGGTCGAGTGTCTCTCCTGATTTATCACAGTCTAAGAATTCTTCCAAGGATGAATACAATCCGTCAGATCTTCCTTGTGGAGCTTGGTGGAAGCGAAGAGCTGCCTCCTTATATGCTCATGCTAAAGAGGCAAATGCATTCTGGTCTGTTTTCATTGCAGCTGCAGTGATGGGCCTAGTGATGATTGGGCAGCACTGGCAGCGCGAAAGAGCTTTACTTAAGTGGCAGACTGTAAATGACGAGGTATTTCCATTATCGTTCAAGTGCTACTCTATGAATTGATATGAATTTTTAAACGTTATCATTAACTTCCTTACCCTGTCGAGAAAAACTTGCTACAAATTATTACAAATTAAGCGTATTCTGTGGAAACTTGATGCATTAGGAGGATGTTCATGAATTCTTATTTGGTGCACTGCTTTGGCTGCCATAATTGGTTTGTCTTAATACTTCAAAAGATTCTAGCATTCAATTTTTTTTTACTGTTTCCACAGGCGAGGAGCAGGGTGCTTGCTCCCATATATCGACTCAAAGATGTGATTGTCGGTGGCCACCGCCGTGGTTCCTTGATCAGGGGAGGCTCCTCCAATGAAAGTTAAGATCAAGATTGCGCGGTGCATGTGGCTGGTGCTGTTGTGAAAGCTATAAGATAATGACGAAAATTTGCATGTAAGAGAGAGGTTGAGTAAAAAAGGAAATGCTAGACAGGTGAATGAAGTGCAAATTTGGTACTAGGATTGGTCGACCTCAAAATTTATGAATGTTGTTGTGTTAAAACATTTTATATTTGTGAATTTTATTGATCTTTGCCTTAATTTGCATTGTATAGCTCTGGAATGTTATTCAACTTAGTAAGTTATGTATTCTGATTCTGTGGAATTGACACCAAAGATGAGATGTAAATGAAGTGATGATTACTTTAATAGCCTCCATGTTCTTGGAGCATATTTATTGCATGCCCCACCTGCACATTTATTTTAATGGGTACATGTAAGAGTATATATGTCTTTTTCTTTTCGTCTTTTTTATTATCATTGAATTTTAATGTGATAATCATACATTTAACCTTTTATCTTAGGATGACAAAGTAAGTGGTGAAAGAGCTGCATGCACTATTTGTATGTATAATGTACTATTAACATTTTTGCTATTTTAATTTATATTGTTTATAAACTTTTTTATTTCCCTCAACATGTTTGTTCTTTTTCTCCATTCCAGCATATACTCATTTTTCACTCCACACCTGAATTTTTTTATTTTGTTATTCTTTCTCCTGTAATTGTTTTTTGATCACTTCCTTTTTTTCTTTTGAGCAAATCTCATTGATTCTAATATTTAACATTTTGATACAAAATCAATTTATATTTGGTTGTAATATAAAAAATTTTTACTTAATTATAAATATATTTTTTATGTTATAAAAAATATCTTTTTTAGAAGATGAAAATTAAAGTTTCTAAAAAAAGATCTTTTTCTATTTTTAAGTGATTTTACTTTTATTAAAAAATATTAATTGAACATATAAAAAAATTTAATAAGATTTTTTTTAATTAAAAAAGATTTTATTTTAACTATAAAATAATATCCAAATACTTACTGATTACTACTTCACTGGTGCCGCAGCAAAAACCCTCTCTCTCGCATGAACATGGAGAGCAAGAACGAGCGAATCCCTCCTGAATTGATAGAAGAAATCCTATTAAGGCTACCCACAAAATCCATAGTTCGATTCAGATCTCTCTCCAAGCAATACCTCTCTCACACATCAGATCCAAACTTCATCGACACAAATTTCAATCTCTGTGCCTCCAACACCAATGGCTTTCTCTACATCCCCCATCACAACGATTCCGGCGAGGCCATATGGGTCGAAGTTGACGCATCATCACTCCGTCTCTTTCACACGGTTCGTCTCCCTGTTCCTTATTGTGATAATCTCACTATCGTAGGTTCTTGCAGGGGATTCATACTGATAAAGAATCACCCTCGTGATCCACATCTTGTTCTGTGGAATCCCTTAACGGGTGCTCACAAAACGATGTCGTATTGTTCTGATGCCTTGCCATTTAACCCTGAAATTTGTTGTGGTTTTGGTTATGATGAGTCAAGTGATGACTATTTGGTGGTTGTAGTAAGGGTAGTTCCTTGTGATTATCATAGTTTTTATGAGAATGGAATCTTGTGGCGGAGGCGGTGGCGGTGGGAATTATTTTCCGTTAGAAACAATTCATGGGAAAAAATTGCTGTAAACTTTCGTTTAGATGTCGATTTTGATCGTAAAAATGGGTTATTCTTTAATGGTGCTATTCATTGGTTAGGGATTAATAGGTCTAGTCCTGAGAGTCCCCATGTAATTGTTGCCCTAGAGTTTGAATGTAGGAGTGCGTCGGAGATTCGGTTGCCGGATTTAGGAGGAGTCACTAAGTTAGGCAATTTGATTGATTGTGGAGGATATCTTGGTTTCTATTGCAGGACAGAACATGATTTTAGCATTTGGGTGATGAAAGATTATAAGGTGCATTCGAGTTGGACTATACTTTATAGCATGTTTCATCCTTGTGGTGTTATTGATCCTGTGTGTTTGAATAGACATGGTGAACTTGTGGCTATAAAAGACAAAAAGCATTTGGTGAAATTTGATGAGAAAGGAAGATTGGTACAAGAACATCAACAAGGTGATAATCATCTTAGAAAGGGTACTAAAACTAGGTTACCTATGAGGGGGGTTATGTTTACTGCCACTATTATCACTCACTCCCTAGTCCCTGCTCATCACTCATCTACAAACACAAGCAAAGATTTGCCATGATGAGTAGTGTGTTTACAATGTTATTATTCAATTTTAATTTACTTGTTCTTTATTTGTGTAGATTGGATTTTTAATTTGTGTTCTTTTCTTCAAAGTGTTGCTGCAATGTATAAGATTAAATAAATAGTTAATATTCAATTTAGTCCACTCGTGTCCAGTTTGGTCATCTATTTTAGTTTGGTCATCTATTTTAGTTTTTGCTCAAAATGAGACTTTGCACTATTTAGTTTCCATCTGTACCCCATCTTAACTTTGATTCATGGCTGATGAGTTGTTAACTAAGCGACGTGATAAAGGATGCAATGGATGATTTGGTACAGTTTATTTTTTAAAATTTTCATTTACAAGGGCATTTTTGAATGAGAGATGAAAAAAATGAGAGTTAATAAAATAAATAAATAAATTATACCACTATTCGGTAGTATAAATCATCTTACACTAAACATACATCATCAAATCTAAAAGTGGAAAATATTAGTTAAGATTATGAATAGGGACCACCAGCAAATTTCATTGAAGAGATATTTGGTACATAAATAGCCATATGCTGTCACGATAGCAATAATACATTTTCTGATATTCACATGATTCTGTCTAACCAATCAGCCATGATTCTATCCAATCTACCATTTATTATATTTCCTAATTTTCTAATTAGTATACAATCATATACGACGATTTCTCTTCACAATAATATCCTAGCGTTAATACTTCTATCAATTAGAATATTATACATTTCGATGAATATATTTTTGATATGCAACAAGCATTATTGACTAACATATTTCATTGGCTTATCAAAATTAAATCCATAAATAAATTAAGTTTATCCAAAACAAAATATTTGGACAGCAGTCAAATCGAGTTTCACTTGCTTTAGAAGAAATCTTTTAGGAAATAAAAAAAATTAGGAGATAAATTTGGACAGAATATCCGTTTCTATTTCTAGGTTATTTTTTAGAAGAAATCTTTAGGAAATAAAAAAATTAGGAAAGGAATCGAGTTTCACTTGTATAATATTTGTATAATATTCATCTGCACTACTAAAGTGTAATGTAAATCATCATTTAAACTATTATAATCCAACATTGTGAAAATGAGTGTACAAATTGTTATTTATTGTATGAGAAAAAAATTATAAAAGAAAAAAATATCTAATCTTATTTCTTTATTCATTTTGTTTTTTTAATTAATTAATTAACAATTCCATTTATAGCAATAGTAAAAAAGGAAAGATTTACGTTAAAAATACCTATTTTAATATATTCTATATAATTGATTCACCGTACTTTTTTTAATTTTTCAAAATCTTACTTTTATTTTTTAGTATTGTTAATTAATTAATTTACTATATATAGACTAGTATTTCTAGCCACTTTCTTGGTAGTCAGAAAATAAGAGTGACCCATCACTGTGGCGCCGCAAAACCTCTCATGGACATGGACATGGAGAATAATCAGCAGCAGCAGAAGAAGAACGTCCCTTTCCCTTGTGATTTGGTCGACGAGATCCTCTTGCGATTGCCGGTAAAATCCATCGTCCGATTCAGATCTCTCTCGAAGCAAATTCAGTCTCGCACCTCCGATCCTAACTTCACCAAATCTAATTTCGATCTCTGTTCCTCACCACCCACCATTGCGCTTCTATCCATCGCCGATCGCTCTGTTTCTGCTTACTCCGTCGATTCTGGATGGGTAAACCTCAACAAACCAATTCACCATCTCAAGGTTCGTCCCTCTGTTGCTTCAATCATAGGTTCATGCAGAGGATTCATACTCTTAATGCTTGATGAACCTAACTTTCTTCTCTGGAACCCATTGACTGATGCTATCAAAACGATGTCGTATTCCCCTGCTCCCCCGAGCACTCGCTATTTATGGCACCGTGATTTCTGTTTTGGGTTTGGGTATGATGAATCGATTGACGACTATTTAGCTGTTGTTGTGAGGAAGAGAAGCGACGCTGATCATTTCAATGTGAATCAAACCAATTGGACTTGTTTCTCTGTCAGAAACAATTCATGGCGAGATATTGAAACGAAATCTGATTCTGTTTTATCTCTTGAAAGCAAATTTGGGGTTTTCTGTAATGGTGCTATTCACTGGTTTGGGATCAAAAAACATCGTCTGTTTCAGATGCCTGTAATTGTTGCGCTTGATTTGAAGGAAATGAGGTTATCGGAGATTCAGATTCCGATAGCTCGGCAAGTGGATCGTGCTTTGAAGGTGTTTGAAGGATGTATTGCTCTGTGTTTATGGCACAAGGAAAGCAACAAAATTTCCATATGGGAGATGAAAGAATACAACAAGGTGTGTCCGAATTGGACTAAGCGATATGTTACGATTGCTTTTGATAATGTATCTTTGTATGATCCTTTGTATTTCAATGAATCTGGTGAACTTGTTGCAATCAAAAATGGAAAACAGTTGGTGAAATTTGATGAGGAAGGAAGATTGGTAATGGAGCATGAAGCAAGTGATGATGATCCCAAGAGGGAGATCATTATGTTTCCTCTCTCGCTGCTATCTCTCCCAGGTCACTCCAACAACACTAGCGACCGATCAAGGAAATTCGTCTCGACTAATTCGTTAACCTAAATCTCCTTATCTAGGAAAGTTTTGTTTTTTGTTTTTGATTTTTTACCAATTTATTTTGCAAAGTTTGATTTAATTAATTAACTTACATTGCATTATTTCGTTTGAGCACAATATTTTCGTTGTTATTTTGGGGAATGAGCCTTACCATAGTATTTGTATGCTTTTTTTCATTTTAAAGTAATGGTCATTTAAATTTAAAAATATATTTAATATTAATTGTTATTTTTATCTTTTTAATATATATTTAATGATAATATATTAATTTTATTCCTAGTATAATTTGTTTAGAAAATGTGTTAATAAAAATATAAAAAAATAATATAATCATTTTAATAATATATTTTTTTATACAAATAAATTTCTTAATATCCGACCATAAACCCTAGATTGTGGATTGTTCATATTTACGGCCGGACCGTCTTAAAGTTAATAACGGGGAAATTTTAATTTCATGTATACATATATGCAAAAAGAGCGTTAGATACACAACAAAAAACCAGCCAAAACAGCTAATAAATAGAAATTTGGGCCACAATCATCCAGCCCATTAAAAATATACTCATGATTAAAAGTGCTATTTGAGCTATAAAATATTAAATGTACTTTGTTGATTGTTTTTGCTGGTTTTTTATTGTGCCCCAAGCATTAGTGATGCAAAAAAGGTTATATGTCCATTATAAATATTTATAACATTATCTACAATGTATACTATAGTGTAGGATTCATGTGGATTTGTTGGAAATTCCCGTAAATATTGCACATTAAAGTTATTAAAATTGTACACAAATTTTACTATATATGAAACACAATTTAACAAGACTATAATCATTTTATAAAGATTTTATACAAAAGGAAATTCAGTTAGCTACAATTATATTTGATCTAGTAGTTGATATATTGATAAAGTTTTACATGGCACCCAATCATACATTGCCATATCTCAAAATTAAATTCATAGTAATATTAATATTATTTTTATAGAACAAATACAACAAAATTATTCCATATTTTACTCACTCAATGCCCACGAAACATGATCCTCACATTATTTTTTTTAATTTTATTATTCTTTCTCCTATAATCATTTTTTTTCCTCTGTCTCACCAAATTTTATTGACCATAAATCACAAAATCGCAATTCTCTCAACAAAATCACAACAAATTAATCATATTTCATTCAAAGATTTTCTTTCTATTTCAATTTTCACTAAATCTCATATGCATGTTTGTTGTCAATATCTGATGGTGTTTCCCCCCCCCCCCTAATTCTTTAGTTTGATTCTCATCCAAATTAACGGGTTCTATTTTTAGAAATAAAGCATGTTTACTCTGAAGGTTTTTAACCAATCGCAACAAATTGATCATATTTCATTCAAAGATTTTCTTTCTATTTCAATTTTCACCAATACGATATTTCAAAGTAATATGATTTGGGACATATATTCGAGTTGGACTAAAAGTTATAACATGATTCATTTTAATGTGCTGAACTTATTGCAATGAAATATCAAAGATAATTGGCAACATTTGATCATAAGATGATGTTACAATATGTGATACATATTGTTTATAATAAATGATATATAATGTGCATAATTTGATATACGTTATGCATATTATATTATATAAATTGTGCACATCATGTTAACTGTTTTGACTTATCTTTTTATGTACAAGTATTTACCTCACATAAAATTCTAAATCCAACAAGTATGTGTGCTTGCTATTAACTTTTATTTATTCATTTTTTTTTCATTAAAGTTTCTTTGTTAATGAGACATGCTTGCATGAGTGTTGTTAATTGAATAAATGACTTGCATAGTATGTTAGTGATATAGCTAATGTTGTATTAACATATACTAACTAGATGTTCTGTTGTAATTCTGTTAGCTAATGACATCAACATTAACCAACTATACCTCCATTATCTAGAGCAATCTTGCAGAAATTGAAGTGACATTTAAAGTGTGAATCAATATATATCAGAGACAGTTGCAGTTTACACATGATATTACTCATACAATATAGTAATCAATATTAATATAATATACTAATCGTACACATCTTATATGGAGGAGGAGAAGCTGAAGTTGATATCATCTATCTCAGTCATTTGAGACATTGAAACAGAATTAACTAATAACTGCAACAGTGAAGTTTGGAACTTCAACACAATCATAATAGCAGAAAACTAAAGATATATATATACTAACAATTTAGTACAACATATACTAAAAATCCTACACAATGATGATTGTCAAACTTGCAGCAAGATGAAGTATAGAGAGAGATGAACTTCATCTATATCTTAAGGGAACTGGAAATTCATGTAATCTTGTGCTACTCCAGAAGGAGGGTTAATATACACCCAAAGCAATGAGATAATAATTGAGAGCAATCCAGACCAAACATATACAATGGTTGGTACCTTTCCTCTTCTTCCCATAAGTCCTTTTGCAAAAGGGTAAAGATGGCACAGAACCCAGAAACTGAAGAACACTCCACCTACTAGTTTGCTCCATTGAGGAAAAGGGCTATAGATTGTCCTGGCTACTCCTACAGCAATAGCAATTGAGTTCACCATCATGATTGTGATTGGAGGGACCATAAGGAAGCTCCATTTTACCACATAAAGATCTGCAAACTCGTCGTCTCCGTCTTCTGGGGTGGCTGATTTTGATGTCAGGGTGAATGATATGTCTACTCCTGCTATGACCTTGAGCAGACCTTGTAACACAGCAGCAGGGTGTGCACTCGTCCCGCCGATCAGCCAAAACTGCTCGTTTCGCCACCAGTCATGTAGAGTGATCCCTGACCATTTGATCTCCAGCAGGGCAAGCAAACATAGAGTGACTGTGATGCCAAGCAAGAACACTAGAAAAGTTGCACTAAGGGATTGGACTATGAACTTCCCTGAGAACAAAGAAATTGCAGGGAGGAAGCAATAGACAATGAGAAACATTGAAGTGAAAGGGTACATTCCAACATTGAAATATGCAACCCTTTGCAAGAATTTCATTCTAGGACTAGCCAATAATGCATTGTTCCTTGAGAAGAAGATCTCAACCGATCCGGTCGCCCACCTGAGCACTTGGTGAAGCCTATCTGTCAAATTGATTGGAGCAGTTCCTCTAAAAGCATCCCTTTTGGTAACACAGTACACTGATCTCCAACCTCTATTGTGCATTCTGTAACCAGTCACAACATCTTCTGTAACAGAACCATATATCCACCCAACTCGTTTTCCCCACTCAGTTTTGTCCTCATAGAAGCATGATATGACACTAATTGCCTCTGCCACAGTTGCAGCATCTAGTGGCTCTCTAGGCACTGCAAGAGAACCTGCTGGCCTTCCATGAGTTCCCCTTCCTTGCAAATCTTGCAGCAACCTTCCCTGGTATTCTGCTACTGGTATGGATGCAGCAAGAGAAGTAGAATTCCCAAATCTCTTGGGGAGAAGCAAGGATTCAATATCAGCATCATCATCATTGTGATTCTCATTGATTGGCACAGCAATTTCATCATCTTCTTCCTTTTTACACTTCTTAGGCTTTCTCAGAAACAGCTTAATTTTCCTCCTGCCAAACCAACCATGATGCTCTGTAGCTCTAGGAGGACTAAACCCATAAAGTGCTGTTCTTCTGAATATGCAACCAGTTCCTACATACATTGGACCTTGTAAGCCATCAAGGGCTCTCATGCTCACATCAAAGAACACCGTGTTGTGATTCGCATATCGGTCGCTGGGGTCAATGCCCTCAAACCTCTGAGGGAACTGAACATAACAGATCCTATCACCACCTCTGTCAAGCATAAAGCACATACCTTCCCTTAGAGCCAATGAGTTGTAAATGTAGTGATCACAATCAAGATTCAGAATGAATGGTCCATTGGACATTATGGCACTGGTGCGAACCAGAGCATTCATTGCCCCTGCCTTCTTGTTGTGATCATATCCGGGCCTCTTCTCCCGGGACACATAGACAAGCAAGGGTAACCTAATGTCAACATCTGATGTGTTAATCAAATTCTCCCCATCAGCTTCTGCACCGAATTCTGGTTCTACATTTGGTGGTGCCAACATTGCCTGCAAAATTCAGTGCCATAGAATGAATTCAAACACTAAAACCACACCAAAATGTAGAACACTATATACTACACTAAAACACCAATATTGTTGAATACTAAGTACTATAATACTATGATTCAAACACTGTATAATATGTACAATACCAAGTATTGGATGTTATGGTTGAAGTGCAAAGAGTTTAGTTACCTGAATTATACCAGCATGGTCCCCTCTTGAGTGATCCTGTTCTGCTGAAGCCCAAGTTCCTGGCCAATGAGAACCATCAGACATCCATGTTGCTTTTGGAACCTTAATGGGTTCAGAAATATTGCCACCAGCTTCCATCTGCTTCTTCTTGGCTCGCAACTCCTCATGAGCATTGTAAGCATCAGATCTTCTTCTTATGGATTCAGGCAGTGAATTTATTCTCACTTTGAATTCATCATACTCCCTCTTCACTCTCCTCCTCTCCTTCACAAAGTCCAAACGAACCTTGTTCTTGAGAAAATCGCGCTTCTGACCAAAGTATGCTTCAGGATTTCTAGGCTCTATCTGGTGTTTTCTGCAGAAAGGAACCCAAATTCTTGCAAAGCTAGCAGTCTCAGCAAGAGCCTCAAATGTTAACAGAGCTCCACCATCATCAGACAAGTAACAAGCAACCTTTTCCACTGGATAATCGACGGCGAGGATCGAAAGAATGGTGTTAGCCGTGACAAGAGGAGGCTCCTTTTCAGGATCTGCCGTGGAAACAAAAACATCTATTCCGGGAAGATCAGACCTCCCTTTCGGGTTTCGAAGGGTTGGGGACTCAAACCTCTCCTTCAGAACAGAGAGATCAGTTACTCTATTCACAGGGCAGAGCTTAGGTAACTGATCAAGAAGCCATGAAAATGCAAACCATAGCTCACAAGTTATGGACATTCCCCACAACCACATTGCTTCACGGTTTGGGTGTCTAATCCTCCATGTAAGAAACAAACCAAGCGCCACAAGGCGAATCAGAATAAGTAACCTGAACAACCACAATTGAATAATATAGATCCATCATTAGAATTTTTCATTATAAAACCATAACTTCTAAACTATGATGAACAGATAGTGTCAAAAACCTCACCAATACATTATTATATCTCCATATCATACTGTGTTTATATATGTAACAGCTAAGATTAACATCTAGACAGAATCCAATGAAAACAAAGGATAAAGTTGAGGATGATTTTGAATCAATCACTGACCTATATGGACTGAGAATGGCAGCTGAAACTCCAATCTTTCGGGTCAATGGTCTTCTAGCTTTCTCCCCAAAATCCGGAGGGTGTTCGAATCCATTAGCCCCAGATCCAGGACCACCATACCCATCTTTAGGCCACACAGCATTTCCATATCCATAAGTCCCCTTTGTCTCAAAGAGCCAGCGAGTATGATCAAAATCAGGTGGGTGGTTCTGATGCGCCTTGAACGATTTCACAAGAGAGAGTCCCCTGTCAAACTTGAAATCAGCCATGGAAGGTAAAGGTAAAGCTTGATCTTCATCTTCCTCCTTTTCATCGTCTTCATCGTCGTCGTCGTCATCTTCTTCATCGCTCATGTACTTGTAAGGTTCCTTGCAACCAGGGCACTTTCCATTTCCACTTCCATTGCAGTCCAAGTAACAAGCTCTGCAGATCTTGAACCTGCACTCACAAGGACCTTTAATCATGGCATTCTCATCGCAACCTTTCATCCCACATATCATCATTCCAGATTTCCGCATCTCGTCCTTCTCGCCATCCATGGAAAACTCGATGACGTGGCCTCTGGTTACAGAGTTGAAGCCTCCGGTGAAAATCGTTCCGGCGACGTTGTTCTTTGTGTGTTGCTCTTCAGGTAAGCTCGTCTGTGACTGTGACAGTGGCTGTCGATCAGGTGTTGGAGGAATGTGAACAGTGTACGACACGTATTCTCCTGATTTGCCGATTTCTTCTTCCATGGAAGAGCACAAGTTGTTGCTGCTGGGAGCGGTGGTGGTGGTGGTAGTGGTGGTGGCTCCACATGATAACCTCCTTCCTCCGCCGCCGCCGCCGCCGCCGGAAGATCTCCTAGATCTGAGAGGGGAATTGGGGTTGTTGGAGAGTGAGGTGCGTGGTACACTTCCGCTGCCGGAAGAGACCGTTATGGTCACCGGAGGCGTGGAAGATGAAGGAGAAGAGGACGACGTCGTTTTGAGCACCATAGTGAAATTAGTAACTCAAAAAGAAACTAAAAAAGGAAAAAGAATTAATATGAATGAATGAAGTGTATGAAACTAGAAATGGAAAGAAGAGAGAATGAAGGATTCTCAATGGTCAATGAAGGAAGTAGAAATAGAAGCAGAAGAAGAATGAAGTGAAGAGTGAAGAAGCAGAAGAAGAAGTAGGTGTTAGGTGTAAGGATTAGACATAACTCTGTCTCCAACGGATCGAATTTGAAATTTGAAGAGGAAAAAAGGGAAAATAAAGGGTTTTGCTTTCGGATTTAAATGTAACGGTCGAATTTGAAATTTGAAGAGGAAAAAAGGATTCTCTTGCTAACGAGGATTCTCTTGCTACGAATGTTATTTGTACATAGAATACTGTCGTCCATCCATTTTTCACACATTTAAAAGTAGGCAACTTTTATAAAAATATTGGCAAGTTGTTAACATATTCATAAAAGTTGCCAACTTTTTAAATTGGTGAAAAATAAGTGAATGTGTATTAATGTATGTACAAGTAGCATTTTCCTTTTTGCTAATACTAAATTAATCATAATATAATCGATAGAGTTGACTAACATACATTAGTTTTTGATTATGGTAATCATATCATATTTTTTTTTATCTTCCTCTAATATAAACCGAAGATGTTGTTATCAGACCGTTTATCATCTCTTGTAATTACATTCTTATATATATATATATATATATATATATATATATATTGATTAGCAAATTTTACACTCATATTTGTTGTACAACAAAAATATTATACGTAATGTGTGTAATACATAACGTGTGCTATACATATGACACATATTATGTATAGTATATAATATGCGTTGTATACTAGTTAGATGTATATCTGTATAATAAACATTACACGCAAATTTTAATAAATTTTAGTCATTATTAAACCATATAAATAGATAGATAGATAGATAGATAGCATTAGTATAGTATCATACCATCATCTCTAATCATGTTCCCTACTCCCACCTTTTATAAGTGGTTTTTTAATGTAAATTTCTCTCTTAGTAGATAGAATTTACAACAATTTTAGTATTTTTTATGAGATTAATTTCAATATATGGATAATGTATAATTAAGGTCAAATCATGGTCAATGTTATTAGAGTAATGTTATATCTAAATTAAAACCAATATGCAAATCATCTAATTTATAAGATGCATGTAGTAATACAAAAAAAATCACAAAAATGAAAAAAAAAACATCATAAGAAAAAAAACAAATAAATACTTCCTCCGTCCACTTTTAATTGACATTTTAGAGTATTGCACACTTATTAAGAAGGTGATTAAAATACATAAATTTCTTAGAAGTAAATGTACAATGACAAAATTATCCTTATAGTTTTTTGTGCAATAATAATTGTAAGAGATAAAAAAAGAGTGTACGTATGGATAAAACTGGAAAAAGATTGTAAATGTTTCATTGAAAATCTAAAATGACAAATAATAGTGGACAAATAAATTTCCTAAAAAGACAAAATAAAAGTGGCAGACGGAGTAGATAAATTTATTAAGTGAAAATTAATCAATCATGGATGAGAAAGAAGAAGAACCAGAAGCAATGAAGGAAGTGAAAATTCTGATAGAAATAAAACTGCTCATAGCCAATGGTAATGCAACTATGGAGCTATAACAGTGAAAACTGAATTCAAATTCAACAAAATGATGTTATAGAGAGACCCTTTGTTGTTCTTGGTAATAGAACATATTTGTTACTATATTAATTTTTGTTAAATTAAGTTTTAATGATAATTAAGTTTTGTTCTACATTAATTAATGAATTTAACTTTCATCCATCCATTAACGGTATTGTATAACTTTTTTATACAATTGTTTAATTATTTGAAATCAAGTAATCATAATTGTGTTTTCTTTCTCTTAAAACCTGAAAAAATATACTCTTAATTTTAATCAAATAATAGTGTAAGTCGGTGCATGAAATTATACTCTTAATTAATTGTTGCAAGATAAAATAATAGATTTCAGTGGCAATATATAAGCAAGAGAGAAGGGGTTGAGTGTGTGACACGAAGATGGTAATTGTGTTCTAATGCATGAATTTATCTAAATGCCCCTGCATGCTAAGTTTGGTTGAGTCATTAACATTTAGTAAACGTGGGGTTATTATCGGAATAGAGATAAATGTGAAACCTAAGTCCGGATTGTCCCGTCTCAAACGTTTATAATCTTTATTTTATAAGATAAAAAAAACTATAAATGTAAAAAATTAATCTGATTTAATATTTTAAAGCATATAGTCTTTATTATATAAGATAATAAAAAAATTTGGGAAATCTCACATTTTAAAATATATAGCCTTTAATTTTTACTATGTGTGAAAAATTCATGTGCTTCAATATTTCAAAGTTCATAGTCTTTATTTTATATAAAGACAACCAAAAAATTTTTAAAATTCACATTTTAAAGTATATAGCCTTCAATTTCTAATATATGTGAAAAATTCATGTGATTCAATATGTTAAAGTCTATAGCCTTTATTTTATAAGACAAAAAAAAATGAAATCTCACATTTTAAAATATATAGCCTTTAATTTATACTATGTATGAAAAATTCATGTGATTCAATATTTCAAAGTTTATAGTCTTTATTTTATATAAAGACAACCAAAAAATTCTGAAATTTCACATTTTAAAGTATATAACCTTCAATTTTTACTATATGTGAAAAATTAATGTGATTCAATATATAAAGGTTATAGTCTTTATTTTATAATACAACCAAGAAAATTGTAAAATCTCACAATTTAAAGTATATAGCCTTCAATTTCTATTATACGTGAAAAATTCATGTGATCCAATATTTAAAGGCTATAGTCTTTATTTTATAATACAACCAAAAAAATTGTGAATTCTCACAATTTAAAGTATAAAACCCTCAATTTCTAATATATGTGAAAAATTCATGTGATTCAATATTTTAAAGATTATAGTCATTATTTTATAATAAAATAAAGAAAATTTTGAGATCTCAAAATTTAAAGTATATAACATTCAATTTCTACTATAAGTAAAAAATTCATGTGATTCAATATTTTAAAGTCTATAGTCTTGATTTTATAAGACACAACAAAAAAATTTGCGAAATCTCATATTTTAAAGTATATAACCTTTAATTTCTACCATATTTGAAAAACTAATGTGATTTAATATTTTACGGTCTATATCTTTATTTTATAAGACAACATATAGTGAAATCTCACATTTAAAGTATATAGTCTTCAATTTCTACTGTATAAAAAATTTCATGTGATTCAATATTTTAAAGACTATAGTCTTTATTTTATAATACAATCACAAAATTGTGAAATCTCACATTTTGAAGTATATAGCCTTCAATACTACTATATGTGAAAAGTTCATGTGATTCAATAATATTTAAAAGTCTACAGTCTTGAATTTATAAGACAACGAAAAAATTGTGAAATCTCACATTTTAAAATATATAGCCTTTAAATTCTACTATTTGTGAAAAATCCATGTGATTCAATATTTTAAAGTTTATAGTCTTTATTTTATAAGACAACAAACAAAAATTGTGAAATCTCATATTTTAAAGTATATATATTCTTCAATTTCTCCTATATGTAAAAAATTTATGTGATTCAATATTTAAAAGTTATAGTCTTTATTTTATAATACAACCAAGAAAATTGTGAAATCTCACACTTTAAAGTATATCCTTCAATTTCTACTGATGTGAAAAATTTACGTGATTCAATATTTTAAAGGCTATAGTAGTTATCTTATAATACGACAAAGAAAATTGTGAAATCTCACAATATAAAGTATATAGTCTTCAATTTCTACTATATGTGAAAAAATCATTTGATTCAATATTTTAAAGTCTATGGTCTTTATTTTTTAAGACACAACCGAAAAAATCGTGAATTCGTACATATTAAAGTATATAGCATTCAATTTCTACCATATGTGAAAAATTCATGTAATTCAATATTTTAAAGTCTATAGTCTTTATTTTACAAGACAACCTATAAAAATGTGAAATCTCACATTTAAAGTATATAACTTTCAATTTCTATTATGTAGAAAAATTCCATGTGATTCAATATTTTAAAGCCTATAGTCTTTATTTTATAATGCAACCTATAAAATTGTGAAAGCTCACATTTTAAAGTATATAACCTTCAATTTCTACTATATGTGAAAAATTCATGTGATTCAATATTTTAAAGGCTATAGTCTTTATTTTATAATACAACAAAGAAAATTGTGAAATATCAAAATTAAGAGTATATAGTCTTCAATTTCTACTGTATGTGAAAAATTCATGTGATCCAATATTTTAAATGTTATTGTCTTTATTTTATAATACAACCAAGAAAATTGTGAAATCTTACATTTTGAAGCATATAGCTTTCAATTTCTAATATATAGAAAAATTTCATGTGATTCAATATTTTAAAGCTCATACTATTTATTTTGGAAGTGCGACTAAATGGCAAAGCTCAGCTCCCTTTAATCAAATGTCTGATTGATATTTAGAAATGAAAAAATTTTAAAATTTTAAAGAAAGATATCTCAATTGTGAACTGAAAAATAAATATTGATTTAATGCATTTTAACATAAAATATTTTTTAAAATGATTGTAAATTTAAATTTTGGAGAAACAGAAAAGGTTATAATATAAAATTTTAACAGTCACCAATAAATTTCATCAATTTTTTTTTACTGAATCAGTGAATCTCATTAATAACTAATATTCTTCATGAAAAAAAAAAATCATAGGATGCTCAGAACCAAAATAGCCAATATAAGGCCTTAGCCCAAGGAAAATAGGAACATAAGGCCTTATCCATTTTTTCGGAAAAAAAAACAAAACCAAACAGAACTGGAAATTTTCTCAGTCACAAAAATAAAAAATAAAAAAGGAAATTCTTCTGCATATCTTATATTATTTATTTTTCTCTTATTTTATTTTATTCTATTGAATTTATATGAAACTGAAAATCCCCTGTTTCTCTGCTTCTCTTTCTCCTCATTTTGTTTCTCTCTCTTCTCTTCTCTTCTTCTTCTATCTATCCAATTTTTCCCTCTCATCGCCGACAACCGCCACAATTCCCTCCATTTCAAAGCCCTCTCTTTTTCTCTCTGCAAAATCTGTCTCTCTCTCTCTCTCTCTCTCTCGATATCTCTCTCTGCGTTTTCAGGTTTTAATCTATCTCTCTCTCCCCCTTTATACTTGCTGCTCATGGATGGATTGAATGTAGCAAAGTATTTAACTTTTTCATCTTTGAAGCTTCGTTAATCTTAGCTCATGCTAAAGAATCATGGGTTGTCTTCAAAATGCGTTTTCTCTCTCTCTGATCTTGTTGTTGTTGTTGTTGTTGCTCTTTGTGTGTGTGTGTGTGTGTGTCTGGAAATGATGGTATGGAATAAGTGATGGTTACAGTAACTATGTAGCTATGAAAAAATGATGAAATTCAGCTCCTTTTTCAGCTCTGCCATTACTATTTGTTTGCAATTTGGGGGGGTAATGTATGATTGTAGTATTCTGAGAATTGGATTCTTGTCTGTGATTGGATAGCAAGTAACCCCTAAATTGTTCGTTCTCTATTTTGTTTGTATCTGAAATCAGAAAAGTGCAAGTCACTATGTGTTTTTTTTTCAGTAGTTTAGTGGAAAGGAAGCTTTTGTAGTACCTATGAGCACTTGAGCAGCAGTGATGTAAGGAGTAAGGTTTTCTTATCTGGAATGCAAAAGAAAAAAAAAGGGTTTATGTTCAAGTCTATGTAGATTAGTAGACTTTTTTTAAGACAAGTAGATGGGAAATTATTGTTTAGATGAATTTAAAGCTTGTTTTTCAAACAGTTCTAACTTCTAAGATATACTAGTTACTAAAGACTGGGATATATAATGCACACCATTAGCAAACACTGTTTAAAAGTGCCAAATGAAAATAGCTTGTTGCCAGAATGGTGATAGTTCTTGACAGTGGAACTTGAGGAGTTCTGTTTGTGATTGATTGTGTTTGGTTGTGCTTAATTTTGTAGTGTTAAATATTTGCCTACTCTTACATTTCTGTATGGTCATTCATTTGCTTTGCATATTGATTTCTTGTCCTTATCTTTGCAGTGTCTCGTTGAATTCAGAAGTTGCTGAGTTATTCTCCTCTGTTCTGCCCTTTGGCAAGTTCAGATCTTTTTTTCCCTACTTGTTGAAATATCATGGTATAGAGAATTGTGTATCACTGCAAATGCTTCCATGGACCTTGTGCATTTGAGTAATGTTGCTGGAGCAACACAATCTTGATTGCAGAAGTCTTTTTGATAAGTGGATGTATTATTGTTTTGCTCGGACTTGGAATATAAATTCGTACTTCTTTCAGTATCAGAAGAGTTTGCTTTTCAAATTGGTTTGAAATGACAGAAATTGACATGGAAGTTGTTAAACCAGAGGTATGATACCTTGTACGATATTAATGATTCCTTTTTTTCAAAATTCCATCTGGTTCTGTGGTTAAAGTCTCATTTGAGTAATTAAGTTGTACTGCTTTTACAGTTTCTTTTTCTTATCTATCTCATTGTGTTTGGTAGTCATTACTTATTGCTTTGCTTTCTTTTTAGATTGGAACTTAAGCCTTACCTATATTAATTCTTTTTTAGATTATGAGGCCCTATGTATGGCTTCAGACGTCTGATGGTTCAATCCAACAAGTGGAACAAGAAATTGCAATGTTTTGCCCTCTGATTTGCCAGGAAATAATACAAAAAGGCATGGGATCTTCCAAGAATTCTGCAATATCTCTTCCTCAACGAGTCACTCCTGCTATGTTGAGTTTAATTTTTGATTATTGCCGATTTCATCAAGTGCCAGGTCGCTCAAACAAGGTTCCATATCTTTCTCTAATGTCTATACGTTGTCATTATCCTTATACAAGACAATACACTTTCAGGCTGAATTAAATGTATGTATTATATTATTTGACTTAGGGATTATTGTTTGTATAGGAGCGTAAGTCTTATGAATTGAAATTCATTCGGATGGACACAAAGCAGCTCTGCGAGTTGACATCTGCTGCAGACAGCCTTCAGTTGAAGCCATTGGTTGATCTTACCAGTCGTACACTTGCTCGGATAATTGAAGGAAAATCGCCTGAGGAAATTCGCGAGATATTCAATTTGCCTGATGATCTTACAGAGGTCTCTAATGCTTGTGAGAACACTGTATGCCAATTATGTCTTCTTTCATTTTCAATTTTGATTTTTTACACATTCTTTTGATCCAGGAAGAGAAATTGGAGCCCTTGAAAAACACAAGTGCCGACCCTAGAATCAGGCTATTGAATCGTTTGTATGCCAAAAAGAGGAAAGAACTGAAAGAGCGTGAGAGGCTAAAGGTGTGGTAACATTTTTTCTTTATTTTCATCACATCACGGTTATTATGTCAGACACTCCAATGTAATCATTATTCTTAATTGAGTATTCATGAATTATTTGAAGTTTTGAACTTTTGTTACTGAGAATTGTGTAGATTTATGCTTGTGCTCTTTTTTAATAAGAATTGGCACTTCACATGTTTCAGAATGTTGAAGTTGAAGAAGAGCATGTGGATGAACGTTCAGTTGATGACCTTCTGTCCTTTATTAATGGAAACAACGGAGGTAAATAAGCATTGTCCCATCCCCTTTTCATTGTCTTTACTTTATGCTTTTCCGCCTTTAGACTAATTATATGTGCACAAGCTCATCTCTAGTTGAAAATACTTTCTATTTGATGCAATTTGTTGCCTATAAGAAATTATTCTTTTAACCTGTAAGATGAACTTACAAGTTGTTGATTCATGGCCCTGTTCACCATGTCAAAATTAGTATTACTTAGTTCTTTTCACGGCATGTAATTCTGAATGCAATTATAGGCAGAAAACTACCCAGTATGAGTGATCTATAGGTTAAGATGATGGTGCTCCAAAACTTAGGAATATTGGTTGCATTTTTAGTGGATAAATTATCACTATCCTCCACTAAATTTAGTTCAGACTAGTTGAAGTAGCACAGGCAATGAAAGCTATAGCACTAACATTTGTTCACTTTGTTCAATTTGACTCCTAACTCTTTTGGGCAGTAATTTTGTTTTGTAGAGTTTTGTGATGCCTAACTGGTGGTGAAATTTTTTTCTACAGATCCAAAGGGGATGAAATCTTCTAAGAACAAAAAGAAGAACCGAAGGAAAAAAGATCAACAGAAGAGCTCTTCTTTGAAGGAAGCTTCTGATTTGAATTATAAGGTTGTTTTTTCTGAACAGAATTTGTTATTCTGCTGCTAATTTATCTACTATTAAATAATTTGGCTCTATGTGAAATTTGAATGAACAAAGTCACTTTTAATTATGCATAGTCTCACTGTTCATTGCTTTTGTCTTCTAATAGGAGGTAAATGGTCATAATATCAGAGTCGAAACTGTTGAAGCTAATAGAACTATCAAGCCCTCACATTCTCATACAGATGACGACACTTTTGTCCATAAAGAGTTTGATGATGGAGATGTAGATGATGAGATTGATCCTGCATTAAGGGAAAAAATCGACAGGTGAGGCTAGACTATATTCTGAGTGCAGTGTTTACACTTCACAATATTAAATCTAATTTTTATTTTCTTTTGTGGATGGCTATTATTATCTTTAGCATAGTGGCAGTGGCAGATCACTAGCGTCATTTTCTTTGTCATAGCATATGCAGAGGACAAGGAATCAGAATGATTGATGAACTCTATCCTTCTACAAATTGTATTTTTCGAATCATCTAGTACTGGTTGAATATGGCATGAAGTGCTTGTGTAGTTGTGTTCATGTGTTTATGACACCGCAAGACATGTGTTTGTGTAGTTGGTTTGGACTTGGCATATGACAAGTTTTTACTTTATCTTGGTCCTATTTTGGAGGAAAATGATACATTTAGTAATATTCGTAATCCGTAACAGTGTAGCGATAGATTTTTCCTGATTCTGACATATAACATTTGATGTGCATCCACATGCCTTTTATTGAAGAAAAGAACAGACGAGAGAATGAGAGAAAGGATGAGAAAGTGAGGGAAAAGTCTAGAGAGAATTCGAGAAGTTTGAGAGATTGAAAATGACGATTGACTACTTCTAAACATGGGTTATATAGATAACCAACTTCAGAATTGAGATGTAACTCCCAAACTACCATACTAACAAGTCACAACACAATGCATTTTACCTCCCTGAATTGAGTTGATTAATGCCAGATTCGCCAAAGCCTAATGTAAGTTTACTCAGCCTATTTTGCGTCCTAGTTCTTAGCAAATTGTTAATCTAACATCATTATTTTTTGGCATCCTAGTTCTTAGCCACTGTGGTCGATATATGATACAAATTTTCCTTTCTTGTTTAGGATGGCAACTATTTTCCCTTTCCTTTGTAAGCATTTAATAAATGTATGATGCTGACCATTGAGTTGCTCCTTTAACTTTGTTTCCATCATTGCCAAAGTTCATTATACACGCACTTTGGTTAACAAAGCATCTAACCTATACCTCTGCCCTAGTGTTAATGCTCTTGGCGTTATTGTTAATTTCCTTCCGTTTGTCGTTCTCCCCCACCATTTTGGGTAATAGAAGATCAATTTGATATGAAGAAATATCTGCATGATGGCTATATATTTACGTTAAGATGATACACCCGAAACCTTATTTGCTTTGTACCCTTTGTTACAGGGAAGTGGAAGATTTTGCCCGAAGATTAAATTCTGACTGGCCAGAGAGGATGCAAGAGTTTTTATCGTCAGGGCAAGAAAGGAAGACGATGCTTTTTACATCCAATGGGAATAGTTTTCTAAGGCGAAATGCGTGTAAGTTTTTTCCGTCTTTTCAGTGATGTTACCACCATATGCTGATAAACTTCTACTTTCCTCTTGCTCCTCCATTTTAGTATTAGTGTTGATGGTGTGGTTTCCTTGTTTTATTGTTCTCTTTAATGTGTTAGCATACCTTGCTGTGCTGAGTTAAAATTGCATCTTACCATGTCCTATCAATTTGTTGAACCATGTTTTGCTATTATTGCCATTGAGACTTCTTTTCTTGCCTTACCCTTTTGAATTTGGTAAAAGACTAGTTTTATATCCACTTGAACAGTGCTTGTGCTTGTTTCTGTGTGTAATTAATGAATTATGTTATTTGTACGAACTTTTCTCGGTCCGTATCGACAAACACTTCATCCATCGCTAGATGGAGTATGGATCCCATTCAAGTAGGGCCCACACTTCATCCAACGGTGGATGGAGTGTTCATCGACGCGGAGGCCGAGAAAAGTGGAGTTCTAAAAACATCTCTTGTAATTAATACACCACCTTTGTATGATTATGGTTTCCTTTTTTTGAGATAGCATGCTAAAAAATTCCATATCATCCATTTTTGTCTTGTAATTTACCACTCATTAAACATATTTCTATGTACAGGACTGGACTAAATGAAAATCTCACAGCAGAACAACAAAAAGAATCAATGGAAATGAATCCTTACAAGCCCCACTCAGCCTATGGCTTGAACAATTTTGAGAGATGCTAACATGCATTAGAAAAGTGTTGCATGTTAGATGTTTTTTGATTTGTTTATCTCTTTTACTGTTCAATTTATTCATTGTATTGGTCCTTGGCCCTGGCTTAATTTGATGCTGGAGGCTTTCTTGTACTTTTAGTGAAGAAACATAAAATTAGGTTGATGCTGGGGGCTGTTTTGCCTTTGGTTGTTGCTTATGAGTTTTGTTTTAGGAAAAAGGTGATCTTATCCATTTCTGTGTAAATTGCTTGCACTACTCTCACTCAAAGTGTTGACAAAGTGTTAAACTTGTCATTTTGGGTTAGTTTTGATCATATTCATCCTCCTGATACTGTGTCACTGCCCTTCATAAAGTAATTTCTTTAACAAATAGTGATTTTGAAATAATTTTATAATATGAAGATTGAATAGAAGAGAAATTCTTAAATGAACCAGGAGCAAGATTTACATAGATCATTATGAAGGTGACAAATTTGGAATTTATCTCCAGATTGATTCAGCATTACATGTGATATCAGATCAATGATATTTTTCCTTTCCAAATTACTTGTATGCAAATTTAAATGAACTATATCTTGTATATCCTTTGTCAATCTTGTTCTTTATTTGGCTTTAGCTGTCTTTAGCATCATTTTTTTTATTATTATCATTATGATTAAAGAGAAATATGTCAAAATATATAAACTAACCAAATATATTAGATCAAAGTAATTCATTACATTTAATAATCTTCTGGAAATTAAAATTTAACCATCTTTCTAATTCAATATAGGCTACAAGTATCATATATAATAATAATAGTCTTCATCTCCATACAACTAAATTTTGGCTGTAGTATACATCATCCTCAAGTGGAAGCATCTTCTAATCTCCTTTCAGTGATATCACTTATCTGCCTGCCATCTGCTTGACAATGACATCATTTTTGCCATACCCTCTTCATGGAAGCATGCTTGCAAAAGATAATCACAAAAAAAGAAAAACCAATGTTCCTTGCACAAAATCCAAAGCCAGGAAATGGAATCCCTTAATCTCTTAACCACAGTCCATTCTTCTATCAGAAAAATATC
Source organism: Aeschynomene evenia (assembly GCA_013621005.1). Classification (NCBI taxonomy): domain Eukaryota; kingdom Viridiplantae; phylum Streptophyta; class Magnoliopsida; order Fabales; family Fabaceae; genus Aeschynomene; species Aeschynomene evenia. The sequence continues at coordinate 33,906,419 of CM024268.1, read as the reverse complement.
TTATCTTACAAAATATGTAATACTTGGATTGCTGCTGATATAAGTACATGCTATATCTTTTTGGTTGAAATTTTGTTATGACAGTTACAAATGTTACATAATGTCCTAGAGTTGCTGCTATCAGTTTCCTATAAACTAATATACCTATAGTACTATTCTGATTGGGGATTACTGGTGCATTGATTGTTGTTGATCATCTTGGTTATGGGGACAAGGCATTTCTGGTTCCCCTCTTGTCCATAATAACTTGAGTTCACCTCTCTTCTTTCCTAATGACAAAAAAGTGCCTGCATTTACAGAGGAAAAAGATTTTAAAAATCCACACTAGTTTTCGCAAATCATGCATTAACTGAACGAAAAATACAAACAACTAGAAACGCTGTCAGAATTTTGTTGCCAGAATTTTATTCAACGATCACTATGATTTCTATCGAAGATTCTGCCGAAATTTTGCTACTCTAGAGAGGGTGAGCCTTGGCGCAACGGTAAGGCTACTGCCTTGTGACCTGGAAATCACAAGTTCGAATCCAAGAAACAGTCTCTTCATAAAGTGGGGGTAAAACTGTGCACATCTACCCCCCAGACTCCACCCGGTGGGAGCCTCATGCACTGGGCCGCCCTTTACATAGCATTACTCTAACCAAATATGGCTCATTTGGTATAGGGTTGCATGGAAGGCCATAGTAATATACACATGGATAAAATCTTTGCTTTAATTCAACAATGGAACAGGTTGAAATAGTAAGAGTTGGACAATTTTACTTACCGAGAGTAAATGGGACTATATAAAGCAAAGCCGGTTGACCATGCCCATCCATCAAGTTCAAAGCCACATATGTAATGAGGAGACCTGCAGAAGAAAATTCAAGGAATGATGTGAAGATCAAGCAAATAACGACCTCATCTAGACTCGAAGATAAGCTTCAGACCCGAAAAATTATTAGACTTGCCAAAATATTACCGAAGAAAATTACTCCATTGACACATCCATAGATTGAACACAGCTTACCTAAACCATAAGCACTCATTGCCCATAAGAAGTATCCAGATCGAAGGTTCTTCTTCGCCAACCAATCATACCTGTTAAGCCATCAAACTAATAATTTTAAGTTCAGGAACCATTAAATGGACACAAAACATTCTCTTCATCTGTCTAGTGTGTATAATGTTTTTGAAGTGACTTTCAATTTGACCTTAGAGAAAATGCTACAAGAAGCCCCGGTAAGATTATGTCGCCGAAACCGATGATGCTGTAACCACCCCAAGGGTCAAACAAACGTGGTATCTTGAGTAGCATGGGGATACCATCTTCTCCACTCTTATCACCTCGAGCTACCTGAACAGAAGAGAAAATGCTGCATTAATTTAAAAGGAAGAAAGAACATCATATTTATGAGACCAAACACAAGCTTTGTAATGAATGGTAGAGAAGGGAAGACTCACCACTATCATCACACTCTCATGGAACCACCACTTAGAAACGAATACCCAAAAGATGTCGTATAAGAAGGCACAACTAAGTAGAACGGTTCCAACCTTTGAAGAGAAAAATGCATACTTGTTAGTGTCTTGGTTCATAGTAAAATCAAGACTATTACCAACAACAGAAGTAAGAGATTAGAGTTTAAAGAGTATGAATTACCTTGAGATTTGGTATGCGCACAATCTGAAGGACTGTAATGATTAATGCGATTCCCTGAATGACACAAGATTGAAAAGAAAGGTAAATATGCATTCTAAGCATGTTGTTTGGTTTCCATTTTCATTTTCTGTTTTTATTTTTTGTTTTCTCTGTTTTCAAAATTTTGTGAAGGAAATACAGAAAACAGAGAAAACGTGATTTTATTGTTTTTACTGTTTTCAGTATTTTCTTCACAAAATTTTGAAAACAGAGAAAACAGAAAATGAAAATGAAAATGGAAACCAAACAACACTTTCTCAATTTATTGGAAGCTTGCAAGATTGCAACTGTGAAAAAACAAAATATATATATATATATATTGTTCTTACAAGAATATCTTGTCCAATCCAAGCGAAAGATACATGGCGAAAAACACCCCAAACCACAGCAAATGTTATGCAGAAGGGAGTAACAGCAAGTGTCAGATAAGAGACAGCTCCAAAGAAGGGTATTTTCACAAATGTTTGCGCAGCATTTTGAAACCATCTGAAACTATAATCATTTTACTATCAATTCCATGTATCATAATGATGGGGTCTAACAGAATAAACCATCTACATCCACAGACTTAACATGACAGCACCTCAAATTCTCATCGAAGTTGACAGGACAATAATCAAATAATCCTTTCATGTTAAACCTTCAAGGATAGAAGACTTACCATGATAACAGAGCCACCAAACAAGTTTGCAGTCCCTGAGCACATGAAGAATAAAAAGAATCATTCACTAAGTGAACAAGAGTTCTGTAAAAGAAAAAAGTGCTACATGGTTTTTAGACCAATAATGTTTGCCGTACAACATAAATACGTCCAACTAGTATCCAACATGAGCTACACATGATATGGAATGTGTGTTATACGTACGTGTGCTATACATATAGCACACATTCCATATCATATGTAACACACATTGGATACTAGTTTGACGTATTTCTGTTGTACGATAAGCATTATTGATTTTTAGACTTTGAAGATAAAAAATGTGACTACTTCTCATTTGTTCTATCTTTTGATTCCTTAACATGTGCCTTAATGCATGCATTAACAAAACCCCACACCATACTACAATCGTACGACTTTTTAGTTCGGTTAAATGTAAACCATAAACAAGCCTGGAAAAGAATAACACACCTCAACACCACCAATGCAAAACAGAACCACCAGAACTTCAATAAACCAGGATGCCATTAATTTGTACAGCATAACCAAGAAGCAAGAAGCAACCACAACAAACGAAATCGCAGCTGCGGTACTGATTTCTACATAACCACTGTAACCACTATTCTCTGTAATTAAATATTCATCTGAAGCATCCTGCAAGTGCACATGACATCCATATTTGAGCAACTTGAACGAATGAGAAGGAAGCAAGCATCCTTTATAAAGAACAAAGTTAGATACATCAAAAAGAAAGAAGTATGAGTAAGCCTCCACGACAGATCTGCAAGGACCATGAAAGCTTTTTTGTTTTAATGAATTGAGTTATTTTTTGTGGATTTCTTAATCATCTCCTTTTTTATAATTCTTCATTCACTTTGAACAATATTTCTTCTAAATTAGCCCAAGAGCAAAAAGTAAAATTGGCATGAAAAGGAACTAGGTAACCTTTAATAGTTTTTCGCGCTCAATGGCAGCCTCTTTGGCAGTCCAGGCAGACCAATAAGAAGCACAGAGAATGGTACCAACAGCCATAAGCCATAAAAACACTTCGGCGACATCAACTAATGGGCGTAGCGGAGAGTATAACTGCACAGACACTGCAGAGTTGGCGTACATGCAGAAATACAAAGTATATCACGTAAGGTACAAAACCAGATCAGGTATCAAAATACAAAGAAACTATTTTAAATTTTTCTGTCACAAAGGAAACCCAAAATCAATTACAAAAGAATTGGCATTTATTGACAGAAGAAGTGAAACATACCTTTGGAATTGTTTCGTATATGTTTTTCCAAGTTGTCACCAGCATCTTGTGGAAGCATGACCGCAGGAATTCCAATATCTATATCAGTTTCATTGTCTTCACAGACCATCTTGAAAAGCTCTGCATAATAGGAAATCGAATAGCTGCTTAAAACAACACGTAGTAGCAGTAGTAGTAGTAGTATAATAACCCCATGATAGCAAAATGTCTTTGTTTACTCTAGCAACAAACAAGGAACAAAAGTTATATGGCATTTCTGAGACTGCAATTGACATGATCACCTCTATTACTCTAAAGTTGGTGATTGAGAAAAGGAAAATGAAATAGAATGAGGTCCAAAAAACACTTCAAATATCAAAGATTACACGCAAACACCTGTCCGGTAATTTATAATGAGGATCGCTGAAGCACCAGCTTCTTCGGCTATATTTGCCTTGGTGGTGAAACTACATTGTCCTCGGTGCACCAAAATGATCTCGCCGGTGAGCTAACAAAATCGCAAGGCACTCCAAATTACAACTTAATAAACATCTAAAAAAGGTTTTAGAGCTTTGAATCTGGACACACATGCTTCACATGCAGGGAAGAATTTGTATGGTGTAAGTAAAAGTAGAATACCTTATTCTTCGGCTTGCTACAACAGTCAGGAGGGTCTGCAATAGCAACTCTGGTATGGTTGGCACGTTTTTCTTTAGATTCCAACGTAGGGCCAAATCTTGCGCCAACACCAACATACTCAATGGTTTCAACACCATCAATCCAAGTTGGGACTTTAACCTAAGAGAAATTGGTAAATCTTGTTAAAAGAAACAAGTGCATTTGTACATTTATCCATCAATCATATATGACAAAATTAACTCTGTCTAGTGTTTGGTATTGGAAGGGAGTCAGTGTCTGTGAGGCACAAATATGTGAGAGTGTGTTTGGAGTCAATTTTGGAGTCATTGTGACTCTGACTTCTCTGACACCGACTATGTGACTCCTTGACTCTGACTCCAGAATCACTGAAAACAAACAATACCTAAACAGATTTCATTTTTCATCATTTCATTCAATTTGTCACCATCACCTTGTTTCTCAGTCAATGCTAAATGAGAAGAACACAAACTATGCGATGATATAGCCGAAAAAAGGAACAATTGCACAATCAACAGAAACAATTCTACTGAAAAAGCAACCTTAATTGAACCACCCCAATATTGTTCTTTTTTCTTCCACTAGAGGTTAACATAACACAATCACAAACCAGAAAAAGAAAATGGTATCTTTCAGTTAGCAAGAGCCTAATAAGACAAGAAAGCTAGAAGAAACATAATTGAGCATTCTCATGTCACAATAACGGCAAAAAAGAGCATTTCAATTTGGCACACACCACATCATCATTCAATGGATGCACAAAAAAAACATATTTTTTTTTCAAAACAGCATGTTAAAATCAAATACCCCAAAACAAAATCAGTTATTTTTTTCTTTTTTCAAATTCTAATCCAACAAAACTCATTGATTTTCCTGAAAAATAAGGAAGCACAAAGAAGAAAAGGGATTGATAGTTTCATCTCTTGTACAAATCCCTTCCCTTGTTCCTCCACTTCCAAACAAACAAACAAAAAAAGGCACAATTTTTTTACTTTCTAAAATAGTAAGAATGGCATTTTCTAGAACCACTTCAGCAAGCAATTCAAACCAGGAAAGAATTCAAAACAAATTGTATTTTTTTCAAAAAAAATCCTAATCCAACTCAACTCCTCAACTTTCCTGGAAATTTTTAAACTTATTTTCAAAAAGAAGAAAATTTTAGCTTTCATATTTTCACAAAATCACCTCCTTGTTCTCCCACTTCCCAAACTCCAAAAAAATTAAAAGAAAAAAAAAACAGCAAGAATGTCAATTGTAAAACCAGCTCAGCAAGCAATTCAAAGCAGAAAATATTATTTTAAAAAAAAAGTTTCTCTGAACTCTAATCCAACCCAACCCAACTCCTAAAATTCACTGCGAAAAAAGTGAAACAGCAACAACCAAAGGAAAAAAAAGATGGATTTTTCATTTCGTTTTCAAAATCCTCACCTTGTTCCACCACTTTCCAACCACTCAAACAAAGAGGAAACAATTTCTTTTATTAAAAGAAATGAAAAGGAGCAAGAAGAATGGCATTTCTAGAAGTCTAGAACCAGCTCGACAAGCAATTCAAACCAAGAAAGAATTCAAATCAACAAAAAAAAAAGGAAATAAAAAAAAAAGTATTGATTTTTAACTTTCTGTTCAAAATACCAGAACAAAATTGTTGTCACAACCAGGCCTCTTGGGAGCAATATTATCAGGATGAACTATGTCACCACCATAACAGAAAGTGACAACAACCATGAAAACACTGCACCATACAGCTCCTCCAGCTGAAACCATAGCTTAGAACAAGTCTTAAAGAAAGAAACTGATACAATGAAAATAAAAAGATGTTTATATAACCAAAAGGGGTTGGAGTGTGGAAGGTAAAGTTTCAAACTTTGGAGAGAACAGAAGAGAAAAGATTAGAAAGGAAGAAGATGAAGAAGAAGGAGGAGAATTGGGGGTGGAGAACAGGAAAAAGGGGAGACAAATAATAATAATAATAATAATAAATTTGTATTATTAATTAATTAATTAATTAAAATTTGGTATATTATGGTTTGTGTTGTCGAATGTGGTAGGGGAAGGGATGGGATGGAACATGAGCAAAACACAAACACCGCGTGGGTAACCGTTGAACGATATTTTCCGGTGCTTTTACCTTCTTCCTTTGGTGGGTTCCCCACCACCTTTGTGTGTACGTGTTTCCCACGCTTTTCACTTTTTTTATATATTTTGGTCGCTATTTGTTTTTTATTTGTCCAATTTAAAAATGTGCATTTTTTTCAATGATATTATTATATAACAGACATACATCTAACTAGTATCTAACATGTGATATTATCATATATGATATGTGTCTTATATATATCACATACATTATGTATGATATATAACACATTATGGATATTAGTTGGAAGTATTTCTATTGTACACACATCATTATTGATTCTTTTATTTGTTTATTTAAAATTCTAGGTGATTGTGGTTAATTTTTTTTAATTATATTCTTAATTAATATAAGAGAAATAAATTTAGTGAGTAATTAAGTAAAGAGATAATGAGTAATAAGGATAATATTGTAAAATATGTTTAAATTTTTTTAAATTTTAAACATTATGAAAAGTATTATTAATCTGTGTGTCCAACAAAATCTGGACAGATAAAAAAAATGAAAAGAGTATTATTAACTCTCTATAGTATTAATCAATTAATCTCTTTTTATACGAGAGTTGGTCTAAGGGTAAATAGTTTTAAAGATAAATATTTATGAGATATATTTAAAGATTAATGATAGATAATTAGAGAGTTATATGAAAGTCACATCATAAATTAAGGATGGAAGATTGAACATTTATACTGTATATGAAATAAATAATATTTTTATAAATAATTGGTTATGAATTATGTTTTACTTTTCATATAAGTGAGGGGTTTGAATCTATTATGATATAATTAAAAATGAGATGAGTTTACTAACATGTCATATTTCATTATTTTATGCTATATATACACTCTAGGATGTAGATAGAGATTGATGACTAATCTTCTACAATCACATAAAAGTCAATGAAAGATTATATCTCCTCTTGATGAATATAGTCATCATGATGATTGAGATACTTTGACTAAATTTAACACAGTGAATGTGTTATTCCTCATAATTTTTTTTTGTACGATGAACATGTAATTTTAGGGTTTGACTCCACTCTTAAGTAAGGGGGTTAATAAAGTATAAAAAAATAAGAGATTAATTGATCTTAGAATGAATAGATTTTATGATATATGGATGTTTACTAAAGGTGTAAGAATAATTGAACTCTCACTTTTACATTTTATTAATTAATCTTCTCACTTTAGAAGATCATAGAAATACATAATTTTAATTATGCTTAAAGTTAATTGATAAAAGTTTTTTTCTTATTTTTTACCACTAATAACTAAATATATATCCCCTAATGACATGTTTGGTATATATATGGAGGCAAAAATAAGGTGAAAATGTTTATAAATAATGAGTTAATTCATAGTTGTTATATGAAAAAAATATTATTGAAAGAGGTATAATATTTAGATTAAATTATACTGTAAATCCATTTTCTTTAAAAACAAATTAATTCATTTAACCAAAAACTTTTAAACTTTGATACTCCCTATACCTTAAAAGAAGTTTATGATTACTGTTGATTTGCTATAATCTATTCATTCTATTGATGACGTGTTTAATAAGCAACTAAAAAATTACTTATTATATTGGATATTCTCTTAAATTTCTATGTATTGATTATTGGTTATATATATAAAAAAATGAAACTCTAAATGTTTTCTTAGTTAACATATTTTTAAGAGTTTAATTTTGATGTACTAATAATGTAAAGATATTTTATATTATTATCTAATCAAAATACTTTATTTGTATAATTTTTAAGATAATAGGAGAAAGAAAAACACTATATATAATAGCACATAATTAGATAATTATATATAAAAAAATTTATAGTAGATGAAAATTAATTTTTTTTAAACAATAAGTATAAAAGTTAACTATTATTTTATGTTATTTTTCCAATATCACATTACATTACAGCTAATCGATCGTGACAAAGTTGAAATGTCAAAATGAAGAGGAAGCTAAGAAATCGGTTAAATGCATGAAAATTGAAAAAGAAGAAAATGTACACCAATTCGTTTACTTTGATGATTTCGCACGTCATCTCACGAGAAAAAGAAATACATTTGAGCATTTTTGTTTAATTTTTTATGTACGTCATAGTTTTGAAATATTTAAAACTTAATTAATAATTAATAGTACATGCTAAGTACTATCTTACTAGACAAATTAAAGTTGAGGTTGCTTCAATTATTATATGGATATCACTTTTCTTTTTTTATAATAAAAATTTATTCAATTAATATATAATGTGTGTATCATACGTATGTGTATTATACATAAAATACACATTACATATTAATGATATTATGTATAACACATGTTGGATACTAGTTAAACGTTACAACAAATATTATTGTTGTTTCCCTATATGCGACTTATTATCTTGCTAATTATCTTGTGAAAAAATGAAATCAAATTTTCACTAAAAGTGAATTTTGCAAAATAGAAGTCAACCAAAATGAATAGAATTATAAATTGAGAAAACAATATATTACCACACTATCGAATCGTTTGGTGGAAGTTAGAGTTAAAATTTGAGATTAATTTTTATATACTAACTGTGTTAAATGCATGTCTTTTATATACAATTAATGAAATCATTCAATAATTGGATGATTTTTTATAGTAGTTGTGCAAGACTTGATTGTTTTTATAGACGTATATAATATATAATTGATTAAATGTGTAAAAAATTATTAATAATACATAATTTTTTTTAATTTTATTATAAAAATAAAAAATTAATTTAAATACACTTTGATAGTTTAGCACTAATATACGTCCAACTCGGATCTAGAGAAATTCAATTTGGAAACACAACCTCTCCAATGAATTAACCTGGATCAGAACAATATCAGCTAATAGAATTCGAGAATAATATCAAATTATATACTGTAATTGTTATAATGAGATAATTTTTAGAGATAAGTTGAATTTCTATTGATTAACACTGTAAAATAACCTTATACAGTCAAAAAATAAAAATTAAACTCTAAAATATAAAATTTTCTTTAATGTTCAAATTTTGATTTTACAGGTTGAATATTTTATTAAAAAAATTGCAAATCAAAATCAAGCAAGAAATTATTATTTGATTTCATATGATGTCAAATTGTACCTATTTTATGTGTATCGTACGGTGGTCCACCCTTGACCCCTCCAACTTGCATTGGCCATTTTCTCTCTTTCGAAAAAGAAAAGAAAAATAAAGGAGCGCGTCACACAACTGTGTTTAGCTTTGCTTCTTCAGTACAAATTTTACCGGCTACCGCCTAAGCCCGTCGCAGGTTCCGTATGGACCGTACAGATAAGACTGCAGTACAATTCACATTCTGACTTTAATCCGGTACACTAGGTATCACCTTTACTCTCACACGTGTCACTCGATCATTTGCCATCACAAAGCAATCGAGCATTTTCGCAATATTTTTTAAAAAAAGAGAAAAATATCCATTCCACTCTTTCAAAGATATCTCTTTCGTCACTTTAGCATTTTGCTTATAAATATAAATAATAATAATAATAATAAAAAAAATAAATATTTTAAGAGATATAGTGTTACATCACTGGTTGTTAATATTATGTTAAATAATAAAATTATTCTCTTCTTTTAATAGAGGCGAAATTGCTAAATGCATTGCATTGAAAGTTTATGTCATAACTCATGATGTGATTATAATAATAATAATAGTAATGTATATTTTGTAGTATTTTATGTGCACTTAATTTTTATCTATTATCAGCATATAATTATTTTATACAATAATTTAATCATGTATTATCATATTAATTAGTTTTTATCATTAAAATATACAAATAAAATATTTTGATTAAATAAAAATATATTTAATAATATAAGTATATCAAAATTAAATTTATTTTATTTTATTTTTATACATTGAGATGATAAAAAGTGTTTTGGTAGTGGTAGTCTGGTAGAGATGTGATGCGTGTAGAAAAACTGAAAAAAGACGTAGAGGTGAGCGTAGAGTGAAGTATATTTAGGTTGCCCTAATCATAAGACACGAAGACTAGAAAGTAGCTAGGACCCTCACATGGGCACAAAGCATATCCACACATGACACCCTCACTACCTCTCATTGATGGTTAGGATCACACGTGTGTGTATATATAAATATGAATTTAATTTTCGTCTAAATATGATAATGTATAATTTTTTTACATATTATTTAATTATGTGTTGTTGTGTTAATTATGATTGTGTTTTATTTTTTTTATTGCCTGAAAAATCATATAAACGGAATGTTTTGATTTGATGGTAATGTAAAATACTTTTTATATTATCAGTGCATCAAAATTAAACTCTATATATATCTAGAAATATCCTCCATTTTACATTCAATATATATTATAATGCAAATGTTATTGGTACATATAAAAATCACCATACATTCTTTTTTTTATCTATAATATATTAATAATTCCGATGCATATGTTGATAAGTTACAAATATATTATAAGTGAAGAAATTAATGGGTATATAATAATTTCATATGTATCATCAATAGCATCCCTAACGTGAGACTCGATCACACAAGTTTGTTGCAATCTCACGTAAATAATAAGTTTTTTTACGTAAACAGGTACTTTAAAATAGTTAAATATGTATATAGGTAATTCCAGAATTAGTTACGTGAATAGGTAGTGACTTTTACTGAATAAAAGTCGATTCAAATCGACTTTACTCTGCAAAAATGTAATTTTTTTTACCTAATCGACTTTAGTGCAAAAAAATTTGCAATTTTTTTTGCAAAGTCGATTTGAATCGATGTTAGGTTAAAAAAAATTGCAAATTTGTATACAAAGTCGATTCAAATCGACTTATGTTAATTACATCTATAAATATGGACGCCCAATTCATTTTTTATACATCCAATACTCATTCTAACTTCTCTCTTCTACTCAATACTCATTCTACACTTCTTTCTTCTACTAAATTTCTTACTAAAAAAATGGCTGATTGTTATTATATTTTTGTGCATCACAATTGTGATATAATAACAACAGCAAATGGGATCACGTTCACTGCAGATGATCCCCCTTGTGTTATAGTGCAAGACGGCATTAATCTGCTTCAATTGCAAAGCTTAATTCTTGAAACGCTTGATGAGGCGGGGAAGCAGATTAAGAAAATGGTTTATAGAATGCCGATGAGTATGGGTCCCAACGGGCCTTTATATACTAAATATCGCATTCGCAGTGATCGAGATGTGAATATTATGCTGAGTTATCAGATGAAGTTTCCTGAAGTTCGACTTTTTGAGTTGTAAGTTGAACTTGAGGAACGCAACTTCAGATCTGGAGGGCCTGATCCTACATATTTTCCGCGATCATCGTATGCAGGCGAGGGTGCTAGTGGTGCTGGAACAAGTACAATGAGGGAAGATGATGACGCACATTCTCTCAGCTTTGCGGATCTGGCAAGGGAAGTTGGTCAGCCTATGGTGCAGAGTGCAGAACCGTTGCAGACAGTTGGTTCGCCTGCTGGGTTTGACTTCACTCCAACTTTCTTTGATGATGCTGATGCAGATGTAGATTCAGATGTCCCAATAGAAGAGGCAGCTGACGCGACACCGTGCGGATCAGAGGAAGATGTTGAAGAAATTCCGCTCAAAGGGCCAGCAGTGTCCCAAACACAATCTCAGGCGGTTGCGGAGCACTACTCATCATTCAATTTCAACTCACTTAGAGGCGATATTGACTTGGATGTTGCGGCAGTAAACGCTGAGCAAGGTTTAGTTGTGGGGCAACTATTCCGTACAAAAGAAGCCGCACAGTATGCTGTTAAGATCTACAACATTCAGAGACAGATACCGTACAAAGTGTACGAGTCAAATGCCTCGAGGTTGCATTGCAGGTGTGTGCAATATGGGAGCGGATGCATGTGGAATGTCAGAGTCATTCTGCGGAAGAAGACAGGGATGTGGGAGATCAAGAAATTGGAGGAGCCACACACTTGTGTCTTTGCCAATGTCCCACAACAGCATCCACAGATGGATTATCACGTCATCTGCTCAAACATCTGTGACGTGGTACAGAGGGATCCCACAGTTTCTGTTAAGGTGTTGCAAGCTGCAGTTGAGGAAAAGCTACCCTGTAGAACGACATATAGAAAGGTGTGGATGGCCAAGCAGAAGGCAATTGCACAGATTTATGGTAATTGGGAAGCATCCTACGGAGAACTGCCAAGATGGTTGCTCGGTTTGAAAACCTTTATGCCAGGTACCATTGTCATGTTTCAAACTAAGGCATTTCCAGGTTTGAATAATCCAAATTTACGCATGTTTCTCTGTGTTTTCTGGGCATTTCCACCATGCATTGCCGCTTTTCCTTATTGTAAGCGTTTCATTATTATTGATGGCACTCACCTGTATGGGAAGTACAGAGGTACCCTTCTTATGGCCATTGCACATGATGACAACTCTAACATATTGCCCCTTGCCTTTGCTATTGTTGAGGCTGAGAATAAGGAATCATGGAACTTCTTCCTTACTAATCTCCGTCAGCATGTCACTCCGCAAGAGGGCATTCTTGTAATTTTTGACAGGCACAAAGCAATTACAACGGTGCTTGAATCCGCAAGAAGTGGTTGGGCTCCGCTAACAGCACATCATGCATACTGCATCAGACACATTGCTTCAAACTTCATGGTCCATTTCAAGAGCAAAGAGGGTAAGCGATTCGTGAAGAATGCTGGGTATGCAAAGACACATAATGAATTCTTGTATTGACATTCCCAGTTGGCAGCGCTGGACCCACGATTTACTGCATGGGTGGACAGGATACCCCGTGAAAGATGGACACAGTATGCTGATGAAGGGCGTAGATTCGGGCACATGACCACCAACCTATCCGAGTGTGTTAACTCGGTAATGAAGGGCACCCGAAGTCTTCCAATTACAGCTATTGTGAGGTCAACCTACCTCCGTCTTATGACGCTATTTGTCAAGAAGGGAACTGAAGCGCAGGCCCAACTTGGTGCGGGTCAAAGGTTCTCTGAGTTCCTGCTGGGCGAAATGGAGAAGCATCGGAGAGTGTTGCATGATATCCACGCCACACGCGCGACTCGAGATTCCATCGAGTATATGATTTTAGAGAAAGGAGAGGTGGACAACACAACACAGAGGACCTTCAGGGTGTCTCTGTCCGAGCGTGTATGTGATTGCGGAGCATTTCAGAAGCTCCACTACCCCTGTCGTCACGCATTTGCGGCGTGCGTTGATGCTCATTTAGATTGGGGATTCTTTGTCCATGAAGTCTACCGAATGGAATCTATTTATAATGTCTACCGAACTGAGTTTGCTTCTATTCGGAATGAAGATTTGTGGCCTGCATACAATGGTCCGGTGCTGCGGCCCAATCCTGCGGATATGAGGAAAGCTGAGGGTCGCCCAATTTCGAGCCGGATTCGTGATGAGATGGATGAGGTGGAAGGTTCTCAGCCTAAAAGGTGTGGGCTCTGTCGTCAGCCAGGACATAGTAGGCGTAAGTGTCCCGCCTTAGCTTCATCGTCCTCCTCCAACAACATTGCATGATGAGTTGTAGTAGAAAATTTTTGTTTGTTGTACTAGTCTTGTTTTATGTTTTTTGTTGTATTCTAATTCTATGGTTGTTGTAACCGATCATTTGGTTTTATGTACTTGTGTACTCAGTCCATATTATTGTTGATTGTAGTAATTTTGAATATCTTAATGTTTCTGGCCTTACCCCGTGTATTTATTACTGCTACTTGTTACTGATGATTTGGTTTTATGTGCTTGTGTACTCATTTGATTTCATTGTCGGCTGTAGTAATTTTGAATTGTCTTTACCGGTGTAGTTGGTTTGAGAATCTTAATGGAACTCATTTTATGATATTCTACAAGTTATTATGGTTTTCTGGCCTGCAAAGATCATTTATTACTGCTAAATTGGTGAGTAGTCAATTCGTGTCAGAATCGTGTACAAAATTGAAAGTCGATTTGAATCGACTATGATAACTAGTTGGTCTACTGTTTATGTTCATTAATCGATTTGAATCGACTTTGAAAATTTTTCGTTATATAAAGGAATGCAATCTTAAGGTTCGTAGCATAAATCACATAACAAAAACAAATATGGATCCAAATATGAATCTTGGGTTGGCATTCGGTGGGCCTGACACGCATGAAACATGCATTAAGATTAAGGATGGTAACAAGAATGACGTGGTAGGTATTATTTCCAATTTAACCTTCATCCTTTTTGTGTGTATAATAAGTTGTAGAAAAAACCTTGTCATTCGCTCACACTCGTTGTTGCAGAAATTGCCAACAATATTTGTTAATATTCATGGGCGAAGGTTGCCGCGTAAAGTGCAGTTGGAAACACCAAGTGGAAAAACCTGGGATCTTAAGTGTGAGAGAAGGGGTGACGAAATATGGTTTACCGACGGGTGGAGAGACTTTATGTTCCAGTACTTGATAGAATATGATTTTGAGATTTGGTTGATTTATGACGGCCATAAAAGGTTTGGGGTAACTATTTACAATGAACGTGACGAAGAACTAAATTACGCTGACATGGAACACCCGATTCCCAATCTAGCTGATCCCTGATGACTTAAACTCGTAATCACTGTTTTTAAAATATGTTTATGTTTTTAAGTGTTCTGTTAAGTGTAACATTAAGTGTTTATTGAAGTGTTATGTACTATGTACTTCTGCCGTGTCATAACTGTTCTTATTTAAGATATTTTAATTTGATGTGTTTTTTATTTTGTCATTTTCATATGCAGCCTTATCAATTAACGCGATAATAACAAGTACGGAGATAAGAGTTCACATTCAACTAAATAATCAATAATATAATGTAAAAGTATTTATACAAAACCAAAATCTCAGTCTATATTATACAAAACCAAAATCTTTGTCTATATTGTACAAAACCAAAATCTATGTCTATATTCTACAAAACCAAAATCTAAGTCTATCTACCACCACGACCTCTGCGTCCACGACCTCTGCCCTTCCCTCGTCGTGGCTCCGTCCCCCCAATGCACCCTCCTGTGCCGCATCTCAGCCGCCGCCCTTGCCTCTGCTCCCTATCCTGCTGCGCCCCTGGATCTGACTCTGAATCAGTATCGGGAGGGTCAACTGGATCATCAGATGAGTCCCCCTGATCGTCCGGTGAACTGACATCATCAACCGTGCGAACTGGAGGTTGTGGTGTGACCTCGCGCTGCACCTGTGATGACGAACCTTCGCCTGATCCGCGACCGAACATAATATCATGAAGCAAAGTCTGTGATCTAGGGGTCCACGAGGGCGATGAGAAGTCATCCAGGTCCAGCATCGCCATCAACCCAGGTGTGCTAATAGGCTGCTGGTCAGCTAGGCCCGTCCTGAACTGTGCCTGCGGGCTCTGATCTGAACAAATGACCGAGGGGTCTGGAACCAGAGGCTGCGGAACATAGTACTGTGGCTGTGGCGGTGTAACCTCCTGCGGCGGTGTAACCTCCTGCGGAACATAGTACTGTCCCCATGAGCCCCAGGAGGAATAAAAAGGTGGCGTATGGAACTGAGACACAACATAGTCCCAAGGGCCTGTAACCTCCTGCTGTTGCTGCGACTCAATAGGTGGCTGGAGCTGTGGCTCAGCGTCGGTGTCTGCTTCAGTCTGAGGCTCAGTCTCTGCCTCAGTCTGTGGCTCGGTGTCAGCCTCGTTCGGTGGCTCGACCTCTGCCTCCTCCTGTGCACCGCGTCGCCGTCCCCGTCGCCCTCCCCGACCGCGTCCCCTGCACCCGCGCTCTCCCCCCTGCCCCGCATCAGGAACTCCCACCTGACGAGCACTCGCTCGAGTACCTGCACGGCGTTTGGTACTTATGTTGCGCGTATCAGGGGCTCCCGATGGTCTCGGATACAATGAGGGACCAGGTGGAGCATGGAGTGGCACATCGTCATCCAAAAGATACACAAGCGCAGGGTCCTCCGGCGGCCCATCCAAACTAAGAAATCGGTGCGGAGACACACTGTACCAGTTAAAGTACTCGAATAATGGGCGGTGGTCGTAGAACAACTCGAAGCGGATGCTCCTACGTCGTCGCTCATCCCATACTCTATGCCACCGCTCGTGCTCCTTGGGCCACCATGCCTCCCTCTTGGTGCGTACATCGACACGCTGTAGGCAATCGATGTTCATCGGCGCATACGGTATGTGCTGAGCTCCACCAAATTGCCGCACCACTCTCTCCGCATAGTGCCACTCTACAGTGGCAAAACAGATGATGCAGGTGT
Source organism: Aeschynomene evenia (assembly GCA_013621005.1). Classification (NCBI taxonomy): domain Eukaryota; kingdom Viridiplantae; phylum Streptophyta; class Magnoliopsida; order Fabales; family Fabaceae; genus Aeschynomene; species Aeschynomene evenia. Next base: position 33,889,763 of record CM024268.1, on the reverse strand, counting down.
CAGACTGCCACAACTCTCGCTCAGCAAACACCCAGTCCGGCGTCACGGCTCTAACACGATCATCATCGTACGGCCTCCACATAAACTGTGACAAGTATTAACAAACAAAGATAAATTTCAATATAAAAAGTACAAATAAAAGTTTCAATATCATGACCATTATTCTTCCTTACCCCGTGCAATCCCATGTTGTCTAGTGTTGTCCTAAATCTGAGAAGTCGCTCCTCCAACTTCCTGGTAATGTGTCTAACGTTCTCCCACCTGTTACAATTTATAATCAGAAACCAAGGTTAGATAAAATAGCATATAATGTCAAATTTATTAGTTGGTTCATGAATTAAATCATTACCTCGAAACAAGAGGCCACAAATCATGTCGAATTGCGCCTCCAAATAATGTCGGCAAGCGCGACCATGCCCATGACTGTAATAAGACATGACAGCCTCCTATATCAGTCACGTCAAACTTTACAGCTAGGGTCAACTCCTTGTAAAGTGTGGCCAACACGGCTGATCCCCAGCTATGTCTACCGATTTCCTCCAATTCTTCGAGCAGTGGGAGCCACCTCAAATGTACCCTGTTGCCGGACTTATCCGGCATCAAGTACCCACCAAAAATGGCCATCAGCCAAGCTCTGGTCGCTCTCTGGACCTCAATGTCAGTGGGATGAGCCTTCGCGTCAAATGCGCCAACAAGACTCATCACCCACCTCAGCGTAACAGCATACCCCTTACGCTCAACTAGGGGGGGACAGCACCTAGCAGCTCCTGGAAAAAGTCTTCAATGCTGCGTCCCAAGTGGTGTGTCTCAAAGTCAGTAGCACAACCACTCACCACCTTTCCATCTACACGAAGGCCTAGATGGAATGCCACATCCTGTAGGGTGATCGTGGCCTCACCATAGGGTAAGTGGAATGTGCTGGTCTCAGGCCTCCACCTCTCGACCAATGCACTAATAAAAGCGCGATCTAACGTCCACACGGGCATTCGGACATGGTGAAACCCCGCAATGTCCAAGTATGGCTCCATCAACGGGTGTGGAGGTGGTACGACACAGAATCGTCTCGTGTCTAAAACACGAGCAGGCTGGAACAAAAAAAAAACAGTAATTAATTCCGAGACTTAATTTTTAAACATTAATAACAAACCATTTAAAATTTATTCATGCAGTTAAATCATTCAAAAATTACTTAATTAAACATTCATATGATAAGACATAGGCGTTCCTGATAAGACCTACAAAACTATTGGTTTAAATTTTGTGAAGCTGCATTAAACAGTCACACGATGATGGTAGTAAACTAATTAATATTACATTTTAGTAACTTAAGTAAAATATATAATCAAAGTGTATACATAAATAAATCTACTGTAATACTAAAATTCCTAACCACCTAAAATAATTCTAACTACACAACTAATCTACCTAACAACCTATATCTATTTTTTACTACATCTTAATTTAAGGTAACTATAACAAAATTTATTATTTTTATTATAAAACAATGAATATATTACCTGGTCTTGAATACGTGCGCCGATGTGATCAACAATGTCCATCCGGTATACATGTTCAGTCTCCATAATAAAAAAATGAGAGAGAAAGAGAGTGAATTTTATAGAGAAAATGAGAGTGAATTTTAGTGAGAGAGAGTGAAATTTAGAAAAATGATGAATTGTGTAAAATGATCACCCGGGATCACTTTTTTATAGTTTTTTTCTTCTAAAGTCGATTTGAATCGACTTTGCTTTAAAATTTGCAAAAAAATTGCACTAAAGTCGATTCAAATCGACTTTGCATGCGAAAATGCAATTTTTTTTTCTAAAGTCGATTAGGTCAAAAAAAATTGCATTTTTGCAGAGTAAAGTCGATTTGAATCGACTTTTTTTCAGTAAAAGTCACTACCTATTCACGTAACTAATTCTGGAACTACCTATATACATATTTAACTATTTTAAAGTACATGTTTACGTAAAAAAACTTAAATAATACATATAAATTTTTTTAACATTGCGCACAAAATTTGTTAAGTTTTCTTATAAAAACTTAACAAGATTATATATATTTTTAAGAGAAATACACATGTTTTACAATTTTAAATAATTTTACACTTGTTTACTGCAAATTTTGCTTAAAAATACACACACATTTAGTTCTATATGTCGTATAAAATTTAACAAGATTTTACATATTTTATAAGAGAAATGAAAATATTTTATAACTATAAATAATTTTATAATATATACTAAAAGTTGTATGCAATATCGATAAAAAGATTTGTGCAATTGTATAATATTTGTACATATTTTTATTTTAAGTCACTTGTTCCATTTTTTGATATACCTTGCCCTGATCTCTATCCATTTTCGTACCATACAAAAAAGAATTAGCATTGCACATTATTGTAAAATCGTTAATTAAAATATTATGTACGTAATTTAATTCTATCAAATCTTCTCGTTGAATATTATTTAATTTTTTTTATACTAAACCAACAATATTTCTTTTCCCAATAAGTCAAGAACTAATCCGTCGAAATGTGGAGCTCCATTTAAGGGTTTAACCGCTGGCCAACGGGTGTATACACAAGACGATGATAGAACCCCGACTCTTGCTTAAGCGGGCAAGTGAATTAACCATTTGATCGTGATATTATTATGCTCTATTTCATAATCTTAAATGCTCTAAAAAACAAAACAAAACATTTTTTTTTTAATAATATGTTGTTGCAATGCAAGAGAGACATTTTGAAGGTTTTGGATTGTTTGTAATTGACACAAGACAAATAACGAAGTATATGTATGTTCTTACAAAGGAGGAAGATGGGATTAGGGTTCTTAATTCTAATACGATACGTTACACAACTAATGATGGTGAAATGGAACAAATATATGAAATTGGTGAAAGAAGAGAAGACACAATAATCATAATAGTACAATTTTGTTTTTTGAGGGAAGCATTTTATGCTTCACTAAAAATTGAAATGATACTGTTTTTGACCCAAAATGGGAAGTGATGGTTTCATGAAATGGAATGGTTATTAGGGACAACTATGTCATTTCAACTGTAACGTAACGGATTTTTGACCCCAGAAATAAAGATAACTACTTAAAGGATCATTTCATCATTTCATGCATTGTGCTTAACGAAAAGATTCGATCAAGGTGCTGAATTGTTTGCCACTTACAAGGTTATAATTACGTGCTATCATTTTTATCCATTAAAGTTTAAACATTAATCTAAGGATTTATTTATTGTCATCCACCTATAGTGTAAAATATTTGAGTTTAATTTTGATGTATTGATCGTCGTACAATTAAAACATTTTGTTTGTATGACTTTTTAAGTAGTGGAAGAGAGAAAACACAATCATGACTGACATGACAACATATAATTGGATCGGATGACTGTGTAAAAAATGATACACTATCTGTGGATGAAAATTAAATCCAAATTATTTTACACTGTCAACCAATAAAAGATTGTCATTTATCCTATTTTATTATCAACTACCCATAATTTTTTAAAAATTACCTACTTCATACTTACCTATCAACTTTCAAGTTTTAATTGAATAACAATATAAAATAATTTTAGAGCATAATAATTAAACCCTTAATTTAATGAGTCACACATTCTTTATCTATTCTTTCTGATACTCAATCAAATGGACCGTCATAGATCATGATTCTTATTTGAATAATGATATATATATATCATAAAATTAGTTATCATCAATCACTATATACAATAATTTAACATTTTAAAACTAGTAATTTAACTAAGTGGTCAAAAATTCAAACCTAAAAAAAATAAAAACAATTAAAAATTAAAAATAAGACTAGATGAATCGTGAATTATATGCACTTAAAGCCCAAAAGAGATATTCATAGTATATATTGATCATAGTATACGTACTTATTTAAGAAATTACTTTTGAATTTTAAAAATAAAATAAAATATTAAAATAATCACTTCTAAATGTATAATTACATCTAAACATATTTAATTTAATTATAACATATTATTAATTTTATAAATATAATTTAAATAAATAATATTATTAACTATATTAAATATTAATTCCTTAAAAATTAAAATATATAATTTGATAGACACATAGTAATCTAAGAAAAGATCATAGTAGTTGTACATCGTAGATGCATATCCACACACGACACATGCATGGCTTTAATTGAAGTGTTGGATCACACGTGTACATCTTCAGACACATGGGGCCCATGTTGAATAAGGCCCAATAACTCATCATTCATGAGTCACGAGTGATAGACCCCACCCTACCCTATTATTATACCTTCAGTATAAAAATGAGAGTGCTATTGGTATATAATACAATATCACTTTATTTATTTTTTATTCATTCAAATATTATCAATTTTGACGAATATGTTGGTAAGTAACAGATATATTTATCAAAATTATCGATATTTGAATAAGGTAGAAAATTAATAAAGGAGTATTGTATTATATATATACATTTAGCATTTTGACATATGAAAAACAAGTGATATATGTATATATACACACTTTGGGTGGCATTTGTTATGAATAATTATGTTTAAAACTCGTTAAATGTGATCTTAGATCACTTAGTTTCATCCTAGCTAGACTTGGGTATGTGTGTGATAAGAAAAGAATGTGTTGTATACTATGGGGGGAAGGGTGAAGGTTCTTTAATTTGTTTTGATTGAGTAATATCTAGGGTTAGAAAGTGGCTAGGGTAATGCTATTATGACATTTCAATTTGGACGTTGATGAAATATCCACCAACATCAATCATAAGAAGAGTTAAAAGGTTTAGGTGAAGATATTTCATAATCTAATTAAAGGTACTTCATAATAATTAAAATTAAGTATTATTATTTGTACAATACAAAACCAACAAAAAATCAGTCAATATGAAAATTTTGGATCACAATTACTTAGTCCATTAAAACTAACTTATTAAAAGAAGTTTTTATTTTAGACCAAAAGATTATTAAATGGTCTCATTGATTGATTTGAATATTATTTTTTTTTTAAATATTTTAAGTTTATAGGTAACCAACAAATCTCTATGATTTATCATTTTCCAATTGAGTTCCTATAATATAAAAATTTTAAATTGGGTCCTCATACTTAAAAAAATCAATTAGATCCCTAAACTTATTCATCATTATAGAAAAATAATGTTTAATAAAATATTCTTAAAATAATTCAATAATATGATTTAAAATTTGGTTTTTTCTTAAAATATTGTTATATTTGAATTTTTTATAATAGTAAATTGGTCCAAATGTCTAGTTATCTGATTGATTTTTTTTTTTTAAGTAAATGGACTTAATTTACGGACCTAATTAAAAAATTGATGAAATTATAAAGAGTTGAAGGTTAATTAAATCAATATTTCAAAATACCAATGATTACTAACTGAACCTTGGCTTGCATACGTCATCCTTTCTACGTCAGTTAGATGATACAATTCTGCATAAATGGTTAAGAGGCACTGTACTGACACTAATTTTATTCTCTAATTGTTTAATGAAAAATTTTAATCTAGTTTTGCTTTTAGTGTCATGCTATGCTCTTTTATTTGGTAAGTGGGGCTGATTTATTTAGAGGGTAAATTGAGCATTATTTAAAGTAATAAATACTGAATTTTTTGGGTACAAAACATATCTTACTATAGCTAATATTGGACATTGATTTAATTAATCAAGTTCAAAACTTAGCTTAAGATAGGAGAACTACCAAGGTTATCATGCATAATTCTTCCATTATAGATATGCATGCATGCATATCTAAAAACTAAGAATATTTATTTACACGATAAAAAATCAGTTAAAATTAGTTAATATAGGAATTTTGAGAAACAATTACTAAGTTTACTAAAAACTAACTTCTTAAAGTGACTTTTCTTAGATAAAAAAGTTGTCATAAATAGGTTTATCGGCTAGTTTAACTATTTTTTCAGATCACCAAGTATTATTATTATTTTTTATCCTAGCATAAATGGAATATTGAACCAGATGTGTCGACCCTCATCATTTGGCTTCGTCAAGTAGTATTATTGAAAAACTAATATGAGAAATAAATTAATCTATTGAAAAGTGATAAGATAATAATAGGCATAACTTAAAAGAGCAGTTCAACAAAAATTGTAGCCCCCTACATCTCATTATCTAACTAACTAGTAATAAATGTCCAATCGATATTAAACTTACTATATTTATTTGATAAGAATGATATTGTAATATTCATTTATTTTATAATACACTTAAAACTACAAGATACTAGGTTACACAAAAGTCTCAAGCTTTCTTTCCCCTTTTTCATTTCTTAATATTTAAGATGCTGGCTTTTTAGGGATATTCTTTTTGTGTGTATCACAATGGTTAGAATTAAATACAAATCAAATACCTTAATATAGTTATTAATTTTTTAAAAAGATGCCAACACAAAATGAGATGTGTTGATCCAAATGAAATGAGTTCATGTCTTTTAAATATAAGATCATTGCCTCCAATAAAATTCATATGTATGACAGAGATATAATTAAAATGCATGGAATCTAATTTAAGCACTTAATTAATTGTACTCCGAAAAATTAATCACTTATTGAGTGGGAGGATATTATGGGAAAACACATATGAAAAGAATTGCTTAATCTTCCACTATCAATAATACTATATTTAAAACTTCTTTAATTGACAACTACATCTACTTTTTTATTTCACTCTTTAGTCTTTATCCCAACTAACTAGTGGAATTATAAAATTGTGTTTCTAGCTAGATATGGATGGATATTTAACAAAACATAAATATTTGATATACAATAAAAAAAATCAGTAAAAACAGTCAATAAATATTGCATAACATATAATATACAATATGCATAACGTGTATTACATATTATGTATAACATATATTACATGTAGTAATATTATCTTTCTTGACAATATATAATATATGTTGTACATACTATATTAATTGTTTTAATTATTTTTCGTTGTGCATGTAGCAATACTCTTAACAAAAATAAAGTCGTTTTTACACTCCTAGCTAGTAAACCTAACTAATTAAATTCAGTTGGATTATGACAGTTATCTTATGTCCACACCATTTATGTAGCTATCATTGTCCTGTAAAAAAAAAGAAGAAAAGAGTTTAATTTTTGAGATATGCTATTTACACATATTTAAATCTCATATACTGATCCATCTTCACTTACAAAACATATATATATGACCCATTATTTACTTTTCCTTTGATTTATTTTCTCTTCATCACTACTCTCATAAGTCATAATTTAAACTATATTCCCAATGTATGTACAACAATAATTTCTTATAATTTTTTCTTTTGAGTATAAATAAGAATCTCTTCTATCTCTTGTAACTTTAGCCTGATGAAGTAGCATTTAGTTGAATTTTTATGTAATAAAAATAACATTAAAAAAGAGGTTTCTTTTTTTTGGTTACACAAAAAAAGAGATTTATAATGTTTCTTGCAAATGACATAATTTATAGAGCCGTCAAATGAGTTCTAGCCCATAAACCCATCTGGGCCCATGATGCGTTATAGTGGATTGGGTTTTTCAAATTATAGCCCATATAGAAAATGTGTGAATGTGATCCGACTCGTTTAACTCGGATATAGGCCCAATTTTATATAGTTGACTCATTTCTTTCTTTATAGTACTTAGATAGGAAACATTATTATATACAATAATGTTTGACGTACAATAATAAATCAGTCAATACAGTTAATTAATCTATTTTTAACTATTTTTTGACCCAAATAATTATTAGAGTAAGTGTAGCCCAAAATATAATTTATTGACTAATTTCACTTATTTTTTATTATACATATAACATCACTCATATTAAATATATTGTAATTTGCATATAACAATATAAGACCTCTATCCCCTACTGTTGAGAAGCACCATACAAATCTTGCACAATAATAATCTCTCTTTTAATTTAAAACATTTTTAAAATCCCATTTAAATTTTCTAATCCAATAAAAGCAACTTTAAAACTTTTTTTTTTCTTAGGAGCTTCTAGAGGAGCTAAGGGGGAATGGAAAATGAGATAGATATGTGGGGATCAAACCCCTAAACATGCACTCAAACCCCTTGGACCAAGAGAAATGTCAAATTGAGCTACACCTCATTAGCAAAGCAACTTTGAAACTACTAAATACTAATAACTAATGACTGATAAGTAGTTTGATCCTATTAAAATGAGAACACAAATTTGAAATCCGAAAAACACACTTGTTGAAATGAGGGATAATCTTAAATACTTTTAAACTTTGAAAAAAAAAATATGAGGGTAACAAAATTTGTAAATAATTGAATTTTATTCAACATAAGTTGCATGCATGTATATGTATAGCAATAATGCAATAAAAGAATACTCCTACATATTTGAAGACATTATCTAATGACAAATATTATATATTAATCACACAAAATACCGTTCTTGACATTTATATATATATATATATTGTACTTTACAAAGGATAATCCTCTAAATCTATACAGCAGCATGTGGCTATAATATGTGATTGCATATCTTACAGATCTGAGAAAAAAGGAAGAAAAAAAAGAGATATAATGGGGAAAAAGTAGGAAAATTGTAATGATAACTTGCTTTCCTAGACATTTTATAAACAGTAGCTGTAAAATTATATAATCAAAATGAGCAGAGGGAAAAAAATGAAATAAAGCTTGTTCAGTGCCTTTGAAGCCAGTCCTGGATTGCAGACCGAAGCGCGCGGTTCGGGACAAGATTGCGATGCGCGAGCTTAGAATCCGTCATTGGCGAAGCGTCATGGCCACTGTCAAGCCACCCTCGTATGGCCTCGGCTTCATAAGTGAAACCATCTGCAGCTACGTGTGGATCTCGCATGACTTCCTGTAAAGTAGGAACACAGTTTTCTTAGAGAAAATAATTTTCTCAGATAATTCAAGACCATATCATATCATGGATTTCATAAATACTAAGCTAGTGGAGAGAACAACATAAGAATGGAACTTCGTCCTACTAATGGCATCGGCTATATGGATCGGATGATGTCACTGGAGAAGGGTTGTCGGGTCACTGACAACTAATGTAAAAATTTTGCCGAATCTTTATGACATAGACCAAAGATAGGATGATAGAAGTATAGAATTAAATAAATAAGTAAACACAATAGTAATACTCAAATATGAAATTTTGACTAAAAGAATTGAGGTGATTTCATTTTTCCTATTGGATCTTATAAAGATCAAGAGAACATAACATTTTGAAAAGAGCTATAGATAAAGCCAAATTACCTGGAAGATTGGACAAATGAAATATGAAGGGATTTGATGGTAAAGCCCATCAGAACTTAGTCCAAAAGTGTTTGTGCCTCCTGAAGAAGCCCTCATTGGGTCCAATATCCTCCATACATCTGAATAAAGGTCCGGCCGGTTCTTTCTACTCATCTCGCAACACCTCATGGCCAAGCGAGCCAGCTGTTCGGCCTGCACGAATGGCCAGTCTCCGGCCAACGGATCCAATAAGGATTTCAGCTTTCCGGTCTCTAGTGCGTACGACACTTCCTTTGTTATTCCCAAGGCTGGTCTCCCAGTCAACAATCTCAACAGTATGATTCCAAATGAATAAACATCTGATTTAGGTGTGAGTTCTCCGGAAGCAAGGAACTCGGGATCCATGTAGACGAAAGTTCCCTTTGGGTCAGTTCTCCACAACTGTGTAGTGCTATTACTCGAACTATCCTGACGAGACAATATGCGACAGATTCCAAAGTCACTGAGCTTGCTAATAAGGTTTGCATCAAGGAGAATATTGGAGGGCTTCAAGTCACCATGCACTACGCTGTGCGGCTTGCTAGAATGGAGAAAGATGAGAGCCGAGCACAGTTCAGCGGCAATGCGAATTCGAGTTTGCCATGATAATGGAGGCGTGTTATCCTTGCAGGCGAGACGGTCTTCGAGGCTTCCATTTGGTAAATACTCGTAGACTAGTGTAAAGGATTCCGGGCAGGCTCCTACAAGTGTGATAAGATTTGGATGCCTTAACTTGCTCAATACATCAACCTGATACAAAATCAAAACCAGGTTAAAATAAATATGAAATATCCATTTCACCAGGAATAAAAAAAGTAAATATTTGAAATACTGTGATTTGCAAGTTAGAAGCAAGATTAGCTAAGGCCAGATCCATTTTTTGGACATGTTACAAGTTGCCAATTATGCGAGATTTTTCAATTTATAAATACTACAGACCAAATATATAATTCTTGACGATTTTTTTTTAAAAAAGACAACGATTTACCTCCTGTTGAAACTCCAATGGTCCTTGCATGCTATTCGAGTGTAAAATTTTTATAGCCACCTCAGTGTGACGCAAAGTAGCTTTAAATATACTTCCATATCCACCTTCTCCGATCTTTAGGGACGGATCGAACTTACTTGTTGCGTGTTCAATCTCTAGAAAAGAGAATTCCGAGAACAATTGAGGCGCATGCGTGCTTGAGCCCTCTCCTTGTTTTTTCCTCAACTCCTCAGCCTCTCTCAATGCAATATTGCGCTGCATCTCCAACTCATCCCGTTCGTTCTTATAGCTTTGTAACAGATCGACAGCAGATATTATCTTCTGCTCCAACTCCTTTATCGTAAGTTCAGATGTTGCAATTTGACTCTCTAGTGACGACTTCTGATCTTGAGCAAGTTGGAGTTCTTCCATAACCTTGTCTCTCTGGCTCTTCAAATTTTCAAATAGTTCTTTTTCCTTTTGTAGTTCTTCCTCAGCCATTTTCCTCAGGTTCATCTCCTCTAGATATAAGTTTTCAGAGGCTTTAGCCTGTCAATGGGGTGTTTCAAACATTTAAAAGTGTTAGAGGGTGTATTAGGTTGCAAACTCTGTGCATTACTTGACAATACACCTAATAATATGCTTATCCATTCAAATGATATTTAGCATTGATTAAGGTTGGTTCATACATAATTTCACTTTCTTGTTTTGCTATGGTAAATGCTATAACACTTAGAAGAACATATGAACTAGAAAGCCGGTTTACAAACGATGAACAAAAAGAAACAATAGTAAGTATTTGGAGTTAAGTCTTTGAAACATGATAAGAATAATCTTGGAAATGATATGGTTACTAAGTCCTCTTGTTATAGTAGTTGCAAGTGTGCACGCACATGTAGAGAGAGAGAGAGAGAACAAGTTCAGAAAACACATTTTCACTATTCCTCTCATTATTTTCCTCTGCTAACAAGAAGCAAAAAAAAAGCAGTAACAGTTACCTTACGCATAGCTTCAATGGCATCCTTTTCAGCTTTCCCGCGCCTAAATCTTTCTTGATATGCATTTCGTGTAGCATTCTCGGCCTCGGCCATAGCCAGTTCAAGTTGATCATATAGAGTATCATTCATTCCTCCATCCTGCTAGTATTCAATCGCATTATTCAAAACAACAGAACATCAGCATATAGCTCAAGTATTCGGATGCTACTCATCAATGCAAATTTAGAAAGTAAAATAGCCACTCATCAAGTTAAAAAGTAAAAATGCGTGCATGCTCTATAGCAGACACAAACATTACTGAATAAGAAAATAATATTTTTGTACCAGTACACTAGGAGGAGAAGAGTGACGAAGATCCTCTTTGATCATACGACTCAAAGTCAGCTCTACAACATTCTCATTGCTCTCACTTATCAAATTTGGGGTAAGTGTTGGCTCCAAAGCACCACTATCAGAGCATATTGACAAAGCTGAAGGACTCATCCTTGATAGCTTATCCGACTCATCAGAACTCAGATCGGTACCTATCCTGTTCAGTGGAGTTGAAAACCCTTCGGTGTTATCAGAAGAAGAGATAGCTAATGTGCCCCCTAAATGTCCATCATTGGCAGACTTTACTCTCCGAAATAACTCTCGACTCTTATTAGTTTGATTAGCTCGAAGATTTTGCCCTCGAGCAATAGATTGAGATCTCCGGTGTACCAAACTTTCAGGTTCAGAGTTTGGCACTTGTTGCACCAAAGGTGATGCAACTACATCATCTTCCTCTGAACTGCGATCCCTGTGTCGATATAGTACCCAAAGTTTAGGAAAAAAGTAGTGATACAGAAACTATTATCGGAAAGAACTTTTGCAGCAGAATATCATACAAGTCATTTGTTAAAGCAAGAAAAAAGCTTTTCGAAAGTATAATATATTGTGATTAGTATCCATGGCCAATTATAAACTCTCCTAAATTTCATTTATCTTTCATGTGACACTATATTCTATTGCATCAGAATACATCAATATTTTACAATTCAGAATGCCTCGTACCTAGTGTGTATAAGATGCCCTTTGCAGATAAAGTGTACAAGACAAGAAGCTGGTGCCTGTTCGCGTACATATATGGCTTTCTTAGATCTGAGGTCCATCATTCTCCTGCAATGTCATGAAAGTGAGCTCACTCACCAAATTTGATGATAGGTTGGAAAATTCTCAAGCAACAAGTAGTTGAGTTAAAAGTGGTTATGTACTTGGAAAGGACTATGATTTCGTTTAGCCACGCCAAACACCCTTTACAGGGTAATAAGATTAAATAGAGATCGATGTGGTCTTTTTCTTTTAAAGGAGGGGGAATATTATCTGGCTTCTTACCTAGAATAATACCGATCTGATGCTGCTCCCATAATAAGCCTTCGGATACCATATTGGGAGACAAGTTCAACAATTCCTTTTTCAATGTTGTCCTTTTCAATGTGAACTTTCCCAGCCTGCACCTGTATTAAGATAGAGATAGTAATTAATGGAAAATCAAATAAATTTTGAAATTAATTCACACATAGAATTATAACATAAGTTACCCCCATCCGTTGACAGATAAGGAGATAATCATCCAGAGTCTTATGCATGATTTGCCTTTCATTTTCTCGGTACGAATGAACTTCCTGATCTTTCAGTGAACTTGCAGGGAATCTAGCACCCACTATAACAACAAAATTGGAGTTTATAGTCCATTATCAGGAAATGAAAAATCGTATTTATGACAAATACTTCACAACCAAGCAAGAACTTCAAAGAGTTATCACTTAGGTCAACCTAAATTTGGATCTTGAAAACTAAATTCCTATACAGATAAACTTATACATGAAACTATCAATTTGATAAACACAACTCAACATCATCATAAAGCAGTCAAGTCAGTCTCTAAACATTTAGCTTCAAACAAAACCCAACATAAGAACCTCATAACAAATATTTCTGAAATCAGCTTGATTATCTTATACACCTTATGTTCTTCTAATTTAAATCAACTGACAATTTCTAAAATATTGATCATATCAAGGCAACATATACCAACCATTGACTTTAACTTGAGAATCAAATCAAATCAAGCAATCAAGGTACCAAACAACAAATCCATGTGGAGAAGAGAACACATATGGCGCAAACTTACACAAGGGGATCATTGTTGCAGGCACATGAACATGAAGGATGCAAATCCTCCTTCCACCAGAGTTCTGAATTGCCCATATCAGATTCATTTTGCTCTCTTTCACATCCTTTGACACAGCAACATAGATTGATTCATCAACCACACCCTGATTAGGCTCCTCCACAGATTCACCCCTACTTGCCATGATTCTATTGTTAACCTCAATTATATCACGAGTTGACCTCATAGAACCGGTCCTTGGTGTAGTTGAAGGCATAGGACTCACCACAGCCATACTATGAGATGCAGGATGATTGAATCATCCGAAAAAAAAAATGAAAAAACTCAACTTTCTCACTCTTTAAGCTGAAAAGTTTCAACTTTCTCTATAACATACACACCCCATTAACAGCAACCTCGAAATCCAATCACCAAAATCTCACAAACCCACAATTTAATCATAAAAATAACTCAAACCCACAATTTAACCATCAAAATCTCTCAAACCCACAAATTAATCATCAAAATCTCTCAAACCCACCAATTATTCTTTCACCGAACCTCAGAATAAAATTAAAAACAATCACCTCCTTCTCTCCAGAACCTCAAACCCCACTCTGAAGAAGCTGCTGCTATAAACGAATCACCCAAAACAAACAAACAACAAAAGATTAAAACATTCTCCACAATTGGCAAACCAAATAATACCCTTTTAAGAAAAAAAATAAAACTTTCTCACTAAGTAGCAAAAAGGGGAAGAGGGGGAAAAAAAAGAGAAAGTGCTTGACCTTAACCCACTCACACTGTCTCTATCTCTAATCACTTCAAAGTTTCACACAGAAAGTGAAAAGGGGTGAAAAAAACAGAGAGAAGAGTTTGAATTGCAGGTTGAGGTTGGTAGTGTTGTGAATGTTTGTGATGATAATGTCAGGAAGAGATTGAACATATATGAATGAGGACTATGAAAAGAGCAAGGTTGTCCTGAGCTCAAATCATTTTGGTTGCGTACAAACAGAAAAAAACTCCGAAATTATAAATAAAAGAATTTTTGGACAAACTGTACCAAGATAGGATATGCCCGAAATATCGTTGTAAGATTGAACATGGGTAGAAGGATGTTGATGTTTAAGGTTATTTTCTTTTCTTTTACAAGAAAAAATATGACATAGTGTTTGTTTGGATAGATGTTATTTTATTGAATTTTTTTATATTTTGAGTAATATTTTTTTAGTAAAAGTTAAATTATAAAAAAAGTAGATAAATATTTTTTATATAAACTGTAATTTTTATCTTCTAAAATAAGATATTTTTTATATAAAAAAATATTTATAATTAAGTAAAGATTTTTTTATATTATATCCCAACATAAATTAATTTTATATCCAAATGTTAAATTACTTCTACTTCTACTAAAGATCAATAAAAAAATATCTTTTTTCTATAAACTTATCCAAACAAATCCATAATCTATTATAAAAAAGGTTATAAATTGAACCTGGTACATGTAATTTTTCTAGATATGAAAGTACTTTTTCAATTACTTTTAAATATCTTTTTTGAATTATATACGTTAATTAAGATAATTATTAGATTCAACTGAAAAATTTTATTAGAATTAAAGTGATAAAATTATTGTAGTTTCTCTTTTCTTCAAATAGATAAAGACATAAAAGGATATAATAGAGAAAAAAATAATTTTTTTTGGAATTGTAAAAGAGGCAAATAAAAGAGATCAAATGAAAAAATGAAAAAAGTCATTTAAAAAGTTCGGAGAGAATATTTTTTCTAATTTAAACTTAAAAAAGGATTTATATTTTTCATTTATGTTCCAACTACATTAATGCAATTTCTTACCAAGAGCACATTGAATTTGATGTATTTGAAATGATTAAATATAAAAATAAAATGAATTAAATTGAATTAAATTCTATATCATTTTATTAAAATTTATAAAATTTAAATAAATATAATTATCAATTTAATCAGAATCACAAATTAATTTATTTCTTTTATTTTTAAATTTCAAATAATAAAATTAATTTAAAAATCAAAATATTTCTCTTTTTTTATGATTCTAAACACATTGACTTAACAATGGCTTAAGAAGACATTAGTTTGGATAATTTGTATATATGAAAAAAAATGTTTTTCTTGAAGAAATTGTCAAACAATATTTTGTAGGGTAAGTTTTGAGCAGTATATTATACTTGTTAAGAATAAATTTATTAGAAGTGTATAGTATTTAAAGGTATTTAATTCTCGTAACATTATAAATATTGAAAAATAATGGATTGATGTTCACCTTTAATATATACATTCAAATTAAAAGAAAAAAATTATGAATAAAAAATAAATTAAAGGAAAAATAAATAAATAATAAATATAGTTCGACCTATATATGTTGTGAGTTAGACGATTGAATGTATAGAAATTATGAATGTACAAATAATATTACCCATAAATATTTTTATTGGAGTTTAATTTTGATATAATGACACTATAAAAGTATTTTACATTGTTATCCAATCAAAACATTTTATTTATATGACTTTTTAGGTAGTGTGGGAAAGAAAATACAATCATAATTGATATAACAATACATGATTGAATGACTGTGTAAAAAAATATACAATAGAAGTATGGAATTTATAAATTTTCATATGAACAAAATTATTTCTACTAGAAGTATGGAACAAATTGCATCCATAATTTATAAAAAATGAATGTAATTTGATCTACAAATGCCATAAAAGTTGAAGTTTAAACTTCACTTTTCAAAGAAGGCCAACCTATTTGATCCAACAATGTTACATGTACACAATTTTTCAGCCATTTTCAGCCATCAACAACTTTTTAAGGTGGAACCCATAAAAATATTAGTGATAAACTATATGTATTTATTATGGATGGCTGAGGGTGGCAACATTTTAATGTACAAGAAGCATTGTTGTATTTGATCCTTTTACATGTTGAATTCTCTCCCTCTCTCACAAAGTCACAATTAATATGAGTAATTTCTTAAACTTAATGAAGAAGTTTCAAGGAAAGAGTATTTATGGTCCCACAAGTGGTTCTTGCTGGCAATGGCAGTTATGACTCAAATGAGGAATGCCATATGATTAGTCTCAACTACGCCTACTACTACTGCCAACCATATAAAAAGCTTTCGATAATTTATTCCGTATTCAATAAAATTATTGGATATTAATATATATTATCGATTATTGTATAGTTATAGAAAACTCATGTTTTCTTTTTTAAAGGGGTCATATATAATTATTTTTTCTGGAGTAT
Organism: Aeschynomene evenia; assembly: GCA_013621005.1. NCBI lineage: Eukaryota > Viridiplantae > Streptophyta > Magnoliopsida > Fabales > Fabaceae > Aeschynomene > Aeschynomene evenia. Next base: position 33,873,024 of record CM024268.1, on the reverse strand, counting down.
TTTATCAGCAACGTAATCTTATTTGTGGTAAAGTGATATTGGTTCTCCATTAGTAGTATTAATTAATCAGTATAATAATAATATTAATCACATCTTGCAAAATATAATAATGTCTAATAAACACTAAAGCAAGTGCGTGGTACGATTATTTTGATTTGTGACAAAGAATGATATATTATAATAATTAGCTGAAGTTGTATGAATTAGTCAAGAGTTATGATTAATTAAGATTAATTAACTCAAAAAATATTAATTAAGAATAGGGATTAGAGGAGCGCGCGAATGAGAGGAATATGCGATATCAGATACTTAATTGTTGCTTTCATCAGTTGCATCATACGCTCCACGTCATCATCAACACATAACCGACAAGAAAAATTAGGGTTATAAAATTGTATCCAAAAAATATGAAATTGAACCTAAATCATTTAGTCCATTAAAAATATATATCATTAATAATATTATTTGGGTCAAAAATATTAAAATAGATTTTTTTGACTGTTTTAACTACAAAAATTTTATTTTTTAAGTATTTATAAAAAATTATTAGATGTACCAAAATAAGATATTAATTTGTTTTGGCACGGATTAACATGTAAGAAGAGAGGAAACAAAAAAATGCAGTTAATTACTGAGTTACCCTCGCAAGAAATTTCATGAAAACATATTATCCATTAATTATGAATTGACCCATTATTTATATCAATGAAATAAAACGTACAAAATGTAGTTACAAAAGTTACGATTTAAGTAATTACTAACTTATACTTAATTAATTAAAAATACGTATTTGATGAAAATTAATTACAGTCAAAATAATTGGCCATCAATCAGAAGAATCGTGAGTTAAAAAGATAATAACATGTCTGATATATTGTGGATCTTTGTTGAGCTAAGCCATTGCATAAATTAATCTTTTAATATCAGCAAATTCGTGGCTATATATATATATATATATATATATATATATATATATATATATATATATATATATATATATATATATATATATCCATAATATGAAAAATGTATAAAATAGTGAAAGAAAAAATACATATATAAATAGTAACCAGGCATCATTTTCCGCATAAAAGCCATCATAATTAAATAATCACGACCTTAGCTATACTCATTCATAAAAAAATCATACAGTTTGAGTTTGATATTTTTTTAATGTATACGTTTGTATATGCACCCCAAACACTAAAAATCAAGACAAACAATAAATATAATCACACACTAATATATATAATATCAATATATTTTTGTTTTCTCCAATCTCCATGACACACTATTTTACTGTGTAGTTTTGTAAAGATAATTTATATAAGTGTGGCTCTCGATTGACAAAGTATATATATAAGTTTAATGTGTATGTATCTGAAGACTTTTCTTTTTTTAATAATAAATATAATCAATAGGTCATCAAATGATAACGAATTTGCTTCTCTATTTGGAAACATCTATAAGGATGAAATTGTTGAGCTAGAAAATTAAAAGGTTTAATTATAATATATTGATATTGTAAAAAAAAATTATATTGATCAACCATGTAATGTCATGTTAATAAATATAGTTATTTTTATACATCTATTATTTGAAAAGTCATGCAACTGAAGAGTTGTGATTGAATTAATAACAATGTATGTAAACAAATTTATTATTAACTTTCAAACCTATTGAATATTATTTTACAGTGCATTATAATAATATTCGTAATTGGGATATGCTAATTTAAAGATCTTAACTAGTCTTTTAGATTTATTATTACTATATCATATTTATTTAAAAAATTGTGACGATTTCACTTTTTTCTATAAATAGATCATCAAGTGTTGATTAGTTAGGAGTCTTTATGTGTTGATTAGTTAGGAGTCTTTATGTGATATATATATATCTGTTTTCTTCTGCTGTCAGTTTCTGTTATATCAGTTACTGTTATATTAGTTTCTGTTATTGGTTTTGTTCAGAAGCTGTTCAGAAGATTTGTCCGGTAGTCCCTGTAATAGAGATATACACACACTCTGTAATACACCAAAATTCTCTCTCTTGCTAATAGAAGTATTATTCAGCTTTTGATTTCTCATCTGCATAAAACTAGGTGATTCGAACAAGATTTTTCAACATGGTGCGGTGAGCGTGGAACAAGGCACCTAGCTTGTATCAGATTCTTTGCATAATCCACACAGTGCTCCTTTGCGATTTTCTTTATCAAGAACTGTTTTTCCTTGTATCAGCCATGGGAGATTCAGACGCCTCGAGCCAAAACTCTGATGTGCAGCCACCTACCATTGGAGGAACTGATCTCCAAGCCTTGGCACAATTGATAGCACAAGTTAACACTCTGCAAGCAGCAGCTACAAGGGCCAACCTCAATCCAATACAGGATCCAATGAGCCCCTATTACCTTCACCCAGGAGAGAGTCCGTGTGTTGTTCTCGTATCCAAGAATCTTGATAATCAAAATTATCATTCTTGGGCACAAAGTGTGTTTTTCGCCCTAAAATCAAAGAACAAAATTAGCTTCATAGATGGCTCTCTGCCTAAGCCAGAAGAAACTGACCCAAATTATCACATTTGGGATAAATGCAACACTTATGTTGTGTCTTGGATCAAGCAATCTTTAAGTCCTGAGATTGCACAGAGTATCCTTTGGAACAACATAGCACTAGACCTATGGAATGATCTAAAGAAAAGGTTTTATCAAGGAGATCCTTTCAAGATTGCTGAGTTGGAAGAAGAGCTATTCACACTAAAGCAAGGGGATCTTACCATCACTGCTTTCTTCACAAAGTTAAAAGGAATATGGGAAGAATTGGAAAGTTTCAGACCAGTTCCTGCATGTAGTCAGGCCTGCTCACCTCAGTGTGTATGTGGTTTGAAAAAGATCAGAGAATATAGAAGAGAAACATATGTTGTGAGGTTTCTAAGAGGCCTCGATGAGCAATATGCGGCAGCCAGATCACAAATAATGCTCATGAAACCTATGTCCGATGTTGATGATGCAGTTTCTATGCTCCTTCAACAAGAAAGACAGATCTTTGGCTCTGAATGGAATGACTCGAAGGCACTTCTAAGTTCCACCAATGGGACAGAAAATGCAGGTTCAACATACACAACATCATCACAAAGAGGAAGAGGCAGAGCAACAAGAGGAGGAAGAGGCAGAGCAACAAGAGGAGGAAGAGGCAGAGGTAATGGCTATGGAAGAGGGAAAATGAAGCTAATGTGTTCCTACTGTAATAAGCCTGGTCACTTGGCTGACACTTGCTACAGAAAGCATGGTGTACCTCCACATTTAAAGCAGAAGCCTATTAACTCCATTGTCAGTGAGCAAGAAAGTGATCAAGAGCAACATTCCATTTCTTTGTATCAAGATGAAGGGGAGAATCCAGAGGTCACTTTTACTACAGAACAAAAGCAGGCTCTATTGGCTCTCTTACAATAGCAAAACACTCATACTACTCAAGGTGGACAACATCTTCCCTCTTCATCACCCAATCCAGGTAAAAACACTGTGTTGGTCACTTTGTCTAATAAAGGTAATATGTGGATTGTTGACACAGGGGCCACAACACATGTGACTCACACTCTTACCTCTTTCAATTCTTTCAAACACATAAAACCTATAAAGGTGAAATTGCCTAATAGCCAAATCCTTGTAGCTAGAATTGCTGGGACAATTGTTTTTTCTAAAACTTTCCAACTCAAAAATGTTCTCTATCTTCCTGAATTTACTTTCAACATTATGTCTGTATCTTTCTTGATTAAGTCTATAGATTGTGAGTTTGTTTTTAACAAACTTGGATGTGAGATTCAGGACTATCAAACGAAGAGGAAGATTGGTGCAGCTAAAAAGGAAGATGGCTTATTTACCTTTCGTCAACCTTCACATGATGTTAACAGTTTAGTAAGCAAAAATAAGAAGGAAGGTTCTGTTTCTACTGGTCTCTGGCATTTAAGGCTAGGCCACATTCCCCATAATAGACTTAGGATAATGAAACAATTGTACCCTATCTTTGAGAATATCAATGAATTTTTTTCTCCATGTGATTCATGCCATTTTGCTAGACAAACCTTTTCTTAATAGTAATAGTTGCAGTGCTGAATGCTTTGATTTAATCCATGTTGATATATGGGACCTACTAATTTTCCTTCTCATAAAAGTCATAAATATTTCCTTACCATAGTGGATGATCGCAGTAGGTTTACCTGGTTGTACTTTATGAAATAAAAATCTGAGATTTGGAATCTTGTTAGGGACTTCGTTAGTTTGATTAAAACTCAGTACAACAAAACTGTCAATGTTATTAGGAGTGATAATGGAAGAGAGTTTCAGCTGAGTGAGTTTTATAAATCTAATGGTATCTTACATCAAACTTCATGTGTTGAAACCCCTCAACAAAATGGTATTGTTGAAAATAAACATCAACACATATTAGAAGTCACTAGGGCATTAATGTTTCATTCTAATTTGCCTAAACATTACTGGATTTTTGCTGCAGCTCATGTTGTTCATATTATTAATAGGATTCCTAGTCCCCTCTTGTTGAATGAGTGCCCTTATAAAATTTTAAACAGTAGGGATCCAAGTTTTGAAAATCTAAAGGTTTTTGGATGTCTTACATATATTTCTACTCTTAAATCACAAAGAAACAAATTTGCTCCTAGAGTTAGAAAATGTGTTTTTCTAGGCTATAAATATGGAACAAAAGGTTTTATATGCTTAGATTTGAAATCTAGACAGGTCATTATATCTAGAAATGCAACCTTCCATGAGCATGTTATGCTTTTTTCTACTCAGCATAAACCTGCAGAAAAGATCAACAACGATTCTGAGTTGAGAAGCTCTCAGACTGAATTAGACCTTTTCCAGTCGCATCCCTCATATGTGGAACCTACTGGCTGTGAAACTGGGACAAATCAAAGGAATGAGGATGTTCAAGAGGAACATGTTCATGATTCTGAAGAACAAGACATCAATAATGAACCTGATCAAAAATACAAGATAACGCAGAAAATTCACTACCTAGAAGATCTGCTAGAATTAAAAGGCCTCCAAATTATTTGAATGACTATGAATGTATGCAACTGAGGGATCATCTGCATCAGCAGGGACCATGGACCAGGTACCCCATTTCCAATTATGTTGGATATAAACATTTATCTCCTCGGCATGCTATTTTTTCTTTGAATATATCTTCTGTGCAGGAACCATCAAGCTACAAAGAGGCAGTGGCAGATTCAAACTTGAAGCATGCTATATCAGCAGAGTTGGATTCATTAGTAAGGAACAACACTTGGATCTTAACTAAACTACCAAAGGGGAAGAAAGCTATAGGATGCAAATGGATTTTTAAGCTCAAGTTCAAACCAGATGGAAGCATAGAAAGATACAAAGCAAGGCTCGTTGCGAAAGGCTACACACAAAGGCCGGGTTTTGATTACTTTGACACCTTCAGCCCTGTTGTTAAAATGACCTCGATAAGGATTCTTCTGGCCATTGCTGCAACAAAGGGATGATATGTAAAACAATTAGATGTTGACACTGCATTTTTACATGGGAGCCTGAATGAAGAAGTTTATATGAAAGTGCCCGAGGGACTGGAATGCACAGAGGATGATATGGTATGCAAGCTTCAGAAATCTCTATACGGATTAAAGCAAGCTAGTAGAGAATGGCACAACAGACTTAGCTCCACTCTGATAAACTCTCATTACAAGCAATCCAAGAGTGATTATTCTTTGTTCACCAAGCAAACAGGGACAAGCATTACTATTATATTGGTTTATGTTGATGATCTTATCTTAGCAGGAAATGATTTGGAAGAAATAAAGTGTATCAAGAGAGTCCTGCATGAGGCTGCTTTCAGGATAAAGAATATTGGAGATGTGAAATATTTTATAGGATTTGAAATTGTTAGAAGCAAAGAAGGGATTGTGATGCATCAAAGGAGATATGTTCTAGATCTGTTAAAGGAATTTGGTATGATGGATTCCAAACCTGTATCAACTCCCATTGATTACTCCACCAAGTTAGCAAAGGATTGTGCTCCCCCTTTTTCTGATGTTACTTACTACAGAAGACTAGTTGGAAAGTTACTCTACTTAACAAACTCTAGACCTGATATAGCCTACACTATTGGGAAGCTTAGTGAATGTTTAGATAATCCAACAACTGCTCACATGAAAGCAACTTTGAGAGTCCTTAAATATCTAAAAATATGTCCAGCAGCAAGGATTCTCTTCCCTTCAACATCGGATCTCATGCTTGCTGGTTTTGCAGACTCAGACCATGCTACTTGTTCTGTAACCAGAAGATCTGTGACAGGGTTCTGTTTTTATCTAGAAGGGTCCATCATTTCTTAGAAAAGCAAGAAGCAAGCTGTGGTTTCTAACTCCTCAGCCGAGTCAGAATACAGGGCTATGGCCAAGGCTGTTAGGGAAGCTCAGTGGATTAGCTATATACTTCGGGATCTTGGGTTTCCCGTAGAAAAACTTATCCCCTTCTATTGTGATAATCAGTCAATTTTGCATATAGTAGCAGCAAACCCTGTCTTCCATGAAATGACAAAGCATATCGAAATTGACTGCCATATTGTGAGGGAAAAGGCTCAGTGCGAATTCATCAAATTGCTTGTAAATTAAAAAGAAACAATAAATAGAAACCAAAAACAAGATTAATTAATTATCTAACATTTAATTAAAACATGAATATTTGTCCGAAGATTGATTGTAAATTGTAATAGCACACTATAGATTAATATTCCAATAAGACGCGGCTTCTACTAAAAATCAAATCAAAGTTACTAATATTTGATTTTTTGACTAAAAAACACTGAACTTCTTAAATTATCACACGTTAAGTTTTGGCATATACATCTTAGCTTCTACCAAATGATATCGAAAAATCAAACCTCATTTTCGAAACAGCCTGTCATATTTATATACATACTGCTATATACATGGAAAGAGATGCATTCGACTTTGGATTTGTCTTCAATTCACTGCCAATTGGAAGTCATCAATCACTGAAATTTCAATACATTAACTATTTGTTTAGTTAAGAGATAAAAAATAGAGAAAAAAACTACTCTACACAAGTGAAGTTGATTTATAAAAATAAAATAATACTCTATCCATGTCAAAATAATACTCCATATATTTTTTGTTAAGTGTCCATTTTATATTTTTTATATTTCTACTAATAATTGTCAATTTCAAGTTTTTATATAGTAATAAATATTTATTTCAAATTATACCCTTATTGATATTAACGATGGAGAGACTCTTATCTATATTAATATAGGAGAGAGATATTAATATATGGGTATTATAGTAACTTTAATTGAAAATTCTCTTAAATCAATACAAATCAATTATTTTTTAGAAAAACATTATATATAGAAAATTGACACTTAATAAAGAATATAAGGAGTACGTAGTCACTTTGATTTTTTTAATACATTGTAAAACTAATATTACTTTAATTTTACAATGTACCACAAACAGACCACTATTTTAAAATGAGAGTATGTAGTATCTAATTAAAAATCTCATTCAATGATTTTTATTCTAATAATTTATACATTTCGATGAAACACAATCTTAGAATGTGATTGGATGGTGGAGGTCATCTCTGTTAATTAAGCCTGGTTAATATACTCCAATTATGAATGGAAAAAAAAAATACAAGCTTGAGAAATCTTATAAAAGTTTGGGAGTAAACATAAAATTTCACTAATTAATAATTAGGGCGAAAGAATTTGTCATTTGAGTAATGGATCATTAGTCATCATCACATTAATTATATTGGTGTCATGCGTGTATATATATGGATGAGAATAATAACAAGAGATCTTAGTCTAGGAAGAAATTAGAGTGATGACATACATCAAATGTATAATCCAGAGAAAAATTATCGATTGCTTTTGTTTTTCTTAATCTAAACCACATGTATCCTCTTATTATAAACAACTATATATTAATTAGACGACTCTTCTAATTAGAAACACATCAAGATTAGATGATTTCACACGTCTTCATTAATGAAACGATACGACAGAAAATTATTTAACTCAGTTATCCAATCATAATAAAATTTTAATATTTTCTAATTCTTATATTCAGACTCTTAAAATCTAATAATAAAGATGAATATTCAATAATTCTTTACTGTATATCAAATATTTTTATTTAAAAAATATGAATGAAAGATGTAAATTCTCTGTCCAGCCATTAAATGATACTCATCTATAGTACTCCATAAAAGGATGGGTGCAATTGAGATAAAATAGCATTTAAAATAGAATGGAAGAAGTAATAACCATATATGAAACACTAAAATAATGTATGACTACTCAAATTTGCCGTACGTTGATGTATACTTCGATATATATAGTATGATTAAATTGTTAAGCACTAGTTATATAATATGAGTTATTAAGTACTAATAATGTATGATTAAATTGTCAAAGATATTAGGGCTTATTACGAGAGAGACTAAATTCATCATCCTAATTTGATTTTCAGTTACAAGATAAGAATATATATATATATAGTAATGCTACATGTATACTATAAAATCAGTCACTATCAGTCCCATATGCAATAATCTAATATTTTAAAACTATTAATTTAACTTTAAAAAATACTGAATTAATGTATAATATTAATAGTTAGATTATTAATAATTTTAAAAATTTGAATTATTGAATATATATAGTAACTGATTGTGACTGATTTTTTAGTGTATATAGATCATTTCTTTTATATATATATATATATATATATATATATTTTGCTTTTGGTTAAAAACAATCAAAACGTTGAAGAATTTTCAATAGTATAGTGAGATATACAATGAAAAAGTTAAGTATACAACAAATCAATTAAAAAACATGACAACTGAAGCCTTTAATATTACCTTTATCAATATTTTACATATGTTACATATTATCTTATTACACATATTTTCCATATTCTCTCCCCTTAATTACATGAGTTACTTTGAGATTGCAACCACCTATAGATTGTTTATTTCAATTATTATTATTATTGGTATGATGTATGTGTACTTTATTTAGCATAAAATAATAATACCAAAATTTTCATGTACCGAAAATAATTAAATAAAAAACAACACTATTTAATATTTATATTTTTTTCTTTTAAATTCTTTATGTCATTCACTAGTTTCCTTATATATATATATCACGATTGCATACTAATAACATTCTTTGTATATATATATATCGGTAATGCCTGCAATAAAACAAAGTATATCAAACTAGTATCCAATTTGTGCTATGTGTTATACATAATATGCATCGTATTTAAGAAATATATTATGTATAACATATATTATGTATGATAATAATACAGATTGAATACTAATTTGATGCAATAATACACCACCACTATTGCATACTTATAACATCTTTAGGGAAAAGCGTCACACTATCATTCTGGACTCAGCCTATCGTATTAGAGTCAACCCTAAGACAACTTGTATTAAATTATTTGTTTATTAAGAAGATAAATTAAACTATAGGGGCCACTGTTATAAATTTAATATTTTTTAATTACTGTTAAATATTTATTATCAATCAAGATGACAGAATAAAAACGTAGATGTTGATTTGAGTTCTAATTTGATTCTCCTATGCATTTATTTATTGTGATGATATGCATTACATGAAAGTTGCTGATATACATCAGCGGAAGAATATGCTAAGGAATATGACCAAGAATTGAAGACTATATCTCTGGTCAAAGCGGAGACAATTTGGGAGACAAGGAAAAAATAAATGCCTTAGATTATTAAAATTATAGAATAATTTTAAGCAAAAATATTCGAAGAGCAATGACAAATCCAAAAAATTTTAACAATAAGAACATAAATGTTAATCAGATATATTTATAAATATAATATGATATTTTTTTTTAAATTTTTGTAATATAAGTAAAATATAATATTACAATTAATGGAAGCAGATATTTATATATTTGTAAATAAATTTTAAAATTTAGTCGAGGTATAAGCCCTCGCCATTAACAAATATAGATTTGCCTCTGTCGTTGGGTATTTTTCTTTTATCGTCAAAATATATATCTACCGTCACGATGACAATATTAGTCTTAACTAGTTATTTACAGTCAATTACAGTAATTATCTCTAATTGACTTGTAGGTATTTTGATGAATCTAACAGTTAGTTTAGAGTTTTAAAGTGTTTATTTAGAATGGAAGAAAAGAAGAAAATATATATATATATTTAAATTTCAGGCATCACAATATAATAAAACGAATACTGGAGATGTTATGCTTTGTAAGACATGTATATATATCAGCAGACAAGAACAACTTCTATGGTACGTATATTTATGTCTTGGTCGAAGCAATTGTTTTCTAAGAGGTTCGCCATTGACCGAAACTTTTTTTGGTATTGCTAGTTCAAATTAACATTTGTGTACAAAGATATTAAACTTTGCTGAACTCGTAAACTATTATAAATTTATAAATTTAAAATTTTTATTTAATTAACAATTAAATTCTTACAAACTTATGATTTTTATTTTATGATTTAAGTTTATCTAAATTCATGAAAGTTTTATAAATTTATATATTCTCTCAAGTTTAATAACTTTCTTTGTTAAAATAGTAAAAAGTGGTGTTTAATTATTAGCTTGGTACCTTCTTATTGATATATATTTTTATATTTATATATAACTAAGAATGTTGCTATATTTGCTATACTATAACTAATCTATTTTTTAATTCAAATTTCATTCTCACTATGAAATATGAATTATTCTTTAGATATTTGTGAAGAAAAATTTAGTTTAAGACAATTCTTAAATGCAGTATATTGAGACTGATTTAGCGTACTTCTGAAACACATATTTGAAGTTAGGAGCGTTTTCCATGTGAACTAATTATTCTATACCTAACCAATGTTTTTTTTTTCTTTTTTAAAAATATCTTTTATTTTTATTTTTGGCAAACCTAGCTGAAAAGTCTTGCTATTCACGTGGGATCACAATTAATGTGATAAGATAAAAGGGACCCGCTTGAACCTTATGGAATAATTAGTAATATATTGCACAATAAAAATATATTCTACATATTACATACATTATGTATAATACAAAACATATACAATAAATATTAGTGTGAAATAATAGACTGCGATTACAATTCCTTTCATACAATATCGGCTACTCTGAAAATGTTTACATGTCAGTAAAAAGAAAAAAGAGAAATATGTCAAAACAAACATTTGAAGCGAATAAAAAACTATAGCTGAACGATAAATAATATCCATTTATTTTCCTTTTCAATTCACCACTAAAGTATTCATATAAAGTTTTAAAATTTTTGTAGTCAAGATAAAATTCAAATGTTTGGAAACACTTAATTTCAGAAGAACCAACCCTTATTTCTCAAATAATAATATCCATAGCTATCAATAAATGATTAGTTTAGATAATAACTCTTTATGTAAAAATATCTTTTAAAAAGTAACTTATGAATTAGTTATTTTATATTTAAAGAGTTTAATTCTAATTTATTGTTCGTGTTAAGTAATTTTACACAAACATTCAATCATGGATTGACACATCAGTTAAAGTTTTTAATCTAATTACCCACTAACAAAAAAAATCACACAAATAAATGAATATGATTTACTGACAGTATAAAATAATAAAAATATATTTTCTTAAATATTTCAAAAAATATTTATTGAAAAGATTTCAAAAAAAATACTAAAATATTTTTTTTTAAAATAATAAGTTATATTATCAAACAATAAAATTATAACTGAAAAGTTAAAAAGAAATCATAAATACAGCTATCAAAAGTCAAAACTAGTCCTAATATGAAGATAAAGTCGTCACATATAGATCCTCAGGTGCGGATCAAAAGTTCAAAAGGTCCATGGATCCAATTAGCGAACCACTTCACCAAGGTCAAGCCCATTTACGTAGGCCCAACAGGCCCATCAATCATGGTATATATTCCCATTCCCGCGCATTTTTTCAAATGCACAAACAGAGTACTCTCCCTCCCTAGCTCGCTTACTTCTCTGAACAATCTTCAAAACCTCAACCTCTTTTTTCTTTCATTTCTATTCGTTCGAGAAACTTCGCAAACCGAACGAGCTAAGAGGTTGTTCTCCGAATGAAGAAGATGAAGATCAACAAAACCTGCGATCTCAGCTCCATCTCCGTCCTTCCTCCTCACGCCAGGTTTTCTCTCTTTCCTTCTTGCTCCTATCGTTGTTTCTGTGTTTTGATTTTCGAATCTATTAATTCCTCAGCAGAATCAAGGAAAACACTCTCAGTTCGTCGTAATTACTTGTTCTGCGCTTTTTGAATCGTGATTTATTTGTGCGTCTTTGTTTGAAGCGGATCAAGAGATTTTTATTTTCTGAATCGAAAGAGATAATGCTTATTATAAGCTCCGAAATTAGGAACTTATATAGATACATGAAATTTCCTAATGTAGAAACTTATATACTTTCCTGAAATGTATATGTTAGTTAATTTCAAGTATGTGTTCGTTATTGAGAATATTTTGTTAGTTCATTTCCTATTGTCGATAAGCTATCATCTGTTTTTTGCTTCTCATGGATCCTTCAAATTAAAGGATCTAGAAGCTAATTCGAATCACTATTAACACAAGCTACCATGAAATTTACTTCAGAACTCAGATTGTTACGCTTAGCGTCATTCCATTTGCAATATTTTCTTGTAAATAGCGTACGTTGATTCAATGTTGTTACTCGTTAGTGCTGAAAGGAAAATGAGATTTCTTATTCTCTGAGTCTGAATCTGAAGGAATAAGGTTCAATAACGAAACAGTATTTTATTGGTTCACTTATTCTTTTTCTTGTGGAAAAATATCTCCAGGAGGCCTAATACTGTACCAAGTGGGTTACAATCATCGCAACCTCGCTCGCAACCATCTCAACAATCATTTTCTCATGGACATTCATCTCAGCATGCAACGTTTTCTCAGTTCTCTCAAAACTGTCTTGATGAGGCTGTGATAAATGAACAGGTTAAGTCTTCTTTACACATTTCTTTTTTCCATGTAAGATACATCGGTTTTCTTATTATGCAACTTCAATTGGCTATTTGGACTTATGAATTATCTGTGACTTTGGAAAAAACCTTCTGCCGAACTTGAGGAAAGAAGTAGCATAAATTGTGACTTGTGAGAAAGAAGTTATTCATCTTGTTATTTCACTGTGTACTTCTTAAGCAGCAATTTGCAGCATTATGTTTTTTGCATTATCATTTTGTAACCCTTGGATAAATATACAGAAGATTCTCACTTCTTAGGCAACATTATGTTGCAGATTTACAAATTTGACAAAAGCTGTATTTGTCTGCACTGCTTAAGTTGCATAAGAGAATGAATATATCTTATTAGGCTACTTTTTCCACTGAGCTCTGTCACTTATTTCTAGTTTCTGCTTGTGGTTTTGATTTACAAATTCACTAAACACTTCAATATCCTCATTCCTTGGGTAATTACTAACTCTGCTAACTTATCTTCCTTGCGGGAAATGTCTAAACTATTTGAAATCCTCTATTACAAATCGGTAATAAATTTTCCTTGTTTGTGGAGACCTTATTGTAAGACCTTATCCACTTGTTAAAGAAAAGTTTATGCAGTGCATGATTCTGGTCCTATGTTATTATTGCTTTAGCCCTTCCAGAGAGTCTGTTCTCAAGAACATGAGAACACTGTCAGAAAGAGTTCTTCATTGCCACGACTTACATACTCACGGGAAGATAGTCAACCACCTAATTTGAGATCTTCATCCAATCTCATTCGCAAATGGAATTCTACAGATCATAAAAGTAAGGGTACTTCATGAAAATATTAATTATGCTGCTACAGCTTAATTCTTTAGCATCTGCACTAGAAATGTTTAATAGTGATGGCTCTCAGGAAGCTATACAAAAGTAGGAAATAAGTTGAAGTTAATGTCTTTTTACTTATTCATGTGACTGAAAAACAAGCTGAATCTATTATTTGCTCTTGCAGGTCAGTTAAGTGAAGGACTTGAACACCGGATTGGGATAATGGAAACTTCATTGAGTAGGTTTTCCATGATCTTGGATTCTGTTCAAAGTGATGTAATGCAAGTAAACAAAGGGACAAAGGAAACTAATTTAGAGAGTAAGTGACTTATCCTGTATATTGAAAGTGTTGCAAAAATTATTTATGGAAGTTGTATTTTACTGATCGGTGCAAATACTTAAATTATATATGTCAAAAGCAATGTTTTTTTTTTCGACAAATGAAATTATAGTTGTGCTGTTAATTCTTTGTTAGCTTAAAATATCATTCTTATAATCAATGTTTTAAAAAATTTCTGCTGAAGTGCTGTATTAACTCCAATTTTAAATTCCTTTGATCTAAGTACTTTGTGGGTCATCGGTTACATGTTCGTGTTTGATCACCTAGTGCTCAATTTTAACTCCTTGCTTTCAACTCAGTGGAATCCATTCGGCAGAAGTTGGTTGTTCACGATAATTCGCTGCAGCTAATGGTAGCCTTATTTTTCTCTTGACTTGCATGATTTCTTTAAGCATCAGTGAGTATCAAATTTTAGTCAACAATGTGACAGTGATTTTGAATCAGATAAAAGGACAAGAAGAAATTAAAGCAAGCATTGATGGAAGCTTGAAATCGTTATCTGAACAAATATGCAAGTTTACAAGCCAAGATAAGTTACAGGAAGTATCTTTGGTAGTTTCATCCTTGCCACAGCTAATAGAAGCCTCTCTGAAAAGTCTACAACATGAAGTCATTAGCAGTTTCACCAAGGAAATGCAGGTGTGTAAGATATGACTATGAACCGTTAATTTAAAACAAACACGTACTAACTGATTTTTTTTAAGGGTTAGTCAAAGATCGCTCAAGTCCCTTCTTCACCTTTTTATACTTGCAGGAAATCTCTTGCAGTTTAAAACGCATCAATCAAATTGATCCGGCACAGTCTACCCTATCCACAAAGGTGCTTTATATCAATGACATAACGAATCATCAGCAGAATGGATTTGGATGCACTCCTTGTTTTTTCCTTCAGAACCGTTGTTGTCAAGTTCTAAGGGAGAAAGTTAAAAACATTTTAATCCATTATTACTAGTGGATAACTCCATCAATCCAATAGAGAAGTACTTTGATCATTATTTTAAGGAAAAGGAGTGGATCCAAATCCTAACAGATTAACTTGTTCCTCAGTTTTAAAGTATGGTGAAACAAATCGTTTCAGAAAAATACTTGCTGTATTGTTTGCAGAGTATAAGCAACCAAGTTACCAAACCGAAATGGCCTCAACCTTCTGTTAAGTAGGTGTACCCCTGAACTTTAATTAGTTAATACTAATAATGTTCCTATTCAATTAGACGTATTGGGCTATAGCTGATAAGTATCAATGTCTACCGAAGGGGAAAGATATATTGATAGTAATAGTCCATACTTTTTTGCTTCGATTTGCTTAGTATATTGATACTACTTTCACTTAAGACTGTTATTTTGGTACTTGTAAGAGCGCTTGTTACATGTTATGATCAAAGTGACAATAAATTTTTTTCTTGACTTCAGTGTAGCGAAGATTAACTTACATGGTACTGTAGCTCCAAAAGAAGAAATTGGAGGCTGGAAGCCAGTAAAAAAAGCGAGAGTCACTTTTTCAGATAAATTATCTGAGGGGCAGAAGCGAAAAGAGCCATACGCTGATAAGGTACTTTCAAAGCTTTTGTTCATGCGCCATTCTTGATAAGGTATAAATCATTGAGTTCTCGCTTCCTATAGGGGGTCATCTGATATGAAGATAGTTTGTTTTAAATATGTACTTCATATTGACATCTGTCACTTTTTCATTTTCATGCAAAAGATTTCTGCAATTCTGCTTATTAATTTGGTTAATCTTAAATTTTTTTTGGTGGTTTGATAAAAAAAACTTTGTTTTGTAAGTTCTAAAAATACGAAATGATTTAATTTCTGGGATTAGACTATATTCTTTATATCAAGTTCCAAATATTGTTTTCTAATGGCAGTATGTAAGGCGAGGAAGAGACTGTATAATTATCATTGATTCTGATGAGGAGGAGACTGCTAGAAGTTGTTCTTGCTTCGTTGAAGAAGAAAACGCAGGAGGTTGGTAAAACTAGTATTGGACCTCCTTTTGCTCTTTATTATGGGCTGTATTTAGCTCACTTTTCACAGAAGTAAACATCATGTTGTTCTGTGTTGTCTTCTCTTACTTAATAGTTAATCCCAGTTCTAAAATAGTTTTACATCGGAATACCATAGTCACATTTACGTATTAGTCATCAATTTAGTATGAAAGGATGACATTAGATTCTAGACTCATTTATGCTTTGGAAAAACAATGTTTTAGATTTTCCACTGCTTGAAAAAATTATTGCAACAATTCAGTATCATATAAATATGCTTAAAGCCTTTTCACTCTAGTTATGTAACTCTTTGCGTATAGAGTTATCAATTGATGCTTCTTACTTCTATATATACAGGACTAACGATTGAACAAAGCACGATATGTTTTTGTTTTCTGAGTCAAAATTATTGCTGATAAATATGGAATGAAGTTTAGTTTTTCATACTTGTCTTTATAAATTTTCATGGGGAAGACCTATACGGAAAGTTTACCAAGGAAGAAGATGAAGAGGCTCAGCGGATTATACGAAGAGCAAGGAAGCTCAAGAGAAAAAGCATTGTAATGCTATAGTTATTCATTAAAGGTAATTTCTTCCAACTCTCGTAAAAAGCTCTTGTTTATCATCTCATACAGTCATACTTTTTTTTCTTTTTGATAGATAATGTGTCTTTACTTATTTATGTCCAACTTGGTGTGACTAAATTACTAATAATGATTTCTGCATAATGCTGCTTAAGATTTAACGGTTTCAATATTTAGTTATACGTGAAAAACAGAATTAAAAAAAGGAAGCAAACATTAAGCCTTACCCTACTAGTGCATTTTATGAGTTACTCAGAAGAGAGTAATGGTTAATGAGCAAAAACTGGTAATGCTTTTTAAATTTTAATTGGTCTCTCTCTAAGGTTTGCAGGTGTAACTACTTTTGTTAAGGCCATATGCTGGTAAAACATGTGCTGGTTTCTTTGTTGGGTTTGTTGCTCATATAAAGTTTGTGTAGAAATTTAGTTTAGCGTATTTCATGAATTCACAAAACAACTGCTACGCTCTAATGCATCACCTTTAGGTGGCATTCGGCACATTGTTTAACAAGATTGATAATAATCTAGATTATCATTGAAAAATTTATTATCTTTTAGTAAATTACTGGTAATACTACTAAATGTAGTATTTATATCGGTATGCCCTATATTGGTGAGACTGAGGATATTTTTTTTGTCATGTATATTGGTGAAAGCTTTAGTATGAATCTATGATGAGCATTGAGCAGTTATACTCGGTCCTTTTTTAAGCCCATCCAAGCATTTCCTTCAGTAAATGGGAAATGGGTCATAGAAGCCCACAAGTAGAGACATGCATAAAGAGAAAAAAAATGCAATTATGCCGTCGCCTAAAAAAATCATGTCAAAAGTTAACCCAAAAAAAAAATATCATGTCAATCATTCTTATAATAATTGGCAAAATAAGAAAAGTTTAAGGGAGTAACTTATAGTTTACTCTAGTTAATAGTGATATTATAATTAATAACCGCAGTTCCAAATCACCTTGCACTACACCTTTAATACATCAACTAAGGCCACCCTAAAATTGTTTTCTGATCTCTTTTCCTTACAGAACTTACATGTAAAGCATCGACATGAGCTTCACCTAAGCCTGGTCTAGTGCTCTTTATAATGCAAGGTAATTTTTCACTCCTTGGCTAACACAATAATAATGTTGTGGTTGAGCACTCTTATCAAAGTAGGGTACTGACTACATCCGGGGGGGTCTCCACGTGAGGTGGGACTTAAATCGTGGGTGCCACAATAAGGTACCAAGATTACATCTTTGATTAAAAGCTGATACGGGTAACAGAAACACCATCTGATATGATTGTACTTTAAGTATATTAATAATCTGTGACTTATGAGTACTGGTTTAGTAACCACTGTTGAAATTTCTGGGTTCCTCATTTATTACTTTTTTAAAGTGGAAATATTTTCACAAGTTGCGTATTTTAAAGAGGGAAGAATATAAAACTAGGTGAATAAGCCAAGACTGGGATTAAATAAAAGTTTAGGAGGAGGATGTGTCGGTATTGAAATAGAAGAATGACCATATGCTAGCTAAACCAATATATTCTGTGTTTTAAGGTATAATCCTTATTATCTTAGACTCTCCAAATCAATTACACAAATGCTTGGGGCACAACAAAAAATCAGCCAACACAGTCAACAAAGCCCATTTAACATTTTATAGCCCAAATAGCATTTTTAATCATGAGTATATTCCTAATAGGCTAGGTGATTGTGGTCCAAATTCCTATTTATTAGCTGTTTTGGCTGGTTTTTTTGTTGTGCCTCTAGCAAGCAATGCTCAATTAATTATTCTGAAAAAGGGATCAGATTAAAAAATAATTCAGGAGAGAGAAAATACATTATTATAGAGAAGTTAGTTTTCTGCACTAGGCGCCATACGAAAAATCCTAATCCCCTTTTCTAATTTATTAATAAAGGTAAACATCAACCTAATGTTTTTAATCAAGATTTTTCAGTGGTCTCCTGTGATTACCAACTCCAATTAGATATAATAAACCAATGAAGAGTCTCCACATTCCCTACTTTTTAAACATCCTAATAAATGATTAGTTGCTAGAATTTTGTTTGGTTTAGTGCATAATGCTTTTGTTTAATACTTTATCCCCTACAGTTTATGACAACTATTTTGTCTTACTATCTAAATAGATAATATTGTACATACAGCATACCTAATTTGTCAAATGACAAGATGCGAGACATATATATCACTTGGTTTTAAGCCAGGTGAATAAGTGAGTTATGATAAAATATAATGTTTTATTTTAAATCAAATGTCAACGAAAAAAAGATCCAAATTGATGTTCAAAAGCATTTTTTTTACTTCCTTGAAACCATATAATAATTGCATAAATGGCACCATTTGAACTCGGTTATTTCCGCTAATTAAAGATACTAACTGTATATAAATTTGCAAGGATGTTTGTCATACAATGGGAATATTATTACTATACAATATGTGATCTACGTAATGTGTGTCATATATATAATATATGTACGTATGACACATATTATATATGATATACAATATGTATAATATATGTGGATACTAGTTGGATGTATTTTTGTTGTAGAACAAATATAGTATAAATTTGTGGATTCAGAAATTAGGTCATTTAGTAAATAATATGAGAGTATGATTCCACTCCATTTTTTCCCTACTATTTTTTCTTTTCTTTTCTAAATAGCATATGGATTGAGAAACCTTTCCTAAAGTATATATCAGGTAGAAAAAGAGCGGGCATCCAATGTTTAAAAGACAGTAGTTGGAGTTAGCCTACACGGCTCTTATTATTTAAATAATAAAAAGAAGTTGGGTTTGGGTTAGGGGGAATATAATACAATACTTTTGGGTAAATTAGAAGAAATTTCTTATTTCTAATATACATCGAAGACTTTTTTTTAAAAATGATTTCTGACACCCAACATCTTTAAACACCATCTCTAAACGCTTTTATAAATCTGACATTAAGTATTTTATATTCTTACAAAGTGTGTTCATCATGTAAGGGTGATTTGCTTATCTGAATGTATGTTAAGAGTTTAAGACGGCCTATCTTCAAACTGGAGTACCTGAAGCTCTAAAACCCAACTTATATAAAGGCAGAACAAAGATGTACCTAGACATAAAATTCTAATAAATTAAATTTAATGCTAATTGAACAAATTAATTTATGATGACAAGTAATTTCTTTTTCATAAATTGATACTCGAAGAAACATTTTTTAAATAAATAAAATAAAATTATTATATATTTGATATAAAAATCGACAGTCGTATGCTGTTATGCTGAATGACAAATTAAAGGATAATAAAATTCATTCTGCAAAACATTAGGATCAACTAGACTGGAAAATACTACTGTCTTGTTACTTTACATCTCTTTCCCACACACATAGTGAAGTTTCAATATTTTTATTGGAGGAATGACTCTCCGCTATCCCTATAAAATTCTGCTCCTCACAAAATTGACCCTCCAACTTCGATTAATATTTAGCACTACAATATATCAGATTTTTTTTTTTCTCAAAGTACAATTATATTTAATTTCATCGCTGACGACAAGTCACATAACAACATGTTAACTACCAGCTTATATAATATCCTTCGTACCGACACAACACGAACCAAAGTACATACATAGATTGACAATTTTGCAAGATCATGAACTTCGTTTTCTTATTATGATTATTTCAATTT
The DNA here is from genome assembly GCA_013621005.1 of Aeschynomene evenia. Lineage (NCBI taxonomy): Eukaryota > Viridiplantae > Streptophyta > Magnoliopsida > Fabales > Fabaceae > Aeschynomene > Aeschynomene evenia. The sequence goes on along the minus strand of CM024268.1, from coordinate 33,852,546 downwards.
GACTGAATCAACTGTTTTCCCGTTCTGCACCCTCACCCACCACTAAGGAAATTAAAGAAGAGAATGCTAAGTGGCACTAGCTAGAAACATGTATAAAAACACAGATTAATGATCACTAAGTTTCCTAATCCCATGATGAACTACCATGCATAGAGGGTCATTTTCTGAGTTAGTCACAACTTTTTACCAGAATTCTTGCTTCATATTCAAGAGTTTAGGTGTGAAATGTTAAAGTATTGGCTCTAGGTCAATTTTTTTTTGTTTTGCATGTAAAGTTGAAAAGTTGGTGTGAATGATTGAGTTAGGAGTAAGTGCTTATTTTCAGTTCTTTGTGGTCCTCAATATATGTCATATATTGCATCCACCCCCACCAGCCCCACTTACCTTTAATTATATTGTTTGCCTTTGTTGGCAAGCCAACATAGAAGTGAAAAGACTATGTTGTTCTAATCTGCTATTGCTCAAACCCCTCTCTACCTCACACACAATAATATAATTTAAGGGTAAATTACAATTACTAAAGATTTAGTAAAATTTACTCTATTTTTTTTCTATTTATCCATGTGATTTAGATCTACCATAGTTAGATACAGCGTACATATGATATACGTGAGAAGTTGATATAAATTTTAAGGGATATCGATATAATAATTTTTTAAACTCAAGACCTCATATTCAAATTTTATAAATAGAGAAAATATAAGTGAATCTTATCAAAATTTTAGATGTGATAAATATAAATTATTCTATAATTTGCTGTGTTAGGGAGAGGGAAAAAAAAGACTAAAGTCTAGTATTAGATTACACAAACATAGGGTATCCCATCCCTTTCTGAGTCATTGTTTCATAATATATAATAGCTGCACCCAATGTGCGTGTACTCAAATGAAAAAAATTAGATATAGAATTAGATTCCATTTTTGTGGTCCCAAAGTGGTGACTCTTGAGACCTTTTGTGATCAATGAAAACAAAAACAGTATCGATCGCTCCAATAGATTCCAGAAATCTGATGCAACTGCTACATGTAAGAACAAAATGTACATGACACGTATACTTGATTGCTTCTTATTAGTATTATAATTATTGAATCCAATTTTCTTTTCTTTTATTTATGACTAACGACCGCGACGGTATCGCATAATGTAGTACACCTCCGAAGGAAACAATAATCGCATCAATAGTACTACATGTACATTAGACGGACACCCATCGACCATCCATCAAAACATTATATGATTTGTGGGTCCACCATTTAAAATAAAAACTCAAATTCACACACATATCTCTCACTCTTTAATGGTAATAATCTATGATGGATAATTGATGGATGAAATGTTGATGTATGCCAATCATTTTCATAGTCGCATCACTTTGCTTTATTGAAATTCATTGTTGCAATATGTGAGATTGTGAGTTATGCAAGTGTTAGTTTTACTTGGTGGTAGAGTTAAAGAGTTACATTAACTTCAAACAAATTTATCAAATTTTGTATTCATTCCAATTTTGATTCACTATATATTGGAATAGAAACATAAATATGTGAAAGTATATGTTTAGAATCAATCTTAAAATCATTGTGTTTCTGACTCCTATAATATTGACTCACCGACTCAAAACTGACCTCATAGTCAATGAAAATAAACACAACCTAATAAAAAGACATTAATTACAGTTCCACTACCATGGACAAGATAGAGGACATGTATCTTTTGTCACATAAGGCATGGATTAGGCAATAAATGACTAACACAATTAGTAGTTAGTCATATATTTAAAATATTTAGTTAATACTTAATAATTCAATTTTTAGCTATGTGTACAAATAATGTTGTGATCATAGATAAAACCCTCGATCTTAGGTATAGCTTTCAAACGTAAATATCTTAAATTAAGCTAAAAAAGAAGACAATAAATCACTGTTGGAGTTTGGAGAGGAAAAAAGGGTTGTGGACCCAACTGAACCATTTAGAGGTCCAACTGCTCCTCTCACATGCTGCATTGACAAAAGCATTGGTATCCAAAACTAACCTGCATGCCTCACACCTATGTAAACCCTGTCCCTCTTTGTGTTCAGAGATGCTTCACTAACAGAAGCAGTATTGTTTTTGTTTAGATCGAAGGTAGAACACTGATACGTGTTTGACTGTTTGGATTTGGATATATAATGGTAAATCTCTTTTTTTTTTTTCATTTAAATGTGATTCTTACATTAAATTTTTAAGATTTCAATTATTGACCATTAGGTATTTTTTAAAAATATATTTAATTTAATAGGAACTAAGTTATGGCATTTGACAATTTAAGTACGCCATACTTATGAGTCTGAATGAAAATTTAATTTACAAAATATTTGTGCTTGGCTTAAATCTATATATAATATTATATCATATCATAGCCAACTCGTGCTTTAGTTTAGTCAATTAAAAAATTCTCATATAAAATACAGAATAGTAATATATTTATGCAGTTAGAATCCATTAGAACAATTAGGATCGACATAAGTGGTAAACAACTTGTTGTCTTTTAAATAAAGTTTTAGATTCTAGTCTTGTAAATGAAAAAAATCCGCACTAAAATCCTCACCTATTATACTTAACGCGATATACAATATGCACAACATATGGGTTGATTTTTCATTATACAATACTTACCTTCATGGATACATAATATTGATTCAAGAGTGAGTTAAAGTTAATTCAGTAATTGATGCTAGCTTTACGTGGGAAAAGTCCATTGTTTTGGGATGTAAATTAAAGTAATACGCGTTTAGGATGAATTAATTAAAATTTTTATTATCTTAATGATGAATAAATTAACATTATATTCAATTTAGGTAGATATGAATAGTGGTAGATATATTGTTCCATGCCACTACAACACATTCATGAATTAACTTTCTAATTAACATATATACTAGTCTAATAGTATTATCAGAATTATTTAATTTTTTATGATAGGAACTTGTATAATAAGCTCAAACTATATATATGTACTTTACTCTATTGAATTTGACTTTTAATGCTTTGTTATGATGCAAGATTCGAATTTCAAAACCTCATCATTATTACCATCACAATGTGAAGACTAAAGTTAAGGGTGAAAAAACATTATGCTGCGGCTGTCAATTAGTACTTTTTTTTTTCTGTTTCCTCATTTGTATGGACAATATATTTCTTCCGGTGATTATTGAGGTAGAGATTTTGTCTCTACGTACCAAAAGATTTCAATTTTGGTGGATGAATTTTCATAACAAAAAGAATTATTGGGAAGAAATTGCTTCAATTTAAATTAAAGGAATATAAAATATATACGAGTGGTATCCAATCAACACAAAAATTATACAAGACCTCCCCCCCTAAATCCTAATTAAGCCTAGTTTTTTATGGCACCTTTTTATTTCACTCTTTTCTACATGAGTTTTATTTCATGGTCTTAATATATAATCGTAGTATCTCCTCTTAAATAACCGTATTATAAAGATTAATTGAGCATAGAGTTTATATGCTTAAAGTGGAATACACATCAACCCTATTAATTCACTTAATCACTTTCATTCTCACTCCTAATTGTAAGTGAGTTTTTTAGAGAGAGAAAGTCAGCAAAATATAGGAGATGGTGGTTACGTATGGATACTTTGTATGTACATTTTCAATAGATGACTTCCTTGACAAAAATGGCATCACCATGGAAGGGAAAGGGAAGATGGTGACAACCCAAATATAGAATTTTTTTAATGCTCTTATTAAAATATATATTTTTATCAAATTTATTTCTATAATTATTTAACTATGTAGTGATATATCAACAAAAATATCAAACCATCTTCTCAAGACTCATAAATATAACTAGTTTTTAGTGTACAATATTTCTACTATTAATTACTAGTTTTTTACCGGACATTTTGTTCATATCAAGCCGCATTTTTTAATTTTTTGGTTAACTTATATTTATAATTTTGTGAATGAGGAGAGGAGTGGTTCATTTGATTTATTTAATTTATTTTTAATTTTGTCTTATTTTTAGAGACTAAAAGTGATCAATTTTTTTTTTCAATTCTCTTTATAATATGTATAGATAGTATATATAGATTATATTAAAATCATTTTAAAGTAATAACTAAAGTATTTTCTATTGTATTTTTTTAGTTAGTTATTCCAAGAGTGAAATATTTTTTAAACGATAACATGGAATGAATAATTATATAGAATTTTCACATAGAAACATCTTAAGATTAAATCCTTTTTAAAAATAGTAAAGTAAAAAATAACAACTCATAAAATTGATATCATACAACATTTAAACCGATGATATCTAGAATTTATTGCATTTAAAAATACAATAATACTAAATGGACAATAAAAAACCAGCCTAAACAGCCAATGAACCTATTTTGGCTTTGATTTTGACCCAAATAATCATTGAAAATGTAATGGGCTGAGTAATTATGGTCCAAAATCTCATTTATTGGCTGGTTGGGCTGGTTTTATATTGTTCATTTAGTATCACCCTTAAAAATAAGTTATCTCTAATTAATTAGGCCAGCATATAATAGCACTAAAACAAACAAGTATAAAGCATTTAAGCAATCAAAAAGTGTTAAACCATTTAATTTAATCAATCAAACTACCCTTCTTTTCATACTTTAATAATGCTTTACTTTGTCTTAAAAAATACATAAAAATCTCTCTAAAAAAAAGTATGCACATTTTCCACACACCCCAATACAATACTACAATACAAAAACTTTTATGTGTATATCAATGGACCCACCGAGCAATACTACTATGGTGCCCAACCCAACAGTTCTCAATCCTCAATTCTTCATCATCATCCTCATTCATCTGCCATCCAACAACAACGCTGTAAAAAAAAACCTCTCTTTCCCCTTTCCCTTTCTCACAATCCTAACCTTGTCTCTCTTCAACACCATTTTCCTTCTCTCTCTCTCTCTCTCTCTTCCCTTTCTTTCTTCCACTTTTTCTCAGTCTTTAATGGCTGGCCATAGCAAAATTCCGCGTTAAAACAATCGTGGGTCGGTGCAAAATTTCTACTTTTTTTGGTTGTCAAAAAGATAACTTAGCCAATAACAAAAAGTTTTGATTTTTCGTTGGTGTGTGTTCCTTTCTTTCGTAATACTTTCTCAAGTTTCACCACTCCAAAACATTGTTCTCAAGTCACTGTTTTTCACTAGTGTGTTGTGGCCTATGGTGGATGAGAAATTCTGGTGGAACTCTTCCTTGATGATGATACATTGGTACTAATTGAAGAAGATAAACTATGAGCCATTTATAGTATCCATCAATTCTGTTGTGCAGAAATTATGGAGTTCTGCTGAAATTGATGATTTTGGATTTTTCCTTTTTTTGGATTTGACACTGTTGGGGCCAAACTTTTGTGTGTCAGAAGCCCTTTTTTTATTTTTAATTTTCTCTGATGTGATTATCAAACTTTTTTATCAAGTTTGATCATTCACCTTTCTTTCTGAGCTGTGAATCTGTGGCTTGTTATGTCGATTGAACTTTGATGGGAAAAAGCAGACAACTGGGATTTTCAGCTTTATTTGTGGGACTTGAGCTGGTTATGGCATGTGCATGAAGAAACAAGGCATTGATACTTTCCCCTCCAATTCACTCATTTAGGAAACTTGGGTGATTGAAGCTGGAATTCCCAGATGCTCTTTAAGTGGACTTGTCAAGCTGCATCTTTGCCTTATAAATCTTCAATTTTAAGTAAAAAATGCAGTGAATAAGAGGTGCTTAGTTCAACCAATCTCATTTTCTTATTTACTTTCAGTTATACTTACATGTGATAAAGTTGCTGCCTCTTAGGCTCTTATTCCTTACATGTGATAAAATTGCATCTTCTTCCATTTTCAATGGAAACCCATATTTTTTGTACATGATTATAAATCCTGTCTTCATGTGAATAGGTTCTCTGAATGAGTTAAATAACAATTCTGTTTTACCATAAAAGATTGGTTTTGTCTGCATATATCTAGTCTATAATTTCCCTTCTATTATTAGGGTGTTGCACATGATCTATGCCTTTGGGGGATCAGAGAGAGTGATAATGTGTGTGTTTATAGATTGTAACTGCTTTGATTCACTTTATGATTTTTTTCCATCAATCAGGTTGTCCTAGGCCATACCTGAAAGGAGTTTTGTATGAAAATACAGCCAAGTTTCCCTTAGCATCCTAAGGGAAAGGGGAAAAAGTGGAAAGAAGAACTTCAATTGTGCCGATCGTTATGGCGAAGAGGCCCCAAAGATTTCCTGTGCAGTATGAGAGAGATCAATCAGGTTGTATGTGGGGATTCATTAGTATGTTTGATTTTCGCCATGGTCGCTCCACTCGTAAGATGATTGCAGATGCAAAGCGCAGCAGCAAGCATGCTGTTGGTAAGAACTGTGTTAACTTCTAAATTTGTACTTTTGAAAATTGACAACTTTGCTGAAGTGCTTGATCAGTATGTGTGTGTGTAATGTCTTTGCCAAAATATATATGGACTGAAAATTTGTATGTAGTTTTATGCTATTTCTCATATCTATTATGGGGTCAAATTCAGTTTTGGAAGCAATTGTACAATGAATGTCTGCATAGCAAATGATTTCTACGATATTTGTCACCATAATATGCTTTCCTTGCTATGCTGCATTCAGCAAAAAGAATCAGAATAATTATTGAATTTACTTATTTATTTTCATCAGGTGCTATACCTACCAAGAACAAGTTTGAGACATTAAGCAATTTAGATGAAGATTATGAAGGCACTTTTGTAAGTTTCTCCATCTATATGCTTATGCAAACCTTGAAGTTTTCTTTATTTTCTTTCACCCGAAAAATTTATCATTGAAGTATTTGAAAGGTTACAAAAGTAACATTAAGTTATACACTAATAGTATTTATATTTATTGTTGATGTTACTACATCCTGTATGTTTCAGGAAAGAGGAGAGAGTAAGAGATTAACAGTGATAACTGATATTGATAAGCCCAGTATGAAGAAACTCATAGAAGAAGAGATGTTCATCGACCAGGATGCGCTGAAGGATCTAGGTAATGCTGAAGTAGAATCAAAGAAAGCCAGATTAGGGAGTGAAGATACCCTAAAGACAGATTCCAGAAGAAAAAAGAAATCTCGCAAGAAAAGCCGTGATATGGATACCCATGATTTGAAGCTGGATGCAACCTTGAAATCTGAAATCTCGCATGATCAGCATTCAAGGCAACAGTCCAAAGATAATCTTGACTTGGACAAGATAATGGAAGACTTTAGTCACATTAAGGGTGCTTGTTCCCTAATGCATGACAATGATGGTGAAGTTAATGCACAATCAAACCAAAAGCATGGTGTTTCTGAAAAACTTGCAAGGGATGCATTCCATGAATTTGTGAATCAAATGATATTGAATGGGAAAGATCTGTCAGAAGATGGAAAGTTCCTTTGCTCAAATGAACTGTTGGATGCACTTCAGGTTATAAGCTCAGATAAGGAATTGTTTCTTAGACTTCTACAAGATTCAGATTCAGTTTTATTGAAATATGTTCAGGAGTTGGGGAATTCTCAGAGGAAAAATGATAATGAATACAGCTCTGTTATTGGCTCCAAATTCTCTGAACAAGAAGACATTGGCAATCTGAAACAAGCGAAGGAGATTGTCAACCGTAAGCATCGTAACTTTTTCAGGAAAAAGGCAAAGTCTCAATCAAAAACTCAAACAAATGAAAATGGGAAAATGGAGTCTACAAATAGAATTGTAATTCTGAAGCCTGCACGATCGGTCTTGCAGAATTCTGAAAGTGAAAACCTTGGCTCATCTCTAGATTCTCATGATGTTGTCCGTTACAAAGGTCCTTCTGTGAGAGCTAGTTCACATTTTTCTCTCACAGAACTTAAAAAGAAATTAAAACATGCTATGGGAAAGGAGAGGCATGGAAAACCAGAAGGGATCTCAATAAAGCTCCCTGCTGAACGTCCAAATTGGGGGCCTGGAGGCAAAGCTATTGGTAAAGATAATGTTGGAATGAGATCTCCAAATAAAGACCATTTCTTCATGGAAAAACTTGCAAGACCCATGTTTGAGGTTATGAAAGGAAACAAGACGGGTGCATCGAAAGACTCTGAATTTATGGCGGAACATGAGAATGGCTGTTCCAAAGAAAGGGTTTCTAACTTATATATTGAGGCTAAGAAACATCTCTGTGAGATGCTAGATAATGGAGATGAGAACACAAACATTTCGAGCACGCAGAGTCCCAAAACCCTTGGGCGAATACTGTCTATTCCTGAGTACAACTACTCTCCCTTTGGCAGCCCTGGAAGGGATTTGGAACATCATTTTGTGACTGCACAGACAAGATTTTCTGCATCAGATAAAACTTGGGAGGTTAATGAGGATAATCTGTCTCCCAAACAAGCAACCTCCATTGATCATCTGGATCAGGCAACAAGCAATTCAGAGAAGCAGTCAGGCATTTGTGATGGAACCTTTAATGATGAAGTACAAGAAATTGATTCACAGTCAAAATTAGAACATGATCTTGGTCCAGTTGATGCTGAAGAAATCGGCTCCTCTGTTAGCGATGAGATAGCTACTGAAGGTACCTGTTCAAAGTATATGATTTGAGGTCTTTCATCCACATTGGTGTGGGTGGGTGTATTTGTTCTTTCATTAATTCATTCCTTATATTTATGCAGTTTATGTAGAATCTGATAAAGAGATAAATTGTTTGGAATCATCTGCTGTTCCAATAGGCTTCATCACAGAAAAGGACCAATATCATAATACCTTGGAAATTTCTGAAGGTGCAAGAAGTCCATGTTTGAATCAGGTTATGTCTTCTACAGCATTATATTTTCTAGTAAATCAATAATTTTAGGTATAAATTGACCATAGTGCAAGAACTGTAGTGCCAGAACTAAAGGACTCCTTCAGATTTCTTCGAAGGAAAATGATATATTGACTCTCCATGTGAGTGTTCCATGGACATCCATATTTTGATGCCAAATTATGATATCGTGATACCAAAATAATGACCTTTGATGCCAAATTTTTTTTAGATGTCCACATGGGACACTCATTTAAAGAGTCCATATAGCATTACTCTTCTTCGAAAGCCCCTATATCTGTAGGGTTTTATCTAACATATTATTTGGTTTTTTGTTTTGCAGGACTTAACAGAAGAAATTCAACCATCTTCTCCGCAGATGTCCCCTTCTTACTCTTCCAGCACTAAGAAAACTGAAGAGCAAGAAACTGGTGCAGATGTATCTGGGCGACCAAGTCCTGTATCTGTTCTTGATGCACCATTCTTAGACGAGGACTTAAGTCCTGGGTACTCCAGATGCCAACCTGGTAAGCATTCCTGCACTAGATCCTTGAGGGGCTTCTCTGGCTTTGTTCTAGAAAGTTAAAACCATTCATAACTTATTTATCATATTAATTGATTTAGAGGAATGTTATGTGTACAATGAAAATTGTACAATACTTGTACAGCAATTATATTTGCCGTTAGATTGCATTAGTTTGTAAATTCATATTACAATCCAACGGTGAATATGATCATTATACAAGTATTGTACTATTTTCATTGTACATATAGCATTAGTGAATCATGTTAATTTTAATCTGGCAACACGTTCGTTCATGGCTTTCAGTTAAATTGCCAGTACGAGTGCTACACGTGCAATTTGAAGAGCTCGACTCTTCTCCTATGGATCAATTTGATAGAGGAAGATATTGTCTAGAAGAAAATGAATTAATATATGACTATGTCAAAGCTGTTTTGCAAGCCTCTGGCTTGACAAGCGATCAATTGTTGATGAAATGCCTTTTATCAGACAGGATACTAGATCCTTCCTTGTTTGATCAGGTGGAGTTCTTCTCGAACCCGCTCCGGCTCTGCCATGATCAGAAGCTCCTATTTGACTGTATCGACGAAGTTCTCATGGAGGTTTCTTTGTACTACTTTGGAGTCTCACCTTGGGTATCATTTGTAAATTCTGGCATAAGGCCAACTCCGAATATGAAATCAGTTATTCTCAAAGTCTGGGAAGGAGTGTGCTGGCATATCCTTCCCTTGCCCCAGCCACATACTTTGGAGCAAATTGTTAGAAAAGACATGGCAGGAAGTGAGACATGGATGGACCTTCGGCCTGACGCCGAAACAGTCGGCTTCGAAATGGGCGATGCCATTCTCGCAGAACTGATGGAAGACATAATATTGAGCTTTGTAAGCGAAATCCCAGAAAGTAAATGTTCTCTGCTCCAATTTGAATTGAAAGACCATGGGATCAGCATCAACTTGTAAAAGCCAACTTGTTGCTTTTTGCTCATACAATCTGGTAGTAACTTCCCTTGTGAGAGATAGACGAAGAAAATATATCATGCAGGGGAATGGAAACTGATCAGGGAGAATATTGGAGAGTTAATAGACTTTTTTCAAAGCAATCTTGAACCTTGGTACTATTTCTTCTGGCTATACCTGACTATTCTGATTATAGGATAGTATAATGTGAATGAAGATACTGAAATAAGGAACTGAAGCCACAAGAAGTAAATAGGAAGCCGAGTTTTAATTGCTTGTAGAGAGAGCACAAAACTAGGTTTGTTTAGCATGACAGACAATAACAGTTTTTGATTTGGTGTGTGACTCACTTCACTCAGTGAGGGTCAAAGGGTGTGTGTAGATTTTTGTAGAGTTTTGATTTTGCTGATCAAATTAGTTGGTTTGTTGTAACTTTGTTTGATATGATCCCTATTTTCTTTGTATATTTGTTGTTTGGTTAACTTGTTGTATTTGCACAGATTGGAAATAAATGTAGTGTGAGCTCAGCTTGGTGATAGTGTGAAAGTGAGCTCAGCTTGGTGATAGTGTGAAAGGAAGTTCCAACCAAGCAGATATATTTGTATAATATGAGATGACATTATGGAAATTAGATTACTGTCAAGTGTTCTGTAGCTGACAATATGAATTATTATAGAATTGGTTTTAAGGTAAAATGATTTATATTTACACATAAAGCAAAAAAAATTGCACTTCCCAAAATTAATTCTAGAAACTGAAATTGATCCTTCAAAACAAACCATCACAAAAAATGGGTGGAATTAAGTTTATAAACAGGAGATGAATGCGATCATCAAAATGTGCATATATGATTTGATTAAGAATGTTGTAATGTAAGCATTAACTTTGGATTATATATATCTCAAAGTTTTTGAAGATTTTCTTGAATAAATTTTTTTGACAATTACAGATTGTTTCCTGTAACCTGAAATTTGCTTATAGTGTGAATGTTGTAAGCTGATGTTCCAAACATACACTCCTCGTGAAATCAATTTTATTCTCACCACCTTAAATTTCAAACGCTGCCAAGTTAAAATATCATACTATGGAGAACAAACCAATTCTCAACTGCAATTAGTCTCAGTTTATATATATATATATAGAGAGAGAGAGAGAAAGCAGGCAAAACAGAACAAATAAGTACCATTTCCTTCTGAGCAAAAGTTAATTTTTCTCTTGATACAATGAAGGACCTTAACACCTAAACAGAAAAGTTGGAAACATACTCAAAATGTGCACACTAAAACCAGGACCAATCCTGCATCAAGAAATTGATATGGTAAGTTATATGCCACTATGGTACTTCTAGCCATTGACTTCAAGTGCATAAATACATTCCATGAAATGCCTAACTTTTTCAAGAAAATGGATTACATTTGGTTGAAGCCTTAACCCAGCAAGTCAAGTGCAAGAATATATTATAACTAACATCACAGACACTACACAGAATAGTGGATGTCAGCACTTTTGCTTCTTATTTCCAGGTACAGACGATGTCAAAGGAAGCGATGCCTTCCTCTTGGTAAATGCACTAGTTCTGCTTTCTAAATCTTCATCATCTTCGTCGTCATCTAAAACATTTCTCTCTTCAGCAATCTTGGCTGTTTTTCTTTTCTTAGCTTCCAATTTGGCATACAATTTCCTATCAACAGGGTCATCTGAGGGCCCAACGTTGGAATTGCGTGGAACTTTTGCACCTAGTCCAAGCCTACATAGTTGTGCGATGGTACAACATATCGTAAACAATAGTTATCTTGTTTCACCACAACCACATGCCTTGCAGAGCTCAAAATCGCGAATAATTTAACGGTGATGGTTATACTCACCTAGGAGGTCGACTCTCAAAATCAGCATCTGTTGTTTCATCAGCAGCAGCTTCACTCATATTACTCACCCATGCCTCAGCCTGCCGATCAGAATTGTATAAAACTATATGAATCTAAAAGATTACATCATTCAGAAAGATGGAAATCACTTTCTAGAATGAGCTTCAGTCTTCAGACAAATTTTCTTTGTCAAAGTTTACAAAAGCAAATATCCACGATTTCTACATTCCAACTCAGAACTCATGACAAGCTTAGCAAACACGTTTAAGAAAGAGCAAAGCTCTACAAAATCTTTGACAGAAACCATGGTAATTTTTTGAGACGAAAAATTAGTATGATTCACTTCTTCAAAAGCTTACTATTATCACACAATATTTTGGTTTTGGATACAAAATCCTAGCAAAGTTTCTAGTATTTTAGCATTTTCTTTTAAGAAAACGTTCATTACTATAATGTTATGCTACATACAAACACACATCAATTCCACATAAAATCATTCACATACCACCTGACAAATATAGAAACAAGACAAACAATATTCTTTACTCCTAGCAAGAAAGACAATTTACCAATTTCAATGCTGTGTCCAACTTAACAATTTGGGGAGGAGCAATTTTCTTAGGTGTTTCCTTAACACCACTCATTTCAAGCTCTTTGTACCCTGATAAAGATATGAGAAATGTTAATATCCATTTCATGGATTTGAAATCCAACCAAGATCATCAATAATTCAACACATAGCTTTATTTATACTCTTAACATCTAAAATATACCATGTGCCAAATGCCCAAATCAAATACTTCTCATTCCTCTATTTTCCTGGTTTAAAATTTTTTCTAAAAAAAATTTCTGAACAATAAAAAAATGTTTTTTTAATGGAATTCTTATGTTTTGAAGTTTCAACAGCCTCCTCTTGCTATAGCTTCAAGGTTTATTTTTTTCTTTTCATACTAAACAAATCAAAATATAACAAGAGTACAATCTAGAAAAGAATGCTTTATGTGATTTTTCTGCACCAATCAATAACCCTCACTCAAGAAAATAATACCTATTTATTTATTTATTTCTAAAATTTGTATCAACTTAACCAAAAGGCTAAAAACAATGAACTGGTTCTTTTGCAAACCACCATATGAAAAACTATTTAAGAAATAAACAACAAAGAGAACAAGTGAGGGAAGAAAAAAAAAACCAAAAACAAAAACTCGCATAGGGTTAGAGAGAACCGTACCTCGTTGCCGGAGGTGGGTCTTCGCCGCCGTGTGTCGGAGAAGTTGGCTGGTGGCGGTGGTGGTTCTTCTTAAGCACCAACTTAGTGAGAAATTATATTATTTAAATAATAAAATTTAATAAAAATTCTATTCAGCTAATGACAATAACATAGTGTGTTGATTCGCAGTGAGAATTAATAGAAACTCAAAATTTGCAAAGATGATGGAAGAAGTGGTCTAGGAGAAGAAGAAGAGAGAGTGAATGAAAATGAAGCCCTTGAATTTTGGACCATTAGATATTTTTGTTCTGCTGCTTTTGTTCTATACTTTACTAGGCTCAGATCAAGAAACTACAAGAAAATACATATATTAGCACAAGTAACAGATATTTGGATTATTTAAATATTAGAATATTGTTGTTTCTTAAGAAAATTCTTGAGTTCGAGTTTTGTGTATGAAAAAAATAATCACAGAAGTTAGCCGGAGCGAAGCTCAGCATACCGTGAATAACCAAAAAAATATTAGAATATTGCTACTTAAATATTTCTTATGCATCATTATATTTACCCGAGGGCTGTCAAACCGGCAGGGCCGCCTGCCCGCCAAATTTAAACGGATTGTTTTTGGGGACCGACCTAGTGAAAATCCCCGTTTTTTTTTTTCAAACTTTTTTTCCAGATTTGTTTTTGAAATTTTTTTAGAAATAAAAATAATAAATAGAACAGATAGTATAAAAATAATAAAGGCTCACAAATAATAAACAGAACAAATAGCAACATAGTTACCAGTTTAGAAATTAATATGCATACCAACAAAGGGCGGTCGGAGGTCGGAGGGCAGCTGGTCACTAGGGGGTCGGAGCTCGCGCAAGGGGCTGGGCTCGTTTTCGCGGTCGCGGCTCGGTGGACTGGCGGTCGCTCGTCGTCGCGGCTCTACACACTGTCGCTCTCGCGCAGGGAGAAGTAGCAGCGCTGGTGTGGTCCGTGTGGTGAGTGGTGGTGTGCCTGCTGCTGCTGCTCTCGGTTCTGGTGTGGTGTGCGACTGTGCGTGGAGTAATGCTTTGAATTTCATTGCTTTCATTTGAAAATGAATAAATGAAAACCCTTGCAATTTTGGGACCAGACCCTATTTTTTTGCTCATAATGGGCCAATAATTTTAAATTGTTGGGCTCACTTATTTTTTAATTTTAAAAAAATAAAAAACAGATAAACGGGCTTCCGGCGAACCTGACGGGTTGGCCCGCTTAACTCGCGGGTTAAACGGACTGGGCCGAAAACTTGAAGATGTTAAACGGTCCATAATTTTTCGGCCCGACCCTCATTTTTTAGGCGGATAAACGGGTTGGCCCGACGAGTTTAGCCCATTTTGACGGCCCTACAAACAGCCAACAAATAGGAATTTGGACCACAGTCACCCAGCCCATTAAAAATATATTCATGATTAAATTTGGGCCATAAAGTATTAAATGAGTTTTTTTTGACTATTTTGACTGGTTTTTTGTTGTGCCCCAAGTATTAGTATTTGTGTATTTACCCCATTGTTTAGAAACAATTACAGTAATCCACAATTAGTTATACATTAACAGCATAAATCATTTTTCCAAGATAAAGTCACAACTAATTATACTAAGTTTCATCCATACATATGCAAGTAAAACAAGTGAATATCTTTCCATAAAATCATTTAATACTTGTCCACATTCTTCTAATGCTATTTAGTTTGCAAATGAGTCATGTTACTTTAACACGTTGATGGAACATCTATTTTATCACCGTTGAATGTGATAGATATATAGGTTGTTAAAATAACATTTTTGTTTGCAAAATATTTTTGTGATTTGTGATATTTAGACATCTCGGTCCTTCATTGATTTATCTACATAAAGAACATCTTCAATCCAAGCAACAATGTTGAATGCTAGGCCTTCTAATACTCTTGAATAACTTTCTAGCACTGCTTTCCCAACATCCTGCAAAAACATAGTTGCCATGTTTAATTTTTGCATTTCATTCAACACTCAAACTTGATTGTATTACAAAACCATGATTTTGTCAAAATCACTTTTACTCAAGAGTTTAATTATAATGCACAGTGTATAAGATTTTATACTGGCATCCAATCACATCTCACTTTTTACATAACTTTTCAAGTAGTGAGTGTAAAACGTAACTATATTCATTGACGTGACATTATATGATTAGATGACAGTGTAAAACTTCATTACACTATTAGTGTATAATAATTACACTCTACCAATTAGACAAAATCAAAATCATCAAGAATTAAGAATGTGCTTGTTTTGAATTTTTTTGACAGATTTTTTTCTCAAGTAAAATAATTCACATATAGAAGCTATTCACATCAGTTTCTAAGCAGTTTTTCAAGTTGAAGTTGATATGAATAGCTTAAATGACTTTTTAAAAAATCAGAAACAAACACATTCTTAGATTACAAATGCAGAACACTATGTCTTGGTTTAATACTATTTCTCAATGCAGCACATATGATGTGAATATTATGAATATGAATATTGATATAATGTGCAATAATGCTTGTACGACAATAGAAATACGTTAAATTAGTATCCAACATATGTTATACATAATATGGAATGTGTGCTATATGTATAGCACACGTACGTATAACAAACATTTCATATCATGTATAGTACACGTTGGATACTAGTTGGACGTATTTTTGTCGTACGACAAACATTATTGTATAATGTGATGCTAAAACTTACCCTGTTGTATTGAATCTTGCATGCATCCAAAGAAGTTTGTGAAAGTTCAGGGTATCTTTGCTTAAGGCAGAACAACAAACTCTCAGCTCTTTCAGCTAAAGTGTAGTTCTTGTCCTTTCTGTCAGTCTCAGCCATGAGATCCTTCACTTTGCTCCATGATGATAGTGAATGGCTCAAGCAAGCTTTTTTCCTCCATGAGTACATTGATGACTCAACCCTGTCTACTAGATCAAGTACTTCATGTTCAGAACTTATTTTGAGCAAGTCAAGAAGTCTATCAGGTGAGAACTTTTCTGCTGATGACATGTAGTGGTGAATTGTGTCCCCAATACTTGTTCTTCCACTCTGATGAAGAAATCAATGTTTGAAGAGACCAAAAGAATTAAGATTAGATTTTATTTTATTTTTTATAAAAATATAATTAATGCATACTAGAGCATGAAATCAATAAGGCATATAATTGCAAAGAAAGATTCTTAGTTGCACCGATAGCAAACTGCATCGTGTATTTTCACTTTTATTTTAAAGAAAGATTCTTAGCTGCACCAATAATAAAGATATTGCATTTGTTATGTTCTATTTACTTTGTGACACAGATTTAGTGGGTCCCACATGTGTCACTGTAACAAAATAAACGGAGCAGAACAAAACAAACACATTGTTCTTGATGCAACAAAGAATCTACAATTTTTTAGCATGTCAATAATTGGAGGTGATGATAACACATTTAGCTAGTATATTGATTCAGTGATTCTAGGTTCAAATAAGCGACCTAGAGATTACTTGTCCAACATGCTAGCCAAATGCGTACATCATGCCGGCGAAGCCGACGAAGAATTGATTTGTTAAAGTAAAATAAAAATGTATGATACAATTTAATATTTTAACTGCTCGAGAGTATGCACCAAACAATAAGTCTCCTCATAAACTATACTACCCTTAATTTTTTTCTTTTTTTTTTCAATTAATTTCAAGGAAATGGGCATAATATTAACAAATTTCATACTATTTACTTGGTACTTGTACCTTATATGAAACTATATCATCCCGTTTTCTACAAGTCTCAGCTGCTATTATTGGCTTCCATAAAAGGCTTATGAAATTTGATGATAAATTCCAAGACATTTGCCTTAAGGGGTCACATTTAACTGATTCCTCAATCACTTGGCTATAGAATTTCAGCTGGAAGAAGAGAAATAGACTTATTCTCAGACTTCAACACAAAATTTCCTCACTAAAGATGTGTCTAGCCAATGAGTAAATTCAAGAGTAAAAATTTCACGATTGAATTTCATATATAAAGTAACACATGAAACTCATTCGTATAATCTTTATTCTTATTTTTACTCTTCAATCAAATCTACCTAGGACTTTTAGAAATACAAATCATTTTATAGCAATAGGGATAGTAATCAATTAGGATTAACCTTGGGAAGATTTTCAATATAGCTTTCTGGGATATCAATCTCAGCAAGGACATTATTGTTTATTGCCATGGCTGCTTTATGAATCTGATTAGCACAATCCCTTTTCTCTATCAAGTGCTTCCTTGACTTATCAGAGAGGCCACCAGGTAGAACACAAGGCACCGGCAGCCACCATTTGTCGTCTTTCCGCTGAGTAATCCGGCGGAAAGAAGGCGCACGCAGGCGAGCCGAATGTGCCGGTATGTTATCTGCATACCAGAATTCAGTATCATGGAAAGTATCCAATATTTCCTGCAAAAAAAGAAAGAATTATGTCAATTAGCCACACAAGACATCTTAATAAAAAATGAAGTGTCACATGATAGAAGCAATTGATATTTGATAATTGTGTTTACTATGAGCATTGTGTCAAGTTTCTGCAGAGCAGGGAGGTTGATATATATGTCTGATCTTGGTCTGCTTTTCATCATCTGAGACACATTATCAGATCAAATTAGACACATTTTGATATGCAAAAAAATAAAAATAAAGAAATCATGGTAGTGTTTGTTTTCAGTGACTCAGGAGTCAGAGTCATAAAAAGTCATGGAGTCGGTGTCACAGGAGTCAGAGTCACAATGACTCCAAAATTAGCTTCGAACACACCCTCATATATTTGTGTCCCTTCCAATACACAGTGACTACAAAATTTGAATGAACAAAAAATTGACTATTTTGTTCATTGGGTCACTATGACTCTGTCCATTGAGTCATTGTGACCCTCTCACGAAACACTTGAATAGAAAAAGGTTTACCTCTACAATGGTGCCATCTTCTAAATATTGTGCAGTTGGTGCAAATTCTACTATGTAATCACACACTGATAGAAGAACCTTCATTTCCCTTTTCCACATAGCCTTTTTCTCTTCCTTCAGTGGCTCCAACTTCAAACTTTGTCCAAATACAGTTGCTGCAGAATCCCCAATCCAAAATGTTCAAATAACAATAAATTTGACCAAAAAAACTTATTAGTACCAACAAGTTGTTCCACGAGTAATAAGAAACTTGGCCCTCCCATAAATCCATCCAAAATAACCAATATATTGTGCAAAATATATATAATATAAAATGCACAACATATATCACATGTTGCAGTATCATCTTTCTTTATAACATGTGATATATGTTGTGCACATCGTGTGATATATGACGTGCATAACATATAATATTTGTTGTGCAATTTATATTATATATATTGTGCACAACTTGTTGACCGTTTTTGTTGGATTTTTGTTGTACCTCTAACAATGCTTTAAAAATAAACACATTTATTGACAAGAGAAGTAGCCATAGATACTTCATCCCTAAAATTGCAAGAACAATATCTCTAACATGAGACCATTATACTATTGCTAATATCAAAAGAAAATTACCATAGAGATTGGTAATGGCATTTGAGATTGTAACTGCAGTGCAAACACCTTTCCCACCACCAGACATGTCTTCTCCAAGCAGAAGCTTTGAGAATCTTTCCTTCATCATTTCAATCTCACCTAATAGCACAAAACAAATTTTCAATTACCAATAAAAAAAACTTTAAAATTGTACAAAACAGAGGAAAAATTAAATACCAACCTGAATCCAAAAGATCACACTCATCCATCTTACCATCTAGTACTGAATTCTTCCTCAGCTTCATTCCTAGCCTTGAAATAACACCTTGTTTAGCAGCCGGTTTCGCCGTCCACCGAGACGGTGAAGCCTCACTTACATAACTACTGTCATCAATTGACTCTGACATGTTTGATGCATCTGAGAATGTCCATGCATCAGTTGCTGAATGATCATGATCATCCACATAATTAGGAGAAGAAGGGTGATTCTGATAGCAACCCATTTCAGAATTCTCATCAAAGTTTGAAACTTTGTCCATCTTAGCACAAGAATCTGTGATCAACTTCCTCAGAACCTGCACATAAAAAAAAAAAAGCATGAAAGTCTGAGATTTGAGTCACAAAAACAATTTGAGCTTATGGGGTCTTAATAATTTTTCAGTAATTCATGATGATCATATTGATACATACTAGGCTATTAAAGCAGGACATTGATAGAACACAGCTTAAAATGTATGCAAATTTTTTCAATGAAATCAAACTTAAGATATATACAACAAAAAGAGACAAAAGGGACATATCAAAAGGAAAAAAGCAGAGAAAATTGAATGCTCTTGTCTTATAGGTAAAAAAAAAAGGAAAATTATTATAAAATAAGAAAAAGTAAAAGTTTATAGTTCCCAAAGAATGCTGCTGCAGCTATATGAGACTCAGAATAATCCAATGCATTCTTTGACAACTTTCCAAGGTTGAAGCTAACTGAAATTTGAAAGAGGAAAAAAGATAACAGAAATTTGAAACTTGAAAAACAAACGGTTGGGAAGAAAAAGCAAAAGGTCCTATTATTGTTCTTCTTTTTTCATAGAGTAACCTTTTTTTATGAGCCATATTTTGAATTTGAAGTTTTGAACTTATATAGCTATATCTTATCTATAGCTATGACATAACAAGGTTTGAAATAGTTCCCTCCTCAGTGTTTGTGCTTTTATCTTTCTTCACTTGAGACTTTTTTTTCCATGCAAAAGATAGAAAGCCTTGTTTATCAAACAAAAGCCAGAAGAAAAAAAATCATAATATAAAAATTAATAACATTAATTCAATGTCCAAAACTTCAAATTCTAGTGATAGAAAAGAAAATGTAGGAAGAAAATGACATGTGCTTGTTGAAAATGAAGCAGTGGTTATAGATTTTGTGTCAGGCGGATTATTGCCGTGTATAATAATAACAGAGACCATCGTTATCTGTAAAATAAAATATCAGTCAAAATAATCAATATGTTATACATAATGAATATTATGTAAAGTACACAACATATATTACATATTGCACATAACATATTTCATATATTATACACAATATTATCACATGTTGTAAAGTTATTCTCACCTTTTCAGTTTCAGTATTAATTTTACTATTAATTGTGACTTAAGATATCCAATTCACTATTAATTTTACCATAAGAAATCAACATGTGACTTAAGATGACATAAAATATGATACACTTAATAGTGATAAATTACACAAAATCTTATCATGTAAAAAATATAAGAGGATTCATTTCTTATCGATATATGTAGAGAAATTGTGAGGTGCTCCCTCCTTTATAGAGAGCACACTATAGTCTTCACCTTAATTGCTCACTAAGCTAGGACACTCTAAATTAATTTTGGTTTTAGTATATAAATCATGGTTGGTCTAAAAAAATAGTAATTTTTGTATTTCATCATGTTCATATCATGATTTAGGACTAAAAGTAATGTTGAATATTTGTGATTATGGCAAATCTGTAGCCATGTTCATGAATATACATTGATGATTTAGAACTCAATTTACATCATACGAAAGGAAAATTAATTAAACCATCCATGTTCATGCATATACATTGATTTTGAGCTCAGTTACGTTATTCATGTATGATCAATTTAATTGAGTAAATGGTTAATTAATGACTAAACGTATAATTTTACTCCCACAAGTAGTGACTAATACTAATTAACTATATTTACAGAATACGCAAATGGCCAACTGATATAAAATATAAATATTTACTCCCACAAGTAGTTCTAATTCTCGGTTCGGTAATGAAGGTGGTGAAAATAAAGAGTAATGTTAAATGCACAATGAAAAATCAGTCCAACCAGCCAATAAATGAGATTATGGGCCACAATTACTTAGCCCATTACAATTTCAATGATTATTTGGGTCCAAACTAAAGCTAAAATGGATCTATTGTCTACATTGACTGGTTTTTCATGGTGCATATAGTATTATTGAAAATGAATAAATAATAATGAACTTTATTTTGATATATTAAATTACATAAAATGTAAGTATTACTCAAGACCATACATATATGATGATTCATGTATGTCGTGGTCATATTTGAGCCAGAGGAAAAAAAATTATTACAAATATTTTAATCATCCTCGTCATGACCAATGAACATAATAATCAATACAAACATGTTCTTGTGAATCATTTCCTGATCGATCAAGAGATATATATAGATGCATGATTTTAAATTATGGTCACATCAGCAGTAATTATAACGAGTTATAAAATTAGTCATCTTCAATCACTATACATAATAATTTAACTTTTTAAAATTATTAATCCAATTTCTAATATTATACGTTAACTCAATATTTTAAAAAGTTTGATTGATAATTTTAAAAAATTAGATTATTACATGTGGTGGCTGATGGTTACGTATATGATGACTGATTTTATAGTGTACATGTAACATTACTCATTTAGAGTTATACCTCAAATTGGTCTTCCATTTTGCATGTGTGAATCAAATTAGTCATCCATTCTGCTCAAAATAGTCCTCCATTTTGCACTCTATGAATCAAGTTGGTCCTTCATTTATTATTTTACTATTTTCTTGAATACACTACTAAAGAAAAAGACTATAGCTAGGCTTTAAAATATGGAATTTACATTATTTTTGTTATACTAAGAAGAAATTAATTAAATGTTATATACTTTGAATTTTGATATGACCTTATTTTTTGTGGAGTATAAAACTAAAGACTAATATCTTTAAAATATTGAATCACATAATTTTTTACATATAGTAAAAATTGAAGGCTATACATTTTAAAATTTGAGATTTTATTATTATTTTTAAATAATAAAATAAAAGAAAAAGACTACAAACTTTAAATTTTAAAAATATATGACTTTTTTACCTAGTAAAAATTGAAACTATATACTTTTAATTAAGATTAGATTCTAAGTTTATTGAGCACTTATAAAAGTACTAATAAATCGTTCACCAAACAATGAGAAAAACCAAAATCTAATCTAAGTCATAACGATATATGAATAAAAAGTCAATTAGATTACCTATTATTACCTAATTCTATTTATTTATTTATTTATTCATTCACTGTTTGTAAGAAAGGTGGGAGTTCATTGCGATTTCAGTTAATAATTAAACTCAAAATGTCATTATATTAGTGATATGAGGCTAACATATATCGCTTGTGTATAAGCAAAGGAAGAAAGGGTTTATTCTTTATTTGATACATGGTTTTAGGAAGAGCACACAGGTTTGCACTATTCATAAAGACAAAAGCACATAGGTTTTTTATTTGGAAGAACTGAAAAATAATCTAAAAAATTCTAAGGAATTAAATAAAAGGATTCTTTGTTGCAATTTGGACTTTGGTAGCGGTTTTCCATAACATAGGGAGGATTTAAGAATATTAACAACCATACATACAAAACATATACAATGTTACTATACGTACAACTAATATACATACAACATACATCCAACCAGTATAAATATAGTTTGTGGGACCCAAATAGCACAGAAAATAGAACCAGTTGAAGGAAGCATGTACGCGCTATTCTCCCACGCGCCTGCACACTGTGGTAGCACACATCACTCATCCTCATCCCCTCCGAAATTATTTCCCTCGCTCTCCCCTTAATTCCGCATTGCATTAAATTATTTATCCAAAAAAAAAAAAGAGAAACCCCAACAAAAAACCTAATCGCGATTACAAACAAACGCAGGGGATAAAAATCCACATCCTATATCACTCATCGATGACAAGCCTGGTCGGCGCACACACCGCGGTTCACACAAGCTGCTCCGAGGAACAGTCAGTGCCGCGTCTCTCAACCGATTCTTCACTGAGAAGAGTCAAGCACTCACGGCGGTGCACACAAAGCTGGTCCGGGGAAAGGTCGACGCGACATCATCTTCAGATTCTTGGTTGAAGAGAGGTGAAGCTATCACAGCACACATACGGTCGATTCTTGGCTGAAGATCAAAGTGAAGCAATCCACCTATTTACATATTTATGTTCATACATATCACATTAAATTATAAAACACAGCAACAACACACGTTGGCAACTATACAAAAGCACACATTGACTCTTGAGAAAAAGCACACATCCCTGGAATGTCAATGACTTGTTGAGTAAATGAACAATAAAAAACCTCAGTTATCGTACTATATATATTAGACTAGCACACAACATTTAAGTGATTTTATATTGTAACATGGATAAGTATCGGTGGTTAGAAAAAAAAAATATGAATAACACCTATTTGTATATTTGTGTAATTTTTCATTCATGTCACATTAACACTATATAAACACCTACAGCACACATTAGTAACTTAAAAAAAGCACACATTGACTCTTGGAAAAAAGCACACATCCTGATATAAAACGTTGAATTAAAGAACATGAAAAACTTGGATCATCTTACTATATATGTGGTGAGCAAAAAAATGATGAAGAAAATAATGTTGTAATTTGGGAAGAGATTATGGTTCTTACCTAGACCATAACCTCACTCAATTCTATCTTCCATGGATGACACCTCACCATGTGCTATGCAAAAAACATCCTCCCAGTGCTGTAATTTGTGATTTATTAGTAACCACTTAAAGTGATTTGATGAGCCCCAATACTTTCTATTTATTACTTCTGTGGAGGCTCGAAATCAAAGAAAACAAATGGAGAAAAATAATTTTATCCATGATACTCTCTTTTTGAATGAAAGAAATTAATTGCAGCAATGATCACATAACCGTTTGTGTTTTTCATTAACAATATTTGGGATTACACGCGCTTGAAATAGAGCTATTTATTAAGTTGTGCTATTAAATCTATATGTGGGGTCATGATTGTATAATTGTAAGTTGGATGAAAATTGGATGAATTGTAGTTGTACCACTAACCTTTCTGAAACACATATGCTGGCTGTTGCAATTTATATGCTTTTAAAATTAGTTTTTTCTTTTATAAACAAAAGTTTAAATTAGGTAAGACATACTTTTATACAGAGTCAGAAAAACTACCAAGCTCAATGAGAATTTATAGTAGAATTTACATATAGTCCTCCAAAGAGAATTCTCCAAGATTCAATTTCGAGTCACACCTAACGTAAGCGAAAGACTGAACTATTTGTATCAATTCTCGTTAAACAACATATCATATCCTCCCTTACTTTCTCTCTACCTCTAAATGAGACAATAGCAAAATAAATCAAACCAACAATAAGAGCAGAACACATTAAATTTTCATACAAATACAATTAATACTGACCTAACATTGCTTAATTTCTTCTCTTTCACTGTAAAAAACACAGGAAAATCTAGACTCTTCAACTAAATATGCACACTTGAAGACCAGAAAACTTATTCAAAGCAATCATACACTATATATTACCTACACGATGATGTAGATTAATTACGACCTTCCCATCTTTATTTTCAATGCGATCATATCATGTTAAGAAGAAGACAGACGCTCATTTCGTGTCCGTCTTTTTCTTGATACGAGATATAATTACATTAAGAACAAACATAGGAAAATCTTAATTCGATTCACACCGACGACTAAGAATGGTCCGACGTCCGAAAAATTTCATAACCAATTCTACAGCTGTGCCTTGATCCCAGCAAAATCTCTGACAGTATAACCAACTTTTTCAAACCTGCCTCTCTGATTATTCTCCCTGAATTTCAAGTAATCCAAGCACACAAAAGGCTTATAGATCCTCTTATTCCCTTCTCCAACAACTTCATCAGGTGCCAGAATCACTTTTTCATCCTCAAAGCACCAAAAGAATGCTAATGAGAATCTATTCTTCACTTTCTGCCTCAGAACAACTCTGTGTTCTGAAGATCTCAACTTATCATTACTCCATGCTTGCAACATATCACCTATGTTCACTACTAGTGACCCTTCAGAGGGACTTATATCTATCCATTTCCCTTCATTTGATCTAACTTGAAGCCCTCCAATCTCATCTTGGTATAAGATTGTGATACAGCTCATGTCAGTGTGCATTCCAAGTCCCTCAACTTGATCATGATCATGATTATGATCTTCTTCTGGTGTAGAATAGTTGTTTATTCTGAAGTATCCATGACACTTGCTGAATTCAGATTCATTGAACTTCTTCTCAATTCCATCACCTAAACTCATTAGAGCAGCCTCCATAATCCTCTTAGACAAATCTTCCATCTTGTTACCATATTCTTGCAGCATCTCACTATACAATAAATAAATAATAAGACCTTAACTTCTTATTTAAACATAACTTCTTATCAATAAATTACTTTTATATAAATCCATGTTAACAAATTTTGAGCATTTTCCAAAGGTGTTTGTTGAGAAACACATTCCAATATTTTAACTTTTCAAGAAAAAAATAATAATAAAAGTGACTATTTAAGCATTAATAAACCAAACAGATAAAAAAATAGTATTATCCCAATAAATTTGTACTTGAATAAGTAAGAAGCAAAAAGAGAAATTCAATAAAGAGTGACTCAGTACACGAGGCTCCTATCATGTGGGTTTAGGGAGGATAGATGTACTATTCCTGATTTGCAATTTGAACTCGTGATCTCTAAATTATAAGTCAACAATCTTACCGTTGCGTCAGGACTCACCTTCAGAAATACAATAGGGAATGTAAAAAGATTGCTAATACATTATTACCTTAGCTTGGAGTCTTGTTTATCAAGGAGAACATCAGAAGAACTCTTGGCAGAAGCATAGAAATTAGGTCCATCAACTCTGAGGCTCTCAAAGAATGGAGAAGCAATGAAATGAGGTGTGTAAGATTTGAGAGATGAGAAAGGACCAACTTTTAGTTTAGTATCAGAAGGGAGGCTGAAGAGTGGTTTTGACAATGATTGGAGTTGCCTGCAAAAATCTCTGGAAATTCCATGGTTTGTTATATGGAAAAATCCCCAATCTTTCCCTGCTTTTGACAGAGAGGATATAGAAGATTGATGCAATAGCTGAGAAATGTCCAAAATGGGGATTTCAGCATATGGTTTGGACATAGTCATCATTTTTTGTGCCTAGAATTAGAGGTTTAATTTTTAGTACTATGTTGCCACCTAAAGTTTTGGATTAATATAAATATGTAGAAATTAAGGAAGAGGCTAACTAGAGCTGAAGAAGGAAAGAGGAATAAGAGACAGAATAATAATGTAGAGAAGTTTGTAGGTTTCTTAAATTTTTGACAATTAATTTGGAGAAAAGTTGAAAAAAAAACCAGAAACTGGGATGTTAGGTGCATTTGTGCAAGTGTGTGTGTGACTGAGGATATATATAAGATGACCACTATTTGAGGTTAGTGATTGGTCCAAGAACTGAATGATTATGTGCAATCATGAATCTATGACCTTGACAACAATCAGGTGCCTACCATTTTGAAAAGGCTAGCCTATTGATGATTAGGGGGCATGAAACAGGTGCAACCATTTTGTAAAGCTTATTCATTATTCATATAATAATAATAAAGTTTTGTTAGGGAACACAATTATATCGGTTAAAAATAATAGTTTGGATTCTAATCATCCAGCTCAATAAAAATGTACACGTGATTAAAAGTGCTATTTGAGTCATAAAGTGTTATAATGAGATTTTTTTTACTATTTTGACTAGATTTTCCAAAATTGTGTATAATGACAAATACTCTACTCTATTTTTTTAATTGTCCAGTTTTAAATATGCATTGGAATTTAAGTAATGATTATAGTATAGTATTAAAATTAACAAAATATATATCTATTTTACTAAATTATCCTTTACTTGGTAAAAAGGTAAAAGAAATAGTGAGTATTAAATAAGGATAAAAATAAAGAAAAAAATATATATGTTGTCTTAAAATTTTCTAAATTGGATAATTAAAAAAAAAATGGAGGGAACAATAATAGTAATATTGATAAAAGTGGGGAATCAACAAGGTTGGAAATTCTGTCCTTAAAATGTTGTATACACACTTTGAGGCATTTTTTTCAGCTTTTTTGTTTTAATATTCTCTCACATGATAAAAAGATTAATCTGATAAACTGAATTTAATAGAGTATACAAAACAGAAATACAAAAATACAGAATTACAATAAAGACCCTAGACGAGATATAGTTTACCATATGCATGAACCGTAAAATCATACCTAAAATCTTATACTTAAGAGAGCCTTCTTCAAGAAAGTTACTCCTTACTAGTAATAATACAAAACTGTTGAGGGAGTTATTAAATCAAATTGGGAGGGAGAAAATTGTATAGAGTAAGAATTGGGCATGATTTTAATATCCATTCACAGAGTCAACAAGAACATGGAAAATAGATTCTTCTATGAATATTTTGATTAGATTTTTAGTATACTTGGTCAATATGTTCAAGGAAAGCAAAGCCCCAACTAATTAGTTGACTATAATATGAACTATATATACATTAGTCAGATTCAGGTAATGTCTAGAGTTGTACTAATACTTTAATATGTATGGTTTTAAGAAAATATAAGTTTTAAGTAGCAAGGTTTCAAATTGCAGAGATCACGTGATGTTTTCAGCAAGGAATGTATCACATTTCCATATCGATAAATACTTAATTTACTATTTGATAAAAAATGACCTAATTAAATTAATACTCACATTCTATTAAATGATGAATAAAATGTTTATCGATACAGAGATCAATAAAAACTTAGTATACAAATTATTTCTAGTTATGGTTGAACTTGAAACACATAAAATAAATAATAAGTAGATAAAAAAATAGAAAGCCTACCTAGTTTATTTTGACACAAAATTTTGAAAACTATTTTCAAATACTTTCTAGTTATGGTTGAGAAATATTTTTCTTCGCATAAATAAATAAACCCAAATTGGGTCAAGGCCGCCACCCGCAATGGGCCACGTCAATGTCACAACAATTCATTTTCAAGTTGCATACATTAGAAAATTTTGTCATATTTCTCCCATTTTTTTTGTATTTGTACAATTTGAAAATTTTACTCTTTTTTTATTTAGCCATTTCTGATTTCCAGGTGATATTTATTGAATTTTTCCACCTATACCCCTTATTAATTAAAGAAAGAAAATAAATATAATAAAGTAATTAAGATGAGAGATAATTAATGCTAAGAATAATATTGTAAAATATCCATAAACTTATCTTAAATTAAAAATTTCTCAATTATTATCTTAATCCTAGTGTGCATTTATAACCGAAGAAATAAAAAAATGGAAAGAGTATATAGCAATTATTGCATATGCAACCCGCAACCCGCAACTGCAATTAAAAAATAGGTAAATGGTAAATCTAGTAAAACCTTTTCACTTATATTGTTAATTATCTAACCATTACTTCTTAAGAAACTCTTTTCAAAATATTTAAAATAAATATTCTATAAATGAAATATAAAAAAATATTTATAAATTAATTTTCAAAAATTATTTCTTTATAAGAAGTTAAATAAAATATTTATTCAAACCGAAAAATGGTGAATTCAAAATGTATCTAAGAATGGTATCAAAATTGGACTGCACACCCATGCTTTTGATTCCAAACTTCTTTTAGAAAAAGAAAAAACAGTTACTATATATTTTTTATGCTAAAACCGGAAAACTAATGGGACAAATTGATGTGTGGGACATTAAAAGATTGATTGACAAAAAGATTGGTATAGTAAGAATAGGATCATAGTTATGATTGCATATCAACAATTATGTCCAAAAAGGTGCTTACAAATTTTGCTGATACCACCAACGTGTTTTATCTTGATTAGTCATGTTTTGCCACAGTCACTTTACTGTAAATAACGTTTGTCGAGATCTGCGTCCAACTAGTTAGTATCTAACATGTGTTATACATAATATGATATATATGTGTGTTATAAGTACGTGTGTTACAAGTCTAACACACATTATGTCTCATATATAACACACGTTGAATATTAGTTGAACGTATTTATATTGTACGACGAGCATTATTGTTTTATTATTTCATTTGTGGGTTCCCAATTGCTTGTGACCAAACCCATATCATCTCATATTATAAATGGAAAGTGGTACTAGTCTTCTTAGTGTGGAATAAAGTTCATGCCACAATACTATTTACTAGTTGGGTGCTATGGGCAAGATAATGATTACTTCCTCTTGCACTGCCTAATAGTAATCAAATTAATTGGAAGTTTATATTAAACAAATAACAAAGTAATAATTAAGCAAAAATAACTATCACTATTAATAGCTAATTGAATTTTTTAAATAGATTCATAGCTACAAAGAAATGTTCCACTTTGTAGTTATTTATAGATACAATAATGATAGTCGTACAACATAAATATATCCAACTAGTATTTAATGTGTGTTATATGTATATGTGCTAGTTGGACGTATTTCTGTTGTACAACAAGTATATTATTATTTATAGATATGCATTCACATTTAATGAAATAGAGTAAGATAAATAATGTGTAAATGAGGATCTCATTAAAATTAAACGTGATAAATTGAAATAATTCAATATAAAGTATGAGATAATGAATATATGGTCCTCCATTTTTATCTCAATAATTTTAAAAATGAAAATGTAAAGTATAAACTTACAAGTAGCGATTAAAATAAATTGTTAAACTCGTGCTTTCTTTGCGAGTCAAACAGCATTTTAGGGGAAAAAAATTTCTTCTTTGATGAGTTCGACGTTTTCAGAGAATTAGTAAGTAGTGAAGATACAACTCCACTAAATAAATAAATAGATAATAATAATAATAATAATAATAATAATAATAATTTATTATTATTTATAAAGAGAATTCTAAAAAAAATTAATTATTAATAGTCTCTAAAAATAGAATAAATAAATAAAAAATAAAATAACTGAAATTAAAAAATAACTATCATTTGGAACTTCTATTATTTAAATTCTTTCTCTTTCTTTCTATTCATCTTTTGTACTGACTAATATTTTAATAAATTAAAATAAGAATTAGGAGAGACTTTAATTATATTAAATAGTATTATTTTATAAAAAATAAAATATACTTAAATAAAATTATTTTATAAAATATTCACCGAAAAATAAAAAACGACTTGACAGACACGAAAGTAGAAATTAAATATTATATACTTTAAACGTGAGATTTCATAATTTTTTTGTTGTTTATAAAATAAAGACTATGGACTTTAAAATATTGAATTACATTAATTTTTACGTATAGTAAAAATTGAAGGCTATATATTTTAAATTGTGAGATTTCACAATTTTCTTCGTCGTGTTATTATAAAATAAACACTATTGACTTTAAAATATTGAATCACATGAAATTTTTCTATATATTATAAATTAAGCTATATACTTCAAAATGTAAGATTTCGAAATTTTCTTGGTTGTATTATAAAATAAAGACTATAACATTTTAAATATTGAATCACGTGAATTTTTCATATATATAGTAGAAATTGAAGACTATATACTTTAAATTTTGAGATTTCACAATTTTCTTTGTTGTATTATAAAATAAAGACTAGCCTTTAAATATTGAATCACGTGAATTTTTCATATATAGTAGAGATTGAAGACTATATACTTTAAAATGTGAGATTTCATAATTTTATAGGTTGCATTATAAAATAAATACTATAAGTTTTAAAATATTGAATCAGATTAAATTTTTCTATATAGTAGAAATTGAAGGCTATATACTTTAAATGTGAGATTTCACAATTTTATAGGTTGTTTTATAAAATAAAGACTATAGAGTTTAAAATATTGAATCACATGAATTTTTTAAATATGGTAGAAATTGAAGGCTATAAACTTTAAAATGTGCGAATTCACAATTTTTTTGTTGTGTCTTGCAAAATAAAGACTATAGAATTTAAAATATTTAATCAAATGAAATTTTCACACATCTAGTAGAAATTGAAGGCTATATACTTTAAATTATGAGATTTCACAATTTTCTTGGTTGTATTATAAAATAAAGACTATAGTCTTTAAAATATTGAATCACATGAATTTTTCACGTATAGTAGAAATTGAAGGCTATATACTTTAAATTGTGAGATTTCACAATTTTCTTGGTTATATTATAAAATAAAGACTATATATAACCTTTAAATATTGAATCACATGAATTATTCACATACATATAGTAGAAATTGAAGGATATATACTTTAAAATGTGAGATTTCATAAATTTTTTGGTTGTTTTATAAAATAAAGAGTATAAACTTTAAAATATTATTGATTACATGAATTTTTCACACATAGTAGAATTTAAAGGCTATATATTTTAAAATGTGATATTTCAAAAAATTTTGGTTGTCTTATAAAATAAAGACTATAGACTTTAAAATATTGAATCACATGAATTTTTCACATATAGTAGAAATTGAAGGCTATATACTTCCAAATGTGAGATTTCACAATTTTGTGGTTGTATTATAAAATAAAACTATATATTGACTTAAAAAAATATTGAATCACATGAAATTTTTAAATTTTAATTACTATTGACCCTCCTTGATTTATTCACATAATTAAAGAAAGAATCAAAGAAATATGATATTCTCTAATAATAATAAAGAAATTTCCTTAGTATTATATAATACTTTGATTTCAATATAATGAATTGTTTTCTTTTTTACCTTTATTTCAATATATAACTAATAGTAAATGCATTATTATATCCATTTTATTTCTTACTTTATAAGAATATTATGTTGACTTTCAAAAAAATGGCAACCTTTTGTTAGAAATATAATCAATACTTTTATTGGACTCTCCAACCTCTCTCTCTCTCTCTCTATATATATATATATATATATATAGATATATATATATATAAAGGTTTCATGAAAAAAAACCAAGAGTACTAATCAAATAGCATCTATCTACAAGATACACAATAATGTCTCATTCTTCTTTTAAGAGTGTTCTATTACTAAGCCTTTTTGTGGTGCAATTATTCACCATTGATGCTTTCGAAAATCCCTTTGGTAAAATGAAAAATGTGAGCATCACAAACACATTGGATGATAGTTCAGATTTGACAATTCATTGCAAATCTCAAGATGATGATCTTGGAGAAAAAGTTCTCATAATGGGTCAAACCTTTGAATTTAGTTTCAAAGATGCAATTTTTACACTATTCTTTTGTGGGTTTAGGTGGCAAGGTTCAGAACTTAAATGGTTTGATATATATAAGAGTGAAAGGGATAATGGGAGGTGTGATATATGCAATTGGGATATTGTACAAAGTGGACCATGTTGGGTTATAAATGAAGATGAATCTGATTGTTATCCATGGGACAATAAGAAGAAGAAGATTAGGTAGTAAGTAGTTTGCAAATTATTATGTATTTTGTTCCTCAATATATTATTATATGTTAGTATTATTGTATGTGATGTTGGGACAATTATTGAGAACTCAATTTTATTCTTGTAATTTACTTGCGTAATTAATATTTAGTATTAAATAATGGAGAATAATGATTTTTATTGGTCTTTTAATCATCCTCTTCGTATTCTCTCCTTTAGATATTTTAATATCAGTAAAATTACATGTACAAACAGAATATATTCATCAAGTTATTTATTGTATATTTATATGATTTGTGTATATTTTTGAAAGGGTGATGTGTGTTTTTCGTTAATAAAATTGTGTGTTAAATGTAAATTTTTGTGTTTGATCTTTGTTAAACAAGAAATGTGTGTAATGCCGTGTGTTTCGTCAATATTATATATTGTGTGTTAAATTGATACGCCTAGAATATTATTCTAGTTGGGGGGAGAAGCTAGAACTTTCATTTAGGAGGACAAATGGGACAAAATTAAATGTTTTTTAATGCACTAATATTAAATGAACACGTATATATATAGGGACATGATAAGTAATGAGCACGATACAATAGTCGAATACTTACTTTTTATATTTTATTTTTTATTTATTGATTTCTTATTTGAGTCATTTGTCAAATATCACTATATTTTAGATATATTTGGCGCTCTCTCTAATTTTTTTACATGTATAGTGTAAGTGTATAATAGTTGGAATATATATCAAATTAAATTCAATAGAACATGAGATAAAAAAAATTAATGAAGGCTTAATGTAAATTTTTTTTATTTTCACCAACAAAACTAGATTTCACAATGATTTAGGGGAGCACGAAATGAATAATTATGTGAGTATTTTTTAATAAAAATGAATAGAACAAAGGAATATAAAAATTGATTAGAATGATTTATTGATCAATAGACAAAATATCGTGTACAATGAAATTTGTTCAATTCTTATATAACACATGAAAAAGACAAGCTTTTATGGCCAATGAATACTCAGATAAATATTTTTCAAACACATATATAAACTACTAGAACACTCAATTTGATCAAAACTGAACAATTTTTTATAAATATTGAACACTGAAATCAATGTTGTACAAGTATTTTGCAAAATTATTCAAAATTGAACACACTCTTCTATGACAACTGAACAACTCCAATAAATATTTTCAAACATGTGTATGAACTAGTAATGAACACTCAGTTTTACTTTCATTAGTATAAATAGAACACTCAACTCAATATTGTACTAGCATTATACAAATTCATTTTGTTGCGATTAATAAAGTATGACATATACGTAGCTAGCATAAAGTCGGTTGGAGTGTGATAATATGTAACTACATACTTTATTTTACGTTTGTAAAATTTTGAATAAAAAATTAAACAAAGATATGATACTTTTATTAGTGTTCAATAGTAGTAGTTAATTCACCATAAAGTTGATGTGTAATTTGATTTGTAAATAGAGTTATCAAAGTTGATCAACCTGACCCATGATTATGATGACAATAATGCTGATTGTACATCATAAATACCTCCAACTAGTATCCAACTTGTGCTGTATATAACATGAAATGTATGCTCTACGTACATGTATTATACATATACACACATTCTATATTATGTATAACACATATTGAATATTAGTTGAACATATTTCTGTTGTACGATAAATATTATTGTTACGATGATAATGATGTATAGCTTTTGTTATTTCAATTTTTTAAGAAATGAAGTCGATAGAATATGACCACTTGAAGGGTGTAGAGTAGAGTATTTTTATTGGGAATTTGGGCCCAAAACTCAGCGCAATAATACTTCACTGTGGCCCAATTATAAGCTAGCCCAAAATATTCCTTTTGGCCCAAAAAAGTACCTTCACAGAATAATGGAAAGAAACTTCTCAATTGAATAAACTACCTCACAAGTAATCAAAATTTTAATTACTATTGTCCTTCCTTGATTTATCCACCACATAATTAAGGAAAGAATAAAGGGAATATGGTATTCTCCAATAATAAAGAAATTTAATTTCCTTAATTAGTATTACATTTCAATAACTTGCAAAATTATGCACCCAAAAAAAATTCCAAAATTAAAGAGAATTTCTTTTGACCAATATATGATCCAATTGAGATTAACTTTTTTTTATTTAAAAAATTAAATAATTGACAGATACTAATTTTCATTGTTTGTTGTAATTCAATGTTTTACTTCAAAGATCTAAAAAATTGAGAAAGGGTATTTGCATTTAGCTAAAAATTTAAGGAGGAGAAATATGCTCTTTTTCCAAAAATTATTGTACACCAATATATATATATAATTTTGATTGAGAATATGTCTTGTAAAACTAATAGCACATTTTTTGTCATCTATATTTTTTTTAATATTTTACAAAAGTCTTCTAAAAAAATATAAGATTCCTCCCTAATTTTTTGTTTAATTTTTCAATTGAAAGAATAGAAGTGCATCTACTTTGATTCTTTTTTGATGAACATTTACTTTGATTTCAATGCAATGATTCTTTTTCTTTTTGTTTTTATTTCAATAACTAATAATAAATACATTATTATACCATATTATTTCTTACTTTATGAGAATATATGGTGACTTTCAAAAAAATATAACCTTTTATTAGAAAACAAGACTTTTATTGGACTCTCAAGCCTATATATATAGGCATAACAAAGATTTCATGGGGAAAAAAGCAATAGTACTAATCAAATAGCATATTATTCTAGCAACAAGAAACACAATAATGTTTCATTCTTCTTTCAATAGTATTCTATTACTATGTCTTTTTATAGTGCAACTATGTACTATTGATTCTTCTAGTCCTTTTGGTAATACAAAACATGTGAGCATCACAAACACATTAGATGGGAATTTGGATCTGACATTTCATTGCAAATCCAAAGATGATGATCTTGGAGAGAAAGTTCTCACAATGGGCCAAACCTTTGAATTTAGCTTCAAAGATGCACTTTTCAAGAGCACACTATTCTTTTGTGGATTTAGCTGGCAAGGTTCTGAACTTAAATGGTTTGATATATATGAGAGTGAAAGGGATAATTGGAGGTGTGATGTATGTGATTGGAAAATTGTACAAAGTGGACCATGTAGGGTTATATCTGAACAGGAATCTAATTGCTATCCATGGAATAATAAGAAGGAGATTAGTAATTAGTTAGCAGCAAATTATTATGTATTTTGTTTTTCAATAATAATATCATATATTAGTAATATTGTACGTGATGTTGAGATAATTATTAAGAATTCAATGTTATTTTCTCAATTTAATTATCAGCTTGATTAATTATTATTTTTAAATAACGAAGAATGATTTCTAGTAGTCTTCTTCATATTCTCTCTTTTAGATATTTCAATATCCATAAAACTGCATATAAGACTAAAATACATCTATTAAGTCATTCATTGTATATTTATACGGTTTGTGTATATTTGTGTAAGGGTAATATGTTGTTTTTTGTAAATAACATTGTTTGTTAAATGTACATTTTTGTGTGTACTCTTTATTAAACAAGAAGTGTGTTTTATAAAAAATATAATGTGTGTTTTTTGTGAACATCATTGTATCTTAAATTGATACGTTTAGAATATCATTCTGGTTAGGGACGAAGGCAGAACTTTCATCTAGAGGACCAAATGGTACATACATAAGAACGTGACAAGTAATGAGTATGATACAATGATTGAATACTTACTTTATTATATTTTTATTTATTGGTTTTTATTTAATTCATTTGTTGAATTTGACTATATTTTATATATATCCGATGTTCTCTCTAATTTTCAAGTATTGTGTGGGTCTATTATAATTGGGTTGTATGTCTAATGAAATTCCATAGAACATGAGACAAAAAATTTTAGAGAAGACTAATGTATAATTTTTTTTATTCTCACGAACAAAACTAGAAATTGCTTCACTAACACATAGCTTCACACCTAGTTTCGATCTCTACATGTAAATATATGATAGATATATTTTAGTTGTACATAAATTTTTTTATTTCCATACTATATATATTGTTGACATCCATAATGTGTAGTTTTCTATTACTACTTATAATGAGAATTTCCAAAAAGTTAGTTACTATTGATCTCTAAAAATAGAATAAATAAATAAAAAATAAAAATAATTAAAATTAAAATTAAAAAATAACTATCATTTGGAACTTCTATTATTCAAATTCTTTCTCTTTCTTTCTATTCATCTTTTATATTCATATTTTAATAAATTAAAATAAGATTTAGGAGAGACTTTATTTATATTAAATAGTATTATTTTATTAAAAATTATCAATAAAATGTAATTAAATAGAATTATCTTATAAAATATTCACAAAAAATAAAAAATCGACTTGAGAGACATGAAAGTAGAAATTAAAGGTTATATTGAGATTTCATAATTTTTTTTTGTTGTCTTATAAAATAAAGACTATGGACTTTAAAATATTGAATTACATAATAAATTTTTACATATAGTAGAAACTGAAGGCTATATATTTTAAAATGTGAGATTTCACAATTTTCTTGGTTGTATTATTATAAAATAAACACTATTGGCTTTAAAATATTGAATCACATAAAATTTTTCTATATATTAGAAATTGAAAGCTATATATACTTCAAAATGTAAGATTTCACAATTTTCTTGGTTGTATTATAAAATAAAGACTATTGCCTTTTAAAATATTGAATCACATGAATTTTTTACATATAGTAGAAATTGAAGACTATATACTTTAAATTTTGAGATTTCACAATTTTCTTTATTGTATTATAAAATAAAGACTATAGTCTTTAAAATATTGAATCAGTTGAATTTTTCACATATAGTAGAAATTGAAGGCTATATTCTTCAAAATGTGAGATTTTACAATTTTATATGTTGCATTATAAAATAAAGATTATAGACTTTAAAATATTGAATCACATGAAATTTTTCTATATAGTAGAAATTGAAGGCTATATACTTTAAATGTGAGATTTCACAATTTTATAGGTTGTCTTATAAAATAAAGACTATAGACTTTAAAATATTGAATCAAATGAATTTTTCACATATGACAGAAATTGAAGGCTATATACTTTAAAATGTGCGAATTCATAATTTTTTTTGTCGTGTCTTACAAAATTAAAAACTATAGACTTTAAAATATTGAATCAAATGAATTTTTCACATATAGTAGAAATTGAGGGCTGTATAATTTAAATTGTGAGATTTCACAATTTTCTTGGTTGTATTAGAAAATAAAGACTATAACTTTTAAAATATTGAATTACATAAATTTTTCACATATAGTAGAAATTGAAGGTTATATACTTTAAATTGTGAGATTTTGCAATTTTCTTGGTTGTATTATAAAATAGAGACTATAACCTTTAAATATTGAATCACATGAATTTTTCACATATAGTAGAAGTTGAATGATATATATTTTAAAATGTGAGATTTCACAATTTTTTTGTTGTCTTATAAAATAAAGACTATAAACTTGAAAATATTGAATCACATGAACTTTTCACTAATAGTAGAACTTAAAGGATATATATTTTAAAATGTGAGATTTTACAATTTTTTTAGTTTTCTTATAAAATAAAGACTATAGACTTTAAAATATTGAATTACATAAACTTTTCACATATAGTAGAAATTGAAGGCTATATACTTCAAATGTGAGATTTCACAATTTTGTGGTTGTATTATAAAATAAAGACTATAGCCTTTAAAATATTAAATCACATGAAATTTTTTATACAATTGAAATTGAAGACTATATACTATAAATGCCAGATTTCACAATTTTTTTTGTTGTCTTATAAAATAATGACTGTAGACTTTAAAATATTGAATCACATGAATTTTTCACATATAGTAGAAGTTGAAGGCTATATACTTCAAAATGTGAGATTTTCACAATTTTTTGGTTGTATTATAAAATTAAAACTATAACCTTTAAAATATTGAATCACATCAAATTTTTCTATATAGTAGAAATTGAAGGCTATATATATATATATATATATATTTAAAATTTGAGATTTCACAGTTTTATATATAGGTTGTCTTATAAAATAAAGACTATAGACTTTAAAATATTGAATGACATGAATTTTTCAAATATGGTAGAAATTGAAGACTATATACTTTATAATGTAATATTTCACATTTTTTTGTTGTTGTGTCTTATATAAGAAAAGAGTATAGACTTTAAAATATTGAGTCACATGAACTTTTCACATATAGTAGAAATTGAAGGCTACATATATTAAATTATGAGATTTCACAATTTTTTAGTTGTCTTATAAAATAAAGACTATAGACTTTAAAATATTGAATTACATGAACTTTTCACATATAGTAGAAATTAAAGGCTATATACTTCAAATATGAGATTTCACAATTTTGTGGTTGTATTATAAAATAAAGACTATAGTCTTTAAAATATTAAATCACGTGAATTTTTCACATATAGTAGAAATTGAACGCTATATAGTTCAAAATGTGAGATTTCACAATTTTTTTGTTGCATTATAAAATAAAGACTATGAGTTTTAAAATATTGAATCACATTAAATTTTTCTATATATTATAAATTGAAGGCTTTATACTTCAAAATGTGAGATTTTACAATTTTTTTGGTTATCTTATAAAATAAAGACTGTGTAGACTTTAAAATGTTGAATCACGTGAATTTTTCACATATATTAGAAATTGAAGTCTATATACTTTAAATTATGAGATTTTCACAATTTTCGTGTTATAAAATAAAGATTATAGCCTTTAAAATATTGAATGAACTTTTCACATATAGTAGAAATTGAAGGCTATATACTTTAGAATGTGAGATTTCACAATTTTTTTTGCTGTCTTATAAAATAAAGACTTTAGGCTTCAAAATATTGAATCACATGAATTTTTCACATATACTAGAAATTGAAGGCTATATACTTTAAAATGTGAGATTTCACAATTTTTTTTATTGTCTTATAAAATAAAGACTATAGACTTTAAAATATTGAATCACATGAGATTTTCACATATAGTAGAAATTGAAGTCAATATATTTTAAATTATGAGATTTCACAATTTCTTGGTTGTATTATCTATTACTACTTACGAAGAGGATTTTCAAAAAGTTGCTTATTTTTTGGTTTCTATGTAACACTCTTTCATAACACTCTTTCTCTGCATAATACTCTTTATCTTCACAATATTTTTTCTCTACGTAACATTGTTTCTTTTTATAACATTTTTTTCTCTATGCATGTAACACTTTTTATATACGTAACACTCTTTCTCTACTTAATATTTTTTATCTTCATAACACTCTTTCTTTATGTAACACTCTTTATATTTGTAACATAGAATAATTAATAAATATTAGCTCATTCGTTACACTCTTGCCTAGGAACATTTTTTTCTTGCATAATATTATTTCTCTACGTAACACTTTTTTTCTACGGAAATAAAAAATGACTTGCGATTCACGTGCTTGTTTGTCGGGTTGTTAGCAATAATAATAATAATAATAATAATAATAATAATAATAATAATAATAATAATGAATTTTGTTAATTTAAATTTTTAAGAAATTGAAGGAATAGAATATGACGACATAAACTGTGAAGTGGATGACCCATAACTTAGTCCAACAATACTTTGAGCTTGGCTCAAAAAATTAGACCAAAACATTCCTTTTAGCTCAGAAAACCTTTTAGCTCAGAAAAGTACCTTTATCGAGTAATAGCAACAAATCTCTCACATAAATCAAAATTTTAATTAGTATTGACCCTCTTTGATTTATCCAGCACACGATTAAGAAAAGAATCAAGGGAATATGATATTCTCCAATAATAAAGAAATTTAATTTCCTTAGTATTACATTTCAATAACATGGAAAATTATGTACCCAAAAAATATTCCAAGTTTAAAGAGAATTTTTTTGACCAATATATGATCCGATTGAGATTAACTTTTTTATTTAAAAAATTAAATAATTGAAAGATACTAATTTTCATTATTTATTGTAACTCAAGGTTTAACTTCAAAGATCTAAAAAGTTGGGAGAGGGTATTTGCATTTGGCTAAAAGCTTAAGGAGGAGAGATATGCTCTTTTTCCAAAAATTATTGTACACCAATATATATATATTGTTTTGATTGAGAATATGTCTTGTTAAAATAACAGCACATCATTTGTCATTTATATTTTTTTTTAACTTTTTATAAAAAGTCTTCTAAAAAATATAAGATTCCTCCCATTTTTTTTATTTTTCAATTGACAAAATAGAAGTGCATTTACTTTGATTTGAATACAATGAAATAGAAGTGCATTTACTTTGATTTGAATACAATGAATTGTTTTCTTTTTTACCTTTATTTCAATAATTAATAATAAATACATCATTATATCCATTTTATTTCTTACTTTATAACAATATACATGTTGACTTTAAAAAATGGTAACCTTTGTTACAAATCAATACTTTTATTGGACTCTCAAGCCTCTATATAACCAAGATTTCATGAGAACAAATAAAAAAAAACAAGAGTACTAATCAAATAGCATCTAGCAACAAGTTACACAATAATGTCTCATTCTTCTTTCAAGAGTGTTCTATTATTATGCCTTTTTATGGTGCAACTATGCATTATTGATGCTTTTAATCCCATTGATGATACAAAACATGTGACCATCACAAACTTATTGGATGGGAATTTGGATCTAACTGTTCATTGCAAATCCAAAGATAATGATCTTGGAGAAAGAGTTCTTCCATATGGACAATTTTATGGATTTAGCTTCAAAAATGCATTTTTTGGAACCACACTATTTTTTTGTGGGTTTAGATGGCAAGATTCTGAACTTAAATGGTTTGATATATACAAGGCTGATAGGGATAGTTGGCATTGTGAAGAATGCAATTGGTTCATTAAACAAAGTGGACCGTGCACGTTTATATCTGAACATGATTTTTGCTATCCATGGAATAATAATAAGATTATTAGTAATTAAGTAGATAATTATTATGTATTTGTCTTCAATAAATTATTATGTATTAGAATTATTGTAAGTTTGATAATTAGTGAGAACTTAAATATGTTCTTACAATTTATTAGTTTAATTAAAATTTATTATTACATAATGGAGAATGATTCCAAGCCTTTTAATGATCTTCTTTATATTATCTCGTTTAGATTTTTCAAGAGTTGAGATTGATCAGATGATACTAGTGTAACATCAAGTAATTATTATATTGTTCAATAACTCTTGATTTGATTAATTTTATTAAAATTCACCATTGGATTAGAAGTTCATATCATATAAATCATACCTATCAATTTTTAAATTAATCTAAAATCATTTGATCCAGTTTTAATGAATATAAAAATCAACGTAATGATTGTGTTGAAAATGAAAAAAAAAAATAAGAGTTATGGAATATACATTTTAATTGATATTCAATTTTTATGAAATTTTGGACAAATAATCTTTATATTGGTTGTTATATAATTCAACAATTGAATCAATAAAATACTTGTTTTATAAAAATTTATAACAAGTCCTGTGTCATTATTTGACTCTAACTCATTTTTTCAATAATATATATTGTTGAGATTCATAATGTGTAGATTTTTACTTATTTATTTTTATTATTGTGTATCAAATTTTAAATAAAAATAATTAAAACATAAAAGGATACATGAAAAGAGGTTTTTTTTTTCTCCATATTGGGATTGTTCAAATTAATTCCAATATTGGAGTGAGAAAGATATTAATTCCACACGTGTTTTTATCTTTCTTAGTAGAATCGGGTGAGGATTTTGTTCTGTTGCAAGAGATTTAGAGCATTATATGAACTAATTAAATTATTATTTTTTGCTAGGACATTCATGTAGCTTATTATGTCAATTGAATTGTTATGGATTAAGGTTATTGAATCATAAGTGTTTGTAAATTTAATTAATGCTTTTGAATGATTGGCCATCATTTGACTAGCTTATTGGGTCAACAATTCATTCAAATGAGATAGTCTAACAATATTTGTGTTTGACCCAATAAGCTAGTCCAAAATATTCCTTCTGGCCAAAAAAAGTACATTCATTGAATAATATCAAAAAAAATCTCTCAATTGAATAAAATCCTCATAAGTAATCAAAGTTTTAATTACTATTGACTCTTTTTGATTTATCCACATAATTAAGGAAAGAATCAAGGGAATATGATATTGATCAATAATAAAGAAATTTTAACCATGTGGGTTAGCACAAGTGGTAGATACTTGGGCTGCTTAAGCATCATGTCCCGGGTTTGATCCTTGGGACGGTGTGTATGTAGAAAACCTTGTGGCCAGCTCCCTACCCGCCGAAAGGTGATCTCCGCAGGAGCTAGGGATTAGTCGTCAG
Organism: Aeschynomene evenia; assembly: GCA_013621005.1. Lineage (NCBI taxonomy): Eukaryota > Viridiplantae > Streptophyta > Magnoliopsida > Fabales > Fabaceae > Aeschynomene > Aeschynomene evenia. The sequence continues at coordinate 33,809,328 of CM024268.1, read as the reverse complement.
CTATCGGCCAATGGATACCCGAGGGGAAAACCCATAAAAAAAAATAATAAAGAAATTATTAGTCTTACATTTTAATAACTTGCAAAATTCAAAAAAAAATCTTCCAAAATTAAAGAGAATTTCTTTGACCAATATATGATCCAAGACTTTTATTGGACTCTCAAGCCTATATATATATATATATATATAACAAAGGTTGCATTGGAAAAAAAACAAGATACAAAATAATAATGTCTCAATCTTCTTTCAAGAGTGTTCTATTACTATGTCTTTTTGTGGTGCAACTATGCATCACCGATGCTTCTAATCCTTTTGGTCAATTTGGTAACAGAAAACATGTGAGAATCACAAACACATTGGATGGGAATTTGGATCTGACAATTCATTGCAAATCCAGAGATGACGATCTTGGAGAGAGAGTTCTTAAAATTGGCCAATTCTTTGAATTTAGCTTTAGAGAAGCAATATTTGGGAGCACACTATTCTTTTGTGGATTCAGATGGCAAGGTTCAGAGCTTAAATGGTTTGATATATATGAGACTATAAGGGATGGTTCGAGGTGTGATCAATGCTATTGGGATATTAAACAAACTGGACCATGCAAGATTTTGTCTGATGGACAACTTTTTTGTCATTCATGGAACAATAATAAGAAGGAGATTAGTAATTAGTTAGCAAATTATTATGTATTTTGTTCTTCAATAATATTGTTATACATTGGTATTATTGTACTTGAAGATGAGAACTCAATGTTGTTCTTTCAAGTTAAATTTACCAGCTTAATTTAAAATAATAGAGAATGATTTTTAATAGTCTTTTAATCATTTCTTCATATTCTCTCCTTTAGATTTTTCAATATTTGAGATCAAATGACACCGATAAAACATTAAGTAATTATTACATTGTTTTAGTAATTCTTTATTTTTCAATTGAGAAAATAGAAGTGCATCTCCTTTCACTTTAATACAATACATGAATTTTTTTTTTTTGCAATTTTATGAAATAAATAAATAATAAAAAATTTATTATATCAAATTGTATACATTCTTTACTTTATAAAAATATATGTTGACTTTTTAAAAAAGAGTTTAATTATAATGCACTGACAATGTAAGTATAAAAAAGTTTAAAACTCTCATCCAATTATATAATATTATGTCAGCAAATATGATTATTTTTCACACCTGTTATTTAAAAAGTCATGCAAACTAAAGAAGAGATATAATTGGATTAGTGCATACTGCATTATATATAATTAAACTCTTTAAAAATTTGTAACTTTTTTTATAAAAAAATTGTAACCTTTTATTAAAAATAAAATATTTTCATTTGGGTCTCTTCAAGCCTGTATATATTTAATAAAGATTTCATCGGAAAAAAACAAGAGTACCAATCATTGTCATTATTTAATTAATGTGTTATATTTTTTTTTTTTATAAACTTTAATGTGTTATATTGCGTCCGCAACTCAACTCAACAATACTTGTATTTGACCCAATAAACTAGCCCAAAATATTTCTTCTGGCTCAAAAAAGTACCTTCATTGAATAATATAAAAAAAAATCTCCCAATTGAATAAAATACCTCATAAGTAATCAAAGTTTTAATTACTATTAACTCGTTTTGATTTATCCACATAATTAAGGAAATAATCAAGGGAATATGATATTGTTCAATAATAAAGAAATTTAATTAGTGTTACATTTTAATAACTTGCAAAATTCTGCAAAAAAAAAATTCCAAAATTAAAGAGAATTTCTTTGACCAATATATGATTCAAGTGAGATTACCTTATTCATTTAAAAAATTAAATAATTGAAAGATACTAGTTTTCATTATTATGTAGTTCAAGGTTTTACTTCAACCATCTAGAAATAAAGTTGAGAAAGGGTATTTGCATTTGACTAAAAGCTTAAGGTGGGGAGAGATATGCTCTTTTTCCAAAAAATATTGTATCAAAAAATTATATTCTTGTTTTAATTGAAAATATGTCTTGTAAAATAATTGCACATTTTCTCAGCTATACTTTATTATTTTTTTATAAATAGATTCCTCCCTAAAATAATTTTTTTATTTTTCAATTGAGAAAATAGAAGTGCATTTACTTTCATTTCAATAAAATCAATTGTTTTCTTTTATACTTTTATTTCAATAACTAATAATAAATACATGATTACATCCATTTTATTTCTTACTTTATTAGAATATATGTTACCTTTCAAAAAAAAGTAACCTTTTATTAAATATCAAGACTTTTATTGGACTCTCAAGCCTATATATATATATAGCAAAGATTTCATTGGAAAAAAAAGACAAGATACACAATATAATAATGTCTCGATCTTCTTTCAAGAATGTTCTATTACTATGTCTTTTTGTGGTGCAACTATGCACCATCGATGCTTCTAATCCTTTTGGCCTCTTTGGTAATAGAAAACATGTGAGAATCATAAACATTGGATGGAAATTTGGATCTAATAATTCATTGCAAATCCAAAGATGATGATCTTGGAAAGAGAGTTCTTACAATTGGCCAATTCTCTGAATTTAGCTTTAGAGAATTAATATTTGGAGGCACATTATTTTTTTGTGGATTCAGATGGCAAGATTCAGAGCTTAAATGGTTTGATATATATGATACTAGAAGAGATGGTTGGAGGTGTGATAATTGTAATTGGAATATTAAACAAACTGGACCATGTAGGATTATATCTGAACGAGAATTTCATTGCTATTTATGGAACAATAATAATAATGAGATTAGTAATTAGTTAGCAAACTATTATGTATTTTGTTCTTCAATAATATTGTTATACATTAGTATTATTTGTACATGAAGATGGAATAATTATATATTGAGAACTCAACGTTGTTCTTTCCAGTTAAATTTACAATCTTAATTAATATTTACTTTTAAATAATAGAGAATGGCTTCTAATTGTCTTTTAATCATCTTCTTCATATTCTGTCCTTTAAAATTTTCAATATTTGAGATCAAATGACATTGATATAACATTAAGTAATTATTACATTGTTTCAGTAATTTTTTATTGTATTAGTTTTTAGTAAAATTCATCTATAATATTAAATATATATAATAAATAAATACATATATATATAATTATATAATTTATTATATAATATATAATTTTTAATTATTATAATTATATAATATAAACGATTTTGTTGATTCATTTATTTTTGTATCTAATGGATACATTATTTAATTAGTATCTAAAGGCGTCAGAATACAGATAGGAATACAGAATAGAAAAATTGGATTAGAAGTTCATATCATGTAAATCATTTTTTCTCGATAAATAGCCATGAGCATCCGTCACCCAAACACCATAGCCTCATTAAAAAAATCTCCTACCTTAATCATAATTACTTTAATGAGAAAAAAGAGTGCTATGAATGCAACAGACAAGGCAAATGCAACGCCAATAAGCTAGCCAAAAAAAATTCTTTCTCGTCCAAAAAAGTACCTTCATTAAAATAGTAAGAAATCTCCCAATTAAATAACTACCTCACAAAACCTCGGGAGTGTGGTTGAACTGAAGGGGTTCATCCTCCTTTAACTAAGTGTCGAGGGTTTGATCCTCGCCTTGGACATAGAAAAGCTTCAAATCTCCGAGTCAGTTATCACACCATTCGAGGTGCCTACATTAAACCAAAAAAGAATTAGTCACCGTGGTCGATGATAGATACCCGATCTTGAACTGAAGGAAAAAAAAAAAAAAAACCTACCTCACAAGCAACCAAATTTTAATTACCAATTGACCACCCTCCTTTTTGATTTATCCACATAATTAAGGAAATAATCAAGGGAATATGAAATTCTCCAATAATAAAGAAATTTCCTTAATATTACATTTTAATTAATAACTTGCAAAATTTTGCAACAACAAAAAATCAGAGAATTTCTTTGACCAATATATGATCCAATTACTGAGATTAACTTTTTTATTTAAAAAAACAAATAATGGACAAATACTAATTTTCATTATTTGTTGTGGTTCAAGGTTTTACTTCAAAGATCTAAAAAGTTTAGAGAAGGTATTTGCAATTCGCGAGGAGAAATGTTCTTTTTCTAAAAATTCTTGTACACAAAAAAAATTATATTCTTGTTTTAATTGAAAATATGTCTTGTTAAAATATCTGAACATATTTTTCATCTATATTTTATTATTTTTTTAATAAAAGAGTCTTCCAAAAAATAATATAAGATTCCTCCCCAAAATGTTTTAAATTTTTCAATCGAGAAAATAAAAGTGCATTTAGTTTGATTTTTTTTGTAAGTGCATTTACTTTGATTTTTGTTTTGGTAAGTGCATTTACTTTGATTTTTTTGGCAAGTGCATTTATTTTGATTTGAATGCAATGAATTGTTTTCTTTTATACCGTTATTTCAATAATTAATAATAAATACATTACTATATCCCTTTTATTTCTTACTTTAAAACTATATATATGTATGTTGACTTTAAAAAAAAGGTACTCTCTCCGTTTTTTAAAATTTTTTTAATTGTCCAATTTTAAATGTGTACTAGAATTTAGGTAATGATTGATATAGTATTAAAATAACAAAATGTATATATATTTTACTAAATTACCATTTACTTCTTTGTCATTATCTCTCCTCAATTATTAGAGATAGTGAAAAAAATAATAAAATTTGTCTTAAAATTTGAAATGGACAATTAAAAAGAAAAACATGCATCTCTAAATTGGACAATTAAAAAAAAACGGAAGGAGTAACATTTTGTTACAAAGCAATAGATTGGACTCTCAAGCCTCTATATAACAAAGATTTCATAAAAAATAAAAAGAACAAAAGTACTAAACAAATACACATGATAATGTCTCATTCTTCTTCCAAGAGTGTTCTATTACTTTGGCTATTTGTGGTTCAACTATGCACTATTGATGCTTTTAATCCCATTAGTAATACAAGATATACTGTGTCCATCGCAAACATGCTCGATTTTAAATTGGATCTGACACTTCATTGCAAATTTAATGGTCAAGATATGGGAGAAAGTGTTATCACATGGGGTGGTACCTTTCAATATAGCTTTATAGAATCTGAGAACACACTATTATTTTGTGAGTTTAGATGGCAAGATTCTGAAGTTAAATGGTTTGATATATACAAGACTGATAGGGATAGTTTGAAATGTGAAGATTGCAATTGGTTCATTAAACAAAGTGGACCATGCTTGGTTCAAAATGAACATTATTCTCTACATTATGATTGTTATCCATGGAACAATAATAATAAGAAGATTAATAATTAGTTAAAAAATTATTATGTATTTTGTCCTTCAATAATATTATCATGCATTATTAGTATTATTGTAAGTGATATTGGGGTAATTAGTGAGAACTCAATGTTGTTCTTGCAATTTACCATCTTAATTAAAATTTATTATTAAATAATGGAGAATGATTTCATGTTTTTTAATGATCTTCTTTAAATTATCTCTTTTAGATTTTTTATGAGTTGAGATCGATCAAATGATATTGGTGTAACATCATGTAATTATTATATTGTTCAATAACTCTTGATTGGATTAATTTTTACTAAAATCCATGATTGGATTAGAAATTCATATCATATAAATTATATCTATGAACTTTTTAATTAATCCAAACTCATCTGACACAGTTTCAATAAATATAAAAATCAATGCAATACATGTGTTTAAAACGAACAAAAATAAAAGTATGAAATACATTCTAATTGATATTAATTTTTTATGAAATTTGGAAGAAATTATCTTTATAATTAGTTATTATAATTCAATAATTAGATCAATAAAAACTTATTTTATAAAAAGTTATAACAAGAGTAATTAAAATTAAAATTACTATGGTGTCATTATTTGATTCTAACTCATTTCGTCAACAACATATATTGTTGATGAGATCCATAATTAGTTATTTATTTATTTATTTTTATTACTATGTATCAAATTTTAATAAAAAGAATTAAAACATGAAATGATACATGAAAAAGGGGTTTTTTCTTCAATATTGTGGTTGTTCACATTAATTCCAACATTGGAGTGGGCGAGACATTAATTTCATGCATGTCCTATTCATATCTTTCTTAATAGAAATCATAGAATTTCAACTTTTCTAGACTAATGAATCTATCTTTCTTCCTTGAAATTAGTGTTTAACTAACGCAGTTAAATTAATTATAGAGTTAATGTTTAGATAGTTTTAAAGATAAGTTTGTCGAAGTAGGGTGAACTTTGTTGTCACGACCACATTCGAAAAGTGTTAAATCTAGATATTTGGACAAAAGGACGTCAATTACGGAAAGATTGTTTCAAACCATTGACTTTCTTATCACTTGATTAACAGTGATGTGTTGCTAGACACCGCTCATTATTTATATTATTAAATAAGATTTAATAATATTGACAACGCTATAAGAACCTACAGGGGTCGCACTCTGAACCACTTTTATTGATGTTTAATTAAATTAAATTGGTATGACTAATTTAATTAAATTGGGCTTATATCAGATGGACCCAATAAGACTCAAATTAGGTTTAGGTTTTCTGTTGAGTGTTGGCGGTAAATAGCAACACCCAAGGGGGCTAAAGATATGCAATTTGCGCACTCCCCTCTCCACACAGAGAAACATAATCCTAATTTTCTTTGAAATTTGCTACTAGCATAGATCGAGAGTCTCAAAAGAGCATCAAGGTGGACGTATGACGGCCACAACTGCTGTGTGGATTTCTTAATTAAGGTCTCTGCTGCTATTCCGTGGAAGGGAAACTGACATAACTCGCTGTTGTTTTTGCTACCACGCTTCGACAGATATATCAAATATGGATTATGATTTTTCACAAGGGTCTGTGGGTGGGAATCGCATAAAAGTTTTTGTTTTTCCGATGCGTCTATATGTCTGAATTTCAAACAGTAACATCCCAGCCTTGTTCTCAATCCATCCCAGGAAGTCCATCAGATCCTGATCTGTCGAGGCACCAAAGAATCGCGGGGGTTAGAGCGGTTGAAGCGATCAATCAACACGCACGTCCTCCACATTCTTTACAGGTGTAGCCTGAGCTGCTTCCTGTTGTGCCTGAACGACATGTTGTGTCTGTGCTACCTGCTGAGCTAGCGGAACTTGTTCGCTTGAGCAGTCTGCTGTGCCAGCGTTGTCTGCTCTGCCTGCATGGCTACGATCTCTGCCAAACTGGAGATGAAGTCCTCTAAACGCCTAGACCTACGACGACGGGAGCCGGATAAAGAGGAACGACGATGAATCATGATCCTGGTGAGGTCAAACCATAAAACATATCAGACAAAGACTATCAAAAAGGACTCTGACTACTAATGAACCTATGCGACTTTACTTTCTATGAACCCCTCGTGACACTACATTCCATGGCAATGGTCGCGATTCCATTAACATGGTTGTCGTGACACTTAAGTAGCTCCAGACTCTAGGGGCCTAGAGTTGGCTTGTAATAAAGAATTGCCTTAATATTACATTTTAATAACTTTCAAAATTCTGCACCAACAAAAAAAAAATCAAAATTAAAGAGAAATTCTTTGACCAATTATTGAGATTAACTTTTTTATTTAAAAAATTAAATAATGGACAAATACTAATTTTCATTATTTTTTGAGGTTCAAGGTTTTACTTCAAAGATCTAAAAAGTTGAGAAAGGATATATATTTGCAATTCGCTAAAAGAAGGACGAGAAATGTTCTTTTTTCAAAAGTTCTTGTACACAAAAAAATTATATTCTTGTTTTAATTGAAAATATGTCTTGTTAAAATAAAAGCACATATTTTTCATCTATATTTTATTATTTTTAATAAAGTATTCCAAAATAATATAAGATTCCTCCCTAAAATGTTTTTAGTTTTCCAATCGAGAAAATAGAAGTGCATTTACTTTGGTTTGATTTTTTTGTAAGTGCATTTACTTTGATTTTTGTTTTGGTAAGTGCATTTACTTTGAATTTTTTGGCAAGTGCATTTACTTTGATTTGAATGCAATGAATTGTTTTCTTTTATAATACCGTTATTTCAATAACTAATATAATAAATACATTACTATATCCCTTTTATTTCTTACTTTAAAATTATATATATGTTGACTTTAAAAAAAATGGTAACAATTTGTTTGTTACAAAGCAATAGATTGGACTCTTAAGCCTCTATATAACAAAGATTTCATCAAAAAAAAAAAAAAAAACAAGAGTACTAACCAAATAGCATCTAGCAACAAGATGTCTCATTCTTCTTCCAAGAGTATTCTATTACTATGTCTTTTTGTGGTGCAACTATGCACAATTGATGCTTTTAATCCTATTGATTTAAAACATACTGTGTCCATCGCAAACATACTCGATTTTGAGTTGGATCTAACAATTCATTGCAAATCTAAAGATGATGATCTTGGAGAAAGAGTTCTCACATATGGCCAATCCTTTCAATTTAGCTTCCATGATGCATTTTTTGGGGACACACTATTCTTTTGTGGGTTTAGATGGCAAGATTCTGAACTTAAATGGTTTGATATATATAGGGCTGATAGGGATGGTTTGAAATGTGAAGAATGCAGTTGGTATGTTAAACAAAGTGGACCATGCATGATTATATCTGATCATTATAATAATTGTTATCCATGGAACAATAATAAGAAGATTAATAATTAGTTACAAAATTATTATGTATTTTGTCCTTCAATAATATTATTATTATGCATTAGTATTATCGTAAGGAGTTAGGGGTGGCAAAACGGGACCATCCCGTCGGGTAGTCCCGCCGTCCCGTGGCGAGACAAGATGTGATTTTCAACCCAAATTTCAAATACAGGATGAGTCGGGACATCCCGTCATCCCGTCAACTCGTGATGGGACGAGACGGAATTTCCCGTCGGAATAAAAAAATATTTAAAAAATTAAAGCCCACTCATATTAGGCCCAACCCAAATATCATACCCTAAAAATTCAAAATCAAATCTCACATCTCTCTCTGGCCTCTGCCACTGCCAGTCCGCCTCCCTTTCTCTCTCACACTCGAACCTCTCTCTCAAATCTCACTCTCACTCTCTGTCACTCATCATCTCACCGGCATCGGCAAGATTGCGCCGCGGGGAGTTCAGCTGCATTCACCGGCGCTCTTGGCTCGGCCTCGCCCTCGCCGCCTCGACCGTGTCTCGCCCTCGCCGCCTCGACCGTGCCTCGCCCTCGCCGACGGCTACCCTCCCACGGTCGACCACTCTCGCCTCTCGCCTCTCGGTCTCTCTCCACAGCAGCGGGCACGCATCCTCGCACAGAAGCCATGGTCTCATCCGCCGATTGCAATCCATAACACTGCCATCGGTCGAGATCGCTGTTTTGTGTTGCAGGTTGTGCCTGCTGTGTGGGTGATTTGAAACTCAACCGTTAATTTCTATTTTGTTTCTCATTTTTTCTTCAATTTTTTTATTTTTAGATCTGTTTAAATTATTTATTTTTTAATTAATTTTTGTATTTTAAGATTTGTTTAAATTATCTCTTTTTTATAAATTAGTTTCTGTACCCTAATTTTTATTCCTTCAAATTATTTAAGAAATTTGTATGGTTATTGAATCTTGTTGAAGTATCATATGTATTGTATTAGACCATGGTCTATGGATGTGATTTATGACTTTGAGACTTCTAGTATTTATGAATTATGAATTTATGTAGACTTATGATATATGTATTTGAATGATTTTATGTATGTATTTTTTTAAATTGAAATGCTGATTTTTATTTATTTTTTTAAAAAAATGAACTTTAAACGGGATGTCCCGCCATCCCGTTTTTATAAAACGGGACGGGATGAGATTTTCATCCCTTTTACAAAAACGGGACGTCCCGTCCCGTTTTTATTATGTCCCGTCGCGGGATGTCCCGTTTTGTCCCGTCCCGTTTGCCACCACTATAAGGAGTAATGCTACATGCATGTACCACTATAAAATTAGTCATTATCGGTCACCATGTGTATTAATCTAACATTTTAAAACTAGTGATCCAATTTTTATTATTATATATTAATCTAACATTTTTAAAAGTTTGATTACTAATTTCAAAATGTTAAATTATTACACACATGGTGACTGATAGTGGCTGATTTTATAGCGTATATGTAGTATTACGACGAAAACGGTCCAATGTGATTCATGTAGAGGGGTGAGAATTTTGTTCTATTGCAAGAGATTTAGAGTCATTACATGAACTAATTAAATTCTTTTTTGCTAGAACATTCATGTTGCCCATTATCCCATTATGTGAATTGAAATGTTGTTATTGAATCATAAGTGTTTGTAAGTTTTTTTAATGTTTGTGAATGATTGGTCATCATTTGAATGAATTGTTAATTTTTTTTTTTTGTATTTCTGAAATTACATTGCTTGCAATGAGATTTGAATCTAGGACCTCATGTATATTATCCAAATCAAGGTTCTGAAAATTGGACCGGACATTGAACCGGACGAGGGAGGGGTTCAGAGGTTTAGAGGTTTAACCGGTTCGACCGGAGGTTCAATCAGATATAATAAAATATATATAAATTATATATTTATCTATAAATATATACATATATGATGAATTATATGATATAGAAAAGTTAAAGTGCATGAAAAATATTAATAAAAGTTGAAATTTATAGCATTTGATAAATTTAGAGGTTTAATAATCCTTAATTTTAATAATTAAAGTGTATTATATATTAAATTTTATTATAAAATAGTTATTAAATTTTAAAAAATTAAAATTTTATTTTTATATAAGTTGACCGGTTTTCACCGGTTTTCTCGATTTTTACCGGTTTTCAGAAGCCCGGTTTTTAAGGCCTAATCGGACCGGACAGGACCGGTTCAACCGATCCGACCGGCCGATCCGGTCCGGTTTTCAGAACATTGATCCAAACCCTCATTACTAAACCATCCTAGTGGCTTGAATGAATTGTTGATTTGCACTGACTTGATAAAGAATCTATGAATAATGAAGCTACTAATTATAAACAAGAGTGAAGAGAATGATATATTTCACTTTATTTTTTAATATTTTTTTAAGAGTTTAATTATAATATTTACTAGCAATGTTAGCAATGTAAGTGTAAAGAAGTTTCTCATTCTCATTCAATTATATAATGTTACGTTAATAAATATGGTTATTTTTCACACCTACTATTTGAAAAATCATACATGCAAAAGAAGATATATGATTGGATAACAATGTCAAATTTTTTAGATTATTAGTACATTGCTAATTAAACTCTTTAAAAAATTGTAATATTTTGTTAAAAATAAAATACTTTTATTCAGCTCTCTTCAAGCCTATATATAACAAAGATTTCATAGAAAAAAAAAAAATAAAATATCATTTTGGTCCTTCACTTTATATGAGTGAGTCATTTTGGTCACTCACTTTTTAAAATAGGCAAATTGATCCCTCACTTTATAAACTGTGAATCACTTTAGTCACTCACTTTTTGAAATTAGCGAATTGATCCCTCACTTTATAAATTGTGAATAATTTTGGTTCCTTACTTTTCAAACTATGAGCCAAATTAGTCCCTCTTTTTGTCCAATTTGGTCTCATGAGAGGGACTAACTTGACTCATAATTTTTAAAGTGAGGGACTAATTTGATCATTTTAAAAGTGAAGGACTAAAGTGATTTACAGTTTGTAAAGTGAGGGACCAATTCGCTTATTTTAAAAAGTGAGGGATCAAAATGACTCACGCGTACAAAGTGAAGGACCAAAATGACATTTCACTAAAAAAAACAAGAATACTAATTAGTGTCAGACACTAATGTGTTAAATTGGGCCCATAACTCAACTCAATACTTGAGTTTAGCCCAATAAGCTAGCCCAAAATATTCCTTCAGGTCCTAAAATGTACCTTCATTGAATAATATCAAGAAATCTCACAATTGAATAAACTACCTTATAAGTGATCAAAGTTTTAATTACTATTAACCCTCCTTATTTATCCACATAATTAAGGAAAGAATCAAGAGAATATGATATTCTCCAATAATAAGAAAATTTCCTTAGTGTTACATTATTTTAATAACTTGCCAAATTTTGCACCAGGAAAAAAAAAACTTCCAAAAATAAAAAGAATTTTTTTGACTAATATATGATCCTACTGAAATTAACTTTTTTTTTATTTATAAACAAAAAATATCTTATTTCATGACAAAAAACAAGAGTTCTAATTTTATTTCAATAAAAAATAAATAAATACATTATTATATCAACTTTATTCCTTACTTTATAAAATTATATATGTTGGCTTTCAAAAGAAAAGTAACCTTTTCTTAAAAATAAAATACTTTTATTTGGCTCTCATCAAGCCTATTATCCTGTATAACAAAGATTCCATGACAAAAAACACAAGAGTACAAATTAATCAAATAGTATTTAGCAAGAAGATTCACATTAATTAATAATGTCTCATTATTCATTCAAGAGTGTTCTATTACTAAGCACCACTTATACAATAAGTAATGTTTGACGTACAATAGAAATACGTCCAACTTGTATCTAATATGTGTTATCTATGTAATATGATGTGTACTATACATATATACATATACTTAATTATAGCACACATCCTATAACATGAATAACACACGTTGGATACAAGTTGAACGTATTTCTATTGTACGTCAAACATTATTGCTTATACAATTGTTCCCTTTGGTTATGTAAAACATGTGTGATGAGGCTCACAAACACTTTGGATGGGAATTTAGATTTGAAAAGTTTTCATTCAAATAAAATATATATTTTAATCTTACTTCAAAGAAAATATATTTTTCTCTTTTAACAAATATTTATTTCCCAAATGAGAAAAGAAAACGGATATTTTCCTTCTACTTTTATAAATTAAAAAACAATAATTTCATTAAAACACATTGATATGCACATACAATTTTATATATTTCTCTAAGAAATTAAACTATTTCCTTTGAAAGTTAACAATTGATAATTTTATTTCTTTCAAAACTATATATAAACCAATACCGAGCCAATATCAATACAATAAATATATAATTATGTCTCCTTTCATCATCAAAACCATTATTTTGTTATGGCTTTTTTTTATGCCATTAAGCATCAAAGGAAAAACACATGTGAGGATAACAAATACTTTGGATGGCAATTTGGATCTAACACTTCATTGCAAATCAAAAGATGATGATCTTGGAGCACAACTTCTTCATACTAATGAAATGTATGAATTTAAATTCATACCAAGGTGGTTTGGTGAGACACTATTTTTTTGTACTTTTCGATGGCAAAATAATTGTCATTGGTTTGATATATATATAGAGCGTAGAGATATTAATGAGTGCTATGTTAATTGCAATTGGGTTATACAAGAATCTGGACCATGTAGGGTTACATCTTCAGGTAGGGTTGGAGATCCTGAGACTTCTATTTGCTATCCATGGAATAAAGATGTGTGTTATTGATCTTGTAATCAAATTCATCTTGGATAAGAAGAATAATATCCTCTGACGGTTTAATTTTGATGCGATGACATTATTGTAAACTTTTTTATTATTATTATTATTATTATATAGTTATTCAATTAGAATGTATTATTTAATTTGTATGACTTTTGATTAATGGTGGTTGAACTATAATTATTATTATGATAATGACTAGCTAGTGTGATAATACATGATTGGATAATAGTATAAATGATATTTCTATATACACTACTAATATATCAAAATTAAATCCTATTAAAAAAAGATTTATGATCAGTATGTTGGATTTTTTTAAATACCTTTTAAAAGTTAAAATTAAACTACACTTTTTTCTAGGTTAAGTGAAACTCATAAACTCAACTCTCATTTACTTATCAATGGGACATTATATTATTAGTCTCACTATGTCTGTGCAATTTTGAGATGGTTAATGTAATAATTTTATAAATTTAGTAGATAAATTTTATAAAAAAAAAAGATGGAGGGAATTTCACTAAGAAAAGCTTAGTGTAATTTTTTTCTTATATAATTAGACTATGCTAAATGGAAGTAGTAGTAATAGCAAAAGGATACAACTCTTATAATTTCAAGTTGGCCATGATTTGTTGTTTGTACCGTCTTTAAAAAATGATAGTACAGACTCGATTTTACATTAAATTTTACACGTAACAATATAATAACCAACGATTTCATCATAATATTAGTAATAAGTTATAGCTTTTAATTACTTTTTCTTCTCAAATAGTTCGGTACGTAAAATTTGGTTGACAATTTAAATAATTAATAGTACTACTATTAACCATTGTCAACTATCTATTAATAGTACGTAATCAAGCTCATATGCATCCATATCAACTATCTATTAACCATTATGTATTTTGTAGATTCACCATTTAAAATAAAAACTCAAACTCACACACAACCACACATACCCCTCACTTCCCAACTTCACATGTGACACACACTCACTCTGATAGATGTTTGATAGATGAAATGCTAATATACACCGATCATTTCCGTTCAATATATAATTTTATATGTCAAGGTGTATTTGGTTAAAAGATAGTAAGCGACAGTAAATTTTTATATGTCATTCATAAAAATTTATTTCTTGTTTTTTTTTATCTCTAATCAAATATATTCTCAGTAAATGAAAATTCAATATTTTTTTAATTTAATGAAACCATAGGAGTTTTAGAATTGCTCATAACATACATCATAATAATTACTAAATAAATTTATAGAAGAAAACCGATTCAAAACCATGAAGAGATTAAGAAGAAAGGGAAAGAAAGACAAAGTGATATATCGAATAGAAAGGGAAAAAAGCAAAAAAAAAAAAAATGATTGATTGAGAATATAATCAACATGTGGGAAATTATTAGAATAGGCACATCTGTGAAACACAGTATTAGAAATTTCAACTTATATAGAACTTGTGTTGAAATTCAAATAGGTGTGTATGTAAGTGTAATTGCTTGACATGCGAAACACGTGGTGAATTTTTTGTATAGTTTTTTGGGTGTGATAAATGTTGATTTAGATTATTTCCAAAACTATTTAATTTAATTAAGTGAATACTATTGAATTAAAAATATCTAGTTCATTGTTTTTAAAATTATTGAATATGAGTGAAATATAATTAAATTAAATAATGATATATGGTGAGTTGATCACTTTTAAAGATATTGAATATAACCCGAGAAATGTGGTTTAGCGGTAGGAGTTTATCTTAATCAAGTGTCGATGACTCAGGCTGAGTTTGGTAAAACTTTTCGCTAGGGTGCCTCTACTTTCAAAAAGCTGGAGCTCCTATTTTGTGTTTGGTAAATAAAAAAGTCAAACAGCTTTTGCTCCTAGCTTTTGAGAGCAGGGATGCTTTTGGGAGCCATCAAAAGTAACTTTTCAGAGCCAATTTTGTCTATTTGAAAATGAAAAACATATAAATGACCCTCATTTATATAATTTGCATTAATATTATGTATATTATGGTCATTTTATACTTTGAGAACTACTTCTATACTATTTTACCAAACAATATAATCATGAATTCTGCTTATTGAGAGCCACTTGAGCTCCGCAACAACTATTTGAGAATCACAATTTTACCAAACTCAGCCTCAATCCTCTCTTTAAATATAAAAAACTTTAAAACTTTGTTTAAATAATCCTCTTTATCTAAATGAATCAGTCTTATTTCTCTTTAAATATGTAACAATCCTCTCCTAATATTTTTTTTGTACATATAAGTTGCAAATGAATCATAAAATTAGGAAAATATTTTATAAACAATAGATAACCAGTCAAATCAGCCAATGAGCTCATTGGATAACCTTTGGCCCAAAATATATTATCTTTATGTAATTAATTTTTAGTGGACTAAAATATTTGTGGCCCAAAATATCTATATAGGTTGATTTTAGCTGATTTTTTTATTGTGCAATATCAATACTCTAAAATTAACCTATTGGTTGGTATAAATAATCATTAATGGAATTTGGTATCTTTACTTAGTTGATTATTATTGCACTCAATTAGCATAAATGTATAATTTATTCTCAAATTGATTACTAAATGAATATCAAATGAATAAAAAATGAATCACTAATTGACCCAAAGTGATTGTACTCACGGTATTTTTGTCTTCTTGCTTTTACAAATACGTGTGCATCGAAAGCAACATATATATGATTCTCCTCTAGCTAGCGCAACTATTTGTTTTTTCCTGAAATTAGAAAATAAAATAAGGATTTTCATTCATTAATTATAATGATGATTTTCACATTCAATTTTATCGGTACGTTTATAAATGAGTTTAATTTTAATCCGCTGTGATGGTATGTAAAGTAATTTTACATAGACATTATTTAACCATGAATTAACACATCAGTAAAATTTTTTTAATTTAATCATTAACTAATTAAAAAGTTTCACAAATCAACGGATTTATATTAATAAACAATAATTTCACTTAAGTACATTTATATACATAACTAAATGAGTTTAATTTTAATATACTGTTAGTGTAAAGAAATATTACACAGACATTCAATCATAAATTGACATAACAGCAAAAATCTGTAACTTAACCACTCACTAACTAAAAAGTCACACAAATCGATGGATGTGATTAGCTGATAATGTAAAATTTTTTATACTGTCAGTACATCATAATTAAACTCTAACTAAATTATGATTATTTATTTGACCTCTTATAAGAATTCATAATTTTATTTGACTTTCACAACTATATATATAACAATGATTCACACGAAATAACAAACATAAAATGTCAATAATAATGTCTAATTTTGTGAAGAGTATTGCCATGCTATGGCTTATTTTGATGCCAATATGCATCAAAGGGAAAACACATGTGAGGATCACAAATACTTTGGAGGGCAATAATGTGGAGCTAACACTTCATTGCAAATCTAGAGATGATGATCTTGGAGAGCAACATCTTCGTACAAATCAAACCTTCGAATTTAGTTTCAATCCAAGTTGGTTTGTTACTACACAATTCTTCTGTTCTTTTCAATGGCAAAGCATTTGTCGATGGTTTGATATATATGTAGAGCCTAGGGATGTACACGTGTGCCAACATTGCAATTGGAATATATTGCAATCTGGTCCCTGTCGATTTGGGACTCCTAAGCAATCTAAGTGCTTTGCGTGGAATAAAGCTTGTTAAATGTTAATGATCTTTCTTCTTCTTATTATTATGGGAAATACTTTGGGCACAACAAAAATTCAGCCAAAACAGTCAACAAGTTGTGCATAACATATATAATATAAAATGCACAACATATAATATATGTAGTGCACAACGTATATCATCTATTGTGCACAACATATATCAAATATTGCAACATCATTTTTCTTTGCAACATGTTATATATGTTGTGCACATCATATGTTATATGGTGTGCACAACATGTAATATTCGTTGTGCAATTTATGTTATATACGTTGTGCACAATTTGTTGACTGTGTTGACTGTTTTTTTATTGTGCCTCTAGCATTGCTCTATTATTATATATGTAATAATAAGTTATGTTGAGATCAGAACTACTCAATGTTGATATTGCACGTAATAAAATTACCATTAGAATTAAGTTTTATTGGAGATTTACAATGTATATTCAAAAACAATAATGTTAAGTAAATAATGAAAAACCAGTCTATACAGCCAATGTGCCTATTTTGGCTTTGGTTTTGGTCCAAATAATCATTGAGATTGTAATGAGCTGAGTAATTATGACCCAAAATCACATTTATTGGCTGGTTGGGCTGATTTTATATTGTTCATTTAGTATCACCCATTGAAAAATTGTTCTTTTCACCTACATTTAGAAAATCAGACTGGATCGGACGGTTCATCCTCTCAAACATGCATAAGAAGAAAGATACTAAGTACTAACACAAAATATATAACGCTACCAAAACAATTTATGGGAATATTACATTACAAATTCAATCAAAGGTTACAACATCATATAATATGTCCAATCTTTCAAAATGAATGTTATGTACCCTGTTCAGCTTAGTATCTCGTCAATTCAACTTTTTTTTTTCTTTTTGGTTAATACACCATGCATTTGATGAACTCATGCAATCTCTTCCCTTTCGATTTTTCCTAATTTTTTTCTTCTCAACAAGATTAAGCATCACCTCGTCTAGAGCACAAGAGAAAACCTCATGATTATCCTCAAACAATAATCTTTGTCGTACATCAGAAATACGTCCATCAAGTATCTAATATATGCTATACATGATATGGAATGTGTGCTATTTGTATAGCACATGCACGTATAGCACACATCTCATATCATGTATAGCACACATTGGATACTTGATAGACGTATTTCTAATGTACGATAAATTAACATTATTGCTCATCAGACAAAGCCAAGGTGGACTTGTATGTCGTATACTTCTCAATATTATCAACCAACCCTTCAATTATGGGGTAAAATTATATGTACTGAACAAATATTTATAATAGCATTATTAACCATGTATATTTTTTAAATGGGCTTAATGATTTAGATCTAATTTTTTATTGTTAGTTATTTTTGCTGATATTTTATTGTATCTCTAGCAATGCTCTACTAACCAACCCTAAGTGGACTAATCCTTACATTGAAATAGTGAAAATACAATGATAGAAATAAATGTTGAACACTGCTATAAACATGCACGCCAAACATTTCTCTTTAATTATCATTTGAGGATCCGGAGATGGTTGGTAGATCACAATTGCACCATATTCAATTCTTTTTTATTTTTTTTTTCCCTAAGGTATCCATCGGAGCGATTTCGATGACTAATTCCTCGTCGATTTCTGCGTGCATCTCAAGGGTGGAAAGGCTGGCCAAGGTTCGCTCTACCCCCAGGATCGAATCCGGGACTAGATGTTTAAGCAACCCAAATCACTACCATTTGTGTTAGAGCCGCTAATTGCACCATATTCATGTCCAACCTCAAGGTTATCCAATCAAAGCTAGTTCCGTATTGGACTCATTCAAGACTTCAATGCAAAGGGCTCAATATTGGGCCTAGAAGACACCTCAAGCCCATATGGATATCATTTGGATCATGAGTATCCCAAAAAGATTAATGTCCAAAACTTTTCAAGTATCGGCCTTAAGCACTCGGGTCTCATTCAAATTGGCCATATTAATGCTCTTCAATGCTCCATTTGTTCAACTTTATTTGTCTTTTTAAAAAAAAAATTTATCTAATATTATTTGTCATTTTAAAATTTTAAGAAAATATTTACTATATTTTTTTTAATTTTACTCATATATATACTCTCTTATTTCTTATAATAATTATTGCACAGAAAATAATAAGAACAATTTTGTCATTGTATACTAACTCTTATATAAATTTGTGTATCTTAATTGCATTCTTAATAAGTGTACAATTCTCTATAACATCAAGCAACACTTCAACATTTCCAAACCAATTCGAATCCACTTCCTTGCCAAATGCTCATTGGGCCGTATTGGGCCTCTATGGGTCACGAACAAAATTCAATTAGTCAAATTACATTATGGCATTAAAAGAAAAATATATGATTGCCTCCTATACACATATTTATTTCTAAAATTGAAATTAGAAAATCAAATGAGGATTATTTTCATTCACTGTAATGATCTATTGCACATTCATTTTCCTTCTATACTTTCATAAAATTTTCATTGTAATGCATGCAATCACATGCATCAATTTTCTTAACTTGTAACTCATATAATATTTGCATTAAAGGGGAAAATTATAATAAATATAATTTCCTAGCTCTAACAAATATTTATTACTAGAATGAGTATTTACATTCATTTTCTTTCTACTTTTATGAATTAACAAACCATAATTTCATTTAAGTTGACAACTGGGGTAATTTTATTTAAGGAGTATTGTTATATATATATATATATAATGAAAAAACAGACAAATAAAATAACCAATATGTTATGCACAATAAGTATTATGTAATGTGCACAACATATATCACATGTTATGCACAACAATATTACATGTGGTAAAGAAATATGATGTTGCAATATATAATATATGTTGTGCACAATATGTCATATATGTTGTGTATAATATATAATATACATTGTACATATTACGTATTATATATTATGTACGATCTATTAGCTATTTTGGCTTATATTTTTATTGTGCATAAATATTTTCCCATATTTAAGTTTCATCACTACATATATAACAATGATTCACCCTGATTTAAAACAAACCAAAAAAAATTGAATATAAATGTCTCATTGTGTGAAGAGTATTCTCTTGATGTTATGGCTAGTTCTGATGCCACTATGCATCAAGGGGGAAAGGGTAGATGTGACAATCACAAACAATTTGAAGGACAATTTGGACCTAACACTTCATTGCAAATCAAAAGATGATGATCTTGGAGAGCACGTACTCCATATTGGTGGATCCTACGGATTCAGCTTCGGAACAAGGCCTATTTTTGGGTCAACATTATTCTTTTGTACATTTGTATGGGAAGGACAGTGTCGCAGGTTTGATATATACGATGAAGATAGGGATCTTAATAGGTGCAAATTTTGCAATTGGGTCATAACACAAAGTGGACCATATAGAATTGAATCTCCTACTCTCTCTGTCTACTTTCGATGGAGTCAAGTTCCATGTTGATTATTGATTTTCATTTTTATGTTTCTATACAATAATGGGAGTTTAGGATGGACTCAATAATTTTGCAGTTATCAAAATATTAATCTTTGGAACTCATGCCATTTATCAAAAATGATATTTTTTGGGTTTTCGATTGCGATTGTATTCGTATTTTTTAAGGGAAAATACTTGGACACAACAAAAAATCAGCGCATAACATATATAATATAAATTGCACAACGAATATTACATGTTGTGTACGCCATATTTCACATTATGTGCACAACATATATCTTATGTTGCAGCATCATCTTTCTTTGCAAAATGTAATATATGTTGTGCATATCATATGATATATGACGTGCATGCACAACATGTAATATTCATTGTGCAAATTATATTATATATATTGTGCACAACTTATTGACTATTTTGGCTTGTTTTTTATTGTAACTCAAGCAATGCTCTTAAAAAAGCAATATACCTCAAGCAATGCTAATATTACTATTGGTCAACGGGTCAAAGACTAATTCATTGCATTGCACAACTTCATTTAAAAATTTATGAGTTGGTCAACAGGTCAATATATTTTTATTTGTTCAAGAGTGTTTTATTGTTATGTCTTTTTGTGGTGCAACTATTACTATTGGTCTCACAAACACTTTGAGTAGGAATTTAATTTGGATTTGACATGTTTTCATTCAAATAAAATTAATTTTTCTTACTTCAAAGAAAATATATTTTCTCTTTTAACAAATATTTATTTCCGAAATGAGAAAAGATAACGAGTATTTTAATTCGTAGTAATAATGAATTTCAGATTCATTTTCCTTCTACTTTTAGAAATTACACTAATACTATGCTAGCGTTTATTTTCAATGACTCTAGAGTTAAAGTCAAGAGAGTCATAGAGTCAGTGTCATAGGAATTAGAGTTACAATAACTCCAAAATTAACTCTGAATACATCCTCACATATTTGTGTCTCTCTTCCAGTAATTAATGACTATCTTCCAATACACAATGACTCTAAAATTGGAGTAAATAAAAAATTGACAATTTTTATTTGACTTTCAAGAATCAAGACTATATATATATAACAATGACTCACACTAAAAAAATATGAACCAATACCCAATAGAAATACAACATATAATAATTATGTCTCCTTTCATCATCAAAACCACCTTGTTATGCCTTTTTTTGATGCCATTATGCATCAATGGAGAAACACATGTGAGGATAAACAATACTTTGGATGGCAATTTGGATCTAACACTTCACTGCAAATCAAAAGATGATGATCTTGGGGCACAACATCTTCGTACTAATGAAATGTATGAATTTAAATTCTATCCAAGGTGGTATGGTGAGACACTATTCTTTTGTACTTTTCGATGGCAAAATATTTGTCATTGGTTTGATATATATAAAGAGCTTAGAGATATTCATGAGTGCCCTTATGATTGCAATTGGGTTATACGTCAATCTGGACCATGTAGGGTTTCATATTATGGGACTCTTAGTTGCTTTCCATGGAATCAAGATGTGTGTTGATCTTGTAATCAAATTCCTTATATGTTGGATAAGAAGAATAATATGTGTTTGGCATTTCAATTTTGATACATGTTATAAAATTATTTTACATAGTCATTCAATTAGAATGTATTCTTTGTATGAGTATGATTTTTAGCTAGTGGTGGTAGATTTTGTTTTTTTCCCGATTATTACCGATTGTTCCAAAAACATAAAGGAAACCATGGAGCAGAACCAACATACAATATCAATTGGCACAAGTGGTAAGCGGTTTGTTGTCCCTTAAGCAAGGTCTCGGGTTCGAGCCTTGTGGATGGAAAAAATCCTTGCTGGGAGCCTCACCTGTCATTCCCAGGTACGCGACCCGGGGCGACGGATTAGTCGGGACGAAGCTCCGGACACCGTGGGCAACCTAAAAAAAGAACCAACATACAATAGCATACCCAGCCCCAACCAAGATGGTGACACCGGGAAGCTTAGCAGCAAAACATAAAACAAATTAAGCCCCTCTCTATCGGTACGCCGACTGGACACCCAAGAATGAAAAAAAATTATTTAATATCATAATTAATAATATATATAGCCTTACATTTCTAATATGTATAAAAAATACATGTAATTTCATATTTTAAAATTTATAATCTTTTGTTTTTATAGTGTATCTAAAAATAGTGAAATCTCACAATTTAAAATTTGAGAGATTTCACTATATTTCAAATTTTTATATATATAAAAAAATATAGTGAAATCTCTCAAATTTTAAAGTATATAATTAACCTTCACCTTCTACTATGTATAAAAATAATTATGTAATTCCATAACTCAAAGTCTATAGTCTTTAGTTTTATACTCCATGAAAATATTATTTAACATAATAATTAAAAGAATATTGCCTTAAATTTTTACTATGTGTAAGGAAACAATGTAATTTCATATTTTAAAGTTTAGAGTATTTTTATTTTATAGTATATCTAAAAAAATAGTGAAATATCATATTTTAAAATATATAATATTCAATTTTTATAATATGTAAAAAATCACGTTATTCAATATTTTAATGACTATAATCTTTAATTTTATTCTCCAAAACAAATTATTTAATGTAATTATTAAAATTATATTGCCTTCAATTTCTATTATGTAAGAGAAAATAATATATCTTTTGCTTTTATACTATATCTAAAGAAATAGTGAAATCTCATATTTTAAAGTATATAACTTTTAATTTCTACTACATATATAAAATCAGGTAATTCAATACTTTAAAAATTGTAATCTTTAGTTTTATTCTTCGTGAAAAAAAATCATCTACTATCATAGATAATAGTATATGGCCTTCAATTACTATGATATATGATCAGTACAATTAATATGATTTATATTTATAATTTTGTATCTATATGTATAAATTTTTATCTAACTAAATAATTAGCTTAGCAATATTAATTTTATTGAGTTAAAAATTTAAAATTTAAATTTTTATAATTGAATTATGTATTTTCTTTGTCATTAACAATTATGTACATCGCACGGATAATTCACTAGTTGAATTAGTCAAATCACACGTTGGCATTAAAAGAAAAATATATAATTGCCTTCTACAAATATTTATTTCTAAAATTAAAATTAGAAAATCAAATGAGTATTATTTTCATTTATTGTAATGATCAATTGCACATTCATTTTCCTTCTATATATACTTTCATAAAATTTTAATTGCAATCATATGCATAAATTTTCTTAGCTTTTAAGACACTATTATTTGAAAGAATGCTTGACCGCTTATACCAATTGATAATTTCAAGACTAGTTTTTTTGGTATATAATATTTGCATTAAAGGGAAAAATTATAATAAATATATTAATTTCCTCTAACAAATATTTATTTCTAAAAATGATTATTTACATTAATTTTCTTTCTACTTTTATAAATTAACAAACGATGTTTCCATCTAAGTTTCAACATACACTACATATATAAAAATATAAATATGAGTAATGCTACATGTATACTATAAAATCCGTCACATGTACAATAATCCAACTTTTGTTACTATAGGTTAATATAACATTTTTAAAAGTTAAATTACTAGTTTCAAAATGTTGGATTATTACATATATGGTATCTAATGATGACTGATTTTATGGTGTATACAAAGTATTTCACTGTAAATATTGCTCCTATCTAATTTAATTATAGTAGCAATTAAGCTTAGGTAGCAATAATAATGTCTCATTGTGTGAAGAGTGTTCTCTTGATGTTATGGCTTGTTCTTATGCCACTATGCATCAATTGTAAAAGGGTACATGTGAACATCACAAACAATTTGGAGTACAATTTGGACCTAACACTTCATTGCAAATCAAAAGATGATGATCTTGGAGAGCACATACTTCATTTTGGTGAATCTTATGGATTTAGCTTCGGAGCAAGGCTTATTTTTGGGTCAACCTTGTTCTTTTGTAGATTTCTATGGGAAGATCAGTGTCGTAGGTTTGATATATACGATGGAGATAGGGATCTTGCTAAGTGCAAATTTTGCAATTGGGTCATAACACAAAGTGGGCCATATAGAATTGAATCTCCTTCTACTACTGACTATTATCAATGGAGTCAAGTTCCATGTTGAATGATGATTTTCATTTTATGTTGATCCATATTGTATTCAAGGAATTCCCATTGGAATGAAGTTTAGTTTAATGGAAATTTATGAGTATGTTTGGTGTTGCATTGGTTTTATGTTAGAATTGATTTTAGGTAAACTTTAGATAAATGTGTCATCGATCTTATTGGATCTCATATTCAGATTATGCACGTGATTATATTCTTGTTAAATGCAATCAATAATCCTCAACATATTTTGATTCTATAGAAAAAAAATAGTGCTAGATAAGAATTTAATTTTAAAATTACACTACAATAGTAATAATGATTATTTTTAACGTATAATTGTCGAAAAAGTTTAATAAAAGTATAATAAAAATATATATATATTGATATTTATTGGCCGTTGAAAATAGTTATAAAATATTTTTTTGATAATAATAATTGAAAATACTCATAAACTAATTTTAAGTATTTTCGACGACCACTAATTATCAATATTATATTATTTTTATTGACAATTCTTTGATTATTGACACATTATTTAATGTTAAAAATATTATTTTTCTAGTAGTGTTACTCTACTATTTTTAGGGTTAGTATTATTAATTTATTATTGAACTAGCTTATAGCTATTGATGGCTAACTAATGAAAAAAAATAATGACCCTAATCACTTATATATACGAGTAACTTTTAAAGGGAAATTTTGCTAAAACTTTTTACTAATATTTAAAAAGTATTAGTTAAATATAAAAAGTGTCACTAAAATTTTAAAGGCTACACTAAAAATAATTAAATTATCAAAGATTGGTGTAAGAAATCAAACTGTAGGCAATTATCATTCAACTTCTTTGTTTCAAATTTTAATACGAATTTATTTATTTACTTTGCTGATTTGTTCTTGTTCTTGTTACATCTTAATTTCGCACGTTGATAAAATAGTTACAATACATATTGAAAATAAAATAATAATTCATGTAAATTTGGATCTAAACACTTTGGATGGCAATTTGGATCTAACACTTCATTGCGAATCAAAAGATGATGATCTTGGGGCACAACATCTTCGTACTAATGAAATGTATGAATTTAAATTCTATCCAAGGTGGTATGGTGAGACGCTATTCTTTTGTACTTTTCGATGGCAAAATATTTGTCATTATTGGTTTGATATATATAAAGAGCTTAGAGATATTCATGAGTGCCCTTATGATTGCAATTGGGTTATACGTCAATCTGGACCATGTAGGGTTTCATATTATGGGACTCTTAGTTGCTTTCCATGGAATAAAGATGTGTGTTATTGATCTTGTAATCAAGTTCCTATGTTGGATAAGAAGAATAATATGTGTTTGGCATTTCAATTTTGATGCAGTGACGATGTTATAAAATTATTTTACATAGTCATTCAGTTACAATGCATTTTTTGTATGATTTTTAACTAGTCGTGGATCTTTATTTTATAATATAACAACCTTAAAAATAGTAAAATTTCTTCAATTTCTACTCTATGTGAAAAATTCATATAATTCAATATTTTATAGGATATAGTCTTTAATTTATTGTATAATTAAAAAAATAGTGAAATCTCACTTTTTAAATTATATAGCTTTCACTTTTTACTATATGTGAAAAATTTATGTGCTTCAAAATTTTATAGACTATAGTCTTTATTTTATAGTATAAAAAATAGTGAAATCTAACTTTTTAAACTATATAGCCTTCAATTTCTACTATAAGTGAAAAATTCATGTGGTTCAATATTTTATAGGCAATAGTCTTTATTTAATAGTATAACCTAAAAAATAGTGAAATCTCACTTTTTAAAGTATATAGCCTTGTCACGACCCAACTCGGATTCGTGACCGGCACATGGGACACCGAGTCCCATGTCAGCCTTAACCTGTTTTCCACACAACGATTCAGCTAAACAACAACAACCACAACTACTTTAACATGCACACATCACATAAAATCCTGCTTAACTCAGAAGTCAACATAAATACACAAGTCTTAATTAGACTACAACACATACATATAACTTAGATCATCCTGTTTGTAATCTTATGGAGCATACTACAGAGACAAATAGACAATAACATAACGCCTCTAAACACTGAGTCTCACCAAAGCTAAGAGTTTGGAGGAACAGAAGGACTCGCCTCCGAATCTGCACCTGAATCTGAAAATGTTTTGTATGAATGAGTGAGTTATACGCTCAGTGAATAAACAGGTTATAAGCAGTGTATAAAGCATATAACAATGCAAAGCAGTCACAACATAAACCAATAACATATATGTATCGATTTCATCGTTCTTATACAGTCGCTTTCTCTTGGTAGCTTTTAACCTATGAACACCTGGAATTCGGCCCCGACTCATGTTCATAGGAAGTATGGATGTCCCGCGAGCTATGCCCCTCATCAGACACCATACTGAGAAACCCCGCGAGTTATGCCCCTCACATCAGGTTTCTCATTTACGACCCCGCGAGCTATGCCCCTCCTCATGTCGTTTTATCATCTCTTAATTCCTTCAATTTTTATCTTATTTAGCGCTGTTAGTGGCACATATCATTCATAATCACAGCATAAGTAATTCATCATCATCTTCACAACATTTACATAGCACTCATGCATCATCGTTTCATCATCACATGTCATTAATACAACGACATTAAATCATCCTCATGTCATAATCATATTATCATCATATCATTATTATATTATTACATAAAACAAAGTAATTTCTAGATTCTCACACATCCAATCTCATCCAATACCAAATTATCATCATAAACACTCAAGTGTCAAGTTTTCGGGTAGTGGTGAACGAGGGGAAATGGAGGTATAACTTAAACACGTGAAAGCAATGAATTAAAATCATAAAAATGAGATTTTTACACTGTGTAATCGATTACAGACTCACTGTAATCGATTACAGCCTTTAAAATATGATTTTTGTGAATTTTTGCACTGTGTAATCGATTACAGACAGCACCAATAGCGATTTTCTGCGAAAAATAACGCGAAAAACTTCCCCAAATCCACTTTTTCACCACAACTCATCCAAATCAAACATAACCAACATGCAATATCAATCATATATCAACCAATCTCAGTCCCTATCAACTATCATAGCAAGAAATTCATAATATCAATCAAAATCATACATAAACAAAAAATAACCCATTACTCACAAATTACTCCAATGAGCTCCAAGACAACACCCGGAGCTAGGATGAGCTACCCGGAGCTTCCCTAGTTGGTTGACACCCCACAATATACTAGATGAGCAATGCTAACTTGAATCTTGAATATTGATGGGGTTTTGGTGAAGATTAGAGAGTGAGAGAGGAGATGAGGGAGAAGATGAAGAAAGAGAAGTGAGAGGGAGAGAGTTACGGGAATGGAATGAGGGGGAGGGAAGAAAAGAAAGGAAAGAAGAAAAAGGGGTGGGGAGGTGGGGGCCCACTTGGCACTATCTTCCCGGTGCACCGTGATCTCTTACTCAAACTAACTCAGATAACCCGAGGTATTACAAGCCTTCAATTTCTACTATATGTGAAAATTTAAATAATTCAATATTTTATAGGTTATAGTCTTTATTTTATAGTATAACCTAAATTTTAGTGAAATTTCACTTTTTAAAGTATATAGCCTTCAATTTCTACTATATGTGAAAAATTCATATAATTCAATATTTTATAGGCTATAGTCTTTATTTTATAGTATAACATAAAAAATAGTGAAATCTCACTTTTTAAAGTATATATAGCCTTCAATTTCTAGTATATGTGAAAAATTGATGTGGTTAAATATTTTATAGGCTATAGTCTTTATTTTATATAGTATATAACCTAAAAAATAGTGAATTCTCACTTTTTAAAGTATATAGCCTTCAATTTCAACAATATGTGAAAAATTCATGTGGATCAATATTTTAAAAGGCTATTGTCTTTATTTTATAGTATAACCTAAAAAAATCGTGAAATCTCACTTTTTAAATTATATAGCCTTCACTTTCTAGTATATGTGAAAAATTTATGTTGTTGAATATTTTATAGGCTATAGTCTTTATTTTATAGTATAACCTAAAAAATAGTGAAATTTCACTTTTCAAAGTATATAGCCTTCAATTTCTAGTATATTTGAAAAATTAATGTGATTCAATATTTTATTGGCTATAGTCTTTATTTTATAGTAGAACCTAAAAAATAGTGAAATATCACTTTTTAAACTATATAGCCCTCAATTTCTACTATATGTAAAAAATTCACGTGTGGTTCAATGTTTTATAGACTATAGTCTTTATTTTATAGTATAACCTAAAAAATAGTGAAATCTCAATTTTTAAAGTATATAGCCTTCAATTTCTACTATATGTATATGAAAAATTCATATGGTTCAATAATTTATAGGTTATAGTCTTTATATTATAGTATAACCTAAAAAATAGTGAAATCTCACTTTTTAAAGTATATACCCTTCAATTTCTACTATATGTGAAAAATTCATGTGGTTCAATATTTTATAGGCTATAGTCTTTATTTTATAGTGTAACCTATATAAAATAGCGAAATTCACTTTTTAAAGTATATAGCCTTCAACTTTTACTATAAGTGAAAAATTCATGTGGTTCAATATTTTATAGGTTATAAACTTTATTTTATAGTATAACCTTTAAAAAAATGAAATCTCATTTTCTAAAATAGATAGCCTTCAATTTCTACTATATGTGAAGAATTTTTTTATTCAATATTTTATATGATATAGTCTTTATTTTATAGTACAGCCTAAAATATATAGTAATCTCACTTTTTAAAGTATACCACCTTCAATTTCTAATATATGTGAAGAATTAATGTGATTCAATATTTTGTAGACTATAGTCTTTATTTTATAGTATAACCTAAAAAATAGTGAAATCTCACTTTTTAAAGTATATAGCTTTTAATTTCTACTATACGTGAAAATTTTATATTATTCAATATTGTATATGTTATAGTCTTTATTTTATAATATAACAAAAAAAAATAGTGAAATCTCACTTTTTAAAGTATAAAGCCTTCAATTTTTACAATATGTGAAAATTTCACTTGGTTCAACATTTTATAGGCTATAGTATTTATTTTATAGTATAACCTAAAAAATAGTGAAATCTCACTTTTTAAAGTATAAAGCCTTCAATTTTAGTGGGTGATTTTGTCAGCGACAAAATTTTTTGAGGGTCAAATTGGTACTTCACCCTTAAAATGATATAGCCTTTAATTTTTACTGTGCGTTAAAAAATAATGTAATTCCATATTTTTAAAGTCTATAGTTTTTAATCTCTTATAATATATCTAAAAAATAGTGAAATCTCAAATTTTAAAGTATATATATCCTTCACTTTCTATTATATGTTAAAAATCATGTAATTCAACATTTTGAAGAATAAATTATTTAGTATAATTATACTCCATGAAAAAATTATGTAATATAATATTTTAAATTACATACCCTTCAATTTATAATATGTGTAAAAAAATCATGTAATTCCATATTAAAGTCTATAATAGTTTTCTTTTATAGTGTATTTAAAAAATAGTAAAATTTCATATTTTAAAGTATATAGCATTTAATTTCTATTATATGTAAAAAATAATGTAATTCAATAGTTTAAAGACTATAGTCTTTAATTTTAATCTCCATGAAAAAAAATTATTTAATATCATAACTAATAGTGTATAGCCTTCAATTTTTAGTATATATGTGTAAAAAAGTTATATAATTCCTTATTTTAAAGTCTATACTCTTTTGCTTAGTCTATCTAAAAAAAATAGTAAAATCTCACATTTTATAGTATATAGCCTTCAATTTCTACTATATGTAAAAAAATCATATAATTCCATAATTCAAAGTCTATAGTCTTTAATTTTATACTCCCATGAAAAAATTATGTAAATTATAATTAAAAGTATATAGTCTTCAATTTCTACTTTGTTAAAAAATCATGTAATTCCATATTTTAAAGTCTATAGTATTTTTATTTTATAATATATATATCTAAATGAACGCAAATACAAAATCACTTCGCATATTTGTTATATGATATATAATTCAATGCACGATCTATTTACAAAATTAATATAATTTCAAAAGAACATATTATTCATGTTATGTGATAAGTAGTTCTTAATTAGACACTCCACCAAAATTTTATTTCAGATTTATTTGCATTCATTAATGTAAGAATAATTTTATCATGTATTTTTTATTTGTTATATTTGCAAAATAAATTTTATAAATAACATATTTTCATTTATTCATTTTTATATAAATATTTGTATTTCATTAATTGTTTAACATTTTAAACATAAAATTCCGTATAATCTCGTGTATTACACGTGTATAAAATTAGTAGTTAATAACTATAATTGATTGCAAATAATTTCATTTTAATTAGTAATTTTTTAAAATTTATTTATTTAACCATAAAAATATTTCACATTAAAAATGTCTATTTAGTACATATACTAATTATAAAATTAAATATAATTTTATTGGAGTTGATTATTCTTATTTGACTATCAATAATGAGTTCTATTTTTTATTAAATCATATATATTAATTTTTAATTAAATTAGATATAGTTTCAAGGAATAAAATTTGAAGTATAATTGAAATAAATAAATATATTTTGAAATAATTAGATTACATTTTGTTTATATTATTATTTAAAAATACATATCATAATATATGATCACTACAATTAATATGATTTATATTTATAATTTTTTTGTATCTATATGTATAAATTTGTATCTAACTAAATAATTAGCTTAGCAATATTATTTTTATTGATTTAAAAATTTAAAATTTTAATTTTTATAATTGAATTATGTATTTTCTTTAT
Source organism: Aeschynomene evenia (assembly GCA_013621005.1). Taxonomy (NCBI): domain Eukaryota; kingdom Viridiplantae; phylum Streptophyta; class Magnoliopsida; order Fabales; family Fabaceae; genus Aeschynomene; species Aeschynomene evenia. The sequence continues at coordinate 33,777,604 of CM024268.1, read as the reverse complement.
TATTAACAATTTTGTATATCGCACGGATAATTGACTAGTAAAATTAGTCAAATTACGCGTTGGCATTAAAACAAAAATATATAATTACCTCCTACAAATATTTATTTCTAAAATTAAAATTAGAAAATCAAATGAGTATTATTTTCATTCATTGTAATGATCCATTGCACATTCATTTTCCTTCTATATATACTTTCATAAAATTTTCATTGCAATGCGCGCGTGCATGCAATCATATGCTTCAATTTTCTTAGCTTTTAAGACACTATTAATTATTTGAAAGAATGCTTGACCGCTTATACCAATTAATAATTTCATTTGACTCTCAAGAGTTCTTTTTTGGTATATAATATTTGCATTAAAGGGAAAAATCATAATAAATATATTAATTTCCTCTAACAAATATTTATTTCTAAAAATGATTATTTACATTAATTTTCTTTCTACTTTTATAAATTAACAAACGATATTTTCATTTAAGTTTCAACATATATACACTACATATATAACAATATAAATATAAATAATGCTACATGTACACTATAAAATCAGTCACCATGTGTAATAATCCAACATTTTAAAATTAATAATTCAACATTTATTATTATATATTAATCTAATATTTTTAAAAGTTGGATTACTAGTTTTAAAATATTAGATTATTATACATGGTAGCTGATAGTGGCTGATTTTGTGATGTACACAAAATATTTCTCTATAAATATTACTCCTATATATCTAATTTAATTATAGTAGCTATAGCTTAGGTAGCAATAATGTCTCATTGTGTGAAAAGTGTTCTCTTGATGTTATGGCTTGTTCTTATGCCACTATGCATCAATTGTTTAAGGGTACATGTGAACATCACAAACAATTTGGAGTACAATTTGGACCTAACACTTCATTGCAAATCAAAAGATGATGATCTTGGAGAGCATATACTCCATTTTGGTGGATCCTATGAATTTAGCTTCGGAACAAGGCTTTTTTTTGCGGCAACCTTGTTCTTTTGTAGATTTTCATGGGAAGATCAGTGTCATAGGTTTGATATATACGATGGAGATAGGGATATTGATGAGTGCAAATTTTGCAATTGGGGCATAACACAAAGTGGGCCATATAGAATTGAATCTCCTTCTACTACTGACTACTATCAATGGAGTAAAGTTCCATGTTGAATGGTGATTTTCATTTTATGTTGTAATCAAATATATAATTCCCATTGGAATGAAGTTTAATTTAATGGAAATTTATGAGTTTGTTTGGTGTTGTTGGAATTGATTTATTTTAAGTAAATTTTGAGATAAATGTGTCATCTTATTGGATCTTGTATTTCTAATGGGATAATATTTGTTGTACAACATAAATACGTCTAACTGTAGCAAACGTTCCTATGATATCAAACTGTAGGCAATTATCATTCAATTTCTTTGTTTCAAATTTCAATACAATTTTGCAATAATATCTTCCAATACAAATTTATTTATTTACTTTGCTGATTTGTTCTTGTTCTTGTTACATCTTAATTTCGCACGTTGATAAAATAGTTACAATATATATTGAAAATAAAATAATAATTCATGCTATATATATTAAATCTCAATTTTCATTGCATTTATATTTTTTCTTGAAACTAAATTAGTCAAATCACACGTTTTTGCATTAAAAGGAAAAACATATAATTCCCCTCCTACACATTTATTTCTAAAATTATAAAATCAAATTAAATGAGTATTATTTTCATTCATTGTAATAGTGACCAATATAATGGATGACACACACTTTCATTCACCTTCTACTTTAATTTCATAATAATAAAATTTTCATGGTAGCTAGTGCATTCATATGCATAAATTTTCTGAACTTTTAGAAAAAAATATTTGAAAGAAACAACAAACCTATTATATATATAACAATGATTCACACACTCTAAAAAGAACTTTATTTTGACATTTTTTTATCAATAATGTTTGTTATACAATAGAAATACATTCAACTATTATTCAACGTATGCTATATACTATACGTAATGTGTGTCATATGTATAACATGTTACAAATGATTAGAGTGAGATGCTAAACGTACAATAAAAAACCAGCCAATAATAAATGAGATTTTGAGTTATAATTACTTAGCCCATTACAATTTCAATGATGATTTGGACCAAAATCAAAATTAAAATGGACTCATTGGTTATATTGGCTAGTTTTTCATTGTACATATAGCATGATTGTTTTACTATTGTGAGAGAGGGAGAGATAAGTTAGTTTTAAGTGGGTTGAACGAAAAAACTCTTATTTAGTTAATTTTGACTAAGTTCTAATTGAGTAGATATAAGATATGTTGTTATTATTATGTGGTACGTACAAACAAGATGGGAGTTGAAAATTATCATTCCACTTGTATTGTAATAAAATTCACATTTGAATAATTAAGTTTTGATAATGGTTTATGAATTATGATGATTATATAATATATTTATTGGTTAATCTTAATTTGTCATGTCTTTTATATTTCAAGTACCGTACCATGCATGTTTTATGGTATTTGGTACGAACATTATATTGTGCCTCTAAAGATTGGAATGCAAATAAATTAAAGAAATATTATGAGGCCTTTATGCATAAAAAATTATATATTGCTTATTAGACTAGTTTTTAAAATATTAAATTACTTAATTTTTAGAACCAGGTAAAAATTGAAAGTTATAGACTTTAAAAAGTGAGATATAATTTTTTTTCTAGAAACACTATAAAAGTAAACTCTACAATATTTAAAATATTGAATTACATAATCTTGAGAACTAGGTATAAATTGAAGGCTATAGATTTTAAAAGTGAAATTTTACTATTTAATTTTTCTAGAAACACTATAAAAGTAAAGACTATAATCTTTAAAATACTAAATTACTTAATTTTTAGAACTAGGTAGAAATTGAAGCCTATAAACTATAAAAAGTGATATTTCACTATTTTTCTACAAATACTGTAAAAGTAAAGACTATAGTTTTAAAAAGATTGAATTACATAATTTTTAGAACTAGGTAAAAATTGAAGGCTATATACAATAAAAAGTGAGATATCACTATTTTTCTAGAAACACTATAAAAGTAAAGTTATAGTCTTCAAAATATTGAATTGCATAATTTTTAGAGCTAGGTAGAAATTGAAGGTTATAAACTTTAAAAAGTGTGATTTTATTATTTTTCTAAAAACACTATAAAAGTAAAGACTATAATCTTTAAAATATTGAATTACTTAATTTTTAGAACTAGGTAGAAATTGAAGGCTATAGACTATAAAAAGTGAGATTTAACTATTTTTCTAGAAATACTATAAAAGTAAAGACTATAGTCTTAAAAATATTGAATTACATAATTTTTAGAACTAGGTAAAAATTGAAGGCTATAGAATTTAAAAAGTAAGATTCCACTATTTCTCTACAAACAATATAAAAGTAAAGATTATAGTCTTTAAAATTTTGAATAACATAATTTTTAGAACTATATATGTACAAATTGAAGGCTATAAATTTTAAAAAGTGAGATTTCACCGTTTTTCTAAAATCACTATAAAAGTTTTTTTTTAATATATAAACGTATATATATTTTATCTCTTTTATTGTATTACTGAGTTTGACTCCACACATATATATAGCATTATTGTTTTTTCTATCATCAATATTTTCTCATAGTGAATATCTTTCTTTTTGCTAATTAATTCGCATCGACACAGAAATATATAAATCATAACACTGTACTCAAGATATTATCTACAGAATTTTATGCTCAAGTGCATTCAATACATACGTAAAATTGTAATTTTATACAGTATATAGAATGAATAATTCAGCATATTAAATAAAAATAAAAATATCTTGCATTAAAATAGAAAAATGTTAATTACAATATTTAAATTAAAAAAAATATGCGAATATGCTTAGACGAAGTTTTGAATTTTATTTTATTTAGTTAAAGATTTAATGGCTTTGTTTAACCATTTTTATCAAATTTTATTTCTGCCATAAAATCGTGTCTCTTTTAAGAAATTGAATTAAAACAAAATCATTGGTGAAATAAAAAACTTGCTAAGAATTGAAATTATGTATGTTTTAATTTCTTACTTCAAAGGCACTTTGCATTGACCGTAATAGATTACACACTCCATTTCCCTTCTCTAATTTATGAATATACGTTCATGCCCATATAATAATTTTCTTCTGCTTAATTAGTCAAAATTAAAAAATAAAATAATGTGATTTTTTAAAGTTTTTAAGTGACTTTGAGATTAAGATGTCCAATCAATTACTACCACATAAAAAAAAAATTGTTGTTTTTTAGTTAAAGTATATGAAAGTTAAATATTTCCTTTTTTTTTTTTAATTGTCCAATTTTAAATGCGCATTGTAATTAGATATAATAATATGTATAGTCTTATTAAAGTTAAAAAAAATATCTATTTTACTAAATTACCAATTTACTAAATTTTTCATCTTATTTATACTTCTTTGTTATTAAATAAGGGTAAAAGGAGAAGAAATAATAAAGTTTGTCTTAAATTTTGAAATTGATAAGTAAAAAAAAACATGCATCTCTAAATTGGACAATTAAAAAAAAATGGAGGGAGTATTTTTACTTACATGAAAGCACCTAATTATGTCAATAAAAAAAACTATTTTACAACTATTTATATAGGTAAATATTTGGTGTACAATAAAAAATCATTCAAAACTACCAACATGTTATACATAACGTATATTACATGTTGATGAACACACCATATATCATCTGTTATACACAACACATATCACATGTTATAATATCATATTTCTTTACAATATGTAATATTTGTTATGTATATCAATGTACATGACATATGATATATATACGTTGTACATACTATATATATATATATATATTATGTTTTATACGGTATACACTAACTTATTTGATTGATTTTTGGTGGTACATTTATATATTTATATATGGCCATATATATATCCACATATTCCCCTTTCTCGAGGTATATTCCCTATCTCAAGACTCTATATATATAACATACACATAGTTCGTTTCATCCTAAATCTATATAGAAGTGAACAATTCCAAAGTATAGTAGCAACATATATACAACAACAATAATAATAATGTCTCTTTTTGGTCGAAACATTCTCATGCCATCATGGGTCGTTCTTGTCATCTTCATGATGGTTATTACTTTGTGGCCATCAATCACCAATGCAAAAACACACGTACATGTGAGGAATGCATTGGAGGGAGATAATTTGAACCTAACACTTCATTGCAAATCCAAGGATGATGATCTTGGAGTACATGTTCTTCCATTTGGCCATGAATATGAGTTCATTTTCGGGCCAAGCATTCTTGGGAACACACTATTTTTCTGCTCTTTTCGGTGGGAAAATGAGTGTCATTGGTTTGATATATATGTGCAAGGAAGGGATGATTCTAAGTGCAAAGATTGTTTTTGGAAGATTACAAAATCTCAACCTTGTAGGGTTGCATCATTATATGATGCTAAGTGCTATCCATGGAATAAAGATACATGTTAATTAGTTATTGAAATATATATATATATATATCTTCGTATATTAAATATTGTTCTAGTAATAATGTTATTCGATCAATTGAAATGATTTTTTTTTTGGTTGTGATATGATTGATTATATTGATGTTATCTACTAAACTATATATATCTCTCTCTACTCTATTGTTAGTCATTTTATTCTTTAGATAAATATTTAGATAGCAATAAAAAATAAACAAAAAAAATTAACATATCATACATAATATATAATATAATATAATATAAACAGTGTATAATACGTGTTATGCACATTATATATCACCTTATGTGTATAACACATTTTAAGTTCACACTTCAATTGGCTAATATATCTTTGGAGTTGTAACATGTTTAGATGTGAAGTTTTATGTCTAATAAATAACAAATAAAAATATCTCCTTGCATTTTGTTGGGAAATATTTGTTGTACAAATAGAAATACTATCCAATAAATATTCAATATTAGCTATATACATAATGTGTGACATATGTAATAAAAAATGCACTCACTAAATCAATGGATATATAGCTGACAGTGTAAAAGTTTTTATATTGTCAGTGCATTATTATAATTAAACTATATATATATATATATTTTTTTTTTTTTTAATTTTGACAAAATATTATAAGTAGCAGCTACTATAAGTGTATTTGCTCTATTTTTTGGTTGAAATTTGTTAAACATAATGAATTTTTTAAGAATCACACGTGAATATATATTCTTTTTCTTGGAATTATTTTGTCGATCAATGAACATTAAAGTGGTGATTTATTAAACAAGCTATATATATTCAATAAAAATACCATTCAACGTATATTCAATGTAGAAAAAGAAGTCTATCATGTACATTTATTACACTCAAAATAATTATATAATGCACATAAACATTATGCAAATTTTACACATATTTTTGTTTGCATTGCACATACTTTTTTTTTTATCAATATTATACATAATTTTTAGTATTTGTTATTAAAATTAATTACGAATTATAAAAATATGTTCATTTCTCTAAATAAATATGTGTAATCTTTTAAAATTTTATATGTGATATATAATAAAATTTTTATGCAATTTTAATAATTTTTTTGTGCGCATAATTATTCGTGTGAAATTTACTCATATGGATTCCGCGCAATGTATACGAGGTACGTTGGATGTACCATGAATGATATTTACAATTTTTTTGGTAAATATAATATTTGTTTTAAAAGTTATATTTCTGCTTATTAGAGGGTATAATTAAGAGTTTAATTTCAATCATACGTATAATTTTACACAAATGTTCAATTATAGATTGACACATAAACAAAAGTCTACAACTTAATCACCTACTAATTAAAAAATTTTACCAAATCAACGATATGATTGACTGATAGTATAAAATCTTTTATACTATCAATGTATTATAATTAAACTCATATAATTAATCATCAAAATTCAAAACAACATGAATTTTATAGTTAACAATCCAAACACACCTTAGGCTAAAATACATATATATTAAGAGAGAGAAAGTTAATTCAATGTATACATCGGGTGGAAAAAAAATCTCCATTTACACTTATAATAGACCGACACATATTGTGCCGTTTTATATAATGCATAAAATTGCACACTATGCGCTGATTTATGCATTAGTATATAAAATGACATAGTATGTGCCGGTTTACGTAACCCGGTATATCGTGTGCCGTTTTATGTATCCTACGTTTATAAATCAAGTGCACTCGTGCATTTTTAACTACACTCTCATATGTTGAAATGTGAGATTTCATAAAAAAAATTTATATTATAAAATAAAGATTATAAACTATAAAATATTGAATCACGTAAATTTTCTACATATTGTAAAAATTGAATGCCATATACTTTAAAATTTGTTATTTCACAATTTTTTTAAATAGACTATAAAATAATTAAAGAATATAGCCTTTAGAATATTGAAAAACCTTGATTTTTTACATGTCGTAGAAATTGAAGGCTACATGCTTTAAAAAGTGAGATGTCACAATTTTTTTGGGTTGTATAATAAAATAAAGACTATAGCCTATAAAATATTGAATCACATTAATTTTTCACAGATAATATAAATTGAAGATCGTATACATTAAAATATCTAATTTAACATTTGTAATTATTGTATTATAAAATAAAGTCAAAAGCCTATAGAATATTAAATCACATGAATTTTTTACATACAGTAGAAATTTAAGGCTATATACTTTAAAATATGAGATTTCATAATTTTTTTGGTTGTACTATAAAATAAATGCTATAGTCTATAAAATATTGAATCACATGAATTCTTCATCACATGTAGTAGAATTTGAAGGTTATATACTTTAAAATATGAGATTTAACAATTTTTTTTTTGGTTAGTTGATGAAATAAAGACTATAGCATCTAAATTATTGAATCACATGAATTCTTTACATATAGTAAAAATTGAAGGCTATATACATTAAAATGTGAAATTTTAAAATATTTTTTATTGTACTATAAAATAAAGACTATAACCTATAAAATATTGAATCAAATGAATTTTTAACCTATAGTAGAAATTGAAAGTTATATACTTTAAAATGTGAGATTTTCACATTTTTTTACATGTATTATAAAATAAAGACGATGCATCTTTAGAATATTGAATCATATGAGTTTTTTACATATAGTAGAAATTGAAGGCTTATATACTTTAAAATGTGAGATTTCACAATTTTTTTTGTTATATTATAAAATAAAGACTATAGACTATAAAATATTGAATCACATGAATTTTTCACATATAATAAATATTAAAGACTATATACTTTAAATGAGAGTGTAGTTGAAAATGCAATAATGCACTTTGATTTATAACATAGAATACATAAAACGACACACAATATACCGAATTATGTAAATCGACACGTACTGTGCCGTTTTATATAATACATAAACCGGCGCATAGTATGTCATTTTATACATTATATAAAATGACACAGTATGTGTCGATTTACTATTTTCCGATATATACAGGAATTAACTTTCTCCCTCTTAATATATATGTATTTTAGCCCACACCTTAACACAATAATGATGATGACCTTCACACGCGTTGCATGTGCTATACCCCACACAAACCCCTTTTTTTCTTTTTCTCGTGTTTTATTTTTTTTTCACTTAAAATAAAAAAATTAACACGCACGCCTCGTTCGTGTGCAAATTTTCCTAAACACGCTCGTTTTCGCACACACGACACGAGCGAGCGAGTGAAAACCCTAGCTTCCTCTGCACACCTCGCACGCGCGCTTCCGAGCTCTTCACTCGCTCGCCGGAAAACTCGCTTTCCACCCTCACTCGCCGCCGGGAACTCGCCGGTGCTACTTTTTCCTCGCTCCGATCTTTCATCATATTCCGGATCTCATTCCTTTGCCGTCGATCAGCGCCGGAGATCTGCGCCGGCCGCCGGAGATTCTGGTAAGCGGCGGAGTTCTGAAGAAATTTTGGCGCGTTAAAGACGGATCTGTCGGAGAGTTTGTTATTCGAGCTATGATCTCAAGCTGAAAGGTAAGATCGAGCTGAGAATTTGGGGATATACGCGAATTTTTCTTAGTTTTTTTTTTTGTGATGTAGTTTTGTATGAGAATTATGTGCAGTCGAGGAATGAAATTTGGTGAATTGTTTAGCTTTGTGCTCTTGGATCTGAAAAAGATTATATTTTTTATTTTCTTCCTCAGCTTTTTTTTTATTATGGTTTAGTTTGTAATAGCACACTATAGCAATCCATGTAGCTGATCTCACCTAGTGGGACAAAATTGAGTTGTTGTGGTTGTACTGGTATAAAGCTCTAAAGAAGATAAATTCGGTACCTGCTGTTGTGTTAGAAGTAATTGTGAAGTGCTAACTATTGATTTTGGCTTTGTGCAGCATGTGGAATTCCTTCCTAATGTCGTGGATTTTCTGGTCTGAAATGGATGCCATTCGTATCCTTTGATTGCATTGGCAATCATCTGATCAGTAAGATAATTGCATTGAAATATTGGAGGTTCAGGGTTTAGGACTTGGGGTTATGGCAACTGATATGCAGAGGCTCATTGGAACAAGTGAAGATGATGAAGAACTAGATATGGATGTGAAGGAAGAGGATGATGATGATGAAGATGAAGAAGAAAACGAAGGTGACCACGGAAATTCTTCAGGGATGGTAGGGATCGATGGTGGAAATGGAATGGTGACTGCCACTGGTGACACTAGATTTCAACAGCACCAGCAGTTTCAAGAGCAAGTAAGCACCCCAAGTGGAGGTGCTCGAAGATGCAGGCCACTAGAAGAGAAAGAGAGGACAAAGCTAAGAGAGAGGCGTCGAAGGGCTATTACTGCAAGGATCTTGGCAGGGTTACGTAGGCATGGAAACTACAATCTTAGAGTTAGAGCCGACATAAATGATGTTATTGCTGCTCTAGCAAGGGAAGCTGGATGGGTGGTTCTTCCGGACGGCACTACTTTTCCTTCAAGATCTCAGGTACATATCTGTTAAGAGTTGAGCTAGACTTTTCTGATTTTGAAGATATTCTTCAGTTGGATTTTGTGGTTTTGGCATGCATATGCATGTTTTCATCATCAATGTTGGGACTATGGTCAAAAACTTGATAATTTTTTTTCTCTCCATATTGTTCATTCCTCTTTGTTTTGGAGGGCTCTATTGTTGATAAAGTAGACTTAATTTAGTTGCAGACAACTATAAATTAACACTTGGGTTTGTTGCTTTTGATGTATTTCTGTGGTTCTTGACTTAGACTGTCAAGTTAAAAAAGTATGTGATATTTTAAAATCTTATCACTGTTTTGTATCTGCAAATTTCAGTTCTGACAAATCTCCGAAAACACCCAAATTGGAACCTTTTCTTCTCAACCTTACAGGGTCAAAGGCCAGCTGGTGGTAATTCTGCAGTTGTCACTTCATCATCTTCTCATATCCCTTCACAACAGATTCCATCTGCTTCTACCAGGGGAGTTGCTTCTGGCTATAGAAGCACAATAGAGTATAATGCATGCCAAATGAAAGATGGTTTTATGCCATCTCCATCTCCTTATGATTTATCGTCAAGTTCCCGGTCTCAAACAACCATGATTGGGGATGGAGAATTACAGAGAGACAATCAACCTTTGATTGGTGGTTCAATGGATACAGTTAACGAGAAGCAGGTATTTGGTAGGCAACATATTGATTTATTTTATAAGTTTCTTCCAGTTGCTGTGGCTACATTGTCATTAGTTGCTATTTTTGTATCCAGTTCATCATTCTCACATGTTTATAGCAAAGCCTGTTCAATGAGAATGATCTTTAATAATTCTCAAATATATATTAAAAGCCTACCATTTTCCTTACTTGCAAATTTTATCGGTGTTATTGTTGTGACCCTTCTGGCCTGTTTTGTTATTTCTTTGATTCTCCCCCTAGTTATTAAACTTGAAATGATACCCCAACATGAACAAACCTACAGGGCACACTGCGCCACTGCGGTCGTCCTTTTTATTTTGAATATAATTGCAATATGGTGCCTTCAGCAGGTAAATCTCTTGGTATTGATTTCATACCTTCTCCTTTGCAGATTGCTGACATGCCCAGATTACCAGAGCGCGATTTGGCCGGTACCCCATATGTTCCGGTTTACGTAATGTTACCTGTAAGCTCATTCTTCAACCTTCTTTTTCATTTCTTTATTCTGTTTCTTGGTTTCTTGATATGCTTGTATTGAGTAGTTCTATTTCATGTATTGCACTCTAAGTATATTGTTTTGGAAAAATTAGTTATGACAATCAAAAGAAAGGAAAAAATTAGTAAGCTTTTTTTCCCCTTTCAGAAATTAGCTGTAAATCTTGATTTAACATTCAGTAAGCCTATTCTGTCTATATTGCTGACAGTTGGGAGTGATCAATATAAAGTGTGAGCTTGTTGATCCGGATGGTCTACTAAAGCAGCTGAAGGTGTTGAAATCAGTAAATGTTGATGGTGTTATGGTTGATTGTTGGTGGGGAATAGTGGAGGCACATTCTCCACAAGAATATAATTGGAATGGTTACAAGAGACTCTTTCAAATGGTGCGAGAGCTTAAGCTGAGGCTGCAGGTGAGTTTTGTAAGGTACTTTGATCATTGTGAGTTGCACTTTTACTACAATCTGGCTTAGATAGTGACTTGTCCTGTTGAAACTTGGCCAGGTTGTGATGTCTTTTCACGAATGTGGAGGCAATTTTGGTGATGATGTTTGCATTCCGTTGCCCCATTGGGTTGCTGAAATTGGTAGGAGCAATCCTAACATTTTTTTCACTGATAGAGAGGGAAGACACAACCCTGAATGTCTTTCATGGGGAATAGATAAGGAACGGGTTTTAAGAGGTCGGACTGCTTTAGAGGTAATAATGACATATTGACATGATAATATTCATCATATTATTTTCAACATTTTGATAACAGTGGTATTTGATCTATGTAGTTGACCCTACTCGGTGAGAAAAAGCTTTCTTGATGCAATATTGTTATTATTGGATGCAATTAGTAAGGAAAAAATTTTGATACGTGTTTAATGACAAAGCAACTTCTATGTAGACATTCTTCAACCAAACTTGAAGTAATTATTTAATCATGTCATGGGAAGTGTTAAACCATCATGTTTATGTTATTTCTCAATCACCTATCTTAGTCTGTCTGAACTATATGTGATTTTTGGGGAGAGAGTGGGCGACAGAGTTTCCATTCTATTCTATGCTGATAAAATTAAGGTTTTTAATTTTCATATTGTACATTATTGCAGGTTTATTTTGATTTCATGAGAAGTTTCCGGGTAGAATTTGACGAGTATTTCGAGGATGGCTTCATCACCATGATTGAAGTTGGGCTAGGTCCATGCGGAGAGCTAAGATACCCATCTTGTACTGTAAAGCATGGTTGGAGATATCCTGGTATTGGTGAGTTCCAGGTAATTTTTTTCTCAAGTGTATTATAGTTTTAGTTATCAATGTCTGCCAGTTTTCAGATTTGTTTTTCATCACAATAACAATGCTTCCTAAGCTCAAACATCGCTGTTTATACAATGCTTTCGTGATCAATACATGCCGATGCCTTATCTCTATTTTTCTCCTTTCTGCTCACCTTTGTTTCTTTCTTTATGGGCAGTGCTATGATCAATACATGTTGAAAAGTCTTAAGAAAGCAGCGGAGGCAAGGGGGCACTCTATTTGGGCTAGAGGACCAGATAATGCGGGTACCTATAATTCTCAGCCTCACGAAACAGGTTTCTTTTGTGATGGGGGTGATTACGATGGCTTCTATGGCAGGTTTTTTCTCAGCTGGTACTCTCAGGTTTTAGTTGATCATGGATACCGGGTACTTTCTCTGGCAAAATTAGCTTTTGAGGGATCCTGCATTGCTGCAAAGGTACTAATCTAATACTTTCCCTTAATGCAAAGACGAGTCGAGTTTTTCAGAGTGATTTGCTTACCACTAACCAAGAAAGTATCTTTTGTGGACTGATATTCCTAAGTAATACCTTTTCATCGACCACCAGAGAGTTATAGCATTTTCTGCACTAAGCACCAAAAAAAGAGAAAGAAATGGAAACTCTCTGTGAAATTAACTGAGCATTAATGCCTTTTCTATCTGACTTGGAGCTGGCTTCTTGTGGGTGTATCGATTTGGTTTTTGTGGGCTTGAATGCGATTTGTGGCGTTATATAGTTTGTTTGATATGTCTTGTAATATTTGTGCAGCTGTCAAGTATTTACTGGTGGTACAAGACTTCTAGTCATGCTGCTGAATTAACTGCTGGGTATTACAACCCGTGCAATCGCGACGGCTATGCCACAATCATGGCAATGTTACAGAGAAATGGAGTAAGCTTAAACATTTCTTGTGCTGACTTGCACACATTGAGCCAGCATGAGGTCTTTCCAGAGACATTTGCCGACCCAGAGGGGTTAGTCTGGCAAGTACGTATCTAGTCCTTGCCAAAGTTTTATTGTGTGATTGGATTTTTAACATATAAGCAGTTTCTTTGTGAATATGAAGAACATTTAAGAATAATTGATCTTTGTCAGTCTAATAGAGACAAATTTGATGTATTTAGAACTCTGTTTTACAGGTGTTGAATGCAGGGTGGGATCTTGGCCTAACAGTTGGTGGTGAGAATGCACTTCCTTGCCTAGACAGAGTTAGCTATAACAAGGTTTTGGATAGTGCCAAGCCCGTAAATGATCCTGATGGAAGGCACTTTTCATCCTTCACTTACCTAAGACTTAGTCCATTACTCATGGAACGGCAAAACTTCTTGGAGTTTGAACGATTTGTCAAGAGGATGCATGGTAAGTTGATAATGGAAGTTCTTACTCTAACTCTATCCTCTTGTTGATGTGTTGAAACATCGATTTAAATGAAATGAAGGATCAGAATCATTTTATCTTTAATAAAATATTAAATGAGTCTTAAACATAAACCTCGAACTCAAGTTGCTCCAAAAGTTTTTGCTCTTTCCTCACTGATTGCACTTTGACCAAGCAATGTTTTTGGGTTGATGGCACCATATTTTTCTCTCTGCAGGGGAAGCTGTTCTTGATCTTCAGGTATAGCAGGCAGAAAAGAGAATCTGGTAGAATGTTCATTATTTGTAGTTTCCCCCCATGAATTGAGTGGGGTAGCCTGTTACAGAAATTCAGAATAGAAGAATAAGGTAGTAATTTTGCTGCAACAGATACTAGTAGATGGCCTAGTAGTAGCAAATTAAGGTAGGTTATTTTTTCTATATTTCTTTCTTTTTTATTAGAATTTAATCGAACAACTCAGATTATGTAAAATTTGTCCATACATCTGTATGCAAATGCAGCTCTATGAGCTTCTTGTGTTAGCCACAGTGAACTTCACTATTTTTGTATTTGCCACTTATGGTTGTGACCATCATGGATGATTAATTGGATGGAGCTGAAGACACTTGAGAATTTTTTGCACAATTATGACACATTTAATATTTATGTCTTTAGAAACATTCATAACCTTTATATATATATATATATATATATATATATATATATATATATGAGTTTAATTTTGATGCACTGATAATGTAAATGTATTTTATACTATCGTCTAATTAAAATGTTCTGTTTATATGACCTTTCAGACAGTGAGAGAGGGAAAATACAATCATAGCTGACATGACAGCACATGATTGGATGACCGTGTAATACACTCTTACTCTCAGTGAGTGAAAATTAAATTCTATATATATATATATCATTTACAATGAACAATGTTCAACTTCAATCCTATTGTCTTGTATATTGGAGTATAGCCTTGCATCTATTGCAAAACTCTATTGCAAAACGTGGCAAACTCTAGGAGGATATTCATAAAGATATTGTTGAGTTTAATAAAAGTGATTTGGAGAAAAATAAAATTGTTTGTTTTGTATTTTTTATTTTTTTTTAAATTTATTCAACACTTAACGAATCACAACAACATTCTAAAATCTATTTTTTCATATATTTATTGAATAAAAATCATTTTTTTTATGTCAATCATTTTAAAATTAAATTTTTAATATAAATTATTTAAAAATAAGTTTATCAAAATGTAAATAGAATGAATTTAACTCTAATTGTTAATTTAAGAATTACTCTCTCTATTTCGAAATAATAATTTTTTAAGATTTTTCTTTATATTATGGTTATTTTTAACTTTTAATATTTTCAATAATAGTATATTAATTTTATCTCTAATGTAATTTATTTAGTAAATGTTAGTGAAAATATGAAGAATAATGTAATTATTTTAATATATTTTTTATAAAGTCAACGAGGGTGTCCGAGGCTCACCGATTGTTGTTCCTCTGTTCTCTGACAAGCTAACCCATCGAATTACTGTGGACCCCACGGGTACTGAAGACCTTCAATTTTGACTCTCGAAGATGATGAATTTTGAACGACAACGAAAAGATAAAAGAATTATTCACACAAGCCTGACTCCAAAATAGAGACCAAAAGTGACAGCTATTCAAGAGGCCAAGGACCTCAAGAAACTCGGTCTAGATGAACTCCTTGAGTTTCTAAAGAATCATGAGATAGAATTAGTTGATTATTTATATATTTTTTAAATATTTGTATATAAATTTAAAAAATTATTATTTTAAATTGGAGGAAATAGTGATATTAAAGAAAATTGAAATTGATTTAAGAAATAGTGTCAAATTCTATGCGTGCCCTTATGCACTAAATTCTAGACGTAGAAGTTTTTAATCACGTGGGACGTAAGTAATTGAGGTACCAATATTACCAATTTCAGAGCCTTTATCCATACAAGAGAAACTACGATATTTATATGAATTCTTTACAAACAGTTTTGGCCGGTCTCCATAGTGTATACTAATAAATTTTTTATTTTAATTTTCAGCAAGAATATATTTTTTTACACAGTCATTTAATTATGTGATGTTATGTCAACTATGATTGTATTTTTTCTTTCGCATTATCTGAAAAGTCATATGAACAGAACATTTTGATTGGACGACAGTGTAAAATACCTTTATATTATCAGTGCATCAAAATTAAACTCTAATTTTTTATTTTATTACTTGAATTTAATTACTATATTCTAGCAATATAAAAAATTTACACTATTATTCAATTAAAATTTGACATGTAAATACAAAATGAGTAATGTTTTAAAATCTATAAATAGTTAATAATAAAATAGGATAAATTACAACTTTTTCTATTGACGAATAATATAAAATATTTTACGCTGAAAATTAAATCCTTATTACTATTAAATGAATTGTGAGATTCTCCACTCTATTCAACATATATAAATTCATCGAAATAGAGGTTGAATAATTTATAGTTCACACCTCAATTTCCTTAAATTTAAGTAGATTCATAAACCATTCAGTTAACTATAATCAGAATAATTTGTCATTGGCTAAACACGTTGGGGTCCATGATACTAACCTTACACCGCCACACACAAGATAGAATCTATTGGTCTTCACTCTTCACTGTCTTCAGTGTAATCAACTTTCCCTTCTTCCTCGGAATCTACTCACCTCAATGGCGAAGACAGCAGAAGAAGGTCAGACTCTGCAGAAAATATCTCTGTTTGGATGCTCAGAAAAATCTCTGTTTGGATTATATATATAAAGAATTTATTGTTATTATTATTATTATTATTCTGTTTGGATGTTTAGGTTTGATTTTCTCTGTTTTGATGTTGCAGTGTTTGAGTTCCTCGGGTGTGTTCCTCTGCTACAGAGGCTTCCTGGCTCATCCGTAAGGAAGATATCTCAACTTGTTATTCTCAAACATTATGGTAATTTGATTGATTTTGTAAAAATTTGACCTTTTTTATTGCTGATTTGGAATTCATGTTATGAATTATGTGGAACTTTGTTTTGAGAGTTTTGTCTATAGTGTAGCATTTTGCTTTAATGATTTCAGTAAAACAACATCATCCAAACTTTGTGGATCAATCGATGATGCCTTAGTGTTCTATCATAATTCATAAGCAGTGTCTATAGTTGAACCATTAAAGTTTAATCTCCAAGTTCTTAGGTGTTGTTTGGTTTCCGTTTTCATTTCCTGTTTTCTCTGTTTTTAAAATTTTGTGAAGGAAATACTGAAAACAGAGAAAACAATAAAATCACGTTTTCTCTGTTTTCAGTATTTCCTTCACAATTTTGAAAACAGAGGAAACAGGAAATGAAAATGTAAACCAAACAGCACCTAATGTTTTCACCATTTTCTTGGTTTTATCGGTTTAATCTGATTTATTCTCCGTCATACACCATGTCTATTTGTTTGTGTTGAGTTTTTATGTTTGGAGCATTTTGAGAATATTTATGATATACATATACTAAATTTTGATAAACTAGTAGAATTTGGAAGGGATGTTTCATTTAGTGGATTGAATCGATTAATGATTGGTAAGCTAGTAAATGCTTTGATTTAATGTTTTCAATTTATTGAATGGTGAGTTCTTTGTGTAGAGGCAGGAGAGTACATTGTTCGTGAGGGTGAACCTGCAGATGCTCTTTACTTCATATATGAAGGGGAGGTATGCTTATTTTTCGTGCTGCATTTCAGAATTGAAGAATCCTAGGATGTGCAGAAGTTAGGGAACGATAGCATCATACAATGGTCGTGGGGTTTCTTGTAGTGATGTAGAAAAAGGCTGCAAAAAATTTGTTTTATTAGCATTCATTTTGGAAATTGACAGTTTTGTGCTAAAAGTTCAGCTTCATGACTTGCAGGCTGAGGTTGTTGGATCTGTTAGTGCCGATGATGAAAACCATCCAGAGTTTCTATTGAAAAGATATGACTATTTTGGATTTGGTAAAGAACTTCATTGTTATGCAATTATGCTGTACTTGACATATGAAAATTAGTTAGAAGTTCTGTTATCACAAAAATAAGGTTCAGAGGACTAATGTGAACTATGATTTGCAGGTTTAGTAAATTCAGTTCACCATGCTGATATTGTAGCTTTGACTAAGGTGCTCTCGTAGTTTCTTATCCTACTGCATTCCAATGTCAACACTTAGATTGAATTGACAATAATCAGTGATACATCTTTAAATGAAATATGTTCTTAAGTCAATTGTAATTATTTTTGTTTCATGTTTCAGTTGTCATGCTTAGTTCTGCCCCATGAGCACTCGGCACTCCTGCAGTCAAATTCTATATGGAGTGCAGAAAAACCTCTTGATACATGCTCACCTGTGGAGAACATATTGCATTTGGAACCTATAGAGGTAATCTTAGTGTATGGGCTTCTTTGGATGAAGAGAAGGAAAAAGAAACTAATCAGATGTGGTTGTCCTGGTTTATTTTTCAATATTTTCATAGTAAGTTGTAACATGCTATGTACCCATAATTCAACTTATATCTTTATGTTCTTTATATTGGAAGGTAGATATCTTCCGAGGAATCACCCCTCCAGATGCACCAGTATTTGGGAAGGTGTTTGGGGGACAGATGGTTGGACAGGTGCAGTAAAAAACTACTGTATCTTCCTCATAATACAGCATCTCACTCATGCTGGTAGAACCTTCTAAAATAGATGGCTGATAAGATAATATGTAATATGCAGGCACTGGCTGCAGCATCAAAATCTGTTGATTGTCTAAAAGTTGTTCACAGCCTGCATTGCTATTTTCTTCTCGTGGGGGATTTTAACAGTAAGCATGTTTAATCACTGAACTTTGTTTTGCAATGATCCGATGTAACTATCTTTTCTATTTCTTTTGACCCATTTTCCTTTACTGAAAGATCCATTTGCTCATCTTGGTCTACACATCATTGTTTTATAGATGCAAGTTTTATCCCATTTTATCAGTGATTTACATTACCCTTACATTTTTTTCTTAGCTAGGAGTTTGATAATTTTCTTCCCTACTCCTAGTTTTTCATTCCCTCTCCCCAGCTTCTCTTTACTAGGGCGTATTTGTTTTGGTAGATATCTTTAACATTTTATCTTTTGCTTAGATGTTTTTCATAGATAGTTAAGATAAATCAATAGCTAATCGCCTGATCCCAGAAAACCCAATTTTGAGTGAAATTTTGCATAAAGCTAGTAGCTGATTTGTATAGCATAATCATCTATTTGACCATCTCAAATAACAATGATGTTGTCAAGTAACTTCAGTATTTTGTTAAAGTGATATCTAGGGTTGTGGACCTAGAGCTCTGTGAAAAATCCTTAAGTTAGGTTGCATGTTGACCATTTCATATTTTCTTTATAATCTTAGAAAATCACATATGTTCCTTATAATATGTATAATATTAATTCAATTGTTTTTAGGTAATAACAGTGAAAAAAAACACTGTTTTTACGTAGTTTAAACTTTCATTTTTCCAGTACCAATCATATATCAAGTTCACCGTCTCCGTGATGGGAAGAGCTTTGCTACAAGGAGAGTGGATGCAATTCAAAAGGGGCATATCATTTTCACTTTGATGGCTTCATTTCAAGTATAGTAATTTTCTTGACTTGGAAAAATATACATGTTTGTTTGGTTTTCAGATGATTTAGCTGTGAATCTGGCCATGTTACACGTTCTTTCTATTTAATACTTTTATTTGCTAACAATTCTTAATTAATATTGTTTATATAGGATGACTCAAGTGAGAGAAGTGGTTTATTATTAGAGTGAGATGAGTAAATCAAGGCCCTACAACTATGCATGGATGGTTAGGATTAAAAGCCATTTAATGATCATATGATCACTTTAAAAAGTCATATGCCTCTATGTCTTAACCTTAATCGTTCATGTAAAATTTAACGGTCAACATTCGCTCGGCTCACTCTCACAATAAACTACTCCTCTCACTTGAGTTGTCCTTGTTGTCTATAATAACTTAAAGTTTTAGGATTAAGCACAAACATTTATCTTTAGATAACATTTCAGACTAGTACCACTAAGAATTAAAATATATAAAGATCATTTGTAGGGAGGACCATGTGGGATAGTGCAACCATATAATATCCCATGCATTAGTTATAGGAAGGATAAATTTTGGCCTGGAAGGATTTATCATATTGACTTGGGTTATGGCATCATAGAATTTAGTGTTGCTAGGATTGGGTACAATGATGAAATATCAACTTTGTATCTAGGCTCTTGTCACTTTCACTAATATATGTTCTTTCTAACATATATACTCTTACTGTAGTTAAGGAATTCTGCTCTAACTTCCAGGGCACATTTAACTTAGTTACTAGTTATTACTTTAATTCTACAGAAAGAAGAATTGGGGTTTCATCACCAGGAAGCGACTATGCCATCTGTCCCTGATCCAGATAAGGCAAGTAGCAAGCTTACATTCATCAAGAATTTTTAAATCGCTGTTGTGAATTTTACATTATTAAGTTTTGATCTCTGTTATAGCTTCTCAATATGGAAGAGTTACGGGAGCAACGTCTTACAGACCCTCGGCTTCCAAGGTAAGCTATACTGCTATACTATCAGGCATATTCTTCTTGATGCAATAGATTTCTTTTTGTTTTTTTATTTTTCAGCTCTAGATCCTATTTATGCTCCTTTTCTCTGCCATTATGACAAATTTGTTGCTTCAGAACTTACCGGAACAAGGTTGCTACAACTAAATTCATTCCTTGGCCCATAGAGATACGGTTCTGTGAACCTAAAACTTCAACTAATCAGACGAAATCTCCTCCCAGGTTAGCCTTGCGATCTCTGCACTTTTACTTACATTTATGCTGGTCTCTTTTGCTATTTTTGATAAGAAAGATTTGGAAGGATGGATGTACCACTCCAGATACATTATTATTTGCCTTCCTTTCTCTGTAATAAGTCTTATGTTTTTTAATTGTATGCAGCTTGAGATACTGGTTTAGAGCAAAGGGGAAACTTTCAGATGATCAGGCCTTGCATAGGTACACATTGTCTGTTTATTATTGGATATGTCAGGTTCTCTGTTTGATTTTGGGAAATTGGCATTGCTTGAACTAGGAAGGCTTTTGCTGATTTGCCAATGCTTGCTTCCCTTGGGGCCTTGTGTATTAATGTCTTTGTCATTGTTGAACTATGTCAATGGTTTTGTGTTAAGTTAAAATCTGTGTTTAGTCTCTGGGAAACTTTTGTCCTAAGAAAGGAAGAGCTTAAGAGTTTGTGAAAAATGGAGATTGTTGACACTTCGATCGGTTGTACCAATGCATCTATTTTGAACATACCCCAAGCATTAACTTTTCCAAAATCTTATGCTATTGGGTGCATGAATGATGTAACTCTAATATGACCCTTCAAGCAAGAGGGATTTGAGCCTAAAGTTTCAACAATGTACATGCTCATTTTATGTGCCAAAATTCAAATTCTATACATAAGAATGGGGTCTCAAGGATTGAGTTTTTGACCACTTAGTCAAAGAGGTTTTAATGCCATGTTAAGGACCAGCTTTTCCAAAAGCTTAAACCAGTAAGTTGATATTCATGATTCATGAATGGTTTTGGATTTAACAACCTACATTTCTGATTTTATTGTAGGTGTGTGGTGGCATATGCTTCCGACCTAATATTTCTTCAAGTAAGTGTCAATCCTCACCGTCGGAAGGGCTTCAAGCCACGCGCTGTGAGTCTGGATCACACGTATGTATCTAAGTCCTGTTGGTTGTATGATAAGTAATTTATATATTAACATCATAACATTGTGAGGCATACCTCAGATGTTTTCAAGCTAAGAATTTTCTTTCTTGCTTTCTGTTCCATACGTTCTCAATTTCTATTTCAGGATGTGGTTTCATCGCCCTCTAAGAGCTGATGATTGGATTCTATTTGTGGTGAGCATCATTAAGTGTTATCGTTTCTCATGTTTGATTTTGGAAAAGTGAAAACCCTTAAATTATTGGTAAAAATAATTTGTTGAGGAACAATTAACCACTCAGGTTATTAACTCAATGCAGTTACTGGTTTAGTTTTGTTAACCAGTTAATCTTTTTTTTTTCCTAGATTGAAAATATTTATCCCGAAATCTTGTTTTTTTAATTTACTTTTATTTTATTTATGCTAAGTTCTTAAAAAATCTAATTTCTACCTCAGATTTTTGGTCCTACATCCTCCAATGCACGCGGCTATGTCTCAGGCCAAATGTTCAATCAGAAGGGAGAGGTAAGGGATTTACCTATTCACTTCTCTTCATCCAGTACCTCACTTCTTCCTCATGCCATGAAATACAATTGTTACATTTTTAAGCCTATGATTTTCCCTGCTTCAACTTTGTCTTACTGTGTTACATTCTGTTGAATTTTTCAGCTCCTTGTATCATTGGTTCAAGAAGGTCTTATGAGAGCAGTTAATCCCCCGAATTCAGCCATCAAATCTAAGTTGTGAACAGCTCAAATTTATTTCAATCATGTTTTGAAGTGCCTGTGAAATGGGATCCCTTTTGTCTTCATTTTTGGCTTGAAGATTCTCATGTTAGTCAGATTGTATTATTAAGTTTGATATAGAGACCTAAAAGGTCTTATTTACCTCAAGGTGTTGTGACATGAGAACATAATAATTAATGCAACAGATTGTACTAAATAATGTATCCAAATGATTGTCTAAAAGTTCAAATAAATCAAATCTGATTATTGTAGGGCCTTTTTATTTGCCCTTTTGGTCAATGTTACAATGGATAGGACCTTGAGGATCTCTATTGAGAAAGGAAGAGAGATCTGCTAATATGCCTTATATGTTGGACTGATCAAACTGATAAAATCCATAAATGTGTGAATTGGTAGAAGTGAAAATTAAAGGAATGGATATCGAGGATGGTACAATGAATACTAAGTTCAATCAGACTTTGGTGATATTGATTTTAGTCTTATTTGAAAAACAGTAATGTTTGGTATACAACATAAATATGTTCAACTAGTATTCAACATGTGTTATACATAATACGTAATGTGTGTTATACGTACGTGTGCTATATATATGACACACATTACGTATTATGTATAACACACGTTAAATACTAGTTGGACGTATTTCTGTTGTACAACAAACATTACCGTTTGAAAAATACAAATAACACATAGCCCTTATATGTGAAATTATTAAAAGAGATTTAAATTTTAATGTTTTAAATTTAGTTTATGATAAAATACTATAAAGTTGTTTGATTCATGTAATCCATTTCATATGATGAGACAAGAGTATTGGAGCGTTTTACTGCTTGGCTATTCTCTACAAGAGTATTAGAGTAATTTAATATCTACAAAAACTCGAGTGTGGTAGTAATAAACAAACCTGAGTGTAGCGAATTAGAAAAACTTATAAGCTATTTAAAATTATTTTGAAAGATTCCAACATCAATAGTCTGGGTGGTGTAGTTGGTTATCACGCTAGTCTCACACACTAGAGGTCCCCGGTTCGAACCCGGGCTTAGACATTTTCCACTATAATAGCAATGTTTTTACTGTTCTAGTCTTACTTTTGGACCAAGTTTAGTTCATCACTTTGGATGTTACTTTTCATCATGCATTTTCTTCTCTCACTTCTCAAAAACAGTGTTCAAATATTAGGATTTTGGCTCCAACATTGCAGATTGCATTCTTTATGTGAAAGTTATATTTTGGTTATGATATACACATATATGCATCAAAAGCTTATAAGGCTTCACTGAGCACAACATAAATAGAGAAAAAGAAAAATGTTACTACTATTTGAATTTAGATTCAGGGGGATTTTTCAATCACTCTTCTCCTAGACTTGCAAATTGCAATTATAAAATATTCATTGATTCCTTGCAAATTAAACCAATTGGCGAGTTTATAGAAATCATCATTCCGATTGACAAATATAATATCCATGGATATTCTTTTAAAAGGGATTTTAATGCAACATATGATTTTTCCTTTCAAAGATGAAATGTAACTAAAAGCAACAAAAAAAATATTACCTCTTAAAAAAATTTAAAAGGATGTCAATTTCACAGAGTACATAGTTAACAAAAAATGGTTATGAAAACCACTTCTACACTTTACTTCTGGTTGAGGGTTTTCAGCACTCACTATCTATGAATGAAACTCCTTGGGTTGAGCCATGGAGCCACATGATTAGGTCGTCTAGTTTCTTTTTTTGTTCTCAGTATTTTCTGTTTTCAGAATTTTGTGAATAAAATACTGAAAAGTGAAAACAATAAAATCACGTTTTCTCTGCTGCTTTCAGTATTTCATTCACAAAATTATGAAAACAGAAAATTCAGAAAATGCTAACAGTACCCAAACAGAACCTTTCTGAGTCACTTGGCTGATCGATATTCTTCCTTTGTTCTACCATAATAGACAGCATCCTTGCCTGAAAAAGTGATGAAATTCCAGCCAAAAGCTGATCCACCAACTACATATGTCCCTTGCCCGTCTTCAGCCTGCAACTTCTGAAGCCCAGGAGCCGGCAGCTTACTCTCAGATGACCTTGCAAATGACTTCTCCACTTGAATCTGCTCTGGAGACTTAATATGTTGAGGCTGCTGCTCTTGCTGTGTTTTGTGATCCATGTTCGACTGGTCGTCTTGCTTAGACTTTCCTAGCGAAGCTGCATCGGCTTTCATATTTTCGTATAACTTGACCACAACCTTTAGCACTGCAATTACAAGATGAAGTCAAGAGCATATTTCAAGCAACAGCAACCACATGTTAAGTGTCTTTTGCATCGCTTAAAATAAACTCTGAGAATTATTCGTATTTAGTGGACAAACCCAAATAAATTGCAAAGACATAAACTCAATTGATTAGCCATTTTTGTTTAGTTAAAAGTATCACTAATATATGGCCATTTGCATTGTAAATTGTTTATTTGATCAACCATGCAATAAATATTATCTAGATGTGCTTACATTCTCGGATTTCTTGGGATGCCTTGGAATTTTTGAAGTCAGGAGTTCGGAGAACCTTCAAGATAAAACAACAAAGGTCAGGAATTTCATATAGTATTTCAATTTTCAAGCAAGCAAAGACATTATACACAACCAACCAGAAGAGATATAAGCAAGGATACCCTGAAGGCCGAAGAAAAATGGATAGAAGGGAAAAAAAATTTATTGCAAATTACTAAACCCATCTGTATAGTTCAATGCATATTCTTATCGGCTTCAAATATAATGCTTCATAAAATAGTTCTTTAATGTTCATATAATGGCTGGCTAAAATTGAAGACAAGAAACTAAGAACTGTT
Source organism: Aeschynomene evenia (assembly GCA_013621005.1). Taxonomy (NCBI): domain Eukaryota; kingdom Viridiplantae; phylum Streptophyta; class Magnoliopsida; order Fabales; family Fabaceae; genus Aeschynomene; species Aeschynomene evenia. The sequence continues at coordinate 33,752,318 of CM024268.1, read as the reverse complement.
CATGCAGTAATCTAGTACATATAATCAAATACATAATCCTATAATAAATTATATGCAGTTGTGATGATCAGAGTGAGTGCAATATGAGGCAAAGATGTCTTATGCTGCAAATTTTGAACTTCCTTCTTTTTTCAGGTACTCGCAATTGTGCTGTTCTGTTTTTGGGTTTGGTGAATTTTAAATGAAACAAAGTGAAATGACTTCCATTACTTCTTCTTTCATTTCTTTTACAGAAAACACTTGCTATCGTATCTTAGCGTCTTCAACGCCAGCACAAAATCATCTTCCCAAAATAGATCCCACCCATAAATAACTTCATCCATTGCTAGGGCACCAATAAAGAGAATACTAAACAAGTTCAAAATAAGATTACTGAGATTAGAACAGCCACCATGAACTTGCTAGTTTCAGATCATTTTAGGAACCATTGTAACTACATCCAATTAGATTTTTAAAACAAGGGTTTTGCTAACAAGTGCTCTTAAAGAGTAAGTTTAGTCTTGGAAAAATGAGATTTTATATTTTCCACCCCATAAAAAACTACCTTAAATTACTTGTTTTAGTAACCTTAAAGAGTGTCCTTAGGACATTCATTAGCAAAACCCTTAAAACAATAGTCCATAAAAATAAAAATCCTTTTGTTCCCAAGATTTGTTTTTCTCCAAATAGTTCGTGCTACTAGTAATGTAAGATATTCTGCAATATGTAATCCGGATCTGGTATTCAATTCATCACTCATTAGTCTCTAACATCTACTACCCTAGCATAAGAAACGTCAAACTCGACATGAATCATACTTTAGAACAAAAAGTACCAAAATTAACAAAAGCATGACAAAAATAATTTTTCACACAAAGTAAGCCATCAACTTGTGGAAGGAGAGAGCTCAAATCCCCAACTAGGTCTAAATTGAACTAGGTTCAGTAACAACAATTCACCCCTCAATTCGACTCATGCACTAAAGTACATCAACAAAAGGGGACAATGCAACATAGTTCATACAATTAAAAAATAAAAACAACCCAGATACGAAAATCAGAATTACACTCGTAATCCACGAAAAAGAACAAATTTTGACACGACTTTCGTAGTTAATTTGTGGGAAATGGGGAAAAAGGGGTACGTACCTCAACGAAATAGGGGCGAATGTCACGAATAACAGAACGCATCTTGAAGTAGTTGGAGTGGGAATCATCACTAATATCAGATTCGAGAGGCCTCTTCTTTGTTGTGACAGTGCTACCAGCAGCAGCTGTAGAAGGTACTGGTGCAGAAGAAGCAGCAGCAGAATCAGTAGCAGTAATCACAGAGGCTTTTGATTCTTCCATGGATGATGATGATGTTGCTGCGTTCTGCTGCTGCTTCTGGGTGGAATTCGGGTGCTTGGTTTTCTAGATTTCTGAGTGAGCAGGGATGGATCATCAAGGCTCAAACTTTATTTTGAATGGTGAGAAAGAGAATTAAAGTATATAAATTTCGTTTTCTATCTTAAAAAAATCAATCTAATTTTATAATTTAAAGTTGAGTGGAGTACCAAATTAACCCTCGAAAGATTTTGTCGTTGACAAAATCACCCCCAAAACATTTTAACGACAAAATAGCCCCCAATGATGTTTAACGTTTGACAAAAGACACTCGCCGTGAACTTTCTTCAAATGGACGTTAACTACAGTGATGAGGTGGAATACACAGTGCCACCTTGGATATTTCTATACAATCAAAATTCCTAATTAGTGTCTCTTTCCCCAAATTTATGAATTGAAACCCTAAATCATCTTCTACTATCTCCCTCATTCTCCCTAAAAAAGACACTAATTAGGGTTTCAATTCATAAATTTGGGGAAAGAGACACTAATTATGGATTTTGATTGTATAGAAATATCCACAGTGACATTGTGTGTTCCATCTCATCACTGTAGTTAACGTCCGTTGAAGAAAGTTCACGGTGGTGTCTTTTGTCAAACGTTAAACATCATTGGGGGCTATTTTTTCGTTAAAATATTTTGGAGGTGATTTTGTCAGCGACAAAATCTTTCGGGGGTTAATTTGGTACTTCACTCTTTAAAGTTTAGCCTTTATTTTATGGATTAATTTTTATTGATTGAGTCATTTTTTTTACACAGTTATCTAATCATGTATCGCCACGTATTTTTACACTGTCAGTGTATTAAAATTAAACTCTTGTTTTATAGTGTGTCTAGAAAAATAGAGAAATCTCACATTTTGAAGTATATAGCCTTTAATTTCTACAATATGTAAAAAAGTCATGTAATTTCATAATTTAAAGTCTATAGTCTTTGTTTTATAGTGTTTCTAGAAAAATAGAGAAATCTTACATTTTAAAGTATATAATCTTCCATTTCTACTATATATATAAAAAAATCATGCAATTTCATAATTTAAAGTTTATAGTCTTTATTTTATAGTTTTTTTAGAAAAATAGAGAAATCTCACATTTTAAAGTATATACCCTCGAATTTCTACTATTGGCTTGTTTGGATGTGATTCTAGCAAAAGGTCTTTTTTTAATTTATCTTTTTAATTAAGATCTTTTGAAAAAGTAGAAGTAATTTTATGTTTGGATACAAAATTAATTTATGTTTGGATGTAATATAGAAAGATCTTTATTTAATCATAAACATCTTTTTTATGTTATATAAAATGTCTTTTTTCAGAATATGGAAATTATAGCTTCTCAAAAAAGATCTTTTTTTACGTTTTTTAGAGATTGTGCTTTTACTTGACATTAGCACCCAAACATATCAAAAAATTGAATAAGGTCTTTTTTTAATTAAAAAAGATCTTATTTTAAACAAATAATGACATCCAAACAAGCACTATATGTAAAAAAAATCATGTAATTTCATAATTTAAACTCTATAGTCTTTATTTTATAATGTGTAGAAAAATAGAGAATTCTCACATTTTGAAGTATATAGCCTTCAATTTCTACTATATGTAAAAAAAGTCGTGTAATTTCATAATTTAAAGTCTATAGTCTTTGTTTTATAGTGTTTCTAGAAAAATAAAGAAATCTCACATTTTGAAGTATATAGCCTTTAATTTGTACTATATGTAAAAAAATTATGTAATTTCATATTTTAAAGTCTATAATCTTTGTTTTATAGTGTTTCTAGAAAAATAGAAAAATCTCACATTTTAAAGTATTTAGCCTTCAATTTGTAGTATATGTAAAAATAGTCATGTAATTTTATAATTTAAAGTCTATAGTCTTTGTTTTATAGTGTTTCTAGAAAAATAGAGAAATCTCACATTTTGAAGTATATAGTGTTTAATTTGTACTATATGTAAAAAAATTATGTAATTTCATATTTTAAAGTCTATAATCTTTGTTTTATAGTGTATCTAGAAAAATAGAAAAATCTCACATTTTAAAGTATATAGCCTTCAATTTGTAGTATATTAAAAAAAACATATAATTTCATAGTATAGACTTTGTTTTAACTATATATCCCTGTATTATTATTTTATTTTTTTAATATTACTTTTAGAGACTAAAAAATAACAATTTTTTTAAAATTCTCTTTATAAGTAGTAATAGATAATTATTATAATAATAAATTATCATTATAATAGTAATAGTAATTATAATAATAATTACAATAATAATTACAATAATAATAATTACAATTATAGTAATTAAAATAATTATTATTTTAATAGTTAAAATAATAATAATAATAGTAATAATAGTAATGATAATTGTAATAGTTATATTGTAATAATAGTAATAATTATTATAATAATAATATATGGATAAAATTATCTTTGACATTATTTTTTAATTCCAGTCTCACTAATCCAAACACTAAACAACACACTATATTAGTGTCATGTCTCATGCATCCAAACACAATACATGATGTCACATAGTGTCTATGTCCATCTACTTTGTCCATCAATTCATATCTAATGTACACCATCCAAACGCAACCTTAATTCAATCATTTTCACATCATGAAGAAAAATATTTGCTTGGCATTCCAATACAAAGTAAATTTCACCTTTTTTTTTCCCTGTTACAAAAGAAATAAATGATGACTTTGTAGTATTCATGCTCCATAATAAATCACAATCAAATCACAGTAAGAACTCAATCAACATCCAAGCCTACCCAATAAAAAAGTGGCAGGGGTGTTACTTTTACAAACACATCATCATTCATCATCATCCAATCATTGTTTCTTGAACAATTCTTCAAAACACATCAAACCAAACTTTCAAATATGAACCTTTTGTAACTCTGTATGATCCAATATGGATTTTGTAACCATTGCTGTTAGTGTTCATGATGCAGAGAACACAGAATCAGCAAATGAAACTGTCTTATGTACAAACCCTTTTCTTCACTTTGGTCCATTCCTCTTGGATTCAAGTGATGCTCCTTCTTTAAGTGCTACTTGTGCTTCATGCTCCATTCCAAGTCCAACCAAGGCTACATATTGAAGATAAGATGCAATGTGCCATAAAGGAGAAATCACTTGTGCTTGCATTGCATCATTCAGTGCTTCCTGTGGCGTGTCGCTAATCAGGTAACACAAACTGCGTCGCGCGTGGACAGTTGGCGAGATCATTGTTCCAGCATCAATGAACTGCAAGTAAAACAAGAGAACGGCGAAATATCGTTAATCAGACAAACCAATATTAGAAACCAAATCAAATTTCGGAAAGAACGCATTTTTACCATAATGCTTCCGTTATCAATTCGATATAAATTCAGGTCACAGAAGAAGTAATATGTTTTTGACTATTATTATATTGTATTAATGCATAATTTTAGTTAGAAATCAAATGCACTATTTCCTTGATAGTCCATAAGGATCTACCTGTGTATAGCACTCAATTGCTAGTTTGAAATCTTTCTGCCGGAATGCGGCATCGCCTTTTTTCTTACAATTTAGTGTGTCCTGCATTTGATCAGTCCACATCTGGAAAGATAACTGCAGCATCAGAAGAAAAAAAAAAGAAGTTATCATCTGAAAAACCATAAAGAAGAAAATATACTATAACAACCAATCTAAATACAAAACCATTTTAAAGATATATAGCAATTCACAAAAATATGATTAAGATTGAGAACCTCATTTGCCACTCCTTCATCATCTTTATAGCCAATTTTTTCCAAGACTTCATGAATTGCAGTCAAATCCTTTCTTGAACACGCTTCACCAAGTGGCGACAATGAGGCGAAAGCAGAACCATTCGGGATACCCATCAATTCATGTGAAGGAACCTAGAAAGAAATGAGAAAGAACCAATTTTAGTTAGACAAAATAACTGGGATCGGAGCCTCCAAAATCGATTACTTTTGCTTTGTGCAACTCCAAAGAAATGCAAGTGTGAATATAGCAAATATGCAACATTTTCAATATTAAGATTGTAAATTTTGTATCAATTTTGACTATCACAGGTTAGTACCTCTGTTTCTTTCTGAAGAGGAGCCAAAGCTGCCACTAATGACTTTGGATTAGGCCGTTCTCTAGGTTCATATTGTAAACATCGAGATGCCAAGCGCACCAACTCAGTTCCATCATCATCGGAAAATTGTCCTTCCAAACAAGAATCTGTCAGCATCTGAAGATTTCTGTCCCGAATCAAATCAAGGGCCTGCTCCAAATTTTTTGAAGATTAGACACACTAGTTTGCAAATTTAAACACAATATGTAAAAATAGACACGGAAGGAAATATAAAGGTGATAATTATGCAATCTTTTATTGCACAATGTTACATAATTATATGATGAACAATGAAGTAATCTTTAATGAAGTTCACAATATAATCCAGTTTCTCCATTTTTGCAATCGATTAGGGGGATACATTAGGGGAGTTTTTCCGTTCCGTAATACGACTTACATGACTTGGAGGTATATGCTTCCCACTAAGAAGGTCAAGCAAAAGAGTGCCAAAGCTATATATTACACTTTCTGGTGTTACCCTACCTACAAAAGAAGAGTTATTAGAAGTCTTTGATCACATAACTCTTGCAAAATATTAATGATTGTAAACTTTAAAAATGCAAGACTGATTTTCTAGTTAATATTGCAAAATGCGATTATGCAAAACAGAAAAGAAATATGGCACACCAGTTCTGAGATACTCCGGAGGGGTAAACGCCAAATTTGTGCTATAACTTTTCCCGTCCCTACTATTCTTCATAAGCCCAAAAGTTGAAAGCCTAGGATTACCATCCTGCAAAATTCTAACACATGATTTATATTAATTTAATGATATTAGACATGTCAAAAGAGGAGATCCAAAAAATTACCTCATCAAATAGAATTCTATATGCATTAAGGTCATGATACAAGGCACGCCCTTCACTTGTGCAGTATTCTAGAGCTTGTGCAAGATGTAGAACAACTCTTAGTCGCATTGGCCATTTCATCGGTTGTGTTTCCCCTGATTTAGAGACATCACTGTGTTATTTCAGACAACACATACTAATTGGTATGAGCATGAAATCCATCACTCCAACAGATTGATCATGGCAATGAACCTAGAAAACAGGATTGGCCAATGCTATTTATATTCTACATCCACACTTCTAGGTGATTTGACAGTTTACAAAAGAACTTTCTTTTAACAATATGGAAACAAATTTTACTCTTCCAGAACAATAGAGTTATAAAAGGGATTCTCTTAAAAAAAATAATTTTCTCTCTTCAAAATTACTTATCCAAAATCTACACCAAGCATGCACTAAGGCTGAAATTCGATATCTTTGAATGTGTATTCCTTCTATCAGAAAGCAAACAGCACTAGTAATTGTATAGATCTATGATTACGTACACATAGTAAAATTGGAATTACCACAAATTCATGGCATACTTATTACACGTCAAATGATAAAAAGGACAAAACATATGCATGAAAGAAGCCATTACAATGGAAAAGGTGTTTTGCGAGCGTCTCATTGGGCATGTATTCAGCCACAAGCAACCTCTCATCATCTTCGCAACAACAACCAAGCAAATTTGCCAATCTTTCGTTACGAAGCTGACCAACTGATTTAGCTTCCTCCTACGGTTACAAAAACAAAATTGTCCGATCAATTAAAATTGAAAAAGACAGATGGAATGGAAGGTACACCAACACCAGTACAACTGGTTCATTATTAGAGTTCAGAGAAACAATGAACCTAACCATTTTTTAGACTACTATATATCCCATAAGTAACATATTTCCATCAGAGCAAATTGACGCGATATCACTATGAACAGCACAGATTACCTAATTGCCATCTGAGAAACTGATTGTAGCAAAGGTCAAAGATAAATGAGTGAAAATAAAAAAAGAGCTCAGTATCAATGATCTCACCAGGAAAGTAAATGCAAAGTAAGTAAGAAAGAAAGACAAAAAGGATCACAGGAAGTTTCCATATGCCTAAGTCTGTGAATGTGCGAAAGAATATATTATGATTCCTCACCGATGGTTGCTTGGTTCTAGTCTAAGATCAATACCATGTGTATGTGCGCGCGCATGCGGTGCAAGACAATGAAAAGGAGAATTGAAGGTAAGGACTGTGCTTGAAAAATTCATTAAGGAAGAAACCGAATATTTACCATAAACTGCCGAGCATCAGGCCAAGCACTCCTATTAAACCGCTTGACAGCAATTCTCACTTGATTCTCCAGCTTCCCCTTATAGACAACGTTTGGAGCCTTCTCTCCATGTTCAGATACTATATTCTCAACTGCAAATCCAGATGTTGCATTACTAAGTTGCTCCAATGTAAATACACGAAAAGCAGGCCCATTATTGGCTTCAATCCTGTCCTCATTCCCTGGAACAAACAACAAAATAAACATATATCGACCACGGCTTCTCATCATAACCCAGAAAAACAGAATGCACCACAGTTTAAACCTACCAGCATCTGGAACTTCAAGAACAGATGCCTTAACTTGTGAATCCACACAACACGGCAGGAGGGTGGAGCATTGAATTCCCATTTTGATACACTAAAATCAAATTTGATGTGATGACAACCTCTTCCACTTTCAAGGATTTGACTTTCTAAATAAATCCAAAAATAGCATTCGATCCACTCAGCTCCAGCTGAACTACATCTACATCAACATCCTTAAAATTTTTCACAAGATACCCCCATGTTGAACTTTAACAACTGGTCAGCAAAGTCCAAAAAATTCATGGAGCTAACATATGTTGGAGCCAGAAATGCCTGCAATCACTTCAAAAAGCTATGTTTAAGAGTGTGTTTGGAATGATTAAAAAATGGAAATAATTAATGGGGTGATCTAAATACATGGTTTTTTATCACTTTCAAGCAAATGAAACAAAATCATCCAGCACTAGCATCAGGATTCAGGAACCATTTGCCACAATTAAGGAAAATCCAAAGACCAAAACAATCAACAAAAACTCAACAAATATAAAGCTACTTCATTTAAGAAGAAAGAGGGGAAATTATTAATTTTTCCTTTTTCCACATTTTTGTGAGGTTGGTGATGATCTCATATATTTACAAGCACAAGCAATGACAGAGTCACAGAGCAATAACACCAACCAAGATGATCTTAAATACTACACAACCAAACAACAAGGAATCTTAACATTTAAAGCTAAAACCAAAAACATTCAGATATGGACATTTAAATGCACTTCACCAGATTGAAGGAGATCACAAACTCAACACAGATGCTGAATATTTAAAACTTCACATGATAAAAGTTTAATATCTTAGCATCTCTTTGCATCTACCTTTTCTTTTTCCTTTCACTTTCTCTCTTTATCTTCAGAGTCAACTCAGTCTCTTTAGCTACCACATAGAAATGCTAATAAAGTCTTTTTTTTTAAAAAAACTCTTTCAAACTAATCACTGAATAAAGCATAACTTTTTCAACCTTACCAAAAAAAAGCATAACTTTTTCAAGCTACCCCAAAAAGCTACTTCACCTTTATAAGCTGCTTCTTCTTCTTCTTCTTCTTCAATGACAGAGGAAAAAAGTTGATACACCTGGTGCTGTTAAAAATGTATCTTTTTTTTTCCCTCTTTTCTCGATCGAATCAAAAACTTTGCAAGATCCACATAAAAAAATGGTTTGTAATTTGCAAAGTTCGAGTCTTTTTCTCGATCCAATCAAACCCCACTTTTTATTTTTCTCAGAAAAGTAAGAATTTGTTCCCAAAACCCAACAATTGTTCAACCCAGATCAAGAAAAATATTTAAACCCAATTTTGTAAATAGAAGAAAAAAAAAAGTATATAGTGTTATATGAATAAAATCAATCAAGAAGTAATGAAAGTCTAAGCTGAATTTATGATCTCAGTGAGAAGCAGAAGATGAATAATGAAGATGGTGATGGATGATGGTTGAACTAAGCTTTTTGAAGTTTTATTACATTTTATTATTTTATTTTATTGGCCATTTCATTTGGAATAAATTATTAATTAATTAATTAATCAATTATTACCGACATGTCATGAGTATATAGCCAAAGTCTCCATACCATTACACTGTTACTATTTTAATTTAAATAAAATGTTAACAATATAAGAATTAGTGGACATCTATACAATATATTATAAAATTATGAATAAATAATTGTATTGGAAAAAATTTGACATAGTGTTTGTTCATCATGAAAGAAAAATAAGAAATCTCATCTTAACTAGTTTAATTGTTTAAGTATGTGTAAAGAAGAAAAAATTAGAGTAAATCAAATGAAGAATGAGGTAAAATATTAAGATAAAGGTATCAAGAAAAATTATAAGTGAAATCATTTAAAAGTTTAAATGTTAATTATTTTTTATAATTTATAACAAAATACTATTAACTTATGTATAATTGACTCATTTCATTCGGTAATATTGTATAGTTGTTAATAGTTTATCAATAATATTTTTTATATCTAAAAAATAAGGATATAACAATTTTTCTTTATTTATATTTCAACACCAAATTTAAAATATGAATTTAATTGTCATGCATGATAAATCTGTTAAGTCTTTTAATTTTAATTTTACTTTTGACATTAAAAAATTACATTTTATATTTACGGAATTAAATTGTTATCAGATAACAATATAAAATATATTTACATTATTATTATATTATAATTATTTTCTTAAAATATTTACTTTTTAAAATATTTGTTAATAATTTTAATTTTTAGCATCAATAATGAGATGTTATTGGGCATGGCCAAGGCTTATAAAGTCAAATAGGACAAAGTCAACCCATTGAGCTGTGTCCATATGTACATTAGCCATGAAAAATGCATACATTAAAAATGGGAAAGAGAGAAGATGGAACACAACTACTACACAACCATTTAATTTTAAATCTATTTTCTTATGTAATAATATTTATTGTATAACAAAAATATATCCAATTAGTATTCAACGTGTGCTACACATAATATTTATTATACAAAATGTGTATTATATGTGACATGTATTATACATATGACATGTATTACGTATATCATATATTTAATGGTTGTTGAATGATATTTTTGTTGTATAAAAAAATTATTGTTTTCTTATCTCATACTTTACAATGATTAAAGGCCCAATAATGTGGTGCTTTGATTTTTAGCAAATGGAATAAATGTTTTTTTTATCCTATTACTTTCTTTTTTTTTCATTATTTTATGCTGACTGGGAAATAACACAAACGTGAATGAAATATTTTGATATCTACCCTTTTAAGAAGTGAGAATTTCTCAATCATCAAGGCATCCTTTGCCATCATAATGATGACTTCTTTTTGTGTATAGGAACTTATTGCATGCAATTGTCTTGCTTTGAAGGATACATACAAAATCATTTTGCTCTTAACAATTCCAGCATTTTTTCTAAGTGTTGATTTTATGTTTTCTAAATTGGTGGTGGACTACTAATTTTGTATACCCTATCTTAACATTTCTAAATGTGTTAATTATAGCTGTCATATGCTTTTCTATATTACAAGGATGATGAAATTTTTCATATGGGTTTTGCCTATGCTATACCTCCAAGTTATGGTTTATAATACTACACCATTTATTATTAAATCTTAAAAAGTGTGGCTAAATTTATCATGAATGCATTTAGCTTTTCCTTATAAATGTGGCTATATTGCAAGCATGTGTTACATTGCGCCTTCACCTATGATCTGGTCATACTTTGAAATGAAAAATTTTTGAGGGGTGTTATTAGTACATATAAAGAGTACATTCCACTACCAACAAAAATTGACATAAGTGATAAGTGTCTTGTTGTCCTTTAAGTAAGGTCTCGAGTTCAAGCCTTGTGGATGGAAAAAATCATCGCTGGGAGTCTCACCTGTCATTTCCAGGTACACGACCCGTGGCGACCGATTAGTCGGGGCGAAACTCCAAATACCGTGTGCAACAAAAAAAAGAGTACATTCCACCCATTTTTTCACTCATTTCAAATGTTGACAACTTTGATGTATATGTTGGCATTAAAGTTGTCAACATTTGAAAGAAATAGAAAATGAATGGAGAGTACTATTATATGTATATTTAGCATTTTCCAAAACTTTTAGGTACAATGAGATTGTAAAAGTTTCTTTATCATGTAATATTCATTATATGACACATAATTAAATAAGTCAATTATAGAAAGAGGAAGAAAATTAAGTTTTGAATATAAATATAAAATAGTTGATAAATTAAGATATAAATGATACAAAATAAAATGAATATGTTATTCTGTTTATATACCTAATAATTTCTCCTTTAAAAGAAAAATCAACATGCAATACTTAAGGAAGAGTAGGTATCTATAAAATTATTATTTCTTTAGTGTTCTCTAATAAATTATTTATTTATTTAGTGAAAATAACTGAATTGGATGCTAGTGATGATTGACGGCTAAACATAGGGCACTGAGGATGTTGAGATGTATATATAGCAAATTATTCTACTCAATGCCTAGCTAGCTAGGGACCATTCATTCAATCATAATTAAAGTCAAAGTATACAAAAATACTTAATTAATTAAATCATTGTAAAGAAGTTTTCAAATGCAACTAGCAAGTAGCTTGAGTTGTTTTCAATTTAAGTGACTTTAGAAATTTTATTGGTCAATCTATTTGTGAATATTCTAATTTCACACTATGTCTTTTCATTTCTATGAGTTGGCTTAGAACAAATTCATTTTCTAATGAGTAGTTATAACTTCAATTCTGAAACAGGGGAAACAGAGGCATGATGTAATAATAATAGTTTTGAACCTAAATATTATAATAAAAAGTAGATTTTTTTTTGTTTTTCGAAAAGTGAGTGTTGTGGAACATCCAAACAAATAACCTTGTATCATGAAACTTAGGTCCAATGAAAAGAAGAGACCCAATCCATTAGCACAAGCTTAAGCCATCTTGGGCTAGCTCCAAATCAAGAAGAAAAGATGAAAAAGAAAAAATAAAGTGGCCAGTGAACAACCAACAATGATTGGCACAAATGTTAAGCGGTTTGTTATCCCTTAAGCAAGGTCTCGGGTTCGAGTCTTATGGATGGAAAAAATTCTTGCTGTGAGCCTCACTTGTCATTCCCAGGTACGCGACCCGGGGCGACGGATTAGTCGGGGCGAAGCTCTGGACACCGTGGGCAACAAAAAAAAAAGTGGCTAATGAACAACCAAGGACGCTAGCACAAGTGGTTGTGGTTTTGGTTGCTTAAGCATCTAGTCCCGGATTCGATCCCGAGGCGGTGTGTATGCAAAGAGGACCTTGGTAAGCCGTCTCATCCTTGAGGTGAACGCACAAACCGACGGGAAATTTTTCACCGAAATCACTTCAGTGGATACTATGGAGGAATCCAAAAAAAAAAAAGTAGTCAATAAACCCTAGCTCAAAAGGCATCTTTCTCTTGATCCAAGTCTAAAGAGTTTGCTACCATTTTCCCATTTCCCGTGTCCTGTTACACTAGAAGCTCCTAGTAAAAAAAAATAAAAATAAAGTGAAGTTTATTTTAATCCTTACAATTACATACATGAGTTGTTTAAATCATTGAAATTGTTCGATCAGTTAACTTTTGAGCTACTAAAATTGTATAATATGAGTTAAATTAGCCCCCAACTCCATTTTTATTACTTTTCTTTCAAGTTTTTTTTAGCATCACATGTTAGATAATATATTGGTGATAGATTGACATTATATTCGAATTCAAAAGTGATATGATTACATAATAGGTTCAAATTATTAACATATGTCAAATATATTAACAATAATATTATTTACATATAAAATTTATATTATAGTCTTTAATTATACCTATTTCCACAACATGTTAATTAATATAATATATCATAAAATATAATTCATAGGTATTTGGTGTGGATTATAGTGGAGTTAGGAATCGAGCCGTAGTGACTCAATGAATAAAAGTGTCATTTTTTTTATTTACTATAATTTTAGAGTTACTGTATTTTAGAAATGAGACACGGATGGTGTTTGAAGTAAATTTTAGAATAATTATATCTCTCACTCTTGTAATATATTGACTTTAGGACTCTTTTCAGTAAATTCCTGAAGTTGATGAGAACAAACATTAGCTAAGTGTTGTACAGTTATTTTACTATGTTTGATAAGCATAAGAATTGATGTGGGTTGGTGAAGAAGAAAAATGATATTGGTATATTTTTATTGACGTATATATTTAAAAAGATAAAAAAAAATAATGGAGAATGAATACGTTGAAAAAATAATAATAAAATTGTGGAATTTATATATTTTATGAATTTAATTTTTACTGACAGCATATAAATTCTTGACACAATTATTTAATTATGTGCTAACATATTAGTCATGATAGTATTTTTTTCTTTCATTACCGTAAAAGTCATATAAATAAAAATGTTTGATTGGATGATGATGTAAAATATTGTTACACTGTCAGTATATCAAAATTAAATTTATATTTTATTATTATGATGTTTGAATGTTTAAAAAAGAATAAAAGTAAAAATAAGAAGGGGAAAGTTGTGTGAATGAAAAGATTTGTTGAAGTGTTATTGTTTGGTGGTGCAATGACCAATATAATCCTGTTGAGTCATATCACGTGCACATGCCTTTGCTTTGTTTTGCTTTTATCTTCAGGTTAATTGGATCATTGTACTCTCTACTCTCTATTCACCAAAATGTATGGAAGCTCTTTTTGTAAAATCGATTGTTTTTATAAATTGATTTATAAGTTGTTTTCATTTTTTTCTTTCAAATAATTGAGGGAAGAGCATCTCAATAAGATTATGTTTAGCAAAATGTATATCACACGTGTGTGTGTATATATATATATATATATATATAGATAAAAGATATATAGAAATAAGAAGTGTCTGATGAAGATGATGAGATAAAAAATTAAGAAATATTATTTTTATAACATAAATATTATAAATAATGATATTTTAGGAAACATTTTTTATCAAAGACAACCTTTACGTTGTTTTGGTTAAAAAATATTGTCTTTGATTACTTTAGGTAACATTTTTCTAAGCGTTATCTTAAACAAAAAATGGTATAATAAATATTCAAAATCATCCTATAAGATATTTTTAAATTCTCTTTTGATAATTCAAATTTAATTTAAACTCTTTTTAATACAAGTTGTAATTCTATAGTGTTCTTCATAAATTTTGGAGTATGTACTCTACTATCATCCACTTCCATGATCAAAAATGATTTTGATTTCTCACATATGTAATATTTTTTTACAATAATATCTTTGCCAATATTACTTTTTTATGATTAAATGTTTAAAAAAGCTATTATAATTTTTGTAGTTCAATAAAAATATTCACTAACTTGTCAATATAAATATATATCACCACTCCTGGTAATTTTAGTGTTGTTCTTTCTTCTTCCAAGTACAATGACAAACAGCCCTTTGCTCTCATAAGTCATAATAAATACGACAATAATAAAGTACAAATAATTATGAGTGGCCTACTACTGTTATACTGGGGTCAACATCACGTTATATAATAGAAATACGTTCGACTAGTATTAAATATGTATTATATATAATATGAAATATGTGTTATATATATATATATTATACTTATGATATACATTATTATGTATTATAGTACACCTTCACCGTTTCAAACTATATAGAGTCTGTTTGATATAGATTTTAGTAGAATTACTTTTGAAATAATTGATGTTGAAAGAATTATGTTTAAAATAATTGATGTAAAAAAAATTGATTTGTGTTTGGAAAAAAAATGTTAAAAAGTGGATTTGAGATGATTGTTGTGAGATAGTAAAAGTAAAAACTAATAATTTTAGCTTCCATTAGAATCAATTATTTTCAAAGTAATGCACTTTTTCTAAAAACAAAATATTAAAACAAACACATTTATTTTTTTTTTTTTCATCACAAGCGCAACGTGATTTTTGTAACCAACCAAATAGGGTATACTCTCACATATTTTACTCATTCCATGGCACCTAAATAAGTAAATCAAAGATTGGAAGATTAATTGATATAATTTTTTATTTGTTTTAAGTTTGTTTGGTATTCTAATTTATTTTATTTTTACTTATTTACTAATAATTAAGATGGAGAAGAATTGAGAGTATGTTTGGATTGATGGAATTTACTAGGGTATATAGAATGTATAAGAAAGTTGAGTTTTAATTAAGTAGCTCTATTATTTTAGTATTAAAATGGACGAAATAGAGTGGATACTAATGAATCTGATACTACTCAATTTCACTATTATTTTATTTCTTACTTTTTATTCATCCTCAAATTGAGAAAAAACGAGTTGAATAAATTATATTTTAATTTAGGCAAAATTTTTTATAGCTCCTTATTACTATAAGCAATATTATATTTTAATTTGTGACTACTATTATATATAAAAAATAAAATTCATAATCTCTATATTCCATTCTATACTCCGATTAATGCCATTGAAAGGACTTCTGCCGGGATATGTTGTGTTTAGAAGGACTTTTAATTAAAGAGAATTTGTTGAGTGTTAATTTAAAGTCTCATATTGAAAAGATTGAAATTTTTAATGTTGTTTTTATTTTGACTTATAAATAGAGGTTTTAGTAGTATGGTTGAGACATCCTTTAAGAATAAGAATGATCAATTATATGATGAGTACGTAGTTTATAGAAATAGCTCGTATAATAATGTATTTGTAAGAAGGGTTTACAACTTTAGCCGTTCAAAAATTATGCATTAGTGAAAAAGTTTTGAACTCTTCCGAAAGGAGTTGTGGAATAAGTTTTGAAATATCGAATCATGTTAAATTTTTGTGTATGTTTTTTTTTTCTATTTTTAATTTTGCTTGGGAAAAACACACACTACATTGGACATGAAATATTCTTTTTTTCAATAATTTGATTGTATGACCCTAATTAATGCAGCATATTCCATGATTTAAAATTTAAAATTATAAAATATGAAGATTGGTATAGTAACCTCCTCCAAGAAATTTGGAGTTGTAAAATGAAAGTGCTGTCCTTGGCAAAGTGAAAATAAATAGAATTATATTATATCTAAAGAATCCTACATTATATTTGGTTATTGGGGAGCAACCATAAATAAAGACAATGACTTTCATATTTGCCATTCTAATTATTTATTGCCGAAAAAGAAAAAGAAAAAGAAAAAAATGATAAGTAATAATAAGGACAACATTGGATTTGGATCTGCTCGTGGACAAAATCAATATAAAAACATTAAAGTTGTATGTCTAGCTTACAAAGTTAGGATATTATACCATATCTCATCATACAGGTAATTCCATATTTGGATATCACGAATCTAATCTATGATCCCATGTGGGTCAAATCATCAATTATATTTATAATTTATTATATCTTTACTTTATTATTATTATTATTGAAGAAGTTGAAGCTAAGTCTCCAATTTATTATTTAGGTTTAGTGTTCTTTTTAATGATGCATTATGGAAATCATAGTTTAGTGTAAGCATGTAAGTTCACTAATAATGATAATAAGATCTCATCTAAATTTTTCACGTTAATGTTCTTCTCTTCTTAAATGAGATATAAAGTTGAGAAATGATTTGTGTATGTATACCACAAAATTAGCCATCATCAGCCACCAAGTATAATAATCCAATATTTTGAAACTAGTAATCCAACTTTTAAAAATATTGGATTAATGTACAATAATAATAGTTGGATTACTAATTTTAAAATGTTGAATTATTACATATAGTGACTGATGATGGTTGATTTTATAGTGTAAATATAGCATTACTCTGTAAAGTTTAACTATATATGTAATCTTATGCATAACAAAAAAAATTCAATTGAGAAAATTTACACAATATATCATCCACTTATATATTACCATATCACTAAAAAATGTGTGCAAATATAAAACATTAATTAAATTATAACAATGTGTATTCAAATTAAATTATAATAAAAATGGTCATTGAAATTTGAAAATTAGCTAGTCTTGATAATGAATAGACCACTTAAATTAGACTGGTTGAACTTTAATAAACTCCAAATACAAAATAGTTTGAAATAAGAAAATTCAGCACCCCTTGTTCCTACCCTATTATACACATCATTCAACAATGATAGAAAATACATGAATTGATATAAAGATAAAAAAAGAAAATACTTTAACTAATTAATTTTATTTTTGTAAAATTGAATAAAAGTAAACTCCTTAGTTTTTCTTTTTTAAATTAAACCACACAAAGTCGACATACTTTTTTTATGGTTTTGATGAGACGTGTAAAATATGATGATATGAAGGTATTGATTAGTGGGTGATGTGGAATGGGAATATGATCATCACTGCCAAAGCTAAGAGATTCTTTGTCCAAGGGAGGTTGTTTTGGTTTGTGTGATGGAGGTCAAGAAGTATACTATATTATTATTACTATCTTCCTTCTTTAATAATATTCATTTTTTACATTTTATTTTGTTTATTAATATCTATTTATTTAAGAATCTTAATGATATTAATTATATTTTTCTTTAATAATATTAGAGTTTAATTTTGATGGTATAACTTTTTTATATAACCATTCAATCATGTATTGTCATATCGATAGTATTTTCTTCTCTCTTATTATCTAAAAAGTCATACAAACTAAAGTGTAAAATACTTTTACATTATCAATACATCAAACTTAAATTCATAATATTAAAAAGTATATTAACATTTAGATATTAATATATTAGTGTATCTATATAAGTAATCATTCTCTCATATTACCTTTACATTATTGTTGTTATTTAGTAAATTTTCAGTTTTTAATTAAATCACTCTCTAATTTCTTTCTTTAGATTTTTGAGACGGATAAGAATCTTATCATTCTTCGTAAAGACTTCTCTTTCATTACAACTGTTTTATTAAAATAGTCGTATAAAAAAGAAAAAGTTAAAATATAAAATTAAATAATTGAGATGATATTAGTAAAAACAATAATTTTAAAAATTATTTAACCATTATTTTAACATATATAAAAGTAAAAAAATGGATATTTATTAATTTAAGAGTCTATTTGGATAGGAATAAGGGATGTGGTTAGTTACTTTATTCATAATTCATATAGTAGATATTTTTTGAGTATATATAGTGATTGTGGAGGTGAACAAAAGAATGGGGCCATTGCCATAATATGGAAAGAGAAAGAAGTCACATGCAAATTGGTAATAATATAAGTATACTACGTACATTCAACTAATATTTAATATGTGCTGTATATTATATATAATATGTATTGTATATAATATTTATTATGTATAACAATATTACATATGATATATTTTTTTTATAACCAAGAGGTGTCCATTGCCGACAGCAATGTCTAGTCCCCTCGTCCCGAGAACTCGCACTAAGCGGTAAAGGGTTGACCTCAAGAAGCTTTCCATTCCAATGTGTTGAGGATTGAACTCCCAACCATATGATGAAGGGACAAGGTGAATTATCACGATGTCATTCCTTATGATTTACGTATTATATATAACAAACATTACGGATGGAACTTTACTCTACAACCATGGAACACATATACACACACAACACAAGTCAGCAATGTTTGGGGTATGGTGTTGGTGCTGCTACTGCTGCTATGGCCCCAATTAACCAGTTTTTCAGTGATGATGAGCTCAGCGAGCTCTCACATCTTTCTCTCTCTCTCTCACACACATACCAATTCTCACGCGCTACTTCGGTTTCATATATTATCATGCCACCATAATCCTATGGTGGAGATGCATTCACTTCCTAGTTTATATATATTTTTTCGTCCAATTTTAATTATAATTTGATTATATTTCATATTTATTAAAAAGATAATTAAAATATATAAATTTTTTATATAATAATTATTATAAGAGATAAAGAAGAGTTATATATAGATAAAATTAGAAAAATATTATATATAAATTATTTTTTGAAATTTAAAAATAATAAATAATATTGATCAAACAAATAAAATTGAATGGAGAGAATATAATTTTTTCTTAAGAATATAATATTTTTTGTTGAATAAATTAAAGGTAAATTATATCGACCTTTCTTTAAATTTAACAGAAATATTTTATACTCTATATTTATTTCGAGAGGTTCCAAAATTTATAAAATTATTATAATATGGATATTTATGAAAAAATTGCAGACATTTTTTAAAATAAAAAGTCAAGACAATTTACCAACGTATTATAAATAAGAGAGCACCAATTTCTTAAAATATTGTCAACTATTTAAGTGGAATTCACTCCTACTAATATTTTATTATCCTCATAGAACTCCTGATATTATGTTTAAAGGATTCAAATTCATTTTGGATTTACACTTTATTGATATATTTTGTAGAGTTATTTTTAGCTACAAGTATATAAGTTTGATCAAATTTTGATAATTCTATTCATAAGAAATAGAAGCCAATATATTACTTAGAGTTTAAGTTAATTTTAGTGATACTATGTAATGATTTTACAGTATAAAATACTTTTATTGTGTAAAGTATTTTTAAATTTTTATTTGATTCAAATATTTTATTACATGACTTTTAAAATAATAAATTAGAAGTTTGTGTAAAGAATTATATTTTGTTTCTAGAAATTGTAGGGGTCCTACGATTTCAAAAAAGAAAGACTGATTTACACTGAAATCGTAGGATTCCTACGATTTCAGTCAAATTTATATAAAAAATATATAATATTTAATATATCTTATATTATTACCTTTATTAATATCAATTTTCTCATTACCAAAAAAATATAATCTCTCTTATTTAATTTTATATCTAATTTTTTCTATCTTTCTGTAAGGATATCAAAGAAAAAAATTAAGTAATATTACCTAAAACTTTTTAATAGATAAATATTAATAAAAATATAAAAAATAGACAAATTATACGTAGAAATAGACAAATAATAGACAAAAAGTAAAAATATAATTATATAAATAAAATTAATTATACAAATAAGAATAATATTAGATATATACATTTTAAAAAAGTTTGTGTGATAATCAGTTCAGACACTAAAATAAAAAATAATATTAGATATATAAATTTTAAAAATTGATAATTAATTTTATTTTCAGTTATAAAAATTGATTTTACTTATCTTTCTCCTTATCACAAAAACACCAAACACAAAAATTGATTATAGTAGCTTTTTACATCTTGTTAACATGTGTCACACACAACACAAGCTCTCAATTTTTTTTGCAACTTTGAAGCACCATATATTGGCTAGCTTTCTATCTCCACAAAAATAACAAGAATGACTTATGATAAAATCCAAAATTTTTGCAATCAAGAAACACCAGAGATTTTATGTCAATATACATATATTACTATCTTTGTATTATATTAAATGTCTGGTGTATATATGTATATTTTTTATATTTTCAATTAATATTTGTCTATTAAAAAGTTCTAGGTAATATTACTTAATTTTTTTTTATATCCTTATAGAGAAAGAAAAAAAATTAGATATAAAATTAAATAAGAGAGATTATATTTTTTTGTAATGAGAAAGTTGATATTATTAAAGGTAATAATATTAGATATATTAAATATTATATATTTTTTATATAAATTTGACTGAAATCGTAGGAATCCTACGATTTCAGTGTAAATCAATCTTTCTTTCTTGAAATCGTAGGACCCCTACGATTTCTAAAAACAAAGTTCATTTACACTGAAATTGTAGGGGTCCTACGATTTCCCCTAATAAAAGAAAAAACAGGACATTCCGTGGAATTAACGTTTCTCTCACTACTTTAGTGGAAATAATGATTTTTTTATATTTTTTGGAAAAAATCCTAATTAATTTGATAATATATTATCACATGATTAAGAAAAATTATAATAGATTAAATTTATATAACCGTTTAGTTATATTTGATCATATATTATTAGAATTGCTTGACCCATATATTGATAATATATATAGTAATATAAAATATTATTTGACTCACATCTAGTTAACAATATAAAATACTTTATACTAAAAATATTTCATATTAATTTCAATAATGTTTGTTATATAAAAGAAATATGTCCAACTAGTACTCAACGTGTTTTATACATAATATGTAATGTGTATCATACGTACGTGTGTTATATATATGAGACACATTATGTATTATGTATAGCATACATTAAATACTAGTTGGACGTATTTATATTGTACGACATATATTATTGAATTAATTTTATAACCATAAGTTCATAAATTCTCGATGTTATTAATGAGGTTGACACAAATGGTAAGCGACTTGTTGAACCTTAAGCAAAGTCTTAGGTTCGAATCATATAGATAAAAAAATCTCTATTGGGAGTTTCATCTATCAATCATAATACTCGACTCGGATTAGTCGAGACAAAAGCTTCGAATACTATGAAAAAAAATCTCCATGGTTTGGTGGACATTACTTGGATCATGATGAAGGTTGATGCCAAGTAAATGGGGGATGGAACACCCTAATCTGTGTGGCTGTGATAGCACAATAGTATTGCTCCAACAGGGGCGCGTATGGATAGAACTTTACTTTGACAATCCCCATGAACCCAAACTTCCCCACTATTTATTTTTTATTATTAATTCATTCTCATTTTTATAAAAATTATTATTATTTTGGGAAATAAAATATTCAGCATTATCCAAAACAAGAAGTGCTTTTTTCTTCTGTTCAACTTTTGTTTGCTTCCCAACCCTTCTTTTCATAAATCCCAGAAACATCACATTGCATCATCATCATCATCATCACAACCCCAAGGTGGAGAGAGAAAGTGAGAAAAAAAAATCCCTTTTTTTTAGAGAGAGAAATTGAGCACAGCCCTAGAAAAATATGCAACCAGATAAGGACTTGTGTGCAGCTCAAAACTGAAAAAAAAAATCCATTTTTTTTTCAATTTTCTTTTTAATTTTTTTTTCTTCCTTCTTTTTTTTCATTTTTTGTTTTCCAATAATATTCTCCATTGTTGAATAGTGGTAGCTTCTTTGCACTCTTCACTCGCTGTGTTAGTGTTATTTCTCTCTCCTTTTCTTCTGTGCTACAGTATTATCACTCTTCATTTCCCAAAGATCAAGAAAAAAAAAAAAGAGAAGAGAAAATTGTTGGAACATTTTTCAACTCAAAATCACTGGCTTCTTCTCCTTCCATTTCTTATTCACAGGTTTCAACTTTTGGATGTGCTTCCTACGCACCCTTTTTGATCCTGTTCAAAAATGTGAGTATGATTTCTTTTCATTTTTTCATCTTTTTATATTTATATGCAATCTGATTTCTGAAACACATGTTGCATTATCACTTTTCATGTATTTGGGGTGTTGAAACTGTCACTAGTTTCGACCAAATTAACCAAAGTTTGTAACTTTTTACATTTCAACAACACATACCTTTGCTTGTGCTCTACATGTTTCTCCTATGTGGTGTGGAGTTCTGTCTGTGATAATTTTTTGGAACTGGGTTTGAAAGCTTTTATGTCATTATTGACTTGAAGTGATTCCTTCATTGTTTTTTGTTTCCCACTTTTTACATTTTTTTTTTGGACTTGTGATTTTCTGTATGTTGGCATTTGAAGGTTGAGCTTTATCTGTAATGGGTAATGGGTTGCCTTGGAAATTGCTTGGTGTTTAAGGTTTATAATGGATGTTGGTAAGAATGGACCTTTTCGTTTTGATTTTCATTTTCATGTTTATGTGGTCTTTTATCTTAAACATGAAGCATTTTGGCTTGTTTCTTATAGTTTGGTAAGCTGTAAATAGCTTTCTTTGTTATTGTCTTTTCTTAAGTATATGTATATACTGTTATTGGAGAGTGATTCTCTTTTTTTGTGCCTTTTTGTCTTTCCATCATTTTTCTTTTCTAATCTATCTTCTACTTTATTGTTGTCTTCTGCATGTGTGAATTACTTTGAGTCTTAGGTCCTTTTCTCTACCTTCATATGCATATTTTAGCATGGTGGTGCCATCATTGTGAATCTGTATCTGCTGGAGCAAGCTTCTTAGTTTGATATGAAGGACTTTGCTTTCTCTTGACAAGCTACAGTTACAGCTGATACAATTTTAACCACACTTTTGACACTTTTATTTGTTATTGGCTTATTGCACATTCGATTTCATATATCTTATCGTATTCTGATCTGTTGATTATTTTTTTGTTTCTCCAAAATTTGTCAATGTATTGTATTGCATCTGAAAACAGAGCTAGGTGACAAGTTTTGGCATACTGAAAATTGGGGGCTCAGTGTTTCTTGTGAAGTAAGGCATTTCAACTAAATGCATGGATCGCGGGGACCAAATGGCGTTATCAGGATCTGCATCTTACTATATGCAACAGAGAGGAATGGGTGGTTCTGGAGCACAACCTGAGTTTTCACCCGGTATTCGATCACTGTCTAATCCCAACTTACAATTTCAATCCAACATTGGTGGTGGTGGTACCATTGGATCCACTTTGCCGTTAGAATCTTCAGCAATTTCATCTCATGGTGTCAATGTGGGTGCTCCTCCTGGGGCACCACCCGGTGAGCCTGTCAAAAGGAAGAGAGGAAGGCCGAGGAAATATGGGACTGATGGAACTGTGTTGGCACTCACACCGACATCATCTAGTCATCCTGGAGCATTGACACAAGGCCAGAAACGGGGCAGAGGGCGCCCCCCTGGGACCGGGAAGAAACAGCGATTAGCATCGCTTGGTAAATTCTCTATTTCAACTTTTTATTTGTCTTGTGTTAAAGATGTTATAGATGAAACCATTACAAAATAAGAAAAAGAAACTTCTCATGACGATTATAACTTTTCTAACTTGAAGTGAATTGAAATTCAACCTTTTTTTTGTTCTTTTATGAAATTTTGCACATCCCCTAATAATGCATATCCCCTAAGTAGGTGAAGTTCTCTTTTTGCACTCTCTAACCTAGTGACCATCTAACAAATCAGAATTTAGCTATGTCTGTAAAGTTTGATTCTCCTTTAAGGATTGCTTTTATTTTATATTTTTAATATTCAGTGGTTACTTATTGCCAGGTGAAATGATGTCTGGTTCGGCTGGGATGGGATTCACTCCTCATGTCATCAACATTGCAAGTGGAGAAGTATGTCATTTTTTTTATGAATTTGAATAAAAAGTGTGTGACAACCACTAGCCTATTAAACCTATTTTTATAAAGTATTATTGGTCAAGTTCTAGTATTGTACAACTATTGCAAGCCTAGGTCAATAGCACTACTAACTAGCACTACTAACTAGCATAATAAGACTCCTAAAGCAATGATAATCTAATATTTTAACATTTGTGAACAAATACTATTGCATGAATATTTTCAAGCATTATTGTTAACTCATTACTAAGGATTCTGGGGAGGGTGAGCCCTGGTGCAATGATAAAGTTGCTGCCTTGTGACCTAGAGGTCACATGTTTAAATCCCATAAATAACCTCATTGCATACATCTACCCTCTCTAGACCCTACCTGGTTGAAGCCTCATGCATTGTTCTGGCATCTTTCTGCTGTGTAAGGAAGCACTATGCATAGTTGGTCCCTTGAAATAATGATAGAAGTGATAATATGAAGTACTAAGCTGATATTCATTTTTTTCACCATTTTTCTCTTAAAGAAATAGTTCACTTGGTTAAGCAAAAACCTAGAATAAAGATGATATTTATGTCTATGTTAGTAAAGAATAAAATAAAACCAGATGGCATAAAATCCAAGTGCTTATCCTGAAAATTCATTTAGAGACATATAGCTTGTTCCATCAACTTACTTAGCATATTACATCATGATCCTTTTTGGTTTGTGCCTTATGTTCTGACTTGTAAATATTGGAGAATCATTCTTTTGAACTTTGTTATTCCCTGTAGGATATTGCAACAAAAATTATGACATTTGCTCAGCAGGGGCCTAGAGCTGTATTCGTTTTGTCAGCCAATGGTGCTGTTTCGACTGTCACACTTAGTCAGTCTTCAACTTCAGGTGGCTCTGTCACATATGAGGTTTGGAAGCTTTCTTAGTGTATGTTTGCTTTCTTAATTTTTTATTTTATTTTAAAGCTATCGGGTAGGTTTTGATTATAAGTTGTTAAGCTACACAGTGATATGTACTTGTACATTTCGGTACTGTAACAATCTCGTATGGAGTTGTGATTACATTCCCATAGCTTCATTATATTCATATATACTTAACTCATACACATAATCTAATGACAGTCTATTAATTTTGCATTCTACTATAGCTACTTGGGAATCTGCTGCTATTTAGTCATTTTGACTTTTTGAGTCGAGATGTTCCTTTAATTGGTGATTACTTGAGTCAGAGGAGAAGATGCTGACTGAAAATTTTGCCTTTCCTAGCATTTTTTTTTTTTGGTCTTAACCTTTCCTAGCTTTATTCTCATATTTTGAATGGGAAATGTCAAATACCTATTACTATTAGCCTTCCTAATCAAAATTTTCCATGCTTAACCTTTGAATAATGAGTGCTGAGTGCCTTCATATATGCAGTGTTTTAATTAGGACTGATCAAAATTCCATGCTTTGTTTTACCGCTTTCCTCTAGATTTGTCGTTTCTGTGACAACATAGGGTTATTTAGACATTTATATATGCATAGTAAATTGTTGACAAACTTGTTGGCTCTTATAGGGGCGTTTCGAGATATTGTGCCTAT
The DNA here is from genome assembly GCA_013621005.1 of Aeschynomene evenia. NCBI lineage: Eukaryota > Viridiplantae > Streptophyta > Magnoliopsida > Fabales > Fabaceae > Aeschynomene > Aeschynomene evenia. Next base: position 33,726,185 of record CM024268.1, on the reverse strand, counting down.
CGGGCTCTTTCTTGCTTTCCGATAATGGTGGCTCACGCAATCGAACTGGCGGTCTAAGTGTTTCCCTTGCTAGTCCTGATGGTCGTGTCATCGGTGGAGGAGTTGGAGGTGTCCTCATTGCATCAAGTCCTGTTCAGGTAACATTTTTAATGCTCTCATTATATTGAATATTTCTCATTCCCACACATCATAAAAAAAAACCTGTTAATCACATAATTTGAAAGCTTTGTGATTTAGAAGTTTTTGTTTTCGGGTGTCTAGATCTAATTAGTCATGACTGTAGGTGATAGTTGGGAGCTTTATATGGGGTGGATCGAGGATAAAGAACAAGAAGAAGGAAAGCTCGCAAGGCGCAGAAGCTCCGGTGGAGTCTGATCATCAGGCAGTTCATAATCAAGTCGCAATGAATAGCATCTCCCCAAATCAAAATCTTAATCCAGCCTCATCTCTGAGTCCTTGGCCAGCGTCGCGTCAGTTGGACATGCGCAATTCCCATGTCGACATCGATTTAATGCGTGGGTGACAAGTTAATTTCATCATATACACTAGTAGTGTGTATATATTTCCAAGATTCATGGTCACTCATCTAATTTTCTTGTAGTAGTAATGACAGAATGGGGGGAAGGTACCAACAGCAGAGTAGAAGCCAGCTGACTCTTGCAATTGATCATAAAAATCTAACTTATCTGCCCATCATTGACTTGTGGTTGTACTCATATTTTTTGTAGCTGTGATGAGGAATTCTTTTAATTTGCAGAATTTCATGTTCCTGATTGGTAATATCATGCTTCATGCAATTTTCATCCCATTTGGTTTAAAAAAAAAGTAAAAAATTAGGGGCATCAATGATGACATAATCTCATGTGTTTTTTGTTATAGAGCTATCTTCTTGATGGCAATGACAAATTGAAAATGAAGATGTACTGATGCATGATGTGAAATCTGAAATCTGTTTTATTGATTCCAATTGTGAGTTCCAGTGTCCTATTTTGTGAAGGAAAAACAGAGAAAACAATAAAATCACACGTTTTCTCTATTTTCAATATTTTTTTCATAAAATTTTGAAAATAGAGAAAACAAAAAATATAAATAGAATCTAAACATAACCATAGTGTTACTAAAATGATAAAAGTGAAAAAGACAAACATTAAAGGCTATTGTAGTCATGTTTTCCTATTTGCCTTTTACCTCAATTGATTGATGATAAAACAAAACTAGCATCAAATTTTTATACTTTTTTCAAAATAATTAATATTTGTATAATGTTTCTTATACTTTTTCCAATTCTGATTAGTGGAGAACTTAGCCCTTAGTCAACAATTAGCATGTCTCCATTGTTACTTTAAAAAGTATAGTTAATAATACAAATAATTGCTTTATTTAGCAATAAAATCCATCACAGTGAAATAATGTCTTTTGTTCAATCATTTCAGTTAATCTCAAAGTTTCTCTTCTATCTGTGCCACAAAAATAGTATGCAATTGTTTAACCTTTGTGTTTTGGACTGAAGTGACTGATTCCAAATAAATGGTTTTCCCAAATATCCAATAAGAGAGTGAACTAGTCACACATAAATGACAAGATTGATGTTTTTACTTTTTATAACTGTTTTTTCTTGACACTTCGTCGTACCAAACACTTCATTTATTTTTTTTCATGAGGTGCGAGTCTCATTCAAATAGAATTCACGTGATGTTTAAAAGTCGAGTAAACAATTTTTAACTAATATAACCATGTTTTGCTTCAAACCCTTTTTAGTTGGTTCACACTAGTCAACAACTTTGCCACCCCCACCTGCCTCTGTCCCTCATCTTGATGTTACTATACCTGCTCTAGTTGAACCATGCAGAGGACAATCCAAAAGTAATAATGTTGTCGTACAATATAAATACGTCCAACGAGCATCCAACGGATGCTATACATAAGACGTAATGCATGTTATATGTATAGCACACGTATGTATAACACACATTACGTCTTATATATAACACACGTTGAATATTTGTTGGACGTATTTCTGTTGTACGACAAATATTATTATTCCAAAAAGGTGTGTGTCATTTGAACAGTGAATAGATAAAATGATGTTTTTCTTGTACAGTATGGATAAAATAATTTTGGTCATGTGATCAGAATTCATAGACATTATGCAAATAACATTCTGCCAGAAAAAACAGGCAAAAACAACAGTCTAGATTAGGCCCTCCAATTTTTCTGGTAATTTGTGTGCTGAATTGATTTAATATAAATATCTGAACTCTGAAAGAAAGCAATTTAGTATATGAAATTTCATAATTTACAATGGATTCACTGAAGACATATATATAGAATATTAATAGTACACAGAACCTCTTTAAACCCAAGGAAACTAACTTTCATAATAAATGAATTGATTATTATATATAACTATATTACATGATACAACCTCTTTAAAAAACCTTTCATAATCTATAAAGGGAGTTTAAATTAACTATTACATCAATTAACACATATTACACATGCAATTTTATTTTTGACTAAATACCCAAAATGTCCTCCAAAAATATATTGCGATACAAATTAGTCCCTAAGAATTTGAAAGTCCAATATTGTTCATTTACATTTCAAAAAATGAGACAAATTCATCATTCCATACATATCCGTACAATGATTTTTTAGTTGTACGGACAAGACACGTACGAAATGATGAATTTGTCCTCTTTTGTTTAAATGTGAATGATAATATTGAACTTTTTAATTCTGACGGACCAGTTTGTCCTGTAATATATTTTTTGTAGTACTAAAATGAGTATTTTAGTCTTTATTTTTACAAAGTCATGCATCAGACCAAGTAATATCCATGCCACCCCATTGATCTTGTGGGACACCTAAGGCCTTCCAAACAGCCTTAGAGGCATCAACAATATTGTTAGCACAAGGAGGTTGGAAATCATGATCAAGATCACACCCCATTGTGGAATCACACTCATCAACCACCATAGCCACAACACTCCTACCATTACCACTTATCTTGATGTTATTGAGGCACCTGCTCCTGTTGCTGAACCATCCAGTGGAAAGTGCAACCACAGGACTCTCATCTGAATGGTACTTTTTATCACATTCTGAAGGGCCACCTCCATCTCCTCCCTTTTGGAAGCTATTCAATGTCAAATATGCTTTTGTTTGTGAAGACACTACTTGTGGTGAACATTCATATGTTCTGTACACTTTTCCCTCTTCACAGCAATCTGAGTCATTCTCTGTGTTGCATTCTCCTGCTGGAGGTTTCTTCCCTATGATTCTCCCACTTGGGAGGCACTTTTGTGCTTCAGAGTGTAAGAACAAATTTGTGATAACAAGAAAAATCAGGAAAATTAAGCACCCCTTTGAGCAAAAACTCTTCATTTCTTTCTGTATATATGTGTCTCTTCTTTTGTTGTTTTTCTTTTGAGATATGAGTGGTTGATGCATATGGATTGAGATTTTAAGGGGTTATATATATAAAGAGGGTCAATAGTTAACTTGTTCATCAAGTAAATCATTCATACTCTCATAAGCAGTATAAGATTGTTTTTGTGGTCAAAGAATCGTGTTAATTTGCTGCTATAACTATAGTACTATACATACAAGGCCTAGAAATTGTCCTGTTTTTTAAAGGCTACTTTCCTGTAATGGAAAGTGGTTGATTTATTGAATATCATGCAAAGGGGTTTCAGATAAGTTACTTCTTTATTCAAAACTTTTGAGGCAATATTTCCTAAGGAAGTGAAATTCCATTCACAGTCTTGAAAAGTTTATGTTGAATTTTGAACATAAAACTAGTACTTTGTTAAAATTATATATTGACAGATAAAGTTCTGATACATGGATTTAGTTTTGAATTTGATGTTGATTTCCATGATCTTGGATTCTTAAGAAGTGATATTAAAAAGTTTAGACAAAAATGATGAATATAAGTAAGACATAATTAAAGTAAAACTATGAGAAAGATAAGAAGGATACAGATTCTTTGTGCCGTACTTATCAACTTCAGCACTTCCTTGCTGCCTAAGATGCTTTATACATAGGGTTAGAGTGGTGCTACTATTTTGTCTATTTGTGATCACTGAACCTATTATATTTTATGGCCATATATCAATATAAATATATAGATCGGACAATATTAAATGAGTAGGATTTATCATAATCTCGAGTCTAGCTCGTTAATATTTTCTCATCTTCTAAGCGACCGATAAAATGAGTATTTCAAAATAAAAAATGATACTTTTACATTTTAAAAATTTAAATATTAAAGTGGTATTACATTAAAATTTAAAGACGATAAAGTAGGTAAATAAAATACATAAAAGACAGTTAAATCAACCAATAGATCTATTAGACAACTTTTTTGTCCAAAAAAGTTTCTTTAAAGAAAATATTTTTTAGTGGGTTGAGTGATTGCGACATAAAATCTCTATAATGATCAATTTTTATTGATTTTTTATTATACAAATAATAATATTTTAAAAATATATATATATAGAAATATTATTATTAAATGCATATAATTACTGTTTTACAGAGAAAACAAATTTATAAATACGGATCAGGAAACTAACGAATGTGCAATATCTCTTTTCTGCCCAAGATGCTTCATACAATTTGTAGTGTTACTACTTAGTCTTTTGTCATCTCTAATGAACTTTACTTTCTAAACCTAATTAAGATTTTGGATTAAAATAAGGTGTTGCTTATGTGATTCTCAGATAGTGCAATTTATTTGATGCAATAGGACTTAGGTGCAAGAATGAACAAAATCAGAATTAGTATAAGAAAGTTCATAAGTTATGATAGAATTATTGAAGCATCTATCATAAAGTTATGATGGGTGAGACACAAAATATATAATTTTATTTTGTTACAAAAAGTTTAGACGAGGGGCACACCTTTTTGTAGTCTGAAGAGGGTTTACAGTGAAATTTATAGATCGGTTATCAAAGAGGATTCTTCAAGCTAAGATTCGAACACAAGTCACGTCTAGTATGAGTGGAAGGTTGAACCATGCGTGCCAATCCTCATTGACAAAATATATAATCTAAAGACACTTATTTTCATCCTTAAAGGAGTGTTTGTTTGTAAGACACAAACACTATAAACATGTCCATCTAGACACAATGAGACATAGACACTAGTGTCCTATGCTTTAGATCGAGTGGACACAATAGTCCCAAAATTTTTAGAGACTAATAGATAAATAATTCTCATTTTATATCCTAAGACACTATCCAAACATTGAACGTATATAAATATGTCCAGTATCCAGCATCCACTTGCATGCAGACACTTAAACAAACACTCCCTTAACTAGAACATAAAAACATAAATGGACACTAATTAATAACAACACTAAGCATCTGACCAAGTAATGTCCAACCCACCCCATTGATCTTGTGGCACACCCAATGCCTCCCAAACAGCCTTAGAGGCATCAACAATATTGTTAGGACAAGGAGGTTGGAAATCATGGATTTGATCACACCCCATTGTGGAATCACACTCATCAACCACCATAGCCACAACACTCCTACCATTACCACTTATCTTAATGTTATTGAGGCATCTTTGATTGTTGTTGAACCTGAACCATCCAGTGGAAAGAGCAACCACAGGAGTGTCATCTGAATGGTAATTGTTGTCACATTCTGAAGGGCCACCTCCATCTCCTCCCTTTTGGAAACTGTTCAATGTCAGATATGCTTTTATACCATTTTTAGTCACTTCTTGTGGTGAACATTTATAAGTTGTGTAATTTTTACCTTCTTCACAACATTCTGAATCATTTTCTGTGTTGCATTGTCCTGGTGGAGGTTTTTTCCCTGTGAGAGTGCCACTTGGGCTGCAATTTTGTGCTTCTGAATACAAACTAGTTGTAAGCAATAATAAAAGCAAAGAAACTTTGGACCAAAAACTCTTCATTATTCTCTCCCTCTCTTTGCAACTACACTCTGTTGTATTTTCTTGTGAGTGCTTGATGCATTGTTGGTGAAGAATCAAGTCTATATATAACTTTGGGAAATCAATAACGTTTATCGTACAATAGAAATATGCTCAACGAACATCCAACGTGTGCTATACATAAGATAAAATGTGTGCTATACGTACGTGTGCTATACACATTACGTCTTATGTATAGCACACATGTATTGGATGCTCATTGGACGTATTTATGTTGTATAGCAAATATTATTGTTTGTTAAATACTACATGTATATTAAATTTGACATTAAATCAGCCACCCAATTAAAAATGAGAACAGACCAAGTCAAACATGACCGATTACAGGTCGTGTTGTAGGCCCCTGCCGGCCTATTCTAATCCCTACGTTCAATTCAACTATACAATCTAACATCTACACAGTAACACAATCTAACTTATATCTCAACTCAATTCAACATTATATTCAAATTTTTATATTGAGACGATGATAATCTATATATAGACACAATCCAATATTTATATCTATTCAATCAAACTACTTTTTGTACTGATAACTGATTTAATGTCACTTTTAGTGTATACGTAGCATTACTATTTTTTTCTCTCTCTCTTATTTGGCTTCATTAGATAGAAAAGATTTGTAAAACAAAAAAGAGATTAGTTAGCTATTCTTTAGATTATTTAGTGAGGTTACCACACAATAAAAATGATTGATCCAATGTTAAATAATTATTTACTTTCTCAAAACCTTAATAAATAAAGAGTTTTACTAATAAGTAAAAAGATATTTATTGAGAATATTTAAAATAGAAAATTTTAATAAAATTTAAAATATAATAATATGTCACTTATATTAAAAATAAAAAATATAATTTTTAATATAATTAAAACCCATAATAAATAAAAGTTTAACTATTTGTTTTGGGTCAAGTCAAGGCAATGAATTCTATAGTGCCGTGTCTAGTCCAAATGATAACTACAACACCAACTATCTCTTTCATTTGATCATAACATAAGTCTTCAATGCTTTAAATTCAAGGTTGCCGTGTTTCAATGGACATTGCAATTTGCAAGTTGCAACCATGAACCTTTGTCTTTGTTTTCTACACTAGTTTCATTTCATAATAATTAAATATCTATTTAATCTCCAAAATATATTTAAAAAAAGTTTAATTTTGATACACTGACAGTAAAAATATTTTATATTGTCATATAATCAAAATACTCTATTTGTATGATTTTTAAGGTAGTGAAAGAGAAAAAATACAATCATAACTGACATAACAACACTTGATTGGATGAATGTGTAAAAAAATTGTACATTGTCACTGGATGAAAATTAAATTCATTTAAAATTAAACTAGTTTCTCAAAATTTAAAGGCTTAATATTAATCATTCATATTTAAAATAATAAAATCAATTTATTTTTCTGCACAATCAATTAAATATTACTATACAAACATGTATAGAAGAATTAATTTATCTCTTTTCTAAAATATGAGAAACTAGAGCCTTTCAAATTTTAGAGTTTAAGGTTTTGTTTGGGAGGTTGGAGGGGAGGGTTTTAGAGGGAAAGATAGGGGGAAGGAAGGGAGGAGGTTGGAGGAGATAACATCTCTTTGTTTGTGAGTTTTAAAATTCTCCACATTGGGAAACTTGAAAATGAGAGTTTAGAGGGTTTTGGAGAGTTTTAAAAATCCTTCAAACATCTCTCCTCCCCATCAATGCAACTCACAAACACAACTAAATATCTCACAGTCTTTCCCTCCCCTCCCCTCCAAAACTCAACTCACAAACACACCCTAAATGTCTAATTCATCCCTCGAAGGATTAGTTTGAAAATTTAGTCATGTCCTTATAACTCAAAATTTCAATATACTCAATGCACCTAAAAATTTCTCTAGAAAAAAAAGATGGCGGGTCTCCTAGGCCAATAACCTTTAATTAGGTAAACTTTCTGCAAATTGCGTTCGATTTGGTTTGAATACTATTTTAGATGTAAATTTATTAAGGTACTTCTATCTAGCAACTTCTAGAGGTATTAAGTATATATTTCACTAATTTTGGAGGTGAAACGAGAGGAATTGAAGATTTTATAGAAAAAACAATTATATTCACAATTTATAAAATTTAAGAGAAAAATATAATAAATCTTGAATATATTGATTTAATTTAATATACTCTATGTGTATTCGTATTGTTCTATTATAATTTAATTTTTAATATACTTTTTGTCATATATATAACACACGTACGTATGACACACATTACGTATTATGTATAACACACGTTGGATACTAGTTAGATATATTTCTGTTGTAAATCAAGTATTACTGAAACATTGTACATCACTAAGCATCAAACCATGTAATATCCAACCCTCCCAATTGACTCATGGGGACCTTTAAGGCTTTCCACACAGCCATTGAGGCAGCAACAATGTTATTCCCACATGGAGCTTGATACTCATTTTCTGCATCACACCCTTTTGATGAGTCACACTCATCAACCACCATAGCCACCACACTTCTCTCATTACCACTTATAGTAACATTTTTGAGGCACCTGCTCTTGTTATTGAACCATCCAGTGGAAAGTGAAACCACAGGAGTGTCATCAGAATGATACTGATTATCACATTTTGAAGGGTTGTTTCCATCACCACCCTTTTCAAAGCTGTTTAGAGTTAGGTACCCTTTAGTGTGATAAGACACTAGTGGTGAACATTTGTATGTAGGGTATAGTTTCCCTGGCAAACAGCATAAATAAATCTCTTGGTTGCAATGTGGTGAAGTGGATTTTGTACCTTTGACATGGCCACTAGGGAGACATTTTTGAGCTTCAATGTACAAACAATTTGTTAGGAGGAGAAAGACCAATAACAGAAGAAATGAAGCTTTTGAGCAGAAATTCTTCATTGTCTATGCACCTTGTTTTTGTACTAGTGTTCTTCTTCTATTTGGTTTATGCAAAAATAGGAAGTTTGTTGAGTATATATATATAAATTGTATTTATGACAAAACTATACATATTATATGTGGAATCTATGATGCTGCCGTTTCTTTATGAAATGACTAATACAATATCCAAAAATGACAGAAACTCATGAATCTGATATAACCTGCTTCTATATTGAGTTGCTGGGAGAGGAAACAAATGATAAATATCTCAATGCTTGTGTCGTTGAGAACTGAAAAGCCAATGTCATACATGAAAATTTGAGTTTGAACGCAAACTAATGCTGGTTAACATCAAGGCTCATCATGAACTTTGGTTGTTTATGAGTTATATGGAATCATTGGCCTGCAAAAATGGATTCTCCACAAACCATTATACTCCTTATGAATGAGACATGCAGCTTCTATGATAAAAAAAAATGAGTCATTCTTCTTGGATAGCACCACATTGATAGCAACAAACCCTTTCTTAAATACATAGAAAATGATTCACAGAAATAAATTAAGGAAAACTGATAAATAGAACTAAACAAGAGACCAAGAAATGCTAGTGTTAATCTTATAGTTTCTCAAGAATGAAAATTTTATTGTTACAACAGCAATTTCATTGGACGATGTTGTGGTAGAATCACAAACCAAACCCAGGAGATTCGCGGGTAACTGCAGTTTTCTGCAGCTAGCTAGCATAGCACAAAAATGTAACACTACCGGAATAGAAACTCCGCACTCGCTAGCCCTAGCACGGAAAAAGTAACACTGAAGACCTACAGCCAAAATAATTTCGAATCACGCAGCTTTAGATGACTCGGTCGTAGATTTCGGTTCTATGTTCTTCCTCAAAAATTCGGATAACCTTGCACTTGTAGCACGCCCTCGCTCTAGGCAGTGAAGATAATCATCCACTAGAAGAAAATTAATCATAGAACAAATTAGATCACATATCACATGTAGCCACATGTTAAAGTCAAAGGCTAATACAAGGAAAAATAAAAATGTGTCAAACAATTGGCATCAACATTAGTATTGAGGGAAATAACTAGTTGATGTTAAATGAAGTGTGACTGAATACCTGACATAGCACCATGGGTGACAGATGAGATGATTCCATGTGCCATAGGCTCAGCACCCTCCGGCAATGATCTCTCCGGTACGGCAGAAACATTTGAGTTTGGAAAAACTAAATAGGCAAATGCCTTCATTTTCTGCCATGACATAAAAAGTGCACTGAATTAGTGTTGTGTTAAGTACAAGAAGCATGAAACTACACTAAGGTTATGGATAGAAATTTCATTTGATGGATCCCATAAAACCTAACAAGAAGTAACCGAACATTTAGAAGCAGACAAACAGATTAGATGAAGTTTTATGAGATTGAGCATGCGGCAACTAGTGGATGCATAATTGGAAAGCAAAGATAGTTGCTAAACCCGCATACTTGAAAATTTTCCACTCCTAAAGCTAGAGAATCAAATTTTTGACATGGATGAATTAAAAGATCTATGAGACTTGCATTGCAAATGAAATAGGTGTTACCAAACTAAGTGCCTGGAAAAAGTGTCTTCTCATATTGTTGAACGAGATAATGGTAAAAACACAAGTTATAAGTTAAAATAAACCAGTTGATGTTAATCCACCAATAATAAAGGAAGCTAGACTATGTTCTCAAGCAAATGTAGTAGTTAATTATACGTCACATGAAATCAAACAGAAAAAAGGTATATATATGAAAGAGAAGGACAAAAGCAGTTATCCTAGGTACATCAATGAGGATCACTTAACAGGTATACTAGCTAGAACAAGTTCATGAAAGGGTCATGGTGGTGATAATAACTAAAATGGGAGAAAATATTTAAACATTTCGGCTATTATCCATAGGGTATTTACTATTTAGAACACATCACCTAACATAAAAATGATGTAAATGCTGACCAAAATGAATTTAGATACCAAAATTAGGTGAGAATAACATAATACTATAAACTGAACTGAAAAAAAGGAGTTCTACAAACCTCCTCTTCATGTTTGGTAGGGTCCAACAAAATATAGCCACTATCTGCTACAGAACAACATATTGCCACTGTTGAGACAAGAACAAGAAATCATTACTCTTGAACAAAATGAAATCATAGTGAGTGAACCAAAAGATAACTATAGGTCTTGATTACCGGCAAGATGTCTTAGAGGTATTCCAGCATCCACAAGTGCAGCACATGCTGCATTTATTGCACATGGAAGAAGCTACATAGCGAGTCAAGAAAAAGGAACAAAGGGTACAAAAGGCTAATTCATTATATTGATCCTTTACATCAAGCTATGCCTCTGATCGAATTGATGGTAATCTATTTTGTTCATTCAGTAGTAACCAAGTAGAATTCATCCATGAACAGAGTGACTAGACACCACTCACCACAATGCTACTATTTTGTATGTTCAGTCACAACCCAATGAACTTAAAAATTAGACAAGCCATAAAATGGAAGCTTGCGGTAAATGTAGACAATATAACAATCTTGAAGAAACAATTACAATAAAAATCTTAATAGAACTAAATTCTGAAGAAGGATACTGCACCATCATCATGGACAACCTGCAGTAGAAACAACAAGGGTTCAATCCAGAAATGTAACACCCCATGTGAATAATTTTTTTTAAAAAAGGTAGCTCTAGTTCATGTGTACCTTTCAACCTAACTAATAGTAAAACATGGCAAGAGATTCATTCATTACAAGTAAAACTTGCCTGTACTATAACCGAAGTCGTGGTATTCGGATATATGGATCGAATGCAAATGCTTTCAAGTGTTCTCTTCAATATCATCTCATATTCCCTCTCCACTTTTCCTAAATCACATTTAAAAAACCAAAAACAATATAGAGTGCATATTCTAAACTACTTTCAAGGAGCTAAATATAGAGTACAAGAACCAAAAAACATAAATTTGAAATCAAAATGACCAATATTTACAATGATAAAAAAAACAAAAAAACAATAATTACACAAAAACTGTGACAATTTGCACAACTAGAATCATAACGAGTCTACATAACCACACTTGATTGCAAAGTAAAAAAAAAAACAATATAATGAAAAAGGAGAGAGTACAGTAAACTATTGTGTTGGGAAATTGTTGAAATTACCGATTTGTCCAGTTCTGGGTTTCCAAATAACTTCAATGGAAGCTTTTTCAGGGTTTTCATTCTTCTTGGTTCCAGCTTTGGGTCCGTAAACTGCTGCAACCACTTTGGTTTCTCCTACAACACCCCCAAAAAGTAAAAAATCAAATACCAGAATTCCCAAAAATCAAAATTTTCGTTTATTAAAGAAATTTGTAGAATTAAAAAAAAAATTGTTTTGAAAGTAGTAAGAACCTTGAGACCAGGAAGCGGAGCCATGAGCGCGATGGAGGATGGAGCGAGAGCATGCGAGTGGTCTCAGCTGATTGGAGCTGCGGCCATCGGGCCTATCAATCTCCATTGAAGAACAGAAGAAGAAACTACAAATGCAAAAATGAAAGGGATTTTTGGAGGGTTTGGTTTTGTAACAAAAGAAAAGGTAAATAACACTAATAAGCAATATCCTCCAAGTTTCATTGAAATTCGTTTCAACCCCTCTTTTTTCTTATTTATATCATTTGCTTAGAATTTATTTTTTGGCACATGATTATAATATTATCCAGAGATTAGTTTAATTTAACATAAAAAATATAAGTTTTTATTATATCTCAATAATTTAAATTTTCAATTAAGTTTTTATATTTTATAATAATTTTTAATAGGATTTAATTTTGATTGATTGATAATGTATATTTTTTTACAGAGTCATATAATTATGTGTATCATTTTGATTCAATGATTCATTGATGATTGTATTTTCTCTCTCCTACTACATTAAAAGTCATACAAACGGAGCATTTTGATTGGATGGTGGTGTAAATACTTTTACACTGTCAGTGCATCAAAATTAAATTCTTTTTAATAACTTCTTATAATTTATAAGTTTTCAATTAAATTTCTATATTAATCAAAATTTCCAATTGAATTCGTATATAAATGTTAAAGCAAATCAATAATTCATGTAAATCTGTATGATAGAGTGGTTTAAGTTAAAATTTTATACAAAGCATGAACTTATTTAAAGGTTTTGTAGAATATGGATATTTGATTGCAAGTTTATAACTACATACTTGGACTTTTGGTTGAGCAATGAGGACAAAGACATAGCACGGAAAATGTAATTTGGTAATAATGGACAAAATACATAGACATACAAAAATAATCATAATTGCTCTTTTACGTTAAAAATACTTAAAAACATTTTCAAGCTTAAAAAATAATTATATTATCAACTATTCATTAAATTACAAATATTCACTAAAGATTTAAATCTTTAAATTAAAAATACCATCACTTGCATGATTAGACATAAATAAGTCCCACAAATTTAAATATGATTTTTGAATTTGACATGCACTTACTGCACAGCACAATGGACCAAATCAGATTGATGTGTAAGCCTTTGCACAATGAACCCTATTATGTTATTATGTGAGGAAAACATGGCAATGGAGAATAGAACAATTATTGGGTAGTTTCAGAATTATAGCTTAATAATATAAAAACTCCCTGAGCCAGAATTTTCAAAATTCAAGGATTAGTTACCAAAACTGCTAAGTTTTGATACATAACTTGCTAACCAAGTTACAGAACAAGCATATGATATAATCCAATTAGGCCAATTCACTACACAAAAAAGGAAGAATTTACATTGCAGTTTTCATGACTCATTGAACTAAGACATAAAGATTTGTACAAACACTGCCAAGAAAACTCTAAAGCCCAGATTCATACATTTTCAGCAGAAAACTTGTCTAGGAAAAAAAAGAGACATAAAAAACTCATGTATTTGTACATTTACAGCATGCTATCTGTGAGAGCAGGCAACCTGCGGAAGAAATTAACCGGCGCCGACGGCGTCTTACCTCTGAACTTTGGATGCCTCATTAAGTAGAATCCGGTTGAAAGAAACACCATCCTCAAAGGCACCACATACAACAGAAAAGCAGCTATTATGCAGAAAACCATGAATAGGCCGGTGGCGCGAGGATCGCGCCAATTCAGAAGCGCATTGAGCCTTTCACCTTGAGCAGCTATGTCTCCAACAACACTCTGTACCCTCCCTGCGACGCTTCTTAACCGATCATACCTCCACTTGACAACATCTGAGCTCCTAGTAGTTGGAAATGAATCAACCTCCTCATCAAGTTCATCCTGGTTTGTTATGTCAGTACAAGAGAGCCTAGTGTCCATATGAGGAGGATATCGCGGCCGGAACCTCCATTTCCACATGCCTATCACAAACATGTATAGGAAAATGGTTGGTAGTATAATCTCCGGGAAACACACAAGCATCAGGTAAAGAATGTGCACTAAAATAGTTGTAACTGAACTCTTCCATGTGGAAATTTCCCCTAACCAATTCACAATTGAAACTAGTCCTGAAAAAACCTCCCTCAGCCGGTTGAAGTTCGCCTTGCTGCGCCTCATGCTCCATAGATGAGATTCTGAATCAGACATGTACTCAACTACTTCCTTCCTGAGAGGCGGCTCGGCGCGGCTAAGTCTAGCTGCAACAATGAGCACAGCCTGGTTTCTCAGCCTGTCCTGTTCAATTATGTTAAGAGGCTTAACATAATGCATCTTTGGCAAATGAGGCTTAAAATACATCTGCATCATGTTCATCATTGAGGTGCAAGAAAAGCGAATCGCCAAGTGCAATTCGCCTGTCTTCTTTACACCAGAAGTCTGCAGTGCTAACAATGGATAAGAGTGTGTATAAACACGGCCAGATTCCAAGGTTGAGATCCTTATCCGAACCTTACCGATCTTTGAATCTTTGTTGCTGCTACCATTTGAACTATTTAGCTGTCCATTATCAAACACGCCCACTGTAAGAACTGTTGCAGGATCAAAGACTTCCCAAGTGTATTGCTCATTGAATTGGGGGCTTATACTGCCAACAATGGTTCTAGTTCTCACCCATTTCTGCCCGTACTTCGCGACGCAGTATGTATCTGTCACTCCCCTGCCTTCCCTGGTCTTAACTGGCTGTACATTAGCCTCTAAAATGCCGAGTTCCAAGATGCCGATCGACTTCTTCCATAGCTGCCTTAATGAAGGCCTAAGATCACTGCTGTAATAAGTAGACTCATCAAGCACATGGTATCCACCTTCAAGGAAAACATTGACATGGAGTCTGCTGAAAAACTTGTCCTTTTCCTTCTTTTTCCCATCCTCTCCTTCCATAGCAGATGACATGGATTTCTCTATAGAGTACCACCTGTTCCGGACCGGTTTATCTTCAGCACGCTTCTCAACTGAGCCAAGAGGGATAACAACATTGCCAATAGTCTCATCCTTGTTCTGACCAACGCGTTCTTCGATCGTGAGGATCAAAGGCTCCTCAAAGGGTTCAGCAGCCACAAACATCAGTTCATGGTTCCATTGTGGGTTCATTGTCCTTGATTGAACTGATTTAGTCTTCAAGATCTGGTTACCAACCTGTGCCTTAACATAGACATCTGGTATTCTAGACTTATCTGATGGAACCAAGTCTTGTGCCTCAATCACTTTAAGCCTCACATACCATAATCTTGGGACATGGTAAACTTTAGATCGAATCTGAGCATAGTGAGTTGAAGAGCTTCCATTGGGAGAAATAGCATCAGAATGCCAAGCATCAGGAAAAGCCTCATCAGCTTGTGTGCCATACCAGACAGCAAGCATCACCTCCCCATTATTCTTTTGGCCACTCTTGTTCTCAATCCGGTACCATTCAGGAGCCAATGGACTATCCGGCGGAACACGAGTAGGAACATCATAGAGATTGAACTTGACATTCCCAACAACATCATCTAGTACCACATCCTTGTCTTTGACCACTACTTCAAGAAAAGAAGATTGCAGATTGTCCTGGGAGAATGCAAACACCTTGTTCCATTCTGGATTCTGGTTTTTCTCAAAGTGGCCCGTAGTGCCTGTGAAGTTTCCAACCTTGACCTCCACGTAGGGATCAAGGCTACCGGTGATATCCATCGATGGAAGATCACGAGCTTTTACAACTCGGACGAATAGATACTTCATTGGTTGAACAAGATCATAGGTGCTGGCTGGCCTATTCCCACGAATGACCCTTCCATCAACAACTCGTCCCCCGCCGAGTGTAGGGCTAGTTTCTTTCACAACATGATCAATTGGTGATGCTGCTGGACCTGCAAATCCTTTAACAACTTTTGCAGCAGGCTGTGCAGATTTCATCTCATACATCCCAAAGGTTACATTTGGCATCATAGCAGCAGCAGCAGGTGGAGATTTCTCTTGTTTTTCTTCTTTATTTGGTTTGGCAAGGTTATGAAATATATGCCTTGGCTCAGTTTTCTTTATAGGAATGCTTTTGAGGATAGGATCTGGAAATGGTACTTGTGTTTGATCTTGATCTTGATCTCTATAGGAAAAGAAGTCCATAGCAGGTAGAGGATTTGAAGCTCTTATAGAAGGATCATTTGTAACAAACACCTTCAAACCAAGTTCGCCTTTTATCCGCGAAAAAAGGCCTTTCTTTTCCAGAGGGTAGTGCAGAAGAACAGCATCAGAATACGGCACAAATGAGGTTCCTGTGAGTCTGACCTTACCAATTAAGGCTTTAGAGCTATTGCCTTTCTTGTAGTGGTAGACATAGGCATCAAGAGTGAGGTTTGGTAACATGCTTGGATCAGTAATGTTGAAGTAAAAGCTCTCATTCCAAATTGGACTCAAATCTTTCTCTTTAGTCGTCGTCCGGAATTTCTGGCCATCGAATTCGAGTTCCACGAAAGTACTAGATGAGCCTTGCCCATCTTTCGGCACAAGGTCATGAGCACCAATAACTTCTACAGCAAGTTTGAGATTGTTCATTGCCAACAATTACCTGCCAGATATATTTATATATATATGCAGAAAAAGTTTGAACCTGAAAATGAATAAGAAAACAAATGGTCTTCAAGATCAATATAGAATCAAATATAAATTTCAACAGCCAATAGAAGTAACTAAATCAAAGGTTTCATACTATGTCTTACAGGAACAAGTCAAGAGCATAGTTGTTATGATATATGCATATTTACTTCTCATGGATAGAGTTTTGATCTCTCAGGTGCATTTCCATAAACAGCTTATGTTCACAAAATGCAAATTGAAATCAGTATCCTCCTAATTAATTAACTTCCAATTAGATGAACACAAAAAATGCATATCTGCCAAAACCTAAGCATTAGTCATATCAGCAATTCTTGATTTTCATGACAATATCATTGAAATATATGCTGATGCAAAGAATTTGTTTATACTTTCCTAGGAAGCACGGACACAGCGATACTAAGGCGTATCCACTTGTCCGACACCCGGTGGCCGGTGGACACGCGTCCATACGTGTTTGAGAAAAAATAAATTTTTTTTAGGTCGGACATGCGTTGGACACACGTTGGACGTTGTCTGACACACATCAGACAGGTCGTGACACACTATGGACACAAGCCGGACATGATACATTTTTTTTCTTTTTTGATTTTTTCATACTTTATGAAGAAACATAAGATCAAATCCAACCTAAATTTAGTTGACCCAAAAAAACTTAAATTAAATATGTATTTTTAACTTAAATAAGAGAAGTTTTATTAAAAAAATATTAATTATATATACATATATATGCCATGTCCGTGTCCAGTGAATTTTTAGTTTGGTGTGTCTCCATGTCCGTATCCATGTCGTATCCTATGTCTATGTCAGTGTTCGTGCTTTTCAGATACTTTCCTATCAAAACTATGGCAATTTCGCGAAAAAATATAGAGGAAAACACAGCATCCAGATGCAGAATATAACATTACAACATTCAGCAAGAACAAATTCCCTTGAAAATTTGAGTTTTTAGGATAATATCCTATTGTAAACACATGCAATTTACATAATGATAGATATTCTCATCAGGGTTTGACTTATTCCACAAAGGCAACAAAATATTCAAATCAAGACTTATCAAAACTTCATTTTCTATCAGTAAAAACCAGAAATTTTGCTGAATTCACAAAACAGAACAATCTATTCCCTCCACAAATTAGTATTATACATAAAAAAATAGAGAAGAATCAAAAGTAAAAACAGAGAAGAAGAAAAAAAAAGGTTTCGTGGAAAGCAAGTAATACTTCAAGCACAAGCAATAGAGAGAGGAAGATTCTGAAAGTCTGAAAGTATCAACCAAAACAATTATTCCCACAATTGTCTTCTCCGTGAACAAAAAGCAAGACAAGAATAAAACATTAGTACCATTTTTTATACCATCATAAGAATATTTCAGAATTTTAGAAAAAGGATTTAAAAATTAAAGGACTAGGAATCATTACTAGAATATTCAGATAACAAAAACCAAAAGTGTAATAATTAATAAGCCACTCATGAACTCACAAGTGATTATGTAGTACTTAATTTAATTTAATTTAATTTGATAATTTTCTAACCATTTGACCAATCCAATCCCTTTAATTATACAATAGAAGAAGCAGATAAGCTTGTTTTTTTTTTTTCTAGTTTTAATTTTTTTCAGTTGGACTTTTGCAAAATAAAAATCTACATTGAAGAATCAGTCCCTTCTAATTTTCATTTTATGGTTTCAATTTTTAAGATTTTATGAACGGAACTGTGATAATTAATAGAGTTTAATTTTGATGTTTTGTCGTCCAATCAGACCACTTCGTTTTTATGACTTTTTAGGTAGAGAGAAAAAAAACCACAATCATGGCTCACGTGCCAGTACATGATCTAATGATTGTATAAAAAATTTTTGCACTGTCAGTGATGAAAATTAAATCTTAATTAATATATTTTTTCTTCAGTTTCACTATTTCATTGACAAAATTTGTGATTTAAATTCGTGATTTAAAACTTGAAGCAGTTTTTTTGTTTTTCTGAGACTAAACCAAATGAAAATTAGCAAGAACATGCGGAAATATCTGTCCATGGCCAAAAATTTAAGCTTTGACCACTAAAATAACAACTATTAGACATTACCAAGAGACAAAAAACAAACTACAAGTCAGGAAAAAGAAGAGGAAGAGCATGAAACAAAAGATGCACCAAATTAACTGAAGAAGAATCAAAATCGAAAGGGAAGAAGAAGAAGAAACAAACCTGTTATATGAGAAGTGATGGTAAAGAAGAACAAGATGAAGAAACTGAAAAATAATAAGTCAACAACAGAATCAATTATGGATTGTTTTGTGTTGGGTTATGAGAAAACAGAGAAAACAGAGCAAAGCAGAGCAGAAGGTATAGAGAGAAACTTATAGAACAAGGCAACGAAGAAGAGAACAATAACGAGAATATGGCTCTTCTTCGATGGTTCGTACATTTTTAGAGAGAGAAAGTCGTTGAAAACGAGTTCAAAAATGCCGAAATGGTACTCGTTGACATGCTAATTAAACAAAATTGCTGATGGAAAAAATATGCATATATAATAGAATTTTGATTTTGAGTTTGCACTCTGCTATTCAACCATAAAATCTTGTTCGTATGACTTTCCAGGTAATGGGATAAAGAAAAAATACAATAATGAATAACGTGACATAGTATGATTGGATTACGGTATAAAAAAAGTTGTATATTGTCACTGGTGGATAGAAATTAAATCCATATAATAGAGTAATAGTTTTATTAAAGAATTTAATTATAATACACTGACAATGTAAAAAATTTTATACTATTAGACAATTATATTAATTGATTTATATGAGTTTTTAGTTAATGGGTGATTAAGTTCAAAACTTTTACTGATGTGTCAATCTATGATTGGATGTATGTGTAAAATTACTTTTGAATTAAAATTAAACTCTTACTTATATTCGTAAAGTTATTCAATATTAGGAAGAGTTATGATACCCAAATTAATCAACTTCCATATCTTAATAACATACTCAAGCGAAATACTAGATGAGTGTTAAGTCATAAGTTTCCATAATATTTTTGTTAATTTTGTGTCTCCTGGTCTAACTTTTATCTTTATTGCTAAATATCTTATTTTATATTTCTACATGTATATTAATATTCATATGTATCATATCAAATACAGTGAAAATACATAGAGATTTGGGAGAGATAGTACTTGTGAGGATGTCCATTTTGGATTGTACTTTGTCGTGTAGTTTTCTGGGTACTTATCATGTGTTTAATTAAGAATTCAATTTTAAGAACAACATTGGTTTTGGTCTTGGTGCATGGTTGGTGTATGTAAATTGTTTTGTACCCACTCTTCAGCGCGTAACTACTAAACGGGCTCCCTATTCTCTACTCAGAAATGTTTATTCTATAACATAAATACAATTTAATTTTCATTCACTGATCATATACCATTTTGTTATACAGTTATTTAATCATGTGATGTAATGTCAGTTATAATTATGTTTTTTCTCTTTCACTACCTGAAAAGTCATACAAACGAAGCGTTTTGATTGGACGACATTCTTGATAATAAGAATTATTAAGTGTATAAAGAGCAAACAATTTTTTAATTCTACATCATTTATTGCATGATACATAATAAAAAAAGTCAACTATAATAAAAATGGAAGAGATTAAATTTCAAACAAGAAGATAAAATAATTAATAATATGTAAAAATATAAATAGTATAGAACAAATAAATCTTTTGGTCTCATTACACTTAATAATCTCTCGATATAATATTTCTTCTTCTCGCCCCTTTTGGTGTATATGACTTTTTATTGCAAGTTCTATGACAATTTCCACTCAAACTTTTGAAGTCTTTGAAGTGAGATTTTTCTAAGTTACTTTCCACTCAATTTTTTTCGACGCGAGGAATACTCCATTCATTATTGAATTTGAGAAATTTACGACATACCAATAATAAAAAAAATTTGTTTCACATTTCATCGGAATATTATTTAAATTTTTTATTATTTTTATTTCTTACTATATTCTCTAACCTGACAAATAAAGAATAGTCTATCGTGAATCTTAACTTTATGAATCTGATCAATGAGTTATTGCATACATAAGATAGGAATCAAACTCTCAACCCTTAACTTGTTTAAGGTGAGCTAATCGATCACTCGATCGACCAACGTTATAAATTTTTTAATATAATTTTTCTTTCCTATTTTTTTAACTGTTAATAACTAAAATTACTTAGAATATAATTTTGCTTCAAGACCACACAAGACTTTTGACAAGATATTATATGATTCATACTTGAATATAATATATACTTCATCCAACAGTTGATAAAATATTACTTATCATAAAGATTATAAAAATTTATATATCAAATTTATGTGCAAAACTATACATCTTTCTTTGAAAATTATCCTTATTTATATCTCTCAACCAAGCTCATCATTAATTATAAACTTTATTATTTATGTACCAAAAATTTAAAATATATATAATTCTTATTAGAAGTTAAGGATGTAGCTTTTGATTTGACGATGATTAGCACTTAGCACCCAATCCAATAAAAAGTATTAGAGAGAGTCAAGAGGATTTGATTTCTATAGAGGTTGATAGCCGAGAGAGAGATGTACTTTGTTATTAGAGGATTGTTATATAGTGAAAACAGTAAATATATTATGCAGGATTAATATTATGTAATATAATCTGCATAATATATACTACATATTGTATACAATAACTATCATATATTTTACACAACAGTACAACATGTTATAAAGAAAGATGATATTGTAACAAGTGATATATATTGTACATATTACATAATACTTGGTGTGCATAATACGTAATATACATTATATTGTGCATATTACGTATTATATGTTGTACATAATCTATTTACTGTTGTGACTTATTTTTTATTATGCACTAAAATTTTCCCTTATTATTATTACTGAAATATTTGAATGTAGAAATGAAAATCATTTAAAATATAATGATACAAATAAATGGTATACAATTAATTTTTATAAATATTTATGCTCTACACATGTAATTTTATCCCAATAAAAATACTGGAAATTAAAATCAGATCGCACCAAACAAAGAATTAATTTTAAATCTAATTTATATAAATTTTATATAATAATTTTAATATACATTCAATATGGAGTTATTTTAAAATCAATTCTAATAAAAAATAAACCTTGCTATTACTAGTCAAATGAGTAACTATTTTTTAATCCCGGTCAAATGAGCAATTAACATCAAACTTTCATGAAAAAAATATTTTATACCAGTATTATTTATGTTTTTATATTTAATTCAATCTCGGTTAACACATTGATTTGTCTGATTAATGATTAACATTACAAAATTATACTTGCTCATCAAGTCGTCTTTGATCGTCTTTTTAAACCATAATATATATATATATATATCATGTTTTGAAATAATATATGGTTGAGTGGACAGTGATGGCCTTAAATATATCATAATAGCGTATTATAACATTCTATACAATACAAACAATTTATATTTATATACTATTATTGTAAAAAAAATTATTTGCAATATATATTAATTGACAATATCTTGTTATTAGTGATATTTTCAATAAAATGTTACAAAATAATTTTCTTTTTCGAAAGATATAATAAATAATTTAATAATAAACTCAATTTTTTTCTAATTCATTCCGACAATAATGAATTAACGTAATAACTTAATAAAATTAATTTTTTTAAAAAGTACAATAATAATAATATAAATTTAAGTTTATAGTGATGGTTCCTACACGTGATAATATATTAATTAAAAATTTCACAATATTAATATAATTTAAATTTTTAATTATATCTTGAATGATTAATATAATATCAATTATAAAATTTATTATAAATTTAAGCCTATATTAATACTATTAAATTATAAACCCTAAATCTTAAATCCTAAACTTTACATTAACACAATTTTTTGAATAGTCAATGAACTCTTCCCACACCTTTATTTTTTTCTGATAAATAAGACCATCTAAATTAATAGTCTTGGAATTTACTTAAAATCTTAAAAAATAGTATGGCAATTTCTTTGAAACCGCGATAATATCAAGACTGATGTGTCTTAAATTAAGTAAGCAAACAAATACTAAACAAATTCATTAAAAAACAAGACTAATATAAAATATTGAAACTAAAAACAAAATTTAAGTAGGTATACAATCTGATCTCACTATCTCAGTTCTCTCTTGTTTATCTCTGACTAATATAAAATATTGAAACTTGATTGAAATTAAAGAACCAAATATTATTGTGTTGAAAAGAGACGTATCAACAAAACTAGTGGCATTTGGTTTATAATAATTAGCATTTTGTCGGGCACTCCGTGCCCGTCAAGCCGCACTTTTATTGTCGATTCATATTATTTTTTTTTAATTTTTTATATAAAATAAAAAAATAGTAAAAAATAATATGTAAATAGAAGTAGTTATGTTTTATATTTATTTATTTTTTTAATTTTTTAATTCTAGATTTGAAAAAATAACTACCCAAATGAGTGTGGACACTAAAAGGTAGTTATTTTTTCAATCCACTTTATATATCATTTGCAGTTTTGCTCCATATACTCCACACATACGGAGTACAGACTTACTCCCCTCAATAATAGACACTGAAGTCCAACCCATTACCGTATCAACCCAATACCAAAATACAAGCTACAAAAGAGCGCGACCCAATCCATAAGCGCATTCCATCGCGCGTGGCTTCACCTTCCGACTCAACTCTCTAGGCGGTTACCAAAAATCACTTTCATCTCACCAGTTGCTTCACCCACACACAAAATTGCATTTCTCTTTCAATAGTTACATACCCACACACACAACTCCATTTCATCCGCCATTTTCAATCGCACGAAGCTCCATTTTGCTCAGCCATTTTCATCTCCGAAATTCCACCTTCTTCATCGCCGGTAAGTTCATTACTCTTTTTGCTCACTCTCTTCTCTTTCTTCACTTTCTCTTCATCCATCATTTTCATCGCATGCAAACTCCATTTTGCTCACTCATTTTCATCGCCGAAATTCCACCTTCTAAAGTTCATCCCTCATTTTGCTCACGCTCTTCTTTTTCTGTGGATACTCTCCCTTCTCATCGTGATCTGAAATGAATCGCATTCCCGTCTGTGGATACTCTCCCTTCTCAATTGAACAACTATTATGGACATGTGTCACAAAATATTGTGTGAGCAAAACTCAGTGTTAATATGAGTAGAAAGTAGAAAAAGTGTGAGCAAAAAATTCAGTTTCTGTAAGCAAACAATTCAGTTATTGTGAGCAAACGTATCCCTGTTTTCTGAGTCTGAGAAATAAATCAGTCTACAACACAAAGTTTAATAAAAATCGAGTACCTCAAGCATCTTTTCGCTAACAATCTGATCAAGTAAATCAATATTTTCCTCCATTGAAATTTCCCCATTTGAATGTTCATCCATCACAGCAAAAAATGGCGTTTATGAAAAAAAAAAAGGAATTGAAATAGGAACTGAATAAAAATGAGAACTCGAAAAGAGAAAGAAATCGTAAATGAAAAATGAGAAATGAAGCTTGTGTGATGTGGAGAATCGAAGAAATCACAACTCGAGATTGTGTGATGTGGAGAATCGAAGAAATCGAAACTCGAAATAATGGTTACGTGGGGGTTGAAGAAGATGATAGTTGCAGAAAGTGAAGGTTATTGGTTTGGGCGTTGAGGATTCGTGTTTCTCTGGGCGAAGAAATGGCAGCTCGTGTTTCTCTGAGAGTTGATCGAGGAAATCGCAGCTCAAAAAACGGTTACATGGGGATTGAAGAAGATGATAGTTGCAGCTCGTATTTCTCTGGACGAAGAAGGTGAAGGTTATTGGGTTTGGGCGTTTTTGATTCCGGCTTTCTCTGGGCCTGAATGAATAGACTGGGCGCGTGGGATAATAAAATTAAGATACGGAGTAAATATGGGAGTACCGTATATGTGGAGTACGCCTGGCTTTTCCGTATCATTTGTATGGTTTTACAACTTGTTAAAATAACGCAAATTTTTTTGAATATTAATAATGATGAAAAACCCTCAAGTATCACAAAATGAGTAATTGAGTATTGACAATTAATCTAGCCCTATAGCATATTAGGATAAGACGGATTTGCATTCTTAATTCAAGGTCCCGTCTATTTTAGGTGTGGTTTGAGTTCGAATTTTGAGTGACTTTTTTTGAAAAATAATATATAAATTTCACCATAAATCTTTGATAGATTTGATGGTTTACCATCCTTTGGTTATTTACAATATCTCAGTGACTAAAATGAAGTCATTGATCAAAGTAAGATCAAATGAAGTTCTATACGCTAAATTAGGACCGAAACAGACTCATTACATAATCATTTGGTTATCTACAACATCCTAGTGACTAAAATATAGTCATTGACGAAAGTAAAACCAAATGAAGCTCAATACACTCAATTATAAGCAAAATAAAAAATCTACATAAGAATGTATATTTCATAATCTAAACTTTTGTTAATAAAAAAAGAATAGCATATTAAACCTGTGAGCTTGGATAGCTTTTTTTTTTTTACAGTCCACTTTCAAACAAAATCCAATTTTTGTGTGACTATAGTGTTATGTTTTTTAAACAAGCACTTAAATGCAAGTTCGGATCAACTCGACCAGATTTAGCCTATTTTACTATCTCTTTTTCTAGTGCATCTAGCTTTATTGGTGTTTTAATTTTCAATCATTGACGAAATTTGAATTTTGATATGCATGTTTCTATAATTTGTTTTTTATTCATGATTAGGATATTCACTGTCGATTATAATGATTAATCCCTTACTAGCTTGTAGGCACTTCAAATGGTGAGACTTCCCAGAGTTTTAAAGTTTTTCTATGTTCAAGGCGAGGATAAATTTCTAGACATTTGGTTAAAAGATGATGAACCCCTACCGTTCGACTAAGAGGACTATAAAATTTTATAGTAATAAACTAATAATAACATAATCATTGACAAAAAATTGAAAAAGAGTTTTTTTTTTTTAATGAATGAAAAAGTTTAATTTTCAGAGTTAGCAGATAAAAATGAAAGGGCCATGAACCCAATAAAAAGCCCATTAAATTTAAAGCCCTAACCAATCAAACCCAAGAACAGATTTTAAAAAAAAGAAAAAGAAAAAGAAAATCACACACTCTTCCTTTCTCTCTCTTCGAATTCTTCATCATTTCAACAAATTCTCTCTCTCTCTCTTTCTTCGATCAAAATCAAAATAATCAAACCCTCCAACCCTCTCCGCTGCACTAGATCTGTACAAACAACAACTTCTTTCTCTTCCTCCAAATTCTCGCTCCCAAAACCAAACCCTAACCTACCCCAATTTTTTTTCCTCTTGGGTCCATTTCTTGTATGACACCCTAAAAAACAAGACTTTTCCAGAACAAAATTTTCCTCCTCAGATTTTGTAGTTTTTGTTAGGCCTCAAAATCGAAACCCAAATAAAGGGTTCGGCAACAAGTTCTTCCAATTTCATCGATCCAGAGGAAACTAAAGAAACCCTAGCTTCGTTAGTTTAGAGAGCGTTGTAGCTTCCTGTACATTCCCCTTTTTTTCCTGGGTAGTGAAATTCAATTTTTTTTTTCATTTTATTGGGGTTATTTTTTGAATTTGTGTTGGGATGAACAATAGAGCGAGGTACCCACCTGGGATCGGATTAGGGCGCGGAAATGGTGGTGGTGGTGGTTATAACAACCAAGGGTTTCAACCAAGGCCACATCAGCAACAGTATGTGCAGAGGCACATGGTTCAGCAGCAACATCAGCACCCTCAGCAGTATCAGCAACATCATCATCAGCAAAATCAACAGCATCATCAACAACAGCAGCAGCATCAGCATCAGCATCAGCAGCAACAACAACAGTGGTTGAGAAGGACACAGTTGGGTGGTAGTAGTGGTGCAACTGACAACAACGTTGTTGAGGAGGTTGAGAAGACTGTACAGTCTGAAGCTGTGGACTCGAGGTAGTGTTCTTTATCTTTTGTGTTTTGGTGCTTACCCAAATTAATTCATGAAATTAGTTTGTTTTAGTTGATGATTTAATGTTAGGAATGTGTAGTGGGGTAAATTTTAGTGCCTTGTGTGAAGACATGTGTGTTTCCATTGTTTGATCCATGTAGCTGACCCACCAATCTTGAAGAGAACTTATTTAATGATGATGTGCATTTTGATGGGGTTAATGAGTGCAATCTGTGGTTTTGTTGTGTTGGGTTTGCTGAATATGTTGTGGAATTGAATGGGTTAGTATTTGGGATGGAGACCTTTTTTATATGTTTGTTACTTGTGTGAGACTGTGAGTGATGGCACTAAAATATATGGGTGATTGAGAACCACTGAATTATAGGAATAGGAGTGATGCACATCTTCTTGTAGGGGTGATTTATAGTTATTAGTTAATGTTTGTTGATGTCTATGAGGTATACCTTTGATTCTGACACCTTGAGAATTTTTAGCTTTGGATTTCTTTATTTTGTTTGTGAAAGCAAATAAGCAATATCTTAACTACATTGTGGTTTACTTAATTTGCTGATTTTGCTAAAGTGAAGTGACTTTTGGGTTTTCTATTCTTTACTATTTGGTGAAGATTGGAGTCATGTTGATTAGGTGATAAAAAAGATTGAAAGCATTTATTGTGAAATCAAGAATTTTTGTAAGATGCTGCCTATGGTTGTAGAATATCAGCTTTGAATGCTAAATGCTAAATGCTTGATTGCTACTTTGTGTGTTTCTGATTATTTGATTCATAGCTAATTGTCTTAGATAACCATATGGTTTGCTGTTGCTAAATTTTTGTGTATGGAGTTACTTTTGCTCAATTGTTAGTTTGTGAAAGGTTTGGAAACTTATATCATGTAAAGCTCAATTTTTTTTTCTGTTAAATAAATCTATCGTACCAGTTGTTGTCTAAGGAAAGAGTGTGTTCTAATATTATTCTCAATTGATTTCCTTTGTCAGTTCACAAGATTGGAAGGCAAGACTAAAGATTCCACCACAAGATACACGCTACAAGACTGAGGTATGAATATGATTATCAATAGTTGATGACTACTATCTTATGCTCGAAATGAATGGTTATATGGAATATGCATTGATTGTTAGTCATATAATTTGTTTGAGATCCTTGAGTCAGAACAACTTATTTTTAATGTTTATACTTCCATGACATTTGTTTATCTTACGAGTTTGGAGTTGTTTTTTTAGTACTGTCATTATTGATTTATTGTATAAATTTTGGATGGAGTCACTTTTGTTCTATTCATAGTTTAACTCGGGGAGTGTAGTTATTTTTTGATAAATGCATTTTAAGTACCTTATGCTCTATTGGCATTAGAGTTAGTTGATATTACCATTTTTCAGTATTTTAGTCAATTTAGGCTTTAGAGTTTAGAGTACAACCATACATTTAGAACCTGCAAACAGCTCCAGGTGTTAATACTTTTCTTCAAGTCCTTAAGTTTGTGAAATGTCTGAGATTCTGCTCCCTGTAACTGGTGAAGTGGCATTTTGGTGACCTGCAAGATTTCTTTTGTTTTGATGAAACAGAACTTTTATCCTAAACTGAGCTAATTATTATCATATATGGATAGTTGTTTAAGATTTTTTTTTGTTTATGGGCTTTGGATTTATTATCAATAACTTTGATTTTATATGTTTATGTTGATCTCGATGTTTATTCATTTTCTTCCATAGGATGTGACAGCAACTAAAGGAAATGAATTTGAGGATTACTTTTTGAAGCGTGAGCTGCTCATGGGAATATATGAGAAGGGTTTTGAAAGGCCTTCTCCAATCCAAGAAGAAAGCATTCCAATTGCTCTTACTGGCAGTGACATTCTAGCCAGAGCTAAAAATGGAACAGGCAAAACAGCTGCATTTTGTATTCCTGCATTGGAAAAAATTGATCAAGATAATAATGTTATTCAAGGTATGACTTCTTTACTCTTCCTTTAAGCTTCAGCTTTTTGGAAGATGCTCGGTTGGTTGAAATTATTGTTTTGTTCAATTTGATATTTTTCTGCTTGTTGTCAGCGGTACAAAGACATGGAAAATCCAGCTAATTCAATATCATTTTCTGATCGTTCATAAGGAAATGAAAATAGTAAAGGACATGTTTGATTGCATTGTTGATGCATGATTTGAGTATTCATTAGTTGTTTCAGGGTTGGTGTGCTTTTGAATGAGTATGAAACTATTAATGTTAAGGCTCTTCACATGTTTTGACTATTGTTTTTCTATTTGTTGTATCTTGCAGTTGTTATACTGGTACCAACACGAGAATTAGCTTTGCAGACATCTCAAGTGTGTAAAGAACTTGGAAAGCATTTGAAAATTCAGGTTATGGTCACAACAGGCGGTACCAGCCTTAAGGATGATATTATGCGTTTATATCAACCAGTTCATTTACTGGTTGGAACTCCAGGAAGAATTTTAGATCTTGCAAAGAAGGGTGTTTGTGTTCTGAAGGATTGCTCTATGCTAGTTATGGACGAGGTAATGAGCTCATATGAAAATTACCATTTACTGGTTTATTTAGCATATGGATGAGAAGCAATGATACTTGAGAATGTTGTATATTAAATGCAATTTAGGAAGATGAGAGTTAAAGATGATTGGATGTTGGTAGTGGAAACAATGCTGTTATTTATTTCATCTCTGATTATGTTGTAAATATTCTGTCATCTTTTCTGTTATTTCCTTTGCAATGTTCTGTGGAATTTTTACTATTCATGCCCCTTATAGCAACAATCATTTGTAAATCTGTGGCTTCACTCAACTTTGTTTATGTCAGGCTGATAAGCTTCTATCCCCAGAATTCCAACCTTCCATAGAGCAGTTGATTCAGTTTCTTCCTCCAAACCGTCAAATCCTGATGTTTTCGGCAACATACCCTGTTACTGTAAAGGATTTCAAAGATAGATATCTTCGTAAGCCATATGTCATTAACCTTATGGATGAGTTAACTCTGAAGGGTATTACACAATATTATGCATTTGTGGAAGAGAGACAGAAAGTCCACTGCCTAAATACGCTTTTCTCTAAGGTATGAGCTGTCTGTGCCCAGATACTCTTGATTTTCTTATTTGCCAGCTGTGAATATGATGATAATAATAATGGCATATTGGTATCTTTTCCAGTTGCAAATAAACCAGTCAATCATCTTCTGCAACTCGGTGAATCGGGTTGAACTCCTTGCCAAGAAAATCACAGAACTTGGCTATTCTTGTTTCTATATTCATGCAAAAATGTTGCAAGATCACCGTAATAGAGTGTTTCATGATTTCCGCAATGGTGCCTGCAGAAATCTTGTTTGTACCGGTATGATGCTGGCACTGTATCATCCTGCTACAAGTTTTCGTAATTAGTATGATTACTTTGGATTGATTGAGATTGATTCCTGTACTGCCAGATTTGATTGTCGTAAATTTGCATTTTTTTTTCCTTTTCCTGTTTCTTTTTATTTTGTTGATATGTTTTTTGTTCTTATAAGCTCATGTTAGATTTTAGAAATAAATTTTGATTGTGAATAGTATCTTATCATTTATTTATTTCATGTAATTTCTGTACTGATGAATGATGATATTCTGTTGCAATGTATTTCATGCATCTTTTGTTAAACATATATGCTTGATTGAACTTATTTTATCCCCCTTATAGTTGTGATTTTGAACTTTCCATTTTGACCCTTCTTTTGCAACAATCACAGATCTTTTCACTAGGGGTATAGACATCCAAGCAGTTAATGTTGTTATTAACTTCGATTTTCCCAAGAACTCAGAAACTTATCTGCACAGGGTATGCTTGATTCTACTCTCTTCACTTTGTTGATAATGCTTCTCTGTACATGTTCTTATGGATGTTCTGTTGATATACAGGTTGGTCGTTCAGGGAGGTTTGGGCACCTTGGTTTAGCAGTCAACCTGATTACATATGAAGACCGCTTCAATTTGTAAGTATGAGTTAGATATGAAATTTAAGAGAAATTTGCTTCAGTTTTCTGATTTGTTACCATCTATTTGTCCAGGTATAGGATTGAACAAGAACTTGGCACTGAAATAAAACAAATTCCCCCACACATTGATCAGGCAATATATTGCCGGTGATTTGTGATATTTACCAGGGTTTTATGCACAACAGTGGTGGATAGAAATGGTGAGTGATAGGAATTGTTTTCCTTTAATGTTCCTGATATGAATTGTTAGTATTACTGTATTCATTTTTTACCTGCAAGTTTTTGCAAGTTGCTTTCATTGGAAACAAATTGATATTTCCCATTCAAAGACGGTGGTGTTAAAATTCCTCGTTAGCATGACCTACTGTTTCTTCAAATGTATTATCTTTCCTTAAAAACGAGTAAAACTGAGCTGAAAATTGACCCACCCAAAAAAAAAAGGAAATCTCTTGAGCAATTAATAGTGTATATGGCTTTTATATTTGTTGCCAAACTTTATAACTACTTCTTTACCAAATCTCTTAATAAATCTCATTAGCATGGCACTTAATGTTATTGGTAACACCCATAAACAAGGAGAAGCTAATATTTAGGATTATTGCTAATTCAAGACTAGTTGTGTGTACTGGTTTTTGCATAATTCTTTTACCAATTTGTCTACGAAAGCTCTTCTGATTCAGCCTATGTAACTACCTTTTCGCAGGTAATGTGATGGTCGTTCTAGCATGTGTATGCTTTGCATAAGGATATGCTATGTATGAAACAATGGGATACTGTCAGGCACTTTGTCGGATGTTGTTTCGTTAATTTCTGCCGTTGAGAGCCCTGAAACATTATTAGGATATTCAGGACGTTTAATATTCACTATTAAATGCCAGATAGGTGTTTGGATCCAGTTTGGATTTCGTGGAATTATCCGTGGATGTGTTTGTTGCTAACTGCTATTACTCTAGTTTTTCATTCTGTTGGTTATCCTTGAACTCCATAGGAATGCACCGTGTTATGAAGATGTCCCTTAGAACTCTATTATGCTATTGTGGTTTCCTTTAAAAGATTTTTAGTTAGTCATAGAAATCTCAACATGTTCTGCTCATAATGTGTAACATGGCTTGGATTTCATGGTAATCCTGGTTTATCTGCAATATCATTGGCAATATATACAATTGCCAATTGAAGAGCTTGCAAAGTTAATTTTGCTAATGTTGGTTGCATCAAGGTTTCACGACAGGGTCCAATAACGTCATTTGAATCATGTAACTGATTCCACATAGTGGGATAAGACCTGTTGTTGGTTGCATCAGGTTCAATGGAGCTATTGTGCTTTGGTTGCAATATTTGGATAAAATGCCAGCATATTTCCTAATTTCATTTACTTTTCAGAATAAGCATTGCATAAGATGCATATCTTGCCTTTCTCTTTTAGGGAAATTTTGAGGAGTGAAAGTGTAAGATAGCCACAAAACAGTATTCAGTGTTTTACTTCTCATGCAATAAAAATGAGCAACAAACACTAAGGTGGATATTGCTTTTGAAGGTTGAGATGAATTGTGTTGTGCTTGTTTGGATCTCCCTTTTAGCTGTAGAATGTTAGATGTTGATAAGTACTTCATTTTTGTTTGTGGTATGATCTTAGTTGTTATTCTTTTTGGTCATGCTATTTTTCCTTCAAAATCATCTACTCTATTATTTAAGGGTGATAGAGGGAGTGTTTAATAGGGTTTTTACTTTTGAATGTCAAAATAACATAAGATGTCAATTCTAATTTCCATAATTGTGTATTGACCATTGTGTTCTTTTTTATTTTAGAGGAACTTATATTGATATTATATTTGCTTAACTTATTATGTTTGAGTTGTTTTTTTTTATATATATTTTGTCAATCTCTTATGTGATGATTAATTGTTTAAATTTATCTTTTGATATCGACTATTTGAGTTAGCTTCCTAAATACTTGTATTTATATATATATATATATATATATATATATATATATGTGTGTGTGTGTGTGTGTGTGTGCGTGTGTGTATATTTTAAATTGGAATGATAGTATATTGTTAACAATAATTTTAATAAATATACTTCTAGTTTTTTAAAAAAATTGGAATTATGATATATTATAAACAATAATTTAAATAAAGTCTTTATTTCATCAATTTTTTTTGCAAGTTGAATTGTTGCTTTTGTTTGATGGTATGGTATCAGCTTAGAATAATAATATTAATGACATTCTAATAAATAGTTTCAAATCAATAACAGATGGATAAAGCTTAAGATATTTTACATCTATAAAATTTGGCAACTTCCTACTTAACTTATCCACTCGATACATGTTTTATTATATGATTGGAACGAGAATTACTAGATGTAAAACATAAAAACAGTGAAAAGAGTGAATATATAATACATATCATATATTATAATATATATTATTTATTATATGTTGTGCATATCATATATAACATATTGTAAAGAAAAATAATGTTATAACATGTAATATATAATACGCACTCCTTATAATATATAATGTGCATAACATATAATTTATAATGTGTACAATTTGATTAATTTTTTGATTATACATCAAATATTAATGGAAATTCTTTTATACTAAAACCCCTTTACACATACATGCATAGTAATTAAACTAATAACTATAATGAAGAGTACACGCGGAGTTGACATTTTTGTTTTTTGACACACGAACCGAACAACAGAGCAGAAAGAAGCAACAATAGATGACAGCATTAAGGTTTCGAAGCTTTGTTTCTCTGGTCATCTTCAGGTACTTCACTTTTCTATTTAACATATTATTTTAGTATCTATATTGTTTCTTCATTTTTATCTTCCATTTTAGCTTTTAGCAAAGGCATGAACTAGTTCTAGTTAATCAATCTATGTTGCCATAATTGTGCTGTGAGAAACAAAATTAGTTTTTGCCTCCTATAATCTATAATATTAAACTGATTTTTCTTCAATTTCTTCTTGTTAATTCATTGATGGTTATACTTTGAAAACTACTGTTGCATCATAAACAAACAGAGTTTAGACTGTTTTGTTTAATTTTCAATATAGTGAGACAGAGAAAACTCAAGAGGGAAAATTTCAGAGAGAAAAGTTCAGTTTGTTAATTGTTTAAAATTAAATCCATCATCTTATGAGATGGGGAGATGGAAGACTTTGGGGGATGTAATCATGTTGCGGAGTTAGGTTACTGATGGGGTGTTTGATGGTATTTGAACCGGATATGACATCCAAAGTTGAATGTTTATGAGACATCCATCAAGATCAATGGTAAATAAGAAAAGTTTAAAATGTTTGGATAGAGACCACATCATAAATCAAGAGTGATAGATTAAATGTCGACCCTTCAAAGTCGTTTATACTCCTCCAATTTCAGTTCCTCTGTTGGGGATTTTCATACTCCCAGACAACGATAACTCCTCCAAACTTCTTCCTTCCCCTCGCATAATACATAGTACTCCCTCCATTTTATAATAATAGTCGTTTTGACTAGA
This sequence comes from Aeschynomene evenia, assembly GCA_013621005.1. Lineage (NCBI taxonomy): Eukaryota > Viridiplantae > Streptophyta > Magnoliopsida > Fabales > Fabaceae > Aeschynomene > Aeschynomene evenia. Next base: position 33,691,741 of record CM024268.1, on the reverse strand, counting down.
TGCATTTTGTGTCTAGATACATTAATTTTTTCAATGTATCAAAACGGTCAAAACGACTATTATTATGAAATGGTGAGAGTAGATGAAAATGGAAAGATAAGCATATTGCCATTCTTTTGGGCAAACAGAAAATATTCCAAAAGTGAGTTTCTGTTAACTTTCTATACTGCATAAAGCACCCCCAACATCCACACCCACCCAAAATGTTCACAAATCAAGAGTATTCATGCTCATGGTGCATTTCACTTTATGTTTGCAATGCAATTTGGTATATATTTATATTCATCTATGGTTTATCTTAATCTAGGTTCTGTTTGAAAACCAAACAGGTGTCTCAAACAGGACTAATGCTACATAGATGTTTATGCTTTCATGGTTCAAAGGATGAGAGTTCATCTAAGAAAACTTATCCAATTGTAATACAAGAGCTATCCAATCAATTTTCCTTAGCAGATATTCGAAAGGCGACCAACAACTTCGATGAGAAACTAATACTTGGAAAAGGAGACTATAGTATGGTATACAAAGGGTTCCTTGAACACAATGGTATAGCTGATTATCCAGTGGCAGTAAAGCGGATGGCTCGCTTCAGCGAGTTCAAGAAGGAAATTGAGTTGTTATGCCAGATTCGTCACCCGAATCTGATCTCTCTTATCGGATTCTGCAACCACAGACATGAGAAGCTTATTGTGTATGAGTACACACCTATTGGATCCCTCCATAATTATATTTACAATAAGGAAAATGAACCATTGTTATGGAAGAAAAGGCTAGAGATATGCATTGGAGCAGCGTGTGGACTACACTACCTTCACGCAGGTGCCAAGCGCTCTATTTTTCATCGTGACATAAAGCCTAATAACATTCTTTTGGATAAGGATATGGTTCCCAAACTTTGCTATTTCAGGCTTTCGTTACAGGGGCCGCCTTATACATCAGAGCCTAAACCAATTCCAGCAGATGATGTTGTAGGTGATTTATAATTTCATTTTATCTCCAAACAATTCAACTGAAGTTTCATCGTTAAATCGTACTCGTTTTTACACTTAAATTGGCATGCATTTGATTGTGTGGAAATAATATGGATTTCAGTTTTGCATTGAATTGACATATTAGCTTTAGTAGAAGTGTATATTCAATATTGGTTGATACATCATTCAGTACTTGCATAATCAAAATCCACACTTTTTTCACATATCAATTTGAGTATCTACATACCATACTATACCAAAGTCTTATCCACTAGGTGGAGTCGGTTACAGGGATCAAACAACGTCATTGCACCATATTTTTGCTTTGATCCGTGTCAAAGGATTTGACTTAGTTTTATGTTGGTTGTCGAATACCTAACACAACTCTCCTCTTTTATCCGGGCTTGGGACCGACAATGTAAAAACATAGGAAGAGTTGATTTGAGTATCTACATCTTATGTATAAAAAGTTTCCATTCAGTTAATACTTAATACTTTCACTTGCACGTACATGCGGTTACATGGCCCCTGAGTATCTGTTACACAGAACTTTTACCGATAAATGTGACGCTTACTCCTTCGGTATGGTTCTCCTACAAATGGTATGCATGAAGGATGAGTACATGTTCATGAACAAGGCCAACATGTTAGCAAATCAACAATGGAGGAAGAGGACAAGTGAACATTCAGAAAATTTCTTTGATGACCCAACATTGAATATGATACTGATTGCTCTAGGACGGTTCGCTGTTGAGGAGATAATTGATCCGATTCTTATCGGAAAGATTGCGCCGGAGTGTTGGGAAGTATTCATGGATATCACACAGAGATGCTTGAAATATGAACCAAATGAAAGACCAACAATGGGTGAAGTGGAAGTGTTGCTTGAACATGCTCTTTCACTGCAAGAACAAGCAGATATCAGAAAGATTGATGATGGTGATTATACCTTATCAACCACTACCTATATTGATAAGGAGTCAGCCATTTTTATAGATCATAGTGAAGCAAATAACATGTAATTTGTCATACACATGCTTTATTTACTTTGTCTGTTAATTGAAGATTTTGAGACAGAATCATCTATATATTTTAATTTTATTGGTTACTATTAAAGATGTATTTCTTATCATCAGAAACAGAGTTATACATAACTTATGATGTTAAAATGAAAGGAGAGTGTGCAAAGGACTAGTCAAATATATGCATCAATTTTATGTTGAAGAAAAAGGAAGGCTCAATCAAGATTGAAAATCTAAGTAAAATTATAATGTTGAATGGATTAATAAAGTTATTTCAAAGATAAGTAAGAGAATAAGGAATGAGTTATGTCTGAAATCTGCAACATGTTCTGCAAATTTCTCAAGAGTTACTGTTAAAACAATTTGAATAGAATCATAATTCTATGGTCTCACTCTCTTGTATGATTCTTAGACCAATAAGATAAGATAAGAAGATTGTTGTGTACAATATGTACAAGTACATAGCCATTGAAACTAAGGACATAACTCATGGATCACTCACAAGTCACAGATCAACATATGAATCCAAAGTATTGAATTAATCACTCTGTTAAGTGTTTGGTGCTGACATCACAGTGAAGATAAGAACAGAGTCACATTAACTTAATGAATAAAATTGTCAACTTTTTGTTTACTTCAATTTTGGAGTTATTGTATTTTGGAAGAGAGATATGAATATATAAGGGTGCGTTCTAGGATACAGACATCCTCTTTGTCTATATGTTATAGACATACGATGAACGACCTATATTGAGACATGTTTCATTTTTTATATTAAGTGAAATATGGGGTCAATCAGGTGAAAGCAGAGAATGACAAGTAGTAGGTGAATTGTAAGGTAGTGTGAAGTTACTATAAAAGCTCAAATAACAATAAAGATGGAAGAAATATATTTTTAACTCTCTTTTCGAACTTTTGGTGAAGAGGATTTTGTTGTGCTGCACATATCGGAGATAATCTTTCAAGCCGTGGTGGATGTGGGTGATAAACAGTGAGACTTTATATTAAAATGTTACAATAATAATTAGTATGGAATAATTTTATCAATAATGTTGGTAGTATAACAGAAATACGTTAAATTAGTATTTAACGTGTGCTATATATATATGACATGAGATGTGTGCTATACGTACGTGTGTTATACATATAGCACACATTCCATATTGTTATATATAACACATTGGATACTAATTGGACGTATTCATGTTGTACGATCATAATAATATTATTGAATTTGGGCTATTATAGTAACTTCACACTCCATGGTTGATTTGTTTATTTAATTCTAACTTATAATCACCTTAAAATTCACCTACTACATGTCATTCTCTGTTTTCACCTGATTGACCCCATATTTCACTTATTATAAAAAATGAAACGTGTCTTAATATAGGTCGTTCATCATATGTCTATAACATATAGACAAAGAGGATGTCTGTATCCTAGAACGCACCATATATAAGGGTGTGTTTGGAGTCATTATGCGTGTCTCTGACTCCTATGACATTGGTTTCATGACTCTCTTGACTCTGCTCTTAAAATCATCGGTGAAAACAAATATTGTCTAATTATTTAACTCGTTATATAATAAAACTCATGATGCAGATGTAAAGTGACATGTATATATTTATAAATTAATGTATTTGGCAAACATGGTTCTAAAATCAATCCTAGCTTTGGGTCTGAAAGTGAAGCATATGGTGAAGTCAGAATTGGAGAGAACAGTGACCTTAACTAACATAGGAGCAAAATGGGTGTAAGCAAGCATGTGATATCTTTTTGAGGGTGTCAGATAGACACATGCAATTATATTATTGTTGAGAAAAGATGAGTTTTTTTCTAATTTAATTTGCATGCACTAAAGAATTGAGTTAAACATGGTAAATATTATTATAGGATTCTGCTAATCATTTTAATTTATTAAACATGTGTTAAACGTAATAGGATTTCTCACTTTTGACCCAACTTTTTGATAGAACTTGTATTTTAATTTAGAAACTTAAAAATCACAATTTTCGATAGAAGTTTCTCTTGAAGTTTTGAGATACTGATTAAAAAACCTAAAAGATATACAGTAAACTTCATAGACATGATTTACAGGAGATTAAGAGTTAAGCTAAGAAAAAACTATGTATAATAATAAATTAAACATAATCACATGAGTTAAGAAGTAGTAGATATATACTTGGACTACTTAAATATGTTTTGAGCAATATTGTCGTACAATATAAATACGTTCAACTAGTATACAACATGTGCTATACATAAGATGTAACATGTGTTATATGTATAGCACACGTACATATAACACACATTATGTCTTATGTATAGCATACGTCGGATATTAGTTAGACGTATTTCTGTTGTACGACAAACATACTGTGTTTCAGATTCAATCCTTAGAGATTTCTGTCAGAATTAGAGATTAATAGTCAGTTATCGACCAATAGGTATCCGAGAAAAATCAATAAACAATAAAACATGTAGAAGGACTAGTATATATCATTTTTTGTTGATGAAGATCATTTGACCGTTCGTTGAGGATCCCTATTATTAGCAGAGTGTTCTGAGTTGTGCCACCCACTTACCCACAAATGCTGTGAAGCACAACACAAATGGTCAAACCAAACCACAAACACTTTCATAACCTTTCTCCACTTCTGCTATAAATTAAATGAGTCGGCTACACTACTATAGCACTCAAATAATAGTAAATATATATATATATATATATATATATATATATATATATATCATAAAATTAGTCATTATCAGTTATTATATATTTAATTTAATTTTTTAAAATTATTAATTTAACTTTTAAAATGTTAGATTAATATATTATATTAAAAATTGAATTAATAATTTCTAAAAGTTAAATTATTATATATAGTAACTAATGGTAATTAATTTTGTAATGTAAATAATATTTCCTCCCAAATAATGTCCTCTCTCCATTTTATTTTTTTAATAATAATAGTCATTTAACATTATTATATTTGATAGTATTATTTTTCATAACAAATAAATCTCAAAGTATTTCTCCACTTTTATCATCCTATTTAAGTTTATGCATGGTTATCATCTTCAATTTGTACATACTTGTCCATTACTTTTGCATTTTTTTTCTTTTCTTAATATATAAATTTACATTATTAAAAATATTAAATAGATATAAATAAAAAAATGATTTTATCTAAATAGAAAAAAGATAAATGCTCATGATGAGGAAGGAGTGGGTACATTAACAAGTTTTTTTTTTTATTGTGTGACAATATAAAATAATAAAATAAAAACAAAAACTCTATTTATAAATCAAAATGAAAACAAAAAATTTCAATCTTTCCTGTATAAAAACTTTGGATTAACACCCAAACATAAGTTTCCCATTTTGACCCGTACCCATAAGCAGCCCTGAAACATAAATGTGTAGAAAGATGCGACAATGAACTTTATACTGATCCAAAGCAAAGCAAAACAAAACAAAACAAAAATATAATAATTTGGTGGCATTGAATTCATAGTGTGTTGAGGTGAGTTCGTACCCTGCATCAAATTTATTGCACCCAAAATGCATTAAATGACTGTAACTGTGTGAGTGTGTTTGCCTTCATAATATACAGAATCAGCCCCCAATTTAATGAAATAATATTTGTCGAACAATAAAAATATGTCTAACAAGTATTTAATATGTGTTATATATGATATGGAATATATGTTATACATATGTGTACTATACAAATAGTACACATTCTATATCATGTATAACACACGTTGGATACTTGTTGGATATATTTTTATTGTACGACAGAAATTATTGAATTTAATGTCATGAGGATTATTGTACAACATAAATACGTTTAACTAGTATCTAACGTGTGAATGGTGTAATATACATAATACGTAATGTGTGTTATACGTACATGTGCTATATATATGACACACATTACATATTATATAAAGTACATATTAGATACTAGTTGTATGTAATTCTTGTAGTAGAAATATTATTGAAATTAATGCCATTTCCATTTTCTCATCTCTATAGCATTAATGCTGTCACCATCATCTCCCTGCATTCCTGCATCAACCCTCCTCTCTCTCTCTCTCTTTCATTCCACTTATGTGCAAATTCAAAGACTAAAAATATTGCACCATATATGCAAACATTTAATAACACTACTGAATTCTCTTTCATTGTTTGTGCAAAGTTTATTTGTCTCTAATCATGATGCAATTTAATTTTGCTATACTCTTAGGACTATGGAGAATGTTAGTTTAACATTAAGAAGAAGGAAGAGTACAAAGATACAACTAAAAGTAGTCAAATTTGTAATCAATATAATTAGATTATTGTCATATGTATAATAAAAAAAATCAATCAAAACAGTCAATATGTTATGTATAATATATATCATATGTTGTACGCACTATATATCACATAATGTGCACAAACATATAAGTACATATTATATTATATGTATTGTGTATAATATATTTATAATTTTAACTGATTTTTTTATTATAAACTAAGTATTTACCATATAATTAATGCTGATTTAATTTAAATTTTGATTGATGATATTTTAGAAAGATCGAAGACTTAAATATATATTAATAATTGTGCATTAATAGTTGACTCTTTCATTATCTATTTTTTCGTGTAGTGATGATATCACTAAATATAAGGTGATTTTCACTCATATATTTTATCTATTATAATTAAGAATAATAAAATAAATGTTCTAATTAGACACTTGTACTTGAATGATTACTTCTTATGATATAGGCTGAATAGCAAATAGGATAGTAAGAAAATGATTTTAAAGTTCATTTAATTTAAGGAATCCTAGATAAGTATAAATTATATGGAATGAAGAGTTTAATTGTAATCATTTGGGGGTAGTATAGTGATTAGTTGATTAGATTCTTTAACTAAATAATATGAATTCCAATCCGACCTTAGATATAAAAAGAAAACAACAATATTTGTTGTATAATAAAAATGTGTCTAACTAGTATTCAACGAGTACTATACATAACATAACACGTAATGTGTATCATATGTATAACACTCATACATATAGTACACATTACATATTATATATAACACACGTTAAATACTAGTTTGACGTATCTATATTGTATACCAAACATTACTATACATTTAATGATCACTACTCTAATTCTAAAATGGAGCTAGTGATTTAACTTTTAAAAATATGTATTAAGAGAGAAAATTAGTCATTATTTTTAATCTATATGAAATTATGAAGTATGAATTCTTCTTTTTTTTAAAAGAAAGAAAAAAAAAAAGAAAGAAATGATGATGCAACATATTTCAATGCTAACACAGAAGAGAAGAGGCATTTATTGCTATAAAAATAAAAGCCAGCTTGAAACTCGCTGATAGTCCTTGACTAGTTGCAAGCAAACAATATCCCTACAATAAATACTCATAACAATTAATAAATGTCACCTCAAATCCCCTCAGATAAAGATCACACCCACTTTTTTCAATTTCTAAAGTCCTTCCCTTTTTGTGCTCTACTTCCTTAACCCCTTAAAGGGTCTCTCTCTCTGTGTTTTTGTGTTTCTTTTCTTAAGTGTTAATTGGAGCTAGGATTTGTCTTTTAAAAAGGGTACATTCACAATTTGTGTTTCTCTTTTTTTAATGTCTTATTATATCATAGTATGAGCTAGCTAGTTTGTTCTGTGGTGGTTGATTATTGGTGTTTGAGGAATTAATAATAATAATAATGGGAAGGACACCTTGTTGTGACAAGAAGGGTTTGAAGAAAGGACCATGGACAGCAGAAGAAGATGAAATTCTTTGTAACTATATCAAGAAAAATGGTGGCCATGGTAGCTGGCGATCTCTCCCTAAGATCACAGGTTTTCATCATCTTTTATTTTTTCTTTACTGAATTTTTAATTTGTTTCAAACATGTCTTTCTAATCGCTTAGTATGAGCTCCTGGGACGAGGGGACTAGACATTGCTGTTGGCTATGGATACCTACTGGTTATACCAAAAAAATATGTCTTTCTAATAATTTGTAGCATTTTTTCTGAATAGACTCTGTTTTTCTTTTTGGGTTTATTTAGTAGTAGTTGGTATTATGATACTTGTTTGATTTCCATGTGTGTGTATTTTTTGGAATAATAGTATTTAGTTTAAAGGGTATAATAAGAGAAAGTTCTTATTTTTGGCTTTGTTCACATTCATGGTAGTTTTGTTCTGCTCTGCCATTGAAACAGATCATATATATGTGAAGTGAATCTATCATATCAGTACTCTTTTTATTATTTCCTCTCTTTTCTTTTTTCATGTGTTATGTTCTTTAAAAGTTAGTGAAATGTTTTTTATACGCTTAAAATCAGCTATTATAAATTCAACTTTTAATATTATACATTAATTTAATATTTTAAAAATTTGATTAATAATTATAAAAATTTGAATTATTATATGTGATAGTCGACTGATTTTGTAGTATACATGTATTAATTATTCATAAAAGTTAACATAAAGCAAGAAGAAAAACAGGATAAAGATGTTTGGAGTTTGAAAATTGAAGTACAAGACAAAACTTGTAATTTAGTGCCTGTACTTGGAGTATTATACTGTGTTTGTTTGTTTGTTTATTTTTACCTTTTGATCTTTAATGTTTGGCTATGTTTCTTTCTGTTAGACTCTTCTCTATTTTTTATGTCTCTATCTTTACCAAAACTTCAACTTTTCTTTTTATTTCATTACTATTGTAGATAATGGTTTAATTAAACTGGAGTACTGCTGTATGTATAAAAAAACCAGTCAAACACAACATATAATATGTAATATAATGTGCACAACATATATTACATGTTGTAAAGATCTTTGCAATATCTGATATATGTTGTGCACAATAAGTGATCTATAAAGTGCACAACATGTGATACATATTATATAAGCTGTGTACACCATATTATCTGTTTTGACTGATTTTTTTTGTTGAATACTAAGTATTTACCATAAAACTGATTTTTAATAGAATTTTATAGGTAAAACATTATTTGATCCATTTAGTGAAAAATCGTGAAACTAAGATTTTTTTGTTATAGATTTCTATTGCAAGGTCAAAAACATGACTCTCCTCTATCTTGGAGACTTTTACTCACAAATTTTTGAACTTGATACTAAAAATTACAGATGAACTTGTTCTATGTGTATATTTCAGGGCTTCTTCGTTGTGGTAAAAGTTGCAGGCTTAGGTGGACTAATTATCTCAGACCTGACATAAAACGTGGTCCCTTTACTCCTGACGAAGAAAAACTTGTTATACAGCTTCATGGCATCCTTGGAAATAGGTAACAATAATAATTATTGAGATTGTTTTCCACTTAACTCATATATCAGCAATTAATTCACTTGTATTATGCCTAAAAAATCCATTTTAGACAAGGGAATTTCTTAAATCCATTTTTTGAATTTAAGTTTTTTGTATCATCATTTATCGATGGAAAAAAAAAACTGCTAGTTTTATCCAAGAATAACTGTCTTTTTATCGATGCATGTGGACACGTCTCCAAATACACCGATAAAATAACAATTATTCTTCGATAGAGAAAGTGTTCATTTGTAAAGACTTTCTACTTCTAGATAGAAAATTTATATAAATTGAGAGTAATACAAAACAGAACATTAGATGCAGAAAAATCAACTTGTCCTACAAGATTATCTTATAATACGCTCAATTGTACACAAGATTCTTTCTCTTGTTTGGTGAAAATTTACTGATTCAAAGTCTTAATTTCAGTGTATCTATTATATATCTCCTTAATAACAAGACATTTTAAAAAAATGTAACAAATTTTCAGGTGGGCTGCAATTGCATCTCAATTACCGGGAAGAACCGACAATGAGATAAAAAACTTATGGAACACGCACTTGAAGAAGCGCCTCAAAAACATGGGAATCGATCCCAAAACGCACGAGCCGATGGCTTCTCCACATTACCCCGTCAACAAGGCACACGGGTCGTCCGTCTCGACGCGCCACATGGCTCAATGGGAGAGTGCTAGACTCGAAGCCGAAGCTAGGCTCTCAAATGAGTCATCACTATTCAACAACAACAACAACCAAAGTGCTGATGCTGATTACTTCCTTCGCATATGGAACTCGGAGGTCGGCGAAGCGTTTCGCAATGTTAACAAATCAGAAAACAACAAAATTAGGTCCTGCCGGAGTCCAATTTCGGCAGGATCGTCTTCCAACAAGTGCGAATCGGCCTCTGCTGTGACAGCAGAGTTGGCCTCAAACCAAAAAACAGGGGAATCAAATGGTGGAAGCAATATTAATAATGTGAAAGAAGAATTGTTGGAGTGTGGTGATGAAGGTATTGTGGTTCATAATAATGGTTCTGATTCATCATGCTCTAATGACTTGGAAGATTCATCTGATGATACTGCATTGCAGCTATTGTTAGATTTTCCTATAAACAATGACATGAGCTTCTTAGAAGCAAATTATCCTTTTGTTTGTCCAATTTAATTAGTATGATATTATAATTATCATATAATATATTGTGTGTGTGATGAAGCTTTTTTGTTTTGGTATGTTGTGTAATATTTATTTCTAGGCCAATGAGGAATTATGAGTAAGAGATGATTAATTTGGTTGAATATAGGAGTTATTGACATTATAAGTAATTTTGATGGTTTGGATTATTATTAGTGAATGTGAATTATCTCTTTGGTCACTTTGCAGAAGCCTCAGAACTTACAATAGGGGACTATTATAAAAAATGATTTTAATTTATAATATTAAAATAATATTCATTTTATCAAACTTATTTTTAGATAAAATTTATAAAATATAAATCATATTGATATTAACTCACTTATTATCAAAATTAAATTAAACTCAATCACTTGATAATAATTGGATTAGTTCTGTGATGAAAAAATTAAACCACCATATGTAGAACACTATACATCCAATAATTGGATTAATTGAATTTACAGAACTGAAATGCTTTTCATGATTTCTTTTTCCCTGGTGAATATTCCTCTCACACACGAGAAAATGGAAGAGAAAATTCACTATCAGAATTCACAAATTAATTAATTAATTAATTAGTATTAATAATAATATTAAAAGCAACCAATAGTGGATTTCTTAGGAGTAGTTCCAGTTGCACGAAATTTGGCAGCCATTTCATCAATTTTGATGAACTCTCCACCTCGCTTGGCTTCAATCTCTGCTCTCTTCTCCTCTGCTTCTCTGTGTAGTGATGCCACTTTGTTCTTCATCTTTTCTGCACATGCTGCTTTCTTTTTCTCATATTGTTCCTGAATATTTTTATATCATTAATAATTTTATTATTATTATTATTTGAGTAAATATCACTTTTGGTCTCTTAAGATTAATATGAGGGACAAAATAGTCTATCTAGATATGAAAATTACAATGTAGTCCTTCTAGATTTGACGTGATGGATAAGATAGTGCATCAAAATATGAAAGTGACAATTTGTTCCTTCAAGATTAAAATTATAGGACAATATGGTCCTCAACTTATCCTAAATTTTCAATTTTGAGGAAATCACATTGTCCTTAAATTTTAATTTTAAAAGATTATATTGTTATTTTCATTTTCATTTTCATATCTTAAAGGACTATTTTCTCTATCACATTATCCCTGAAGCACCATATTATGGTTTTCATAAACCAAATAGGTATTTACTATGGTTTTAATATCTCTTGAGCTATGTTACAAGGATATTGGAACAAATGAGTATATGATTAGTTATGATTATAATAAGGTATATGGACTTACGAGGTAAATTTAAAATTAGGAGAACAATTATGTTCAAATATTATTTCTATATGCCAAATGTATCAATATGTTTATATATAAAAAATATAATAAATAGCTAAAAAAGTAGGTTAAGTTAGTGTTATATGTTACCTCTTGCTTTTTCAACTGAGCAAAAAGAGCTGCTTTTTTCTTATCTTCCCAAGCAGTAACAGCAGTGAGATGCTTCTCAGATCTGTCAACAATTTCTTAAATTAGTTTTAAGAATAATGAGCATAAAACACATGGAGAATTAACAGAGAATTAGTAGAGAATTAGTTTTATGAACAAAACTGGGTTGTGAGGATTATATATGAACAAGGTACTATATGTACTCTACTTGTTAGTGAAAATTCTTTATGCAATGCATAATAACTCAGATTTTTGTTTTTAGGGTGAATTTCATTTCAGAAAATAATTTTCAACTTTTTTATTTTTATGTTTAAGGATCTATTTTTTATAAGAAAACATTGAAAACTAAAAGTGAAAAATGAAAATTAGATTTTTATAGTTTTCAGCATTTCTCTCATAAGATCCAACAATAGAAAATGAAAATTGTTTTCTTGAAATAATTAAATGCATACTTATACATACTTAATTGAAAACTTAAAATAAAAAAAAATGAAATATAGTGTAACCTGTTGTCTATTTTGGATTTTTCATTGTCTTCCCATGCCTTCACATAAGACAACTTTCTCTCTTTTTCCAATTTTGCCAAAGATTCATCTGTAGACCATATATAATTATATATATATATATATATATATATATATATATATTAGAAGCACACAAGTTAATTATTTTATTAGTAAAAATATATGCTATCAAGAAAATGCTTATTGAACTAGCATCTCATAGCAGCATTTCCATTAAAAAAAAGTATTTTTGAAGTAACATAATTTGTACATTAAATCTCTTGAAATTAAATACTATATGTAAACTGATTTGAGAAACTCATACCCCTATCAAGAGATCCTCTTGAGGTTAGAATTCTTTCAGGAACTGGCTTCTCTGTAGTCAAAAAGGAAGAAACATAAAAGAATATATAAAGTAAATAATAATAATAAAAAGCACCTTAAGCCAAATGAAAACTCTTGATCATCATGAAACACAATATATATGCAAATTAAAACTCACTATTAGGCACAACAACAAGAGCTTTGGAATCATCTGAGGTTGTGATTTCACTCTCAACATTCTTGAGAATCACGACATCATCATTCGATGGCACTTCAGCTGCAGCAACCGGAGCCGGAGCCGGAGCCGGTGATGTGCCGGCTTCCACCTTCGCTTGCTGCTGCTCTGCTGCCATCTCTGTTTGGGTAATTAAACTTTTAGAATCAAATTTAATTCACAGAAACAGAGAGAGCGAGAGAGAGAGATCAAAGATGCATTGAAATATAGATACAATTAAAGTCAAATTTATATATATATCATCATCATAATCATAATCTAGCTATAATTTCTAAAAAAATCTCCAAGAAACATGGTATGCTCCTTATGAAGTGATTGGTTTCTAATAAGGTGATGTGTGGAAACATTTGCTATATTCTGTGTGAGTGCATTGCTGTCGGAATATGAGGTTATTATTAGTATTATTTACCATATTGATTTTGGATATGATTAGAAATCTATTGCATGCCTAAAAGTAGTTGGTGCTAGTTGCAAAAATTTAACTGTGACCTTTAATTTACAATATTAATAGAACAGAACATAAGTCTCTATGTTGAAGTGAAGTTTACTAATTTATCAAGTAATAATGTTTGTCGTACATCAGAAATACGTCAATCAAGCATCTAATGTGTGCTATACATGATGATGTGAGATGTGTGTTATTTGTATAGCACATGCACGTATATAGCACATATCTCATATCATGTATAGCACAAATTGGATGTTTAATGAACGTATTTCTGATGTACGACAAACATTATTGATTTTAATTATGTCATACATTTATAGGAGAGAGAAAATATCTACTTTAAGAAGTTAGATTTATCATTACAATTTTATTTAATAATGGAGTTTGTATACAATAATGTTTGTTGTACAATATAAATACGTCAAATTAGTATCTAACGTGTGCTATATATAATACAAAATATGTGTTATACGTAGGTGTGATATACATATGGCACAAATTACATATTATATATAGCACACGTTGAATATTAATTGGACGCATTTTTTATGTACGATAAACATCATTGTATTAAAATGAGGTAAAATTAGAAAAAATAATAAATATATTTTTAAAAAAAATGATAAATATTGTTAGAAAAATTTTATTTGCTAGAAAGACGATTAAACTTAGACGGAGGGAATAGTGCATAAATTACATGTTTGGATGGATAAATCATATGTCTCAAATTGTGTCCCTTTCTCTATTCCACTATTCATTTATAGATAAGTGAAAGTGGGAGATAATCGTTTCAAAAATCTTAAAATTCAAATGAATTATAATAGTATATTACATATTTTCCACATTAAAATAAATAATCATCATTTGGTGATGAGAATGGAAAATAGACACGAGTTAAGGTATGTAACCACACAATTATCATAATTTTTAACAAAGTATGTACCCATATTACAATTCAACCGTACAATTGAGTAGTATTATATAAGTGTTGTACAATTTTAATTTTATTGTACATATAATATTTCTCTTTAAAATGTGTAAAATGATTCGTGTACAATAAAAAAGTTTGACAACACTCATGTCTACTATTAAATTGTAATAATTTAAATGGAAGAGTAGAATTATATTACAATATAATAATAACAATGAGTGTGGTAGAACTTTAAACATAAATTATTTGACTTTAAAGTCGTATTTAACTAAAATCAACATTAGTAAACCTAACATTATGAATATGGTATCCATTTAGTATTGCTCAAGAATGGGTTATGCTACACTAGAATGATTAATTAGGACTTATTAGGAGAGGATTTAGAATATATTTCATTTTCAAACATTATAAATTTGGAACATCCTTTTAGTTTAGCTATTCTCTTCAAAATAGAGAAGTTAAACAGTTTCAATTGTGCCTAATCTTAACTTAGTAGTTCAACCTTTTAAGAGGAATACCTTAATTGTAGTGGGATCGAATATTTTATGTTAAGAGATTTAAGGTTCAAATTCATCATTTTGTATTATGGATGCAAATTCCTCCTAATTTATCATATTCTAAAAAGATTATACATTTTTTTTTATAAAAAATATATATATTATTAATTTGGACTATGCATTATGGATATCATTCTTAATTACAATATGGATATATTTAGATGGCAAATAGACCATCATAAATGTGCATGAATGCAATCTCCTCTTAATTTTTTTTTGGGCTCACGGTATTCGGAACTTTGCTCCGACTTATTCGTTGTCCTAGATCGCATATCTGGGAATAACATGTGAGACTCCCAGTAGGATCTTTTCCATCCACAAGACTCGAACCCGATACCTTGCTTAAGGGACAACAAGCCGCTTACCACTTGTGCCAACAAGCCGCTTAGCATTTGTGTCAACCCCTTTCAATCAAATTCCTCTTAATTTACCAAATCCTAAAATGATGGTATTTTTTTTGGGTATGAAAAATATATTAATCTGGACTATGCATTATGGATATCATTGTGTATTTGGAAAAATGCAAATTCCTCTAAGTTTTCCAAATTCTAAAAAGATTATACATTTTTTTTTGTATGAAAATATTTTAATTTGGACTATGTTATGAAATTCTTTAAGTGGCACTATTTCTTTGAGAAATTAAGGTTCCAAAATAGCAAAAAAAAAAAAGAAAAGAAACTGTTAAAATTAGTTAATTTTGTTTGGTACCTAAATTTTCCAAAAGTTGAACAAGTCAGAGAGACCAACCCTGTTTTCACTCCAAGGCAAATAACTTTGTATCCACAAATTAGAAGCATCAATTAATTTCTCCAAATTTTCCTAAAAAATTCTGAGGTCTCCAATCACTTGTCAACATTTCACCACAGCAACCAAATTTGTTTAATTATAATCTGATTATTATTATAAATTACTTAAGCTTAGAACATGTCAAAAGACTTTGTTGCTTCAAGTTAAAAATGATGAGTGCTATTCTCTCTTTTTGAAAACACCTCTTTAATCCTAAGATCTTGGATTAAAGGAAAGAGCCAAAACATATAAAGAAAAACACAAAAAAGGGAAGAAAACAGAACAAAATGTCATTCACAGGAACTTTGGATAAATGCAAGGCTTGTGATAAAACTGTGTATGTGGTTGATTTGTTAACTCTTGAAGGAATACCTTATCATAAAAACTGCTTCAGATGCAGTCATTGCAAGGGAAATCTCACTGTATGCTTCGTTCTCCCAACACCAATAATATTGTTATATATGTTTCCTTCAATTTTATATACAGAAATATTTATTGTATAATAGAAATACGTTCAACTAGTATCCAATGTGTGCTATATATAATACGTAACATGTGTCATACGTATATGTGTTATACATATGACACACATTACATAGTATGTATAGCACACGTTGGATACTAGTTAGACGTATTTATGTTGTATGATAAACATTATTGATTATATATATATATATATATATATATATATATATATATATATATATATATATATATATAGTCACATTTACATAATCTAGGGTGTGTTTGTTTATGATATATTTTTTTACCGTAGAAAAGTTGTTTTTTTTTATCATGTAACCAAATCACTTCTGGTAAAATGATTTTGCATTAGCTTCTACTTGAAAGCTAAAATCATTTTTTAAGCTGATTTATTTTAGATTTTGAATAGAAATTAATAATATGACTTGCTTCTATAAAAAGTGATTTTATTTTTTTAAGTTAGAACAAGATGGTTAGTTGAAAAAATTACTTTTTCTAGTAAAATAATCACACCCTTAATCATGCAATTATTTAGCTAATTACATGCATAAATCATTTTTGAAATGAAGGAAAACAAAATATATGCTTATTTCTTAGGCATTTAGCACACATTATAGATTCCTAATGATCTGAATTTTAAACTTAAAAAAAATTGTAGGCCAAACTAGTAGAAGTTTGACATAACTTGATTTACCAAATATTATATATATATATATATATATATATGATTTAATTTTCATTCATTGACCGTGTACAACTTTTTACACAGTTATTCAATCATGAACTGTCACATCAGTCATGATTGTGTTCTCTGTCTCACACTACCTAAAAAGTCATACAAACAGAATGTTTTAATTGGATGACAGAGTAAAATATTTTTACAATTAATCTTATTTTGCTTGAATTTGTGCCTTAATTTGTTGTGAATGGTGCAATTTTAATTTGGTCAGATGGGGACATACTCCTCAATGGATGGTGTCCTTTATTGCAAGCCACACTTTGAACAGCTGTTCAAGGAATCTGGCAATTTCAGCAAGAACTTCCAAACAGGTTCAGTTCTTTTGTTCTTTTGTCTTTCTTATTTTTTGTTCAACCATAGTCTCATTTGATTTTGCTAACTAGCCATCTTGTTTCCTTGATTCTAAATAATGATGCTGCAGCCAAGCCTTCTGATAGACAGAATGACATTGTAAGTTCACTATCCAACCTTAGCATATGACTTTCAATTTTTAGGGTTTCAGTTTGGAGGGATTTGAATTGACTATCAATTTTTAATGTTGTTTGGTTTCTATATGCCAAAATCAATTCTGGCATCTAGAATTGATTTAGAATCATTTTGGAGGATCTATTAAACATAAATCACTTTTTCAGTGACGAATCCAAAAGATTTTAGCAATGGAATCAAAAATGTTATATCACTTTTATTTACATATATATATTTCTAAACAAACATTGATGATTTAGTCGGGACATAAAGCCCCACACCATTACAAATAGATTCAACCCATTTTCCCCTTCAAATCAAATCTGACCAAAACTATTCTAACATAGTCAATTCTATCTGGATTGTATGAGCTTTTTATTATCAATATTATGAACCATAATTGGAATAAGGCTTAGGGTATGATAAAACAATATATTTTTATTCATTTGAATATTTTTGTGCACTCTTTATTTGTTTCTAACATGCCAAATTCAAATGACATTAATTTGCAGAATAGGACTCCAAGCAGACTCTCTTCCATGTTCAGTGGAACTCTAGACAAATGTGCAGTTTGTGAAAAAACAGTCTATCCACTTGAAAAGGTTTGTGATTTCAACTATCTCGTCAAACATTTATATTTACTCAATCAAATTTTTTGTATCAGTGGCTGATTTAGTATCATAAGTGTACACGTATCATTGTTCTTTTTGAATTTTAAGAAGGAAGGATATACTGCAAAATGTGAAATTTATAAAACTCAATTTTCAATATTTTCTTTACAAAATTATGAAATCAGAAATATAAGATAACAAATGATTTCTTAGACCAAAAGCACCCTAAATTTTTAACTTTTTGTAACTAGTTTAAACACTTGACATTTTGTGATTGGAATAGAAATTTGATTGAAGTGATACTAACAATATATACATTGAATTTATGTTGTGAAGATGTCACTGGAAGGAGAATGCTACCACAAGAGCTGCTTTAGGTGTGCTCATGCAGGTTGCCATCTCACACATTCCTCCTATGCTGCATTGGATGGTGTCCTCTACTGCAAGCACCATTTCCAACAGCTTTTCATGGAGAAAGGTAACTACAACCATGTCCTCCAGGCTGCTCAAAACAGGAAGAATGTTACTCCACCCCCTGAATTGGCTGATGCGCCGCCCGCCGAAGAAGAAGAGCCACCAAAGCCAGAGGACCCTGAGGATAAAACAGAACCTCAACCAGAAGAAGAAGAAGCTGAGACAGAGGCTAAGACAGAAGAAGAAAAATCTTGAATGATCAGTTCTTTCCATCTTTTGTCCTTCTAAAAAGGCCTTTTTTGCTGAGTGTTTTGAACACTCCTTTTGTTGTTAAGTTTTGTTTTTTTCTAACTAACATTTGATCACAAATTAGTTTTCTTGTAAGCTAATTTGAGAGGGTTTTATTTTCATTTTTATGTATTCATACTAAAATGAAATGTTACAATACAATGTATTCTTTTATTTCTTTTTATTTGTTGGAGGTTTGTTTTGTCCTCCTGCAATGTTGCAAATATGTCATTACTATATGTAATAATAACTTGAATAGTAAGGCAGGTTAAATTCAATGTGTTGTCCAATGTCTATACATTTCTTTGTCTGCCTATTTGCTCTTTTTGAGTTACATAGAGAATCTTCACACACAAGTAATATTAGGTTGTGTTTAGATTGAAGGGTGGACAGAGAGACACAGAGAGAAAGACATAGAGACAGAAGTAATGTGAAAAAAATGATTGTCAATGTATCATGTTTGTTTGTATGGATAAGACAATTGACATAAAAATAAAATGACATTATTGACCATCGTCCCACCACCGCGGGATACTGAACCACTGTTACCACCATGAAACAAGGATATTATTGTAAAAATGTTTTTGTTTCCTGTTTCTGTCCTTCTGTCTCAACTATATTGAGGTACAGAAAAATACAGATAAAGAAATGAAGAATTTTGGAAAAATTTCTTCATCTTCACAAATCAAACAGGATACAAATAAAAGAAAAATTGTATCCTGTCCCATGTCTCCATGTTGCAGCCAAACGCAGCCTTAGGGATGATACAATATATTGGGTGAAGGTTTGGTTTGCTCAGATGCTTCATTATCACACATAATCAGAGGCAGCAGAGGGCATGAAGAATTGATTCCAGTGGCGGAGGAGGCGAGGACAGTGATCGGAATCCGCCGGCTATCGGTGGTAAACCGAAGAACGAAAATAGGAGAGTTTCAACACTTTTCTAGTTTTTGATACATTGTCAACGAATTACAATACATTCGTTTTGATTGAGAGTGGAATTTGTTTCTATGGATCAAAATTAAATTTTTTTTTTTGGTTTTTCACTGTATCCCCAGCCCGAAAGGCCAAGGACTAATTCGTCGCGGATTTGAGTTCCATTTAAGGGTTTACCGTTGGCAGTTGCTGCATACACAATTTTTTTTTTTTTTTGGTTTCCCAGGGTATCCATCGTAGCGGTTCCGATGACTAATCCTTCGCCGGTTTATGCGTGCACCTCAAGGGTGGGACGGTTGGCCAATGTCCTTTTTGCATACACACCGTCCAACCAAGGATCGAACCCAGAACTAGATGCTTAAGCAACCCAAGCCACTGCCACTTGTGCTAGGGCCTTGGTTTGCATACACAATTTTTTCTTTCATTTTTGGTCAAATTTTCTTTCAGAATTTTTGGTCAGTGTAAACGGGTAGGCCCATTTCTCCATTAAGTTCGGCCCAATTTTGAAGATAATCCTAACTGATTTCTTGAAAGCCCATTTTGGTCCAGCCTACTTCACAACAAAAAAAATCTATTACTTTCTCCGCATAACACAAACCCTCCTTCCTTACTTTCTTCCATCTCCTTCTCAGTTCAATTTCCTGCCACCGCCGCAAGCAAGTGTCGCCGCCGCGCCAATTTCTCGCACCGTCGCAGGTCTTGCGACGTAGCGGTTCGCCGGAGAAGTAGAAGCCACCGTTCCCATCCAACCAAGTCCAACGTTGTAAACCAGTTCAGCTCAGTGTCGCCGCCCAGGTTCAACCTCACCGTCACAAACAACAATGGACAACGACGAAGTCAACCACGAAAACCATCTCCACCATGCACAACAACAACAAGAAGATGGAGAAGTTGATGAACACCGACTACAAGAGGAAGAAGAAGAAGATGATGATGAGGATGAAGATGAAGTATCGTGTTCTTCGGATTCGGAGATAGGGGACGCTTTGGACTGGTTGGATTCTAAGGACGACGATGAAGTCGTTGACGCTTCATTCTCTCTGAATTCGCGGCGGCCCAATGCACACGGTGGCCACCACACGAGCCTCCATTCTTCGTCGTCGTCGACGCTGCAGCCTCTCTCCAACCGCAACCAGAAGTTCTCACACCACATTCGTGCCTCCCCTTTAGAGGTAAGATTTTCGTTTCTAGGGTTTTTTCTTTCTTCGTTCCATTTGATGAGTAAAGGTTCATTTTTTATACCTGAAGTTGTATACGACTTTCATTTTTGTCCTTGAAATTAGAAAAAAATATCAATTTAATCATTGAAATTGAAGTAAACGATTCTAATTTGATTTCTTGTAGGTGAAATCGATTTCCCCTTTTTACTTTTTTTTTTTAGTGTATGGCGATCGTTCATATACACTAGAAATATTAATGGGCTCATTTTCTTTTAAAAATTTTTCATATATGGATTAATGATTCGACTTTTTTTTTCGTATTTGTGGTTTATAGTTTTGACTTGTGACTTCTGTTTTATTGAATCTGGACAGTTTCTTGTGTTGGATTACTGGGTTATTTATGTTTTGTGGGTTTTTGGATTCCATGGGAACTTTTTGAGCTAAATACTTGGTGGTGCAGGAATGGGAAGGGAGAATGAATGTTGGAATGTCTAACTCTGTGAGCACGGCGATTCGGGGAAGTGTTCGAGACATGGCCATTGGTAAAACTAAGACTACTGATAAAGCAGACCGTGCCACTGTTGAGCAGGTGATGCTTCCTTAATCTGCTCTTAAACTTTGTTTTGTTAATTTCATGTTAGACTTCTGAGGCTTGTTTTGTTTTTCAAATTTCAATAATATTGATTGTTAGGCAACTAACTCTAATTTCTCCAGGCAATTGATCCTAGGACGCGTATGGTTTTATTCAAGATGCTTAACCGAGGCGTATTTCATGATATCAATGGATGCATTTCAACTGGAAAGGAAGTATGTGATGCACCAGAAAAGCTTCTCTAAGTCTTAATGATGAATTGGTTATACATGAACGTGTTTCTTACTTTTTTTTTCCTTTGGTTTTATAGGCAAATGTT
The DNA here is from genome assembly GCA_013621005.1 of Aeschynomene evenia. NCBI lineage: Eukaryota > Viridiplantae > Streptophyta > Magnoliopsida > Fabales > Fabaceae > Aeschynomene > Aeschynomene evenia. Next base: position 33,669,992 of record CM024268.1, on the reverse strand, counting down.
TATCATGCAACAAAATCTGATGGCCAAGAACTTGCAATCAAAGTATACAAAACTTCTGTTCTGGTATTTAAGTAAGTATAATAACAAGCTTCACATTGTTAAAAGATGCAATTTTATTTCCTTATATGAAGTATGAACTGAGCTTTAATATCTGAATGGTATCAGGGATAGAGATAGATATGTACAAGGAGACTACCGTTTTAGGAATGGATATTGCAGGCATAATCCCAGGAAAATGGTAAAAACATGGGCAGAGAAAGAAATGAGGAATCTTATGAGGTTTGTTCTTTTTTTTTTTGGCTTTTTTCTTTGTTGGTCACAAGCTTTGCTAAAAATGCTATTAAAATGGATATAAAATTGAAGTCTAATATACAAAATTAGACTATAAAAATAATAGTAACAGGAGAAAGAGTTGTAGAAAGAACTGAGGAGGTAAATATATTAGTCAACTAAATGTCCTCTACATTTGGGGATTTATTATTAACTCTGTCACTTGGAGGCTAGGGATGAAGCACCACAAGTATCATCTGGGTTCCAAGATGGTTTCTTAAACCAGGAACTTTTGTAATCATCATTACTTGGAGTTGAAAGATCTTTAGTGGATTCCATGTACATCTGATAGGAAGTAGCTCAAATAACCTAAGTTTTAATCTGTGCTAGTCTGCTAGATGGATAATGCCGTGTGCTTCAATTTTTCTGACTTTTACTTCTCTTTTTTCCATGCATTATCTTGTTAACTTATTAAAGGGGTTTCTTTTTGTATGGTCTTTTTGTTAGCTATTTCCAATATTAGAACAAGAGTTTGATTGCATGCGTATCTGATACTTTTACCTCGTACCTATATTGAGTTGCAGGCTAAAGGCAGCTGGACTTAGGTGCCCTACACCTTTGCTTCTGAGGCTACATGTTTTGGTTATGGAATTTATAGGTATTGCTTTTGTTCTCCATTTTGAGAATATAATCAGACTGTGGCCAATGTGATTGATTGTCCATATGTGATCCACTTCTCTCATTCATGTATTGTTGATTGAGGTTCTCTGGTTACTGTTTTTCACAGGAAAGGCTGGTTGGGCTGCCCCGCGTCTTAAAGATGCAAACTTATCTCTAGACAAGTTACGTGAAGGCTATGTTGAGGTGTGTTGAATTACTACGATAGTCCATTGATGCTTGCATGGTCAGAACATTGGACCTTATCTTTCATGCTTGAGTATAAAGTTTCCAATCCCTAACCAGTTCTTTGCAAGCCTTTCATCCAGCATGCTTTATAAAAGCTGTGGTGTATTGTTTTACTCTTTCCTACCTAACTTTTCAAATTGAAATTTTATGAGGATTTGTTTTTCAGATGATTATTGCAATGCGGACATTGTATCAAAAGTGCAAATTGGTTCATGGTGACCTCAGTGAATATAATATACTTTATTATGAGGTAAACACCCGTTTGCTTGTTGATATTTCGTTGATCAATTTTGTCAATAGCTAATTCATTTGTTCTCTGTTTCTTCAGGGTCACTTGTACATTATTGATGTTTCTCAAGCTGTTGATCCTGACCATCCTCACGCCCTTGATTTTTTGCGTGAAGATTGTGTTCACATATCGGTAAGCACAATGATTTTCTCTTCCTCTTGCTCTTCCTTATCTGTTGTAGGGCTAATGAGGAAAATGTGTGATTAAGTAGTTGTTGGGTTGCAGGAATTCTTTAAAAAGCATGGTGTAGCTGTCATGACAATAAGAGAACTGTTTGATTTTATTGTTGATCCTACTATTGTTGATGATGCTGTGGATAGTTATCTGGAAGAGGTATTTGTCTTTTCGTTTGTGTACTTGTTTGCATACTCTGGACAACTTCAAAGTCATATTTATAAATTCCAAAATTTTCTAGATGCAACAAAAAATTTTGGCAAGAGGAGATGTATCTGTAGAAGATGAGATTGCAGACTCTGTATTTGTGCAGGTAACTTGCTTCGCCATCTCAACTGGACTTTTTTTTCCTTTTTAATTGATATGTTCAATTCAATCTATTAGGTTTCGGCCGATTTTTCATTCATAAACCGTAGGCTATGTTTGGTTGAAAATAATGGAAGAGAAGTGAGATTTTAAGTGCAATCTTCGTGTTTGGAACTTTTTGAGGGTGGGGAGAAAAAAAAGAGAGTTTTGCTAGAGGTACAAAATTGTACCAGTCAAAATAGCCAAAAATAGGAGTTTGGATCTAAATCACTCAGTCCATTAAAAAAACACACATGATTAAGAATGTTATTTGGATCAAAAGTGTTAAAATGAAGTTTTTTGGCTGGAAAAATGTTCTTACCTAAGATTATGTGATTCATATATAATAAACCCTAAACCCTGAACATCGTCTTTGAAAGCACTGTATTTGTGGTCTGTATAGGCATTATTATATCACATTGATATATTCTATGTTCTTTCTTAACATGTTAAATTTCCTGAACTTTTGTTACAGTCTTACATTCCTAAGACATTGGATGATGTTAAGAACGCGGAGGAGGATGTACAGCGGATAACCAGTGGGAAGGACACCGGAGATTTATACTATCAAACCATCACCGGACTTAAACACGCACTGTCAATAGCACTACCATCGTCGCAAAACAATCAGCAACATCAGAAGTCAAACCCAACAGAAGGTTCGCCTATAACTTCTGACGATAAATCCACCCATCTAGAGGGTGATGCCAAGTCACAATCTGATGACGATGAAGACGATGAAAGTGGCTCCGAAGATTATTCATCTTTGGACAGTGATACACAGACTCCTGCGGATAGGAAAGCGGCGAGAAAAGAGAACAAGAAGAAGGTGAAGGAAGAGAAGAGAGAAGCGCGAAAAAACAAAGTCCCCAAGGCAGTCAAGAAAAGAAAGAAGAAGTTGGCTAAGGCCAAGAAAACCCGGTAGAGAATTTGATTGTGGCTATAGATATCAAGTTGCAATTTTGGTAGTTTGGATTTTTTGTTTAATTGATACACCTGTTATAAAAAAAAATGAGCAATTTTGTTTAGTTATGCAATCTATATCAATGAGAGTTTAGAAAGCATGAGGCTTTCTAATAAGTATCTCACACACATTATGTAATATAAGTTTACATCACCTTGATTCTGTCTATTTTCTATTTGTTTGTGTTAATTGGAGTGGAAGTGTGTTGGAATTGATTTTAACACACAAATACTCTTCGTCCATTTTAGTTTTATAAATCTCTTGGTTTTGTTTTATTTATTATCTATTGGCGCAATAGTTTTATTGTAACATACAACATTTTAGAGATTTACTTTGATTTCGTGAATATCTTAGCATGTCATATTTTATTCAAAAAGTTATGGCATAATAAATAATTAATCAAAATAATTAACATATTATATACATTATATATCATATATTATAATATTATCTTTTTTTATAATATGTAATATATAATATGCATAATATATAATATATGATCAATATTATTATATTTTATTATATAATTGATCTATTTAATTATATTTTGTACAATAAATGACGGGGAATAAATAAGAATTGATTAGTATTATGCACTATAGCGCTTCCTGTAAGTACAATTAAGTTAGTTGTTTTGAACTAAACATTGCATCGTCTTGTTCCTCATGAGCCATGAAACTACCACCCATATCCATCGCCACCACCACCACCGCCACCCCTTTCCCACCGAACCACCACATCAAAGCCCTCCAAGCCCACCTCATCCGAACCAACCACCACACCCAACCTTCCCCTTCCCTCACCCACCTCCTACGAACCTACACCCTCTCCCCCACCACCACATTACCCCTCTGGAACATCATCATCCGAGCCTGGTCCCAACCCACCCACAATCAACCCTCCCAAGCCATCCAAACCTACAATCTCATGTTCCGCAACAACCTTTTCGGAAACCACCTCACTTACCCTTCCCTCCTCAAGGCATGTGCTCGTGTAAACGACTTGTCGTGCGGTCAAATGTGTCACGCACGCGTTTTGAAGCTCGGGTTTGCGTCGTTTTTGTTTGTGTCTAACGCGTTGGTTCATATGTATGGGTGTATGGCCGAGATTGGTTGTGCTAGGAAGGTGTTTGATGAAATGCCTGAGAGGGATTTGGTCTCGTGGAACTCGCTGGTTTGTGGGTATAGTATGGGGAAGAGGTATAGAGAGGTATTGGGTGTTTTTGAAGCTATGCGTGCGGTTGGTGTTACAGCTGACGCGGTTACTATGGTGAAGGTTTTGTTGGCGTGTTGTTGTTTGGGTGAGTGGGGTGTTGCTGACGAGATGGTTGGGTACATTGAGGGTAATGGGGTGGAGATTGATGTTTACTTGGGGAACACGCTAATTGATATGTTTGGGAAGCGCTGTATGGTTGATCGGGCTAGAGGAGTGTTCGATAGGATGCGGTGGAGGAATGTGGTTTCTTGGAATTCCATGATGATGGGGTATGGGAGAGTAGGCGATTTGGTTGGTGCTAGGGAGGTGTTCGATGAAATGCCACAGAGGGATGTGGTCTCGTGGACTTGTATGATCACCGGGTACTCTCAGGCGGGCCAATTTGCAGATGCAGTGAGGCTTTTTAAAGAAATGATGGAGGCTAGGGTGATGCCGGATGAGGTAACGGTGGCTAGCGTGCTTTCCGCGTGCTCGCATATTGGTACACTTGATGTTGGGGAGGCTGTTCATGATTATATAAGGAAATATAGGGTCAAAGCTGATGTTTATGTTGACAATGCCTTGATAGATATGTACTGCAAATGTGGTGTAGTTGAGAAAGCTTTGGAGGTGTTTAAAGGGATGACGAGGAAGGACTCAGTTTCATGGACCTCAGTGATTTCGGGTCTTGCAGTGAATGGTTTTGCAGAGTCCGCACTCGATTTCTTTTCACAGATGTTGAAAGAAGGCATGCGACCGACTCATGGAGCCTTCGTTGGGGTTTTACTAGCCTGTGCTCACGCTGGATTGGTCGATAAGGGACTGGAATATTTTGAAAGTATGGGAAAGGTTTATGGATTGACTCCGGGAATGAAACACTATGGATGTGTCGTGGATCTTTTGAGTCGCTCGGGAAATCTACAAAGGGCATACGAGTTCATAATAAAAATGCCTGTGGAACCAGATGTTGTAGTTTGGAGGATATTGCTGGGTGCCTCCCAGGTTCATGGAAATGTACCCTTGGCTGAGATTGCCACAAACAAGCTTCTTGAACTTGATCCTTCTAATAGTGGTAACTATGTACTCTCCTCCAATACTTATGCAGGTTCCAATAGATGGGAAGATGTTGTAAAAATGAGGGGACTTATGGAAGAAAGTAATGTACAGAAACCATCAGGTAGCAGTTCCATAGAAATAACTGGTTCAAACAGTTCTTCAGATTCGAGTTTTGTTCAAATTCGAGAGAAAAGTAAATTGACTGTTATCTAGAAGAACCTTCATTCTTGGGACAGCATGTTCAATGGATTGGAAGTAAATTCTGGGCCTGAAAATCTAAACCTGAACCTGCTAGAAGTGACTGATTTCTAAATGGTATGTGTTGCCATGGAGCAATATTTTGATCATTAAAGATTTAATTGCTAAATGGTCAGAGGTTTGATGATGATTGTGTTCATGAGTTCAAGTACTTGGCAACTAGAAAGGAGTCTTCCAACTACTTTATAAATAGAGGACTCTAGAGAGGGTGGTGCAAGCCAAGAGCTGTCAAAACGGGTTAGCCCGACCAATTTGAGCTGACCATCGTTCGGCCCGATCATTTCGGCTCGGGCTTGATTAGGTTATCTAGAGTCATCTCCAAACCCCAGCTTAAGAGCCACAATTTTTGGTCCACTTTCTTGCATATGGGAGCTCACGCCTTAGAAACAAAAATGATATTTATACATCCAATATCTTGTGCTCCGTTCAACATTCATTCTATTGGTTTTGATGTCGCCGCCACTCCAATATCCTAACCTTTTTTATGACATCAAATTTTGGATATCAAGGTAGTACATTCCCCTTAGAAAGCCCTACTATGCACACAACATTTTTGACTTATTATAGTGATCATCATAATCATATCTTCTACTCTCAATAATTAGACATTTATAGTGTGTGAAGCAGAACCCTTATACGACACTCAGATTCCAAGTTGTTTGAGAAAGATACAAATACTCTCCAATCAGCATCTCATCTCTATGAAGACACGCAAACTGTTGCCCTTTTTGCTTATTCATAGTAAGTTTAAAGTTATAAACTGTTTTTGTTCATTAAATTGTATTAACTTGCAAAGAAAAATAAGACAAGAGACGTGTTCGTCTGTATCTTTTTATTAAGATTTTAACATTTGATTGGCATATATATGAGATAGTACAGAAAAAATAGAAAATAGAAGTAAATTTTAGTTAGTTTTGTTTTTTGTTTTGGTAGATAAATTTAGTCACTTTTGGATTAACGTTTAAGCTCTAAGACAATTTATCTCTAAGTGAACTCAATTACTAAACGTGGGTCGGATTCAATTTTTCACGTGCTATAAAGACGTGTTTGTTTTCACTGATTCTAGTGACAGAGTTAATGAGTTAATGAGTCAATGAAAAAATGATTCTGTTAAGTTTTTGGTGCAGGTGTCACAGTGAAGATTGGAACAAATTTACAGTGACTCGGTGAATAAAATTGTTAATTTTTTGTTCAATTCACTTTTAAAGTTACTATGTATGGGAGGGATGAAGGTGTGTATGAAGTGAATTCTAAAATCATTATATGTAAAAAAACAATGAAATAAATACTAGTTAAGAATCTAGAAAATGATAGCTTGAAAACAAAATTTGTCAAGAATATCCCTCAAATGCTCAATAGCCGTTTTAGAAATCAGGAGAGGATATCCAAAATGGAAAGGGCCACCTGCCCCCAAAAGGAATATAAATATATAATATATAAATAGTTATGATATCTATACATATAATATTTACAAACCTTCTGCAATAAATTTTTCTGCCACGTGTCATTTTCTCAGATTTTTCAATTTTTTATTTTTAAAAAAATTCATTTAATTCATTTTCTTGATTTAATATATTCCATCATTAAATATATTTATTATGATAATTATTAATAGGAGATATTATAGGCATGATCAATTATATTATGATAATTATTGATAGAAGATATTATAACTTAATATAATCATTATTTGTTAAAAAAAGAAAAAAAATCCAATCAACACAAATCGATATCAATATCAATATCAATCAATATATATATATATATATATTATTTACATTCTGTACGTTATTCTTATTCTTGCAATCTTTTTTTTTTCTTTATTTTTTTTATCTTTTTTTTTTCATCTACCTTCTTCTTTCTCCTTCGTCATATTTCTCTATTTTGTTTATCCTTTTTTCTCTTCCATTTTTTTCTTCATCATTCTTTATATGTTTTTTTATCTTTTGATTTTCATGATTTTCTTTTTTTTCTTCTACCTCCTTTTTTTTCATTTTTTCTCCTCCATTTTTCTTTTTCTTTTACTTTCTTCGTTATCTTTCTCTTTTATTATCTTATTTTCTTCATTTTTATGTGTCATTTTATTTAATATCTTTGTCTTTTTCATCTTTTATATTTTTCATTTATTTTTATAATATGTTTCTATTTATCATTATTCCTAATTCTTTTATTTTGTTCAAGAGGTTTACTTTTTCCTCTTCTTTGTTGTGGTAGGTGGTAACAACGACTTGGACCCATGGTTACAAAGAGGTCTCTTTATATTTTACTTTCTTTTTTTTCCTACTATTTTTATTATTTTTAATCAAATATATTCTTTTTTCATTATGACATGAATGACTCTCTTTACTTTTTTAATGTATTATTTGTTGAAAGGAATAGGAAAATTCAACCAATTTTTTTTTTTATGGATATTCATGTTTGTTTGTTTATTATTAAAGATAAAAACTTTTTATGGATATATATTCATGTCAATCAGCATTTTTTGTTGAGTAAATTTTAATTTTTACATTATTTTAAAATAATCTAATTTATTTTTCTAAGCAACATGTTTATATTGGAAACTATACTTATTTTTTCGTGAATATTTTTTAATTTATTCCATTAATAAAAATGAGATAAGTATCTACTCATTTAAAAGATTACGATTATCTTTTTAAATTTTATTAAGGAAAGATTGTCTCATTCTCTCCCAAGATTTTTAATTAATTTTTTTCATTATCTCTCAATTTTTTTAATTTGTATTTTTTCATATGTTTATTCAATAAAATCAATTTTTAGGTTGTAGTTTTGTTAGTCTTTATTTTGTAGTATTTATATTAGAATATTATTTCAAATACTTAAATAAATATAATAATTTATATTTAAAAATCTTTTCATAATGATTATTTTAGAGATACATGTTAGTTTTCTATTTTTTGAATAGTTAATGTAATTAGAGGCAAATATCAATTCAAATCTTAAAATCTTTAAGCATATATTTATTTAAGATTGTAGTTTTCAATAAAATTGGATATCATATCAAGAAAAAATATTCTGCTTAAAAAATTGCATTTCATAAATTTCTTATTATTATTGTTCATTTTCTACTTTCAATAATTATATTTGTCTAATCTACTTTAAAACTATTCATGAATTTGATGTAATAATTTGAATTTTTTTTCTACAAATCAAATTGATGAGTATTTAAAAAAATAAAATATATTTTATTGAGATTATTTGTTAAAAGAATATATTATTTGTAATAAACACAATATTTATAAATAATTAAAATATTAGCATCATGACTCAAAATTAGGATAAATAAATTTATTATAGGGTATAATATTTTTATTTTTTTAGATTCATTTTTAAATTTTTAAATTTTAAATCTAAGATCAAAGCATTGATATTAATAAAAAAAATTGATTGATTGATTTTGATTTGAATTTTATTTTTACTCATAATTTATAAATTTTGGATAAATATTTGATAATTTATATATTTTAAAAGGAATAATATTTCTTAAAAATATGCTAAATTTCATTTAAAATAGAAATATTTAAAATTTAATTAAATAATAACAAATTAATTTAAGTAATAAATATTTATTAATTAATTTAAGTATTCAACGGGTACCGAATACTTTTTTTTCTTTGTAAATTTTCAAGTGACATACCATTTTTTAATATAATTTCATCACATGTATTTAATTTTTTTATATATTTACTTTTAAATATGATTCATATTTTTATGTTTTAGTTTTTTTTTTAATTTATGTTAATTTAAATTTCAAATACTCTAATTTCATTATATTGATGTATATACATATTATATTAATAACTCAACTTTTAATTTTAATAATTTTTCTTAATTGAAATACTTCATGTATACTAATTTTGACATTAAATTAGTCACTCAATTCAACTCTGATACAATCCAACATTTACAATTACTCAATCTAACTTATATTCTAACTCAATTCAACATATTCAAATTTTCATATTGAGACAATGACAATTTTTATACTGACATAATCCAATATTTATACTTACTCAATCCAATATATTATATATATTATATTGGTGACTAATTTAGTGTCACTTTTAATATACGTGCAACATTACTCTTTTCATACATATTTATTTTATGTCCCGTGCAATGCACGGGTCAAATACTAGTTTGTTCTATCTTTATGATTTTTATTTTAAACAACATTAATAATTATAATTATTTAGTACATGCGAGTGAGACTTAAGTGTATCAATTAAAATGTTATATTGTTTGTCATTTGTCAATCTTTCATTCATATTTTTTTTGGTCATAATTTAGCTTTAATTCTGAAACTATTTCTTTCAAAATTATCTTTAGTAGTAATTTTATTTTTGATTAACACATCCTTTAAATACTAGTGTAAGGCTAAAACATTTTAAATTATGTTGCGACTAAGAGGCCTTTTTTTTTTTACTTAAATTTATTTTATGACTAAGAGACTTTGTCAAAAACTGTCCTTTTTGTATTTTATTTTGGGTGAAGTAAACTTTAATTTTATTTATGCAAAACTACAACTTCTCTATCATTTTATCTATTTCTAATGACTGAGAAAATGATTCTATCAAATGTTTGATATGAGAATCACAGTACATATGGAAACAAAGTCATAGTACTTTATGAACAAAATTATTATTTTTTTGTTCACTCCGATTTTGCAGTCACATTATGCTGGAAGAGAGTCACTCCATATTGAAAAAGAAATATACGTCCAACATTAGGAGTGAACAAAATGTGAAGGTGTGTTCGGAGTCAATGTGACTCTCACTCCTGTGACACTTACTCCATGACTGAACTCAGCTCACTGAAAATAAACTTTACCTAATTGATATCAACTTTATAAATCATAAATACTCAATAAAATTCAACCCTAAATTGACGTAAGCCAATTTTTTAAAAAACTAGGAGTATTCAAAATATACTGAAAAGCATAATCAGTTTATATTCTTGTCATAAAAAAATAGCAATTATTTTTATTCGAGTCAAGATTGATTTATTATAAACATAAAATTCTCAACATTTTTTTCTTCTACAGAATTAATTTATTTTCTACATTCCAATGCTAACTTAAATTTCGAGATTAATAATAATAATATTCATTCTTTTCTTTCCCTCTATCTGGGCACATAGTTTCTTCTTCAGAAAAAAACAATATATACAAAGCAAAGCTGAACCTGAGCTTCGAAGACCACGCCGATTTCGTTCCTTCCATCAACAACACTTTCATTTCACTTCACTTCACTTCACATGCATCATCTGATTCTTCACCTTCCCCTTCCCCTTCTCTCTCTCACTCTCTCTTCTTCCTTCTTCGCGCATCGATCAACAAAACCAACCCTCACACTCGCTCCTGTACGCACTCTTCACATTCTACTCTTCTCCGTCGTTAATTTTCTTCTCTCTCTCTCTCTGCTTCTGAATCTTCTATTCGCTTTTCATCTTCTCGCGGAAAACTCCGTCGTATTTACCGTTTCTGATTCTCTCTTTTTTATTTATTTATTTTTTTCAATTTTTATTTCACCTCATGTTTTAGTTTTTTTTTTTTAATTTTTTGTTGTTGTTGTTGTTGATGATTTGGTGATTAGTTTGTTTGAAATGCGTTGAATGTGAGTGCTAAGTTGTGAACATGGATTCGGTTCCGATTTTTCATGTGTTACTGGACCGAGTGAGTTTTTTTTTTGAAAAAAATTGGTGATTTGGTGTTGTGAAATGTGTTGTCTCAGTGAGTGTTAGCTTGTGAATATGGATTTTGATTCCAATTTTTGATATGGTTGCGAACCGAACCGAGTGGAGTTGAGTGTTGTATAGAATTTTTTTTGTGTCGTGTTTTTTTTTCTGAGTTTCAGATTTGTCTGTGTGAAATGTGTTCTCTCTGAGTGTTAATTTCAATTTGTGAACATGGATTCGGTTCCAATTTTGCTGTGTACACTTGTATTCAGATTTTCTGATTATTTGTTTTTGTTTTGTCACTTTTTGCCTCAGGTTTTGTATGTAAAAAATGTCGTGAACTGTGTTATCTCTGTACTATAGCATATGGCTTTAGTTACAATTAGGCTGTGCTAGCAAATTGTGTTGTTATTGGTTTGTAGTAGAATGTGTAAATTCTGCTGTATTTAGCGTTTCTGATTGTTTTTTTTTTGTTGCCTCAGGTTTTTGGTTAATTGCTGATAGGTGTATGTAAAAGGTATTGAACAGTGTTGTTGTCTGTGACTGTTGAGTTGTGAAAGGTTGAGAAATTTGAACATGGATATGACTTGTAGCTTACCACAGTCAAGAATGTTACATGGAGGTGTAGGAACGAGTTACAGGCATAGGTCGGTAGGTTGTTCTGATTTCAGAAGGAGGGGTTTTGGATGTGCATTTCTTGGCAACTCGAGGAGTGTTTCGAGATTGCATCTCTGTGGGATGAACAAAGTTAGTGGTGTTTCTGCTTGTTGGAGTAAATCAAGAGTGGTTTTGAATGGTGAGTTCAAAGCTTCAAACATAAAGAGAAGTTTGTATTGTAGGAATAGTAACCTTTCTACAGGGCCTAGAATAGTGTGGTCAAAGTGCCAGGGTAATGATTCTTTAGCATATGTTAATGGCAATGGCCGGAATGTCGTGGAAGGTTCAGAGGACTCAGGAGTGGGTGCCATTTCCAGTGCTGAATTGGATGCAGCCTTGGAAGAACAAGGGCAAACAGGGAGCAGAGAAGCAGGGAATGAAACAGGAGTAAAGGAACAAAGCGCAGATGAGCTGAAGGAACTATTGCAAAAGGCCTTAATGGAACTAGAAGTTGCGCGTGTAAATAGTACAATGTTTGAAGAAAAGGTTAAAAAAATATCAGAGACTGCCATCTCTTTGCATGACGAAGCAACAACTGCTTGGAATGATGTTAATTCCACCCTTGATATCATCCAAGAAATTTCCAATGAAGAACAAGTTGCCAAAGAAGGTGTCCAGAATGCAACTATGGCTCTTTCATTGGCCGAGGCACGGCTTCAGGTAGCCATAGAATCTTTGGATGTTGCAAAAGAAGAGCATGATTGTGCACAAGGTTCGAATGAGAGCAATGCTGATGATGACATATTGGAAAAGGAGAAAGCACTTTTGTCTGCTCAAGAAGATATCAAGGAATGTCAGACAAGTTTAGCCAACTCTGAGGCAGAGCTGAAGCGCTTGCAAAATAAAAAGGAAGAGCTGCAGAAGGAAGTCAGCAAATTGCATGAAATTGCTGAAAAGGCACAGTTGAATGCAGTGAAAGCTGAGGAGGACGTTACAAACATAATGCTTTTAGCAGAGCAAGCTGTTGCCTTTGAACTTGAGGCTACACAACGTGTAAATGATGCAGAGATTGCCTTACAGCGAGCTGATAAGTCTGTTTCTGGTTTTAGTGCTGATACCATCGTAGAAACTATACAAGTACAAGATGTTGTGGCTGTTTCTGAAGACGAGACAGTGGTTCAAGGTTTCTCTGGTGATGTCACTGTTGAAAGAGATGAAGCTTCACCAACTGTAGATGAATCTTTGCTTGGCACATTATCTTCAGAAACAGTATCTGATAGAAGTGGCCAACATGTGGAAGACACAACACAGACTGATTATTTGAGTGATAACGAGAATGCAGTCCAAACTAAAAAGCAGGAAATGCAGAAAGATTTGACTAGAGATAGTTCGTCCTTTCCTCCCAAGGCATTACTGAAGAAGTCTTCTCGATTCTTTTCTGCATCATTCTTCTCTTTTACTGAAGATGGGACTGACTTCACCCCAGCATCAGTTTTTCAGGGGATTGTGTTATCTGTGCAGAAGCAGTTGCCCAAGCTGGTTCTTGGGTTTTTGTTAATGGGAGCAGGGTGTGTATGATCTTGATACATATTCCTTTCTTGCCGTTGCTTTTAGTACAATCACTCTATAATTTAGGAAGGCTACATACATCACATGGTTTATGATATAGAGTACTACATACCACAAATTAAGATGAAATTTTAGGGCTTTCTATGCAACGTGATTAACAATATGAATGCTCTCACTGGCTTGTTTTGAAACTGATTTTGAAAACTGACTTTGGAGAGGGATTAATGACTTGATATATATCAGCTATATATGAGTCTTTCTGTAAGTTTCATTGGAGAGTATATTGTGCCTTCTTGCTATTTTAATTTAGGTGCAAAGGTTTAATATGATGATTTTACCATTCATCAACAAGTGTTGGATTTTCACTGCAGGGTTGCCTTCTATGCCAATAGAGGAGAAAGGACTGCTCAGCTGCTTCAACAGCCTGATGTTATTGTTACCAGTGTCGAAGAAGCTTCCTCTAGTGCAAAGCCTCTGATTAGACAACTTCAGAAGCTTCCCAAGAAAATAAAGAAAATTATTGCATCATTGCCTCAACAAGAGGTTTGTTTTACGTCATTCTTTCCCCTTTATCTTATGCTTAAATTTATAAATTTTGTGACTGTATGATATTTATCTCAGGTGAATGAAGAAGAAGCCTCCCTCTTTGACATGCTCTGGTTATTACTTGCAAGTGTTATATTTGTGCCAATATTTCAAAAAATTCCTGGAGGTAAATTGTGATGTTTTCTTATTGGTTAATTGAACATTCTGGCAAAGTACTCCGAAGTTGCTTTTCTGGATGTTTCAATCAGAATTGATTGAGCACCAAACACCATATATTTTGTATAAATGAAACTTTGATGCTTAGATCTCCACTCTTTTTTAGGTCATGGTTCTTTCTTTGTATGACAATTGGCTAGTTTGGTTATGACAATTGATGAAATCGTGATGGTTGATGCCAATTTTGCCACTTCAATAGAAAGTTGTTCTTATGCATTTCTTTAAAATGTATAGTACATATAAAATTTGTTGTGTGCCATTGATATGTAATGGTACTTATGTTACGCCCTCTATCTGCAACAATCTTTAGGTAGCCCTGTTCTTGGCTACTTGGCTGCTGGCATCTTAATTGGGCCTTATGGTCTCTCCATAATTCGACATGTTCATGGGACAAAAGCAATCGCTGAATTTGGAGTTGTTTTCCTTTTATTCAATATTGGTCTGGAGGTGTGGTTTCCTATAAGTTCTTGTTCTCCTTAACTTTGACCATCGCTATATTCAGAAGAATTAAACTGAAGCTCTGAACTGCTTTGTTATTTTAGCTCTCCGTTGAAAGGCTTAGTTCAATGAAGAAATATGTCTTTGGATTAGGCTCAGCACAGGTGATTTGAAAGTTCCATCTTCCATCCTTGTTACTTTTATTTGCCTCTAGTTAATTTTGTTATTCTTTAGTAATATATTAGCTGATAGTTATTAGCACTATGAATGAATGCAGGTTTTGGCAACTGCTGTAGCTGTTGGCTTGGTGGCTCATTATATTTGTGGTCAAGCTGGTCCTGCAGCTATTGTCATTGGGAATGGCCTGGCATTATCATCCACTGCTGTTGTTCTGCAGGTAAATAGCCTCAGCATTATGTGCTTTTGATTTTTAGTTTCTTTGACCTTTTTGGTGTAATTTTGGGCACACTTCCCAATTTAACTACAATTAAATTCCTATTTATTTTATGTGCTGCCTTTTTTGCAGAGAATTGATTATTAAAATGTTTTTTCTTGGGCATGTAATTAAATGTTTTTTTGTTGAAGCTTGCGATGGTCCTTGTGGATGTTGACAGCGACGCAATGTTATTTTAAGTGTATTAATACTTGTTACTACTTAATAAAGCATGATGTAGCTTTAAGTATCTGATGCTCCTTGGAAAGGTTTTCATCTGAGTTAAATATATGCAGCAGACATTATGTTTGTTCTGTCATTTTTCTTGCCTTTAATTGCTGGTGTTTCTGTCATGCTGCCATAATTAGAGTGAACTTGTTTCACAGGTGTTGCAGGAGAGAGGTGAGAGCACATCACGGCATGGACGAGCTACGTTTTCTGTTTTACTTTTTCAGGTTACTTTGTACTTTATAACTTACCTGCACATTTTGATACTGAAGAAATTCTTTTTGTCAAATGATCTACTGTTTTTTGTGGCCTGTATCTTCTTTTATAAGCTAACATGCTATCTTATTAGTGAAATATTTCTTGAGTATATAAATATAGTTGCGATTAGTACAGTCTAGCATCTATCGTGCATGTTATTGGGCATCGACTAAACTCTGTAACTAAAATCTGCAGTTCAATGTTTGGGCATATGGCTGTACTTACCTATGTACTTATCCTTTGGGAACTTCATTTAGTATGTAATTCTGCAGAGATTCTCAAAAGCACCTTCTTCTTTGTCAAGGCTTTGTTTGTGCAATTGTTTTGTGTATTTTTCATTTTCAACATTTATTGTTTATTAGTATCTCTTTGCTTCCTTTCATATATTTTTCAATTGGTATTGCAAAAGTGATCTTTTGACCCTATTTGTCTTTTACTCCTCTCTGTTTCTTTTATTCAGGATTTAGCTGTCGTGGTCTTGTTGATACTCATACCTCTTATTTCGCCTAATTCATCCAAAGGAGGGGTAACATTTTTACTAAGCACTCTAAGTCTTGAAGTATCTATATATGATAGGAAGAGAATATAGTTGTCATGAATTAGTACATGATTAAGTTGCATGGATTCTTTTGAAGGAGTGAAGCATCTGACTGTTTATGGCATGAAGCATTCTGGGAGATCTAGTTAAACACGCATAAAAAACAACAAGAATGTGAAAGTGGAAGCTAAAATTTTAACCTTACCTAGTTAGCATAACCATATTGCATAATGGCAACGGTTCTTTGTTTATTATCCCTTGTCCACTTTCCTGGAACTCAATGTGGAACTAGTATTTTGTCTTAGGATTTACAGTTAATTGATAAATTAATTTTGAAAATATGTTTTGAAATGGCTTAGATACAGTTCTATCTTTCTAATTAATGTTGGTTCATGCAAGTGCATGGTGACTTGTTGAATAATTGTTATGAGGCCTTGCTTCAGTGGTTGTAATAGTTTTATTTGCTATATGCATGCCCTCCTGATGTCACCTATTTTCTTCTCATGAGAATGACCATAATCTGTTTTCAGGTTGGTTTTCAAGCCATTGCTGAAGCTCTTGGACTGGCTGCTGTAAAGGCAGCTGTTGCCATAACTGCCATAATTGCAGGTGGACGATTGGTAAGTGGTATACAGAACTAGGGTGTATCGTCTCATGAATATGATTTATGGTAATCTAATATTTAGTTCTAATATGGATAGCTGATGCTTAACTTTTTTCTACTTGAAGGAAATAGTGCATTTTCTTGTCCCAATTATTCACTATATCTATTTTGTTTTATCTTATTAGTCTTTTATTTGATAGCCTTTCATTTCATATACAAAGTCTTAATAATGCATCAATGTTAGACCATTGGTTCCTCAGTTTTTTTTTTTTTAAATATTCATGTGGATAAAGTTTACCAAGCACGGTTATCATACTGCAGCTCCTTCGACCAATATACAAGCAGGTTGCAGAAAATCAAAATGCAGAAATATTCTCTGCCAATACACTCCTTGTAATTCTTGGGACTAGTCTTCTTACAGCAAGGGTATGTGGGTTTCCTATTGCTTTTCCGTTTATACCTTTTACCCTATTGCTTATACTTTCTTCTGGTGCTTTTGTTTATTGTAGAATCAAGCTTCTTGTTTTCATTAAGATTTTGTTGATTAGAATATTTTGGAAAATGAAAAGGTCAGCAAAACTTTAACTGTTTTGTTTAATTGATGGTCTGTTAACAAGACTGGGCTGGCCCAAAAGGACCATTTTATATGTGGTCCAGTCTACTCCCAGTCCATTCTAGCCACTTTTACTAAATATTGGAGAACTGGACTGAACATATTTTCAGAGGTTGAACTATTCAAAGTTTTTACCACAATATGCACCGATTGTGGGAAGTAAGAATCAAACACGGGTTGATTGAATGTTTCCTTCTTAAGCTACACACTTATATTTGATTCCTATATTGGCTAAATAAATTTAGGAAGTTGCTAAGAAGCACTTGCATTAACCAGTCCCTTTATTGGTTTGAGGATGGTGGTTTTCAAAACCTTGGATTTTAATCCATTACGATTAATCTTTTTATTCATTAACCTGATCTTTTACATGTTTCATTTTCCTTTATTCATAACAGGCAGGACTTTCCATGGCATTGGGAGCATTTTTGGCAGGTTTACTACTGGCAGAAACTGAATTTTCATTACAGGTTGAATCTGATATTGCTCCATACCGCGGTCTCCTTTTAGGGCTCTTCTTTATGACGGTAGGTGCTAAATATTGAAATTTTTTAATTGCAGGATAATTGCATAAAATTATTTTCTTCAATTCACTGAACATGAACTCTGCAATCCATCCCCCTCTTCGGTCTCATTTAAATATTCAATTTCAATAGATTAATCTGGCTTCTGTGTTTTTTATCCATAACTAATCACAACCAATCAGTCTAATCTGGCTTTTGCCACTAGAACATTATTCTAAATGGAGAGTTCAAAGTTTAGATTCCATCAAACGGAAAATGAAAAGTACAAAAGGTATTCAAGGTTGAAATTTTAGCGATCAAAATATTACCTTTAATTGGATCTGCTGAAAGTCACTAACAACTTGCATTTTTTTTTTTGAAAACAAAAGATAAAGTTCTATGTTCTAAAAAAGGGTTTTCTGTAAAATGAACTCAATTTCTTGGTTAAAGTATTGCATTTAGTTAGATATTCACTAGTTCTAAAGTTACTCTAGCAACAAAGAAGGGGGGATTGGTTTAAGTAGAGTATTTCTTAGGGTTAAGATGGATCAATTGTTTCCTGTGGACTATGCAACTGTGGTAGGGAGGGTGGGAAAATATTTTTCTCTAATTACTTTGTCTTAGAAGGATCATCGGTGATTTGAGTGTCTGTTATGGAATTAGCTGTATTTTACCCCAACAATAACCCAGGTGGAATTGGGGGATAAATCTTTATATTACTTGAAAGATTAGACTCTTTCTAAAAATGAATTAAGAGCTTGTGCAAGCAACATTCTAATTTTTTGTTGATCTAGATACAACTTGGGGATAACCTTATGAAATATGAACCATTGATTAAATCTTGACTGCATAATTGTAGATTTATCTTGGGATTCTTACAACTATTGTTTTCAATGTATTAGTGATAAAGCTACCATCTATCTGGGTAATTAATGGCAGTGGTTTTTTTATTCCTTTCCAGGTTGGAATGTCAATTGATCCAAAACTACTTGTTTCAAACTTCCCAGTCATTACTGGGACACTGGGACTCTTAATATGTGGCAAGACTATCTTGGTTTCTCTGATTGGTAGGATCTTTGGGATTTCTATCATTTCTGCCATAAGAACTGGTCTTCTTCTTGCTCCTGGTGGAGAATTTGCATTTGTGGCTTTTGGTGAAGCTGTTAATCAGGTTTTTTGTCATTAAAAACAGTTTCTTCTACCAAGAGTTCTTTGGTTTTTAATTTTTACTCTAGGCAGTTATATTCATGTAAAATAAGTCACTCTGCTGGAATTCATATAATAAATGGATAATAATAGGTGCTGGCCAGTCTATAATAAAAATTATGAAAGATAGATTGGTGTATTATTATCTGCTAAGATTTTTTATTTTGTTTGAAATATAATCTGCTAACAAAACTTATTTCTTTTTTCAATTGGGATATCTGCAGGGCATAATGTCTTCTCAGATGTCCTCTTTGCTGTTTCTTGTTGTGGGCATTTCAATGGCCATAACACCATGGCTAGCTGCAGGAGGCCAGCTGATTGCTTCCCGTTTTGAGCAGCATGATGTTCGAAGTTTATTGCCTGTAGAGAGTGAGGTAAAATCTCTTATATGAGTTGCTGGCCTCAAATCGAACACCATCTTTCTTTATTGTTTGACATTTCTTATCCAAAAAAGGCAGAGATGATCTAAGTTCAAAATTACAAAGCAAATAGGGGGAACAATTTTTTATGAAGTCAGTTTTACTGCAGTCATACAAGTCCTCTCTGCCTTGTTGAAACTTCATAATGGTGCTGAACAGTGTATTGGGATCATAGTCTCTGTTAGATAGATGTTAAATATGTCTAATGCTTATTATTTCTAAAGGAAATCTTTGGTTTAGGTTCCTAGTAAAAAGTATATAATAGTTTAGTTTTATGAGATTGTGTAGGATTAATTGCTACACTTGTGGTAGATTGTGGATGCAGTTAACTGTATGGGTTTACCATTCGATATATTGATTTAGAGTTGACATGTAAAAATTTAGTTGACTTGAGTTATATCTTTTACAGACGGATGATCTACAAGATCATATTATCATTTGTGGATTTGGAAGAGTTGGCCAGGTAAAATCTGGATTTTTTGGTTGACAATTTATTGAGATAATAGATATATGTCTAACAGTTTACCTCTTTTGGTATTTTCAGATCATTGCTCAACTTCTTTCTGAGCGACTTATTCCTTTTGTTGCACTAGATGTGAGAAGGTAACACAATGTAACTGAAAAGTATCATCCTTTGATTGATCTTATGCATGCAGTTTTTGATAGAAACAGCAGATGATGAACTGACCATTTATCCATATTTGCTAATTAATATCTTCAGTGATAGAGTCGCAGTTGGACGTGCCCTGGATCTGCCTGTGTACTTTGGAGATGCTGGTAGTCGAGAGGTAGTGCACATGACCAACGCTTGAGCTCGTACATTAGTTCACTGTAATGCTACGTGTTCTTACCCGATATTCTTTTTAATGTATGATTAGGTCCTGCATAAGGTTGGGGCTGAAAGAGCATGTGCTGCAGCAATTACTTTAGACACACCTGGTGCAAATTATAGAACTGTTTGGGCTCTGAGCAAGTACTTCCCAAATGTGAAGACTTTTGTTCGTGCTCATGACGTAGATCATGGATTGAATTTAGAGAAGGCTGGAGCTACCGCTGTAATATTCTGATGCCTATTTTAAGTATTACTGTTTTGATTACCCTGCGGCATGATTGTGAAACAGCTGGAAAGCATTTGTTCTATAATTGTAGCATTTTTAGCAAATTTGAAAACAAAACGAGTTATTGGAACTTTATGTCGCTTGCAGGTTGTCCCAGAGACCTTAGAACCAAGTCTTCAACTAGCAGCTGCTGTACTGGCTCAGGTAATAGAATTTATTTTGATGTGTCTCCAATAATATTCTTAGTACTCTTATTGGATTACCACGGAGACAGTTAATTGGGACAAAACGATTAATGTCATTTCTTGGTTCTGCCTTTATATTACCATTTGCTGAAGTACTGATAATTTCCCTTGAAAAAATAGATTGAACGTATTTTTGTGCTTTACTACATGGTAAAAGATTGGCTTCACATTGCTGACAATACTAGCTGTTATTAACATCATAAATTGCAACTAAAAAAATTAAACTGTCAAATTTGCTCAATTTAGGCATTGTTGGATTCAAAACATTCTAAGACGAATGTAGGCATTGTTGGATTCAAAACACTCTAAGACGACGTTATCTTATCTTTTACTGGTTTATGAAATCATAACGCGATGCTATTGCATGTATATAGATATTCTCTACTGATCTAACCTTTTCTTCTTCAGGCGAAATTACCGACATCAGAGATCGCAGCAACTATAAATGAATTTAGATCCCGGCATCTCGCCGAGCTTACAGAGGTACACTTTCTTTACAAACACATGCAAACTCTTCTTCATGTATCACTCTTCTATAGTTGATTCTGAATGGATGCATTTGTCAATATGCAGCTATGCGAAGCCAGTGGAAGTTCTCTTGGTTATGGCTTTAACAGAATTATGAGCAACAAACCCAAACCTCAATCCCCTGATTCATTAGATGATACCCAAGTCTCTGAAGGAACCCTAGCCGTATGAGATTTCTTCATATAGACAAAGTAGAAGGCAAAAGAAAAACACCATTTAGGAAAAAGAAAATAATTATGAAAAAAAAAATTGTATAGCAGATAACTTGCTCCAACCATTTGTGTACAGAAAAAATATAGCCCCGGATAGAAAAAAAAGATGCAATAGTTTTATCTTATTGTCATCTTTTTCTTTTTTTATTTCTTTTGCCAAAAATTTTGGTTCACGAACCTAGTTCAAATTTGTTGTTGTATGTGGCATTGACATGTTTCATCTGCACTGAGTTCTGAACAAGTGTAAAATAAAGATGATGTCCTATCTCCATTCTTTATCAAGAATTGGTGATTGACATGGATATTTAATGCTACCCCTTAGTTAGGTTGATTAATTCTGGACATTTTGCCAATGTTGGTATATTATCACCTTATTCAGTTAAACTTTGGTTACATTAAATCATTTTAGAAATCGATGCGTGTATCATTTTAGAAAATAATGCGGCATTTTAACACTTGATATGATAAGAACATGGATAGTGTAAACATTGGTAAAATGTTTTAGGGATTAAATTACCAGAGGATCTCCTGAGGGCTGAGGAGTATGGTTAAATGATAGGGGTCCATCTTCTCTTATTTAGTTGATTTTCAATTCATGCATTGATTTAATTTTTCTGTTTTTTTTTTATGAATGATTAATAAGTATTTCTACAAGTGTTAGATAGATTTTTAAGCATGTCTTGACTAGAGATTATCTTCTCTTTCAATCTAAACTTTTATCCATAAAAAAAAAGAAATTATTACTAATATTTATTAAAAAAAGTTTTAATTTGTAATGTTTATGCAGTGTAATTTGAGTTTAGAAATAGAGCTAAATTGCGATATACTAATATAAAATTTTTTACACTGTCAGCTAGTCACATCCAGTGATTTGTGAGACTTTCTAGTTAGTGAATGATTGAGTTAAAAACTTTCATTAATATGTCAATTCATGATTTGATATCTGTGTAAAATTATTTACAAAGTAGATTAAAATTAAACTCTTAGAAATAATGATTATGTAAGAACGTGTAGTAATCATTCTAAACTCAATTTTATGATAAACACTAAAAACTAAAATCTCATCAGACTCAGCTCTTCTAAATGAAATCGTAATTATAAGCATTAAGATGCAAAATTATTTTCATTATGCAAGTGTACCTTGCATTTTGTTGTAGTAAGTGTAGATTTTCACCCTCTTTTTTCCTCTTCGCTTCTCAAGTGGTAAAAAAAAAAACTCTGAAACGAAAAAAAAGGAAAAAAAAACAGAGCATTTTCTTTCTCTTCTTCAACACACAAAGAAACACAGAGAAAAGCAGATAGATAGAAAGATAGTAGTGGAACCAGAACATGGCTCCGAACAAGGTCACCGAAACAATGAGAACCCACGAAGGTTTTCGGAGCTCTGAAACTGAGGATTCGGATTTGCACGCATTGGAGACAGAATTGAACCAAATGGCGCACAAGATCCTCGAGTTCCGAACAACACTACCGGATCAGCTCAAATCCACGCTCCTCACTCTTCTCGAGGCTCAGAGACCCCTTCTTCCTCATCCTTCTCTTGAAGCTGTTACCAACCCAGGTCCCTTTTTCTAACTCTCTAGGGTTTTTGTTTGTTTTTCGTTGGAATTTTGAAAAAAAAAAACAAAAATAGTATGGATTGATGAGTTTGGTTGAGTGTATTGGCCTCGAAATTGAGGATTAAGTTGAATTTTCGTTTTTGTTAAATGAGATTGTTTGTAGTTTGATGCTGTTGTTGGTGTGTGTGTTTTTCTGCTTTCTAGGGTTTTTGTTTCTTTTCTGTTTTCATTTTTTTTTGGAATGTTTTTCTAGATTGGTGAGTTTGATGGGTTTGCCCCAAAATATAGATTTTCTTTTTAAAATTTCATTTTGGTTTTATGAGATGAGATTGTTTGGAATTCAGTGTTGTGATTGAGTTTTGGTTGGGTCATCTGAAATTAGTTTGTTAGTGCTCGAACAGGTAGTGATTCTGATTCCATTTTCTCTGTTCTTTGTTTGGATGCATGAGAAAATAGTACATACATTACATAAAGAAATTGCAATTTCGGTTTGTAGGGAAGAAAACCAGAAATATTGTCTGATTTCAGTGACCTGCATATTATTGATACTGCTGATTTTTCGTGTTTTTAGGGCTGTGTTTGGTTGATGGATAAAATTGAGAATAAAAATTGCATTATTGAATTCCATGTGTAAAAGAATACATGAAATCATCTAAGTAACTTTTTCTCCCATTCATTCTTACCTTCCAACCAAACATGCCGTTAATTGTAAAAGTTACAGGTCATGTGAATTTAATTGAGTTTTTTATTTGAGGGGGGATGTTGTAATTTGCTTAGAACTGAACAGCAGAACTTTAAGATTATGACTTACAAATAATTATTTGAATGGTCAATTAGAAAAAAAAAGGAACAAGAATGGTTAATAAATAATACTTATGAAGTTCTTACATATCTTTTTCCCTATGCACATTGTGACACACAACTCTGTATATTTGTTATTGATATTATTTTTCTCGATATTGTACAGATTCATCAGAACAAAACACTTCTACAGGGGAAGGTTCATCGGTGCCAGAAGATCCGGAGGCTGCCAAGAAAGTAAAATTGTTGAAGGAAAAGATCTCACACAATCTCTCTACTATGCCGGTTGTCCTGAAAAGGATGAAAGACTGTATTGCGAAAATCGAGAAGCTAGATTCATACAATGCATCAATCATACATCCAGCCTTCAAACGGAAGACCGGACAAACATAATGGTTTGCGGTTTAGCCGTTAATCACGACATCTAAGAAGACAGGTAATCCAGCAAGCATTAACCAACTTGGGAATTTTCAATGGAGCCACCTGTTCGCGTAATCCTTATATTGTAAGTATGAAAAAATGCGTCTCCACGTTTTGTTGGTCCATTTTGTGACTATTTCAAGAAGCATCCCTTGCTATGCCTGCAGGAGAATGAAGGATGATATGGTGTGAAGAGGGAAAGAATGGATATATTGTAGAATCCATATTCTGCCTTCTTATGTTGTGTTTGGTTGATCATTAATTGTATGTAAGCTTTTTCATTTGTTGAATTTGTGATTGTTTGATAATTAATTGTATGTAAGCCATTTCATTGGATGTACTAATTGTTTGTCTTATTGTAGACTTGATCATTATGAGATTTATAGCATTTTGGAATTCTGTTTCGGTGGGTTAGAACTTAGAATTGATTTCAAACCCCTAAAATTGATTCTCTCAATTTTTTATGTTATTTGGTTTTAGACATCAAAATCAATTCTTGTCTTTAAAATTGATCAGGAGAGAAGTGATAAATTATTACTTCATGTCAATCACTTTTAGTGGTTTGGTTGTGGAAAAATGAAACTTTTCATTGATGAACTTTTGTGTATAGTTCTACTTATAGAATTTATTCATGAAAAGGGTTCTCCATTTTTTTTCTGGCATAATATAGTTTTAACTTTTTGATGAAAGACAGTAAAAAAGAGAAAAACAAAATGAAATAAAAAGCCTTCGATGAAAGTTGAAACTAATAAACGTAGCCCTATCTATGTCTTTCACAAAATTATGCAGATTTTAAAATTGTGAAATCTCTAGCTTTCAATTTTTACTATATAGAAAAATTTTATGTAATTCAATATTTTAAAAGTTATAGTCTTTATTTTATAATACAACTAAAAAATTATGAAATTTCACATTTTGAGGTATATAGCCTTTAATTTCTTTTAAATGTGAAAAATTCATGTGATTCAATATTTTGAAGTCTATAGTCTTTATTTTATAAGACAATAAAAAAATTATGAAATCTCACATTTTAAAAGATATAGCCTTTAATTTCTACAATGTGTTAAAAATTCATGTGATTCAATATTTTAAACTTTATAATCACTTTATATATAGACAACCAAAAAAATTGTGAAATCTCACATTTTAAAGTATATAGCCTTCAATTTCTACTATATATGAAAAATTAATGTGATTCAATATTTAAAGGTTATAATCTTTATTTTATAATACAACCAAAAAAATTATAAAATCTCACAACTTAAAGTATATAGCCTTCAATTTCTATTATATGTGAAAATTTCATGTGATTTAATATTTTAAAGGCTATTGTTTTTATTTTATAATAACCAAAAAAATTGTGAAATCTCACAATTTAAAGTAGATAGCCTTCAATTTCTACTGTACGTGAAAAATTTATGTGATTCAATAATTTAAAGGATATAGTCTTTATTTTATAATACAACCAAGAAAATTTTGGAATCTCATAATTTAAAGCATATTGCCTTCAATTTCTACTATATGTGAAAAATTCATGTGATTCAATATTTTAAAGTCTATAATCTTTATTTTATAAGACACGACCAAAAAAATTGTGAAATCTCACATTTTAAAGTATATAGCCTTTTAAGTTCTACTATGTCTGAAAAATTCATATGATTCAATATTTTAAAGTTTATAGTCTTTATTTTATAAGACAACCAAAAAAATTGTGAAATATCACATTTAAAGTAGATAATCTTCAATTTCTACTATATGTGAAAAATTCATGTGATTCAATATTTAAAGGTTATAGTCTTTATTTTATAATACAACCAAGAAAATTGTGAAATCTCACAATTTACGGTATATAGTTTTCAATTTCTACTATATTTGAAAAATTCATCTGGTTCAATATTTTAAAGGCTATAGTCTTTATTTCATAATACAACCAAGAAAATTGTGAAATCTCACAATTTAAAGTATATAGCCTTCAATTTCTAATATATAGAAAAATTTCATGTGATTCAATACTTTAAAGCTGATAGTGTTTATTTTAAATCTATAGCCTTCAATTTCTTCTATATATAAAAAATTCATGTGATTTAATATTTTAAAGTCTATAGTTTTTATTTTATAAGACAACAAAAAAAAATTATGAAATCTCACGTTTAAAGTACATTGTCTTTAATTTCTACTTTCGTGCTTGTCAAGATGTTTTTTTATTTTTCAATGAATATTTTATAAAATAATTTTACTTAATTCTATTTTATTTATAAATTTTTTATAAAATAATACTATTTAATATAATTAAAGTCTCTCCTAAATCTATTTTAATTTATTAAAATGTTAATATAAAAGATGAACAGAAAGAAAAAGAAAGAATTTGAATAATAGAAATTATAAAAGATAGTTATTTTCTAATTTTAATTATTTTCATTTATTTATTTATTTATTATTTTTTTAGAGAAAAAATAACTAATTTTTTGAGAATTGTATATTAAATATTTCTCTAAATAATTTATGAGTGAAGTACCAAATTAACCCCCGAAAGATTTTGTCGCTGACAAAATCACCCCCAAAACATTTTAACGACAAAATAGCCCCCTAATGATGTTTAACGTTCGACAAAAGACACTCATCGTGAACTTTCTTCAACATACGTTAATTACAGTGATGATGTGGAATACACAGTGCCACATTGAATATTTCTATACAATCAAAATCCCTAATTAGTGTCTCTTTCCCCAAATTTATGAATTGAAACCCTAAATCATCTTCTACTCTCTCCCTCATTCTCCCTAAAAAAGTCACTAATTGGGGTTTCAATTCATAAATTTGGGGAAAGAGACACTAATTATGGATTTTGATTGTATAGAAATATCTACGGTGCCATTGTGTGTTCCATCTCATCACTGTAGTTAACGTCCGTTAAAGAAAGTTCACGGTGGGTGTCTTTTGTCAAACGTTAAACATCATTTGGGGGCTATTTTGTCGTTAAAATGTTTTGGGGTGATTTTGTCAGCGACAAAATCTTTCGGGGTTAATTTGATTCTTGACTCATAATTTATTAACTTTTTTAAATAAAAAAGAGTGAAGAATAATATGTCCTTTGAGAAGTGAGAACAAACACGCGTACTCACACAAGGGCAACATTCTTCTTGTTCTTCTTCTTCTTCTTCTGAAGAATCATCAACCAGTACCAATGGCTTCTTCGTCTTGTTCTTCCATCTCTATGATATTCTTAACTCATTCCTCACCTTCTTCTTCTTCTTCTTCCTCCTCCTCCGCCGTCCACCGCCTCCTCTTCCCTCTGGGTTCCCTCCGCCGCCGCAACAGCCACCCCTTCCAAGTGGGTCCCACCTCTCTCCGCTCCCTCACTTTTCACTCATCCCAAGCTCCTTCACTGTCTCATGTTGTTGTCCCCCATGGTACCAAGCTCTCAACTTTCTTCTGCTTCTCTGTTTTTTCTTTTTCTTTTTTTTTTCAAACTTCTATGAAGTTTTTAGCTTCTTGGGGTCATCTGGGTTTTTGTTCATTTTTCCTATCAAGTATAGTTATGTATCAAAAGAACAAACTTTTTTTTCTTCTTTTTTAATTGAACTTGAATAGGCGCTCTCTACTTGTCTTCTGGTTTTACATATTCGCAGCTTCTATGTTGATTTTAGCTTCTAGGATCAACTGGGTATTTCTTGTATGGTTATGCATTAAAAGAACCAAATTTTTTTTTTGGATAGAAAGTGTAGCTGTACATGATAATAAAAGTGGGGGAAATCACCTGTTTTCTAGTATGTCATTTTTGGGATGTTGTGAAAAGTATGAAATGATGGTTTATTTTTTCTTTGTTAGATTGTTTTTAGTGCATTTGAATTGGATTTTGGTTGAGATTATTTGTAGGTTGGACCAAAGCTATTAGACTTAGTTGTGAATGATGTTTGATTCTTGAAAGTTTCATTTGTTCTTCAAATTGTTGCCTTGTAAAGGTGTTTTTGCTTCCATTGTTTTCACTCCTAATTATAACAATGTGGGTTCTTTAGTTACCTTACACATATGCCGATTCATGCACATGACAATGAATATTTCCTCTGCTTGATATATTGCCTGTGTAAGGTTCTGCTAACCTGTGTTTGTACGATTCACATGACTATATGCACAGCTGCGCTGAGTACTGAGGCTTCACCGAAGGTGATTGATGGAAAAGCAGTGGCAAAGCAAATCAGAGATGAGATAACAGCCGAAGTCTCGAGGATGAAAGAATCCATTGGTGTGATTCCTGGGTTAGCTGTAATCCTTGTTGGAGATAGAAAGGACTCTGCAACTTATGTGCGTAACAAGAAGAAGGCTTGTGAATCTGTTGGAATCAATTCTTTGGAAGTACATTTGCCTGAGGATTCCACAGAAGAAGAGGTTTTGAACTACATTTCAGGCTACAATGATGATCCTTCAGTTCATGGGATTCTTGTTCAGTTGCCCTTACCTTCTGTATGCTTCTAAATCTCTAAATTTTATTTTCAATGCAAAGTACTACCTTATGTGATTTGCCTATCTAAGTTCTTACGGAACTAACCATTTCTGTAATGAAAGATTAATCAGTAATAGTTGAGTTCGATGTAGGCTAATCTATAAATGTGACTTAAAAGATTTTCGTATGGAAGTTTTTATTTCAGTTTCCTTTTGCCTTGTTTCAGCATATGAATGAGCAAAATGTCCTGAACGCGGTTAGAATTGAGAAGGATGTGGATGGCTTTCATCCATTAAATATCGGCCGTCTCGCCATGCGTGGGAGGGAACCCCTATTTGTTCCCTGTACACCAAAGGGCTGTATAGAGCTGCTGCATAGATATGGCATTTCCATCAAAGGAAAGAGGGCTGTTGTCATTGGTCGGAGTAATATTGTAGGAATGCCGGCTGCTCTCTTGCTCCAGGTAACATCTCACTAGGCCAAACTTCAGTTTTTTCATTAGTGGTTCAAAATTGGTCCATTCTTTTCTTTTCAAACATGTATGTTTATACTTTTTTTTATATCACTTATGTTACCAGAGGGAAGATGCTACCATCAGTATTGTCCATTCCAGAACCAGTAACCCTGAAGAGATCACAAAACAGGCAGATATTATCATATCTGCTGTTGGGCAACCAAACATGGTTAGAGGAAGCTGGATAAAACCTGGTGCAGTCATTATCGATGTTGGAATCAACCCGGTAGAGGTGAGTAGATTTACTTTTGAGGGCTTGGTTCTGTTTTTTATGGATAAAAAATAATTATAAACCCTTAGATAATATCATCAAGGTATATTTATTCTATTCGTGTATATTCGGGTGTATGTGACAGGATCCGAACAGCCCTCGAGGTTATAGATTGGTTGGAGATGTTTGTTATGACGAAGCCGTAGAAGTTGCCTCAGCTATCACACCAGTTCCTGGAGGAGTTGGTCCAATGACCATTGCAATGCTTCTCCAAAACACACTCATCTCTGCAAAGAGGATGCACAATTTTGAATAACCTGGTGAATGCATGTATTATGTATATCATCTTGGAACATCAATTTTTGTTTAGGGGATTTTTGGATTTTTTTCCCTTAATTTTATGGTTTTATTCTAAAAAGATGGGGGAAAGTTTATCCCCTTTACCCCCAGGGGTTCATTTATATCAGCAAAAAGACAGAATAGGATTTCACATGATGGTAGTAGCATAAAACATCCCTTTCCATGAGGTTGCATCTTGTGCTTCAAACATGTTTAAGGAGATTGATTGATGCTGAGTGGGAGGATCATTCAGCAATCAACTCAATAATCTTTAGGATACTTATACAATGTTTTTGCAAGGAAAGTTTATGTGAATTTAATATGAATTTTAACCTAATGAATAAGGGTATGTTTGGGTAAGCTGAAAAATTAAACTTATTTTAACAATCGCTTATTTATACAATCGCTTATTTAAGGATAAATTTATGTTTGGATAATTTAGCTGAAAAGTAACTTTAAGTTAATATATGATGTTTGGATTGTTAAAAAATAATCATTTTTTAATAGTTAATTACTAAAATGGGTATAAAATGATTTATTAGTTATGAAAGAATTTAATAAGTATAAGGGGTAGATTGGATATTTTCTATTGGACATGAATAGAAAATCTTTTTTTTAGAAAATAAGCTTCAAATACTAGCTTAACTTATTTTGCATTCTAACAGTTTTTTTTATCAAATACAACAGCTTAATAGCTTTTTTTTAGAAAAAAAGCTGTTATAGGAAGTTCCAAACATGCACTAAATTATAAATCAAATTACAATAGTTCTTGAGTATGAGGCAGGGCAACATTGGCCTGGCATAGTTTTTTGTATTACTGATCAACACTACATAAACCAAGCTCTTCCTTGAAATGATTGCATACTTGATTTTGGATGTTTTGCCTTTTGTTTTGTTTTGATTCTCATATTTTTCAAAATCAATTCTAACCTTCTAGAATCAATTTTGATGGAAATGATAATTTATCACTTCTAGGTTTTTACTCTTACAAGTTTAATCATAATCACTTTTTAGATTATACTACAAATCATAAATTACTTAATCTCAATCAATTTCAATAAAGTTAATTCTAACATAATCAATTCTAATAACACACTCAAGTTTCCTTTTCGCTTACATGACTTACATTTGAATATTGTGTGTTTTAGCTTTCTACTATTAATCTTATTTTGGAATAATATTCCTTTGTTCTGAGCTGTGTCTTGAAACCTTGAATTGTTAAGATATGTTTCTTTGGCCAATTGAGGTTTGATCAAACTGCAAAATTGTGTTAGTGCCCCCACAATGTGGTGAATTACAGTTCAAATCTCAGTTAAAAGAATCACCTAAATTTATGTTTTTTTTCCTTCTAATTTTATCTTAGAATGGTTGTGGAATTTTCTGGTATCTTATAAAATTCTAGGATATCAGTACTCTTTAGTAAACATGTAGCTAAAAGATTGTCATGTGTCTGACTTAAATATTAATATTAATCAAATTTATGATTAAACTGTATCTGTCATATTTAATAGGATACTGAATATTGAAGAAATTCCCAGAATGGTATATATTTTTTATTTCATTTCATATGTTGAGTTTTGCAATAGAAACTGAAAATAGAAAACATTTTCCTTAATCAGACCTTGAAATTATATTGAATTTAAAATAAGCTAGTTCAAACATCATCTCTTCTTGCTTAAGAATTATTTTATGTTCTATGTTGTTACTCAGTTCATTAAACAGCTAGCACCACTGACAAACAATTGATTTTGAGATATAACTCAACTGAAAGTAAAAGATATGCTTAATATTAACTCCATAATGAAAATTGGTAATAAAAATACAAAACCAGGATCCAACTACAAAATATGAAAACTACAAACAGTGATTATGTTTGCAGCTTGTTCTGTGTTGCCCCTCAGTAGTGACCATAGCAAAGACATTTCTGCACTAAATCTCAATTTTCCAGAAACAGAGCTTTGCACTGCTTCATTGTATCTTCAGGGCTTGTAACTGAAAAAAAATGAATATAAATAAGTAAGAACTTGATAGGACCAGCTATGGAGGAACGTATGAATCTTTATTGATCACGGGATTTGGGGAAAAACCAAAGCCCCTAACAGAACTACAAGAACAATTTGTTACCTTGTATTCTTTTAGTTTTAATTTCATTTATGATTTAAGTTAGAAAACAACTAACCTGTGTGTCCAATGGTCCTTTCTGATTCATAGATCTCATGATCATTTCCACCCTAATAAAAAAAATAATTAATAAAATAAGATTGTTATAGGAAACTAATCAACATCAATAGTATAGCAAGCAATAATAACACATGAAATAAGTCCTAAACAATGAGGTTATAGCTTTGGTTTTGGTGGTGATTTTGCAAAAGTTGGATGTTTTAATTTTGGTGAATCATTTGAAAGGATATTCAAAAGGGAGAAAAAGGGTAATGTCTGTTCAAAAAATTGAATCAAGTTGAGGATTACTTGTTTGTTACAGAAAATTTTGTGCCAACTCACTTGAAGGATTTTCATAAAAATGATAGTGGCATTGTTGAATCAAAGTCTATTTTTTAAAAATGATAGAGAAATTTCTTTTTTTAAAGTCTTTAGCTTTCAATTTCTACTTTGTTTTAAAAATTATATAATTAAATATTTTTAAGACTACAGTCTTTACTTTTATAGTGTTTGTAGAAAAATAGTGAAATCTCACTTTTTGATGTCTATAGCCTTCAATTTTTACTTATTTTTGAAAAATTATGTATTTCAATATTTTAAAGACTATAGTATTTACTTTTATAGTGTTTCTAGAAAAATAGTTAAATTTCACTTTTTAAAGTCTATAGCCTTCAATTTTTACTTTTTTTTTTTTAAATGTATGTATTTCAATATTTTAAAGACTATAGTCTTTACTTTTATAGTGTTTCTAGAAAAATAGTGAAATCTCACTTTTTAAAGTCTATAGCCTTCAATTTTTACTTTTTTTAAAAAAATTATGTATTTCAATATTTTAAAGACTATAGTCCTTACTTTTATAGTGTTTCTAGAGAAATAGTGAAATCTCACTTTTTAAAGTCTATAGCCTTTAATTTCTACTTTGTTTAAAAAATTATGTAATTCAATATTTTAAAAACTATAGAATTGAAGATGATGGTTTGATACTCCAAACATGTAATGCATAGTGAAATTATGGACTAACCTTGTAAGTTTTGTCACCAAAGAAGTGGATTTCACTATAATCATCAAGGTATCTCAGGCAATATGTTTTATCCCAACCTTTAGGGAAAACCTGCAGAACATATTCAAATTAAGACCCTGTTAGCCTATAACTTGACCAGTAATGAATTCACCACATAAATATGAAGATCATCTCTTACATCAAAGCTTATCTGTCCTCCAATGGAAAATGTCAAGTTAAAATGAGCAAACTTCTCGCGAAGTATCTCAACCATTTTCGGGCGTATGTTGTGAACCTGAGAATTTAAATTTGCAAGCTTTTAGAATAAACATACTCCTTCCTAGTATAGAGAATTACAGAAACAGAAAATTCCAGTGAACATCATTAGAACCAGGATGCACCACCTTGTCATATTTCTCAAATTCATCTCTTTCTTCTTGGCTACAGTTTCGCCCGATCGGTGAGACATTCAGCATCCCACTACGGAACTCTATAAACGTTCCCCTGAAAATATGATGCAAAACAGGATTCAGCAGTTTCATGTAACCAACATGAAAAGCATATGATTAACATCTTAATCTCACTAACCTCTTAATAGGGATATCCAAGTCAGCAATGTAATGAAGAGTAAAATTAATGAATTCCTGCAAAATATTCCCCAAAACTAATGTTAGGAAAACCACTAAACCAGCATGGTAATAAGCTTCCTTCACAAATAAGTATAAAGGCTTCAATAGGAATGAAAATAGAGGCCTTACCTTGAGCTTTTCATCCCCAAGGAATGATTTCAAACTCTGAAAACAAGGGAAATTCACAACTTGGTCACGGTTTATTAGAGCAGAAGTTTACATTGCTAAATCAAGAGGGAGTCATTGTCTAAGAAAAAAAAGAAAAAAGTTGACAAGCCACGACATAACGACACTGATTGTGTTCTGTTCAATGACTTAAAAGACCAGCACAAATCTATTAAGATACATAGCAGTTCACTGTAATTTGAATCTATCATAATCAAGGTTTATGTTGACCTGAGTTCCAATGAGATCTCCTTGCTTATGAGCCACAAGACCATTCTCAGAAAATACATAATCGTAGTCACCGGTAACTGCAACAAACAAAGAGGAATATTCAAAAGATTGATCCTTCCATTTCATTCTGGTTCCTATATTTAAAAGCTATTCAAATATGTTTATGATGGGTTAAGTAAAGGAATGAAAAGAAACACTAAAATCAATTTTCTCAAATCATAGCATGAGAAACCAAAGAGCAAATTGTAGCTAACCTGTGCTGCCAAGTTGCTCAGATATCTTTACAAGGTCAGAACCCCCAACGACTCCAACCGTTACAACCTGTATCCGGAAAACACGAGATTCAAAGACAACAACAAAAAGGAAGAGCTGTTAGAGCAAGTTCTATGCATGGTAAGGCTGATGCATTAATGAGACACCAAATGAAGAAATGCATGTAAAGCCATTTACCTTCCTTAGATCCTGCATGAATGCTAACATTTCTGGTGTGACAACCTGGCATTTGGTAGAAAACAATAAATATAAATGATGCAATACTAAACAACAATAAATAGCGGTGATGCAAGACTAAAGGTTTTTTGGCTTATAATTTGCAAACCATACTTCAGAAACACGGTTAATCAACTTTTTTCACTTTTTCTCAAACCATGGTGAAATGCATCTGAATGAAATTTTGCCAAACAAGTTGTAACCATTGATTAAGCTTTCTCAATACCAAAAATCCAGTTTTCCTAGTTTTGTTAAACACAGTAGTCTTAAAGCATTTTATGATCAGTAACCTCAGAATCTCAGAGGACTTGTTTATAGAGAATAGATCTGTCTCACTCAGAACCATATCAGATTACTCCATTGATATATTTTTCTCTCACAATTGTAACAAAATAACCATTCAGTAGAAGTGTCATTGGCTCTAGAAGAAAAAGATACCTTCCTGGGGGCAGTAAGAGTCCCATCAACATCAAACAAAGCAATCAAACCAGGTTTCCGGGCAGCCATTATAGCTAACTATTATCACCCAAACCTGCAAAATTTTCAATGTTCTCATCAAACTTTAATCAATTTTATGTTCAGAATTGCAAATAAATAGCTTTTGTTTTTTCAATGACAACTATTTGCTCCATGAAACAATTCAATAACAAGGAAAACAAAAACAGAGAAAGTCTATATTAAATTGCACAATAGATAATGAACACTATCCAAACATCATAACAAAAAGAGTAGAACTTCTCTAACAAGCAGCAATGAACATTATCCAAAATCTAATGACAGAAGTGAAAAAAAGAACGATTTCCAATTGAAGCTGATAAAGTTCACAGCTTTAATTAAAATGCTGGAACACCCTTCAGCAAAAATATCATCCAGCTTGTTCTGAAAATGTTTCTTCAATAAAAAAAAATGGGAATTTAACATTTAAAGGATAAAAAAGACGACCCAGTTGAGAAAATGTGAAAAAATTGTAATAAAAGATTGAAAAATTGAAACTTGCCTGGGATGAGAGTGAGAATGAGAGGGGAAATGGAAGCAAGAAGAAACAGAGGTTAATGCAGATCTCTTTTCAGGGGTTGATTTGTGAGATTATATATATATATAAACAAATTGGATCGGTTTTTTGAGATCTGTGTTTGTGTGTGTGTGACTGAGAAGGAATTGGACAGAGGAAACTGGTTTGAGTGGGACCCACGATTGTAGAAGAAGCCAATGAATGAAATGAAACAGAGAGAAAGAAAGAAGCATTCATTCAAGGGAAAAAACAACATGTGCCTTGTACTGTACTGCGTAAGCCATAACACAAGGTGAGTGAGAGTGTGAAGAAGAAGAACAAGTTAGTAAAATTGATGATGTTGATGATGAAGGGGTTAAAGTTTCATGAGTTCGAGTGTTAATGCTATTATTAGGGTGTGTTTAGCTAATAATATGCAAATTATGGTTTAGTTTAGGAGTTTAATTTTGATTTTTTATGCACTGACAGTGTAAAGATATTTCACACCGTCGTCTAATTAAAATACTCTTTGTATGATTTTTCAGGTAGAGACAGAGAAAATATAATCATGACTGACATGACAGTATATGATTGAATGACTGTGTAGACACACTATTCAGTACAAAAATTAGAATTAAAAAATAGTTATTCTTCACTATGATTTTATAACTCCAAGGTATTAGTCAATCTTTTCAATGGAAATGAATACCTAGGTTCAATTATAAAAAAAAAATTGAATTCGTCTAAAAATCATGGTTTCAAACAAATTAGTTAAAAATTTAGTTTTAGTCTTTGAAATATTATTTTATATTATCTAAAGATATTATTAAACGTTTAAGAGAGGGTTAGAGTCCTTTCTAGTTTTCACTCATAGATAAATTAATTTATTTTTTCTAAACAATAGTCTCCAAAATCTAATGTTGACTAGAAAATTTTAGAGAAATGCATTTTATATATCATAAAATCAACCACCATTAGTCATCATATGCAATAATCTTACTTTTT
The DNA here is from genome assembly GCA_013621005.1 of Aeschynomene evenia. NCBI lineage: Eukaryota > Viridiplantae > Streptophyta > Magnoliopsida > Fabales > Fabaceae > Aeschynomene > Aeschynomene evenia. The sequence goes on along the minus strand of CM024268.1, from coordinate 33,633,679 downwards.
TAAACTAACTTTTAATATTATACATTAATCCAACATTTTAAAAAGTTGGATTAATAGTTTTAACATGTTTGATTATTACATATATAGTGATTAATGGTGACTACTTTTATGATGTACATATAACATTACTCAAAATTTTATCATAAGACATAATTATGATAATTGACCATTAACCTAGTATTACTCAACTCTAATTTTTCAATGGCCAAAACCTTTAGCTAATAAGTTAAAGTGAAGGAAAGTGGCATTGGGATGGATCTTCCACAAGTCAAACTTTTTGTGCATTTAGGCCAAAAAGATCACTGATGTAGTAATTTGGAAGCATAAGGCAAATAATGTGCAGTTACACTTTCACTTTAGTAAGCAATCATGGCTTTAAGTTTGAAGGAAACTTCTTGGCAACTTCATTTCCATGTCTTGATTCACCCTCAGACCTCTTTTTGTCGAAATTCTTGCATATTCATAGGATATCAAAGTGGAATATACTCTACCAGTAATGGAGTATCATTCAGTTATCATTTTATTGTTATAAAATTCAATCAGATCCTTGACCCTTTTATTGTTATAAAAAATCAGACTTAACATAATACAACTAGGATTTAATTTTCATCAATTCAATTGCAGTGTATCAATTTTTTACACAGCCATCCAATTATGTGCTGCCATGTCGGTTATAATTGTGTTTTCTCTCTCCCACTACTTGAAAAGTCATACAAACGGAGTGTTTTATTGAATGACAGTGTAAAATACATTTATATTATCAGTGTATCAAAATTAAACTCATAAAATTAAACCAAAGAAAAAAGAGTACAAATATCATTAACACATTAGGAATGATTTAACATATATGGCTTATGATTAACTCTCTTGAATAAGTAAACAGAACATAGTAAACAAACAAAAACAACATCAAAAACCAAGTATGCAGATAGTGATGTCTTTTGATCAAAAAGGTGCAACTTCACTTCTTGAGAAGAAAAGACCAGAATGCCCCCCATTAGGCATCAAAGCCAACCTCACAGCACTTTCAGCACCTTCATCAACACTAAGATGGCCAGTTTTTGTGGTTCAGATCAGTCTGCACATAGCCAGGGCAAACAGCATTTATGCAGAAATTTGGATACTTGTTTGCAAGAATCCTTGTGTAAGCATTCACAGCAGCTTTTGAGACTATATATGCAGATGAAACCTTAGGCCACCCTTTGGTTTCTAATAAACCCTCTTTGAAATCTTTCAGAAACTCATTCAAAATCTCATCCAATTTCTCTTCTGTTAAGCTTTCAACATCACTTAGGACTTCTTTTGCCCATCCATCTGGTAGATTCTACATCAGCATCACCAACAACAGCAGAAAATACATTAAAATAATGAGTAATGCTATGTGTACAGGAAAAGTGACACTAAATTAGCCACCAGTATAAAAAGTAGGATTGATTACGTATAAATATTAAATCCTGTCATTATAAAAATTGTCATTGTCTTAACATAAAAGTTTGAATATAATGTTGGATTGAGTTAGAATATAAATATAAGTTAGAGTAAGTAACGGTAAATGTTAATTACTATATTAGAGTTTAAGGTTTAGGATAATGTGGTTCAAAAATGTGAAAAAAGTATGAGATACCTCCAATTGCCCCATGGAAGAAGAAACATTAACAATCCTTGGCATGTGTGAGAATTGTAGAAGAGGAATAAGAGCTTGACACATTCCTTTGACACCATAATAGTTAGTTGTAACACCTGCTTCTTTGTAACTTTGGAACACAGCCTTTCCCCAATCAGAAGTTTCCTGAAGTCAAACACAAGAAACAAGCACAAAATATTTTAAAACACAAAAAAAAAATGTTAGAAACTAAGAAAGTTAGAAAGTTTGTCAGTTTTGTGTCATAATCATTAATCTTTACTAAATTTCTCATTTGGTGCCTCAATATTAACGCAAAAGATAAAATAATCACTCAAGATATAAAAATAACAATTGATCCCTTAAAATTTGACATGATGGATAAAATAGTCCCTTAAAATATAAATGTGACAACATAGTTCTTCAAGATTAAAGTTTTAGAACCACGGACCCCTCAAAATTGAAAATTTACGATAAGTTGAGAACTAAATTTTCAATCTTAAAGGATCATAATATCATTTTCATATCTTCAGAGACTGTTTTATCTATCATGTCAAGTTTTGACAGACAAACGGTCATTTTCATATTGTGTGGATTATTTTATACCTTAAATTAATCTTATAATACTCTTAAATAAATAAACAGGCCATAGGACCATATCGTTTTGTTTTATCCAATAACTGCCATGATTTCTGTCAAAAATTATGTCTTGGTTATGTTGTGTTACTTGAAATTACAATTAACAAATAATTGCTTCAAACCAAATGGTCATAGTGAAAATTACCCTTTTCTATTGGGGTCAGAAAATGAAAAATGAAAAAGTTTATATGGTTAAGGACAGGACAAAATATATACCTTAGCAGCAATTAAAGATAACAAAGCATCGCGGTCCACATTTGCTCCAATAATTCCTGCATTATTCACCTAAAAAATATATATATATATAAAATTTTATCAACCATGGGAAGAATAAAACAACAGATTAACTTCCAAACATGAGGTCTCTATCTATGAAACATTATCATATATTAAGGGTCCATTTGATTTCAGAAAGCAAACCTGAAAATTGTCTCAGGTCAAAAATATTATTTTCTTTTCTCGATAGAATTTATTTTATAATATAACAAAAAAATTATTAAAACTCACTTTTTAAAGTATATAGCATTTAATTTCTGCCATATGTGAAATATTCATGTGATTCAATATTTTAAAGGTTATAGCATTTATTTTATAATACAAACAAAAAAATTGTAAAATCTTACATTTTAAAGTATATAGTCTTCAATTTCTACTATATATGAAATTTTCACGTGATTCAATATTTTAAAGCCTATAACCTTTATTTTATAATATAAATAAAAAAATTTGTGATATCACACATAAAGTATATAGTCTTCAATTTCTACTATATGTTAAAAAATCATGAGATTTAATATTTTAAAGACTATATAATTTATTTTATAATACAATAAAAAATTATAAAATCTCACTTTTTAAACTATAAAGCCTTCAATTTCTACTATATATGAAAAATTCAAATGATTCAATATTTTAAAGCCTATAGTCTTTATTTTATAATACAACCAAAAAGATTGTGAGATTTCACTTTTTTAAGTATATTACGTTCAATCTCTAATATATGTGAGAAACTCATGTGATTCAATACTTTAAATACTATAGTCTTTACTTTTATAGTGTTTCTAGAAAAATAGTGAAATCTAACTTTTTAAAGTTTATAGTCTTCAATTTCTACTAAACTTCAAAAATTATGAAATTCAATATTTTAAAGACTATAGTCTTTACTTTTATATATAGTGTTTTTAGAAAAATAATAAAATCTTAATTTTTAAAGTAAATAGCCTTCAATTTAAACTAAGTTTAAAAAATTATGAAGTTCAATATTTTAGTCTTTACTTTTATAGTGTTTCTAGAAAAATAGTGAAATCTCACTTTTTAAAGCTTATAGCCTTCAATTTCTAATTAGTCCTAAAATTATGAAATTCAATATTTTAAAGACTATGCTCTTTACTTTTAAAGTGTTTCTAGAAAAACATTGAAATTTCACTTTTTAAAGCCTATAGCCTTCAATTTCTACTAAGTTTAAAAAATTATGAAATTCAATACTTTAAAGACTATAGTCTTTACTTTTTTTTATAGTGTTTTTAGAAAAATAGTGAAATCTAACTTTTTAAAGCCTATTGTCTTTAATTTCTACAAAGTTTCAAAAATTATGAAATTCAATATTTTAAAGACTATAGTCTTTACTTTTATAGTGTTTCTAAAAAAATAGTGAAATCTAACTTTTAAAACATATAGTCTTCAATTTCTACTAAGTTTAAAAATTATGAAATTCAATATTTTAAAAACTATAGTATTTACTTTGATAGTGTTTCTAGAAAAATAGTGAATTCTCACTTTTTAAAGCATATTGTCTACAAGTTCTACGTACCAAGTTTCAAAAATTATGAAATTCATTATTTTAAAGACTATAGTCTTTACTTTTATAGTGTTTCTAGAAAAATAGTGAAATCTCACTTTTTATAGCCTATTGTCTTTAATTTGACTAAGTTTCGAAAATTATAAAATTCAATATTTTAAAGAATATAGTCTTTACTTTTATAGTGTTTTAGAAAAATAGTGACATTTAACTTTTTAAACTTTTTAAAGCCTATTGTATTTAATTCGACTAAGTTTCAAAAATTATGAAATTCAATATTTTAAAGACTATAGTCTTTACTTTTATAGTGTTTCTAGAAAAATAATGAAATCTCACTTTTTAAAACCTATAATCTTCAATTTCTACTGAGTTTCAAAAATTATGAAATTTAATATTTTAAATACTATAGTCTTTACTTTTATAGTGTTTCTAGAAAAATAGTGAAATCTCACTTTTTAAAGCCTACTGTCTTTAATTTCTACTAAGTTTAAAAAATTATGAAATTCAATATTTTAAAGACTATATTCTTTTCTTTTAGTGTGTTTCTAGAAAAATAGTGAAATCTCACTTTTTAAACCTTTTAGCCTTCAATTTCTAATTAGTCCTAAAATTATGAAATGCAATATTTTAAAAACTATGCTCTTTACTTTTATAGTGTTTGTAATAAAAGAGTGAAATCTCACTTTTTAAAGTCTATAGTCTTCAATTTCTACTATGTTTAAAAAGTTATGAAATTCAATATTTTAAAGACTATAGTCTTTACTTTTATAGTGTTTTAGAAAAATAGTGAAATCTAACTTTTTAAAGTCTATTGTCTTTAATTCGACTAAGTTTCAAAAATTATGAAATTCAATATTTTAAAGACTATAGTCTTTACTGTGATAGTGTTTCTAGAAAAATAGTGAAATCTAAATTTTTAAAGCCTACAGTCTTCAATTTCTACTAACTTTAAAAAATTATGAAATTCAATATTTTAAAGACTAGTCTTTACTTTTATAGTGTTTCTAGAAAAATAGTGAACTTTTTAAAGCCTATAGTCTTCAATTTCTACTAAGTTTAAAAAATTATGAAATTCAATATTTTAAAGACTATAGTCTTTACTTCTATAGTGTTTCTAGAAAAATAGTGAAATCTCACTTTTTAAAGCCTATTGTCTTTAATTTCTACTAAGTTTAAAAAATTATGAAATTCAATATTTTATAGACTATATTGTTTACTTTTATAGTGTTTCTAGAAAAATAGTGAAATCTCACTTTTTAAAGTCTATAGTCTTCAATTTCAACTAAGTTTCAAAAATCATAAAATTCAATGTTTTAAAGACTATAGTCTTTACTTTTATAGTGTTTCTAGAAAAATAGTGAAATCTCGTTTGTTAAACCATATAGCCTTCAATTTCTAATTAGTCCTAAAATTATGAAATGCAATATTTTAAAAACTATTCTCTTTACTTTTATAGTGTTTCTAATAAAATAGTGAAATCTCACTTTTTAAAGCATATAGCCTTCAATTTCTACTAAGTTTAAAAAATTATAAAATTCAATATTTTAAAGACTATAGTCTTAAAGTGTTTTTAGATAAATAGTGAAATCTAACTTTTTTTAGTCTTTACTTTTATAGTATTTTTAGAAAAATAGTGAAATCTAACTTTTTAATTAAGCCTATTATCTTTAATTCGACTAAGTTTCAAAAATTATGAAATTCAATATTTTAAAGACTATACTCTTTACTTTTATAATGTTTCTAGAAAAATAGTGAAATCTCACTTTTTAAAGCCTATATTCTTCAATTTCTACTAAGTTTAAAAAATTATAAAATTCAATATTTTAAAGACTATAGTCTTTACTTTTATAGTGTTTCTAGAAAAAATAGTGAAATCTCACTTTTTAAAATCTATTGTCTTCAATTTTTACTAAGTTTAAAAAATTATGAAATTCAATATTTTAAAGACTATAGACTTTACTTTTATAGTGTTTTTAGAAAAAATAGTGAAATCTCACTTTTTAAAGCCTATTGTCTTCAATTTCTACCAAAGTTAAAAAATTATGAAATTCAATATTTGAAAGATTATAATCTTTACTTTTATAGTGTTTTTAGAAAAATAGTGACATCTCACTTTTTAAAGCCTATAACCTTCAATTTCTACCAAGTTTTAAAAATTATGAAATTCAATATTTTAAGACTATATGAAACAACTCCATGTAATTTATTATTTTTAAGCTTATACCCTTTATTTTATAATACAACAAATAAATTATTAAATCTGACATATTAAAGTATATAGTCTTCAATTTCTACTATATGTGAAAAATTCAAATGATTCAATATTTTAAAGCATATCGTCTTTATTTTATATTACAAGCAACAACAAAAAAATTGAAATCTCATATTTTAAAGTATATAACCTTCAATTTCTACTATATGTGAAAAATTCATGTGATTCATTATTTAAAGTCTATATTCTTTATTTTATAATACAACAAAAAAATTATTAAGTTTGACATTATAAAATATATAACCTTCAATTTCTACTATATATATAAAATATTCATGTGATTGAATATTTTAAAGCCAATAACATTTATTTTATAATACAACCAAAAAATTTGTGAAATCTCACATTTTAAAGTATATAACCTTCAATTTCTACTGTATGTAAAAAATTAATGTGATTCTATATTTAAAATGCTATAGAATTTATTTTATAATACAACCAAAAAAATTGTGAAATCTCATATTTTAAAGTATATATAACCTTCAATTTCTAATATCTATGAAATATTCATGTGATTCAATATTTTAAAGTCTATCGCCTTTATTTTATAATACAACAAAAAAAATTGTGAAATCTCAAATTTTAAAGCATATATATTTCAATTCCAAATATACGTAAAAAAATTTATGTAATTTAATATTTTAAACGCTATAACAAAGTAAAAGAAATGTTTGTGCTTTTAAAGTTGGTTCAGAAATTCAACATAAGAAGACAAACTAAAGCTAAATTAAACATACCAAGATATCAAGTTTTCCAAACTTGGTTTTGATGAAATCTGCAAGTGATGCTATGCTGTTAGAATCAGTGACATCAAGCTGATGAAAAACCAAATTGGCATCAGAAACACCAAATTCTTTCAATTTCTGAACAGCTTCAAGACCCCTTTTCTCATCTCTTGCTGTTACCACCACTGTGATTCCATTTGAAGCTAACTGTTTGCATATTCCAAATCCTATCCCTTTGTTTGATCCTGTCACTACTGCATACCTATATATATCACATCAAACCAAATCATCACACAGTTATGAAAAAGAAAAAAGAAAAGGAAGAATTTCAAAAGTTTTTGTGGGGTTTGAAATATTTTTTGTTGTTGTTAATTGGATTTTGTTAAGGGAAGAAAAGAATCACAAGTGGATCATGAAAATTGAAAATTGAAGAACTGGGTAGGTACCTTTTTGGACTGTCTGCCATTGTTTTTGTGAAGGAAATGAAGGTCTAACTATGAGACACAAGTTTTAAGGATATATATGTATGATTAATATTGAGAAAAGTAATTTTAATTGAAATAAAAAATTTAATATATTGAAAATTATTATATTTGGACATATTGAATAATATTGGTTCAGTTTTGATAGATTTCCCTTTTAAGTCTCTTTAAAGATATTCTTAGAATATTTATCAATAAAACTCAAATAAAACTCCAAATTGCACTTTTTCTTGACACGTGGTCAGTTATGTTTGGTCAAGGAAAAATACAAATTCAAAAAGTACTCTGTCTATAATAAGAAACCAACTAATACACCTAATGAATTGATTGTTTTGTTTTGTTTTTTTTTCAAATAATCATGAGATTTTAATGGGATGAGTAATTACAATAAAATCTCATTTATTGACTGATTTAGATGATTTTTAATAATACATATACTAGCACGGATACAAATTAGTGTTAAATACAAAATTACATTATATGAACTAAATTTTCTTGGTCTATCTATTATTAATATCCAATGATAATTTGAAGGCGTTGATGACTATCTCCAAATCAACACAAGACTTTTTCGATATGCTTTGTTTTTACTTGCAAACTTTCTGAGAAAATTTTCATAAGAGCATCCATCTCATAATTACTCTAGGTCAAACATGCTTAATCTTAAAGTTTTTAAGGAATAAACCATCGAAAAATAGATATATCAATTTCTTTAAATCATCCTCTAACTATTTAGTTTCCAGTTTTCCTCACCTAACATTAGATGAGGTGTGAAATGAGATGTTACAAGCATAGAAAACTGCAAATTGGAAGAAACATATATAGCTTATTATTGTTATTGTTCTCTCTTAAATATATCAACAAAACAAGTGAATAACAACAACAACAAAGCCTTTTCACACATTAGACAAGATTAACTACATGGATCAAACGACATGTCACAGACTGAATAAGGAAACAGAAATCTCTGTAAAATTGTCATCTAATTAGGATGCTTATCAAAATGGTGCAACTTCACTTCCTAAGAAGAAGAGACCAGAAGGACCTTCATTAGGTAGCAGAGCCAACCTTACAACATTTTCAGCACCTTCATCAACACTAAGGTAGCCGGAGTTGCAGTTGAGATCCGTTTGCACGAAACCGGGGCAAACGGCGTTAGTGCAGAAAGACGGATACTTCTTGGCAAGAATCCTTGTGTAAGCATTTATGGCACCTTTTGAGACACTGTATGCCGGCGAAACATGGCGCCATCCTTTGGTTTCAAATGAACCATCTTCAAAATCTCTTAGAAATTGATTCAAAACCTCATCCAATTTTTCTTCTGATAAGCTTTCAACATCACTTAGGATTGCCTTAGCCCATTCACTTTGATTCTACATCAGCATCAGCAACAACAGAAAATACATTAAAAGGATTGAAGAGAGAAAAAAAAAAGTGCATGATTTAGACAAAATAAAACATGCATAGCCTTTATGATCATCTAACAGCAATACAGAAGAAAAAATAATCCTTTTTTTCTTCTATAAAATGTTAAGTACTTCCAAATGTAATAAGAGGTGGATGCTTGATTTAGATTCTAGGCAGGGTGACAAATATAAAACTATGTTGCATAGTTACTGCTACGAGCTGATACGAAACAAGTATAATATAAGAAGATGGCGTACTACTTCCATCCACTTTTATCTGTCTCTAAAAAGTTGACAAATTGATACAGTGGACGGAAGTAGTAAATCAAATTTAAAACATGTAAAATGTAATTAAAAATATCTAGAAGTATCACTTAAGTATCCAATATAAGTACTTCAATTATTTTAACATCATATGTATAAAGCATAAGCAATCATAAATAATATCTATCACATACCTGCAACTTCCCTACAGAGGAGGAAACATTGACAATCCTTGGTGAGTCTGACAATTGTAGAAGGGGAATAAGTGCTTCACACATTCCTTTGACACCATAGTAGTTTGTTCTAAGGCATGCTTCTGAAGTTTCATAATTTTGAAATATAAACCTTTTCCAATCAATAGTATCATTTTTTTCCTGCAGACAAGAAAAATAAACTTAGTCTTATTCCTTTTTTCACTTACTATATAAATATCTGCAAAATATCCTAAACACAACAAAAATGAACTTGCTTTACAACTGATCTTTCCTTTACCAATACAAAGACTAATGACATGTTTATGCAATATTACTTGAATGGATTCATGGATAATTAATGCACAAAGATCTAGGATTTTACCAACTTGACCATTCCCAGGTTGGTACTTTTATCTCTTTTACTAGCTAGTTCAGAAATATGTTGTATTAGGCCTATGCAAAGTTGCAAATTAAACAAAAATACTATTTGTACACCAAAAGGTTCGTACATCATGTCAACATCCAATCTATCACCCTTGATTTATGATGTGGTCCACACTTAAACCTTTAACTCTTCTTATGGTTGCGTTTGATTTTCCTGACTCTGGAGTCGGAGTCAGTGAGAAAATGACTTTGTCAAATGTTTGTGTTAGGATCATATTAATAATAATAGATTATTAGTTAGTCGAAGTTGGTTAGTTAGACATTGGATTGGCTATAAATAAGGGGAATTGGGAGTAGTTTAGGGAGTCTTTGATCATTCATTTGACATCTTGATAGTTTGTAGTTAGTATTGTAGTTAAGAGAATTCTCTCTAGTAGATAGTTCCTCCATTGTAGCATTTGTTAGGGATTGGTGATTCCCCTCCTTGTTAACAATAAAGGAGGATAGTTCTGCCATTACCAAGGTTCTAACAGTTTGGTACGAGAGTCACAATGCATATGGGAATAGTCACAGTGACTTAGTGAACAAAATTGTCATTTTTTTGTTCATTCCAATTTTGGAGTTGTGTTGGAAGGGAGACATAAATATATGAGGGTGTGTTCGGAGTTAATTTTGGAGTCACTGTGACTTTGACTCCTATCATCCTATGACACTGACTCCATGGCTCCCTTGACATTGACTACATGACTCTGACCTCAGAGTCATTAAAAACAAACACTACCTATATGTCGTTGATCTTGATGGATGTCTCATAGATATCCAATTTTGGATGTCAGAATATCATTACCCAAAATTAAATTAGGAAGCTGCAAATAGTACAATCCCGAGAAAACAATATGCTTCAACTAGATCAAGTATGTTATTGACCATCAAGCCAAAATTACCTGAAACCAATGCTCATAAAATGAAAATTATTGCCCTTGTTCTTGAGGGTGAGAAAATGAAATGAAGTAATCAAAATAGCTGACAAAAGGAAAACATACCCCAGCAGCAAGTGAAGCTAGAAAAGCATCTCGGTCAAGGATTCCACCACTAATTGCTGCATTATTCACCTAACAAAATACAAACATTTCTCACTAAAATCCGCAGAAGAAAGAAGAAAACTAAAGTTTGATCCTTTTGATGAGAGTAGGGGTTTCCCAGCAAGGATCCCAAAGTTTGATCCTGAAACCTCTAATTAAAGGACCAAGGTACCTGTTATCTTGTCCAATCCCATGTTGGTAAATGACCAAAATATCGACTTAACAACATATTAACTACGGATTTTTGGACTATAATCTATTTTCTACTTCACAAAACCAGCCTAAGTAATAGAAGCCCTATAACAAAGCTAAGTATAAGAAATTTGTGTTCTTTAAAGTTGGTTCAGAAATTCAACATATCAAGAAAAACTAAAGCTTAATTAAACATACCAAGATATCAAGTTTTCCAAAGTGAGTTTTGATGAAATCTGCAAGTGATGCTATGCTGTTAGGATCAGTGACATCAAGCTGATGAAAAACCAAATTGGCATCAGAAACACCAAACTCTTTCAATTTCTCAACAGCTTCAAGACCCCTTTTCTCATCTCTTGCTGTTACAACCACTGTGATTCCATTTGAAGCTAACTGTTTGCATATTCCAAATCCTATCCCTTTGTTTGATCCTGTCACAACTGCATACCTATATGACATCAAACAAATTTTATGACATTTATGAAAAAAAAATTAAAACTTGGGGATGGGGGGTTAAAATTTTTAATTTTTGATTGAAATATACAATGGAAAGAGAATCATACATATTGTGGAGAAAAGATATGGAATTGAAAAGAAAAGGGAATGAAAACCCTAATCTTAACTAGGAAGAAAACTCATAGATAAGAGAAAATTACGATTCTGTTACCCATTCTGAAAGATGATAAATAATTGTTATCTTTATAGCACCAAGCCCAAATATATACAAATGGGCCCAATCCAAAACCTAACAAACCATGGGCTAAAGGATAAAACCCAATAATAGAATATAAGATAAAAAATATTGAAACAATTTATTTTCCTTCAACAGCCCCAAATTCACAGTTCTAACAGTAGTAACTCTGAGTTTGTCTCTAAAATGAAAAGAGTAAATACCCAAATTCGTCCCTGAACTTTTTTTCAGTGCTCACTTTCATCCCTGATCAAATTTTATTAGTCCCACAGTCCTGAACTTGAATTTCCGTTGAGACATTATAGTCATATACATCCATATGTTAACTCCCTCTATTAATGAGTGACGGAGTAGTCCTATGTGGACCAATAACTTTGTCACGTAGACGTTGAGTGACACGTGTGCAGTGAACTTTCTAAAAGGGGACAAATCAGTCCCTAACCCTTGAGATCTTCGATTACCTTATTCTTTCTTTCCCATTTGAAACCCTAAACCTCCATTGCAGACCCTCATTGCATTGCAGTACGAATTGGTAGCTTCTATAAACCTAACATTGGGCGACCATGATGCAAGGAGAAAGCAGCCATTGTACCCCCAATGAGAATCGTCCAAGACATAGGAATGGAAATGAAGGATGTGGTCGTGGTGGTGGTAGTGTGAATAGTTTTAAGAAAAGAAATGTCTTATATGAGATGTAGGACTAAATCACAGGTATAAGAAAGTGTTTAGTATGTGTCTAGATTGTCTTTATTATTCTGATCTGATCTGAGAAAATGTTTAGTATTCTGATATGAGATGTCCAGATTGTCCTACGCACAGCAAGTTTTGGGACTGATTTGTCCTATTTCAAAGAAGTTCAAGGACTAATGTGTCTCATTTTAAATTCTATAAGGATTGATTGTGCTTTCTTCTGTTATAGGATCAACCAATGTCAAATGATGTGGTTGCAAGTGATCAAAGTGTGCCTCGCATGAACTTTAGACCTAAGCAACCAATCAGATCAAGAGGCTACCAGTTCCTGGGACTTCTTCAAGTGTTGCTGACAAAATGGGTGATGGTGATGGAGGCAATGGAGGCTTTAAGATGATCTCAACCCCTAGTTTTCCAGAAATGATGAACCATACTTATTTTGTTGAATTTGTGTTTTTGGGGTTGTATTTTGGTGCAACTTGTAGTGATTACTTTCTCCTTGCATCATGGTCGCCCAATGTTAGGTTTACAGAAGCTACCAATACGTACTGCAATTGGCACCTACAATAGAGGTTTAGGGTTTCAACTGGGAAAGGAAGAAGAAGGTAATTGAAGATCTCAAGGGTTAGAGATTGATTTGTCCCCTATTAGAAACTGAGATTGGTTTAAGTACTAGGGACTGATTTGTCCCCTATTAGAAAGTCCACTGCACACGTGTCACCTAACGTCTACGTGGGAAAGTTAACGGTTCACGTAGGACTACTCCGTCACTCATTAACGGGGGAGTTAACAGAGGGATGAATATGTCTCACGGAATTCAAGTTCAAAGACTGTGAGACTAATAAAATTTAATCAGGGACGGAAGTGGGCACTGAAAAAAGTTCAGGGACAGATTTGAATATTTAATGGATTGATTGTTATTACTAGTTACCAATATATCATCTACATATATTAAGATATAGAGAGTGACAGAACCTGTAGTCTTAAAAAAAATGAGTAAAAAATGCTAGATTTTAAGTTGAAGGCGTGAAGAGTATACTAAGGTTGTTGTACCAAGACTTAGCGGCTTCTTTGAGACCATAAATAACCTTATTTAACCTAGTAATAGAGTTAGTGTATCCAATTTGATGACAGGGCTATAAATCTGAGAGAAATCTATGCCTTCAATTTGATGAAAACATTTAGCAACTAATCTAGCCTTTTACTTAGTTATGTAACCAAATTTATTTCTTTTAATAGGATACACCCATCTACAACCAATAATGTTTGTGTTAGCAGATTCGGGTATTAAAGTCCAAGTATTATTAATGTTAAGAGTCATAAGTTCTTCTTCCATGGCATTTTTCCAATGAGGGGTCTTTAATGCTTGGTTTAAATTTTTTGGAATAGAAACATATAAATATGGGCTAGATAAAAGGGCTGCAACATATGTTTTTGGTTTAAAAGTACCAACTTTTAACCTAGTGACCATGTTGTGTGAATTCATTGGTAAAACAGAAGGCTATGAAATCATGTGGGTTAGCACAAGTGGTAGATACTTGGGCTGCTTAAGCATCATATCCTGGGTTCGATCCTTGTGGCGCTGCTATGAATCTTAGACAACAGTAATGGCCTTGTTATGTGTATTATTTAAAGAATCATAATGTAAAGGGGAGTTAGTGACAAACATATATAATCATTATTAACATAAAGAAAACTATAAGTAGGGAAGGAAGGAGAACATCAATTGTAGGTACAGAAATACTTAGGAAGAGAAACAGGGGAACCTTCTAATATGCCTTTTGGTGGCACAAAATCAGTGAAAAAAATTTTATATGGAAAAAAAGCTCATCAAACACAACATTCCTAGAAACATAAATTTTACCATCTAGGACTAGACACTTATATCCTTTATGATTAGGAACATAATCAAGAAACACACATTTTAAAGTATATAGGCTTCAATTTTTACTATATGTGAAAAATTCATGTGATTCAATATTTTAAATGCTATAGCCTTTATTTTATAATATAACAAAAAAACTTGTCAAATCTCACATTTTAAAGTATATAGACTTCAATTTTAACTATTTGTTAAAATTCATATAATTTGATATTTTAAAGGTTGTAGAATTTATTTTATAATATAACCAAAAAAATTGCAAAATCTCACATTTTGAAGTATATAGCCTTCAATTTCTAATATATTTGAAAAATTCATGTGATTCAAAATTTTAAAGTCTATAGTGTTTATTTTATAATACAACAAAAAAAAATGTGAAATCTCACATTTTAAAGTATATAGTCTTCAATTTCTCCTATATATGAAAAATTTATGTGATTCAATATTTTAAAGGCTATAACCTTTATTTTATAATACAACTAATAAAATTGTGAAACCTCACATTTTAAAGTATATAGTTTTCAATATCTACTATACATGAAAAATTTAAGTGATTCAATATTTTAAAAACTATAATCTATTTTATAATAGAGTCAAAAAAATTATGAAATCTCACATTTTAAAGTATATAGGATTCAATTTCAACTATATGTGAAAAATTCATTCAATTTTTTAAAGCCAATAGTCTTTATGTTATAATACAACCGAAAAAATTATGAAATCTCACATTTTAAAGTATATAGCCTTCAATTTCTACTATATAAAAAAATTAATGTGATTCAATATTTTAAAGGTTATAGTCTTTATTTAATATTGTATCAAAAAATAGTGAAATATCGCATTTTAAAATATATAGTCTTCAATTTCTACTAAAAGTGAAAAATTCATGTGATTCAATATTTTAAAGCCTATAATTTTTTTTGTAATACAACCAAAAAAATTGTGAAATCTCACATTTTAAAGTATATAGCCTCCAATTTCTACTATAAGTGAAAAACTCATGTGATTCAATATTTTAAATCATATAGCCTTTATTTTATAATACAATAAAAAACTTATAAAATCTCACACGGTTTAAAGTATATAGCCTTCAATTTTTACTATATTTTAAAAATTCACGTGATTCAATATTTTAAAGGCTATAGAATTTATTTTATAATACAACTAAAAAATTTGTGAAATCTCACATTTTAAAGTATACAACCTTCAATTTCTACTATATGTGAAAAATTCATGTGATTCAATATTTTAAAGATTATAGTCTTTATTTTATAATACATCCAAAAAATTGTAAAATTTCACATTTTGAAGTATATTGCTTTCAATTTATGATGTAATTCAATATTTTAAAGGCTATTTCTTTATTTTATACTACAACAAAAAAATTGTTAAATCTCACATATCAAAGTATATAGTCTTCAGTTTCTACTATAGGTAAAAACTTTATGTAATTCACTATTTTAAAACTTATAGTCTTTATTTTATAATACAACAAAATTATTATTAAATCTGACATTTTAAAATATATAGCTTTCAATTTCTACTATATCTGAAATATTAATGTGATTCAATATTTTAAAAATTATAGTCTTTATTTTATAATAGAACAAATAATTATACGAATTGTAAGGGGTTCGATGACACGACTATAAATCTGAGAGAAATCTGAGAGCCTCATGCTCACTTACATAATAAGGTTTCTAGCAAGAACTCAGGTAATAAATGGGGAATATTCCTCATTCAAACCATCTAAAATTACCTCCATGTACTCCAAGGGAGTGAGAGGGTGTCAAATCGCTGCCAAGGAATCTACAGTTTTCTTTATCTGCAACAAATAATCCTCACAATCAGCTTCATCATCAATAGTTCTGAAACGCTTCAATATTAAACTCTCATCAATATGATCTTCAACTTCTTGGTCATTGATAGTTGCCAAGACCAGTTGCTTCCAAGAATGGAAGTTACTAGAGTCAAGTTTGTCGGCAACAACAGGTATCATCTGAGATTTCATGAAGGAGGGAGAAGTCATGACTTTAGGATAGGATAATGATGATACCATGTGGAGAAAAGATATGGAATTGAAAAGAAAAGGGAATGAAAACCCTAATCTTGAGTTAAGAAGAAAACTCAAAGATGAGAGAGAAAGAGAATTATGATTCTGTTACCCATTCTAAAAAATTATGATTAATTGTTCCATTTACAGAACCAAGCCCAAATATATACATAAATAGGCCCAAACCAAAACCTAACAACCCAAGGGCTAAAGGATAAAATCCAATAACAGAATATAAGATAAAAAATACTTAAACAATTTATTTTCCTTCAACACATAAACTACGAAAAATTGAAGAACCAGAAGTACCTTTTTTCACTTTCTACCATTGTTTATGAAAGATTGAATCAGAATTCAGAAGTACCTCATTAATGTACATTAATGTAAAGTTGGCTCTCATTTTCACTCCTTAACAAAACATATGCTAGTGAAACTGAATTCATTTTAACTATAAATGTATCTAAATAAAAGTGGTCAAAGTTGTAGCTTATATAATATTATGCCTCCTGAACCTTTTGTTTTGTCAAGTGATATGTGCTTATTTATCATTTTTTAAGGAAGTAGAAATTATCTAAATTTAAAACTATTTATCTATATGTATGCATTTGTGCCCATACTTTCCCTCCAAATAAATCAATTTCCCGGAATTTGAACTTGTATTCTCATATTTACGGACATCAAGTTGCTTACCACCGGAACAATAGTTTTTTAGGTTGGGATCAAGTGACTAGACAATAATTACAATCATAAAATCTGCTCAAGTTACATTTTTCCATGTTTTCCCCTTGTGATCTGGTTCATTGCAATACATATATGAAATCTCAGTCAAAATTCAGAAACTTGTTGCCTAACATAGAAGAGGCCAGAAGGGGAACCATCAGGTAGAAGTGCTAATCTCACAACACTTTCAGCACCTTCACTAACAGATAAGTTTCCAGTGTTCAAGTTTATGTCTGTTTTGACATAACCAGGACACAGACAATTAATGCAGAAATTTGGGTGCTTCTTTGCAAGAAGTCTTGTGTAAGAGTTCATTGCTGCTTTTGAGACTCTATATGCAGACAATATTGTTGGCCACCCTTTGCTTTCTACTGAACCTTCTTTGAAGTCCTTCAGAAACTCCTTCACTACTTCATCTATTTTCTCTTCTGTAAGGTTTTCGATATCATCAAGCACCCCTTTAGCCCATTCATTTGATATTTTCTGAGACACCACCATAACACAATTTCACACCAATGTTGAGATTAAAAGAAAGAGTACTAACTCTCTAACTCTGCTAGTCTCAGGTTTACAGTAAATCTTATTCATGACAACATATCGACCATTCAAAATATAATTTGAAGTTATAATTATGAAATTACTTGTTGATATCGTGATGTAGGATTCACCGTAAACTTGAGTGTGTATTATTATCTTTCTTGAATAAAACCGTATTTCAAAAGAATATTCAAAGAGAAGTTTTTGCAATGGTGTACCTTTAATAGCCCTGCTTGAGAGGAAACATTAACAATTTTAGGTGAATTGGATAACTTGAGAAGGGGAAGAAATGCTTCAGTTATTTCCTTAGCACCATAGTAGTTTGTCAATATGCACTTTTCAGCCATCTCATAAGTTTGATTCAGTTCCTCCCACTTAACTTCTGTTGGACTTACCTGCAGAATCCATGTATAAGAAACTCAGCTTGTTTTAAGAGGGACTCGAATCTATTACACGTATGCCGGTATGAGTATCTAACAGAGATATGACATAAATCAAATTAAAAACATGTAAAATACAAGTAGCAGTGTCTAAAAGTATAGGTAAGAAATCCAATATTATACATATTTGATGTGGTACTTTGACTATTTTGAAGTATACATGCACCGTATCACGGATCAATATACCCCACACACTAGACAAAATATGCACACTGACCTTTTCACTAGGATCAACACCACTGATTCCTGCATTGTTCACCTGCAACACAACTCAAAGATCTCAAAAAAGTTAAAGACTGTGACTTTTAAGCTACACCTTTTAGTGTTTTTGATCAATTTTTCCATTTATTATATATCACCACAATATAGTAAGACACATGATTTTAAGTCAGTTTGCTTTCCCTTTTTACCACTTCATCTGTTTATAAGGTGAACTATTGTGAAATTGAATCCTTGAGATTTTGATGCCTTGGCACCTTTATTTAATTTTATAGTTTAAATTTTAAGAAATTGAGTTAGTTTTAGTTAATTTCAGTGAGTTCTTAGAGTAAATTAAGTGTTTTAGAATCAATTGGATTTTCCTGGGTTATATTACGTTTTTGGTATTATTTTGGTGTTAATTTCAGAAATTGAGCAAGTAATTGATGAATGAATAACAACTGAAATCGCATCAAGGCGCAAAAGAGCCCACTTTGGGGCGCCCTGCACCTCACTCACGCGCAGCGCCCCAAAGTCAGAAAGGAAATGAACGATGCGCACTGCACCAGCGCCCAGCGCCAGTGTGGCGCCTTGCGCTCTGGAAGCTTCGTCTTGCTGCGCTTTGCGTGCGGATGAGGCCCAGCGCCCGGAGAAATCGGAAACCAATACACCATAACTAATTCCGAATCGTGTGCTATAATTTAGGATCAAATTCAAATGCAGATCTAGTTTTTATAATTCTGAGTTATCTTTAAACAAAAATCCCATTGTTTTAGGGACGGATACAATTTGAATTCTAGGACTATCTGGTTATAAATAGGACTAGAATGGAAGCTCAGAATTATCTTGGTTTTTACTTCACTTAATCCAGTACTCTGTTTTACTCTGTTTTTCAATAAAATCAGTTATTCGTTCTTCAAAATGTTGTATTCCAATTTTTATGCTTTGTTTACTTTGATTATGAGCAACTAATTTCTTTGTTAGGGTGAAGGGGATCGTATTACTATGAATTAATTTTATATTTGTGAACCTTTGAATTTTATTAATTCAATTTAAGCAATTACCTTATTTGTATTGTGTTGTTCTGAGGATTGGAAAATCACTTTTCAACTTATCTTGGATTCATGTGTTTATTTGGGAAAATAAATTTGTGAATTAGCTTAAGGGAAATTGCCAAAAAGATTAATTTCTAGGAATATAATTAAGATTTTTGTGAACTTTTGAATCAATATAAATATTTTCTTTTCTTTGAAATGATTTGATCAAGGGATTGACTGATTGTTCATAGAAAAAGTGTTAAATTACCAAGGAATTGGAATTGACAACCTAAGATTCATTCATTGAATTGAAGCTTTAAAATTTAAAGGCAAGCAATTGTTTTATTAATTTCAGAAAATACGTGAACCCGATTCCCTAACCTTTTATCAATTGAATTTTTCATTAAACTTTTACTGTCTTGTTACATTTAATAGCCTTTTAAATTTAGATTATATGTTCATTCATTACCTTTTATTGGATTCGTCTAATTAGAAATCTACTTTAAGAAATTTTTGCTCGGTTCTTTAATCCTCGTGGGAACGATACCCACTCACCGTGGTTTTTATTACTTGAACGATTCGGTGCACTTGCCGAGACCCTATCAAGTTTTTGGCGCCGTTGCCGGGGATTAATTGAAACCGACAATTAGACTAATTGAGTGATTTCTAAATTAGATAATTTTTTTCTTTTATTTATTTACCTTTGCACTCCCTTCACTGTGACGTTGGGAGTGCCGTATCTCACTTTCATTTAGTTTGGTGTTTGTTTTGCATGCAAAATAGCACCAACGGCTCTATACTTCGATCCTGAAATTGAAAGGACTTTGAGGAAGTTGAGAAAAGCTAAGAAAAGAGTGGAGATGGCAGAAGACGGTAATGGACCAAGGAGAACTTTGGGAGATTATGCCACACCTACCACTAATGGGTGTGGTAATAGTATTGTCCCACCACCAGTGCAAGCAAACAACTTTGAGCTCAAACCTTCACTCATTCAATTGGTGCAACAAGAACAATTTAGTGGAGGAGCTCTTGATGATCCCAATGTTCACTTAGCGACTTTCCTCCAGTTATGTGATACGATCAAGAGCAATGGTGTGAGTTCAGATGCAATCAAGTTAAGGCTCTTTCCTTTCTCTCTTAGGGACAGAGCTAAACTATGGTTGCAATCACAGCCACTGGAAAGCATCAGTACGTGGGATGACTTAGTTAGTAAATTTCTAGCTAAGTATTTCCCTCCTCAGAAGCTAGCCAAGTTGAGGAATGACATAAATTCATTTGCTCAAAAGGAGGGAGAGTCACTCTATGAGGCATGGGAAAGATACAAGGAGATGCTCAGAAAATGTCCACACCATGCAATTCCTGACTGGCTGCAAATTCAAACATTCTATGATGGGGTTTCTCAAAGTTCAAGAGCCATGATTAATGCAAGTGCTGGAGGATCTCTTCATAGAAAGACTCCTGAAGAAGCTTTAGAGTTGATTGAGACAATGGCTGAGAATAACTTTTTATGTCCAAGTGATCGAACTCCATTAAGGAAAGGCATGATGGAGTTGGACACATTGGATACTCTCTTGGCACAAAATAAGATGATGTCTCAACAACTAGCTACACTCACAAAGCAAATGGGACAAATGCAAGTTGCTGCAGTAGGACCTCCACCTTCATCTTGTGAACTTTGTGGTGGAGCTCATAAGAATGAGGAATGTGATCTTTTCAAAGAAACTTTACCGGAGCAAGTGAACTACATGGGGAACCCTCCAAGGCAACAAAATGATCCATATTCCAAAACTTATAATCCTGGGTGGAGGAATCATCCAAATTTTGGGTGGGGTAATCAAGGGCAGAAGCAATTCAATGTTCCAAATCAACAACCCCCATTCATTCCTCCACAAGGTGGCCCCCCTAAACCAACTTCATTGGAGATTGCTATGGAGAAACTTACTCAATCCACTTCTACCTTTGTGCAACAAACCTCAAGTTTCATGCAGGAGACAAGGGCTAATTTCAAAAATCAAGAGGCTTCTATAAGGAACTTGGAGGTACAAGTGGGTCAAATAGCTAAACAACTCTCTGAGAGGCCTGCGGGGATTTTTCCAAGCAACACAGAACCAAATCCTAAAGAGCATTGTAAGGCTATTCAATTAAGGAGTGGAAAAACAATTAAAGAGCAAAAAGAAGAAAAGAAAGAAAAAGTGGAGGTACGGGAAAAGCAAAAAGAAAAAGAACTTCCCATAATTGAAGAGAGAGAAAAATAAGTACCCATGCAGGAAGAAAAGAAGGAAGAAGTTCAGGTTGCTCCATACAAACCAAGGCTCCCATATCCTCAAAGACTTCAAAAACAAAACCAGGAAAAGCAATTCTCAAAGTTCTTGGACATATTCAGGAAGTTGCAAATAAATATCCTATTTGCTGAAACTCTTGAGCAAATGCCTTTATATACCAAGTTCATGAAGGATTTGCTATCAAGGAAGAGAACTCTCAAGGAAGATGAAACAGTGATGCTCACGGAGGAATGTAGTGCTGTCATTCAAAAGAAGATCCCTCAAAAATTAAAAGATCCTGGGAAGTTTTATGTTCCTTGCACTATTGGAAGTTTGACCATTGGGAAGGCCTTGTGTGATTTGGGAGCAAGTATAAACCTCATGCCTTTGTCCATAACGAAGAAGTTAAATATTGAGGAAGTAAAGCCAACCTCTATTTCTCTGCAACTTGCTGATCGTTCAATCAAGTTCCCCTTTGGTGTTGTAGAGAATGCACTTGTCAAGGTTGATAAATTCATTTTTCCTGCAGATTTTGTGGTGCTTGATATGGAGGAAGATGAAGACACTCCTATTATCCTTGGGAGACCATTCTTGGCCACTGGAAGAGCTTTAATTGATGTGCAAAAAGGTGAGTTGACATTAAGGGTGCATGATGAAAAGGTAGTCTTTAATGTTTTCAACACTATGAAATTTCCCGTGGACCAAGAAAGTTGTATGAGGTTAGACACAATAGATCCCTTGGTAGAAGAAGTGTTCGCATTAACGTGGGAAGATGATATAGAAACAGTAGCCTTGGTGGAAGAAAATAATGAGAAAGACCAAGAACAGCCCGATATGTCAACTTCTTCCCTAACCCCACAAGAAACAGAGGAGCTATTATTGAAGAAAAAGAGTGAGAAGCAAGAACTTACAAAGCCCGAATTAAAACCATTGCCTCCATCTCTTAAATATGCTTTCATAGGAAATAATGAATTTTATCTTGTGATAATCAATGCTTCACTAAATGGAAAAGAGGAAGGAGAATTATTGGAAGTATTGAAGAAGCATAAAGGGGCAATTGGATGGAAGCTCACTGACCTCAAGGGGATTAGTCCAACCATGTGCATGCACAAAATCCTCATGGAAGAAGACTCAAAACCAGTGGTGCAACCTCAAAGAAGACTCAACCCCATCATGAAAGAAGTAGTGCTAAAAGAAGTTCTGAAGTTATGGGATGCTGGAATTATTTATCCCATTTCTGACAGCCCTTGGGTGAGTCCCGTACAAGTGGTACCAAAGAAAGGTGGCATCACTGTGGTGAAAAATGAAAACAATGAGTTAATTCCTACAAGGACAGTCACTGGGTGGAGAATGTGCATTGATTATAGAAGACTAAATGTGGCTACTAGGAAAGATCACTTCCCACTACCATTCATTGATCAAATGTTGGAGAGATTGGCGGGTCATCCATATTACTGCTTCCTGGATGGATATTCAGGCTACAATCAAATTGCAGTAGATCCTGTAGATCAAGAGAAGACAGCTTTCACGTGCCCTTATGGAGTTTTTGCCTATCGAAGAATGCCTTTCGGGTTATGCAATGCACCCGCCACTTTCCAAAGGTGCATGCTCTCTATATTCTCTGATATGGTAGACAAATTCATTGAGGTATTTATGGATGATTTTTCTGTTTTTGGTGATTCATTTGAGTCTTGTCTCAAACATCTATCTTTGGTTTTAATGAGGTGTCAAGAAACAAACCTCGTTTTAAATTGGGAAAAATGTCATTTTATGGTAACAGAGGGTATTGTTCTTGGACAACGAGTTTCTTCCAAAGGTATTGAAGTTGATAGAGCCAAGGTGGAGGTGATTGAAAGATTACCCCCTCCTATGAATGTCAAGGCAATGAGGAGTTTCTTGGGTCATGCTGGATTCTATAGAAGGTTCATAAAAGACTTTTCAAAAATTGCAAAACCTTTAAGTTGTCTTTTAATGAAAGATTCACAATTTAACTTTGACAATGAATGCATGCATGCCTTTGAGACTCTCAAAACTAAGCTTGTCACTGCACCAATAATTGCCCCTCCTGATTGGTCCTTACCCTTTGAATTAATGTGTGATGCAAGTGATTTTGCAATAGGGGCTGTTTTAGGACAAAGAAAGGACAAGTTGTTGCATGTGATTTATTATGCAAGTCGTGTGTTAAATGATGCACAGAAAAATTATGCAACAACAGAGAAGGAATTATTGGATGTAGTCTTTGCTTTTGATAAATTCAGATCTTATTTGGTTGGTTCAAAAGTAATAGTCTACACTGATCATTCTGCTCTTAAGTATTTGATGAGTAAACAGGATGCAAAGCCAAGACTGATCAGATGGGTGCTGTTGCTACAAGAGTTTAATATTGAGATAAGAGACAAGAAAGACTCAGAAAATTTGGTGGCAGACCACTTGTCAAGGATTACACATGGAGAGGAACAAGTAATTAAGGTTGCAGTGAATGAAGAGTTTCCAGATGAACAACTCCTAGCTATACAAATGTCACCATGGTTTGCTGACATGGCAAACTATAAAGCTGGGGGAAGGGCTCCAAGTGAAATGAATGGAAATCAGAAAAAGAAATTCATGCATGATGCTAAGTACTTTTTATGGATGAACCTTATTTGTTTAAAAGGTGTAATGATGGAGTAATCAGAAGGTGCATCCCAGAGGAAGAAGTATACAGCGTTTTGTGGCATTGTCATGGTTCAGAATATGGTGGACATTTTAGTGGAGAAAGAACTGCATCCAAGATTTTGCAAAGTGGGTTGTATTGGCCAACCATTTTTAAGGATGCAAGAGCTTTTGTGGAGAGATGTGATAGGTGCCAAAGAACTGGGAATTTATCAAGAAAGCATGAAATGCCTCAACAATTTATTCTTGAGGTGGATTTGTTTGATGTGTGGGGAATAGATTTCATGGGTCCCTTTCCATCCTCCTACTCCAACGTGTACATCCTGGTAGTAGTGGATTATGTTTCCAAATGGGTTGAAGCAATTGCCTCTCCCACTAATGATGCAAAGGTGGTGGTAAATTTTCTCAGAAAAATGATATTTTCAAGGTTTGGAGTTCCTAGAACCTTGATTAGTGATGGTGGAAGTCACTTCTGCAATAAACAATTGGAGAGCCTTCTACAAAAATATGGAGTCAAGCACAAGGTAGCCACCCCATACCATCCTCAAACAAGTGGACAAGCTGAAATTTCCAACAGGGAATTGAAGAGAATCCTGGAAAAAATGGTAAATGCATCAAGGAAGGATTGGTCAAGGAAAATTGATGATGCTCTTTGGGCCTACAGAACCGCATTCAAAACACCAATTGGTATGTCTTCTTATCAACTTTTATATGGTAAATCTTGTCATCTGCCTGTTGAACTTGAACATAAGTCATTTTGGGCTATAAAATTTTTGAATTTTGATTTGAAATTGGCAAATGACAAGAGATTACTACAACTCAATGAACTTGACGAATTTCGTAGTCAAGCTTATGATAATGCTAAGTTGTATAAGGAGAGAACCAAGAGGTGGCATGACAAAAAGATCACTCCAAGACACTTTGAACCTGGACAACAAGTTCTTTTATTTAATTCAAGATTAAGGTTGTTCCCAGGAAAATTAAAGACAAGATGGTCGGGACCGTTCACTGTCACTAAGGTTTCATCCTATGGGCACGTAGAGATTATGGACCCCAAATCTGAAAGAAAGTTCACTGTGAATGGACAAAGATTAAAACATTATCTTGGGGGAGAAATTGACCGACTTGTCTCGGTTCAAACACTCACCTGAGAAAATCATACGTCAAGCTAGTGACGTTAAAGAAGCGCTTATTGGGAGGCAACCCAATTGAGTATCCTTTTTATTTGATTTTGTTCATTTTAATTTTAGTAGTATACATTTATTCCTGTTTAAAAAAAAAAAAGAAAGTTTTCCTATCTCTCTGGCGCCTAGCGCCCTCCCTTACATTTCTTCCGTAGCGCATCGCGCCCCCCAAGCGCAAAGCGCCCTAGAGACAGAACCAAATCGAAGCGAGATGTGATTCGTGGCGATTAGCGCCTGGATGGCGCATCGCGCCCCCTCTTCCCGATCGATTGCGCGCCACGCGCTGGCAAGGCGCCCTGCGCCCGAAAGACAGAATCACACAGGGGGAGCCACACTTGTGGCGCCTCGCGCCTGGTCTTTCATGAGAGGGCGCTTCGCGCCTGGCGGTCCCGAATTTTGGCGCCTTGCGCCCGACTCTCTCTCCCTCCTCTTGGCGCTTCGCGCCTTCCCGAAATTAGGCGCGAGAATTTCGCGCCTCTTGCCTGACAGGGGAGTGCTTCGGGCAGCATTAAAATGCCCTGTATCCAACTCATTTTCTTCAGTCTTTCTCATCCCGTACCTTCACTTCACTTCATCCATCCACCTAAAACTTCTACTCCTCCAAACTCTCACTACACTCACACTGCTACACACAACAGCTTCGTATGCACACGTACAACACCATCTAATTTTTTTGGGTCATCTGTATTGAAGGTAAAATTTTCATTAACTATGAAGCATGTTTATATGCAATCTTGTAAAAAAATGTTTAATGCTGAGTCAGTGAAGAATAACAGAGCACAAGAAGTGTCAATGGAAGTGTTTGAGCTGTGACAAATGATTGTATGAGATAAACGATTACTCATAATGCTTAGCTTAAAATTTTTTGCAAAATTTTAAGTTTGGTGTTGGAGAAAATCTCAGTTGATTCACTAAAAACATGGTCTGTTGTGGGATAGGGAGGGTATGTAGAATACGAAAGCTAGTATATATTTTCTCTTGAACTAACAAAACTAATGGTGTTACTGTCATTTTGGCTTCCTGTATTGGTTGATCTTGTTTCCAGGAAATGGCACCATCATCCAAGAAGAGAAAAGGAAAGGAAGTGGCTGCTTCTCCCTCCTATTACTCTCATCGTTTCCGGACGAAAGAAAATGAAGACTACTACTATTCAGTGGTAGTGAACAAATCTATCATTCCGGAAATTGGCTTCGCGTTTAGAGAGGGGGAATTTCCAGAAATCCAAGAGGAAATGAGATTGACTTTAGCTCTGCAATGGTGGAGACGGTACTGAATTTAGAAGTCAATCCAGAAAGATCTCCATATGGGTATTGTGCACGGTTAAAGGGGGATCAGCAGCTGCAAACAACACTTCGGGAAATTTGTAGACCAGGGGCAAACTGGAAGAGGGACATACAAGGTCGACCAAATCAGCTAGCTCGAGCAGATCTTATTCCTGTGGCTAGGGGATGGTTAGAATTCATCAATCATACCATCCTTCCAACCACTCACCATTCAGAAGTAACGGTGGATAGAGCAGTGATGATCCATTGCCTTATCACCAAGGAGCAAGTTGATTTGGGCACTTTATTATCCAAGGGTATATCAAAATTTGTATATTCATCAAGAATGACCCTGGGATTTCCGTGCCTCATTCAACGCATTACCGAAGCCGCAGGAGTAGTAATAGAAGGTGACTCTCCTATTCATGTGCCTAGGCCAATAACTGCTGCAACCATTGGAAAACCAAAGAAGAAAGACACGGGTAAGGCACCTGAAGTTCCATCATTTCCTCCGCCAAATGAGCCTATGGATGATATACCAAGTAGACTCAGAACCAAGATGAGTTATCAGAACTGCAAAAGCTGAGGGCTGACTTCAACTCCTTCAAAATTGATTCTTATGAAATGTATACTTACCTTGCTCATGCATTTCATAAGCTGGCTCCAGAAAAATTTCCTGAGTGTCAAACTACTTGCAAGAAAAAATGGCCATATAGAGAGCCTAATCCATCAGATGATGAGGAGGAGGAAGAAGAAGAAGAGGATGATGAAGATGAGGATCAAGGGGGAGATTGACCACCCCCCTCAGGTAAGTTTCTAACTGATGCTTGAATAAATTTAAATTTCTGTGTTGTTCGAGTTTGTGTCATTAGTGTCTGGTGTTGTGTGGTAGAGTAGGGGAGTTGATGAGCAATTGTAAAAAGAACAGAAGTGATTATAATTGTTAAGGCTAGCTCGAGAATTTGATCAACATGTATGAATGAAATGTTAAGTAAATGATGCTGAGTAATTAGGGAGACCAAAGAGGAATAATGTTATAGAAATTATTATAGGGGTTCTTGGAGTATTTCTAAAAGACAACTGAGTTGATGAATTGATTACATAAATGTAGTGTGGAGTCTCTGAACAATAGATGGAAATGTATGGATTGTGATAAGTAAAGAACAAAAAAAAGGGGGTAGGCTGTGCTGAAAAATTTTAAGGTTCTGAGCACCAATGGCTAGGGGACATCTTCATTCTATATTTTTAGAACCTAGCTATGTGCTTGTGGTGTGATGGTGTCAGGAAAAAGGCTTGGGTAAGTAGATTCGAGGGGTGCTTCATCGCCTAGCGTCTTGGGCCAACTGGACCGGGAACGTTAATCAAAAACTCATCTTAAAGAGCCACCCTGAGACTAAGCATTTAGAGTCATGATCCTCAGAAGAGAAAAAGGCAAAAGCACTACCCCTAAAATTGTTGAGAAAGCCAATTCATCTGGGTGAAAGTAAAAAGTAAATGTCTTTGCACTACATGGTTGTGAAAATGAAAACATAGTTAGTCGATAGAAATCTCTTGAAGAATCCTTATAACATGATCTAGAGTATAATTCTGAGTGTTTCCCTATTACAAAATGAATTGTTGAAGGATATGAAGTGATTAGAAATTGCATAAAGTTTTACTTCTTTGAGTTGACCTTACTATTTTGATCATTCGAGTTCTGGAAATTATTGCTCTTAACTCCTGTACACTGCTTTGTGTTTTAGTTCGTTGCTTGAGGACAAGCAACACTTTAAGTTTGGTGTTGTGATGCCTTGGCACCTTTATTTAATTTTATAGTTTAAATTTTAAGAAATTGAGTTAGTTTTAGTTAATTTCAGTGAGTTCTTAGAGTAAATTAAGTGTTTTAGAATCAATTGGATTTTCCTGGGTTATATTACGTTTTTGGTATTATTTTGGTGTTAATTTCAGAAATTGAGCAAGTAATTGATGAATGAATAACAACTGAAATCGCATCAAGGCGCAAAAGAGCCCACTTTGGGGCGCCCTGCACCTCACTCACGCGCAGCGCCCCAAAGTCAGAAAGGAAATGAACGATGCGCACTGCACCAGCGCCCAGCGCCAGTGTGGCGCCTTGCGCCCAGGAAGCCAGCGCCCAGCGCCAGTGTGGCGCCTTGCGCCCAGGAAGCTAGCGACCAGCACCAGTGTGGCGCCTTGCGCCCAGGAAGCCAGCGGCCAGCGCCAGTGTGGCGCCTTGCGCTCTGGAAGCTTCGTCTTGCTGCGCTTTGCGTGCGGATGAGGCCCAGCGCCCGGAGAAATCGGAAACCAATACACCATAACTAATTCCGAATCGTGTGCTATAATTTAGGATCAAATTCAAATGCAGATCTAGTTTTTATAATTCTGAGTTATCTTTAAACAAAAATCCCATTGTTTTAGGGACGGATACAATTTGAATTCTAGGACTATCTGGTTATAAATAGGACTAGAATGGAAGCTCAGAATTATCTTGGTTTTTACTTCACTTAATCCAGTACTCTGTTTTACTCTGTTTTTCAATAAAATCAGTTATTCGTTCTTCAAAATGTTGTATTCCAATTTTTATGCTTTGTTTACTTTGATTATGAGCAACTAATTTCTTTGTTAGGGTGAAGGGGATCGTATTACTATGAATTAATTTTATATTTGTGAACCTTTGAATTTCATTAATTCAATTTAAGCAATTACCTTATTTGTATTGTGTTGTTCTGAGGATTGGAAAATCACTTTTCAACTTATCTTGGATTCATGTGTTTATTTGGGAAAATAAATTTGTGAATTAGCTTAAGGGAAATTGCCAAAAAGATTAATTTCTAGGAATAGAATTAAGATTTTTGTGAACTTTTGAATCAATATAAATATTTTCTTTTCTTTGAAATGATTTGATCAAGGGATTGACTGATTGTTCATAGAAAAAGTGTTAAATTACCAAGGAATTGGAATTGACAACCTAAGATTCATTCATTGAATTGAAGCTTTAAAATTTAAAGGCAAGCAATTGTTTTATTAATTTCAGAAAATACGTGAACCCGATTCCCTAACCTTTTATCAATTGAATTTTTCATTAAACTTTTACTGTCTTGTTACATTTAATAGCCTTTTGAATTTAGATTATATGTTCATTCATTACCTTTTATTGGATTCGTCTAATTAGAAATCTACTTTAAGAAATTTTTGCTCGGTTCTTTAATCCTCGTGGGAACGATACCCACTCACCGTGGTTTTTATTACTTGAACGATTCGGTGCACTTGCCGAGACCCTATCAGATTTCTCAAATACCACCATAATAAGCCATGGTATTCATCATGTTATAACCACTAGTCTCAATATGGCTGATGTTAGAAAAACTAGGTTGAGCTCATAAACTTTGCAGATCAATAGCATGGTGATTGAATTGACATAGAAGCATGTTGGGAAATCACTACAAAGTACTTTTTTCAGCAGAGAGATAGAGAATTTAGTACTTCAAAAAGTGTTGCAACTAGGGATATACCATACTATACCAAAGCCTTATTCCATTAGGTGAGGTCGGTTACATGGATCAAACAACGATATTGTACCATGTTTCTGCTTTGATCCATGTCATAGATACAACATAGTTTTATGTTGACTGTCAAATGTCTAACTCAACCCTCCTATTTTAACCAGGCTTGAGACCGGCTATGTTTTGCAGTTAGAAAAATTGCAATTGAGAAAAGAAAAAGCTAGAATTTGCAAAAGAATCCAAGATTTCTGAATATTGTGAGTAGAATTTCCATGAATGCTTCTTACCAAGATATCAAGTCTTCCAAAGTGGGTCTTAACAAAATCTGCTAAAGAAGCAATACTAGCATGATCAGTGACATCAAGCTGGTGAAAAAGCACAAGATCAGATAAACCACATTCCTTCAACAATTTCTCAATGGATTCATTGCCCCTTTTCTCATCTCTGGCTGTGAGAACCACCTTGATTCCATTTGAGGCCAATTCTTTAACTGTCTCAAATCCTATCCCTTTGTTTGCCCCTGTAACAACACCATACCTGAAATCACACAACAAATTTCAGAAAATGCTTAAAAAAATGCATTCTACATAAGATAAAGGTAAAGGTAATCTTTGCATGTAAGACTATAGTGTGTATGAAACTATGAATATGACATGGAAAAATGAATAGAGCATAGTACAGAGTGATTCTGTTATACCTTTGTGGTTTTTCCTCTGCCATAGATGCTATAGCTCAAAGAATGTGTGAAGATGAGGAATGGATAGCTGAAGTTTTCCTCAAACAAATTGGTAGAAATAAATGCTGCATTATACTCAAATTCTTATTTATAAATATTTTTTAGAAGATCACAATTAGTAAATTACCGTTTCTTAAAAAAAATTTATTGTCTCAACTATATTTACTGTGAAATTTGACTCAAACATATAAAAGAATTCAATAAGATATTTTTTAATAATCTTATTTCAAGTGTATAATGTCATTCAAACAACTACGATATTATTATTAAGGATTTTAAAATGAACCACATATTTTATTAACTTGTATTTTAAAATTATTAAATCAATAGTTAAATTATTAATTATGTTAGAGTATGGAAGTAAGAAATATTACTATTAATATTTATTATACCAATCTTCTTCCTTTATGAAAACATAAAAAAGATATGAAGAAGAAAAATAATAATATAAATTCAAGTTTATAATAAATTAATTACAATTTTTATAATATTATTATTAATAGTTAATATATTGCTGCTTATAAGACTTGTCACAAATCTGAAAGATGTGGTGCATAAAGTAAAGTTAAGTTAGTGGAGGAAGTAACAAGTCTTTACTCGAAGAATGCATGCGTCCACAGCACAACACGACACAAATAGTATTGCACAATCACATGATGTCTTGTCTTTTCCATATAAGCATTCTATTTTTGTTTTGGGGACTACACATAGCAGTGTCATGTATCTATTTTCCCCATTTAAAAGTTAATAATTTTTATAAAAATGTTGGTAAGTTACCAACATATTTATAAAAGTTACCATCTTTTTAAATGAGTGGAAATGTATTGTTGTATGTACAAGTAGCATTTTTCTTTTGTTTTTGAGTACTACTACTTTACACTATAAAATCAGACACTATCAATTATCATATATAATAATTTAACTTTTTAAAATTATTAATTTAATTTTTAAAATTTTAGATTAATATATAATATTAAAAATTGAATAAATAATTTTAAAAAATTGGATGATTTTGTAATGTAAAAAAAACATTCCTCATTTCAAAATCCTAAATAATATTTATAATTTTGGATATGATGAGTATAGGCTTAAGTGCAAGTGTGCAATGCATGATGAGATGAAATAGCTATTAGGTGCATTCACATTTTGTGTAGCTTTCTAGAAGAACAAAGAAAAGAAAATGTGAAATCTAAACGCCATTACAATGACAATCCAGTGTTGCAACTTGCAACAAATGGAGACATCTCGAGTCTCTCAACCCTAAACCTTTAACACTATCAACCTCCTTTTAAGTTTTAAGTTATGAATTTCTAACATCAGAAACAAAAAGGATTTTGCTGCACCACTAAGTTGTGTGAACAGCACAACCTATATATATATATATATGCCTTCAGAAACTAACAAGTGCTTTATTTTTCATGAACAAGTGGGGAATACTCAGGGAACCACATGCTCCTTCTGACGTATTCCACTGTATCCTCCTGCAATTAGTGAAGCAACAATGAGTTAGCATTGGCAGGGTATAAGTGAACTGATCTATAGTCTTGGACAATTCACTGAATTTGTATACAAGAACGAGTATCTGGTATGACACGAGTATGATACAGATATACAGTATAAATCAAATTGAACACACGTAAACTATAACAAGAAATATCTAAAAGTATTGGTGATGTATCCGCTACACTATGTATCTAGTACAGGTGCGTAGACTATTTCATGCTTCATGAAATTTTCCATACCTTTGACATCTGCGCGAGTTCTCTGGGCCCAACATCAGCATGTCCTTCAGCAAGATCTTCTTCGACTGCTGCGCGTAGAACAGCAGCCCCGACCTCTGCTGTAATCTTTCTTATACTGCAGCATGGAAAGTAGTCTAAAATCAGAGAAGGCTCTAAATTTATAGATTCATTTTATATTCGTCTAATGAATCCACCTAATTGCTAAAAAAGGAAAATATTGAATACTATGCAAATACATTTCATATACTGGGAACATAAGAGCATCTCTAATGCTAAATTTTGGGATCCCAATTTTTTACCCCAGTTTTAGTGTACAGACAAATTGAATTTGACTACTTGTTGTGCTTTGAAAAAAGGAGGACCATAATAACACAGAAATTTAGTGGTAAGTAACAAGCAAAAAGGGAAATTACCAATCAATGGATGGATACAAGATTCCTTTATGGATATCTTCATCGGTCATGTACGAAGCAAGGCTGCAAGGATGACAGTGTAATCTTACAACATTAACATCAAAGTTTTCAAATGATTGCCCAGCCATTAATTAATTAGACATACAAAGAAATAATTTCAAATGAAAGGTCGTAGGGAACAGACAACCAATGATAACAATTGGTAAAAAATGTTTGCTTAACAAATACACAAATAGTATAGGAGAACTGATTGGTTTTATAATTTTACTTATAGTATTTGTTTTATTTCCATGATTTCTGCTCATTCTTGATTGTGATTGGTTCTCATATTTTTCATATTGTAACTTCTTGTTCGAGCCATTTAGCAATGCTCTTAGACAACATACGACAAGTCCAAACAGCTATATCATTATGCCTAAAACCAGCACAGCCCTAAAAAAATATCTTCGAAGAGAATTTTCTAAACTCTCATGATGCCAAGTCTCAAGTCTAATGTTTTTTGGAAGAACAAAAGCAGTGAGAATCAAATTAATATGAACATACCATTCAGCTGCTGCCTGCAGCATTCCATCCGTTATATGACGAGCACCTGACAGAAGTGTTCCCAAACCAATCCTGAAAGGAAAAGTTACAATACAAATGACACCAATGTTTCCGCCGAGAGAGATGATTCATAAAAATATTTAAGCCGCAACGGCACACCCTACCCTGGGAACAGGTACATGTTGTTGGCTTGATTTACATGCCCAACTTTTCCATTACCTGTACGCAATTGAAGAGGTTAACAAAACTATATAGCAACAAGATTCATCTTATAAAGCCTCCACAGCCGAGGAGAACCTGAACTGCACATGATATTTCAAAGTTCAATATCATATCATGAATAGGTACTTACCAAGATCCACATTTTCAAAAGGGCTTCCACTACCAAAAACTATATTATTTCCAGCATGATTAAAAGCATCAATTGCAGTACACTCAGCTGTCCACAACAAAAAGAAAAAGTCAAAATGAAAAACATGGTCATTATTAAGCAATTGTGAATGCTTAATGAGCCTTGTACAAACAAACCATTCATTGTGGGATTAGACATGGCAAAGATAGCAGGTTTTGTTGAAACAGATTCTCTCATTGCTTTAAGCACCTGAGTTGAATCTCAACCATTAAAACTAAGAACTTGATTACAGTTAAGTACAGGATTTAGAACCCAAAGCTGTGAAAAAAGACATTTTCAAACTATGTCTATTGGCATTTAATTATTGAATTTGAATATACTCTAATGAGGAACCAGACATAACAGAAGTGGTATTATACTAGGTAATTACCTCCTCATTGAAAACACCACCAACCCCAGACAATCCGAGGAGCACATGAGGCTTAACTTTCTTAACCTAAAAACAATAGGTTCAACAATTAATATGTGCACGTGAATTGAGTAAGCATAATCTTCAAAATTAGCACAATGCAAGTAAAGAGGTTTATGTTTATCAGAAAATAATTGTTTACAACATCAAAAACATAAATAACAGATTAGACCCAATGGAGTTTTCCTCATGGATTCAGTAGCATTTACCACTTCAATTATGCTAGCACCCTCTGAAAGCCCTTCTAAGTCTCTTGGATTTTTGGCGAAAGGAGCTGCAGCTGGATCTAGATTGCTCCTTTCTGTTGTGACAAGGCCCTGAATTCAGGCATCATGCCATTAACAACAGACTTAAATAATGAATAATATTAACAATCAAATCACATTCATATGATGAAAATAACAGAATCCATAAAAGAATGTCAAAGAACATGTATGGATACATACACAAAGGCACACAAGTAGTTTGATTATAAAAGATAATACTAATATTTGGATTGCAAATAGTTGAGCTAAAAGCATTAGTGAACTGGATCATATATCATGGTGAACAAGATTATAGTTTTAGAGCTTCAATATAAGTAACTAATAAGAATGGCAACAAAAACATTGGAAGCATACATTTTTATCAATTAAAAAGAATTGACTTTTTGCAGCTGTTTCACTGCACCCGGACATCCTTGAAACTGCCTGGACAGCCATCTTAAGAACACCAAGCCCTGCACTGAAAGGCAGTACAGAAAACATCATGTAAGGCAGAGCTTGACAGTATTTTGGAAGTCATGTTAAGGCGTAAAGTAGCAATAACATGGGGCTTGATAACAGTAAGTTGACACCCGTAAGGAATATATCACAATCAATTTTGCAAGTACCTCCCAGCTCCGACCACAACTATCTTTTGGTTCACAAAATCAGACAGTGGATGACCTTGGGCCCTTACAGCTCCCAATAATCCAGCAAGTGCAACACCAGCTGTGCCCTATTGGACAGTAGACATGAAGAAATATAAGTTTCATAGTTTCTGTAATTACTTCAAGAAAACAAGAACACAACACAATGAACACATTACTTTGTAGCCCTAATTTAAACACACAAAATATAGTATCACTTTCTCACCTGTACATCATCATTAAACATGCAAAACCTTTTGCGATATCGTTCCAGGGTTTCAAAAGCCCACTTCATTTGGAAATCCTCAAACTGATCAAATTATCCAATCATCCAGTTACTGAATTGATAAAACCCAAACTGAATACTGAGAACAATAGGCTCTAGAATAAAAAGAAACCTGCACAATAGCCTTAGGCCATCGAGCATGGACAGCTTCCATAAATTCATCAACAATTGATAGATACTCGTCACCTTCCAACCTAGGTTGACGTAATCCCAAATCTGTCACACGAAAATCAAGTCAGAATACAGTAATGATTGTGATGTCAATAAGGGTGAATTATCATGCTAGTTTTCTGCATGATCAAGGAACCAATAATGTGAAAAATAATTGAAGATTCCCAATTTAACACTTCAAAAGTCATGGAACAGAAGTTAGTCAGATAACCAAGAAAAATAGAAGAGCTATTATCTACAAGGAAACCACGTAAACCAGAATAAAATAATAATAAAAATGACAGAGAGAAAAAATATTTTCCTTTTACAAAGCAAACACATGTCCTCCAGAAAAATGAAAAACTGAGACAAAGATAATTGCAGAGAGAAGCAAACAAAACAATAACAGAACTGAGTTTTACTTACAAAGGGGATCTTCAAGTAGTTTTTGATTATTTGTGCCAACATCCAACATAACTGGAAGTATCTGCCACAGTGGGAAGAAACAAGTTAATCCAGACTGGCTTCCCACGTTGCAGTTAAACAAAAATATACTATGTAATTTCAGTTGTAGAATATTGAAAATCAATAGCTAAAACAAATTCAAGATTTCACAAACAGATTTTCAACTCATTTATCAACTAACGTTACATCGAACGCGATAAAGTTGAACCAAACATGCAGAATACACAAGTTAAGAAGAAATTGGAGACACAAAGAGAGGGATTAAAAAGGAAAAAGAAACACATACTCTTTGTGGGTTGATACCAGCAGCAGCAACATACATATCAAGTTTTCCAATAGGGATTCCAATGCCCTGAACTCCAAGATCACCTAAGCCAAGAATACGACTACCATCTGTCAAGACTATCATGTCTACCTGAAATAGGGAAACACAATGATTGAAACCAATCCTGAGAAACGAACAAGGCAAGCCAAGAAAGTGCTAAGTTTAATAAACTCAGAAACACAATTACAGATTTCAAGTAGGTGAAGATTTCGTCTAGTTTCAATTATTCAAAATTCTAACTAATAACAGTGCATTTGATTTAGCTTGTAACTTTTGTCCAAACAATGGTTTAGGTCTTTCCAAAAGCTAAACTAAACATGCTTTAAGCAATAAGACTCACAATCTTGAACAATCCTTTGTAGATATTACAAGGGAAGAAAAGAACGTATAAAAATCAATTCCATTTTTGAATCACGGATGAAAAGAAACAGAACATAGCTTTTACCAAGTACAATTCAATACCTGATGTGCTGGCCAATTATAGATCATCGACATCATCTCCCCTTTATCTTTGGCACTAAAATACATTCCACGTGGGCGTCTATATAACCCTGAATAATTTTGACACACTAATCCAACTGTAGGAGTATAGATTATTGGGGCAAACTCTTTAATATTATCAATAAGAACCTGAAGAGTATGAAGGCAGAAAGGTAACAAAATAAGAAGCAGATAATAACAAACTTTATCATATTTCATATCGGCAAGCCAATTGCATATAAAACTTACTCTGTAGTAAAGAGTCTCATTCCTATCATGCAGTCTATTTAAGATCCTCCATTTGGCTAAGGAAACAAACTTATCTGATTGGCCCCGGGTATTCTTCTCCAAGGACCTATAAGAATTCACTGAAAAAAAAAGAAACAATTATGTTCACCAATCAAACATAACTGAAGAAGAAATCACAGACCGGTAACAAATAGTTATGAATTGTACATAAAATAGTTCTGAATTTTGAGCATATAGGCAAACATTACAGAGTCTTGAACACCCTGATGCATATTAATATTGAAAGATTAGGTCTCAAAACTTACTAAAGCGATCATATTGATGCTGAAATGATATGACGCGAGGCGGAAGGAGGCCCCTTAGCCCCAACCGATCCCTTTCAGTCAAAGGAAACCCAGTATCCTGTGTTTTGAGAATTAAGAAATATAAGTTTTAGGATCCAAAAAACAAAGACAAAATAAAATATCCCAATACCCCAATGCTCAAATGATATCAAAAGTTCTGATTTTTTATGGTAGACAGCAAAAACAATGATCTCATTATGCATCGTTTCCACATTCAGCATTTAACCAAACTTCAAACACATGCTCTATTGAAGTAGCTTTAATTAGCGTTAGATTCTCCATTTATTTAATCTCATATACAGTAATCAAAATTCTAAACTCAAATAATCCAAGTGCTGTTAACATCTGTTTCTCATTGAATAAACCAAATCACAAAATCATCCAAAAAAATTTAGAACCGGTGTCTTCATTTCATACTAGACTCAAGACCAGTTTTCTACGAAAAATTAATTCCTGATTGGATCTAATCATTTTCTTCAATATTTTTTCAAAGCTGCATATGAATTAACTAGACGTCCTCTAAAAAAATAAGAACAAAAAATTAATATACACAATTTAACATTTTTTTAAAAAATAAGTAAGTTACACTGTATTAAAAAATTAAAAAAACACATCCTTTTAAGTTTTAACAATCTTTTCGGTGCTTCGTTTCTATCAAATTAATTAAAATAACTGCAAACAAAGCAAAAAAAAAATTGAAAATACCTTCATTTCAAAAAAAAAAAAAAAAGTCACGTTCTCAAAATTCCAAGTGAATAATAAAAAAACAGAGTTGGAGAACTCGAATAAAAGAACAGCTACTAGTACTATATATATATATACATATATATATATATATATATATATATATATATATATTGCAAGCGAAGCTGAAGATTAACAAAAGAGAGAACCTTGTTGAACCAAGGATCGTGGAGGATATCAGCACCGCGCTTGTGAACAATGCACGGACCAGGAATCGCCGTCGTGAACCGCCGTGACCGAGCCAAACTCGCCGCCGCGAATCGCGCAAGCTTCCACATTCTCGACCAAAAAAAAAAAATCGATCGAGAAACAGCTCGAACTGCACCACGCACTCAGCTATAAGTTGAGCTGAACAAGAAAACGTGAACGAGGTTCTTGGATTTGATCCAAGAAGTGGGAGTGTGTGTTTGCAGTTAATGCGGTTTCGTGTTTTGACAGAAGCACATTTTCCCGAGAAAAAGTTTCTTGGATTTTCCAGGAAAATGTGGTAGTTGGAATGGAAGGAGTGTGCGTGAAGTTTGATATTTATACTGTGAGTTTTTTCTCTTTCTCTCTCTCTCTTGTTATTTTTTTGTCTACTTATATTATTTGTATGAAAATTTTTGGTCAAAAAAGTTTAATTTTTTATTGAATAAACTTTTCATTCGAATTTTTTATTGAATAAAATTTGCTAGTATTAATTATTAATCCAACTTCTAAAATATTGGATTCAAGTATAATATTAAAAGTTAAATTAATTAAATTATTACATATGATAAATGATGGTGGCTAATTTTATGGTGTAAGAAAAAAATTTCTCATTTTATAATGGATACAATTTTATCATACCAAAAAAGTAAATATTCAATGTATAATTAAAAATCAGTCAAAATAGTCAATATGTTATGCATAATATATATAATATAATATGTACAATATATATCACATGTTAAAAACATTATATATCAAATGTTAATATATAATCTTTCTTTGCAATATATGATATATATTGTGCATATTATATGAGAAATATTTTGTGTAATTATAATATTATTAGTTTTAAAATATTGAATTATTACATATAATGATTGATATTGACTAATTTTATGATATACATATAACATTATTCATATTATATATATTATGCATAATATATTAATTATTTTGAGTGATTTTTTATTATATATATATACTAATAATAAAAAATAAAAAAATTTCTAACTACAAGAATTATGTGTCTTTATTCTTTTTTTGTTTGTTTTGGAAAAGTAGAACAGTTGAAAAGGTTCGAGTCGGGGAGAGTGCAGGTGCTGCCCGAATGAGATTCGGGCAGAGGAGATGGGCGAAAGAGAGCTGCCCGGTGAGATCTGGGCAGGGATGAGAGAGAGGAGTCAATGTTGAAATAAAATACCAAGATAGTGACTAACAACTCAATCAATATAAAATTTCAAAAAAGAAAATAGAAATCAGAAAAAAAAAATTAGAGAAAAAGGTCATTTTGACCAATATTCGCATAATTAATTCTTAGTTGCTTACTACTACCTACTAGTTTTCAAAATATTCATTTTAATATTTATTATAAATTATCTGTAATTCCATGTAATAATATCTTGATATATATACTAACTATTTGATAAATGGTATATAAATCTAGCATTAGTATATTACTCATATTGAATTATTCGAATTATTCTATTCCTATTTGATTTTATTCTATTAGTATTCTTATTTTGGTTCTCTGTTTATATTTTTTTCAATTAGTTTTACAAAATATCATAGTTATATAAGAGAGGATATTTAATTATAATAATAAACATTTGATTTTTCAAACTAAATTAATAATACATAAATTATATTCCATAATATAGATTTAACACCATCCACTCTTTTCTGAACTAATACTTCTATTAAAAATTCGAAACAATTATAATTTGTACAATTTGATTCTTTATTCTTTGCATCTATATATATATCTATTGCAAAATTCTCTTTCAACAAAGTTCCTCCTTAATTAATTCAGCTGTTAAAATCAATTTTTTGGATTATTATTTGTCCTTTCTCAAATATATGCTGGTCAATTTTGCATGATTTGTGTTTCACATTTTTGTAAAATTAATTATCCATCTTTAATATCGTAAAAAGTAGATTTCATGAATTATTTGATTTTGTGGCGAACAGAATATTACTAACCTGACATATGCATCGAATGGTGTAAACAAAACAATAGCTACAATTCGATATTTTCTAGCTTTATCCAAATTTTGGTTTCTTTCTATAATTAATTATATTAATTGCATGAATATATGAATGTTTCATACAACTTTCGTGTATAATTAAATCCTTCTTGATAATCTTTCTGATATTTGTAGCTGCCAAAACAAAGTTGTGTTTTAGTTTAATTTCAATCTATTGTCAATGTAAAATAATTTTACACAGACATCCAATCATGGATTGACACATCAATAAAAGTCTTTAATTCAACCACCAACTAACTAAAAAGCCACACAAATCAACGGATATGATTTACTTACTTTTAACCTTTAATTCTCTCTTTTTTGTTAACTTCAACTGACCAAATATTTATGCCTTGTTTGGTTTTTTATTTAAATCTCCAAAGTCATTAGCACAGGGTTTATCAAATACTAACTAATTTGATTCAAAATTTGAGTTACTTTACTAGGAAAATGAAGTTTTTTATTTCATGACTAAAATTTTAGTAGATTTGACTCCGATTCGATCAAAATTAGAGTTAGACTCCAAGTTTAATAAGCATTATAAAATTTTTTATCAGATGTGTCAACCCTTATCGACTAAAAACATAGATCTTTACCATTCGAATCTTTATTGATGATAGTATTTAAATTGAATACTTTATCTTAAAAGACAAATACCTAATTATTTTAACCAAGGTTAATTAGGTTGCCTTTATAATTGTGAAACAATGAAGATAAGAATATGCCATAATCCACATTAGATGGCCAACAAAGTGAACACAAAACAACCATAATGTGGAACCTGTCATATAAAAACTAGTGCAAACCTGGGATTGCTTATAACCGCAAACAAACACAAATTATTTATTATGGGAATACATTCCACATATTCCATTTCAAGTGGTTTAAAATTGACTAATAGAATGGAACATGGTTTAAATCACCAAAGTTTATAGTTTTTATTTTATAGTGTTTTTAGATAAGTTTGATAAATTTAGCATTTTAAAGCTATAATCTTCAATTTCTACTGTATGTAAAAAAAATCATGAAATTACATAATTTGAAGCCTATAGTCTTTGTTTTATAGTGATTATAGAAAAATTAAAGAAATCTCACATTTTAAAGCCTATAGCCTTCAATTTCTACTATATGTAAAAAATCATGAAATTACATAATTTAAAGTCTATAGTCTTTGTTTTATAATATTTCTAGAAAAATTAGAGAAATCTCACATTTTAAAGCCTTTAGCCTTCAATTTCTACTATATATGAAAAAATCATGAAATTACATAATTTAAAGTCTATAGTCTTTGTTTTATAGTGTTTTTAGAAAAATTAGAAAAATCTCATATTTTAAAGCTTCTAGCCTTCAATTTCTACTATATGTAAAAAAATCATGAAATTATAAAATTTAAAGTCTATAGTCTTTATTTTATAGTGATTCTAGAAAAATTAAAAAAATCTCACATTTTAAAGTCTATAGACTTCAATTTCTACTATATGTAAAAATCATGTCACAATAATTTGAATTTGACTATTAGATTTTTTCCTTTTAAAGCCTATAGTTTATGTGAGTGCTCGATCAGCTCGAAAACATATCTTGAACCGGAATTAGGACGAATTTCTCCTTAAACCAAACTTTTGTTCAAAAGAAAAAAGAAAAAGAAATGGAAGAGAACCATATTCTCTCTCTTCTCATGGTTAGGGAACTAGGAAGAGAATGACAGAGAGGTATTGCAACATGACGTTTTTGGCTGAGAGCCAAGGAATTTGATTCTACCATTCAGTGCAATGGATGGAGGTAACTTGGTCATTTTAAAAAAAATAATAAACAATTATCAAAATTGCTTTATATGTAATATATGTCATACATATGTAAAACTGATTGAGCAAAAACATGAAATAACACACAAAAAATACATCATACATGTATATAATTACTAAAATATATAATCTGTGTTATTTTTTTATTTGTAATGTGTATTATATGTTAAATACTAGTTAAATGTATTACTGTTGTACAACAAATATTTTTTTTTTAATTTGGAACCAAATCAAACACATTCTATTCTTTTAGAATTTTCACCTTAATCCAACACTAGGTTCATTCATTTTTCACCTTCACCTTTCCTTATTTCAAGATTTTGTAAAGAAAATACTAAAAACTCAATTTCATAATTTTCATAATTTTTAGTATTTTCTTGATAAATTATAAAAAATAATAAAACAGAAAAATAAAAACTGAAAATTGTTCTATAAAATCCAATGCACCCCTAGGTGCCTTGGCTTGTAGTTTCAAGATATGATTTCTGTTTTCATATGCAAGGAACTATACCCAGATCATGTTATCTCCTAAGAACTAAGAATACTAAAATAAAAATGATAATTCTAGATTGAACAAAGTCAACAAACACTCGTTGAAGTATTCAACATGAGCAGACTTATTGTAGTTTCATGAATTCTAAAATTGATATCCATTACATGTACCCAAAAAATAAAAAAGCATGTCTGGTACATGATCCAAGTGATACATAACATTGACAACAATATCACTCTCTAAAGCAGTTCATATTCTCAGCATTTGACAAAAAAGAAATTATGTTTGACAAGTTGTGAACACCCACCAAAGCAGTGATGCAGTGGATGATCCAGGACTATTCATAGTCTTTGTAGTCTTTAGTTCCAAAGTTCTTGCACCACATTTGGGAAGGGATTGGGCGAACAGGATGATGCGGTCGTTGCTGAAAGATTTAAAAACAAAATTTCTAAGCCAATAATAGATCCAAGCAATGGTAAAAGTACAACTTGTAAAAAGAATAAAACTTCATCACAAGAAAACAATGTGGCGAGCATTCTGCCATTAATTAAAAAACTTAAAGAGAATAGCATCAACTTGAAAGAGTTGAAACAGCTTCTCCCACCACTTTTGAAAATGAAGTTCAATTCATTCACCTATTCAGGGATTTCATGGCGAACCAAGGATAACTGCAAAGGCAAACCAATATTCTATTCTATATTCTTGGAAGTGGAATTCTAGAAGCTGGAGAGAATAAGGTCTAATCAAGTGGAAAAAGAATATGTTCCACGTTAACAAGATATTAAGCATGACTTAAAGACCCAATAATTTAGAATAAGTTAGAGATTACCAAAACACAGATAAAGCTTTTTAGGGGGTTAATAAATATCTATGTCCAAGAGGCACCAAAGGGATATGGTCCAGCTATCAAGTTATGTAAATCTTCAATACTTTTTTAAGGAAGTTAAACATTATTTACTCATACAAGGCTAATGCCTTCTACTGGAAAATTATGTGTTGTCCAAAAAAAAAAAAAGCGCCCAATGCATGAGACTCCCACCCGGTGGGGTTTGGGGAGGATAAATGTATGCAACGTTACCCCCGTTTTGCGGAAAGACTATTTAGGATTAGAAGTTGTAACCTCAAGGTCACAAGACAACAACCTTATTGTTGCACCAAGACTCACCCTCACAATAGACAGCCATATACCAATTAATAATAAATTTTTCACCTCACCCTAGCCACTGGTAACTTTTCTTTGGGATAAAAGAAGAAATGCCATCAACACAAGAGAAGAATAATACATATGGCATAATGGATAAGAAATCCTCGATACATAATTACATATAGAATAGACATATGAAGAGATCAAAGGAACAAAACTTTGCAATCTCTTAGCATGTTAGAGATGGAAATCCCTTCAGACCCTAGACACTTGTAATTCATATATGTGATGATGTAAATAGGCCATGATTTCACCTAGTGGTTCACATTTCAGCCAGTAATTTATAAAACATTTTTAGAGTTTGGAACACACCATCCCTGCACAGGGCACCACCCTATTGGCTCTCCCATTGTTACAACCTGCACTGCTTGGTATAGATTTACAATCTGAGGTCACACATATAGCACTGCAATAAGGGCCTAATATCTCTCCTTTTGGAGAAAAAACAGGGAGAGGGGGATGCACCCATGCAGGACAGAAAACATTTACTGAGTTACCATGAAATAC
Organism: Aeschynomene evenia; assembly: GCA_013621005.1. Classification (NCBI taxonomy): domain Eukaryota; kingdom Viridiplantae; phylum Streptophyta; class Magnoliopsida; order Fabales; family Fabaceae; genus Aeschynomene; species Aeschynomene evenia. The sequence continues at coordinate 33,589,107 of CM024268.1, read as the reverse complement.
TGTTCTTAAGGCCTGATTAGAAAAGTAGTAATCAAACTCTCATAACTATTTCCTCTAAAATTGAGACAACCTGGTAAAACCAATAAAATCAAACAATGACATTGGACTTGAGAAAGCAGAAAGCAGTTTACATCTGAACTCAATAAAGCAACAATTCATCATAGGGTCTGCACTTGTGAGTTGTAACTTAATTCACCCATGAAGAAAAAAACCAACTTCATAAGATCACACAAAACCACATATGAAGAATCTAAGTGTTAGAACACTGATTTCTAAATTCTAATTAGATTTGTAGAGAGTTGAGGAGCTCTAACTCTTCCTCACCCATTGTATCTTTCTTGGGATTCTTGGCGAGTTTCCAAGAATCCCCATCAGTAATCAGTAAACACCCTCCTTAGAAATCAGTGTTCTAACTCTAAGTCACATGACAAACAATGTGCTGGAACAGAAGTTTTGTACACAGAAATGTTCACTTGAAGGTAAAATGCTATAATGACAAACAAAAACCAATGTCCACTATATCAGGAAAAACCAAATGGAATATTGAGGAAAAGTCTAAACAGATGCTTGATCAAGGTGAAATCAAGGAAAACTGAATGAAAAAAGGTTGTTCTTCAAATCCTCGAGATAAGCTAGAAATAATATAAAGCAATTCTTTTGCTTCTACCCAACAGTTTAAGCTTAGAGACGTTAGTTTTGAGAGAGATCATTCATGACAAGAAATAAGAATCATGTAAATCAAGCATATATTCTAACCACCAATGCAAAGTAAACAATTTTCAGATCTCAGGCTCCAAAAAAAAATTAAGAGTAATAATAATACTAATAAACTGTTCAACAAGGTAATCCTCAGAAACCCCTCAAAAAAATCAAAACTTTAGCCAAACCCACTCTTCAAAAACACTAAGATTGTAAAATGAGTAGGAAGCCCCATCATCAAATGCACGATCATCAATAACATTCGCCCACAAACATTTTCAATTTCATCGAAAAAAAAAGAGACAAGATCCTAGCAAATCCACATTCAATTGACACACCCCAATTCCTTAGAAACAAAAAAAAAACAGATTTTTCTAAATAATCAATAACATAATCAAACATCAACTAACAGCAAACCCTAAAAATCGGCCTAAGACAGTTCAATAGTTCTTCAAACCAAACCGAAATAAAATCCCAATAGAGATCAGATTGTGAAAAAAAAAGAAGGAGGAGAAGGGAAGGGGAACCTCGAGCTCAGCGGATTTCATGGCGATGGGGATGCAGACGAGGAATACGCCGAACATGGCAATGGCAGTGTTGCGCCTCCAGTGCTTTGGGCGACAGTAAGGTCCACCAGGCATGCTCCAAACCTTGCTCCTGAAATCGCCGCCATGGCTTCCATGGCCGTGATCTCCTCCACCACCTCCCATTGTTTCTTCTCCGATTAGGTTTCTTCGACAATCGAATCGAGTGAGAGCGATAGGAAAAGCTTATGCTGCTCTCTCCCACATTTCATTCACACTCGATAATAGTATAGTCTAACTAAAACTAATTTTATCAAAATTTTAATTAGATCCTTAAAATTATTGTTTTAAATTGAATACTTATATTTTAATAAAATTTTAATTAAGTGTATATACTTGTTTATCATCAAAGAAAATTAGATTTAATAAAATATTCTAAAAAATTCAGACTCAATGAAATATTGTTAGTTTGTTACATAACTATAGACTTGATTGAAAATTTTCTAAAATATAGGGACCTACTCAAAATTTTTATGCAATAGGGATCAAATTGACAAAAAAAAAATATTGGTATAACTATTGAGATTTGCAATTTAATTAAACCAAAAAGTACTTGTGGACTGATTCTTTTAATTATTTTTTATTTATATATGAAATCTAATTTTTAAATAAAAATTACTTTTCAAAGGTGTGCATGAGTGGTGTTGGATTGAGCCTATTGAGACAGGAAAAAAAGAGTGTGTGTGAGTGAGGTTGAATTATTCCTATTGAAACTAAAAAATAATAATAAATGAGATGATGGGTGTATAAAATATTATTTAAAAAAATAATAAGGCGAGCTAACCTACTTCTGTTCTGATTAAGCGAGTAAGGCTAAATGGACTTTTAAAATTTGGTGGTCCCAATTTTCAAGCTCAGTTCACTAAATTCAATTTGACGATTTAAGTAGATTGGTCAGGCACGGATTAAACCCATTTTGACATCCCTAAAGATCATTCTAGATTGTGTTTTTTATGTGACTTTGATCTAGCTTATTTAGATAGTTCTTCACTATTGTTTTTGTCTCATATCATCATCTCATCCTCGAATATAAGTATCTTAACGAAAATATTAGAATGATGTTATTTATATATCTAAAAGTGGATATTTATAGACATAAACACATACCCTTGATGGAGAGAATAAGTTAGTGTATGTAAAGGTGAATTTCATAAAATTTAAGGTAGTAGCAACTTTTTGGTTGAAATGGATTATCATTGTTAACTTTGTACGTTGTTTCATTAGGAGTGGGATTGATCTCGAACACTTGATATATATAATTTGATTACTTATATTTAACTTATATGTTCAAAATTATATATTAAAAAGTGAACGTTAAAATATTGAAATAATTTTATACTGTCAGCCAATGAAAAAATGTCATGTGCTCTTTTTTATTATTAACTACTTTATGGATTCTAAAAAATCATCCACTATATCCTATGTGTCATATTATAATTTGCTGACAGTATAAAATATGTGTTTAGTGTCCGTGTATCATAATTAATGCCTTAAAATATATATAAAAAAGTTTGACAGAATTTTAACAATAATTTGAACCCTCCTTGATATTAATTAAGCTTGAATAATGTCTCAAAAAGCACTTGATAAGAGGATAACCCTAATTTTGGACAATCCTTCAAAAGAGAGAAAAGAAACATAGGACATGTGTTAACAATTTGTGGTGATTAACTGAATATGGCCAAGTTGAACAGTGTCATTGGATTCCACGTTGAATTGAACTTGCAAAATTAGGACAAGGACACTGTGTGGTCCATTTCATTCACAAACATTCTGAACAAGGCACATTTTTTTTTATGTGGCCATGTATCAATTCACCATCCATACTTGGCCTCATTATTATTAATCTTAGAAACCATATTGATATTTTCTTATAATTTTATGATTAAAAGAATTAATTTATCCAAAATTTTCAATTCCCAATTTCAAGTGGTTCCTAAAAGTGATTCTAATTGGCAATAATAGAATAATCGGATTCAGTGTTAAAAGTAGTGACTAATCTTCTTAAGACGCGAAGTTTATGCCTTTTATTTAGCCACACATAACCCTCTTCATACACAATCTTAAGGGTGTTACTAGATAGAAATCTGCTAGGTCTAGTGAATAAGCATAGGATTGAAACAGAAAACCATGAATTAATAACAAAATTTTACTATTGATTCCAGAAAACAAAGGAACATGTCAAGCAAACAATGAGATGAACAACAAAAGATACTAATTCAGAAGGGAAAACTAATAAATTGTTAATAGAGTTGAACACAAGTATCTTATTCAGACTCAGAAGTTGAATTGTCAGAAATCAGAATTGCAGATATATATATATATATATATATATATATATATATATATATATATATATATATATATAAATGAACATGCTATATTATATATATATATGCAGAAAGAGAACTGAACTATATTGATTCCACAGATGATTTGGATTCTTCATCTTTCACTCACCCTATGGCTTTGGCTTCTTTTCTCTCTGAAATCTGATTCACAAAAGTTCCTTGTTTGGATTTGGAACAAGGTGGATTTTCCTCAATGAACTTCTGCAACCCTTTCTCACCACCAGGGAACCCCCCAGTTAGCCCCATCATTTCTTTCTCAAAAGCATCTTCTGAAACTTCAACACCTGATGAATTTTCTTCTTCCTCTTTTTCACTATCTTCTTCTTCTTCTTCTTCTTCATGTGGTGGTTTTTGTTGAACTATTTTCCTTTCAAGCTCTAGTTGAATACCCTTTTCTCCATTGCATATTCCTCTGCCTCCCATGATCTCAACCAAGTTGAACTTGGCATGTGGTTGTAGCAGATCAAAACTTGGTTTGTTTTGAGGGTGCTTGAGAGGGAAATGATGATGATTGAGGTTGTGGTGATCTTGCCCTAGGAATTGAGATCTTAGAAGAGAACTATTCATTCCATGAAGGGTAGTAGTAGTAGTAGTAAAAGAAGCCATTTTTCAAATCAAACTGTGTTTTGGTCTAAAATAATATCTTGAACATGCTGATATAGGCTTATCTAATTATCTTCCTTGTGAAAAAGAAACTCTATGAAAAGATTCGCCATTTATTTCTAACCACAAATTCATGTTGTACATAGGACTAACTATAGTTGGTTGTGGTTGAATTTGGCTGTATATATAGTTCAAACTTCAAGGAGCAGGGGCTATCTTAAGTCATCACGTATCTTTGTTTAACCACAGTTCTCATTCATGTGGCTAATTTATTCTGCCACATCTAGAAATGTGGTAATGGTCAAGCACAATCACTCTTAGACAATAACTATAATTTTTATCTTTTCCAGTATTTATTGTATTATAGTATAAGTTTGAATATGATAAAATTAATTATATGTTTTCAACAAATGGATACATATCCATTGAAAAGGGCTTGAACCTTTTATCACATCAAATACTATATTCAGTTTTATATAATAATAATAATAATTATGTTGGTTGGAAGATGCATAATAAAAAGAGATGAAGAAAAATTGAGATTAACTAAGTGTGGTTACTTATCTCAGTAGTTTTTCTATCTAATTCACTCAATTTCAATTCACAATTCAGTTCAGTTATCTTTCCATCTTCTCTTCTTTCTCACCTTGGTACAATCATATATAATTAGTTAATTACAAAAGTGAGATTCTAAGCACCTACAAGAACTCATCCAGGATTCTATACATCAAATCAAAATGGTGACTTATAGTGGCACTAAGATAATTACAGCATCATTCTTGCAGCACTGAGCTATGGTACCTTACTTCAACTGCTGGTGGAAGGAGCATGTGATTTCTCAATAAGCAGCTCAAGTCTCTGGTGGTCAAAAATGTAGAAAAGCAATTAAAAGTATGAATGCAAATAAATAATCAAAAACAAAATAAACCAACATAGTTCTTATCTTAGGCCTGTTCTATGTTGGAAAACTAATAGATTGAACTATAATCCAGATTGGAGCCAGTAAGAATACAGAACTTCCAAAGAAATGCATGCGGCGTTTGGTGCCATAGAACAAGACCAAGAAATTGTGCTTCCATCAAGTTGGAAAAGTTTTAAAAAATGAATAAATATAAGTTCTTCATTCTTCAATAGAATCCAAGTTCTGTTAAGAGAAGATACTAACCTTTACTGATTTATTGACTTCTTCAAGTTTATGAAGAAGCAATCCTCCAGGTACTCTACGCTCTAGCGAAGAAGGATACGGTGAACCTGGCATCTGCAGATGAAAGTAAAATGGGGGTTTATAAGAGTAAAAAAACATGCGACGTAGAGTAATGTTATTTTAACGCCCAAAAGTGAGTGTATATCGCAAGTTGTACACATGGCAAAAGGTTTGGCATTACCTTCCAATTTTTTGATGCTGATCTCGAAACAACTGATCCCTCAGTTGTTGCTGGCTTACGACCTATGTTTTCTACATCGGTGTTTGGAGCAGTCAGCTTCCCGCTCTTACTTATATCTCGTGATATCTTCAAAGCTTCTCTTACAATCACCTGCAAATCAATTGCAGTATTTAAAGATCACAAAATCCTCTTTGTTAGTATTATAATGCAAAAAAAAAAAAAAGAGAGAACAATTAAAATGTGAATGTTAAAAATGATATTGAATATTAAGGTGTCAATCACCAAAAATGTAGAGAACCGTATTAAGAAACATATTTTAGTTCACCTTTCTCAGAATATCAGGATCGAAAATTCCTTGAACTTGCAGTTCATCCACAGGTGCAGCTTTCCCATATGCGATACTTTCAACTCGAAACGTATGGATTCCATATCTTGACTGCAGGCAACCTGGTAAAACAAATGAGGCAATCTGATCATATGAAAAAAAAAGGCATATTGAACATCATACATGTCAGGTTTCAAGCACAAGATAAAATCTACTCTACTATGTCTATTTAGTCAAAGCTAGGAATTTTCGGCCATCCAAAGCACATTTGGCCCTTTCCTTGATTTTGAATGATATAAAACATCCAAAGTCACAACTTATAAGGGAGAACTCATGTGTCAGGCAGTCAACAGCAACTAGATAATCTAATCTGAATGTTTCTTTAAGCTTTCAAATTTTATACAGAATCTATAAAAGCATTAATATCATCCCTTGTAATTCAGTCTGAGTATCAGACTACAAACCACACATTTAAAAAACAATTTTGTAATTGTAACTCTTTGCAGCAATGGAGGTTATGATTCAAGCAAAGCATACTGAAATAGGGTGCAAGTACCTTGTTCAATAATAATATCAATCACCAGAGGAAGAGGTAGACGCCTCTCAATAGTTACGGTCCCCCAAAAGGGTATAAATGAAGGCCTTGACACCTTGACCAAGGGAGAAAAGGAAGGAAAAGAAATTATTTCTCATTTCATTATTCATAATAGAACCTCATGATGAGCATGCCGGATCATTCATATATTACCTTGTAAACTATTTCAGAAGGTGTAACGTATAATCTCCGAGATGATAAATCCTTCTGCAGCACGTATCTCCTAATGGGCAGGTAAAGCAACATGACAAGGCCAACTCCCCAAGCCAAAACCAGAAGTAATGATATTGATAGCCATATGACTGTATCATATTTAACGCTATTGCTTGCAAGCTCGTCAAAGGATGCTGAATAAAGTATTTGTTCTGAATAATCTTCGCCTTCGTCATCGCCAAGGTCAGATATAGGTTCTGAAAGTATCTGATCCTTTGATGACCTCGTTTCTGATAGGCCATCTACATGACCCGTCAACATCTCTTCCAATCCAACACAAACTAGTAAAGAGCCATACAAAGTAAAAAATAACAAAATATTAGCTCCAAAAGAGCTAGAAAATCCCTTATCCTAGTGCATCTATTGCTGACATGCCCAAATCCATTACTCTTTCAATTGCTTCACATGAGAGGTAGGCAGACAGAGCAACTGGCCCTCAGAAGATATGCAAGACATCAAATTAGTCCTCCAAATATTTTTTACATCAATTTGGCCCATCATAGTGCGAAATAACTATCAACTTTAGGACCAAGTTGATATATAAATATATATTGGAGAACTAAATTGATGTCCATTTTAAATAGTGAGCAGTAAGCTTGGTGTTTTAGAGAGCTAATTTGATGTTGCAAAAATCTTTGGAGGAAAAATTTGAATGTTTACTTAATGATTTTGCTATGATGAAATGTGAAAACTTGGTAAGGTTAGAAAATACAGATCTTAAATATGATTTTGTGCATACTATGCTCATTCGGACTGATACACAATTTACAATTCAGAAAATTACAACCTCTAAACCACTCTGCAGTATTTTTCAAATGCATCCATAACTATATATAAAAATAATTATTCACATGTTCATATTATCCAAATAAAAGGAGACTAAATGAACAACAGAATCAAACGATCATCTCTTTGGGAACCCATAAAACAAGAAGAGAGGAGAAAAAAATATCACCAACTTCATAAACCATTTATAACATTCTTTAAAGCATAAATTCAACTAATAAGTATCAAGTTTTCTACTTTACCAAACATCAATATAGGTATTAAAAATAAAAAAAAAACTGGGTAACCATTTTCCTTGAGACCCTTTTGAGAACTTGACATAAAAATTGAAGGTAACAGAACACACTTGCAAAATCTATGACAAAAGGTGAAACCTTTACCTGAACTTCCGAAAATTTGAGCTGAAATGGTTAAAAGGGTATGCGAAAGGAACCTTCAAATTTGTGGTTTTAGTGATGAAAAGCAGTGTGCTATGGAAATGAAGTAGCAAAGACAAAGAAAAAAGGTACCAAACATTCAATTCAAAGGGTGGTAGCTGGTTTCAAGAGACAAGATGAGAGTAGAGACAATTCTTATATAATCTAGGTGAAACAAAAATTCTTACTCCACATGTATTTTGTACAATTAAAATTATTATTTTCGGAAATATAAGAAAGGTGGTGCTTGATTTTCGATTTCCTTTTCTGTTTTTTATCTGTTTTTAAAATTTGTGAAAAAAATACTAAAAATAAAGAAAATAAAAAAGTTATTAAAATGAAAGTATTGATTTACTCAAAATTTACGCATGTGTAAAGCCTATATTTTATGAAAATTTATAATACATTATGTCAATGTCTTTTATTTGTAAGAATTTAAAACAATTCTTAAAATAATAATACATGAGTGAACGTGCTTATAATATTTTTAACACTATACAATATATAAAAATTAAACTCAACCAATAATAAAAATAATTCAAAAAATCACAAAATTCATTTAGATTTGAGTTCAATTTTTAAGTTTTCAATAATGTACAAATTTTTATACAAGTATGCATTTATATATCAATCAAATAAATTTAATTTGATTTAACTAACACAAAGGTCATGCATATAATTATTTAAATGAATAATAATGTAAAAAGAAATGTAAATGTCTTGTTTAATTAAAGAGTTTAATTCCAATCAAAACGCTACGTTTGTATGACTTTTCAGGTAGTGGAAAAGAGAAAACACAATCATATCTGACGTGACAGTACATGATTGGATGAATGTCTAAAAAAATGGTACATATGAATGAAAATTAAACCATTAATTAAATGGGTGAAAAATCCTATATTTTTACCTTCAAAATTAACTATTTTTATTATTTTTTCAATAACTTTTTTCAAAGGAAAGAAAAAAAAAACAAAAATTACACATAAATCTTAAAACATTGCTATTGGCTACCATAACGTTTGCGGATTGGTTGAAAAGCGTAACTGTCGTAAGCTGACTGAGTTTTCACAAAACGACACCGTTTCGTTCGCAATATAAGAGGCATATCCTTTGCGTTTTTCAACTTTTCTCGATTTCATTCTCCACAAACTTCTCCCATTGGAATTTGGAAATCTCTTCCTTCACAACAACACTTTCATTCCTTCATCAAGGTACATTTTCTCCTCAACAATCTCCTTCAATACACGTTTTTTTATGATTTTTTTGCTGGTTTTTTCAATCTATATGTAAAGTTTGAATCTTTCCGTGTTAAAGGTTAGAAAAAGAGCAAGGAGCTAAAAGGGTATGCGAGGGTGCCAATTTTTGGGTCTGTTTTGGTTTTTGAAATTAGGTGCTGAAATTTTGATTTTTTTTATATGCTTGTGTTGTGGCTTTCTAATAGTGATCACTGATATCAGCTTCTTTTTTTTTGTGTGCAAAACATAAGTTTTGTGAAGATTTTTTTGATGGATTGAATTGGTTGTTTTTATTGTCATTTGCTTTATTGCTTATCGAACGCGATGTTATAGAGAGATTATGCATGTCTTTGAATGGAATGATTGGAATTAGGACATGGTACTTTGCGTTTTTGTTAAAAGAACCATTGCTTGAATGATGGATGGTCAATGATGATTATGGAATTTTATGTTGATGTTGACAATTTCTTTTTTTTTAAAATAAAAAAAGAAAACAAAAATTCTCTTCTCTGTTCTTAATAGTGTTTGTAGATCACTGCTATATGTGAATGAAAGCAGTTTTATCTCAGATGGTGCTTTTTATATGCTTGACATCTACTCAGGAGGCTTCTAGTTCTAGTTGTGTTTCATTTGAAACTTAAAATATGTGATATTGTTTATTCTATGGTAAACTTGGTGAGTATTTGATGACTTTTCGTGCTAACTTGTATTTTAATTCATGAATGTAGCTAATATTTATTCTTTATTGCAGCTAAAGTAATAATTTGGTTAAACACTGAAGCTGAATTTCAATTGGTGTGATTTTCCTTTGCAAGGGAGTTCTGAAGTAGGATGAGATTTCACCTATAAATCTTACAATCAGATGGAAAAGAAAGTGCACATTGCAATTTTCACTACTGCTAGCCTTCCATGGTTGACAGGAACTGCTGTGAACCCTCTGTTTCGTGCTGCATATCTTTGGAAAGATGGGGAAAGAGATGTTACTTTGGTGATCCCTTGGTTATCATTGAAAGATCAAGGATTGGTATATCCCAACAAAATGACATTTGCTTCACCCTCAGAGCAGGAGAAATATATTCGCAAATGGCTCGAGGAGAGAATTGGATTTGCATCTAATTTCAACATACAGTTTTATCCAGGAAAGGTGATAGTTTATCTTTCTGTTTTTACTTTTCCTTTAACTGGAATAATTGCGAGCAGACACAGAATAACATTGACATAACGACATAATGACATATACACATGCAAAATGAAGATTGGTCTTGGATATGCTATCTTTGATCCGTAATGTTTCCTTAGGAGTATGTTTTTCTGTCAACATATCCAGTGTATAGATTGCAACATCTATTAGTGATTAGAATTCTTCCGTTTCTGTTTTATTTTAATTATGTTATTTAATTATAATCTAGTTGCTTTATGATATACTTATTATAATGTAGTTTTCTAGAGATAAGAGAAGCATTCTTGCTGTTGGGGATATTTCAGAAATCATCCCTGATGAAAAGGCAGATGTTGCTGTTCTTGAGGAGCCCGAGCACCTGACATGGTATCACCATGGGAAAAGATGGAAGACTAAATTCAGGCTAGTTGTGGGAATTATTCACACAAATTATTTGGAATACGTGAAGAGAGAGAAGAATGGCATGGTGCAAGCATTTCTGCTGAAATATCTAAACAACTGGGTTGTTGGTATATATTGTCACAAGGTAATGTTTTGTCAGTTCGTTACTGATTTGCATTAGATTCACGCTAGAGCGCAATGGATTCGTTTGATTTATGTAGCCGACCCCACATAGTGGGATAAGGCTTGTTGTTGTTATTGTTACTGATTTGCATTAATTAGTGATTGCTTTGATTTCAGGTTATAGTTCTTTTTATTTGGCCTATATATGTGTACCTGTGTGGGCTCGTTAGGCAAAGATTATGCTACGATGATGTTTTTGAGTGTATTATTCATTTGTGGGGGTGAAACCAATGCTTTATCGAAGATTAGATTTGATGACGCTGTGCATATCATACTAGCTAGAAATGTGACTTCATTCTTATTATTTATTAGGAAAATAAAGCATTGCATGCTTGTGTGCTTGGATTTGATTATTATTATCTACATAATTGCAGGTAATTAGACTATCTGCTGCAACCCAGGATTACCCCGGGTCGATCGTCTGTAACGTTCATGGAGTTAATCCAAAATTCCTTGACATTGGCCAGAAAAAGAGGGAACAGCAACAGAAAGGAGAGAAGGCATTTACCAAAGGCGCTTACTTTATCGGGAAGATGATATGGAGCAAAGGATACAAGGAGCTGTTAAAACTTCTCAGTAATCATCAAAAGGAATTAGCTGGGCTTGAGGTTGATTTAGTTGGTAGTGGAGAGGACTCGGATGAAGTTAAGAAAGCTGCCGACAAGTTGGAACTACCCGTTAGAGTTCACCCGGCTTGTGATCATGCCGACCCTAAATTTCATGAGTAAGTATAATAATATTGATTTGCTCACTTTATGTTTGGACTTCATTTCACTTTGATGTTACCATTCCGTACCAAAGCTTTATCCCACTAAGTGGGGTTGGCTACATGGATCAAACAACATCATTGTGCCATGTTTTTGCTTTGATCCATGCCAAAAGATTCAACAAAGTTTTACGTTGGCTATCGAAGGACTAACATAACCCTCCTCTTTTATCCAGGTTTAGGACTGACTATTTAGAAACAAAGGATTCATTTCAGTTTGATGATAAACAAAAAAAGAAAAAGTTTGTGCTTATTGGTTAGAAGATGTGCCTGTTGTGTAGTATTCAATTGGAACTTAATGAATCAAATATTTTTGTCATCATGAGATTTCTCCAAACCCTTTGGTCTTTTTTATGGTATTTGATGATAATAGCATAGCAAATAAACTCTTCCTCTAATCTTCTCCAATAAATATCTTTTCTTTTCTTTTTACTGCTCTGATGATAATGTGAGATGAAAAACCTATTTGACACTTTTTCCCCCTATTTTCCAGTTACAAACTGTTTCTTAATCCGAGTACAACAGATGTAGTTTGCACAACCACAGCAGAAGCTTTAGCAATGGGAAAAATTGTCGTGTGCGCCAACCATTCCTCAAATGAATTTTTCAAGCAGTTCCCGAACTGTTGGATGTTCAATGATGATAAGGAATTCGTCAGACTCACACTTAAGGCAATGGCAGAAGAGCCTGTCCCTCTTACTGATGCTCATAAACACAACCTTTCATGGGTCGCTGCCACTGAACGGTTTCTTAAGGCCACTGAACTGGACACACCATATGAGAGAAAATTGACTAGAACTACTTCAAACTTTTTGTCTGCCTCATTAAGTTTGCAGCAGAGGGTAGAGGATGCATCAGCATTTGTTCATCATGTAGCTTCTGGGATTGAAATATCGCGACGAATATTTGGCGCTATTCCAGATAGTTTGCAACCGGATGAAGAGCTACGCAAGGAGCTTGGGTTGAATAATACTCCAAAGAAGCAAGGCCAAGAAAATTGATATTGGGAAGCTGTTAATATTTTTAGAAACTCTTGTTTCTCTTTTACAGTTAGGAAAAAGTTTGTTGCTTTGAATAGATATGTGAAGGTGGCATCCATGCATAGCATGAAGCTTGCTTATTATTTAGTTCCATTGATGCAAAGCTTCTATGCCTATAAATGCTGGAAAAGTATTAATTTGTTATGACTAGTTTCATCCATGGGATGCTACTGAATTCTTATTGATTGTTCTGACTTCCACCCCATTTTCATAAAAAAGGAAGTGAAAAGCTGTTCTTGCCAGATGCTTGGGATCACTTTGAGAATTAAGCTTCTTGAGCTTTTAATATTTATTAATTCTTAGGGCCAGTTTGGATAAACTGCCTAATTAAGTTCTTCTAGAGAAGGAGCTTATAACACAAGTGCTTATAGTAAAAGTAGCTTATAAATAAGTTATTTCGTGTTTGGATTTTTAGTTACATAAGTGCTTATTTTAAAGTTGTAGTGTTTGGATAAATAACTTCAAAAGGTATAATTTTTTTATAGAAGAGAAATTTTAAATATTAATAAAAAAACATATATATTTTTGTGAGAGTGAATCAATAATGATAAAATTATTTTTATTTTTAGTTTTAATAAAGAAGGAATGATGAAGAAGAGCTTTTATAGGAGAAGTCATTCTTTTTAACTTCTCTATAAGCATCTAAAACAACTTTTTGGAAAGTCACAAGTTAATTGTGAAAGTTGTACCAAACACTAATGAAGTAACTTTTCATAATTCAAAAGTTAAAAAAAGTTACTTCTACCTTTATCCAAACTGGCTCTTATTCTTGTTCAAGTTTTGGGTTTGTGACAAAAGTGATGAGTTATTTTTGGTTTTATTAGACATAGTTTAGACAAATAGACAGAGTTGGACTGAACACTGAGATAATAGACACTGATGGACATGAACATAATGTCTCTGTGTCTATATATTATGTTTGAATTTATGAGATATTACACTAATGTAGTGTGTTATTTTATATTTAGATCAATGAGACACGTATTAACACTCATTATTAATTGACTATTTGCCTCTGATTTTTTTTTTTAAACCCTTAGATTAGTCTTCTCCCTTCTTCCACCCTCTTCTTCAATCAACATCAAAGCAAAGCAATGGAGACCCATACTTGGAGTATGCTCTCGAAGCTTGGACGGTGGTTTTGTGATGGAGCGGCGGCAATGGCGAAGAAGATGGGTGAGGGTGAGGGGTGAGCATGGGCAAGATGAGGGCAATGTGTGAAATAAGAGCAATGAAGCACCTTTATCGGAAGTTAACATGGATTGAATGAGAATGAAGCATTTTGGCTAATAAGGTACAAGGTACCCTCATTCTTATTAAAAGGGAAGCCGTAACTTCCGACCACAAGACAATCACATTACCGTTACATCCAGACTCACCCTCCTGCCGCTGACGATACACCACTCCCCATCATTTTGAAAGATACAACATTTTACAGTAAAAAAAGGAAAATAGAGAATCAAGTTAATATGGCAACTTAATGAAGAACATGGTGCTTTATCTCTATGTCAACTGAAAAGAATGTCAAGAAAAAAAAATGCCTAGAATGGCATTATTGATGGAAGTAGATCATCAAACCTTTTGCTTCCCCTTTTTGAGTGTATTCAATTCTTCTTCAGCCTCTTTTAACTGAAGCTTTAGTGTTGATACTCTTCTCTCTAACCATTCTACTTTGTCTCTACTAGATAAGGGTTGGTAAGGTGACAAAAAATGTCTTGAAAATCCTTTCAGAGCTTCAACTCCAGTAACCTAAAAAAATTGCCATGGCTAATCATATCAAATACTTTTACAAACATCAGGGACAAGAAACTGAATTCAAGGCAAGTTTTCAAATATGTTTCTTCTCTATTTTCATTTTTCCCTTTTTTTCCTACTATGGGGGTGTTTGAAAAATGTTATTTGTACCACTTTTAGAGACACCTTTTATGGACACTCTCAGGTGTCCCCTAATCATTGGTTGAGAGTTGGTCCCAATTTTCATCTCAACCAATTTTTAAGGGGCAACTCAGAATGTTTTATGAAAGGTGTCCTGAAAAAGGTACAAATAGCACAACTTGACGGTGTCATCCGAGATGACAAGAACTTACCTCTTCTGGCAGCAATGGTAGCTTGGTAATGTGAAAGTCATCATACAACATGTAAAACTGGTCAATATACTTCTTTTGCATTTTCATTCTTGCTTTAAGCAACTTGGATTCAACCTCTGCCAAAGATATAAAAAAATTAGCAAATAATATTCATAACATAAGACACAGAGAAAAAGAAAATGTGATATCATGAACATGGCAAGCACACTACCTTCGTCGTCGAAGAGTACTTGATTAATGATGATATTGTGTGTGTCAATCTCAAACTTGGTTAGTTCCTGAACCAATCTCTCTGTCTCATATAGTGAAAGGAATTCCGGAATGCAAACACAGACAAAAGTTGTCATGTCCTATGAATACAGAAAACAAACAGATATGATGATTAGAAATCACTTGAGCCGACATTTAATTCAAAACGCAAATCTTGAACAGTTAGATTTAAGCATTTAATTTTCTTCAATCCATATAATTGTTAATAATGAAATTTTGGCTCCTCACATACTCTAAATAATCTTGGAGTTCCTATAATACATGCAAGAATATGAAAACAAATTTGGTGTATAAAATACTATTTCCATAACAAAATAAAACATCTTACCGGATCTTTGAATTGCTTATTAACTTGTTCGATCACATCCTTCATGCCTTCAAGCCTCCCAAGAACTGCGTCGTCATTATATTCATCACCCATGCCAAACATGCTAGTCATCTGTGAAAAACAAAATTCCAACTATTTCATGAATGACCAAGGCAAGAAGCATACACAAACCACGAAATTAAGTTAGGTATAAAATAACTAGAAATAGAATAATCGCAGTTCAATAATCTGCAAGAAAAATACATATTCTAATGTATAGGCGTATATCCAGGGAATCTAGAACTATTGATATTTCACAGGGAAGTGTTTACAAGGCCTCAGTAATTACAACATCCAGAGACAAAAAATAATGGTTTCAAAATGTTCATTGCAATTATGATAGCAAGTAACACAGAAAGTAACTATAAAGACATTATATGGATGTTGATTCAGTGCAACAAGGAGAATGCTATTATGGCTCGGAGACTGAATAGTAGTTTCTGAAAAAGACTGCAACCGTCTACTTTGGTTAGAATCAAAATTGATGTGCATCATATTTGTACATGCATACATTCCATCATGAAAAGCAGTGCATAGAACAGACAATATATTTAGAGAAGATTCAGTATACTTTAAGGAATCAAAATACATCCTTCTTTTGCATTAAATGCAACACCATGAAATAAAAGAAGTACACCAAGAATGGAACGCTATGATGAGATTTCGAAACAGGAACAGCAGGATCTCCAAATGAAACAGTGAAGCATATTGATACTCGGATACTCAGATTTTCAGACACTGAAGTCTTATGGGGTAATATTAGGCGTTGGGCATCTGTTTGGAGTAAAGCTCATAACATGTTTAGGGGTATTTCTATATCGGATATGTTAAGAGATTGGAGAACTTTGTTTCATACATAGTGTTCTTAGTGTTTTTCTCTCCGTTGTAATATAGAGGATTACTTATCCTCCACCTATGTACTTCTATTCTTCCTTCTAATGAAGTTCTTCTTTTAACAAAAAAAAAAAAACTCGGGTCTAATGAAAGATCAAAATCTAGCAATGAAACAAGTTTTCCACTCAGGTAATATATCAATAATAGATTCTCTATTGCATTGATGATGGATCCTCTATAAGGTTAGATAATACGTTAAGTATTAAAAATAAATTTGAAAACTACATGCTAAACATAAGAAAAATTGAACATAGTACACTTCGAATTAACTAAGAAAATGTTATGTAAGGCAATAAAAGGCATATATAAAACTTCACCATACCTGATTAAACAAACCACCAAATTTACTTTTCAAAGACATCATTTTTGCAAGACCCTTTTCTAATATTGATGGGAACTGCAAAAGTCTGAGTGTATGGCCAGTGGGAGCAGTATCAAATACTATAACAGAATAATCCATTGTCTGCACCAATCTGTATTTATTACGATAGATCAAACATAGGAAAGAATAAATAAAAGGTTGAGTTAATAAGTGGTATTTATGCCCTAGAAATCTAATCCTCCAAATTTATCTTCTTCCCTTATGAATTTGAAGGATTCCTATCTTCATATACCTTTAAAACTAACTAATTCTATACTTTCATAAACATTACATGCATTAAATATTTTAAATATTAGGTGAAGGATATTCAACATGATACCAAGACATAATGTCATTGTTGAATAAAAGAGACAATATATTACTCTTACTTCAACATCTCTGCAAAGCTCATTGCCTCATCAATCCCAGGTATCGCACCTGCTAGCTCTGAGACCAAACTATCCATCCCCTCAGAAGAACCGCCCATGTCCTCGTGCTCAACGGTAGGATCCACCTCCTACAATGATAAAAAATTAAGGTAAAGCTGAAACCAAAAGGGACCATTTTGCCAAACAAATATGACCAAAGCAAATAATAATTCAAATGTGAGACACTTACTATAAAGCTCTGAGAGAATGCATGCAAATTAAACTAGGAAACCTAAAATTGGTATTCCTTTAGATAAATATAGGTACGTAGATGACACCAGAATCAGAATAGACTGAATAGTCATACTTATACCATTATACGAAACACTTTACTTTTATACACTCATATAAGCAAAAACTAACACCTCATTATGTAGTCACACAAAAGATCATACACAAAACTACTGCCAAATTCTTCTGTTTAGAAATTAGAACAATAAAGCTTGAAAATTGAGGATGACCATGTGCAGATTCACGAACAGGCATGACTATGAATGCAAAAAACAACCACCACTTACAAAATGGAAAATCACAATAACAAACCACTAAGCATGAAAATTGAGAACAAGGGCAAGCTCAGACACACTAAAAAGGCACAACTATGAATCCACAAAAACCACCACTACTTCCAAAATGGAAAATGATAGTAACAAATCACTACACATGAAAATTGAGAAAACGAGCATGCTGAGGTACACCAAAAAGGCATATGTACTGCTAATTCTCAAAAACAATTATCACTTCCAAAATGGGAAATCACTGCAACAACCCATTAAGCATGAAAATTGAAAACATGGGCAAGCTCAGATAGACCAAAAGGCACAACTATAAATTCAACAAAGAAAATAAAAAGAAACACTTCCAAAATGGAAAATCACGATAAGAAACCATAAAGCATGAAAATTGAGAACATGGGCAAGCTCAGGTACACCAAAAAAAGGCACACTATGAAATCCAAAAATAACCACCGCTCCCAAAATGGAAAATCACAACAACAAACCATAAAGCATGAAAATTAACAGCATGGGCAAAAGCTCAGATAGACCCAAAAAGTATACCTATGAACCAACCACCAAACCCAAAATTGAAAACACACATCTACAAGCATAGACACACTAAAACGAACTACAATACAAAAAAGAGCACAAATTGGGGGAACTGAAAAGTCTACCATAGCATAGAGATTGGTGAATCCATTAACCAAAGTTGGGGTCTTTGTGAATCGTTGCTGGAAAGCATCACTGAGATTGTGAGCTGGGTCGGTGGAAATTATCAGCACAGAGGATCGAACAGTGGCTAGAAGGATTGAGAGTATGGATGAACATGTGGTCTTTCCAACACCACCTTTGCCACCAACGAAGACCCATTTGAGGGTATCTTGTTCTAGAATGTTCTGCAACGTTCCCTCTGGAAGCAAATCTTGCTGATTCGCCATGGCCACCCAAAAACAAAGCACTCTCTTTCACTCTGTGTGTGTGTAGGCTCTTTCTGTTTCCTCTGTTTTGATGGGAAAATTTCTGAAGCACAGAGGAACAGAGAGAGAAAAGAAGGAGAAGAAAGAAGACCCTTTTTTTTTTGGTTTTTTGTCTTTCGATTTCAATCAAGAAACAAAAAATTATAACATTAATATTCCCGTAAAAAGAAATAATACTAACAGAGTAGGGTTTTTTGGGTAAAAAACAGAGTAGTATTAAAAAAATTACACAGTTGTTTGATAATTATGTGTTTAGGAGTTAAATTCTTGGCGGCCTATATGATAATGTCTCGTGGCTGAAAGATAGTCGTTATGAGAGAGTTCTCTTCTCGAAAAGATTAATCACTGTAATGAATATATTGAACAATAAATGAGTATTAGTTATAAACTTATAATAATAATCTTTTACTCATCACTTAAAACCTCAAATAAATAAAATATTTTGAGTAAATGAAATAAAATTGTTTTTATGGTTATTGCATTAAAATTAAATGCCTTTTTCAATTTTTGGTCTAAACAATTAATTTACAATTCAATAATTTGCAAGCTTGTAGGAATTTGTCAAGTGTTGATACTCTTATATAGTTGTGTGATTGTAATTTAACTTTGTTTTATCTTTTGTAATCTGTTTCAATCAAACCTATATATTGTACCTAAAAAAAATCAATTAAATTCCTACTTAGTGAAAAGTTATAGGGACTTGATTATAAAACTTCTATATGGTATGAAAATTTGGGGGAAGATATAAGGATTTAATAGTAGTTCAAACTGTTAAACAAATTGAGGGAAGATATACCAAGTTTCAGAGTAGTTAAATATTTATTTTATTTAAGATTTGCTGCTACATTATACATAGAAAACAAAGAGTGGATGTTAGAATATTATGCCTCATTATTATGCTGTCAACATGAAACCTTGATTCAGGTATCAGATGACAACATTGTCTTATACAACATTATTCTCAACTACTTTGTTTATTGATAAGTGAAAAAAGTTTGCACTATCACTATATATATATATATATATATTTGTATGTATATATGTATATACAAGATCAGATTTTGAGAAGGGTAGGGTTGTAACTACAACAAAACTAGTATAGAGAGTTGTAAGTGTAGCATGTTGCAATAATGGATGAGATGCAGATGAAGAGTGCAGGGAACAAGGTTGTATTCAAGAGTTTGCTTTCACTACTGAAATAACCAGATATTGTTATTGTTCCATCTGCAATTACTCTGGCCAACGTTCCGGCTTCGGTTGACAACAATCCGCCGTTGAAGGTTCCGCGCGAAAGCCTCGATGACATCACTCTTGAGAGTAGCGAAAGGTTTACTCCTGAATTGATCAAGCAAACAAAAAATAAATAAAATGAGAAGTCGTGTTTCATTGGCATAAGATGCGGCGAAATGGTTTTAAATTGCTATCAGCATCGCTGCAATCACAATTGTGGTCACAATATTTTGATTTTGATAGTGTCTGAAATCGCATTGCAACTTTAGTTGTGGTAACACCGATAATACTTTTTCACGAAATAATCGCAGTGCAACCACATTCACAACAACAATTGTACTTTAAAACCAAAAGTGATAGACTTTGTCAATTTGTAGCAAGGATCCAAAAGAATTTCATGAGAAGAAAGGAAAAAAAAAGTGAACATGGTCATGTTTTATCAACTACTTTATTTAAATTTTTAGCCTTATTAGAATGGTAAGAAATCTGAAATTAATTACCTTCAAGAACCTCAGCAGAGACAAATGTGATAAGGGCTGATCCAACATATTGTGTCACAGAATAAGGGATCAATGTATTGAAGCTTAAGATTAGTCCAATACAAACCATGATTTCAGATGCAAGTAGTACTTGCCTGCAAGCAGAATAATCCAACCAGAAAATTGAGATCAAATAAATATGTGAGAAAATTAAAGACATAATGAAATATGGTTCATTCTTAATACACTAACACAAGATATAGTGATATATACAATTCAATTTTTACCTTTCCTCAAAAATGTTGCTGATGTAGTTTCCAACAACAATGTTTACAGGAAGAACAGTAAGACCAAGGCATGCAAGAAAAATGGCTACATTGCTAGTTGACCAAATGAAATAGTATTCTGTGATAAGGCTTGATTCAGCAAGCACAATTTCCATTGCATACTTGAGCATAAAGTATACATATAATTGAACCTGAAACAACATTTTCATAGTTAGTGCAAAATGTTGAAAGCAGAGTTCATACTGATATAGCTGAGAAGAGTACTAAAATACGAACAATCGGTTAAGGTGCGTTTAGTTTGTGAAAACAATTTTCATTTCAAGTTTTTTTGACAGGATTTTGCGAAGGAAATACTGAAAAGGAAAACTGGAAACTGAATTTTGTACTTTTCACAATTTTCAGTATTTCATTCGTACAATGCATAAAATTGAAAAATTGTTTTCTCAACACAAACACATCCTTAGATTTTCTAAATCTTTTTCATAACTTCTTTCAATGTTGTGATAACAATACACAAGTAGATAATCAGAAGCAAACAACAAAGTCATAGTAGGGTTCTTGCCTTTACTGATGGTGTAAGTAACTTGTATGCAGCCACAATAGAAGTCACAGGCTTCTGAGCTTCTTTCGAACCTTCTTCGGCATCATCGTTCTCTTCTTCTCCATCTTCATCTTCATCCTTTGATTCAATATTTGTTAGTAATGGTTGTGTATGTCCATTCCCTACTGCAACATGTATTGCTGGTCCTATATATGCATTTAGACACAATGCAAAAAATAACTAATTACAAGTGAATCCTAACATAATTCAATGAATAAAGTTGCTAGCAAAGTAGTAAGGTAATGTTTGGTTTGGAATAAGTTGGGACAAAAATATAAATATAGAGACATACATAAATACAATTTAGATAGATACACAAATATAGAGGCATAAAGATGATAGAGATAGAGATACAAATGTAGTGTCCGAAATAATATTGAAAGAAATTTTTATTTTAGTATTTAGTCTTTACTGTTTCTTTTTCAGAAGCACAGAAAATATAAAAAAAATTTATTTTTAGATAAAAAAATTTATCTATCTTAAAAACAAAACAATATTAGTCTATGTCCCAGTACCAATTATAGTAAAATTTAATTGTGATCTGAGAAAAGTATCAATAGTTGACCTAATATAGTTGTACTTTCGACCAGATATAACTTTCCATTATACATATTTGTAACAGAATTTGACAATAGAATAAAAGCAATAATGATTGTCGTACAACGGAAATACGTCTAACTAGTATCCAACGTGTGTTATACATGATATGGAATGTGTGCTATGTAGCACACATTCCATATCATGTATAACACACGTTGGATACTAGTTTGACGTATTTATGTTGTATTACCAGCATTATTGGAAATGACTTCCATAAGACACAAAGAACAATACAAGCAATATTAATAATGTGAACATATATACCATAAGCATTTGGTTGATAAGGAACAAGATTTGCTTGAGTCTTGTTGTTGATAGGTTCCTTGAAACAAATGCATAAGCATAAGAGATAGAAAAGCCAAGCAAGAGACATAAGCCAGCCAGGAAGAGTGTCTTGGTTCATGGTGAACTTGTAAACCCTAAAATCCCTCTGTAAGAAACAGGCAAGAGCAGGACCACAAGCCATACCAAGAGCACTTGCACTAACAAAACCTGCTGATGCTTGCATCCTAAGCTTCAATGGTTAATAACGCCTATTCACTGCTCTTGCTGACCCTAACCTGAAATTTGTTTTCAATGTTTAGATCAAATCAATTAAATTCATGTTCATAAAGGGAAATTCCTTTTCAGAACAACAATACCACATAGTATTCCAGTCTCGAGAAGAGTTTTATGACATATTGCATATGTGTCAGGGAAGTGAGATCAATATTGGATACTATAGAATCCCACCATGAGATGCTCTTATATACCTATGTCTGAAATTAAATCTCGTCCCTCTCCACTATAATTTATTTGCTTGATTATGTGAAATATAATGAATAATGTAGAGTAAATAGATGTTTAAGTAAATATTTAATTTAGTATACAGATAGTATTGCTCATTGATAAAATAGTCATTTAGCATATGAAAATGATAA
The DNA here is from genome assembly GCA_013621005.1 of Aeschynomene evenia. Classification (NCBI taxonomy): domain Eukaryota; kingdom Viridiplantae; phylum Streptophyta; class Magnoliopsida; order Fabales; family Fabaceae; genus Aeschynomene; species Aeschynomene evenia. The sequence continues at coordinate 33,566,367 of CM024268.1, read as the reverse complement.
TGCGATCTTTTAAGATTCGATGTGATAGACAAAATAGTCTCTTAAGATATAAAAGTGATAATATGATCATTGAAGGTTAAAAATTTAGGATAGCATATCCCTCAACCTCAATTGGTATTAAATTTTCAATTTTGAAGGACAATATTATCTCAAAACTTCAAATTTAAATGTCCATGTTGTCATGATTTCTATCTAATTTATTCACCATGTCAAATTTTAAGGGATCATATTATCATTTTTGTATTTTAAGCAATTATTTTATCTTTCACATTAATCTTGAGTGGTCAAATAAGATATTTACTCTAATTTTTTTTTTGCTATCCAAATATGATATACAATAATGTTGTTGTACAACAGAAATATATCAAACTAATGTCCAAATATGTGTTATACATAAGGCGTAATTTGTGTTGTATGTATAGCATACCTACACATAGCACAAATTACGTCTTATGTATAGCACACGTTGAATACTAGATTACTAGTTGTACGTATTTATGTTATACTGCAATTATTGTAAGATATTTACTCTAGATATCTAAAAATTGTTATAATGTGAAAAAGATTGAGAAAGAGAGTGACCCGCAGAAAAGGCGACCCATGAGAAGAACCGATAAAGAGTTGAGATCATAAGCCAAAGCATACAAAGCATTCCCCACAAGAAGAACAACGCTACTGAACACGAGAGGCCTCATGTACGATCTATTCGACCAGGCGCTGAAATAAACCGACGAGAACACCTGCGCAACCGCCATGGACCCAATGACGGCGCCGCACACAGATGCTGCGGCTCCGAGGTTGAGAGAGTAGTTATCTGCCGTAGGTACGATGATGTAGGTGTTGACCATGTACAGAAATGTGTTGACCAAGTTCAGAACTAGTGATATCAAATGGTATCTACTCTCATAATCATCATCTACTTCTGATGGAAACTCATTGTTATTGTCTTGTATGATGAAAGCATGTCTTCCTAAGAATTGGAGGAAGTTTGTTGAGTTTGATAGTCTCTCCACTGCTTGTTTTATTGATTCAAGAACAGGGTCCTGCAAGGACATCATTAATTCTCATCAAAAGTGAGGGAAGAGTGCTTTAGATTCTATGAATTATAAATCGAGTTTAATTATCATGCAATAACCATAACCGATAGTGTAAAGGAATTTTACGTCGTTTTTCACTTACGTAGAATCATGTCAGCAAAATATGATTACTTTTCACATTCTATTAGAATATAAAATGGACCCAAACCTAATTGTTTAAGTTTTAAAGTGTAGATGAAATAGTTGCTTAACATGATATCAGAGTCTTCTGACCATTTTAAATCCTAATTCTGATTATCATAAGAATAGATGAATCGTGCATTATCCACGCTTCAAGTTCAAAAGAGGCATTCGCGTGAGGGGGTGTGTTGGAATATAAAATTATTAATGGATCTCAATATAAAATCTTAAGTTTTTAGGTGAGATGGTTTCTTAACACGTTTAATACTTGAAAAGTCATACAGAAAAATATATGTGATTGAATGAATGTGTATAATGTTTTAGACCGTTAAACTCTTATAAATATAAGAATTATAAATAGGGTAATGATACATATACATTAATCATTAAAAAACTGTCAATAAAATAATGTCTAAAATGTGTATGAATACACCCCTCTTAAAGTTATATCGAAAATTAAATTTACTTGAAATACTATCCTTAGGAATAAAATCTTATTTCGCAAACTAAACCTCGAGAATATGTTAGTACATCATAATGTTAAGGGGTTAGAGCTTAGAGGTATGAATTATAGAATGGATTGAGAATAAACCTGATGGGCATAAGAAGGTTGGTCATATATAGAGATGTAGTTTCCTTGACACTGTTGTAAATCGCGAAGGTCTGCAAAGCCATGAGATAAGACTCCAACAACTGCTCCAATTCCCTGCATAAAACCCATACTCTGTTACATTTTGTAACATTAGGATGTCTTCGGAGTTATATTTGGTGATGAGATGTACATGACATAACAGAACAAAAATATAAAGACAATAATGTCAATCAAATTGGGAGACACAACTTTTTGCTTTGTATTAATGGAAGATAGTAATTTTAATTATATTTTAGTCAATTTTGTGTCTCATCTGTCTAAATATTTTTACAAGTATTGCAAATATACAAATTTTTTATCCTACTATACAAAACTTTTTGTTCCACCCCTTTCACAAATACATTTCTTCTATGTTTTTGTCTCAGTATAACAAATTTTTGTCCTTAGATATAAATTTTCTATTATATCTACATGACCAAACACATTATTTCTATATTTTCATCTCTATATTTTTATTCTGCATACATTATCAAATATAGTCTTTGCAAAATCAATTAAAACATTAGTACATAGTAACGCTATATGTATCACAAAATCAATCATTATTAGCTATCATTTGTAATAATCCAACTTTGTAAAGCTACTAATCTAACTTTTAAAATGTTGGATTAATGTATAATAGTAAAAGTTCGATTAATAATTTTAAAAAGTTGAATTATTGCATATAATGACTGATGATAACTGATTTTGTGACGTACAACACTCGTTTCTCATTAGTATGAGACTTAAGGTTGAAATGTTGGAAAAATGTGATGGTAAAGATTAGGAACATTACCACATGCCTGAAAACCTGCCTTAACTGAGAATAAGGATGATTTGCACGTGTCTTGACATAGTAATCAGTGAATTTATAGCCAAAGCGCTTATCAAACTTCTTCAAGATCTTTCTCAAACCAACAGCATTCATTTCCAGAAATTGAAGAAGCCTTAAAAGATCTCTTCCAACTTCTCTATATGCTTCTTGAAGTTCACAAACATTGCTGTTCAAATTACTATTGTTTGGCTGCTGCACAAGATTTTGGTGTTCCTGTGCAATATCAGCCAGCCTATGTGCTAGAACTCCTTGTTGTTCAAGCAGAAACAGAACAATCTTTTCTATCTGAAATAATAATTCAAGAACAATAAAAGAATTAATAATGCATAAGATAAGATTAAGTAATGTTATTTTTTGCATATTAGCTCTATACATGGAAGCTCATTCACAATGAGAAGTATTATTTGTATTATTTTTTCTCGATTTATGTGTCGATTTAGATGAGGTGTGGACTCAATTTGAATATGAGGAAAAATCATCGGAAGAAGGAATATGTGTTTGAGTACTATAGATTAGCAGTGTAGTTTTTGTTTTGGTTTTCTCTTTTACTTGCTTTCTTTTCTTCATCATAAATATTTACCTTCCAATTTAAAAAAAAACAAAGAAGTAAGGTATACAATATTTTCTTTCCAATTATATAACAATGATAGAAAGAGGGAGAACATTAGTGCAATGGTAGAGTTGCTATTTTGTGGAGCAGTGCTACAATAGCAACAAAGTAGTAGTCAAATCAGTGAAAATGAAATTTATAGGCTAAAGTTCAGTATGGATCACCAAACCCAAAAACACTATTGGGGCAATAAATACGAATTGAGCTTTTTTGGTTGATTTTGACTGAGTTTATTGTCACCTAAGAATCTGTGTACTTTGTGGTATGAAGATCACAAATTCAAATCTTGAAAGTAGTCTCTGCACAAAGTAGAGATAAGATTGTGTACATCTATACTCATTCCACACGTCGTCAAATAGCCATAGGCACCAGGCCATTATTATTATTATTTTCACATTGGAGTGATGAAAACATATGATGTTTATAAATCATAATTAAAGTCTTAAAGCATCTTTGGTGATGGATATGACTAAATGAGATGGGATAATGAGATGAAGTAGGATCATGATAATCACTTGTTGTTTCACAGAGCCATAAAAGCAAATGAAAGTGAAGCAGATAGCTAAGATATACCTGATTGTCTAGCAGAACTGAGAAGTCTCTGAGAACATTGTGGCGGTTTTGTGCTCCAACCTCAACTAACTCCATATATCTCTTCACTTTCTTCTTCATTAACTTGTAATTGAAATAATACCTGTAAAATATAAAATCAAGTACTAATTCATGAATTAAAAAACAAAAATAACAAAGTAAACAAATAAACCCTTAAAAAAATGTACCCTTTCCATTCTTGAATTTGTGATTCTCTCAACTTCTTGCCAAAACCAACCATATTCCAAGATCAGTGCACTGTATGAAATCAAAAAACAAGTGTTAGAGACTCATATTTGTATATATACATATACATAACAAATTTTGAAAGTAAATAAAACTTCATTATAAGGATGTTGAAGAAGAGAAGAAGAAATTAAACCTGAAAATATCAGTAGCTAATAAATCTCTTGTTTCTTGGACAAGTCAATAATACTTCAAAAGACAGAGTAAAACAGAGAAACATCATCATGGATTTTGGTATCTGAATTGGAGAGAAAAACACAACATTAAAAACAAATAAACACAAATTACAAATAAAGCACAAGAAACACGTGTTGAAATGCAATTGACAGAAGAGGAAGACAAAATAAATTCAAAAATCCAAAAACAGAAATGGAAGCTTTTTTTTCTTTGTGTTTTTGAGAAAAGACATTAAACTTGCTAAAATTGGAACCAAGAAGAACAGAAATTGAAACACCTTGGTTGTTCTGTAATGATGATACATACATGTTATTACCAGCAACATGGGCCTCATGGAAGTTCAGCTTTGTTCAACGACAACAACATCATAGTACTACATTGAAAATTCAGAAACTCAAGTTGTCATGAAAATTATGAGAAAATAATAGTAATAAATTTGTGACTGGTGTATATATAAACACACACACGTGATCTTGTGTTGTGTGGTGTTGACGCCAACAATATAATCCAGCTGAATAGGAGAAGGGTTTCTCACAACCTGCCACCTTAGCACCCTAGTACTGTCATATATTCATGTACCTCAAAATCAATCACCATATTAATAATTTAATTTTTTAAAATTATTGATTCAACTTGTAAAATATTAAATTAATATATAATATTAAAATTTTAATTAATAATTTTAAAAAATTAGATTATTACATATATGATGACGGATAATAACTGATTTTATGAGATACAAAAAAACATTAATTTTTCATCATATATACATAAAAAATATTATAAAAATTGATAATGCTGTCCTCACATTCAAAGCTAGATATTTATAACACGTCTATCAAAATTAACGGTAGATAAGAAAAGTTAAAAGGTTTAGGTGGGGCTATATCCCAAGAGTGAGAGATGAGATCTTAAATTCATGATGAACCATAATTGTGACAATATTTTAAGCGGAGATTTTATAATATTAGTATAATTATAACTTTTAATTATGATTTGAATTGTTGATAGATATGTTGTGACTTATAGTGTTCTTCGTTTCGTATCGTATGAACCCGATCATATATTAAGAGAGCTCCATGTATAAAGGATATATGATACTTGACTTACAAGTTGTGAATTATTGTGATGAAAGATAATTCCATGAGTGACCTTGTGCATATTATGCTTTAGACCTCTTCAATTAATGCTTCAAAACTCATCACTTGGAAACAAATATACCACATACATTAAAATTCATGAAGGGTGATGGTGCTCAAATATGGAACTAGCTAGAAGCTCCTCGTGTATATATATATAACAACAAATATAGTGAACATATATGACTTAACAAGCCAACTATAGCACTTTAATTTTAGAGGGTAATCTTATCACTCACTCTACATCCAATTTATAGACTGATAGTTAAATTAAAACAACCATGATCATGATTTTTTTTTGCATAGAACAATAGAATAATCAATAGGGATTACCAACCTTTTTATTTTATTTTATTACTTAGTGGATAAATTTTGTCCTGTGTTTAAAAGTGACTTTAAGATGATTATGACACGTATATACATATAGCTAATTACTTCTTTTAATTACTTTTCTTTAATCCTCAAAATTGATGATAATTAGCAATGCTATATTTTTTCCCCTACTTGTATGGGAATCAATTTTTTAAAGCATTATTTGAAAAATCCGGGGAGTGAGGTTGAGCGGTAGGGACTCATCCTCCCTTAACCAAGTGTCGAGGGTTCGATCCTCGTCTTGAGTATGGAAAAACTTTAAAACTCCGGGTCAGTTGTCTCACCCTTCGAGGTGCCTACAAGCCAACGAGGGATTAGTCACTGTGGTCGACAGTGAATACCCCGGTGGTGTACCAAAAACGCATTATTTGAAATCTAGTAAGCTCTATAATCAGAATACTAATGAAAAATAAGATCAATAATTAAGAGGAAGAAATTAAACCATATTTTTCACTTCATTCTTGTGTTAGTTGTTTAATTAAACTAATATTGATATAACTTTAAGGAAACGTCACATTGTTCAATAATTTTTTATTATTGAATTACTTTTTTATTAAATTAACTATTGGATTAGAAATTCACATTATATAAATTATACCTATAAATTTTTAAAACAATCTAAAATAATTTCCAACTCAATATGAAACAGTCTATTAATGAAAATATGGAAAGAATAATCTAATGGTGCAAGAGCTGTGTCAAGTGTCAACATCTCGTATATAGGACAATGCCTTGAAATGCAATATATATATACCGGTAAGTAATATGTGTTGTACAACATAAATATATTCAACTACTATTCAACAAATACTATATGTCATATATAATATTTTTTATTACGTATAATACACATTACATATGACACATAACACACATTAGATATACTACTTGAATGTATTTTTTTTTATTCCTCTAGGATATTCACATCGAAGCAATTTGTATGCCCACCTCAAGGGTAGAACGACTGACCAAGGTCCTCTTTGCATACACACAGTTCCCGGGATCTATTGCAGGTCCAATCTAATGACAAAGTACCAAAGTGTCCACTCTATCATCAATTTCACATGCCTATACCCTTTTTTTTGGTCCATAATTTGTATTATGGTCCACAAAGAATATTCTCCCTATATCAATATCATAATGATGAATATAATATACATGGTCTCCCTTTTTGCCACAATATTTTTGTTATAATGTTCTTTAAACTATAAATAAGGGTCACTAAGACAGATAAGAGTGTGTGAAGGGTGATGTGTTGCATATATGTGATTCGTGAATTAAAAGGTAGGGCCAAACATTAATTACCAAGTGTGGTAGTGATAATATCAACCATGTAAATTGTCTTAATTCACAATAATAATTAATATCCTCTTGTTCAATTTTATGCTTAGTTGAGAACTAGAAGTAGCACACATCCTGTAAAATGAATAGCACACGTTGGATACAAGTTGGATGTATTTCTGTTGTACATCGTCAAGCATTTTAAATAAATAATAATGTTTGACGTATAACAGAAATACCAACTTGTATCCAATGTGTGTTATCCATGTTACAGGATGTGTACTATACGTATATCACATATACGTATTGTATACATCCTGTAACATGAATAGCACGTTGGATACAAATTGGACGTATTTCTGCTGTACGTCAAACATTATTGTATATAATTAAAGTAGACATATAGAAAAAGAAAATCAGAAAATCCTAATAATTTTATTTATAGTCATTAAATGATTAATGAGTTTATTTAAAAACACTTTGTAAAATAATTTTGCACAAATATTCAGTAATATAGTTAAAATGCTCAATCATTCATAATTTATAATTAGTTGATACGTAAAACCCTTTCATACTGTCATTACATAAAATTAAATTATAAATTATGCATGTGTTTGTGATTTTTAAGAACCAAATAAATCATTCTTTAATTATAATACTTGTTTTCTTTCGTTTTCCTAGAATCAGTGAGAAAATGAAAGATATATACATATATATTGTTTGTTCATTGTGACTTTTTGAAGGATCAAGGTTACCTATTGGAGCCTAAAAGGGCCTATAATCTGCAAGATGTATGTGTGGAAGGATTTGTTTTATCAGGCTCTTCTTTAATTTGTTATATATATATATATATCATCAGATTTAACTTCGATTTTGGTGGAAATTAAAAAACTCTTGTCAGGAAAAATCTCTTGATAAAAAAAGTAAATATATCCAAGGATAATTAAATTAAATTATGGATAAAATTATTATTTTGGTCCTGTATTTTTATATCAAATTCTCAATTGAGTTTTTTTATGTATTTTTAGGTATATATTATATAGTATCTATTATATTGTAGTAAACAATGACTAATTTTTTTAAAACGTAGTACATTTAACTAAATAGATTGATTTTATTCTAGATTATTTTATATTTATTATCATGTGGCTAGTTAATGAAAAAATATACTGCCCACCTTAAAATTAAATAAAGTAATTTGGGGATGGATAAGAACTAGCTATTGCAATACATAATGTGCAAATAGTCTCTTGCTATTTTTATTATATGTTAGTGGGAGACCTTCTTTTCAGATACAATTGTTAGGCTAAGATCTTATGACTTTAATTTGTAAGTGGTGGATATGAGATATTTCATATTATTGAGATCAAGATTCATATCCTTAGTTTTAATTTGTTGTGTATAGTTCTTTTGCACTTTATAGTATTATTGTTATTAAAATTCCCACATGATAGTTGTGAGAGTTGGCAAGAACGAAGATTATTGGTGTTTAATAATTTTTGAAAAATTATTAGGTGCACCAAGAGCAAGAGGATTTTTTGCTCTGCACCATTCATTGGGTGACACATAATCCAAAAAGTCAACTATAGTGGGAAAGAAAGGAGTTAAGTTTCCAATAAGGGGATATATTTGTTGATGTGTCATGTAATGAATGGTGCAGAGAAAAAAATCTTCTTTCTCTTGATGCACCTAATAATTTCTCATAATTTTTACACATATCAGTGCTTTTTGAGTTGCACTTTTAGGAGTAATGAGCCAAACTCCACAAGCCTAAAAGCTAATGAGTTTAATTAGCAAATTAAATTCACTAATGAACAAATGTAGGTAGTATACATATATATACAAGAACAAATAGAAAATCGACTACCACGTTGTAGTGGTGATGGATGTTTATGTTAGAGTATTTTGTTAATTTGGGTTTCTCAATTTTGATCGATGAAATTTTGATTTATTGAAGAGGTTGGTTGCTAGATACACATGACTCTTGCTTGTAATATAAGTCTTTGAAATCAGTGTGTGTTTCCTTTAATTTTCAAGGGAGTCATTGAGTCAATATCACATGAGTCATTGAGTCAATATCACAGGAGTCAGAGATACAATGACTTTAAAATTAACTTCAAACACACCCTCATATATTTGTATTTAAGTTTTGCTAAAGGTACAACATTATACCAGCCAAAAAAGTCAAAAATAGGATTTTGAACTTAAATCACTAAGCCCATTAAGAAAAACACACATAATTAAGAATACTATTTGGGTCAAAAGTATTGAAATGAGCTTTATTGACAGTTTTTGCTAGAAAATTATTGTTATCGAAGAATTTGTGTTTGTATTTTCCTTACAACATAAAGTGACTCCCTTCCAATATATAATAACTCCAAAATTGGAGTGAACAACAAATTGATAATTTTGTTTACTGAGTCACTGCAAATTTGTTCCCATTTCCACTGTGACCCCTACACCAAACATTTAACTGAGTCATTTTTCACTGACTCCCTAACTTTGCCACCAGAGTCAATGAAAACATATACTGCGTATCTACGTGTAGTCAATATACTTCTAAAAAATTAATTATACTGACTTCTCTAGGATAGATCTTAATATTTAGACAAATAAAAGAGTATCAAGCTATCATCAAAATTCATTAGAAGTTGGTGTAATAAACCCTTTATTGTCTTTTCATTTCTTTATCTGAAGATGCCATTTTTTTTTTTGGGTTCAAAACTAGCCTTGTCCAAGCTAACTGTTGTTAATTTTAAAGCCTTTAAGATAAAAAATGACTGAAGTAGCCCAATTCATGATGGGCTTGGAGAACAATCAAGGAATAGCATATATATATATATATATATATATATATATATATATCCTCACATGCTGAAATAAAATATCTTGGTTTGATTTGTTCTTCATGGATGAGTGACCAAACACACAAATGAAACTGTGTGTCCTAATTGATTCCTCTTGTGGCTGCTGTGTGTGTAATGCAGAAGTTGAAAAACTTGTCTGTGGTCCTTGTGGGATGGATTATTGGTGTGGTGCCACTTTATTTTGTTTGTTTGGAGAACAACATTTGGACCACTCTATTCTTTTATAATCATCTCTGCAAAATTTAGAACCTAAGAAATATATATATATATATATATAGAGTGGTATTTGAGAAGTATAGCCCTGATTGGAGGCTCTTAGATGAGACATGTTAATTAACCACAAGGTTTTAAATTGCAGATGCGACCGCAATAATATTGTGGTTGCTGTTTGCAGTGTAACTACATACGACTGCATCTGTGGTGTGACATATTTTCACATAAATTGACCATAGTGTAACCTAACCATTAAGGGTCTGATTGGACCGTATAACAAGTTTCATTTCAAGACCGTAACAATTTTCGTTTTAACTTAGCTTTAATGGACATTGGTGTTAGTTAGCTGAGTTTTTTAAGTATTTAGTCATTGATTCGATTTTTGACAGTGTGTACGAAGAGAGTGCCATGGTCCGTGGCAAAACTCATGTTTGTGAGCCCTACACTACGTCTCGAGGGAATTAGACTATACTTTTAATTTTGGCAATGAATTTGGCCTAAGAAAAAGGATGAGACATGTCACGATTGAAGATGAGGAAGTAAAGGTTTGGATGAATTGGTCCTTGTTGTGATGTGGTTGAGATATGCTGTGAAATAATGAGAACAAATCATCTTCAAAAATGAAACTCAAACTAAGAAAACATAAAAAAAATGGAGATACATCTTTATTGCAAATAAAACAAAAATAATTAATATTCTCTTTGCTAAGAGAAAATAAGGCCTTCAATAGAGATGAGTGCTCATAACTTTCCTGATTGTAGCTATCAGAACAGAACTATTCATGGACAAATAAAGCTTTTGGAAGCTTCTTTTTGGGAGTTTTGAACCAGTTGCATTTGCTATTTTTCTTTTTTATTCACCCTGTCTTTTATATAAAGCCATCACATTATTTTTTTGGTATGATTCACATGTTATGCTGCTTTCAACATCTGATTGTAACAATTTACAGAAATATTTGGTGAACAATAGAAAAACAGTCAAATCAATCAATAAATTTATTTGACAACATTTTGGTTGAAAAAAAAATACTATTTAAGAAGTTAGTTTTTAGTAGACGGAATGATTATGACCCTAAATTTTTATATTGACTCATTTTAATTGATTTTTTATTATACAAATAGCATAACTCACTCCATCCGACAAATTGGCCAAACAAACTCTGAACACAGTTAATGAAACTAACTTCTGATATGCTATAATTACTAATATTTAGCAAGAAAAGCTTTAATTAAATTGAAAACATATCTAATTAATTCAGAGTCTAATTGAATATGTATTTCTTTCTAGGTACATTTTATTTTTGGTCAAGAATTGCATATATTTATTTGGTTAACTTGACAATTTGCCTTCTTCTTTCATCTTCCACTAGGAATAGTGACTTAATTGACTTCTTGGCTAAGGCTAAAGAAATAGAAGCAACCTTATTACAACTCAACTTCGGCTAAGATTGAAGTAAGTCTTTAATGTTGTGACAAATCACACTACAAGTTGCGAGGAAATGTTGTCGATACGGCTGCAATTGCCGAGAAACTAAATAGTAATATTGTGACTGCAATTGCAATTGCAACCTGAATTTCAAAACTATGGACGAAGAAAATGCCAGCATTGATACATTTTCAATAGTATAAAAGACTAATTTAACACACCAATATATATATAAGAAGCTATACACCACAATGCTAAAAGATTAAAAACAAAGCTTTTTCCTATTAAATCCAAAATCTTTGGATTCAATAAGTAGTTTTGTTTCTTTTTTCCCTCTTAAACAAGTATCTATATCTAAGAAGATGCAAAAATAGTACCTTAAAATATAGACATAACTTACAACAATAATCCTAGCTATGTTGTGAATTAGGTGTAATCTTGATGACAAGGCCAGGGAAGACATCATCAGGATCATGGATATGAGGATTCATCTCAACAATAAAAGGGTCACCACACTTATCACTAATTGTGTGTAGTGTCTCTCCTTCTCCAACCACATATATCTCATCACAAGGTTGAGACAAAATCTTAGTATTGTCTCTGAGATTCTGATTCTGAGGCTGAGAGTCAATTCCCTTGAACATGCAGAGCAATATGAGGGACACAAGAACACAAGCACAGCACCATGATGCTGCATCAGCTATGGCTTTTGAAGTTCTTGAGATTGCTCTCTTTTTGGAATTATTGAAAGCCATTTGAGAGAGAAAAAAGGAGAAGTTTTTGTTTAGGGAATGAAAATATGTGTGTGAGTGAATGAGTGAGTTTTGATGGTTTATATATATGGGTGATGCTAAATAAACAATACAAAACCAGCCCAACCAACCAATAAATGAGATTTTGGGCCATAATTACTCAGTCCATTACAATCTCAATGATTATTTGGGTCAAAACCAAAATAGGCTCATTTGCTGTATGAACTGGTTTTTCATTGTCCACTTAGGATTATATATATATATATATATATATATATATATATATTAGTGGGGGAGTTGAGGCCGAATAAAAGGGAAGATATGATGGTACATGAAGTGAACACGTTTTATAGGACACAAACTACCTTTGTCTATGTGATAGAGATTACGAAATAAATATTAACTATGATTAAGAAATAAGGTTAAGTCATACTATACAATATACAAACACTAATATTGATTGGTTAATGAAAGTTTTCTATTTGATAAATTTCTTTTTCTTTTTTTCATATTAAAGTTTTGTAATATGTACAATGAAAAAACAACTAATATATCATGCACAACAAATATTATGTAATTTGCACAATATATATTACATGACGTGCACAATATATATCACATATTATGCATAATATATACCACATGTTATAAAGAAAAATAATGTTGCAATATGTAATATATATTGTGCATAACATATCATATATGATGTACATAATATATAATATATGTTATGCATATTATATATTATGCACAATTTATTAATTATTTTAATAATTTTTTATGGTGTACCAAAATTATTTAGAAAAGTAATTATGCTAGTTGGTAAGAATTTGTTTTCATTCACTCATCACAAATGGCAATATGATATTAATTTAATTTTAACTAGCATCTTATTGGTATTTCGTACTCATTAAACTGTATTTTTATTAATATTTTATTTAATTTTAATTTAATTTAATAATTATATAAATTAGTGTGATTAAAACAGTATAAAGTAGCCATTTATTTTTTATATTTAGATTTAAAAACATAATTACCTTAATAAGTGTTAATATCAGAAAATAATTATTTGATGATTTTCCTTTATCTAAGTATAGATACACTCGATATTATAATTGTTTTACGATAAATCACATTCATTCCTTTACATTACTTTTTTAAATGGTGAATATAAAACTTAATTACTTATATTAATATGAGAATATATAATTAACTAACTCAATTTTCTTTTTCATAAATGTTTTTTTTTTAATATCTTACAAGGTACTCATATCTTTTTAATCAACAGTTATAATTTAATCATTAACTTAATGAATTTGGAAAAATAAAATTTGGGAAATACAGACTCAGTTAGAAATATAAATTACTAAAAAGTACCAATATCTTTAAATCTTATAGAATACAATAAAAAAAATATTTAATTTTCATTCTGTAACAGCGTACAATATTTTTACACAATCATTTAATCATATGATGTTACATCAACTATGATTATATTTTCTCTCACTACATAAAAAATCATACAAACGGAGTATTTTAATTGGATGACAGTATAAAATATATTTACACTATCAATGTATCATAATTAAATTCATAAAAAAAACACTTTAATTTATGAGTTTAATTTTGATGCACGGTGTAAATATATTTTACATTGTTATCCAATCAAAACGCTCTGTTTGTATGACTTTTTAGATAGTAATAGATAGAAAACACAATTGTGGCTGACATGACAAATTGACAACACATAATTTGATCACTATATAAAAAAAATAAATTTATATATAAAATATGGAGGACGGTGGATTTGGATAGGTGGTAATATATATATATTGGTTCAGAGGTAATGATGATAGAAAATATTTATGCATATTATTGAGCCATGGGCAGTACTAAATGGGAGGCTGTTGACTTGCTTTATCATTATGTGCTCACAATTTGAGTGCATAGTGATGTGTCATAAGCAGCCACCACAACAACAATAACACACAAATTTTAGGTGAGTGTTTCAAGATTCACACGTCTTCTAAATAAAAGAAGGTTTCAATATTTGTAAGTGCTATGTCTGAACTCTGATTAAGCATTAGTGGGAGGGAGAGACAATCATCTCTTATTTGGGATATCGAATGAGTAGAATTAATATAGACTTGTATTCATATCGAACAATACAAGTGGTAACATATTTATCATTTAAAGCTTAATTATGCGTTATAACTATAGTAATACTATGGAATCTAATATATTATTACGTCTAGATTACACTATAAATTCGAGTTTATATTATATCATTTGAAATGAGTGGCAAGTTAATTTGATTTTGGAATAGAACACATTTTTCATGCAGTTAAAATTTTGATCTTCATGTATTTGAGTGAATATGATTTTTAAATCAAATCAATTCAAATAAATTAGATTTAACTAACTTCATTTTTCTCTTTCTCAATATATACACTGCCGATATCAATGACTAATCTTTTTAAGATGGAAGCTCTTCCAAGGTAGTACATCTCTATTCACAAGACTCTTTTCATACATATCATCACGAGTTGAATCTTTGACTAACTACTTAAGGAATTTAACTAATTACCAAATAAAATAAGTGATTTTCTTACTTAAATTTCTTAATCAGCTCAAATTAAGTTGAAACAAATTAAACATTTTTTTAATGATTACATCAGGGTGTAATATAGAAGACAAACATAAAGCTTAAATTAAAAGAAGCTAAATGGAAAAAGGAGATTCCATTAATTTATTATGGACCAAAATGCATCAGTTAATCTTGCACATAGGGAAAAGGACAAAATGGAATGCTTCTGATTGAGACAGTCCCATTTATAAGTCTGCATTCATGCTTTCATAGTAGGACCCTCTAATGGTAATGGAAATTAATAAAATATATATAGCTAAAGAACTTGGAAGTGGAGTGGTGCCTCTTCCAACCAAATTCTTAACTATGAGCAAACAAGTCACTGCTTCAAGGAAAAACAGCCCACAAACAAGGACCTATCTCAGTGTAGCTCCTTAGAGTCTAATGAGTAATGACATGGCATTGATTGAGTAATCTATGTTCTGTAATTCTGTTACCACTTAACACACTCTCATACAGTACATACATAGTATCATAATCCCATTATAGTGATTAGTGAAGACTGAACCATCCATGACTACTAATAGTATTTAATTGCAAGGAATCTGCAATAACAAGTGAAAAAGACCCTTTGAATTATTTACCAACCAACCATGGTTATCATAATGTGTGGCATTTATCTGATTATAAATGGTTAGCAGCAAAATGTTAAAACAAATTAGGCCTTCAAATAACAACACTCATTAGTGGATAATCTTTTATTATGCTCATTTCTGCCTACACTTACTTCTTCACTTGCATTTTATAGTAGTGAGTCATTAACTAATGTTTTGTCATTAAGAGTATGTTTAACAAAAAAAGAACTATTATTTCAGAGAAATTATCAAGTTGTTCTGAACTTCAAAAGAACAAAGAAACTAATTTAGCAAGATATTAGTTACCTGGAACTCTGGAAGCATGGAGATTGGAGTCTGGAGAATCAAAGCCAAGTCCACCTGATGGAACTGAGATAGACCTTATAGTGTTGGAGTGTCCCTGGTCAGAAGATAAACAGAATATATTCAAAACAGAAAAGTATCTTTGTTTAAATTTGAATGGTGATAAAAACTCAGTGCACTCAAGTGTTGTGAAAAATGCACATCCAAACCAAAATTCAAAATGATAAAACATAGGGCAAGCTTGAACTCACAGCAATTCATGCAAGAGTTGAGTAAGAATCTGGAACCTCAATTATACAGCTTTTCATGAATGAGGCATCTTATATCTCTTAATCTAAGTCCAAATATCTGAAATCTGAAAAGATAGGATAAGTCTTGACTGTTGTTATTGTGAAGATTTTGTTATGCAAGTTAATTGACTCCTCTCAGCATTTGAAAACTTTGATAGGGTCATCAAGACAAAGGAAAACACATTATACTCAATACAAATATGACAATAAGGAAGTAAGTTCAAGTTTACTCACATTGGCAATTCATATATGCATACCAAATTATCTATGTGTTAGCAAAACAAGGTTGTCTTTGCTTTTGCATCAGTCATTCTACAAAATGCAACAGCAGTCTATGATCAATAAATATTTTGTGTGAAGAACTGAAGATAAAGCAAACTATCAATTCAGAAGTTGGATTTCACTCTGGCTACAGAAATAGAAAGCAACTTTAATAAGGATAATTATCATGCCTAGAAAAAAACTATTGTGAAATAAACCAGAGTCATCTGAAAGTCAATTATTCTACACAGTATCTTCATGCTTCTTGCAACATAGAGGACACAGATTGGCCTAGATTGAACTTAGATGCTCTTCCTAAATTGAATATATCTATTTTCCACAATATAACATCAAGTTACTCTCAAAGCTTAATATTTGCAAAGTAAACATTCCACAAATATTTAGTCATGGTCTTAACATCAATCAAGACAGACAGCATAGTAAACCTAATTAAACACTGAAATTTCACAGTAATGTCTGATCAATTTGCTCTCCGTGTGATTCATAAATTGGATAATGAAGTCATGGTCTTCTTGGTACAGGTGTGACATGCACAATAATGAAAAATTAAACAAAACAGAGTTCCCCATTATATAAAGGTGTTTTTTTCAAAAACCTGCAAGGAGATTCTTCTAACAGAAGATTTTTTCTTTGGAACATAAAACAGTCTAATCCTTCCCTGAACACTAAGGCTAGCAAAACCGGTTGTTCATAAGGACAACAAAGCTCATGCAAGAAACAACTAACAAGCAGCCAGTAGCATGTAACAAACTAACATACACACAGGCTCTACGGTCTAATGCAACTTCTCTGACACAAGAAAAAGGTCCTATTTTCGAAAGTTTCAATCAAAATAGAACTAAAAGCATCTAACCTTGTCATATCACTCTCCAAGAGTCCAACCTCCAGCATCAACTGTTCCATGAAGAAACTTCTCTGTCCTCATAACTCCCGTTCTTTTTCTAGAACAGCGCGGATAATTGTATCGAAAGTTACAATATTAGGAAGACAATTATCGTCTACCATTTTGAAAAGTAAGGCCTCTGCATCGTCTAATAAACCCTCTCTACTAAGCCCATTGATCATAATGTTGTACGTTTGGAGATTTGGATGACAGCCATTCACGGAAAGAAGATGAAAAATCTCTCGTGCAGCCTCTAGTCTTCCACATTTGCAAAGACCATCAATAAGTATATTATAAGTGCGTATATTTGGGGAAATTCCTATGTCAATGATGTGCTGAAACAAGGCAATTGCCTTGTCAAGATATTCATGTTTGAGATAACCATCTAACAATGTATTGTAAGTGATTAAATCTGGGGGTTGACCACTAGCACGCATCGCCTCAACTAAGTCCCACTCATACGAGATTTTTCCCGATTTCAACAAACCATCAAGAAGACAATTATAAGTTATAGTATCGGGAACTAAATTCTTCTGATGCATTTCTGTTAAGAGCATCATGGCTTCATCCACCATCTTAGTCTTGCAATATCCATTAATCAAAGTACTATAGCTGATAACATCTGGTGAGAGACCTCTTTCAACCATCCTATTGAGTACTTCTTTTGCCTTAGTTACATTATTGCTTAAACAATAACCATTCATCAAAGCATTGTAACTTACAATATCAGGCCTTTGATCCCTTTTAATCATCATAGCAAACACGTTCTGAGCTTCTGTGACCATTCCTAATTTACACAATGCATCAATCAATATATTAAAGGTATAAACATCAGGCTGGATGTTTCCTAATACCATTTCATTCAGTAGCCTCGCAGCTCCTTGAAACTGACCAGCACTGCAGAAACCATGAATTAGAGAATTGTAAGTGAAAATATCAACACGAATACCCCTCACAACCATTTCAGAACACAAAGAACATGCATCAGTTACAAATCCATCTTTGCACAGCCCATCAATAACAGTATTATAAATGACTGAATTAGGCCTAACTCCTAGCTTCTCCATTTTCCGCAGCAACTGAATTGCGGTTCTCGTTTTACCCGTCTTGCACAACCCATTGATCAATGTACCATAACAAACTTCATCGAACCGGAACCCTTTTGCCACTGAATCATCGTGCAAGTCCATTGCCTCCTTAGTCCTACCCCTCAAACACAACCCTTTCATCAATGTAGTAAGAGTCATCCTATCCAACTCAAAACCCCTCTTGAGAATCTTCCCCACCACTGAAAAAGCAAAACCCATTTGACCCAAATGGGAGAAACAGTTGACCAAGATGCTCATTGTCACAACAGAAGGCTTGATTGTTCCCTTAAACTCCAATTGATCACAGAGTGAAACAACAGTAGCATACTGTTTCATCCTCACAATTGCTCCTAAAACCTTGTTCATCTCCACAATGGGTGGTGGTGGAACCATGTAGAGCATGTGATTGAATGAAGCCACAGCATCATCAACGGTACCACCACCAAACCCAGAAAATTTATGAACTTTTTTGCGGTGCCGACGACCATAGAACCTTGTATTACTCAAAAAAACGAGGAAAGCGTTTGGTGATGAAGGTGCATGGATACGAGGTAAGTTAACAAGTCTAGCATACCTCGGACTCAGCATGACTGTTACGTGTTCCCATATGAACGCACATTAACTGTTTGTGATAATGCAAGTCAAAAAAATAAAATAAAAATCCAAACTTTGAAGCTTCTTGAAAACCCCTTTTAATTTCTTCTGAAGAAAGTGTAGAAAAAGACTAAAACTTTGAACTCAATGGAACTGAATAAGGAGATAGGGGAATAGAGAGAAGCACAAACCCTTGTAACGGGTCTTTCTTCTCCGCGTGGTTTCTGGCTCCTACAGTGTTGGAGCTGTTAATGGTAGCTGAAGCAGTTATCATAGTGCCACCAAATATATAAAAAAAATCAAGAATATGATTGCTTTTGTTTAGGTTATGTTAGTGTCAAATAATTTGTTTAAATAATTTAAACAATAAAGTACAATGAAAATAAGTGTTTTTTAATAACAATTTTTCTAACACATAAAGTGAACATTTAATTAAGACATTCTTATCATCATTAAATGTGATGAGTGAATAATATAAGCGATAATTATTATCAATCGATCATGCTCAATTATGATAAAATGAATATTCTTATTAGATTTCATCTGTGAGTTTTGAGATATAGTTTTTAATTCCTTTTGTATAATTAACGTACATGTTACACTTACATAATTTTGGAAAATGTTTTATGTACAATGAAAAAACGGTCAAATCAGTTAATAGGTCTATTTTAGCAACATTTATGACCGAAAAAAACTCAATTTAAGAAGTTAATTTTTAGTGAGCTGAGTAATTATGACCCAAAATTTTCATATTTATTGATTTTAACTAATTTTTTATTATGCAAATAACATCACTCTTATAATTTTAGGATTGAGATGTGATCATTAATTTGAGCAAAAGGGGCTCAAATCTCTTAAATGTAAGTTCCACTTGATACTTTGAAAAATTATACTATCATTATATTTTCAAACACTCCTCTTATTCACCACTTTATAACTACATTTTTTTTTCCCATTTTGTAAGACAACAAACAACATGAGATCCTTAATATTGTACTGCCTACATCAATTTATAAATTACCTAAGAACCAAAATGTCACAAATTCCTTAGGAACATAGATGAAAGTGTATATATCAAAATTCTGTAATAGGATGAAGTCACAACATATAATTGAAATGCCTAACTAGTTCCTCAGTTGAACCAATCAAACAAAGTTTTTGTGTTCACATTCTTGTTACAAATATTGATCTAATCAATAGAAGAAAGAAAAATATTATGTATAGAAAAGCAACATTCCATGGCCATCATTGTTCTCAAGCAGACCTTGGTGCTTTTGCAGCTCTTTTGTTATGGAAAACAGTGAACATGAGCACTCAATTCTATGCTTGCTTATCTTCACTGAAGTTCTGATTCTGACACTGCTTTTTCATTCAAATCTGATAGAATCTCTTCCAATTCCAAATATGGCATGGTTGAATCTTGGCATGCATTAGAGCAAAGGCTGCTTCAGCAATAGAATCAAGTATATCTCTCTATGAATCTCACACATTCATTGGAAACTCCCTCATGTTAGTGTATAGGCCAGGAAATCTTGAAGAAAAATTTGCTTTAGTATTAGAACTAATATTAGCACAAAAAAGAAAAGAATTAGATTTGATGCTAATATGAAGAAGATATTGGCAAAAATTTGGTTGGCTGAGTTTTCTCTATACATCATGAGTATTGGAACCTAACAATTTCTCCTCAACTTTTTCGATTTCGTTTAGTTGGATGCTGGACCGCGTCATCTTATTCCATTCATTTTCAACTCTGAAAAAGATCCATTGGAACCGCCGGAACATCTCCAGGAGGGTGATAGCGAACACTGTGAGGTAGTTGTGCCGGAGATGGGCAGATAATTTGTACGTCCAAGCGCCACGAAGAATTAAGTTGCTTCCAATCATCCAAAAGTATATCTGCAATGCGGAAGTTAGTTTTGTTAAATCAGATAAAAGTATGCAGCATCTACACAAGAACAACGCTTCTTGCACATCACTAAGAAACACATTTCCTACAAGTTACAACGAATGAGGTTCTGTTTGAATTCGGAAAACAACTTTTGGTTTTTATGTTCTATTTTCAGTTAGTTCCTTTTTCCTTTTTTCAAGATCTTGTGGAGGAAACATAGAAAACTACAAATTCCAGTTTTTAGTTCTCGCTATTTCCTTGATAAAATCCTGAAGACAGAAAACCGATCGAATAAGAATATGAAAAATGAAAACCATTTTCAAAAACCAAATGCACCCTCAGTGTGTAGCTGTGTAAAACTTTTGGAGGGACTAGTTGTAATCAAATGGTAGAATTGAATTGGCTTCTTACCCATTGTCGTCCATAAATCATGTTGGAAACTACACTTGGTCTGTTGAACTTGAAAATGCGAGAAAAGCCGCTGGAAGACAAGGGTAAAAACGTAAAAAGAACATCTCAATGTAAGGCAAAATCAAGGTGAATACTTTGCATGAAAAGTAAAGAGCACTGCACAATCACACATATGACCATCTCAATTTTCTTCCATAACATATATTATTTTTCAGCTTAATAAGTTTTTTTTGTTAGATTTAACTATGTGAGTTGTTAAGGCTTGTTACTATTAATCTGAAAAAGAAAGATGATAGGTTTGGTACCTTAAATCCCAATCTCTGGTTATATCCCAGTAAAATGAATAGAGTGAATTAATGACACTTGCAAAAAGCCATAGTGGCCGATAAATCGCCGTCCATTTCTCGGGGAAGACATGATATTTCAACGCTGAAAGAAATATAACTGGGAATGCAGTTGAATATTTCAAAGCTGGAAAACAAGTGAAAAATGAGTCAGGATTCTAGGATATCTAGCAAATGCAATAATTTCAATCATTACTTTGAATAAGAACCAAAAAAGAAAAAAACTGACAAAAAACACATAATTAACATGCATGAGTAAATTAAGTCTCGAAATACAATGAAAGCCAGCAAAAAGGGCCAAATAGAACACTGAACTGCATACAAAACTTACAAAGAGCCTACAGCAATGGGAGTAATTTTCGTCAAATGAAATACAGACAGAAAATTGCTTGTTCATGAAAAAGAGATATATGAAAACTTTCGAAAGCTAGCCAAGCTTGATTGTAATTTATTCAATAACAAATAGGACAACCAGGACTTCTTACAAGAAAGCAAGGGGGATAGTTACATAGAGCAATTACCATTGAAGAGACAGTTCTTTTCTTTGGTATCTTTGTACTGACGAAGACATTGCGATAGACGAAACAAATACGGAAGAACAAGAACTATTGGTATTGCAATAGAGTGACTGCCACAAACGGAATCAGCTTCAAGCCAAGCAATTGTGGCAACCTGCATATCATGGAATAAATGAAAAATATTGTATCAAGTATTCGAGTTCCTGTAGCTAATTTATAGTAAAAAATAATCTGTACAGGCAAAAGAAGATGGATAATGTAAAACACAGTTTTATGTATGATAAATCAAATAATACTCTTCTGCAAACCTAAAAATACAGAACAAGAACAAAAATAAGAATTGAAAAGTCAATTGTTATACTTGATGTAAACCGTATATGTATCTTACCTGTCTGTTTACCATTCTACAAACTGAACGCTCCAAATCCGAAAATACCTGTATACAATAAACAATTAGGAGCAACAACTAGGAAGAAGAGATAACTGAAACAAAAAGCTTCATAGATCACATCAGTAAGTTTCTATTTCTTAAAAAAAGAGATTAGTGGATGATCAAAGCATTAAGGTGACGATCTAAATATACAAATTACTAAGTACTTTCAAGGTAAATGGCCACAGAGAGAAATTGACATTTAATACCACATATGAAGTAAAAAGGAAAATGAAACAATAAATTTAGGATTAGGTTATGAACTGTACCTTTGCCATGGAGGTTAGAATATCAGCCACGAAGAAATCAGGAAAACTTATTGGCTGTATGAAGGAAAGAACTGTTATTTGTGAGACAAGATATTATTAAACTTCACTGATGTCAGCCATAAGAAAATCAACTGAAAATCTTATACAATCTAGTAAAGTTAACTACTTAAATATCAAAACGCTTTATATCAAACTAGTATCTCTCATGCTAGTAGATCCATGCAAAAACAACGAAAAACCTATTGGATGGATTGCACAGATGCTTTATAAAATTAACCAAATGCAAATGAACACTCAAAAGTTCATAGTGAGCATGACAGTCAAGAATCTTGCCTGCAAAGGAAAAGCTATCCGCCATAATGTCCTCAAAAAGAAGTACCGAGAGGACAAATAGAAAATATCAAAGGGAAAGAGCAAGATAACTGCAACAAGAACGTAGAGAAGCACCTGTAATATGTGTGTAAGGTTATTATGAATGTCATATTTAAGGAAGCAATCAGATTCAATTTGTAAAGAGGAGAGAAAAGCTAGAAAGAAAGAACGGAGCGGATACTGAACTGGTTGGGATGCAGCTAATGATACTTCCCCGTGAGAATAGAGATACAGATATGCAGTCATGCTGGTAGGGACAATGATTGTCATCCAAGTGCTACACTGAAAATAACACGAGTTAAAGTTAATATAAAAACATGCATAAAGCATCTAAACTAAATCATGCTATTGAAAAAACTTCATAAAGCATTTTTGAAACAAAATTCTAAAGTTATATACAAGATATCTGACGAGGCTGGTATAATCAGTACAATATGATAGAAATTAAAATTTAAAAATGTTTCAGAAAACCAGATATGGACAACTAACAACAACAAAGTCTTGTCCCACTATCTGAGGTTAGTTATATTAAACGAAGTCATAGTATTCTATCATACATCACGTTCACATTTAACCCGTTAAAATCTAGATCAGATACTAACCAATCCATGGTTCAAATATTGATTTTCAAAATCAAGAATCAAGAAAAACATCAAACAATTTTCTGCTTCAAATTGAATAGTTTTCTCCAAAGGGAAGGAATAGAACCTGGGTACCTTCCATATCTCATGGTGAGTAAGGTGGTGTTGATCAATATCAAAAATCTTAGGATAGCTTATAGTTGATTGTAGGAATACCCACAAATTCACGCCCCAAAGCCAGACCATCATAGTCTGTAACATTAATAACAAAAACCATTAGAAAAAGTCCACAAAAACAGTATCCATTGTATATAACACACACATGAAAAGAACAAATATTAACACCCCCGAACTTACCACAAGAAGGAGAGGATTATAATATAAAAATGCCTCATATAGAAACAGATCTCGCAAATTGGCATCCATTCTCATGACAGAATCCCAACCAACCTGTTGTAAGAGCAGGAAAAGGCAAACATTAGATGAGAAAAAGATAAAGAAATTATTAGGAACTTTTTCGATAGAAATTCATTGATACATGTTAAAATACTAAATACAACGAAAGTGAAAAGACAGGTTTTTGACCTTGCAGCAAGTTAAGCCCCATATTAGAAAGAGTACCACCTGAAAAACCAAAATCAGGAGAGGTTCATTAGAACACGGAATTAAAAAATAACAGAAAAATGAAGGCAAATAACTAATTATGATGGGAATACAATTAAGTTGCCAGATGCTTCCACATATTCATAAAAAAAATTCTTCTCTTCTGAATTTCTGATTAAATATATTTTGAAAACGGACTTCATCTAACATTACCAGGGAAAACTGAAATAACATGAATGATGCAACAAAAACAACATGCAGATAAAACAAATTACAGTGAATTCTCCACGACTAGAAATCATATGTAAGCTGCTCACACACCCTATCAGCACAAGCATACTAAACAAATGACAAAGCGGGAAAGAGAAAGCATATATGGTTTAACTTTGAGAAATCCAACTAGCATGCACTCAACTCATAAAATGTGTGCATGAAATATAAACAGACCTTGAATCTCCACAGAAAAGTAGGAGAAGGCAGAGCACTTTGCATAGGCGACATTATATTCTTCATTGTACCAGCACTATTGTATTATAGACCTTTAGGTCCGCAGTCTGCTTCTGCTAAGTGCTAACAAAGAAAAAAAAACAAATATAGTACGTCAAAAAGAGGATGTGAGAATAAAAATAAAGTAAAACAATGTTTTGGGGACAAGGCAGAGGGAGGGAGTAGCTACACAACAAAAACAACAACAAGAAGCCTTATCCCACTAGATGGGGTTGGCTACAAGGATCAAATGACGCTATTGCGTCCTGTCAACCGATGCAGCGACTCTTGCTCATTTGACATAGTACTCACTACTCAAGCTATAAGCGGCGTTACTTCCAGGCAACGACCTATCTTTAGCGCAATTTCGTATTTGATTCATGCCATAAGATTCGATAAAATTTTACGTTGTTTGTCGAAAGCCTAATACAACCCTCTTCTTTTTTCTGAGCTTGGGACCGGCTATGTAAGATCATAGGCAGAGTTGGGAAGGAGTAACTAAATAGAAATAAAAATTAAGAGCATCAAGATGGTTTGCACTTTCAAACATATCGTAGAACCTAACACCTTCCTCAACACTCATGGAGCTCACACTTTTTACATAACTATGATTCATGTCTAGTCACAGTCCATCACATGCATTTGGCAACGCATGCTTTGTTGCAAATGAAAATGAAGAATCGATGCAACTTGCAACTCTATATTGTTTTCAGAGCTAAGTCTAACTTGCTTTATATTTGCTTCAAAAGTTTAGTAATTCCTTGCTTGTCTATTAGTGCCTATTCCACTGTCAAAATGTAAACCCCTGTAAATCCTGGTATATATCTTAACGAAAGGCAGGCATGAAATGTCCATTTACATCATACCACGGTTCGAAGTATTTAAGCTTCCACAGAAAAATGATGATCAGAAATACAGCAATGGTCTCTGTCTGCTGTCAAGGAAGTACCTTTAACATCTTTGCATACAACATCTGCACTAGGGTCAACCTCCTCAACACTCTAAATGATTTAGTACTAGTCAATAAGCAGTATTGTCCATATAGGACATTATGGTGCCATTTGACCCGTGTAGCAAACTCGATTTAATAGGGAAAATATACTGTTGTATTATACAACCGGAAACTCCTAATTCCTTGGAGCAATCGATTTCGGACCTTTAAACCGATTGTTCATACCATGGACTCATGGGAATGAGAGTGGGTACTGAGCTACCAAAGAGAAGGCCCCTACATTACATGGTACACAATCCAACCCCCCTCTCCCCCCAACAACCAATTTTCCATAATCGAAATTCAAAAATTATAGAGCTCACAAATTTGGCATGCACTATCTATAATTAGAGCATATTTCTTCCTGATTATTAAATAAAATCTTAACCTTCCTCACATCATAATCAAGAATAATCATAACTAAAATAACAAAAATCTCGCTAATTTAACATGCAATGTAATATTAGGACATCTATTTCCAATTCCCGACAAAAAAAAAATTAGAAGTTAACAAACAAAATCCAAACCCAAAAATGAATACATCCTTAACTGGCACACACCATAAAACAGAGTGCAAGAACAGAGACAGGGACAAAATCACAAAAACCCCAGGTCACAACAGCTCTCAAAATCAAAACTTGGCAACAACCCATTATTCAGAACCTCATATTACATCTGAAATTCCAATGATCAAAATTCTGGGGTCATGCCAAACAAACAGAGTTGGAAAATTGGGATGTGAATCAGATAGTTTACCTGTTGTTATGGTCAGAGAGTAGTCAGATCTGAGAGCAGAATTGTTGGGGGAAACACTTTTCTGAGCGCAAATGACGCTTCATGACAGAAAGGAACGAATGATTGAATGAATGATGAAGAATTGATGATTGCGTTGATTTCAAAGCACGTTGCTTGCTTGCATTGTTGGCAAACAATGAGATTTGGAGAAAAAAGAAAAAACCGTGGCAGGGGCAGAGTTGCCACTCTGTCTCTGTCTATGTTTTTCTGTTTGTGCTGAGTGTGTTGGAAAAAAGGCAAGTTTCACCACAATTCTGAGTTTTGCAGCAGATAGAAAAAAAATACAAAGTTACACAAAAAAAAGAAAGAAAGAAAGAAATATAAAAAGACGAAATTTAACAGTTGATTGCCGCGTGGATTATTGACTGATATGTTTTTTTTTTCTCTGCGTGAATGCAAAAATGAAGGTAGGAAAAAAAAAACAGATTTAGATGGAAATTAAGGAGGAAACAGTACCACAGCGGAAATCAACCGAATACATGAAAGATGAATGTTATATGTATTATTTTTGGGGATTTATTCGGTATCCAATATTTTTGTTGAGTACCGGTACCTGTATTTTATCTATTAATATATATTAAAATAATATAATTTGATATCAACAGAGCACGGTGGTCGCGGTCGCAACCTTCCTAGATACGTCTCATTCCCAATCACACATATTCTTCATGTGTCTCGTATAATGTGCGCTCTTTCTCCGGCGACAGATTATGAATTGAGTTTTTTTCTTAAATTGATAAAATTAGAGTATATCAATATAAATTAAATTAATTTTTGAAGATTCCTAACCCAAAATGTAATGAGTTATATAAATTTAAAAAATTTAAGTTAATTTTATATATAAATCATGATAAATACATGTATTAGGTATAGGTACCCTATATTTTCATGGGTACCGAATCAAAACCCATTATTTTTATATCATAAAATCGGTCCTCATATGTTAATATATGAAATAATTTTATATTTTATAATTATTATTATGTTAGTGTAAGTGAAGTTAGCTCAATAGATTATGTGCTTGGTTGGATATATTTTATAGTTAAAATAAGATCTTTTTCAATTAAAAAAAGATCTTATTGATTTTTTTATATATTTGGGTAATTTTTTTTAATAAAAGTAAAATCACTAAAAAAAAAAGTAGAAAAATATCTTTTTTCATAAGTTGTAATTTTCATCTTCTGAAAAAAGATATTTTTATAACACAGAAAAGATAATTATGATTAAGTAAAGATCTTTTTATATTACATCCAAATATAAATTGATTTTGTATCCAAACGTTAAATTATTTCTAGTTCTTCAAAAGATCTTATTTAAAAAAATGAATTAAAAAAAGATTTTTTTTAGAAGTTCATCCAAGCCCTATAAGTTATTTATTGAAACTCATCAATTCCTAGATGATTAAAAAATGAAATGAAAATGCATTGATCTACAAGTTTAATTATAATTTTTTGTCAATCTAAACTTTATTTACATGTTCAATTAATAAATATGGATTTAATGTTCATCTACTGTACCATTTTTTTACATAGTCATCAAATTATATATTGTCACGTAAGTTAATCATAATTTTGTATCGTAGAGGTAACATAATTCCTAATTTTATAAATGTTAGTGTGAGTTGTGATTATATATTTTTTAGGTAACTTATTTGTACATTATTGATATTGTTGCTTCTAAATATTAATCAAATTGTATACGACATCATTTACCAAAAGAAAAAAAACCTACACTCGATGTGTATAAAAATGAAAAACCTCTTCTTTTTTTTAATAAAACAAATAAAAATGAAAAACCTCTAAACCTTGGTCACCTCTCTCAGTGTATGACTGTATCAAAAGTAACAAACCAATCAACAATTCAGTAGCTAATAGCTAACTATGGCGACACCAGAAGAAGCAAAGCTCGAAACTTTCCTCCAGTGGCTACAGGTTCGTTTTACATGTTCTGTAATTTCTGACCAAAGAGCATAACATATAAATTAAGCTCATAAATAAGCTCTGGCAATGTTCTATGATAAATATTCAATGATTTATTGTTCTCCAATTGCTTTGCTTAAAAATTTGAATTTTGCTTTGTTGGGTATTGAATTCAGGCAAATGGGGTGGAGCTACGAGGTTGCAAGATTAAGTACTGTGATTCCAGAAAAGGGTTTGGCATTTTTTCTGATAAAGATGTTTCTGATGGTAATTTGAGTCTTCATAACACTTCAAACTTTGTATATATATAGAGAAAAAGAAAAAAAGTTTCATTTTTTATATGAGCTGCCTCTGCTTACTAGCTTGTTAAATGCAGGGTATAATCTATATAGAAGGTGTTCGAGTCAATGCTTGTTAGCATATAATATTGTTAGTGTTAGGCTGTTAGGAAATGATGTGCTACTTCAGTGAAATTATGTAAATATAGTTTATGGTGAATCATATACAGTATTTTAGATATGTGTAATTTTAAATTATGTTTTGAATGGTAGATGTGTTGTTATGTATAGTTTACACCGTAAACTCGAACCTACAATAACATCACTCGTTAGGCCATTGCTCCTTTGTTGCAACCTTGATATATCAAAAGTAATCATCTTGTCTTTGAAGGAACAAAACAAGCATTTTTGCCCTGAATGTTTGTATCTGCTTTACTTGACCCTGTTAAAATAGAGAAAGAAAGGATTTTCTTATGTGCTGCTTTGAAACAGGGATTTTGTTGGTTGTTCCTCTAGATTTAGCAATTACTCCTATGAGGGTGTTGCAAGACCCTCTTCTAGGGCCAGAATGTAGAGCCATGTTTGAAGAAGGAGATGTGGATGATAGGTTCTTAATGATGCTGTTGCTGACTGTGGAGCGATTGCGCAAGAATTCTCTGTGGAAGCCGTATGTATAATTGGTTGTGATTGACTTTGTGGTTCAGAATTGTTTTTCTTTATGTTGTGTGTTTCATTTGTGGAGTGGTTAAAATTAAATCAGGTACCTCGATATGCTTCCAACCACTTTTCGGAATCCACTTTGGTTTAGCTCAGATGAACTTCATGAGCTAAGGGGAACAGCCTTATATCGGGCAACTGAATTGCAAGTAATTTATCATGGGACTCATCTTTTGATACCATCGACCAATTTGATTTAAACTGTGTTTCTGTCTTGCCAATTTAAGGACATATCAGGATAAAAGATAAGAACGATCATCCCTATGTATGGATGATGTGTCTTATTTATTTGTTTCTCAAAATTCAAGAAAGTAGTCCATGAGATCACTCTATTCTAAAGTTCCCATCTATGTTCTTTGAAGTAACAATATTTAATTTGAATTAGTGTTCTGCAGTGTATTTTTGCTAACCACTTGAATGACTTAGGTACAGCATTGCTAAAATCACTTAAAATCCAAATATTTATATATTGACATGATCTCTGTGATATCTACTATCCATTTTAAGCTGATTTGACCTTCCAGGATAACATATGTTTTTTAGAACTTCTTATGGAGTTTGAGAAACAACCAGATTTTAATTCTGGTATTAACTTCTGCCCATCTTACTTTATATGTGACACATGTATTGTCTTGCAGAAGAAAAGCTTAGTGTCTGTATATGAAACTAAAGTGAAGGCTTTGGTGAAGAAACTTTTGACTCTTGATGGAGATTCCGAGACGTAAGTGTTGGGTAAAAATTACTCTGCGTTCTGAACTGTTTTATTAATAAAACCATTCAGAACTTTTTGGGAGAAATAATATTTTTTATGTATACACTCATAGGATTTAATTGATTTAAGTTATTTACACCTTTACATTGCTTTTTCTATTTTCCTTTTTTTCTTTTTTTGATCACATTGCTTTTTCTGTTTGCCTCTTAAGTATTAGCAGTGATTATTACAAATTCTACATCCAAAGATGCTACATATACCTTCTAACTGTCTTCAGAATGATATAACAAAACGGACTTTATAGTCTTTGTTTTCAAACAGCATTTCTTAGATAAACATACATTTAAATTACTTCCTTTCCAATTGACCTTTTTTTTAAAAAAAATTTGCAGTGAGGTGTGCTTTGAAGATTTCCTTTGGTAAGTTCTACCACTGAAGTTTTATATAACTCCAAAAATTTCCTTGGAGGTTTAAATCAGACTTGCCTTCTTGCTAGGGCGAATTCAGTATTTTGGAGCCGTGCTTTGAACATTCCAATGCCTCGATCTTATGTATTTCCAGAAACACAAGAAGTTCATGAAAGTTGCATTCCAGAAGATGAAGAAAAAAGTGAGTCCATGTAGTTTTTCTTCTTCTTTTGTTATTATAAAAAAAAATCATGTAAGAATTCCCTTTTCTTTATTAAGTCCAATTCAGAGGCCATCTTTTAGTATTTCTCTGAACTTTGTAGCTAAAAATGACATTCAAATGAGGAGGTTTTATTGCAGGAAGCCAGGCAAAAAATTGTGACAATCTAACCAAGGAAATGACAAGTAACACAACACAAGGAGACACCGTTTGGGTAGAGGGTCTTGTTCCTGGCATTGACTTTTGCAACCATGGTAAATTGTTGCTTGAAGCCCTGGCATTTCACTTAACTATATGATTTTGATGCTACTTTCCTTTTTATTTCTTCATTGTTTGGTTTCTGATATAAACCTTTTAGATACGAAACCCATTCTTAGACGACCACCAAACAGATTATAATTTTTTGTCAATTTAGTTCTTGACATGGTATCCAAGCCTCTATGATCAAACAACCAAGAGTTCAATGCTATTGGTATTCATTTGTTTTTCATAGTGATATTATCATCATATGCAAAGTATGTCAATCCTAATTGAAAATTATATTATTGCTTTGATGATATGCTTGATATTTCAAATGCCTCATGTGATAATATGCTTCTATATGGCCAATCAGATCTGAAGCCAATAGCAACATGGGAAGTTGATGGAACAAGTTCAGTAACAGGAGTTCCTTTCTCCATGTACCTTCTTTCTGGTAACATTCTTTTTGTGCCTTATGGTAGCGTTTGGAATGTGGGACGAGAGACTAATTTGGAGACACGCTAGAACACAAATCATGTTTGGAGTGAGAGTTAGGACACAAAGTGTGAGACACGGTTAGACACTAGTATCTAAGGACACTAGTGTCTCAATATTAAATAGAGACACAAATTTCTACCTTTGGACACAATAATTGTTTTCCAAAATTAACCTTTATAAAATTTAAAAATGACAATACAATATTTTAAGATGATGTTGAAAAATATTTTTTCTTCTTCTAGTTATTGAATTATTAAAAAAGACAAGAATCAATCAACAATGAAATAAAAAAAGTCAAGACTTAGGTTCTTTTTTACATCCTCACATGCACACTCACAAGAGAGAGAAAAAACACAATTCAATTTTCCTGGTAAGGGTATTTTTTTTATATTTGTTGCAAGTATCAAACAATGTCTTTCAATTCCAAACATATTTGAGTACAAGACACTAATGTCTTGTCTCACACTTCCAAACACAATTTATAAGACATTAGAATTATGTCTTGTCCACCTATATCTATGTCTTAGTACGTCTGTCCATATTCCAGACGCTACCTACTAGTTTCCATATCCCTCTGCAATTTTAGACTTTTAGAAGTTCTTGTTAAATTTCTAACCCAATTTCAATTTTGTCCTTCACTTTCCGTTTAAATAATTTCATAACCTATTATATCTTGAAACTGTTCCTCTTTTAACTAAATTGTTTTCTTGATTGTGAAGCTGCTCAAAGTCCCTTGCAGATTGATAGAGAAATTTCCATTAGTTATGGCAACAAAGGAAATGAGGTAATTCATATATTCCCATGGTTTAAAAAATGATGATAATAAAAAGTATCTGTTTGCCGAATTATTATTTGTATTCCAAAAATTAGTTTTCTATTTTCTTTTTACCAAAACTTATTTCAAGTTCTACATGATTTCCATATTTTTCAACTTGATGCAGGAACTTCTATATCTGTATGGTTTTGTCATTGATGATAACACAGATGACTATCTCATGGTAATGGCCCTTAGAGTAAACCTTCTCTTTATCATGTTACTCCACCTCTTGTGATTGTTTTTGTTGGCATGGCACCTTGGTTTCAATTTGTTTCATTTCGTGAAGAAAATAATGAAAACAGAAATCTAAGATTTTTTTGTTCACAGAATCCTGAGGCAAGAAACAAATTGAAATAAGAAATGAAAACAAAAACCGAACAATCCCTATATTCTCTTATTCCAACTTTCATATGATGACATAGCTTACTAACTAATCAGTATAATTGGATCCTTCAGGTTCACTATCCAGCAGAAGCACTTCATACTATTTCTTGTTCAGAGTCTAAAAACCAGCTACTTGAAGTGCAGGTATGTTAATAACTTATCATCAATTCTACGCCTTTGTTTCAAAAGCCGAATTGCGCCATGCCGCCACCTATTGCTCTAAAAATTCACCCCTTTTGTAACTGCAGTTTCTGTGTTGATGGTTTATGTTTACAGAAGGCTGAAATGAGATGCATTTTACCCAAAACTTTGCTGAATCATGGATTTTTTCCATTGGATACCCAAAACAATGGAGAAAACAACAAGGGCAAGGTTGACCAAATTTCCAATTATAGCTGGAGTGGTCAGCGCAAGACGCCATCTTATGTAAACAAGCTTGTTTTCCCTGAGAAATTTATGACTTCCTTGAGGACCATAGCGATGCAAGAAGACGAAATTTACAAGGTTTCATCAATGCTGGAAGAGGTGCTGTTTCAATGCAACATTTTTTTTAGAAATGTTTTTTGTATACCATAAAATCAGTCACCATATGTCATGATACAACCTTTTAAAACTATTAATCCAACTTTTAATATTATGCATTAATCCAATATTTTAAAAGTTGGATTATCACATATGCTGGCTGATTTTGTGGTGTACATGTAGCATTACTCTTTTTTTTTTAATCTTCTTTGGAATGTTAGACTTATTATAGTTCCTTCCTTAGTTATTGAAACTGTATTTTCATTTGCTTTGGTAAGTTTTCTTTCAAGATCTATCACGATTCCTGCCCTTTCTATCACTTTGCTACAAGTGAAATGACACTGCTACTTGACATACAACACTTCTTTTCATCTTAGGAGCAGAGCTTCTTGAAATTGTTCAATGAATTTGCCTTTGAAATCAAAAACAGACCTTGCCTTTTCTATTAGTTACATTGCTTACAACTTGAAAGGATAAACAAATAAGTCTTCAATTCAAGGTTGAATTTGTGTCACCGTAGTGTTGCACAAGGTGGGGTGGATCAAATGACACTGTAGACCGTAGTGTTCTGCCTATGTTGTGTTTTTTTTTAAAGATCTTTTTTAAATTGAATTGTTTATTTTCAGTTTCAACTGGACTCAACATTGATACAATTTTTCATGCTTTTTTAATAAAGCTTGTAGGACCTGAAGGGGAGAGACAACTATCAGATATAGATGTTCAATCAGCAGTATGGGAAGTTTGTGGTGATTCTGGAGCTTTCCAATTGCTTGTTGATCTTCTTCATGTGAAGTAAGTCACCAAAAATTACATGAAAACTGCAGATATATTCTGTTAATTATAACCTGAAATATATTTGGTACCATCTCTTAATCTGCATCATGTTTCTGCAAATGATTTTGGATGTTCCTTTTCTAACATGTCATTGCATTTCATTTCAATACCTAACTAATTTCATTGCATCTAAGGTTGATGGATCTTGAAGAGAATTCTGGAACAGAAGAAAGTGACCTTGATTTGCTTAAAAGGGCTCTTGTTACTGATAAACAGGAAGATGACAAGCAGCAAATGTGCAATTTAAGGTAGAAAGTAGAAACTAGTTTACTTTATTGTGAAAATCACATGAAAATTCCAGTTGGTAAAATTCTATTGGCTGATAGTATAAAGTCTCAGTTCATAGAAATTAAACTAAAGCTTTTGGTTGCATGAAAATTGAAGAACACAAAATAATGTCTATTTATCTTCAATTGGTTGAACCTATTAATTCTGCATTTGCTGGATTCCATATTTGTCTATTTTCAGCCAAAGAAAACTTGGATTCCTCATGTTTGGTTATTAAGGAGTAAAAATGGGGATAAAATTTACTTGAATGAGCTCAGTGTGTAAAATAACACATGAAACTCATTCAAGTAAATTTCACCCCTACTTTTACCCTCCAACCAAACACACCCTTATATAAAACTTCCCAATTCTATATTGTTTCCTTTCTAATAGTATTCTTTGTTTCCCAAAATTTCAGCTCAAAGGAAAATGAGTCAGAGGAGTACATGTATATGACTAGAAACAAGTGGTCTGCTATAGTATATAGGAGAGGACAAAAGCAGCTAACTAGATTATTCTTGAAAGAAGCAGAACATGCTTTGGAGTTATCACTGAAAGAAGAAGAGTCATAACTGTTCCTTGATAACCATGTAATGTATGGTCCTTTTCTTGTTCCCTAATCTTTTAATCAATAGTATTTTGGTAGAGGTTTGAGTTAATAGTTACTAGAGATATTTTAAGTCAAATTTCTCTTATTTGCACTTACAATCCAAGTTAGAGTTGATCCATTACCATTTATGTTCTACACTAATAATCAATTTCATCAGTTTGCATGATTATTCTTTATTGTAATTTGTAAGTACAATGTATTGAGTACAAGAATGGTATGCCCTTAAAAGTGGGTTTAAGTTTAAGGAATGAGGTGGTTTTGAGAAGTTTTATGATAAACTTAAACCAGACAAACTAGTGTGAAGTTTTTGAAAACATGATCCCCAAATTCAAAGTAATAATCTTACCTGGTGAATAACTCGGGAGGATAAATAGGACATTTAAAAAAATAGGTAACAATGGAAAGATGTTAAGTTCTAGTCCTTTATAACCTTTCACAAAAGACAAATATTCTGCATACATACCAAAATTTGGACATTGTCCTAGGCAAGTAAGACATTTTAACCTACATATTTTCACAACCAAAAAGATATATCTGACAAGATTCTGATCATTGATCATTCCCTATTGTCTTTACTGCCTCTACTACTTACTTAAGCTCTAGTCTATCCACCTTCTAGTCCTGACACATGCTTAAGGGACCATCCTACCAAATAAGCAGCAGCAGCAGCTATAGCACCAGTTAAGAGAGTTATAGCAATAGAGAACAAGTAGTTCTGACCTGCAATTCTTGCCTTTGCCATCCCAAGAAGGGCAAGAGCAAGTGCTGAAACAAGGCATGCACCAACAAACTTGACAGTGTCACTGTCTGTGAATGGTATGAGGATGATGAAAGAGAGCAATGGAGCAGAGCCAAAAAGCATGAAAGATGCAAATGTGATAAGGCCATTCTTCCATGGTGTCACTTCTTGGTCTGATGGTAGTGTTCCTCTGTCAGCTACCATTCTTTGGTCCACCAACATGTCCTTGTATTTTGTGAATGTGTTCACAACCTTGCACCAAGTAACAAAAATTCCAATTAGTTTAGAACTTAAGAACCAACTTAATTGCCATATCATTGCTATAACATTATCTTTTCCTAATATAGTTTTTGTGGATATCCTACATATGAAACCATTAATAAATAAGTGGAGATTTCATCAATACATCCATAATTGAATAGCGGAAATATTTGTCGTACAACATAAATACGTTCAACAAGTATCCAACGTGTGCTATATATAAGACGTAATTTGTGCTATACAGATAGCACACATTACGTCTTATGTATAGCACACATTAG
The DNA here is from genome assembly GCA_013621005.1 of Aeschynomene evenia. Classification (NCBI taxonomy): domain Eukaryota; kingdom Viridiplantae; phylum Streptophyta; class Magnoliopsida; order Fabales; family Fabaceae; genus Aeschynomene; species Aeschynomene evenia. The sequence goes on along the minus strand of CM024268.1, from coordinate 33,529,955 downwards.
ATATTTGTTGGACATATTTCTGTTGTACAACAAATAGTGACTCAAGAATAGAATGATGATATTTGATAATTGAGAAGTAAGATAGATACAATACAATCTGTATCAATAAAAAAAATTGTATTTTGTGTCCAAAATAGTAGATACATATACACAGTACAGAAACTTTAATAGATTTTTCATACTAATTCCATCCCTACCTTTATACAATAAAGAAAAATTTGTATATTGTATTGTTTTATTCTAAATTTATTTATTGTATTGTCTGTAGATGTAGATGCAACATAGACATAGTCTTACCTAATAATTTCTATATCATAAATGATAAAACAGTAATTTTACCATCATGTCAAGTCTCATGACTAATATTTCTTACCTTATCACATTGGCACCCACCATATTTACAATAATTTGCTATATATAATTTCCCAAATGTTCAAATGGGTGTCTCGAAAACTATGTCCAAAACCCTAACTCTCTAGCTAGCTATAAAGGCCAAATAAGTAAGGATTTGAAACAAAACAGTAATATTTGTTGTACAAAAGAAATACATCTAAGAGTAATACATCCAATTAGTATCCAACATATAGCACACATTACAAATAAAGAAATGACACACATTACGTATTTTAGCAATGACACATATGTATGGTGTATTTTTTCCTGCTATTTACTATTTTTGCTCAACCAGTTTCATACATGTAAGACACACATTACATATAGCACATGTTGAATAGTTGTTGGATAATAGTCCCGTTATACAACAAATGTTACTGGAAACAAAATAATAATGGTGGCAAAACAAACATGTCCTAGTAAGATCCAAAAATGGCAATGTCTTTTTGTGATACATACCATGGTTGCATCATTGTAATCCATCCCAAGTACTTGATAGTGTCTGACTAACTCTGATTGCTCTGTGTCCCTATGATTCATGAAATCCCATTCTTTCACTTTCCTCTCCTTAATGATCACATCCTGCTCTGTCCTAGTAGACACAAAGTCCCCAAGCCCCATTGATATTGCATCTGCCACAAGGTTTGCAAACCCAAGAACCAACACATCCACTACATTCAAAAGTCTCACATCAGTTAGGATAGCATTTACACTTATGCACACCAATTATATTTTGAACAATATTGTCATTATCTGTAAGTATTAGGGTAAATTGCATTGCTGACATGTTCTTAAATTCGATGAAATTCACTTCAATTCTATGCTATTTATTAAATTTTCTTACTAAGTTCTTTCCCGAGTTTGTTGTGAAATTATAATATTTTACTGAAATTCACTTCGATTCTAAGCTATTTATTAAATTTTCTTACTAAGTTCTTTCCCGAGTTTGTTTGTGAAATTATTTCACTGTCCTCCCCTCCTAAATTTGTAAAATTGTTACATTGTTTTCCTTTTTTATTAACATTAGATATTGGATTTATGAGAGATCAGTGTCACCCAAACAGGTGATGAATCCATCAAATTTTAAAAGGGAAGTCAGTGTAATTTGCTCGAACAATTAACTCAAAGCCCTCATTCTTTTATTCTTTTATGAACTAATTAAAAAGGGATTTAGTTGGTTCAAATAGAAATATGGCACACTTGAATCCTAAAGATGCATCACCTTTTGTCCATTCCAATTAGGATCAAAATGTTTTGAGCTGAAGATGCCACATACTACAAAGTTAATGATGTTATGCCAATGATGAAAAGGACAAGAGGCTGCAACATAATTAATATGTCATGGCACAGAAGAACCTTTTACTCTCCAAAACTCCAAAAATGGTCTTTTTATGGATGGACTACTATTTAACTTCCCTATATGACAAGCTAAGGGCCAAAAGGTTAATAGGATTGTGTTTTGTTTGTTTTATGTGTTGATGTGCTCAAACTTATATACAAATTCCCTATCATAAAAAACTAAATACAACTAGAATCAATAACTCAAGTTACTATTAATTTTTCAACAATTAAAAAGAAAAGGAAAAACCCTAATAATAGCATTACTCATCTGAAAATCGGTTTGAATAATCGTAACTTGATTAATATATAAGGAGTTTAAATATTTGTACGATTTTTTATTGGGTGTCTATTTCAAGAAACATTTTATCTATCATTTAATGAACCAAAACCAAATTCAGATAGGAAAAATTTATACGACATCTAATGACAGATAGTGTTGGTCAACACAGAAATCAAAAAATATCATACAAATATTATTTCTATGAATTTATGGCCTGTTTGAATAATATTGATTGTGATTTTTTTTAACTTTCAATTTATCAGGAGATATATCTATATTGTTTGAGTATATAACTTTTAACATTTTTAGAAGTTATTTAAATACTTTTAAAAAAATCAGAGTATTTAAATTCTCTAAACATATACATATATAAAACAACTTATTTATAAATTATTTTTCAGAAGTAATTTTTTTTATTATCAAAATGTTTAGTCAAAAGAGAATGAGAAATGTAATAATACCAGAGGAAGTAGAAGTAGCTGAGATGGAAGAAATGAGAGAAAAACAAGTGATAATAGCATCAAGGCCTGAATACATTATGCTCTTCACATATTCCCCTCTCCATGGCTCTTTTGGTCTCTCCAAATCACCACCACCACCACTTACCTCCACCAGCCTTGTGGTGGCGCCACCACTTCCACCACCACCATCTCTTCCACCCATACCACTTACTTACTTCACCTTTTTAAGTATTTAACATTTTTCTACTTTTCTTTTGATGGTAAATTGTGTGTAATAATAAGGATTTTACTGAGTGTGTGCGCGCATTTAACCTTTTCACAGAGAATAATTAATTTTGATGAGGTTGGTGTGTGTGTTGTCACTTTGCATGCAATTGCACATACACGTAGCCAATGAGTTATAGGGTTCATCCACAAGTATTTTGACATAAAATAAAAAGGGTAAAAGACATTAACATTAAAAAGGGTTCACAATTATAAACATAGAAAAGACGAGTTGCTCAAATTATAAATGAGCATGAACTACTAGCATAAATAATATGATCGGTTAATTAACGCACTTTTGAATAACAAATTGACGGAGGAGATATTTTGTATGTTTTTGAAAAGAGTTAAACCTCAAATTGGTTCTCCACTTTGTATGCGTGAATCAAATTAGTCCTTCACTTTAGTTTTTGTTCAAAATAGTCAAATTTGATTCACGCATGCAAAGTGGAGGACCAATTTGAGATTTAACTCTTTTTTGAAAACTTAGGATATGATTTGCATATTTTGAAAACTCATATAACGTAATGTGCCTTTTTCTCAATAATAAGTTATCACTCTTTAGGAAATCAATTATGAAAGTTAGAATAATTGATTTTAACATATAGTGACCAAATTATCAAACAACATTAAAAATAGATAGAATCCATTTTGAGGAGTGAAAATCAATTCTAACCCTTCCAACTTAAATCATCATCACCACCACCACCTACCTCCACCACTTCATGGAGGAGCATTGTGGTGGGGCCACTACTACCACACAACCACCATATCTCTTCCACCCATCATCACCACTTAAATTTTTTTTTAAAATATTTTCTAATTTTTGTGGTAAATTGTGCAACAATAATTGATTTCACTGATTTGTGTGCATTTAAACTTTTTCAGTATTTTAACATTAATGAGCACAGAATAAATAATTTACAATAATATTTGATATACAATAGAAATACATTCAATTAGTATCCAACATATACTATACATAATATAGCATATGTGCTATATGTATAGTACACATTTTATGTTATGGATAGCACATGTTGGATACTAGTTGAATGTATTTTTATTGTACGAATTTAATAATTTGTAAGAGGTTTTGGAGTGTGTTTTGTGTCACATTGCATGCAAATGCACACACACACGTAACCAATGAGTACAGTGTGGTTTTTGCACTTTTTCATGTGCCACTTCATTGACACGTTTTCATGATGTGCACATGGCCACCATATGGCATTGGACAGAGTATAAATTACTCTGCATATTCTTAGTAGCTGTATGCTACTACACAATCATCTTCTTTTTCACACAATTTCACCATAGATTATTGGACTCACATAAACCTAAACTTTCCTTAAACATCTACTTAAAGGGTTCGATTATTAAGGATGTATAGGAAGAAATTCTTAAATTTTTATAACCAGAGATTTATCTTTATAGTAGAGCTCTTACCTCAAAATGATTAGTCACTATTGTCAATAATGAATACCTCAAGCAATAAAAGGAAAATTATTTAATTTTGTATTCAATTTTTATATGCTTTAATTTAGAATTGTAATTAGAAATATAAGATATTGAATGAGGGTTGGCACATTTGGTTAAAGTGTTGGTAGTTTGTTCTGCTCCAACATATAAGTATGTTTCTCCTAATCTAAACTTTTGGTATAAAAAATTATAAATGTAAGATAAATTTACATTCATTATATTTCATGTGCATGAAAGAATTTTCCATATTCCACTTGTTTATTGTGCTTTGAGCTTCAATCTTAATCAAAGTTCAAATGAAAATTAATATACTAGTTGAAGATGGTTTTACCATAGAATTTGACCAAAAAATAATATAATGTATTTTCAAGTGTCTGCAGTATTTCTTTATACATGGCTCTGTTTTTGTTACAACAGCTGTTTTATTTGTACAAATGTTGTAACTATATTTATTTGACAAGTGGAATCATAGGCATGTTCCACATTTTTTAAATTTAATAAGTAATATTAAAAAAAAAAGTAATGTTAAAAGTTGTTGAATAGTTTTCTATGCAGGGATAGGGATTAATGAGTTTAGTTAAAGTGGTAAAATAATTATTCACATTTATGTATGAACTTGAAAAAGAACTTCAATAAATTTTAGAAAGACCAAAAAAAAACCCAACGCAATAATCAGGCATGTCAAGAGTTAATTAGTTGACAAAAGAAGTTATTTTGATGACAACAATAACAGAAAAATGAGAAAAAAATTATAAGCTTTACCATATTTTAATCTTTTCTAGTAATTCATAGAATTTTAATAAAAAAAATACTTGATGAACATAGAAAAAACAGTCAAACCAATTAATGAATTTAGACTAAAAAAACTCCTTTTAAGAAGATAATTTTAAGTTAGTAAATTGAATAATTACGATCCAAAATCTATATATTGACTAATTTTGAGTGATTCTTTTACTGCGCAAATATTTGCGCAACATTGATCTCAGAAGAAAAAAATCACAAACAATGTGCTCAAATATAAGATATTGAATTGAAAAAAAAAGGCTATAAACAATACTAATTGGACATCAAATTATTTTTCCTATTTTTCCTTTAGCATGAGACAAAATAAAAATCATCATGAATTAATATGGAGAACTAAATGACATTAAAAAAAAAATTTGCATTGTAAGAAGTAATAATTAACATCTATGAGCTTTAATTAGACCAATGGCCTCCTTTCCATGTCATCTTGTCCTACATAATCATCATGCAGATCCCCCAACTCTTCATCATTAGCAGCAGATTCTGCAGAAATGTCATTCTTCATCTTGGAGCTATTAATATTATTATTATTATTATTGGATTTGTTTTCTGGCAACATCTTCAATGTGATCCCCATTGCTATGAGTAGAAGGCCACTTCCATGTTGTTCAGTTAATGGTTTTGTGAATATCAAGTATGACAAAAGCAATGTCACCGCTTTCCTTGCTGTTGTTATCTGTGATCAAATTCAATGAATGTTAGGACCACTAAATTTGTGATTATAGTTCACACTCTTATCTCCAATTCTAATTTTTTGGATTCTTGTATATATATGTGCTTATATATATAATAAGGGAATAATCAATATGAACAATTAATTTTGATCCAAACCATAAAAGATGTCATGTATATTAGGCAAATGATTAATATAGAAATCAATTACCATTGACCATACAGATCAAACTTTCACTTTTTTTGGTAAATTAAAGTTTAGAGTAGAGAAGACACACTCATGCAAGATTAGGACAACCCACTAACTTCAATGGGAGTTTAGTGTAACATTTACATATCGTCCACCATACTAAAGAGGGTTTCCCAAGATTCGAGCCTAGTATGGACGGAAGGCTGAACCAGACGTGTCGTCGGTATGAAAAAGGGTTAATAATACTAGCTTGTTTCTTTTAATAGCAGCATTTAAGACCCTCCATGGTGCTTGTTTTTTTCTTTTTTCAGCATATGAAACTTATTAATGTAAGCAGCGGAAGAATGGTCCAAAGATGAAATAATGAAGAAGGAAAAATCTCGTGAGAGCAATTTACCATGGCAGTGGTGGCAGCACCAAAAATGGCTATGAGGGAGAGAACAGAGACTTGGCCTATGAATGTTGCCATTGCTTCAAAGACCAACACGCCATATACATAGGGATGCTGCAAGTACAATAAAAAGGGTCATTCTTTTAATAAAGAATGAATCAATGAATTAAAGGAGATGATTATCATTCCAAGGTTTTTTGTTTTTACCTGTGAACATGAAGTCCATGCTTTGAATAATTCTCCTGTGAAAAGCATTGGAGGGATTAGGAAAGGTAATCCCACCACTGTAGAGCAGAAGAGCATCTCCATCTGTGTTAACAATTATAATGAGTTTAATTTGAATGCTGACAATGTTAAAAAAGGAAATGTTTTATAGTCGTTCAATCATATATTGTCACGAATCAACTATCCACTACATTGAAAGTCTACTAATAGAAGAATATGATTGGATGATGTATGTTACTTCATGACAGTAATAAGCTACTGATATATAAAAAGTTTAAGACATTATATCTATTTATCTTCACTTGAAAAATGCACAAAGAGGACTAAGGAAAAGGGCATGGAAAAATCATATACCTGTGTGGTCTCAGGGTTCATAGTGAAGATTGCTTCTTGGAGATTACCCAAAAAGGAATCCATGACCAAAGCACCAGTTATCATAATAACACCAATGACACTGAAATTGGGCGATGTTTGTGCATCTGCTAGTGTGAATAGGATCAAGCCAACAACCAGAAGTATTGCAGATATGTATTCATGAACAGGATATTTCCTTCTTAGACCCGGAATGAAGGCCCCCATTATCATCACCGGCAGCACCTTTTGTACCGAAAAACAGGCGAAAATCGCATAAGTTTTGTTTGATTTTTCAATGAGTGATGATGATAAGTTAACTAATCTGTTCGAGGGGCCGAAAAATAGGTTACATTCCTTGAACTAGTCACATAATTTGGAGCCATTACATATATAAAGTTAAGCACTTTTTAAAGGGACAATACAATAATGATTGAAAAGATAAAACACCAAAACAATTTCCAACTAAAACTTATCCATATATCAGTTTCATTGATGAAAAAAATGAGGAAAAAAGTAATGATGATGGGGTTTTGGTTACTTAAACACTTTACCTTAGTGGATTTGAACATGATTTGTGCAGGGTAGTTAAGGAAGGCCAAAGACCCTTTTGTTAGGCCATGAGAACCCATGAGTACAGCTGAAAGCTTCACATAAGTCTTCCATGGATTCACCATTTGCTTGCTTGTGAAGCCTTGTAGGTAAATCAGGAACAGGTAAACAAACCCTTGAATAAATGTGAAGTACCAACCATAGCTGAAAAAAAACAGAAAAGAAAAGGAAACCATGTCACAAAAATTTCACTATAAAATCAGTAACAGGTAACAAATGAAACAGTGTTAAAGTGATGAATTTTTACCTGAATTGGAGCCTGTTATATACATATTCCTAAAAATAAGGCAATAATTGGTATCAGAAACTAAGTTTTTAGCATGAAAAGTTTCAGAAAAGAACAAAAAAAATATTGCAGATTATTTTGTTGAAGAAAGTACACAAAGGCAAACAAAAAAACAAAAAAGAAAAAATTTGGAAGGTTGAGCCCCCAGCGACATATCCGGAAGCAACAACAGAAAATCAGAGAAAAATCTTTGACGAAAATTATTTGGCTTCTGGGAAACTATTCCCTGGGAAAAAAAATCCAACCTTTCTGCCATTAATTAGATTAACAGCGAAAAAACACCAAAACAAAAAAAAAAAAAAAAAAAAAAAAAGAGGAAAATGTTGAATTTCAGATCAAACAGAACAGAAATTAGGCAGAACCAAGAAACACTGAAATTCTGTTTTAGTTTTGATTTTTAATCTTTCTCATCATATATGGATAGCAGAAATTGAAAAACCCCACAAAGAAAAAAAGAACTTAACTTTATTCCAGAGGAAAACCAAAAACAGAGAAAACAGAGCACACACATGAATTTGACAGAATCAAGTAATCTAAAATTCTAACCTCACAGATACCATTAACAAGGTATCCAAAGAAGAACCCAGATGAGCAAATGAGGAATTGCTGCCATTTGGGTCTGTCAGAGAGTGAAATTCCAAACAAACTACGAGCTTGTTCTTCGTTCTTCATCACACCCACCTCTTAACTCTTTCCTCTTTTTTCCTCACTCCTTCTTCAATCCTCAATTTCAGTAGCTCTTTCTGCAAACCAGTACCCACCCAGACCCAAATTCAGCAAAAAGATTGTATCTTTGTAAAGTCCAGATTTTTTATCAAACCATCAGAAGCATCATCTTCTCAACAGCCTCAAAACCTTGTTGCATGTTGACTTTACCAACCCCAAAGACAAGAAAGAGAGAAAAGAGAGAGAGTTTAATTTGGTCTCACAAATTGGAAAAGATGAAAACTTGTCTTTGATTAGTGTAAGTGAGCATGTGTATATAAATGGTTTGTGAAAGAATTTTCATGCACAAAGTCATGCCTTCCATGTATCCGGTCCGGGTAACACCCAAAAACCGATATCTACATAACCGGTAGAGAACCTGCGAACCGGTGAAGACCGCCCGGGTAAACCGGTTCAGTGATATAGTAAAAAAATAGTTAAAACAGTCAATATATTATATAGAGTTTGAATTTATATTGTCATCCAATTAAAATGTTTTGTTTGTATTACTTTTCAAGTAGTAGAAGAGAGAAAATACAATCATGACCGACTTGACAATACATGATTAGATGACTGTGTAAAAAAATTGTATATTAATTAAATTTATATATTATATAATATGTACAATTTATATTATATGTAGTACATATCATATCTCACATTTATACCTTATTAGAAAAGATGACTTTATAACATATATTTTATAGTATAACATGTCATATATAATATATATAATAAGTAATATATATTGTATATATTATATATTATCTATGGACTATTTTAACTAATTTTTTATTGTATATAAAAATTCCTAGTAAAAAAATAATTCAAAATTCATAAAACAAAACAAAATGGAACTCAGGAGAAGGGGAAAATACATAACCCCCATCCCAGTGTTTCTGCTTCTATTGTTACTTTTGTTTATTATTTTATTTTGTTCCCTTATTTCTCTGAAGTTACAAAAAAGAGAATTGATCAAAAGAAGAAAGTAAAAATAAACAAAATTAAAAGTGGATTGACCCATATTTATTATCTGATATTGCTTAATTTTTAATAAATTAAATTATGGACTATGTTATATTGTATGGGCTGATTTGGTGACCTATGTTATAACATATTTATTTGTTATTTTTATATTTTAGGATTATATTTCCATTTGAAAATTTTTATCGAACAGGTTAATTTTGAATAAGGAGTGTTGTTAGAGGGCAGTTATATCATGCTGGCTATATGCATATTCTTTCTCATGCACCCTTTTTTGGAAAAAGAAGTAGATGAGTTTATTGGGAATCTTCAATATTTCACATAATTCATTATGTGGTTATGAATATTATAAATTAAAATATGTAGCTACAAATATTCTTAAAATACGCATTGAATGTGACACAAGAATTTTTCTTCGTCAATACCTTCATAATATTTATATATTTATAATATATTTTTTAATTTCATTTTTAACATAGTGATTATGGTATGTAATGGAATGATTTAGGTGGATTATGGTTTTATGGTTTTAATAATTTTTTAATCAAGAGAGATATGGTGTAGTCCCTCCGTTTTTTTTTTAATTGTCCAATTTAGAGATGCGTGCGTTTTTTTTAATTGTACATTTTAAATTTTAAGACAACATTTATTATTTTTTTCCACTCTTACCCTTATTTAATACTCACTATCTCTATTGATTGAGGAGAGATAATAACAAAGAAGTAAAGGGTAATTAAGTAAAACATATATACAATTTGTTAACTTTAATACTCTACCAATTATTACCTAAATTTCCGCACGCATTTAAAACTGGACAATTAAAAAAAACGATGGAGTATCAAATATGCATCAATATACTTATATAAAGTATCAATATAAATAACTCCTAGCTAGTTGAGAAAAATCACAATTGTTGGTTAGATCATCAGAGTATAAAATATATTTGGTTTTTATTTAATTTAGATTTAATTAATATTTTTCTTATTATAAATATTTATGAATGAGATTTTTATTGAAAATTGTAACTCCTAGATATATATTGCAGGGGGGACTCCTCGGATTTAATTAATATTTATTTGAGATTGTTTTGATGTCATTTTCAACGTAAAAATTCTGTTTTAAGAAATATTTTTATACGTTAAGAGATATTTTTTCAACCTACCTAAAAAATATCATCTTTATTCAAAGTCAAAATCTCTAAAGACAAGCTCATAAAATCTTTTGTAAAAAAATTTAATTTTAAAAAAGGATCATTTCAAAATAAAAAATTAAAAATAAATCTTAATATAATTTAAATTTCATTTTTAATATTTTTTAAAAATAACTTAAAATATCTTTAATATTTTCAGGAAATAAAATATTCTTTCCTTTTGAAATGAGAACAAAAACCATTTCATTTTCACTCCATCCATTTCTACAATCTCTAGTTTTATAAAATTATCCTATTTATTGCTATTAAGACTACTTTCTTAATATTGAATTATAAATTTTTATTCATCATTTTCGTTCTTTAAATGCTTAGATTTTTCCATGGAATTTAATTGGTGAATGAAAAATGAATGAGAAAATTGGATAGGGAATGTAATAAGTGGGAATTAATCTTTTGTCATCATTTTCTTTTTTTTTGTTTTGTTTTGTTTCAATTCTATATACTTTTCATAAATGTCTCAATCCTATATTTATGTAGGTTTTTTATACTTTAGTGAATACTACAAAAACTTTATAACCAATCATTATTAGTTTTAAAAAAATCGTGACATGATGCGTTAATTATTTTCTAATGTAGAAAATAAAATTTCTTAATTTTTTTTTAAGTAAGAAGAGACATCAAGTTTGAATTACAATTTACAACATGCATGATCATATATATCAATAATTCAATATCATAAAACTTAACGAAAATTTTATAATGATATCTATAAAATATAAATCATTTGTCAGTACAGGTTAACTAATTATTAAATCAAAATCTTATTTAAAAAATTTATTCTACCTACTATATATCAATTGAACTGAAGTGGCTATCTTTCTTCGATGATAATTAAGAAATATTTCTTATTATTATTATATCCGATCCATTTAGATATTCATTAATTAACTTTTAGGCCCCAAAAAAAAGTATCACCTTTTGTCCTTTTCTATAATTCGTCTAATCATTTGAGTTATGTCAAAGTGATGATAGTTTTGATATAATTAATTAGGGGATTCGATTTAAACAAAGTTTTATTAAATAATTCATGTAGGGTTATGTTTATGTAGAATAGTATTAGCTTTTTAGAACGCAAGGAACATTTAATAATTAACAATATATATAATGTCTATTTAATTCATAAACAAATTGTTTTTGTTAGTATTTGTTGGAAATACGATTGGATTAAAGTAAATAAAAGTTTGAGAGCATTATTAGCTCTTAAGGATAGTGGCATTTTAGCTAACCTATAAATTAATTTTTAATTTATTTTTTATTACTCTACATTCAAAGTCAAATCATTGACTCATAATTTTTGCAATTCTTTATTCTTGATTGAAAAGGTCCTTTTGTTTTCTAATCCTAATTATTCACAACTAATTAAACGGGTTCAATTCATCATGTGTCATTATTATAACTTAAAATATAGTGTTTTTTTGTGTATATATATACTTTAAATAAATGAAATTAAACTAGTAATATAGTATTAATTACTTCAACCGACATGTATCTTCAAGAAAAAGGGACAATAATTAAGCGTTGATGCATCAATTTTTTTTATTGTCCATTTTTTAAATAATGGGTATATATGGATTAAGGAAATGATTAAGAGTATTTCAATTTTAAAGAAGTTTAATGTATTTTTACAATATTATTCATGGCACTAGTTATCTTCCATCAATAAAATGTATAATTAATAAATATTATATAGAATTATAAAATGGACAATTATATAAAAAAAATTAAAATTTTAAAAGTGAACCGATATATTACAAGAAAAGTAGTATCAATAAACCTGATTTGGCATTGAAGATGAACACAAGTAACCTTAATAACATTATTGTTAATTAGATATAGAAGCCCCAAACAATTACTAGTTAACTTTGTCTCATTTAGGCTGTAACCAAAAATTGGTACCATCTTATTAAAAGTGGTCAAAAGGAGAGTTTACAAGCTTTCCTCTTCTACAAAATCCAATTTCATTACTTAGAAGCACATAACGATTTCGTAGTGATCTCTAAACTATATCCAGATAATTCCTATTTTTTATATCAAATTATAAGAAAATAAATTAAAGTACTACATGATTGATTTCTCGTACAGAATAAATAGAAAGCTTTAAAATCATGATTATGATATATAAAACATTATTTCTTATGACTACTACTTAAATTTTACTCTATCCGGTTCAAAATATTTGTCTCTTTCCATATTAAAAATAATAATAATACTGCAGCATATGATATATATTATGTACAATATATAATATGTATTGTGTATTTTATATTATATATATTATGCACAATATATAAACTATTTTGACTGATTTTTTATTGTGTGGAACCGTATTTGCCTATATACAAAATACAAACTCTTGAGTTTTGAGCTCTTTCTAACCTTTCACTTGGTTGCTCCATGTGAGAGGCAGCCATCACCGCTAGCTGTGTATATTTTGGCCTTAGGCTTTCTCCCTCACAATGCCACGTTCTTAATATGCGCATATATGCCAAGTGTCATTTTCTTCAAAACCCATGTCATTTGGAATCTTAAGAATAAAACCAAACTAATATTGCCCTCATTTTTATCTCATATCCCTCGTGAAAAGAATCTTTATTCTTCACTACTTTGTGAGAGTTACTATATTTTAGCAATTGCCTAAGTCGCACTCAATTACCTTTCTTTCTTCTTGCTATTACTCAATTCATTTACTCACTACAATACATGCTATATTTCCCAATATTTTATCAGTAATGTTTGTTATATAATAGAAATATGTTCAATTAATATTTAACGTATACTATATATAATATTTTATATGTGTCATGTATATAACACATGTATGTATGACATACATTACGTATTATGTATAACACGTGAAATGCTAGTTAGACGTATTTCTGTTGTACAACACAAACATTACTGATATTTTATATCTATATTTATAATTTTTTAATTATTTTATTACATCAGGTTAGATTGATGATAAACCTCTAAACCCTATTAGCTCATGTGATTTAATCTTTGGTCTGATTTTACCACGCACTTTAATTAATAATTGAATATATGGTTAAAATTCTTCATAATTAAAGTATTCATTCTAATAAAAAATGAATTCCTAACTTTTAGGTGTATTTAGTTAGAGAGAAAAATAGGAGAAAAAGTTTTATAATTACACACATGAAAAATTTTATTGCTCGATCATCATACAATTATTTATAGAAATTACACATGGAACTAATTGATATAAATTTCACCCATTCTTATCCTAACCGAGCGAACACACTTTAATAAGATTGTGTTTAATTTGATTTGTGAGTAAAAGTTATATGAATAAATTTCATTTGTTATTTTATATGGATTTAATTTATATATTATAATAGCTAGCATAATTTCATACTCTTATATTTTTTATTTTTATATAAATTTTTAGTATTATAAATCAAAACATATAGTTATCAATATTCCTAAACCATGCATTAGATAAGGTCCAGAATCACTTAGTAGTTTGCTGTTTTTTTCCTTTTCATAAATGATAAAAATACTTAAAAATCTTTACAAAAATATATACAAAACCATTTCACCACTCATCATAAAATTAAAAAAATATAAAAGAAAAATATTTATTATATTTGTGAGAAATGTTTTATATACAATTTTCTTTTTATTAATAGAAGAGAATGAAAGTCGTTAACTTACCCAATAACAATAAAATGGATATCGAAATCAAATCAAATGTAACACTACTTATTTTTGGACGAGGAATAATACTATTGTAAGAAGAGGATTAATTAATTAATTAATTAATTAATCAAGCTTATAAGAAATTAAAATACCTAAACCAAACATCAAGTTTAAATTAAGCATTATTATTATATTGTTAATTATAGGCATATGGGTAGTTTTTTTTTTCTCCACAATTTGATCAGAGTAGTGTTGTTCCGTTTCAGTCACGTTATAGATATCAAAGCGGTAAAGCCTCGAACCATCGTTGTACTCTTTCTTAATTAGCTTAATGCTCCTTAATTTAATAATTTAGTTTAATTTAGTTTAATTTAATTTAATTTGTTGTCAAAGTCAATATTCCAAATATAGATAACTAGATTATAAGATAAGATTTATTTCTTGCCAATAAGGAAATACTTGTGAAGATGGAATTAAGAAATTGACGTTCATGAAATATATACCGTTTTATACATCTTTGAAATGAACTAGGTCAATTCTATTAAGGTAATGACTTCGATCGTAATGCATATCTTAATTAATTAAGTGGTTTATATGCAAGGTCATACAAATAATTTTCTAATATAATTATTTTTACTTTTATTATTTTAATAAGTATTCTAAGAATAGTCATTAAAAAAACTTTTTTTTATTAGCAAATGTTAGATTGGCCGCCCTGGTAATTAACAAAACTTGTACAAAGAAATGAACAAAAATTAAGAAACATATCATCCTTGGATGACACGATGTCGGTTGAATGGTTGGCATTTGAATCCTTTGAATTGAATGATCCTACGCGCACTTTCACGCACACTCCAACGTACCTCTTTTTTTTCATCACTTTCAAAAGAGCTTAGAGACACAAAATTTAATTCAGAAAAAATGATTGTCTTTGTATATTATTTGAAAGTATGAATAGAAATTTGATTTGATTTGATTTTCATTCACAAACAATGTACAAATTTTTTTATACAGTCATAATAGTGTTTAAAAAATTTGATTGAATCACAGTAATGTAAAACATTATTGACCATTCTCGAACTATCATTGAGCACTGTCAAATCTCTATCAGCCACCATTAAACCCTAGTCGACTATTGCAAATTAAAGATATATCATATATATGTGAAATATGAAGATATAAATGTAAATATAAAATTTATTTCTGAATATTATTATATAATTAAATGATTTACTCTCTTATATAAGGAGAAATAAAAAGAGTTTAATTATGATGTACTGCTGTCAACCTATCGATTTCATTTGATTTATATGACTTTTTAGTTAGTGGATGATTGAGTTAAAGATTTTTACTAATGTGTCAATCCATAATTGAATGTCTATGTAAAATTTCATTACACTGACAGTGAATTAAAATTAATCTCAAATAAAAATAAAAATGTAGATAAAGAATGTATAAAACATTTATTTCTCCTTCCAATTGGAGTTTCGAAGAAAGAATACTATTGTTAAGATCCAAACACAATGTATGTATACGTTATGGACATGGAAAAATGGTGAGTTGTCGTGTTTTTCACGAGAATGCTAAAAACTTTGAGTCCACTCTATTCTCTACCTACGAGAATGTGAAAGCACATGTAATCTCGCCTTTGGTTATGGTCACTCTCTTCTTTATCTTTCCTCGTATTGACATATATATATATATATATATATGGTGTGAACATTTTCTTTTTCTTTTTCTTTTCTTAGAATGTGATTTTGCGTTTGTATTTCTTGAAGAATACATATATATATATATAGTATTTGAGTCAATTGGTAAATTAACACGTTGATTATCGCTAAATATACTTTTACATGTATTTTTATCATCTAATTTATTTTAATAATAACTTTAAGTGTCAAATTCTATACCTACCACGTTGAACTATTATATATAAGATAAACTTTATTTATTAGGTTAGCTTGTAATTTATTCTTAAGCATAAAATATATGATTTGCTGATTTCTCTATATAGATGTGTAATAATCATTTCTAACTACTTACGCGCTATGTATATATATATTTTCATCTTCCAAAAATATTGTAATAAAATAGTACATTAAAAAAACTAATTTATCTAAGTATTAGGCATAGTTATGTCTAATATATGATTTATTAATATATTTTCATTACTAATAATTTTTTAAGGAGACATTATAAAGTGGACAGAATTAGTATACCTTCACCCCTTATTTTTCTTTTTGATTTAAGTCTTCCCCCTCCTTATTTTCTATAATGTTTATTTTCATTGATTTTTACGGCAGAATAAAAAAAGTTATAGATTTAGTATCATATGAGTAGAAATATAAAGATTCCAAAATTAACTCTAAATTACAATTAAATATTCGTGTCTCTCCTTTAATATATTATGACTTCAAATTTAGAATGAACAAAAAATAATAATTTTTGTTCACAAAGTCATTTTTTACTGACTCATTAATTTTAATATCAGAATCAATAAAAACAAACACAATCATATCATAGTGTCCTGAAGTTACCAAATTTGAGTTTTTTTTAATGCTAATTTGAGGTTTTAATCCCTCAATACAACCAAGGAATGCATGATTGATTACATTCACATGCTTGATTTGGGCATGGACATATTGTAGTATAAGTGGCCCATTTAGGCCCACTAACAATCTAGGCCCATAACCTCACCAACAAGGTCATAAAATATATTTGTCTCAATTTCCAATGCTAATTCTTCTTGCTCCTCCTCTTCATAGTTGCCAAATTTCCTTCTCCAATCCATGTCCTTGACATAAGTATCCTTATTAGTATTATTATCATGCTCTCTATTTATCCAATCTTCTGCTAGTTTTAATAGATCCAACTCAAAGTTACAATCATTATTATTACTAGTTTGATTTCTCCTTGCATTTAATTCTTCCTTGAAAATATCCAATAAAACTTTATCCAAATTGGCCTTAGTGCTCTTCATTGAACATGTTGATGATTTAATATAATGTAGCATCTCCATTGCACTTTTCTCAACCCAATCTTCTTCTTCTTCGTCATCATCATCATATTCTTCAAGACTCTCAATTTTTTTAATGTGTTGCATGAATGTTTGATTTTTCCCTGTGTCAAATTAAAGCCAAAGACAGTTATACCATCATTCTTTGTACAATTACGATAATATTATTTTGAGATTTACTATGAATATCTCATCTAGACATCTAATCTTTTCACCTTTAGATTAATAATAATCCTCACACTCTTTTATTCATTTAATATCTCATATTTGAATTTGATGAATGATACATGAACATCTATTTTTAGATTTCCAAATATCTACAATCCTCATACAATTAGGTCCATAGGACAAACAAGTTAGGTACCCAAAAATAATTAAAAAAATGATTATTGCAAAATAAGGGCAAGCCTAATTGATCAAAATGCCCATGGCAACTCTATATAGTTTGATATGTAATTGATTGGGCTATAAAATGAATTTGGTTAGAAAAATATTATTTATATATATATATATATATTATTTTTTATGTTGTTGAACACCTTATGTATCATTTGATCCATGATATGTGAGTCATTATTAAATGAGATTCACACTTCACTCAACAGAGAATAAAGTATTTATCTGCACATAGATAAAAAATTGTACAAATAATATAACTAGTTTGATTATATATATATTTGAGTTAAAGGATATATACAAACTTAAGGGAAGGAAGAGTTAATTACTTTGATTATTGGCTAGACTTTGATCAGAGGGTGAGAACTCATCTTCTCCAACATGAAGCACTGAAA
The DNA here is from genome assembly GCA_013621005.1 of Aeschynomene evenia. Lineage (NCBI taxonomy): Eukaryota > Viridiplantae > Streptophyta > Magnoliopsida > Fabales > Fabaceae > Aeschynomene > Aeschynomene evenia. The sequence goes on along the minus strand of CM024268.1, from coordinate 33,511,837 downwards.
TTGGACTCTGTTGTTGTTCTTGGTAAATGAAAGCCTGCTGCCAAAGATTACACAAATACATAATAAAATACCTTTTTTTATTAAAAAAGTTCTCAAATATGATGACAAAATTGAAATAAATAAATTTATGGAAGCCTAGAATAGCATGCATATAAAATGCACGAGTCATATTATTGAAATGGATATATCTTCCTAGTAGAATTACTCTAACATTATTCTTGTAATTCGATTAACTTCTTTTTATCTTTTATATCCTATATCAGCTTAATTTATATTGCAAACTAATAGAAATTTAAAAAAATGTTGAATCATTTTTTATATTTATCCACTAACTACAAATCATTGGGATCTGATTTTTTTTTTCAAAAAATTTTATTAGTTGACTTTTACACTACAAACAATAAGTTTTTTTTTTGGTATAAATCTCTATAAAAAATAAGTTTATAATTTAAATATTTTTACATTGTCATTTAATATAGAATTTTATATTATTATTAAGAGTTTAATTTCAATCTAATGTTAGTGTAAAATAATTTAACACATATATTCAATCATAAATTGACACGCCAACAAAAGTTGTTAACTCAATTATCCACTAATTAAAAAGTCTATAAATCAATGACTGTGATTGACTGGCAATATATAAAATTTTAGTGTATCATAATTAAACTCTATCATTAATTTGGATGACTTTTCAAATATTATATGATTAAATCAACTTTCATAACTAATTTAAGAGTACATAATTGGATTAATACGTCAAAAAAATATTAATTAGTGTATAGAAATTAAATCCAAAAAAATTCTAAAAAAACTTTATAAACATATAAACAAAGAGTTTAATTTTGATATACTGATAATATAAGTTCAATTAAAATGCTTCATTTGTATGACTTTTTAAGTAATAGAATGTGACTGCGTATAATTTGATGGCTCTATTAAAGAATTATACCATGTCCACGAATAAAAATTAAATATATAAAGAAATTCTTAAGGTTAATAATACAAATAAAACCAAAATATATTTTGCTCACCTTGTTTTCCACCTTAGCCATTCCTGTTGCCGCAGCCACGTAATCCTCGCCGTCACCAAGAAGGGGTGAAAAGCAAAACAGCGAAAATTCAAAATCCGCAACGACGTCGTTTCGAGCATCCTCAAAATCACACTCCCACGAAGACAAATCACTCTCGCTCCACCCACTGGTACTACAACTAGCAGCCACCACCGCCGCCGTAGAAGGCGTCTCCTCCGACGCCACCGCCGCCATCGGGTCTCGGCACAGCTTCCACCGCATAAAGTCCTTCATCTTCACCGTGCTTTTGTTTTCATTCGCATGTGGTGATTTTTTCACCGCGTTGAAAAAAGAAACTGCTTTAACCGCATTGAGGAGTGTTTGGAATGCGGATCTAGAAAACCCGGTTTTGCACCAAATTCCAGGGTTTGAATAATTGGGATTGGATTTGAGGCCCGTTTCCATGAGTGTGCGCATGCTGGGTCTTGTGATTGGTTTCCTTGGAAGTGATTTGAAGCCATTATTATTGCTTGAGGAACAAAAAGGATTTGATGAGATTTTCTCGTTGAGGAAGTCCTTCAGCATTCGAGGTTTGTGATTATCATCCATTGTTTGAAAATTCATATTCTTTTGATGCACACGACCTGTTTGTGAAAATGACATAACGGAATTAACTCAACTATCGATTCGATTCTCAGATTTTTCTATTGATGAATGATTTGTGAGTAGTTCTGAGCTCGAAGACATGTCTTAACTCTGAATTGGGACCAAATTTCTCTTTGATCCACCAAAAGAAAAAGAGTTAATAAGTAGTAAATTGAGTTATATATATGGGAGAATATTGGGTAATTTTAATGGAATTAGAAATTAGAGGAATGAATTGGGATGAGAGTGTGAAGGGTGGGAAGAGGTAGCTTAGGTGATATATAGCACCAGGTTGTTCATGCAAGATCGATTCAGAAAGTGGTAGGGTAGGTGGAACTGGTTGCATAAGGTGGTGGTGGTGTTATATATTCAAATAGTGTTATACTACTAAGTTGATCTTGTGATATATTTGTTATATAATAATAATAATAATGTATATGATGATGAATCTAGTTCAGATATTGGAATTGAATAATTATATATATGTGGAGGAGAATGGACAAAAAGCATATATATATATACACGAATTGTGGGTTAATAAAATGTGGTATACATCAAACTTTGGTTGCAGCTTTAATATTATACTGCCATGGTGTCAAATATGATAGTAAATATAGTATTAAGGGCTAATTAAACAGATAGAGTTCAGAAGGAGATGTTTAATCATTTAAATCCGATCATATAATCCTCAATATTGGTAATTATTGTTCGGATTATCTTAGTCACTATGAGAGTGATAGGAAAAACTCTAATATCATGTTAAGGAACTGTTTCTTCTAAAAGTTTAAAAAATTGATAAGTTATGATATAATACATTAAAATCACTGTTATTAGGTGATGTTGTTGCATGCTGGTTGAAGAGAACTTGTGCGCATGTTATAATATTTCAGAGTAGCCTAGACGAACAGTGTTGACTAAAACTAAACTAAAATCAAGATCAGATACTTTAACTGTCTTCTTAAGAATATACCTCTCTCTATGCCACATGCAGATGCCGGAATTGGGTTTGGATACCAGCAATAGTACAATAATGTCACAAATAGGAATATTTGACTTGCACATTTAATTTCTTCATCAAAAACTTAAATGACAACTGTACACGACAACAAGAATTTTAATTCGGTTTTGTAATCTACTCTATGATCTCTCTTAATTGGTATATATATATATATATAGTATCAACAAAGCTTGACGTACAACAGAAATACGTCCAACTAGTATTCAATGTGTGCTATTACATTCTATACATAATACACAATGTGTGCTACATGTATAACACACATTCTATATCATGTATAGCACACGTTAAATGCTAGTTGGATATATTTCTGTTGTACGATAAACATTATTGTATATAGTATAGTATATATGTACCATCTCCACGCAGGCCTTGAGATTGAGGTTAGCGTTTTGAATTTTTGATGTGTGTGAAGGGCGTGGAAGCATGAAATTGCATATAAGCATTCATTGCTTTCTTTCCCCTTACTATAAGGTTATTGCATTAAGAAGGAGCATGAAAATCTGAAAGATCAAGATCTGTTTGATGCATATTTTGAAATTGGCCAGTGGCTATTAGCCAGATCATAACACAGGGCTAGTTAATTATATACTACTATGAATCACATGTTCGATGATAGTGATACGTGGGAAGGGAGGGATAGAGATATGAATGGATCCAATGTTGTTTGTTTTAATTACAAATTGCACACACACACACACACATCACACTCGTGATCTCTTCATGTTTGGCTCCGCTCCCTATAGTTCTATAGTATACTACTACTCAACAAGTCCAACCTCACCCACGCTCCCAATTGCAATGACTACTCATGCCTCATGACTATAATTAAATATGGAAAAATCGTAGTGCACAACCAAAAAATTAGTCAAAGTAGTCATAGATTATGTATGATATGTAATGTGTACAATGCATATAATATATTATGCACACCATATACGATATGTTGTGCACAACATACATACATCATATGTTATAATATCCCATTTTTTTATAATATGTGATACATTGTGTGCATAATTTGTGATATATGTTGTCTATAGCATATAATATATATTGTGCATATTATATAATACTTGTTGTGCATAATATATTGACTGTTTTGACTATTTTTTTGGCTGTATGTTAAATATATACTATAATGTTTAGATATATCTTCCATTTGTAAAGTTTTCAATAGTTCATGGGTTATATCAATTTTTTTCATAATCAAAGTTGATTCTGCCACCTTCATTAATTAGTACTCCTTTCATTCTTTGTAATATGTGTCAACTTTTATCTTTTCACATATATTAATTAGATAATGATATATACATTATTATCCTTATTAATATTATCTCTTATATTTAATTTTATATCTTGATTTTTTCCCTCTTATAGGGATATTAAAAAAATAATTAATTATCTTGAATTCTTAAATAGATAAATGTTAGTAAAAATATAAAAAGTGAAAAGTGGATAAATATTAGAGAAAGAATGAAGTACTACATGTGAGGCAATGTAAACCTATCTTATAGAAGCGAAGTACATTAACTTCACTCATGATACACTTGTTTATATAGACTTTGATTTTCAAAAGGCTAAAAACCCTCTCTTTACAATGAAAACAATGCCAAAAAAAAAAAATTGTCATAATATTATACCTACCAATATAGTAGATAATATATATCATAAACAATAATTAAATTATATCACCACTCACTCACACATATAGTAAAATTTATCATTTAATACACAAATATACCATATTAAATTACACGTATAGTTTGTTACTTATTACACATAGATTTGTAGGAGATTAAGTTAAATGAATTTGTGGAAGAGTGAGAATGTGTGAAATCGTGAGTGTGAGTGTAATTTATTGTTTATGATTTATGTAATATATTATATTCAATATGATATTTTTTTATTGACAGATTGTTGATAAATTTTTATTATACATGTAACATTGTTTTAATGTAAATAGTATATAAAGATGAGTTGTTGAAATTGTGTTCACATAATAATTTTTCTCATGATAATTGGACAATTTAAGTAAACAGTCATTTGGGTGAATTTGCCTCAACTACTGATCAGCTTAATTTATTTGTATGCTTATTTAATACTATCCACTATGGTATACCTAAACTACAATTTTTTTTAATTTAATTTATTGTATACAACATGTATGACCAATCAAAATGGAAAAATCGGAAATTTTGCTTAAATTTTAGTTTTAGAATGATGTTTGGTATTTAATTATTAGATAAATAAGTGAGTCAAATCGATAATCACCAAAAAGAAAAAGTAATTCAAATCGATTTTTTTTTTGGTACTGGACCAATGGTATCTCCCAACCCGATAGGTCAAAGACTAATCAGTCGCAACGTGGAGCTCCATTTAAGGATTTATAACCACTAGCCAACGGATTACTGCATATACAAGGCAACAAATCGAATCCCGAAGTCAAATCAATTTTTTTTTTTTTTTTGGTGCACGACTGGGGTATCCACTGTCGACCACAGTGACTAATCCCTCGTTGGCTTGTAGGCACCTCGAAGGGTGGGACAAGTGGCCCGGAGTTTTAAAGCTTTTCCATACCCAAGGTCAGGATCGAACCCTCGACACTTGGTTAAGGGAGGATGAGCCCCTACCGCTCAACCACACTCCCCGGATTGAAGTCAAATCAATTTTATTTCACCTAATAATTACTATAATTTCACATTTTTGTTTTGGTAGAACTATGAATCCTTTTTTTTTTTTCCCTTTTTTAAAGCAATTACGTTTCTTTTTCAAGCCCAATATTAAAGAAAATGGGTTCAATCATTCAGGCCCAAAAATGAAATGAAAGGAAAGAACAAAATTTCTATTATGAGCTGTAACGGTAAACACATCCAACGGCTACATTTAATGCAGCAAGCAAACGAAGCACAAATACACTTCGTCTCTTCTGCTTCGTCTTCTTCTTTGTCTTCTTGTTGCAAAGGCAAAACCTAACACACACAGACACAAAAAAAAGCTTTTCACTGCGTTCCCTTAAAAGAAAAATCAATTTTTGATGATGTTCCCATACACCCATTTGCACAATTAAGCAGAAAAATTGAACAAATGGGTGTTGGTGGCAATTTCTGGGACCTTCTGAAGCCCTATGCACGGAACGAAGGTTTTGATTTCTTGAGGAATAAGCGAGTTGCTGTGGACCTCTCTTACTGGATTGTTCAGCACGAGACTGCCATTAAGGCCCATCATGTTAAGAAACCTCACCTGAGACTCACCTTCTTCCGCACCATCAATCTCTTCTCCAAGGTCACCTCATCACTTTTTTTCACTCTCTGTTCTCTTTTTTCCCTGACAAATTTTGGGGGATTTTGGTTTTATTGAGGTCCCTTTTAGTTGAATAAGGAAAAAATTGGGTTAATTGGTTAGTTTAGTCAAATGAATGTGGTGAATTGTGTTATCACCTTTTTGCATGCGAGTACAGAATGTGATAGAAAGTTATATATCATTTGGGTTTTTTAATTTTTTTGGTGGACTCATTTTCATGGTAGCGCAGAATGTGATTGAAAGTTACATAATTTTTCTTTGGTGGTTTCTTTTTTTGGTTTGGGAGGGGGGGGGGGGGGGGGGTTGTTTTGAGGACCCTTGATTGAATAAGAAGAAAGTGAGGCTAGTTGGTTAGTGTAGTCGAATGACTGTGACAAAATATCTTACTGCCCTGTTGAATTTTGCTTTAGTATGGTTCTTTAGAGTTGTAACAATTGTGCCATAGTATGGTACTTGAGTGCAATTTCATTGTGATGGGGGTAATCTTAGTGTTCCTTTTTTTGGTTTTTGGGTATGCTAAGTTTAATTTAGCATGGAGTAGTGAAACAAGGAATGGAAGTGATCTGTAATGACGATGTACTGATCTTTGCAGTTCGGAGCATTTCCAGTGTTTATTGTTGATGGGACTCCGTCGCCATTGAAATCACAGGCCAGGATTGCAAGATTTTTCCGGTCTTCTGGCATTGAATTGGCTAGCTTACCAGTGCCTGGAGAAGGTGTTTCAGCTGAGAGGAACCGTTCATTTTCAAATTGTGTTCAACAATGTGTGGTGCGATAATTGTTTTATATCAACTTGAAATTATTCTTCAGATTCTATTTTAGCATTTAACTGCTGAAGTGTGCATCGAATCAAATTTTCTTCCCAAACATTCCTACGTCCTTATCCTTCTATTTCATATCAAGGAAAATTTGTTTGATCATAGGAACTTGTTGAGCTACTTGGAATGCCTGTATTAAAGGCTAAAGGAGAGGCTGAAGCACTCTGTGCCCAATTAAACTATGAAGGTCATGTAGATGCTTGCATCACTGGTGACAGTGATGCATTCCTCTTTGGGGCCAAATGCATCATAAAATGTTTCCGCCCCAATTCCAAAGTAAGTGAGTACCTTGATTGCATTTCCTTTAAATTTCATTAATCTATTTCATCAATTCATTATTTCTAATATAACCTATATTTTAATTGTTTCATCAACATGCTTGCATCTATCATTGCTTAGTCTACTCAAATATCCCTTTGTTCATGAAAGCTTGAAATTTTATCGTTTGTAAAAAAATGTTTAAACATAGAACCCTGATTTGTACTTTGACTGATAACAGAAGAATTGGCTATCTGCCACATTTGAGTGGATATTTTTGAACTAGGAAGAGTAAAATAATCCTTTGCACGTACTGACTTTTATTGTTTGCTTATTAAGCAAGTTTGAGAAATTTGTTGCATGCAGGAACCATTCGAGTGCTATAATATGTTAGATATTGAAGCTGGCCTTGAGTTGAAGAGGAAACACTTAATAGCTATCTCTCTTTTGGTTGGGAATGATCATGATATGAATGGTGTTCGAGGGATTGGGCTTGATACTGCTCTTCATTTTGCTCAAGCTTTTAGTGAAGATGATATATTAAATAGGTATAAATTCTTCAGAGTGAAAATTATATCTTATCATCCAAAACTTGTAAATAATATTGTAGCATATGTTCCCTCAATATGGGAGAAATTATAAAAACCTCTCCGGTTTTAAATTTCAACAAAATCTGCATTATGAGATCTATGTCATATAGGCTGTGAGTACATAACCCTTTTTTGATTGTGATAATTCAAAGCATAAGGGGAGCTAAATATATTTCATCAAATCCTTGATTATATTTTAGCTATTATGTTTAGTCATGAAACAATGGATAAATTTTTCTGCCTTGGCTGTCTGGAATGACACAATGATCTCTAATGCAGATTACATGAGATTGGAAAAGGGAACATTTCAGAAGTTCCCATCAGCATTAAATCTGAGGACAATATGGATATGGATGGGAACTCCCCAAATACAAAACAACCTCACTGCTCATTCTGTGGGCATCCTGGCAACAAGAGGGACCATATGAAGCTTTCATGTGAATATTGCATCACAAATGACGATGAAGGTTGCCTAAGAAAGCCAGAAGGTTTTAAGTGTGATTGCTTCTCCTGTGGTATGGTATGGCCTCTCAACTAGTACAATCACTGTCTAATTTTTTAAAATATTTTGGAATGCCATGTCACTGGTTTGTTGTTATAGGTTTCATTTTAGTTTTTACAGTTACATGAATTAAAATATGTCAACATATATAGCTCAGTAAATATAAATTTTCTTCAAATTCATTACTTAATGTAATTTGTAAATTTCAATAGTTAAGATGTTTGGTTTGTAGAATAGGAAACACAAGGGGCAGAAAAGGCTGGAAAACTGGTACTCAAGAGTTTGTGAGAAGATTGCGAAGGAGCCAAATTTTCCAAAGGATGAAATCATTGATATGTATCTATGCAGTGACAATGGTTACTTCTCTGGTATGTTGAACTGTCAGATAAATGTTATATCAATTACATTTTTTGTATATGATTGCTCTGTTATGTGCGGGTCATTGTATCTTTCGCTTATTCTATAGAATGTATACCTTTGTTTGCAGCAAATGATGGTCCTCACATTGCATGGGAAAAACCCAATATTGAGATGCTGATTGACTTTTTAATCTTCCATCAGAACTGGGATCCAGCCTACATTCGACGGCTGATGTTTCCGATGATGTCCACCATCTTTTTGCGAGATACGGCTTCAAGTACAGGAGAAAAATTGTTATTTGGGCAATATGAGTTTGATTCTTTACAACGAGTGAAGATAAGATATGGGTATAAGTTTTATGTGGTCACGTGGAAACATATGGCCAATGTTGCCTATTCAATTCCATCTGATGAGTCTAGCATGGATGAAGATGTTAGAGAGCTTGAGGAAACAGTGGATCTACTGGATGACTGTGATGTTCCAGAGATTGATGTGAATGATGGTTTTCTATTGACAGATGAAAATATGGACCTTGTAGGGGCTGCTTTTCCCGAAGAAGTTAAGAGGTTTTGGCATGAACAGGTGCTTACTTGTTTCGGCATAACTCGCATTTTTAATGGCAAACATTTTGATAAGCAAGTTTTGCAATAACTGAAGGGGCCATCTTGGTGCTTGAAATTTGCAGGAACTGAAGGATTCAAAAAGAAGAAAAAGTTCAACCCCAAGATCACAACAAAATGAAGTATCAGCATCAGCAAACTCAAAAGGCATCCAAATGAACATCACAGAGTTCTTCCCTTCAACCAAAGTGAAAAACCAGCTAAAACAAGGTGAAGAGTCATCCAAGAACCCTGATAGCCAAGGCAGCCAAGCTGGAGCCGGATCCTCGAAAACGAAGAGGAAAGAGTCGAGCTCTAACCTCCCAAAATCTGTCAGACGCCGCCTTTTATTCGATTAGTGTGTAAATGATTGAGATTTCTAGTTCTGGCACTATTTGCAGAATTTTGGAGCATTGACAATGTGTGTATATAGATATACTTGTGGATCTCATATATTGTTTTTTTAGCTAAGCACATGATACTATGATAGTGAGTATGTAAATATGTAGGTTGCATTTTTGTTATCTAGTTTCTCTTCCTCTCTAATTTTCTGATTTTTCTTGATACCAAGAAACATAGTCTTCAATTTCTACTTTCTTTGAAAAATTATGTTATTCAATATTTTAAAGACTATAGTCTTTACTTATACAATGTTTCTAGAAAAATAATAAAATTTCACTTTTTAAAGTCTTTAACCTTCAATTTTTACTTTATTTAAAAAATTATGTTATTCAATATATTAAAGATTATACTCTTTACTTTTATAGTGTTTGTAGAAAAATAGTGAAATCTAACTTTTTAAATTCTATAGCCTTCAATTTTCACTTTGTTTAAAAAATTACGTTATTTAATATTTTAAAGATTATAGTCTTTACTTTTATAGTGTTTTTAGAAAAATAGTGAAATTTTATTTTTTAAAGTCTATAGCCTTCAATTTTTAATTAGTTTTAAAAATGATGTAATTATTATTTTAAAGATTATAGTCTTTACTTTTATAGTTTTCCTAGAAAAATATTGAAATCTCATTTTTTAAAGTCTATAGCCTTCAATTTCTAATTTGTTTGAAAAATTATATAATTTAATATTTTAAAGACTATAATCTTTACTTTTATAGTGTTTCTAGAAAAATAGTGAAATTTCACTTTTTAAAGTCTATTACCTTTAATTTCTAATTAGTTTAAAAAAATATGTAATTCAATATTTTAAAGACTATAATCTTTACTTTTATAGTATTTCTAGAAAAATAGTGAAATCTCACTTTTTAAAGTCTATAGTCTTCAATTTCTAATTAATTTTAAAAATTATGTAAATCAATATTTTAAAGACTATATAATATGAAATAATAATATAGACTCAAATTTATTATTAATTTTATATATGATGATATATCAACTAAAATTTTTATGATATTAATATGATTATAATTTTAAATTATATCTTAAATAATTAATATGTTGTTACTTGGTGGATTTAGTGAAAACCCAAGTCTTCAATAACACTGTTATCCCCAAAATCCAAAGAGATAAAAAAAGGCGGAAACAGGAGTAACGAATAACGGAAACACTATGTCCCCTTTATCTTCGTTTTCCCATCTTCAAACGCTCCCGCCAATTCCTCATTCAACACCCCTTAACCACCGCCGGAAACCACCGCCACCGGTGCAGGTTAGCTCCCACGGAGCGCGGCGGAGAACGCTGCGCGTTGCTTGCGCCGGAAGGGGCAGCAGAGCAACGAGACCAGCTAGTGACGACTACCATGCCACTCTAAGAGCTCTCAACTCCAAAGGCAGGTTCCCAAGAAAGTCTCTTGGCCAGGTTAATCTCATTTTAGCGTTCTGGTTGTTTCTCGAGAAAATTTGGGGTCGCCCATTAAGTTGTTAAGCTCCAAAATATAGTTTTGGAGGTGTACTTCTTGGGAGTAGTTCGTTGGGGCATTATGTCGAACACATGGTGGATGTGTTGGTGTGAACTAAATTTTGGGTGGGCTTTCCGGCTTTAAAATGAGTTGCTACAAAACTATTGATATTTTTTTTAAAATCACAACTATTTCAAATATACCAAAAGTTTTTTTTTTTTTTTTGTAGAAAATGTGATTTTTTTCTTTTAAAAAAATACATCCAAATGCACTCTTCGTTGTTGTAGGTCTCAATATATCTGATTTTATTTACTTGTTTTGCTGTTTGGAAGTGATTTTTGGAGAAAATGTGAGGTGGTGTGAAGATGGGGTGCTTTCTGTGAGCTGAATTTTGTGTTTCAGCACTCAAAAATCTGATTTTTCCTTTTGAATTTCTAGTTTGGAGGTGCTTTTCATGCAAACTGTTTGGGAGCTTCATTGTAATGTGGGGTTGCTTGGTCTGAGATGTATTTGTTTCTGAAATTTTGGCCATTTGGGTGTTGATGGTGTTTGCAGCATTACATGTTGAACTCTGATATCAATGATCAGCTTGCGGGTGCGGCTGGTCTTGAACTAGGTGATGTGGTGCTGGAAATTGGACCTGGAACTGGTTCCTTGACCAATGTTCTTATAAACTCTGGTGCATTTGTTCTTGCAGTTGAAAAGGTTTGCTGATTTTCATTATTTGAACTAATCTCAATACAAAGATAACTGGTTGAATCGTCGAAGTTTGTCTACATGGAGGTGACATATAGAGTATGTATGCGAGCATAGATTTTGGCGAAGAATGGAGGAAAAGGAAGGGTTTGTAATATTAAATATTAAAGTCTTACACTCGAGGTCTTTCGTTCGAAAATCCAACTCACAAACATATCTTTACTCTGTATTTAGTTATCGTTGGTCTCACTATTGGCTGTATAAATTTTCCAACTATAGGTTTTCAAAGCCATACCTTTTCATTTCTTAAACTCCAATTAATCTTTTTCCTATCTTCCATGGAATTCAGGATAAACACATGGCTGCCCTTGTGAGTGAAAGATTTTCAAGTACAGGAAAGCTGAAGGTACAACTCATGGTGGATTTGAACCTTATGTTTCCATACCCTACCCATAATCTTCTTTTTGCTGTATAAATTATGATTAATGTTGACCTTTTGATTCAATACATGTAGGTTTTGACTGAGGATATTGTCAAATGTCATGTGCGATCTCATATGTCATCATTGGTGGGAAGCACAATGGAAATGGGTCCTGAAACTAGAAAAGCAAAAGTGAGGATTCAACTTCCTAAACTTGGAAAAAAACACATTATCTTGTAATTTTTTTCCTGTTGTAGATGTAAAATAATACTTTCTGGTTTCTGCATCTAATTCATTTTATTTTTCATGAAAGAAAGAAAGAATTGGTGATGCCTTTATTTATGATCTTTAATTCATGGTTCAAAAATAAATAAATAAAGAATTGGTAATGTTTGTACCACAAAATCTTGCTGATATGTTCTAACAATATACATTGCAAGGTTATGCCAGAAAATAAAGAACTTATTTTGAATCCTGAATTTGATCTATTGCAGCTATTTTGATTGTAGGTGGTTGCCAACATTCCCTTCAATATCAGTACAGATGTGATAAAACTACTACTTCCAATGGGTGACATTTTCTCAGAAGTGGTTCTATTGCTCCAGGTTAGAATTTGACCATCTCCCTAGTGTTTAACTGTTTATCATTTCTTGTCTTTGATCACCTATCTTCTGAAGTTTCCATCCCTATCACTCAGCTCCTGCCATATAGTTGATCAAAAAAGTTCAAGTGCTTCCCTTGTTCATCATCTTAGCATCTTGAGCAATATTACTAGCTTGAAGGATGAATAGCTACTAGAATGGAGAAAGAAACTATAGTAGCTGAAGGTGGAGCTAAACTATTCATTTAATTTTAGACATATTGACCACAACTGGAGTTTGGAGGAGAGACTGTGAAATTTAATGAGTGCCTGAAGGTTTAAATATATCCTGACGGCCACATTATGTTTTTTCCCTAATTAAACAATCTATCAGGTTAGCCTGCATAAATACACTCTTTGGGTGTGGGCCTTCCCCGGACCCTGCATAACGCGGGATGCTTGTGCACCGGGCTTTCCTTTTTATCTTTTATCTATTCGGGTGAACCCGACATGACGATAAGGTTATTGTCTTATGGCTTTCTAGTCACGGAAATGGCCTCTCTAATCTCACCCTCCCCAAAACTCACAAGAATGTCCACCTTCTATTATTTTCTTCTTTAAACTCCACACTACTTGGAAAAGGATGCAAGGGTTCAATCTAATGGAATGAGGTTAGAAATTCCAATGATAAGGAAGCTTAATGCAATACTTTTAACCAAAAAGTCTAATTCACTGCAGGAGGAGACTGCCCTGAGATTGGTAGAATCAGCTCTGAGGACCTCTGAGTATCGTCCCATCAATATATTTGTTAATTTCTACTCAGGTACATAACATAAGCAATACATGTTCCAGTTATAGGGAGTTAAGTTGATGATTATGATTGAACTGTCTTGTCTGTTGTTAATCTGTGAATGCATCATAAATTCATAATATCCTTTTTCAGGTCATTGTGGCCGCTTATGTTATGTGCATGTGTTTTCATAATAAAATCACTTACACATCCAAATGAAAATTGAGATTTTGCTATCCATTACCAGAATTTGGTTATTTCAATGGTTAAATTCTGAATTTCCTTTTGCAGATCCTGAGTACAAATTTAAGGTACCAAGGTCAAATTTTTTCCCTCAGCCTAATGTAAGTAATCTTATATTTAAATATCCCTGCATGGGTATGATGTTGAGTGGCATTTTTTGAAATGTACTTGAGCACATATAAAAATAAGATTTCTCCTATCATAGCTTTGTTAGTCCTAATGTCCAAGTCATTTATAATTATATTACAATATAATACATAAAAGAATTTGTCAGTTCCTCTAACTTCAGTGGGATACAGACATTTACTCCTACCTAAAATTTTCTGAACCAAAAAAGAAAAAGAAAAAAATTGAAGGTAGGATCAGAATTCAAGCTGTTTCATTTTCATGTATGTATAGGTTGATGCAGCTGTTGTTTCATTCAAGTTGAAGCTACCAACAGAATACCCCAAAGTTTCTTCCATCAAAAGCTTCTTCTCAATGGTATCCCCTTTCTCCAACATACACTGTCATGCATTAACTTTCCAAGATATTTAATCTTCAATTTCATTAGAAGTATTACCACACAGAAATGACCCCATGATGATGCATTAATTGCAGAACCTTTCCAATGGCTAATGTTTTCTTCCTGGCTAAAGTAAACCAACATAACAATGTGCTATATCTTTCACCATTATTTCAATGACACGTTGGTTGTATATGATTGATTATAGGTTAATTCAGCTTTCAATGAGAAGCGCAAGATGTTGCGCAAGTCACTTCAGCACTTATGCACACCCCTTGAGATTGAAGAATCTTTAAAAAGCATTGGTCTTCTACCTACAGTAAGTTCCTTCAATGTGTCTTTGGTTTTAGAAAATAGTTATCTTATTTGTGTGAACTTTTTTTTTTGACCTCTCTGTCAATGGACACTTCGTCCACCGTTAGACTGAGTGTGAACCCCATTCAAGTAGGGCTCACACTCTATGGATGAAGTGTTCATCGACACAGAGACCAAGAAAAAAGTTAAGTTAAAAAACATTTCTCTTTAGAAAATAGTTTTTCATATCATTTTCAGTTTTCAACTTGTTCTTGTTTCTGGTTTTCAATTTCCATTCAGTTTTCACTATTTTATTCACAAAATCCTAAAAAAAGGAAACTAAATGAAAATTGAAAAAAAAATTCTGAAATCAATTGCACCCGTAATTTTCAAGAATCATGCTGACCTATCTGCACTTCTAATGCTTACAGTCAAGACCTGAAGAACTAACATTGGATGATTTTGTAAAGCTGCATAACTTGATCATCAAAGAGTAGCAATCTGCATTGCTGCTGGAATTTTGAAGAGCAACCTATATCAGAAAAAAGCCACTAGAGATTCACCTTTTCATAAGGTTCTTTGTTGCATCATAGAATATGATCCATAAAAAGAACAAAATCTTTGGGGAGAATCATGACATCTCAGCTTGGAGACATAGCAGTCACTCTCAGCAGTTCATGTTTCAAGGATAGAGAACCATGTTCATAACTGAAAGCAAGATTGCAGATTCAAACCCCCAATTTCCAATCAGTAAATATAGTTAGACTGAAAGCAAGATTGCATCCCCTTGTGTAATGTATGATTTTGTAAGTTTCAATGCTATCATACTCAATGTAGCAAGAATAAATCACATCAAACTGTAAATAAAAGAGCAATCTTTTCATGATGCAGAACATGGTGCTTCCCATATGGTGATCATCACTTGGTATTTTTTTGTTTCTTTTCCTCAACAATAATGATAAAAGAAATATGTGAATACACGAGACTCTCACACTGTGAGATCTATACAATTGTTTCCGCTTGCGAAGAGGCTGTTTCCGCCATATTGAACAATGAAGACAGATTAATTAACCCCCAAATTGAACAATGAAGACAATTTGCATGAAAGTAATTAAACAAATCAATGCTAATTTCATATGCAATCACAAAGTTCAAACAAGAACTAGCACAACTGCCATTGCCAAGTTAATATGTGCAACCTGAGCTCTACAACTTTTTCCCACATTTTCAATAACCAATAATCTCAACAAAATCAGCTCCCCCAATCATTTTCCCCCAAAAAACAATAAAAATGCTAAATTTAAAACCATATCTAACATCTTCCAAATGAAACAATACCCCAAGAAGAATCATCAAATAGCTATATCTCCCCTGCATCTATCTGATGATGATGATGATGATAATCATGATTGATGAATGAATAAAAACTATTTTTTTTTTCTTTCTTCAAACTCCCCTGTTTTTTTTTTTCAGCCATGAAACTGGTAAACAAGGTCCAAAGCCCTCAACCTCATTGCATGCGGATCATAGTCCTTGACCCTCCCAACAAACCCTTCATTCGACAACCGCTTCTCCTCCACTGCCGCCGCCGCAGACGGCGAAAGTGGCCTCTTAGCCCTCTTGTTCCTGATGAAACAATCCCTCAATTTCTCCTCAACCTTCTCAATTGTGCACTTCGATGTCTCCTCTGCCTCCACAACCCCATCATCACCACCACCATCATCGTCATCGCCCAGCATCATCGGCTCTCCCCCGGCGCCGTTGGCAGAGGAGAGGGAGTTCTCGGCGGCGGACGGCGGCGGAGGAGGTGGTGGGAATTGGAGGAAGGAGGAGAGGAGGTGGTGGGTTTGATGGAGGGAGGTGTGGATTTGGAGGGTGTGAGAAGGGTTGGTTGTGGTTGGAAGCTGTTTGGCCATGAAAGTTGCTTGTTCTAGAGAATGGATCAGCTCTGATAATGGTGGTGGTGGTGGAAGATGAAGATGATGATGATGATTATTTTGATGACTATGACTATGATTATGATTATGATGGTGGTGGTTTTCTTCATTCATTGAAGAATCCATCATAAGAAAAAGGGAACTTTTTTGTGAGTGAGATTTTTGATAGAACAGAACAGTGAGTTCTTGACTGTATGTGTTGTGTTTGTGTTAATGTCTGAGAAAGAGAGAGAGAGAGAAAAGTTAAATAGAGACAGAATAGAAGATAATGGTGGTGGTGGTAGCAGAAGTTGAGGATGTTTTTATGGAGGCCTTTTCTGACACACTGCTCTTTCACACTATACTCCTCTATTTTATTTACACACTAAAAAAATCATCCAAAATTATTAATTTATTAGTTAATTTATAGAGATTTTGAATTATACTGTCAACAAAAAACTATTTTTTAAAAATAAATTGATCAAAAAATTATTAAATAGGTTCATTGACTAGATTTAACTATTTTTCTATTGAATTTAATTTTCATCCACTAATAGTGTACAACTTTTTTACACAGGCATTCAATCATGTATTATCACATCAGTCGTTGGATTTTCTCTCTTTCACTACTTAAAAAATCATACCAACGGAGTGTTTTAATTGAATAACAGTATAATGTTTGTACACCCATCAATATATCAAAATTAAACTCTATTATATTATTGTCAAGTATTTTTTTTTTTCAAACTTTATTGAATTGGCTTCAGATTTTTTTTTTTTGGGTGAGATCTTATTGGAGTTTTGTTTGGATGCACCCATAAGGTAAAAATTGTGGATTTGGAAGATGGAGTAGTGTACTCTTGAGAAATGATGAATTCCAATTGCAATGGCTACCTTGTTTAAATGAGTTCATGTTGTTTTTTAAGATAGATTTTTATTGAAATGTGGTTAATAATGATGGATTTTTATGATCTACTTATAATTATTCAATTATATAATATCATATCAGTAAATATTAATAAATATGATTATTTTTCATATTCATTATTTAAAAATTAAGTAAAATGAAAGATATGAATATAATTAAACTGATATTAAAATTATAATCAAATTTTGAATTAATTTATATTGTTATTCAATTACATATTATCATATAAATAAAGATATTTAAATTTAAAAAAATTACACTATATATTAAAATTAAACTTATTGAAATAAATAGTTGTATAAAAAAAGTTTATACTAATTGTGTATCAAATTAATCCATAGAGTTTAAATTTATCAGTCACCAAATTTATTAGTCTTAAGTTTAAATTTAAATTTTAATATACTATAAAATGCAAAATAATTTTACATTATAACCTAATTAAATCTCCATGTCTATTAAAATGGAGATAAAGTGTGTGTGGCAAATAGTATTCCCTGTCCATCTTTTTCCATTTTAAGGAATTTACTCAATCTAGAAAGTTCTAATTACTTTTTTCTTTGTTTGTGAACAAAGTTCTACTTTACTATTTCTCAACAAAATAAACTAGGCGGTTATAATGAAGCCATTCCTTACCCTTTAGAATTTTAATGCAATAATAAATGACTTTTTCGATATATATGCTAATCTTTCTTCATATTTTCATTTTTCTTATGACTATACATAATCACTTTTTTAGTGATTCATTCTATTGAAAAGGTTTAAAATGAGAAATAATTTTGTATATACTAAGTTTGATAATCCAATTTTTCAGCTACTCAACCTAATTTATATCATGACTCAATCTAACATTATATTCAAACTCTTATATTGAGACAATGATAATTTTTATACTGACATAATCCAATATTTATACATATTCAATCTAACTTTTTATACTAGTAGCTGATTTAGTATCATTTTCAGTACTAATTACTGAGTCTATATCATGCTTTTGCTTTATGAATTTGAACTTAAAAGAAGTAACAAAGTTTTTTTATTTAGACAATAAGATATGGTATTACATACGGATATGCATGAATTGGATTGGACTAAACTTGAACTCAATATAGTTTTTATATGATTTGCCGTTATCAAACTTCTTCGTAAACTCTTATGAATTTATAAATTTAAAATCCTAATTGAGTTAGTGAATTTACAAGTAAACTTTTACGAGTTCACGAGTTTGATTTTACAATTCAAATTTACCTAAACTCGTGAAAGTTCAATGAATTTATATACACTATCGAGTTTGATTAGTTAGATGATTTTCATCTTTTGCAATACAAACCCGATTTAATAATGATCCGATAAGATCAATATATAGTCTGAAGATGGACCAGTCAGTTTACTTTTCCTGCCTTAGCTTTGTAAGATGTACTATATGCTTCATGAAAAATTATCCACAAAGTTCATGAAAAAACAAACAAACAACTATTTCTCTTATAGATGATAGAATACTGTTGAACATAAATTTATTTGAGGGTAAATTAGACAGGGAATATTTGAAACAAACAGTAAAAATGAGATAGGAATTCAAAAAGGGTGAAAAAAAGTGGTGTAGGACAGTTATGGACCCTTTTGTACTAATACTATGTGTAGCTAAAAGTGACAACTAAAATAATAAGAATTGTGTAATGACCCTCCAAAGGTAGCAAGACAAGACACTCCATATTCTGCCTCATTGTATATGTTCAATCCATATAAATAAAGACACACATCAAAACATATATTGCTTGAAATAATTTCCAGGATCACAAAGATATGCAATATGAATATTGCAGTCTCAAAATTAAGGGGAAACAGATGGTTCTGAAACAGTTTAAAGAAGAACAAAAAAGTTGACTAAAGAACTACTCATTTTGTATTGACATGACATGTTATTGAAAAGAGTTTAATCTATATGTATTTACAGTGTAAAATTATTTTACATTATCACGAAATCAAAACTAATGAATGCACCAAATGATAGTGGATAGATATTATAATCAATAATGTTTGTTGTACAATAGAAATATGTTCAACTAATATCCAACATGTGTTATACATAATACGTAATGTGTGTCGTATATATAACATATGTACGTATGGATACTAGTTGGACGTATTTATGTTGTACAACAAACATTATTGTATTATAATAGGTAACTATCTCACATGATTTAACACTTTCTTAAATTTTTATTGATTCAATCAAGACAAAAACTATCAAACCACTTCCTTAATTCCTGTCAGTATTCCTTTCATTTGTGCAGGAAATCTGGAAAAGAAATGTTCATATCATCATGCACTTACCAACTTCAAAAACAGAACAACACAGAGTCACATGAAAATGGCACCTACAAAACTCCACAATATAATTCTTTTTTGACAAAGCAAAGATTCTAACATGCCATTGTGAACATGAATAGATAATAGTTGCAAGACTCGTTGAAATCACCACAACTTTTCACTGCATTGTGCAAATATAATTTGACTTTGAATAAGTATTTGGTGTCACCAACTGTTAATGCCATAATTGATATTTTCTTGTCCTGACAGATAAAATAATAGTACTGTGTTCAGACTTCAGATTATGAAACATGGACATGACAAAATTTTATCATGTTACTTTCCTATACTAATGTATATTATACTACCCCACTACCCAAATTTTCAAGATCTGTCCTGCAACAAGAAGCATTTTAGAAAAGGAAAATGATAATATAAACTCGAATTTATGGTAAACCCTACACGTGACAACATATCAACCAAGAGTTTCATGATATTATTATAATTATAACTTTTAATTATGTCTTGAGTGGTTGATATGTTGCCACGTGTAGGGTTTACCATGAACCCGAGTCTATATTAACACTACTCTTTAGAAAAAACTGCTACAGAAAAAGAATTGTACAAGAAAAACAATATTTGTTTAATTTGTTATTGTGCTTGTTAGAGAAGGTCATGCCATGGTAAAAAGAACTTCAACTAGGTATGCAAGAAAGTCCACCAAAACCTAGACCTTCATATGATAGTAAATGAAACATATTATGTACATGTAAGCTGTAGAAATCACTTTTGACAAACCCTGTTTTTGCACCACCAAGTGAATATGAATGCCATATTACAAACAAAGAATTTGAATCCAACCTAATTAGAAGCATTTTTCTATTGAAGCAGAAATTGTACACCATTTTTTGTTGTTCTTTTTTTAAATCAGAATAACCTTTAAACTTCGTTAGATCATTGCCTTGCTTCTGGTTCTTCAGTGGTTGGTTGCAAGGAGTTACTAGCAGCAGGTTCAGCATGGCTCTCAATATCTTCATTCCTTTCTGTGCTGTGAGACTCATCAAGAGGTTGGCTCATGGTAAATGTCACAGGCCTCACATGTTTTGTTTCAGACGAGTTCTTCAACGGCAGACGACATACCGGACATGTAGATTGTTTTCTAAGCCATATGTCGATGCAAGAAAGATGAAAAGTGTGGCCGCATTTAGGCATGATGCGCAACACTTCTCTTTCTTTGTAATCCGCCAAACATATGACACACCTGTAGAAGTATAATGAATCAATTTTCCATTTATATAATGCTCATGATCTATAATGAAAATAAGAAAATTACGGTATCAAACAGTAAAAGGTTAACATGTGATGTTAAGGAAGAGGAACTAGTTTTGTATGGCCTACAATTGAGAGACCAAACTTAACTGTGTATCTTCAATGGAACTGAAGGCCTCTTGGTTGAACTTCAAAGTGGGGATTGCATCAAGCAGAACCGGCTCAGGCTCGGGTTCATTAACATGATGTTCTGGCTATCATAAACAATGTAAAAATTAAAATCTTAACCACCCGACCTGAACTGATACACGATGACATAAACTAAATCACTAATCAGACAAAGTATAACATCTTGTGGCATCTGTTAGTTGAATGGCCAGGAAACATGCATATTCATGAACTTGAAATTATTTCATATATATATTGTTCAATACAAAGTACCCAATTTCTAAATCTGATTGAAATTTCATAATCATTCATCTTTACCAAGACAAATCAAATGAAGGGGCAGTATGTACATTGATTAATACAAAATACCCAATTGTTTATAGCTAAGTCATAGATTTATTCTAGGAAACAGAGTGAGCATTTGCCGCATAGGATCAGATTGAGAAGTCAAAAACTCAAAATACAACCAATATTGAAGCCATCTTTATTCCTCATATAAAGTAGGAACCATGACCAGAGGTATTATACTATAGAACAAAGTTCCATAAAAATTGAGCAAAATACCAGAAGTTTGGTTCATGTAAACCATTCAATCTAAATCTCTTGATAGTTTTACCATGGTTTTCCTGGATCTTCCTCGACCTCTAGGTATTGGACTACCATCCGTCAGATCTACTCTCTTTACAGGGACTTCTATAGACCAACATGCCGAGATCACCTAAAGCGAGACTCAGCCATCTTTTCCAGAATAGATGCTACTCCAACTTATCCCTAATGAGTTCATTCTTAATCCTATCTTGTCTAGTGTGGCAATTCATCCAATACAACATCCTCATTTTCTTCAATATCGAACTTATTTTTGTTGGATTTCTACCACCGAATAATCACTCTCATACAACATTGTCAATCTGATATAGTTCTGCAGCACAATTTTCCCTTAAGCTTGAGTGATTTTCTTTTCTTTTCTTTTCTTTTTGAAATCACAAATAACACCTGAAGCACTCCTTCATTTCATTCACATAGCTTGAACCATTTAGTTTACAACCAAAATTTCAGCTACCCTCATTCCTCATATACTTCAAGGATTGGATCAGAACAATAATTTAGGAACCATGACCAAATCGATCACAGAACAGAACATAATTCCATAAAAATTGAGCTAAATACCAAAAATCTAATTCATGTTCACATCTCAAAACAACAAAAGGGGAAAGGGAAAAAGCACAACTGAAATTACCTGTTCTATGTCAATCCTTGATTCAATCTCATACATCATGCGAGATTCAACACTTCCTCTTAGCCTTCCACAGATGATTCTTGTGCAGACAAACACAATGAAAGTGGCACTCATCCCAAACCCAATAACAGTTGTAACCAAATTGGTACCTGAACCCATCATCTCCAACCTCCAAAAACCTCAAAAAGTAACAAACCCCAGAAAAGCTCAAAAACAAACAGAACAAAGGCAAAAGCACCAGAACATAACAAACCAACACCACCAAACTTCACACAGCTTCAACACAGAACAAAAAACAGAGTGCACACCCCAGATTAAAAATTTAAAGAAAAAAAAGTCGAAAGAGACAAAAGAGGTGAAAACTAAGTAAAACACAGGAAATAAAAGAGACCCATGTCAGAAAAATCGGAACTTTTTGTGTGTCAAATAGAGATATTATCTGGAAAAGAAAAAGAAAAAAGAGAGAAAAACGAAAAAAAAAACAAAAAAGGGGTATTAAGGATTATGTAAGAAGAGGTGGAATCAGAGTGGCTTTGGTGTGACTCAAAGGAGAAAGAATGAAGAGAAGAGAAGAATAGAGAGAGTTGAAGAAGAAGACTCTTTTTCATTGTCTCTGTGCTTCTTCTTCCCTTGGAATCGTGTTCGTGGGGTCCAGTGCATGAGGGTGTACCGTGGACCCTCACACAGTCTAGATCTGACGGTTGAAAGAGGATGTCATTTTTTTCGGCGGCAAAAGATCTTAACGGTAAAAAAAAAAGAGAGAGAGAAAAAGGAAATTTTGTTTGGACTTTAGATTGAGTTTGAATAGAGCAATTTGGAGAAGTTTAATTTCATGAGAGAATTTTAAGAAAATTTCTTCTCTAACTTATAGTTAGTATTTAATTATCTTCTTAATTTAAATTTTTATTATAAGTTTATAATTATCTTGTTCAAACATAATAATTCATAAATCAAGGTGAAGTGATTTCTTTATTTAAATAAAAAATTTTAAAATTGAAGAGGCAGTGAGAATAAAAATTAAATGTTTTTCTTTACGTGATAACATGTAATTGGACGTTGTCTAAAATTATTTTATATTAACGGTGCATCATAATTAAACTCACATATTTAAAAATTCTTGTATTTTAAATTCTATAGAATTATGGAAATAAACCTTTAGAAATTAATTAAGTTCTATTATAATTTGGGGATTTTTATATCTTTGCAACTAAAAACAATTCATGTGTCCTATTAAATTAAATTTTTAAATCTATAAAATTAATAATTAAATTATAATCGTACATTAGAGTACTAAGTAAAAATTTGTAACTAGATATTGAATATTTTGTTTAAAAAATGTTAAAAGACACAATTTGTGACCGAATGTATTTAATGAGTGATGTAATCTACTTTTTTAATATTCTATATAATAACTACTATATTTTTATAACAAAACTAACACTTCTATAAATATATGATATATTGCAACTATGGTTTTTCTATTTCAATTAAATTCCTGTAATTTAAAAAAAATTAATTGAATACCTATATTTTCAAGAAAAATCTAGTTTGTAAAAATTGGATAGGACCACCAATTCAACTTGTTGGATTGAGAAATGACCCTATTTTCAATGATAGAGTCTAAAAATTGAAAACTCAAAAGCTAGTCACAAATCAATGAATTCATCAATTTATTTAAAATTAAGGATTTTAACTATATTTTAGGATTCCCTGATAGAATAGCATGTTAGAGCAGCTGGCAGAGATGAATTATATTTGGAGCTTTAACAAGGTATTTATTCCAATCTTAGAGTTAATTACAAATTAATAAAAAAAATTGTTTTGGATCTCTTTAATTAGTACACATACATTATGATGTGTTGTATTAATTAAAGGCATAATTATTATTCTAGTAACAAGTTGAAACAAAGACCCTGTGTCCCATAAGCAAGTAAATGAATCGAAGTAGTTCCTTCTTTTTCTTGATCAATTAATTTAACACAAATAAACAAGTATATCAATTTCAGCAGGAAAAAAAATGTAATCCCTCCATTCCAAAATATTAGTCTTTTAAGATTTTTACACACAGATTAAGAAATTCAATAAATATTCTTAATTTTATAAAATGATATATTAAAATGACTAAACTACCTAAAGCATTAATGAGAAAGAAAGATGATTAGTAGTCCCTTGGAGTAATATTCAAGAAAGAAAGAGAAATGATACTAGGGGTATAATAGGTATGAAAAAATTAAATTGACATTGAAAGTTGAAAACGACAATCATTGTGAAATTTTTTTTTTCCTAAAACGACTAATATTTTGGAATGGAGGGAGTATTAATTTACACAATCTGATAATAATCTATATATATATATATATATATATATATATATATATATATATATCATTTTGTTGCTAGCTAGATATATACATGCATGCAAGATTAAGAAGCTAAGAAATGCAAAATCAAAATATACATATAGTTAACAGAAATGATTTTTTTACACTAAAATATCAATCAACACATATTTGTTGTATAATAGAATTACACTTAACTAATATTCAATGTGTGATATATATATATATATAATGGTTGCGATTGTTTTTACTGACTCTGATGACAGAGTCAGTGAAGTCACTAGAGTCAGTGTCACTAGAGTCATTGACACTCACAGTGACTCCATTTTCTGTTTGATAAATACGTAGAGCCAGAGTCGTTAGTGTCTTATATCATATTAATTTTGATAAGACAAATGTTGGTTAGGGTTGGAAAATGATGAGATTGGAATTTTGAAAAGTGAATAAGGACTTAATTGGAATAAAAATTCATTAAATCATCACCTGACTTTGTGTTTACCAACCAGTTACTCCGTGACTCCACTTTTGGAGTAACAAAAATCTAGAAAATTTGTTTAATGAGTCAGAGTGACTCTGTGTCTCTCTAATTGTGACCCTAAAATCAAATAGTCTACAGAATTGTGATCTGTGACTCTGACTCCAAAGTCAAGGAAAATAAACACAATCAATATATATCATATGTAGTAATGTGTGTCATATATAACGTGTGCTATATATATATATAATGCATATTAGCTAAGTACGATGAATATTATATATAACACATGTTATATAACTATTGAATAATATTTCTATTTTACTACCGAATATTATTGTATAAGATAATTGATAAATAAGAGTAACTTGGAATTAATTAAAGTTGCCTAATCCACTACAATTACTGACCAAATCAAAGACTTTTGTGATTCTCAATGTGATACATTATCAGGAGTCACGTGACAGTGGAAAGAAAATAATATGCTATTATGCATGTGTGAGAAATAGATACAAAAATCCAACACATGGCTCAAGATTATTAGAAATAAATTATAAATAAATAGTAGAGTGTTAATATATATATATATATAGTGAAGGGAAGGGGAACATATAGAAAATATTCACTATATTCAATTTAACCAAGTGTCAATAGTCAACACTATCTGGGACCATATATATCAACGAAATTAAATATATGTAGTGAAAGTGTATTTAGTGAGATGTATTGTAAGAGAAGTGAATCTGAATCATATGATTCTATATAAATAATTAAAATTAAAAGCTGTAAAAAATTATATAATTTTATTTTTAATCTTAATTATTATGTTTAGATAATAGTATTAGTGATAAGTATTTAGTCAATACGATTACTAGTTTGTTAGATATTTGCCACCTTATAAATTATGTTCGTAATATAACATAAATACGTACAACTAGTATTTAACTATACATAATACGAAATATAATATGTATTATTTGTAGGTGTGTTATACATGTAACACATGTTTCGTATTATATAGAGCACACATACTAGTTGGACGTATTTTTATTGTACGACAAACATTATATTATTGTTACCTTATATGAGAGTGAACTTCTCTTGTGATTATTATATAACTCTTTTCTATCATTTTAACATATTTTATTGCTACCTCTAGATATTGTGAATTTTAATATAGTATCATAGTCATTCTGAATTATTAACATAAGAATTGAGATTAATTGCTCTAACAATATTATTTAACATGGCACCGAGAATTTATAATCTTGTTTCAACAACATCATCATCATGAATTCATGATATAGCCGTAGATCAGAGGGGCCAATTTCAACTTTATTAATACAAGGGAGAAACTTTAGGGAGCTGCTTCTCGATACTTGCTGAACTATCGTGCTTTAATTTTTTGGGGGTTTCATAAATTCCAAAATGAATAAGATAGATACCTAAAGTTTCTTCGTTAGACACAATATATATTTAGAGAAATCCTACGTGTACACCACCATAAAATCAGTCACTAACTGTCGTTGTATATTAAAAGTTGAATTAATAGTTTTGAAAATATGCTTATAAAAAATAGTTTAAAAAAATTAGATTATTGCATATGATAACTGAATTTATAATGTGCATATAGCATTGCTCATTATTTAAATATTATGTATTGTTATGATTAAAAGTTTTTAGAATTACAAATTAATAGTAGAGCTCTATAATATAGATATATAACAATAATGCTCTTATATAAATGACAAGTATATCAAAATTATACTTTTTTTTATTAGTTCATACGGATGCTTATAGTCAAAAATTTTCTTAAAGGTTTACCTAAAAACTGTGAGATAAGATGGTGAAAGTTAAAAATAAAAACTTTAATATATATATATATATCTTAATATATGAGAGCCCAAACAACTCTTGTATGTGAAGAAACATAATTTTGGTAGTTTTACTGTCAGAGTCAAACAAAGATTAATTTTAAAGGCAATACAAGCAGATAAAACGTGTAAAAATACCTAATCATTTTTCTTTTTCTTTTTTTTAGATCTTAAAAGATTAAAGTTGAGTCCAAATTACAAAGCATATTTTAACATGTCATGCACATGACCAGCTATAATTATAATGTTATACAACGTGCATCCAACTAGTATTCAATGTGTGTTATGTATCACACATAATGTATATCATATGTAAGAAACATTACGTATAATACATATTACATATGATACATAGCATATATTGAATATATATTTCTGTTATACACCAAATATTACTGTAATTATAATTAAGGTCATATATAGATAGTCCACGCCCTGTTGTAATTTTCACATCAAAAGCAGCAAATTAATGCATACATCACTAAAATCAAACACGTGAGTTGGTGAGAGATATTTTGGTCAGAATCCTGTGTAATGTATGTATTGTGCTCTCAACTCCTCCTACTAACAATAATAATATTTTTTATGGATTTTTTTTCTAATATTCGTATATTCATAGCTGATGATTAGTTATTCTTAACTTCAATCACTACAAAAAAAAATAAGAAAAAAAAAATTGTGGAAGTTTTATTGTGAAAATTTTTTAAAAACTGCCACAATATATAAAAATTGAGTTTGGGGTAGATGTTATTTTATAGGGTTTTCTTTTATTGAAAATTATGGAGGTTATAAACCTCATGGAAGTTCTCCAATAGAAAGAGATGCTTTTACCAAACGGGGTTGGCACAAGTGGTAAGCGGCTTGTTGTCCCTTGAGCAAGGTCTTGAGTTCGAGCCTTGTGGATGGAAAAAATTATCGTTGGGAGTCTCACCTGTCATTCCTAGGTACGCGACTCGGGACGACGGATTAGTCGGGCAAAACTCCGAATACCGTGGACAAAAAAAAAAGAAAGAGATGTTTTTATATTTTCAAAAGTCATATTCAATATAAATTTTTTGAAACTTGCTTTTATTGACCATTAATTGTTCTTAATAAGGAATTAATTAGCAAAACCTTGATTTATTATATTATTAACTAACTTAATCATATAAAATACATAATTAAGAAATCTTTCCCAAATAATCGAATGAATGAGAATTTTCTCCAGAATTGATGACATGAAAGTTACTTACACAAAAAAAGTTAGGTAGCAAGTTAATTATCAAAATAAGCACTGTGGCTTTGAGAGGTAGTATTTTAATTACTTGTAGACATACACACAAGAACAAAGTAAATATGTAAAGCCAATAATTAAACAGTAATATTTATCGTACAACAGAAATACGTCCAATAAGTATTTAACATGTGTTACACATGATATGGGATGTGTGCTATACAAATAACACACATTCGATCTATATCATGTATTGCACACATTGGATACTTGTTTGACGTATTTCTATTGTACGACAAGCATTATTAATGATTATATAAATGCTACATTAGTTCAGACTTCAATGGCTTAATTTATTATATGACTATGACCATATGAAAATGAGGCCCCCACTAACACCATGTCCATATCCATAAGGGAGAAAAGTTAACAAATTTTCTCTAACAATGATCCCAATTTCAGCAAGTAATTGACTTCCCAATTAAGTCCTTATAAACTGAGTATACATATTAATATTAAGAGGGGAAAGTTTAATATGTATCCTTGTTTCGGGAATATCTTTTTTAGTCTTATTAATTACTCTTATGATTATTTGTCTTGCAGGAGGGGTAAATGGATTCCCGAGCGGATTGGGTCTCAGGAAAACAGAGGGTGATTGGGGACGGCGTCTAGTAGAGAAGCCCAAGGAAAAAGGGTCGTTCCTAACCAAGGCCCAATCATCCAATGTCTGAGGGAACTATGACTTGTTTTGGTATGGTGGGCTTTCGAAGGAGCCTCTACCCTTCCCGGACGGATCAGCGAGGGGCGGCCCAATTAGTCATCAAAGAAGCTCAGTCCGAAGGCCCAAAGGGAGTGTGAGGAGGGTCCGGTCGGTGAGTCATGAGGGAAAGAGCTAGAGTGAACAAGTAAGGGATAATAACAAGTTTGTTAATCACTTTGAGGTCTGTTACCTGAATCCTTTGGTTTTTATCCCATAATAGAAAGTATAGGAAAATGTAACCAAATGATCCATATCACACACATCCACGACAGATCTAGAGCCCACCAAAATGGGGGTAGCGTAAGTTTCACTTAAAAAAAAAAAAACAGGAGCAGAGGTAAGAAAAGGGCGGTGAGAGGACAGGAGAGGGGTGACAGGGCTTAAGGGGGGCGGGTGTGTTTCGGAGGCGAGTCAATCTTGGGCCAAGGCAGAGCTTCTTTTTCCCTTGATAACGGTTGGGCTGGGCACTTCGATTCTGAGCCACACGGAAGCAAGTAGAGTTTCTCTCATTTTTTCAAAGAATCGATTGTCATCAAAAAACCTCCTCGCAAGCTTACAAACTCGAACACCTTACTACAACACGTATTTTCTTACCGAAACAATCCTTTATACTATGTTCAATATTTTAGCATTTGTTCACATGCATGAAGGAGAATCGTGACAATAATAAGAAAGAAAAAGTAAAGAACATGTAAAGCCAAGTGTTTCCAAAAAAAATTTAATAATGGGGACAAATATTTTATATATATATGAAGTTTTTTGAAAATTTTTTAGTATGTCTCAAACTTAATAAAACAACACCAATATATATATATATTCACACATCTATATATATAATTATAATTAAATATTTAAACTTCAATATTGGGGCATAATTGCCCAGGCTACAACAATAATTATCATTTTTAATATGTAATTATAAAAAAGTATCGTTAAAAGTATTGTAAAAAAAAGATATGTTGATATTTGTTGATCGCTAAAAATAGTCGTATAAACTATTTTTTGATAATTAATGACCATTAAAAGTACCTATAAACTAATTTTAAGTATTTTCGATAGCCACACGTTTAACATTTAATGTTGAATATACTCACTTTTACAATAGTGCCACACTCATGTACATCGATCCATCCCTATATAAAATTAAAGGTCTTAAAGCCAGAGTTTAGTTTTTTTTTTTTTTTTAATATGCATAAAATATAATAAATGTATGTTCACCTTGTATGCACATAATCACACATTTTAGATTACCATAATATGTAAAAGTTGATTACAAAACTTAAAATGTATGATTATAAATGTGCGAGCTAGATAAGCACATATATTTATTATTATATATATACTATATTATACTCCGTGTGTATTGTATATAGAACAATATATCCAGAGCATGGGGTGTTGGTGGACCATTATATTTTTAATTGATTATTGGTAACTCGAATAGTTATTATTAACTATTTTTATCTAAATGTTTTAAGGTTAGTTAAACCATCAACATTACCAATAAATTAAACAAAATTAATTAATATCTAGCAAAACATAAATAAAAGATGATTCATATTCTGAATATATGCAACAACCAAAAGCAGATACAATGTCCGGTGAGTTCAATTAAGCAAATATTTGAGTGTAGTTTTCTTTGATTTGGATGTATAATAAAAGACTTTCTCAAGAGGAAAAATAAAAACAAACAAAAGGGGACTTTTGATGTAATATTAAATTAATTAATACCTTCTACAATAAGAAAAATAAAGTCCCAAAACAGAAAATAGAGAAATGATCGACAAAAGCGTGTTTGTATAGTAAAATGGGCCTCTAATAATATACGAATTGGGTGATAGCTCTTTATCAATATTATTGGGCTGAATTAATGGACTTGCATGACCTAACTTGTAATATCAATGTAATTCAATGGGGGTGAAATACCGAATATGACCACAAAAGATTTTATTATTGACAAAACAAATCCTAAAGTTTATGATGAATCTTTTAAGGATTATTTTATCATTTTATGATGTTTTGTAGATAACAAAATTTTTCGTGGTCGGATTTGGTACTTCACCCGATTTAATTTCCTACTAAATAAGATGGACTAGACGTCGGTTCAATTTCAAGACTTACCAACAAGAGAAGAGCAAAAATAGATATAAAATTTTCATAAATAAGCTTTATGAGTAAATTTATACATGGAATTCATCCATTAAAATTACCTTGTATGGTTGCAACTAACCAAAGATAGCCTAAATATAAATAAAGAAAATCTTACCTACTAGTCTACTACACCCACACCTTAGCCACCTTAAGAAATATTGTGGATGGTGTGTTTTTTCTCCGGATGTAATTTTTGGTTTATATATTAATTTTATTATTATTCTTTTTCTTTAATATATTTTTAAAGTCTATAGTCTTTATTTTATAATACAATAAAAAAATTGTGAAATCTCTTTTTTTGAAATATATTGTCTTTAATTTTTACTATATGTGAAAAATTTATGTAATTCAATATTTTAAAGGCTATTTGTCTTTATTTTATAATACGATAAAGAAAATTATGAAATCTCACAATTTAAAGTATATAGCCTTCAATTTCTACTATATGAGAAAAATTCATGTGATTCAATATTTTAAAGTCTACAATCTTTATTTTATAAAACAATAAAAAAAATGTGAAATCTCACATTTTGAAGTATATAGCCTTCAATTACTACTATATAGAAAAATTTCGTGTGATTCAATATTTTAAAGTTTATAGTCTTTATTTTATAATATAATAAAAAAATTATGAAATCTCACATTTTGAAGTATATAGCCTTCAATTTCTACTATATGTGAAAAATTCATGCGATTCAATATTTTAAAGGTTATAATTTTTATTTTATAATACAACAAAAAAAAAGATTGTGATATCTCGCAATTTGAAGTATAGAGTCTTCAATTTCTACTATATTTGAAAAATTCATGTGATTCAATATTTTAAAGTCTATAGTCTTTATTTTATAAGATAACCAGAAAATTGTGAAATATCATATTTTCAAGTATATAGTCTTCAATTTCTACTATATGTGAAAAGCTCATACGATTCAATATTTTAAAACCTATATAATATGTAATATGCACCGTATATTACATATTGTGTACAGCATATATATGTGACATATTGTGCATAATATATATCACAGGTGATAACATCATCTTTCTTTACAACATGTGATATTGTTGTGCACAAAATATAATATATATTGTCCATATCATTTTGACTATTTTTTTATTATGCATAAAGCAATACTCTATATTAAATTTTAATACAAATTTACTTTTATATTTAAATTCTTAAACTACACAGATAAATATTGTAAAAAGTTGTACATCAATAATTTTGCAATATGATGAATTCTATTTGTTTCCATTTTCCTTTGAATAAGAGCCTTAAGAATAAAGGTTAAATCAACTTTATCAGTACTATGAAGGGACAAATATCTTGATATCATCGAGTAATTAATCAAGTAAAATTAGCTTTGCTAGATACACTGAAAGATGGATATATAAGATACCTAAGAAACTTTGAATGAGTAAACCATTTGGATTTTGGGGAAAATGCTTGCAGCAACAATCCATGCAAGAACCCCTAATTAACTTAGCTTCTTGAGCTCATATGATTCCTTTCCTTAAAGACTTTTTAATAATTAAATATAAAGGTATTAAAGTGTCTCAAAATTTTATATGATAAATAATACGACTCATTCATAAAACAGATCAGATTTTAAGATTTCGAATTTGATAAACTTTTTGTAAAATGCTCGTTAGGGATTGCATTATTTTCCATTGGTGAACTAATAATCATAGTGGTTTCACTCTATATGTTAGTAAGACAAACAATAAATTCCCTAAACTCAAATTAAAACAGACCTTATATTCCCTAATTATATTTATGTATCATCATAATTAATAATTAATATAAAAAATTTGGCAATGTGGTAAGTGGAGACAGCAGAAAAGACATGGATACGGGGAAGTAGAGCCCACAAATCATTCTAATTATGATCAACAACTACAAAATTCCAATACGTCACTACTACATCTTAATTATAATAATTATTAAGCTAATTTTTTAATTGTTTTATTTTGTATTATATAATATTATATAATTTTTATTTGACGTTGCGAGCCCGTTATGTGTTCTTCACCTACAAGAGGACAAAAACTTGAACCGCCCTTGTTTTGTTGGCTTCTCCCCTACATTTTAGTACCGTTTTATTTCAATGTCTATTAAATCAAAGTCAACGAAATTATGAAGTCAGTGTCATAGAAGTCAGAGTGATAGTGACTTTAAAATTGACTCAGAATACACCCTCTCATATTTATGTTTCCCTTCAGCATATAGTGACTTCTCCCGGGGTTAGGACCGTCAAAACGGGTCAAATCCGTCGGGCCAACCCGTTTATCCGCCTAAAAAATGAGGGTTGGGCCAAAAAATTTTGGACCGTTTAACATCGAGCCATTTATGACCCGGTCCGTTTAACCCGCAAGTTAAACGGGCCAACTCGCCGGGTTCGCGGACCAACCCGTTTATCCGTTTATTTAAAAAAATTTATATTAATATTTATGGTGTTAGGATACTTATGAATTGTTTTTATGGTGTTTGAACTTGGATAATTATAATGAATTTAATGATACTTTAAAACTTGTTAAATGATTATGAGTTCATGGTGTTTGCTATTAAAATGCTAGTATATTGATTTTTAGTTTACTATTATTAGTCAATTATCAATATTATTATATTTTATTAATATTTAATTTAAATAATGAAGTGATATTTGATATAGGTTAATTAGATTTGTTCTTTAAATTAATATATTTTCTAATTATAAAAAAATAGAACATTTAAAAAAATTGAAAAAAAACTTCGCAATTGCAAAAAAAAAAAAAACTTAAATGGGCCGGCCCGCGGGTTCCTCATAAATGGGTCGGTCCCAAAAAAATATCCGTATAAATTATACAGGCGGGTCGGATCGGTCCGTTTATCTTGCGGGCCCCGCCCATTTGACACCCCTACCCGGGGTGCATAGTGATTCTAAAATTGGAGTAAACAAAAAATTGATAATTTTATTCATTGAGTCACTGTGACTCTACTGTTTTCATATTCACAATGACCCTCACATCAAACAATTGAAATAATCAATTTTTCACTTATTCCTTGATACTAACTTTAAAATCAGAAAATACAAATGCAACTTTATGCTTCTTTTAATCGGCTTGACTCAGCTTCATAAGCCTAGTGGTAGTATATAATATTGATGTAACTTTTAGTAATTGTTACATAATTTAATAATCCTTAATTAAATTACTCTTTTTTAACTAAAATTCATCATTGGTTCCAAATGTTATATTATGTAGATCAATATTTGAATGAGAGTTTAAATATTAGCTTTGTACTTAATTTAATTGTTTTTATTTATATGTTAGAATGAGAGTTTGAATATAGTATCATCACTTGATCAAGAAAACTAAATATCATATGATCATGAAATTATTTCATTCAAAAGTTTAATTAAGTTATTAGATTAAAGTTTAATAATATTTTTTATACTCTTATACTAATTACATGGTTTGGCAATAATTACAATGGCAGGCATGCATTATGTAGTTAATTTTTCATATCGGATTGGATGATTTTGTGGCAAGTTACTATACACTTGGCTTAATTTGGAGTTTACATGTAGCATAACATTTTCGATATTGTTTAGTTCCTTCCATCCTATTCTAATGACAAATAGAAAATATTGACTAGGTCATAGGCATTAACTTAACATCTAAAATCAATCATCAACAAGCCACAACAACTTGAATTGGACGATCCTCCGTGTGTTACATATAAATTTAGATAAATTTATAGAATGATGAAATTGAAAAAATATTTGTTGTACAACAGTAATATATCTAACTAGTATATAACATATATATAACATATATTATAAATAAAGAAGTGACGTACATTACATATTTTAGTAATGACTCAAATGTATTGTGTATTTTTTGTGTGTTATTTCTTATTTTTACTCAACCAGTTTCACATATATGTATGACACACATTATGTATAACACACGTTAGATAGTAGAATATTCATGTTGTACACATAATATTACTTGATAAAATTGTGTTGTACAAGCACATACATGTCAAACAATATGGGAAGATATTTGAACATTATTCACTTTTAAATGTTAAACTAAAATGCTGGTTATCTAATCATTGAAACATATCATGGTCCCCCTAGATATCTTTCTTATGTTTTTTTCACTCTTAGATGATAGATGTTTCATTTTAACACTTAAAAATTAATGTACAAATATTATTTCTTTAAACTGAAACTAAGGCTTGGAAAGAGATGTAGCAATTTGCAAGTACAACATGCACAACAATTGAAAGCATTAAAATAAGCTTTCAAGATTTGTACAAAACACAAATAATATAATGTACATAATGGTATATTCCTACATTCAATCACAAAACTTCCAAAACTCTTAACACTTATATATTCAATAATATTTATTATATAATAGAAATACATTCAACTAGTATCCAACATATATTATATACTATATATAATGTGTTATACTTATAACACACATTACGTATGGTATATAACACACGTTGAATATTAGGTGAATGTATTTCTGTGTACAACAAATATTATTGCTTATATAAATACTCCAAGATCAGCCAGCATCATTTATACCAATTTGTTTTCAAAAGGCACTGAACCAAAAAAAGAAAAAAAGCTTAGCTAATCAAAGCAAAATCTTGTTCTGTTCTTATATTGAGATTAACATCTCTAATTTTCACTCTTGCAAATTATATATATATTTATATATGGCAGAAGCTGAAGCTAGGAACAAACATGATTCTCCTACAATTGTTACAAATGGTTCTAATTCTTCAAACAACAACATAGGTCAATCAAACAAACCAACCATGATGAAAAGGTTCATTGGGGTGAGGCAAAGGCCATCAGGGAGGTGGGTGGCAGAGATCAAGGACTCATCTCAACATGTAAGGCTATGGCTCGGTACCTACGACACGCCGGAGGAAGCCGCGAGGGCCTACGACGAAGCGGCTAGAGCGCTACGCGGCGAAAATGCAAGAACAAACTTTGTAGCAACAGGGCAATTACAAGTTGAAGCAGGGTCATCACCACTTTCCAATGAAAAGCATAATGGATTGAGTTTTGCTTCATTGAAGGCAAAATTGAGCAAGAATTTGCAAAGCATAATTGCAAGGGCTAATAGTGATAATCATCACAACAAATCATCATCATCTAAGAGTAGGGTGAGTGATCATTTCACATTTGCTAGCATATTCCATAGAAATAATAGGAGCAATAATTACAATTACAATCAAAATAATAGTAATATTAATAAAAATAATGGTCCTATGGTTGATGTTAAGAGAATTGAGAAAGTGGTTCAACCTAGCATCATAGTCCCACCAAATCATGTGGTTGAATATTCAAAGCCTAATAATAATAATTGTACTACTTCTTGGGAAACATCTAGTGTATCTGATTGTAGCAATGAGTGGAATAATACTAATGGGCTTGTAAGGCCCAATAGATTATTTGACTCATCATCATTAGGTTCATCATGCTCTGATGGGTCAGAATTTGGGGATTATTTTGGTGTTGGTGATCAAGGGAATTTGGACCAATTGATGGGGTGGGTTGATATTGATGGTGGAAATAATGAGGGATCAAGGAGCAAGAGGTTTAAGGTATCTTCTTCAGTGCTTGTGCCTCCAAGTTTCATTGCTTCACCATATGATTGTGGTTCTCCATATAGTGGTTGTGGATCTCCTTATAATAATTTTTATGGCTCTCCTTATAATGGTTATGGATCTCAATATAATGGTGGGAAGTGAAAAAAACAATGGAAGTATAGTTGGTGGAGAGAATTATAATATTTCAACTCCTTAATCTTCGTGCTGATTTCGCATCTAACTTATCATTGGATAGAGTATTGCGTGTGTACTCTATTTGAATAGGGTTTATACCTCGTTTAATATATAGCAGGCGATGAAGTCTAAGCTATAATTGACATTGAGAAAAAAAATGCCTCTAAATTGTGTACAAAGTAATGTACTACAAGTTTGCTTTAATTGTGATCATAAACTCATGTTTATTATTATATACATGTCCATGTTTGTATGAAGAAAAAAAAATAGCACAAGTATTTTAAATTGAATGAAGAAGATTTTCAATACTTCTAGTATATGTGAGAAGAAGTTATTGTCTTGTATTATTCGATGGTTAATATTTCAATTTTGTGGATATATATATATTGAGTAATATGGTTAATATTTCAAATATTTCAATTGCTTTAATTTTGTAAATATTTTCCTAGCATTATTTTATATTGTGTGCATAATATATGTTAATTATTTTGGATGTAATTTTATTGTAGGCCTATGAACACATCACCAAACCGATAAGGAAGGGAACAACGTCCCGTGCAGTGCATAATCTATAAAATCCCTTAAACTTCAAAATAAATCCAACTATCCAATAGTATAAATTAAGAGTTTAATTTGTTTATATTTTAATTATAAAATTTATATATTAATATCCGATCATATGATGTCACTTAAGTAAAAGTAATTTTTTAAAATAGTAGGATGAAAAAGTCAATAATAAGACTTATAAATGTGGTGACACCTAATTAAAAGTTAGTGTAAAAAAAAATTTCATTATTTTTAAGAGCATTATTATATGTATAATAAAAAGTCAGTCAAAACAACCAATAAATTATGTACAAAATATATAATATAAATTGCACAACAAATATTACATTTCGTACATATAGGCTGCGTTTGTTTTTTCTAACTATGGGATCAGAGTCAGGTAGTCAATGAATCACTGACTCTGTCAAGTGTTTGGTGAGAGGGTCACAGTCACATTGACTCAGTGGATAAAATTGTCAACTTTTTGTACACTTCAATTTTGGAGTCACTGTGTATTGCAGTGAGTCACTATGTGTGCTGGTAGGAAGACACAAATATGTGAGGTAGTGTTCGGAGTTAATTTTGGAGTCATTGTGACTCTGACTCCTGTGGCACTGACTTCATAACTTCCTTGACTCTAACTCCAGAGTCACTAAAAGCAAACACTAGAAAATAAACACTGCCATTGTATATCACATTTTAGAATATTCTCGTTCCTGCCCATTCTCCCTCCTGCAGTACTAATAACGGTTTGATCTTCTTGAGACTCCAATCATGTTGTTGCAGGTTCGAGATGGCACAAGTGATTGAAACCAAACACTCATTTTGAATATTTCCTAAGATTCATCATTTCTAAATATTTCTAAGAAATTTTCATGATCATTATTTCACATGCTATTGTAATATCTTGCATAAATTAAACTATTAATGCTAGATGCAAAATGAAAAATCAGCCAATGTAAACAATGAGTCCATTTTGGTTTTGGTTTGAACCTAAATAATTATTAAAATTGTAATGGGTTAAGTAATTGTGTCCTAAAATCTCATTTATTGGCTGGTTTGACTAGTTTTTTATTGTGCATTTAGCATCATTTTTAATCTATTGGTTCAAGCCTGTTTGTATAAATTATTGGCTCAATCATTTCTTAATCATTCGTTATTTTCACAATTATATGCACTTTATCGTACCTGTTCAGTACAATCTATAGTACAATGACCAAATGCTAGTTTTAACTTGAAATTAATTATATTCAAGGCAAATTGTTCAACTCTTTGGGGATTGGGAAATAATATTATTTTTATTTTTTGTTACATGACTTTATACTATTCATCGATATATATAAGATTAATGTGTAATAATGTATGTATTACTAGCTAGTGGATTTTTAAAAAGAACTGGCCTAATATAACAGGGTATCGATTTTCTATAGTCATATACATGCATGTGAATCTTGTACTCATTCACATTTGAACTCTCAACAATGAGAAAAGTTTGGTGAATAATGGATAACCAGTCAAACCAGCCAATCAGTCCATTAGATAATCTTTGGCCCAAAAAATATTATCTTTAAGTATTTAGTTTTCAGTAAATTAAAATATTTGTAGTAAAAAATCTCTATATAAACTGGTTTAATTTTGATTGGTTTTTTATTATACAAATAATAACACTCCTTGACAAAATATATAGCATCACCATGGTTGAGCCAATAACACTATTTTTCATACACCTTAGTTTTGGAATTCAACTCACAATCAATTGTTTAAAAGATCTCGAGTTCTTGAATAGTTGAATGTCTTTTATTAGTAGGGATGTACGCGGGTCGGCTTAGGCCGAGTTTGACTAAACTCAATTTCGACCCAAAATTAAGAATTAGAATAAGTTTATTTTTAAAACTCGAGTCTAATTTAATAATGATCCGATGAGGAATCAGGTCATACATGGTTAATCTGACCTTTATAAGACATATGTGAATTTGGACAAAGTACATTGTATATTTATAAAATATTATAACTAATAATAAGTTGAATTTAAGATCTATTTGACAATATATGTTTAAAAATAAAATATATCAATATATAAAATAACATCAAATTAAGTAAAATATATTAATGAAACTTTAAAATTTTATAAAATATTAATAATTTTTATATAAAAAAATTACTTCAAGCCTAGTTGAGCTAAGTCAAAACATAATTCAAAATCGGCCCGAAAAACACATTAGGTCAAAATTCATGACCTAAACTCGAAAAAAAATCCTGTCGAGCTATGAATTATTAGATTAATATTTTTATTGATTAATAATAATATACTAGTATATTAAGTTAAACTCAGCGTTAAATAGTGGTCATAAAGAAAATTACATCCACAATTATTAAAAATTAAACCCATAATTTAGTTAACAACTTACTACATGCATGTGCCCTAAAATTTCACCAGCTGTCTCTCTCTGACCACAAGAATGTCAACGTTTTAAACAAAAGTGGCATCTTCGAAATTTTATCTCCTACATCGAGGTCAAATATGTAACTTTCTTATTATATGTCCACTTCACACGTGGCACTAAAATTCCCATGTCATTACCACTTGTTACCATAAAAAGGAAAATTTCTTAAATATTTTTTGTAACTATAAAAGAATGTTTTACTACTTCTTTCGTGATGATTTAACAACACTTCAATAACTATATTTGAAATTTAATTTACATGATGCATTTGATGAGTGTTTTTCTAATTAAAATATTATTTTGGAATAGATGATAGGGATAGAATTTGAACTTTATTTTAATCTTTTCTTAGCTCATTGAGACATATAATATGAGTGTGTAAAAATAAAAAAAAGATTACAAAAATTTCCATTAACACAAATGACTTAATTTTTACTTTCAGAGTGTAAAATTCTTCTACACACATTAAATCATTAAGCTATAATAAAAGTTAATTCAATTATCTGCTACTTTAAATGTAAAGTCGTATGAATGAAAAATTCTAATTAGATAATCGTATAAAATACTTTTACATTATTAGTTTATTAAAATTAAACTTTTAATTTATTATCAAATCAATAAATATATAATATACATAAATCATGATTTAATTTGGTGGAAGTTATCGGGATCCTAAACCCCTCAATTATTCATAGTGGTTCAACTTATCATAAAATATATTTTACTGATACTGTCAGTATAAAATCATTTGATATTATTATCTAATCATGTATTGTCATATAAGCAAATTTTTTTCACTTTCATACCCTTATCTCATAAAAAATATATTTTTATTTACATGATAATATGTATTTAAATATGTTGTGCATGTTCATGTCAATTAAACCCCCCCAAAAAGTAATATTCATATAGAATTCAAATAATATTGATTATCTTAAAAATGATTTTTGAAAAATAAATAGGTTAATTATCACATAATCAATTTTATAAATAAATAGTTATACAAATAATCTCAACAACTCCTATAAATAAATCAAAATTATTCTAACTTAAACACCAAATCCTTGGTTATTATAATGAGTGATGTGATTTACACAATGAATAATCAATTAAAATCTGTCAAAATTAAAAAATTTTAGATTATAATCATTTAACCAACTAAAAATTAACATTTCCAAATTTTTTAAATTAAAAATATATTTGTTGATTGATTTATTGTTTATCTATTGTTTAACCTTAAAAACATGAAAATAACCTCAAATTTTCTATATAAAAAATCCAAAAGCATACTCAAAACTTTCCCAATCTCAATGGAAGCAGCATCCCCTGTCCTTAGATCAACCTCTACCGTCCGATCTTCAAACAAGCTCGACCTTTAATCCATGTTGTTCGGAACCATCATTTTCCCTTCTCCATTTGTACAGTAAATAAAAAATCGCCTTTTACAGAGAGAATCTTTGAGACCAGCGACACTGACACCGTTATCTCCCATTTCTAGAGAGAGAAAGAAACAAAGAAACAGAATGGTTTTTGGTTTTTGAATTGCAAAATCCTTTTTTTTTTTAATATTGCAGTGCCCATCTTCATCTGAGTCGTTTTTTTGAATTAATAAAATTTTGGTTACTTCTTCAATTTCTCTTTTTTTTTTTGGTCTAAATTCTTACTTGAACATCAACATTTGACTTTCGGGTGCTACTGTGGAAGATTCTTCTAATTTTATTTTTTTTTAAAATATGGTCATCATTATTTAAGGAGATTTTGAATGTTTTCTGTCAGTTTCTGAAATGTGAAGCTAAAAAACGTTTCTGGGTGTTTCTTATTCTGAGGAAATTTCTTCTGGGTCATTGAAAGTTACGATTTTTCTGCTGAAAAAAGACTAAAGGTGTCTCATTTAATTTCATTGCTGATTCTGAAAGCATTTTGAGAACTTGGTGTGGTTCTGTTTTGTGCTGTGTTGTGATTTGTGAAAGAGTTTTCAAAGCTAAGTATTTGGGGGTGGTTGGTGTGTGTGTGTGTGATCCTCTGAAGCATTTAAGAGAAAGAGAAGTTTGAAGATTAAGCCACAGTTAAGGTTTGTCACTTACTCCTTCAATTTTTTATTTTTATTTTTTTAAACTTTGCTTTGATCTTATACTTCTGGTTTTGGAAAGAAAAGTTTATCTCTTTTGCTTCCTTTTTTTTCTGATTTTTTATATGTTTTCTTTCTTGTAGCTAGATATTGTCATATCATGGATCATGGGGTCTCTAATGGGAGAAACTCTTTGAATATTG
This sequence comes from Aeschynomene evenia, assembly GCA_013621005.1. Taxonomy (NCBI): domain Eukaryota; kingdom Viridiplantae; phylum Streptophyta; class Magnoliopsida; order Fabales; family Fabaceae; genus Aeschynomene; species Aeschynomene evenia. Next base: position 33,469,653 of record CM024268.1, on the reverse strand, counting down.
AGCAAGTCAAACTGATTTGAGGTATACATTGAAAGAAAAATTATTACTTTTTTTTTAAAATAATAATAATAATATTCAGATTTCATTATTTTTCTTCTGGTGATGATTTATTTGCCATATACTTGTGTAGTGTACACAACTAGTGTAGATAGAGACTTGTGTCTTCCCTTCAAAGGAAAGTTTCTCTACCTTTCTTTTCTCATACCATTATTAGCCTCATTTATGAGCAAGAAATATAGCCAAAAAAAAGGGGAAAAAAAAAACACAGCTAAGAGTTCCACTTTCCTCAAACTCTCTTAGAAGAATCCTTGACCGTTAGATATGATTCAGATTTCACAACAAAAGCTCTTTCTGTAGATTTACCAACCTTGATGAAAAGTAAAGTTGTGGAGATTTGGTACATATTGACCAATATGCCCTTATACATTACACCTTATTATTTCATTTGTAGTTTTGTATCATATCCTATGCTATTGTTTGTTTTCAATGGCCTTGAGGTTGGGTCAAAGGAGTCATGAATTCAGTGTCGCAGGAGTCAACAGGAGTCAGAGTCCTCTAGTATTGTTTTCACTGACTCCTTGATTCTGTCACTAGAGTCCGTGAAAACAAATGCTAGTTATGTGTCTCTTTTATAGGCCTTGTATTGAAGGGCATTTATGTACTTATGACTAAAATATCCACCGACGGCTATTTTTGCCATTAGAAAATTGAAAGCATTCTCCTTTATTAATTCTCATCAACAACCATTAGTTTAATCTATGATTCTTAATTTGATTATTTAATTTGTGATTATAATTTTGCAACGGTTATTAAAATGATGAGTTGATAAAGTATTAGAAAAGACTAGTAGTGGGACATGTTTTAGGTACTTCAGTTTTTGTTGGTCGATTCATGCTTTTTCAATAAGCACATAACACAAGCTTTGTGTGATCTGATGTGCAAAATTCTCGAAGCTATTTGATGTTGGACTTGTTTGTTTTCTTGTGCCTTAGAGTTTTCTACTTTGGAGTCTTAATTTATAATTTAAGGATTTTATGATTGCAACTACTCCACAACCCCTTCTTTCTATTATTAATCAATTTGTCTGTGTTAGTTTCTTTATCTTATCACAGCCTTTGTGCATCTGGATCATTCCTTCTGAAGGCTTTTGGTTTTTCTTTTCTGTTATTGTTCCAATTTATTTGTGGCAGATTCTTGGTGATCATTGAATTCTGCTCCTACCAAACCTGAATCATGGTGGTGGAAGATGGTGGAGGAGAGGTTTCGGGTGTTGATTCGGTTTCTACAGAAGAATGGTTGTTGAATGTAAGGGAGCTTGTTCCAATTGCACTTGATAAGGCTAAGGAGGTTAAGGGGTTCCCCGGTAGATGGAAGATGATCGTTGCGAAATTGGAAGAGATCCCGTCGCGGCTATCAGACTTGTCGAGCCACCCGTGTTTCTCCAAGAATGCTCTCTGCAAGGAGCAGTTGATGGCTGTGTCGAGGACTCTGAAGGAAGCAATTGAATTGGCTGATTTGTGTATGAAGGAGAAGTATGAAGGTAAGCTTCAAATGCAGAGTGATCTCGATGCATTAACTGCTAAACTCGATTTGAATTTGAGGGACTGTGGCCTTTTGATCAAGACTGGTGTCCTTGGTGAGGCTACTCTGCCATTGGCCGCAGCGTCTAGTCCTGCGGCGGAATCAGATGCTGCAGCACATGGCAACATAAGGGAATTACTTGCGCGGCTTCAGATCGGTCACTTGGAAGCGAAGCACAGAGCTTTGGACAGTGTTGTTGAAGCCATGAGGGAAGATGAGAAGAATGTTTTGGCTGTCATGGGAAGGAGTAACATTGCTGCTTTGGTTCAATTGCTCACAGCTACATCTCCCCGGATAAGGGAAAAGGCTGTTACTGTCATATCCTCGCTCGCAGAATCCGGTAGCTGTGAGAATTGGCTCGTTTCTGAAGGAGTTCTGCCGCCTCTTATAAGGCTTGTTGAGTCAGGTAGTGCTGTGGGTAAAGAGAAGGCTACAATTTCCCTTCAGAGGCTGTCAATGTCAGCAGAAACAGCGCGTGCAATCGTTGGACACGGCGGTGTTCGTCCGTTGGTTGAGCTTTGTCAGACCGGCGATTCGGTGTCACAAGCTGCTGCTGCTTGTACCTTGAAGAACATATCATCTGTTCCTGAGGTGAGACAATCTTTGGCTGAAGAAGGGATAGTGAGGGTTATGATCAATCTTCTTAACTGCGGAATTCTGTTGGGTTCCAAAGAGTATGCTGCTGAGTGCTTGCAGAATCTCACTGCAAGCAATGAGAATCTGAGGAGGAGTGTTATAACCGAAGGCGGCGTTCGCAGCCTTCTGGCTTATCTCGACGGTCCACTTCCCCAAGAATCCGCGGTCGGAGCATTGAGGAATTTGGTTGGATCAGTCCCTGAGGAAACTCTGGTTTCGCTCGGTTTCCTCCCTCGTTTGGCTCATGTCCTAAAGTCCGGATCATTAGGAGCTCAACAAGCCGCTGCATCGGCTATCTGCCGGGTCAGCACCTCATCAGAGATGAAGAAGCTGGTCGGCGAAGCCGGGTGCATCTCTCACCTTGTCAGGATGCTGGAGGCCAAATCAAACAGTGCCAGGGAAGTGGCGGCCCAAGCAATCGCGAGCCTTATCACGGTGTCTCAGAATCAAAGAGAAGTTAAGAAGGATGATAAGAGTGTACCAAACTTGGTTCAGTTGCTTGAGCCAAGTCCACAGAACACTGCAAAGAAATATGCAGTGTCTTGCCTTGGATCACTGTCTTCAAGCAAGAAATGCAAGAAATTGATGATTTCATATGGGGCTATAGGGTATTTGAAGAAACTAACAGAGATGGATATTCCAGGAGCAAAAAAGCTGCATGAGAGATTGGAAAAAGGGAACTTGAGAAGTTTATTTAGCAAGAAATAGAGTGTCAAATTTGTATACCTTTTTTTATCATTGTATCATCATGTAGCTAAAACTGGAATATGCGCAAGCTTGTTAATCTATATGTATTTTAATCAGTGTTAGCTAGAGTATATTATAAATATATATATATATATATATATATATTTCGACTTTGTGTATTCTACTATTCTCTCTCTTTTACACACATAAATATATAAACATCTATGTCTTCTGAATTTTGGTTCTTGGGGACTGTCTGATACAAAGTAGCATCTACTTATTTTACTATTGTTTGATTATGGGTGTATTACACTGTTATTCATTCAGATTTCTCAAAATTCATTTTGTTTAAAGGATCTCAAAGTTTTAGAAAACTATTATGAAAAATTATACTCACGTCCTCTAAATTCACATTTAGAGGAGCATATAAGGGACTCATGTTATATTATCACCATAACAGACACGTCATCATCATTTCTGTTAATTAAAGTTAATAGAAGGACTAAAATGTCTAACGTTTAACTTGTGAAAGAATATATTTTTATTTTCTTATTTCGAAGGGACTAAATTGTTCGATTATATATTCTGCAGAAACTAAATTGAAAAATATTGGTCCAAAACTTTAGATATATATCAACAAATTAAGTCCTGAGAAAGTATTGTTTCAAGCTAATAACCCAAATGTGATAGGGGAAGAATCAGATCGAATAAGCAATTATAGAAATCATCATCTTATCAAATAATTTTTTAGATGTATTTGACTCTAGAAATTGGACAATATATATAGAGAGAGATAAAAAGATAAGAATATATTTTGTGCTAAGATAATGAAGACGTGTTCCAAGATATGAACTTTGAATATTTCTTATTCTTCTCTAATTATGGAATAGAGGAGACACGTGATGATGAGACAACTTTAATTTAGTATCATTATCTCCACTAAATTAAACATAGCTAGCTACCTTTAAATGTGATTTGGAACATGCAAAAAAAATTCTAGTGATTATGGTCCTAAGGACAAAATAAAGTACTGTATGCGTGGGGTTTGCTATTGTAAGACCCTGTTAGAGACATTGACACTTAATGATAATTATTTTTATTAATCCTAATTATTCTTAGAAGCAATTAGCAAACACCACTCAAACGTATTTGTTATTGTGCTTGCACCACAGGGGTTGATTGATATCTTTCGTGTTTGAGAAATACCTTTTGCACAATATAAAATTAATTATTAATCTAATTTTAAATATTATACATTAATTTAATATTTTAAAAATTAAATTAGATTGATTGAGATTGATTTTGTGGTGTACATGTAATATTACATTTTGATTTTGATGCCCAATCTCATGGATTAGGAAGGAGCAGTGTTATTTAGATATTAACGGAACTTCTAATAAGATTGAAAGTTGAAAAAAAGAACAAGTTTAGATGATAAGTTAAAATTTTAGAATGAGAAAATTAATGTTAATATAAATTATTGAAAAACTAAATGTATGAATAGTATGCAATTTTGGATAAGTTAATTAGATAGTTGCGTGCCCTTGTTAACAAATGAAAGGTATAAAATGTACCTAAAAAAGTAAACTAATATTTCCTCCATCCACAAATAATTGTCTTTCTAGAAAATCCTCTTGTTCAATATTATTTGTCACTTTAGAATTTTAAGAAAGTATTTATTATTCTTTTTTCAATTTTATCCTCACATACATTCTCTCTCATATTTCTTATAATAATTATTACACAAAAAATTAAAAGAACAATTTAGTCATTATATATTATTTTTACATATAAAATTGTATGTTTTAATTACATTCTTAATAACCGTGAAAAGTTTAAAACGTCATTTATTGATAGACGGAGGGAGTATAAAATAAGTTTCACATAACACCGGCCATCTTATATAATCACATCTTAATTAGTTAAAAGATAAATCATATTGATTTTTTCTAAGATTTCTTAAAATTCATTCTATTTTCCTTTTTTTGGTTAAGCAACAAATAGCATTTATTGGATGCACCAGTTAGGGTCAGTTTGGATAATAAATTTATACTTATTTTAACTTTTTGTAAGTTATAAGTTATTGTATAGGTGTTTAGATTAATTTTTATATAACTTTTGACTTTTTAAAAAGTTATTTTAAGTGCTTATTGAAGAAGTTAAAATATTTAACTTCTTCAAAAAGTCTTTGCACAACTTTTTAAAAATTAATACTACAAATTAAAATAAGCACTTATATTATTTTACTTCCAAATACAAAATAATTTTTTTAAAAGTTACTTATTATTAAAGTCTTTATTAAAAAGTCCTTTACGTATAAGGACTTAATTAAGCTCTTTATCCAAACTGGTCCTTAGTGTACAATTTAAGAATAATTAATGTAATAATTTTACAAATTCAAATTCAAGAAAAGTTGATAAATTTTATAAATGACTTTTTATAAATAGAAGAATATTTTTTTTGTTAAAAAAGACTAAGATATTAGTGGATTAGGGTGGGCTGAACTGCAAATATAGGAGTAAGTTTTAGAATTTTACCAAAAAAGATGTGAAGTCAGTTTTACTTAGACGAGTTCAAGTGTTCAATTTTTTTTTTTTAATTTTAAAATATCCAAATATAAAATATTGGTTATTACAATTCTTTTGGATTTAATTTTTATTTATTGACAGTGCACAAAATTTTTTATACAATTATCCAATCATATATTGTCATATCAATCATGATTGTATTTTCTCTCTTCCACTACTTGAAAAGTCATACAAACTGAGTATTTTAATTGAATAAGAATGTAAAATACTTTTAAACATTATTATATCAAAATTAAACTCTTATATTTTATTCTACTCTATATTTTCTTTTTCCATGAATGACAGATATTTCCCTAAACAATAAAGAAAAAAAGAAGAAGATGAGATCAACACACACATCATCACATAATGGACTTGAGTTGAAAAATCTTAAAGTGCGTGTTACAACTTGCAACCAAAACGACGCAGTTTTGTTATCTCACAAACTCTGATTCACACAAGAGACAACACATGTCCCAATACAATCCAATCCAACGAACCAGATTCCATAATCTTAGGTTCAATCCTACGACCCAAGTTGACTAACTAAACAATCCAACGTTGGAAAATTGTTCAAAGATATGGGGAACCTCACCAGAGGTCACAATAATCACATTTTTTTCTTTGTTTTTTTGTTTTGGGAGTTGGAGGACCAAACACGCCCTTATCACCAAAACGCCTTTATCCAAATCAGCACACCTCCAAAAGCTAAAAAAAGCCTCTTCACAAATTTCAACTGTGTGATTTGTGATTATTATCTCCAGCAGTGTTCTCTTTCTTCAGGTATCTTCTATCTCTGTTGACTATATTTTTCTTTTCTAAGTTACTTTTGATTTTTATGAGTGTTTTCAGAAAGTTAAGTAGGGAATTCAATTGCCCAAGTTGGTTAATCATTTGGGTTTGTAGCTTGAGGTGCAAAAGTTGCAAACTTTGGAAGTGGGGTTGGCAAATTTTGATTTTTTATTAGCTTGTGGGTGTTGATTTTGCTCCGGATTGAGGTTGTCAAACTGGGTAGTTGAAATTTTATGATTTGGTTTGATAAGTTGGTTTTTGTTATAATTTGTTTTTATTCTTAATATTAATAGATTATACTAATAATATACATGTTTTGCTGTTTGTGTGCCATTTCTAATCTGCTTGGTTGCTTGGAAAATGATAGAGAAGAAATGAGAAATGGAAGATTTTGAGGTTTTCATTCATGTGATATAGTTGCTATAACATAGGAGATTCATGTCTTGTACTATGTTGCAAACATGGCATAATAAGTGCCAAACATGACAGTAGTTATTGAAACATGTATCGCCGACATGGCTAGAATTGCAAGTTAACAGGTTAGAGATTTGCTGCGGTTCCGTTGTGTTGACGTTCTCTGAGATACATAATGTGGTGTTACCAATACCATGGGGATTACAATTTATAGTACACATGATGTTACCTGGACAGGTGTGCAGTCTCCTACGTTTTCTTGCCAATGTCGTGCTTTGCGCATCGGCACCTTCTTAGTCATAGAGGAGTTATCCCAGAAGTGCTAAAATGTTATTCCTAGAAAGATTATCAGCATATTAGAAAATTCTGATAATATCTTTGTGCTTATCCTTCTTAGCATGCATAAAGTTGCATCCCTGTATAGTTTGATGAGTTTGGTTTGGCAGATTTATTTGTGGCTTCTTTAGAAAGTCTTTACACGCATTGCTATGTTAGATTCTACCCATTTAATATGACATTTTCGCCTTTTGCTTTCCTTTTCTCCTTTCTCGTAATTTAGTTGAAATGAAGTGTACTCTGCTTTTCTTATAAGCAGCATCAGCATAGAAAATGAGTACATTGGATGCAACTAGGGCGGAACTTGCTCTTCTCGTTTTATATTTGAACAAGGCTGAAGCAAGGGACAAGATATGCAGGGCAATACAATATGGTTCCAAATTTTTGAGTAATGGGGAACCTGGTACTGCCCAGAATGTTGACAAATCGACCAGCTTGGCAAGGAAAGTTTTCCGTCTATTGAAGGTTAGGTTAATTTTTACGTTTGATTTGTGAATCAAATGCTATTATTCCATGCATTCAATTCTCTCTTTTTCCTATTTAGCATGATGTGTATAATGGAATTCTCACTTTGAATCATTTTCGTTTGGTTGATATTTGCTTACAAATGCTTTTGTATTATTACTTTTTATTGTGCAGTATTATCCTGTTACAATGTTCAAATGCTGACATGAAAAAATACGTTGCAAATTAGTTAATTCATGTAATTACCATAGCTCTTATACTTCATTCTTCAATATGCAGTTTGTCAATGATCTGCATGCTCTGATAAGTCCACCAGTTCAGGGTACTCCCCTCCCCCTAGTTCTGCTGGGAAAGGTATGACAACTCTTAAGAAAATTCCACCTTTTCCATCTTTAATTTATTTTACTAATTACTTGTTGATTGGTTGTTCTCAGTCCAAGAATGCATTGCTCTCCACTTTCCTGTTTCTGGATCAATTTGTGTGGCTCGGTAGATCCGGCATCTACCAGGTAGGAAACACATTGTTTCTTTATCATCCAGTTGTTTGTTTCTGTATTATTATGTGAGAATAGCGACAGTACATAAGAATATTGTTCTCTTAACTACAGAATAAAGAACGTACCGATCTAATCGCCCGGATATCTCTTTACTGTTGGATGGGCTCTTCAGCATGTAGCACCTTGGTTGAGGTTTGTGGCTTAACCTTGCCTTCTTCGTTGAAGTTTACACGTTGATCTGCAATGCCCACTCAGCACTTCACTTTTAACCTTTGTAAGACATGTTTTACTCATTTGATCAGCTTGGGGAGCTTGGACGACTTTCTGCATCAATGAAGAAGTTAGAGAAACAACTCAAGAACAGCAATAAATATGAGGTACCTTGTCCAGGCTTTGTGTACAAGTTCTTCACAGTTTCTGCTTTTAGTTTTCATTACTCGTGGCCGTGATTACCTTAATATGTGCACTCATTTACCTGCGTGCAGAATGAGCAATACCGCGCCAAATTAAAAGCCTCAAATGAGAGGACTCTAGCACTTATCAAGGCAGGCATGGATATTGTGGTTGCAGTTGGACTGCTTCAATTGGCACCCAAGAAAGTCACTCCTCGTGTCACTGGGGCGTTTGGATTTGTTACATCTCTAATATCTTGCTACCAGGTGCCCGTTACTATGTCTATACTTTGCTTCCTCTTTGTCCCTATTTTCCTTGGGGATCCTAAAGTTCCTCAAATTTTGTACATGTCCAATCTGCATAACATGTCTTTTACACTAGTGAACAAGGGAAACAAATACTCCCTCTGTTCTCTAATAAGTGTCAATTTCACATTTTTTATTTCTCTACTAATATTTGTCCATTTAAGAATTCTAGACAATATTAATTGTATTTTTCCATTGATACCCCTATAAGAGAGAGAAAATTAAGATATAAATTAAATATGAGAGATAATATTAATAAGGGTAATGATGTAAATTATACTTAACATTACCCACTTCCAAGATCATTTAATCATTTCCTTAATAAATGTGAAAGGTGCAAAATGGACACTTATTAGAGAACGGAGGTAGTAGGGTTTATCAAACTTTTGTCACTACTCACTAGTAAAGGAATCAAGAAAGGAAACTTTGCGTTTAAAAGTGTGTTTGGTGTAAATAATTCAGTTTCATTTCCTTGTTTTGGTTAGATTTCTATTTTTAAAGATTTGGTGAAATGAACAGTGGAAACTATAAATTTCAGCTTTCAATTTTCATTTATAGATTTCACTATTTTCTTAACAAAATTCTGAAAATTAGAAGTAGGTTGAAAAGTTAAATTGAACAATTAATATTGTCTTATGAAATCAAACTCAATTTTAAGTTTTCAATACATTAAATGCATTGAAAGCTTTCAAATTTTAATTTTTTAATTTTATTTTAACCAATGTTTCTAAGGCACTAGTCAGCAGAATCTTTATGATGAACCAGAAAAGAGAAGCTCTTGGTGAATTATCTCAAAAGTAGCTAGAATGTTGTTAGCTCTGTTTAGAAAATGAAACTAGTTTACAACAGAAACTTAAAAGGTAGAAATCTGTGTGCCTCTACATCATAGGGCAGTGATGGTCTTTTTTGTTTTACTGACATAGATATCTCTGGTTTGTGCAATGCAGCTGCTTCCGGCCGCGCCCAAGTCGAAAACATCATGAACATGGAAGAACAGATGGCTGTCAACATGCTTCATTGTTATTAAATAATTAATATGATAATGTGAAATTGTTAGAAAATGTTGGTTGGTTGGTTTGAGCATGGTCCAACTTTCTGACCTTCTAAGGTCTTTAAAATGTCATCATAATTAGTGCCCTATATTGTTATACTTCTCTTTTGCTTATAGTAGAAAACAAGGCCACGTTTGGAATTGTTTGAAAAACTGTTTCTATCATCCCATTTATCCTTTTTTATGTTAGCCGATTGGAGTCTCTTATGTGACTATTCTAGGAATTAGCTCCTGACATGCTATATGCCTCATCAAAAAATGACAATAGCAACTAAATTATGTAACTATAGTGAATAGTTATAGATTTGAAGGCATAACTATTCTATTTGCAGAATTAGAATCATAGATGAGATTCAATCATGTTATTAGGTGGTAAGGCATTTATTCCAATTATGATTCAAATATATAGATTCATATAAATAACATGGACTACTAAGTACATGAATGAATTGGATATGAATTATGCATGGTCAGAATACATAAAAGGAATAACAATAAAATATTGATAGATATTGCTTGGTAATGTAATAAATTAGGATTGTGGATGACAAGTGAGATTAAGTGTGAAATTGCTTGTAAGAGTTGAGTAGTGAAAATAGTTGTAACCATAAATAATTGTAAGTTGGAATATAAATTTATTAGAAATTATAAGTTAGGTATTAGTATAACTAGCTTTTGAAAAAATAGTAAAACTTTTTTAATTGTAAGTAGTATTTTTTTTTCAAGAAATCAATCCAAACGAACACTCTATGTTAATATGTATGAATACAGTAAATTTATCCTCTGCAGATATATAATGCAACATTAAATTAGTATTTTTTTTATTTTTTTATTTTTGTATACCTGAATAACATTTGAATCATTATATGAAACTATAGGCCTTGTTGTTCACTTTGAGAGAAATAAAATTGAGGATTTCAAAAGAGAACAAAGGGAAAGGGAATGAATAATTTTGGAGGATTTCAAGTGATTAATAAAAACCTCCAATACATTTCCATCTTAAATTTTATAACTCATGAACATGAAAAAATTTGAAAAACCTTCTTTTTTCCTCCCTTCCCTGCCAAAACTCAACTAGTATAGAGATGCATAGGAATTTAGTTACCAAATACAAGTATGATAAGCACTATATGGCATATTTGTACTGATAGATTTTGGCCTGTAAGGCTATTATAAATTTATAACTACATTTGAAGCACAATTAGGTTAATGTAATGATGGTTGAGAAAATGCTGAACAAAAGTTTCATATTTCAGTCTTTACCAGATATTGGTGCAACTATAGCAAGATATTTTAAACCGCATAAAAAAGGGTATAAATACTTGTACCACACTCCCAACACTATCTACAAGGAAAGATGAATGCTTGTGACTAAATCAGTATTCAAGCACAGGTAAACCTGATCTTTGGAAGTCAAATGGTAAACACAACAAAAAGGGGAGAAACAGAAGAAACAAAAAATTCCAATGCAACTATTCTTCACCAAGTATGTGATCCTTGCACTTTTCTTTATTGTTGTTGTTGGGAGGGGATTACAGAAGCACTTTATTTCAGGATCAGAGTGCATAGTCTTCTTCAAAATCATCAACTTCATATTCTTCTTCATCCCACTCGTCTTCCACTGCTATTACTTGTGCCCCCATTCCCAATAAAGGCACAATCTGCGGGAAATCTCCGAATCCGTTCATCATAAATGCTTCCCCTACTCTTGGATCAATGTCTTCGTCAGTTATCATTATGGTTGGACCCTGATACTGAGGGTCACGCGTCATCAAAAACGTTCCAGAGGGATCCAGTATTTCAACATTAAATGCAGGTGACAGCGAGCAGCCGACAACTTGAACATGAGAAACACTGCAATCACATTTTTCATGTTAGGAACTTGCAACCATCTGCAATAGGATCTTCCAGCAATATTTAAGCCCTGTTACTACTATTTGTGCATTCGGAAGATAAAAAAGGAATTAAAACCTAGCATTATTAGCTAAAGGATTTTGCTTAGGATACTAAGGCTACTCGGCCACTAAGTTCAATTAATCCAATACATCGGCTTATCAGTGAAAAAAATGGAGAGAAGGAACTCACCAAATGTATAATAAGCCATCCATTTCTTGTCTCTGTACTCTTCCCAAAAGCTCAATCTGCAAGATACCACCAATACAAAGCACAGGTTCTGGAAGCCTGAACTTCTGTAACCGGTTCTCCTGTTCATGAGAAATCAAGCATGTCATAGAAACCTCTCTTCAATTATAAAAGCAGGATTTAAACACATTTGCAGAAACTGGAATAGTAACACAGAACTAAAGCATCTAGGCCAGCTCTGGACGGCTAGCTTCCTCCTCATATCCACTTCACCCAATCAATTTTGTCTTCCTTCTCTCTCACCCTATCCTAATAAAAGTATTTTGCTATGCAAACCTGATACTATTTACAAATAAGTTAGGTGTCTTATACTATGCACCAAATGTAGCCTACATGGCATCTATGACTTCTGTAAATACTTGGTTTGCTTTGATCAAAAGCATCATATAACTTTGAAAATAGAATTAAATACTTGGGAATCACTATAATAGAAGGTTAGGATTTACATTATACAGTTAAAAAGTATACTGATGAATCCTTTACTATCAAAGCAGAAGCATTTCTTGTTTTTCTATGAGGCATAAGGAAATCAATGAGAAAGACATTATCAACGATAAACAAGTATTAGAAACAAGCTAAGATACAAGAAGTGAAGTTACATACCTGAGTCATTGGAAACTCGGGTGAAGTGTAGGTCCATACAAAGTTTTCATCACCAACTGCAGCTCCAAAGGGGATTTTGGGATGACCCATCTTAAACCGAACAGCATTTGCTGAATATATAGGTGAACCTATCTGAAATCGAGCTGGCCATTCATAATCTTGTCAGTATAAAAGCCAACAAAAGAAAAATAAATGGACAAATTTTAAGAAGTTTGTGAAAATTTCAAAAAGCACCTTGGAAAGGCTGTATATTGATTTCTCTAATAACACAAATTTCAGAGACCAACCAATATGTCAGCGTCTCAGGCACATTAGGACTACTTTGTCCATTACTTGACCAATATGAATATCTCCCAGAATGGAAGTCTCGCAATTCTAGAGTATTATCAATGCTCTCTTGAGGAAAATTATCAGTGCTAGAAGCACCAATTGTACTAGCAATGCAGCTCATATGAATATGCCGTGTCGAAGCTCTAGCCAGGCACGAATAGACTCTATGATCTCTCTCTAGAGCTAGCCATTCCATAGAATTGCTAGACCCAACCTCCTCATGCTCCTTAGCTCCATTTGGATTCAGTTCAACAACACGGGCAACTTTAGATAATTGAGGAAACATCCTCAAACACAGATGCTTACAAAGACCATTTGCAATCACTGCAAATCACAATATCAGAGACTAGTTAACCAATGCTATTAATATATAAATGAAATCTGTGGGTTTGAAACAAGAACTGCAATTTCAATGACATTGCTTTGTAGTGCTCAAATTCAACGAGAACAGGGTCTATAACACTATAAAACTCACCAAAGTGTCTCCAGGACCGCGAGACGGAGCTCACACGAACAAGGTCAGCAGGGTCATCAAGACACATGAGTATCTTGAGGGAAGTGTCAGAATCCAGAAGGCTGAGGAAATCTAAGCCGTATTCCATCGCGGACAAGATAGGTTGTGCAGCACAAGCAAGTGAAGCAAGCAAGACTAAGTTGTCTTCTTCAAACCTGAAAAACTGAATTGGCATATAAGGGACAGTTCCAATAGTTAGCATTGTATGTTTGTTAAACTCCAAAGCGAACCAGAAGAATATCCCAAAAATTCTATTTTTCTTCAAAACAAATAATTAGAGTCTAATTTAGAAACAATGGCGTCAAATTGGTTTCTGCAGATGAATGCCCTATCAAAATTAACAAAAAAAAAGGGGGGGGGGATTTTTTTACTATCCTTGTTTCTCGATACATAACATAAAAGACAGCAATGGCGGAACAGAAATTGAAAAAAAAAATCCATTGAATAAATTTCACAGAAGCAAAGCCTAATTGCAAAAAGAGGATGAAAATACAATTAACCAAGTAGGTAACCAAACAAATTCGAGAACTTTCCACGAAAATTAACGGAATTGATTAATAGGTCATGAGATTCATGCATATGGATGGCAAAATCCCTACAAATTGACACAAAAAGGGTGAAAATTTCCAAAATAAAATTGAGAGAGAAGAGAAAATGAAAGAAAAGGGAATTATTTTGGAAGAAGAGAAGAAAATGAGTAAAAGGGGTATTAGAAAGTGGGGAAAGAAAGAGAAAGGAGATGGAAAAATGTCACCTTTGATGAAAAGAGGAAGAGGACGAAGAAGACATGCCCAAGGGTGAAGCAAAACCCTAGAAGTCGAAGCCCCAAGAACAGAGAGAGAGAGATACTAAATAGAGAAAATTGAAATGAAAAAGACAGAGAGAATATGTCAAACTCTTGTGTTGTTGATGATGGTGTACGAAGGAGCAAGATGAGAAGGTAGCACCAAACCAATAACTTACCATGAATTTTCTAGGTATGGCTTCATCATGAAGCTCTTCTTTGCATTTATAAATAGAGTTTAATTATCATGAATGACTTTTTAATTAATGGGTAATTGAGTTAGAGATTTTTTATTGATATGTTAATCTATAATTAGATATTTATGTAAAAAAATTTTACATTGACAATGAATTAAAATTAAACTCTTATAAATAAATTAACAAATACAGAACATTGATATATGTACAATAAAAAAATCAAAACAGTCAATATATTATACACAATGTGTATTATGTAATATGTAAAATATATATTATATGTTTACACAATATATATTACATATTGTGCAGATCATGTAATATATTATTTAACTATTATTTTAAAATTGTTACCATTAGCTATATTTCTAAACTTCAAAATTTTGTGTAAGATATATTTAAATTGGTTGAGAAAGGCTAATAGTAGTACCATAACAGACAGAAAATATTGGCAATTTTTGTTTTTGTCCAAAAACTGGCCATTTGTGTATGTTGTGATCTTCTAGTGAAAAGTTTCTGAGAAGGTCCAAGTAACTGAGTTAGCAAAGTCCAAAAGATAACCATTGACTTGATGGGCTTGGCTTGTTTATTTTGATAGGTTAGCCCCAAAAAGTGAAGCAAGCTAGACTATTGCTATATAGTTTAACATTTTTTATATCGAAACATAGATCTTGTTCATCAATAATAATCAATATATACTAAGAGGATTTGATATCAAACATGATAGTATATTCTTTTAATTTTGCTATATGTACAATAAAAAATGAGTCAATATAGAGAATTTGGATCACAATTATTCAGTTACTAATATTTTACTTTTATTCTCACTCTCACATTTAGGTCAGGAAAAGCCAAATGGAATCTATTGACTGTATTGATTAATTTCTCATTATATATCAAGATTCATTGCATTGTTTTTTTATCTTATTCTATGTTTGGTACACCACAAATGTCATAGCAAGGAGACGAGGGCAAGGCGGTCAGTTACGGGCGATAAGACATCCTAAGACCTACCGGCTGACGGCGAGTGGACATGTTACATGTTAAAAAAAATCTACCATGCATTTACTTAGTATTGTCTACTATATATATATATATATATATATATATATATATATATATATATATATATATATATATATATCGCTTACCTTACCCAATAAGAGCCAAACCTCCAAGTGCTATGAACTCCTAACTTACATGATAGTGACCAAAAATTGCAAATTCAATAAGTATATACACATCAAAAGAGCATGTGATGGAGAGGCACAAAGTGAACAAGACAAGTAATAAAGCACATGCACCCTCCTAAATCTATTTATACAAACCCTATTTAAGTTTGATTTAAATCATTGGAAGATTGGAATCCACATCACACATGATGATAGGAGTTTTCTTTTTCTTGTGCATGGAAGAAATTGTGACCATTTTAGATTGGCATGTGTTCTTGCCTTATCTTGTGGGGTAAGCCAATGTTGGCTCAAAGTTTCTAGAAATAGACCTTCTTGAAGGGGTTTTCAGTGGAGAGTTTGACAAAAAATGAGAAAAATTATTGATAAGAACATCTTTTTTAATTTTCAATGTTGTAAGTAAAACTTGAAAATTGATCGATTTTTTTTTTATTCTTATCAAATTTAGGATATTCACCATTATAATTAAGTTGATTCAAGATAGCGTTTAGGGATCTTAATTTTACTTTTGATTACAAGATATTTCTTGTTTAGACTATTATCGGTGGGGTGATAAAATACTTAGAAAAAATATAATTATTTACCAACTATATATATTATACTTTGTGGTTTGGCTAAATATTTTTGTTAGAGCACAATTAATCTCCCAAGAGGTAAAAGAAATTTATATTTATTGGGCTATGAGTAATTAATTAATTAATTAAGAAAAATCCTCACATTTCAAGTTAGAATAATATCTCAGATGTTCCTATAACTTTTCTTATATGGATAAATTCTAATCACAAATGTAAAAATAGTACTATACATTTATTTTAAAATAATGATCATCTTGACTTTTTTGGCATATTAGAAAATTAATATACTTAGATACAAATTATGTTTAAGTACATTAGTTTCAATATACTAAAAAAGTTAAAGCAATTATTATTTTGAAATGAAGAGAATAAGAGTAAAAATCAATTTTAAAATATAAATTAGTGATAGAGAATAAAGACTGATTTGCTCTCAAAGCACCAAAGAAGTGCATTTTCATTATTACTACTTAATATTTATTAGGGAATGTGATTTATAGCTAGGAAAAGAAGAGTATCGATAAACCAACAAAAACTAATTATAAAGGGCCATAAAATCGAATATCTAGAACACTAGAAAAAAATTAATAATATTTGTTTTTCAATTGAAATACGTTCAATTAATATTTAATGTGTGTTATATATGAAATGGAATATGTGTTATATGTGTTACATGTATAGCACATATTAGATATTAGTTAAAAGTAATAATGTTGTACGAAAAATATTATTGGAAAAAAACTACAAGAGTTTTGTTATAATTAATCATAATCATTGAAAAAGAACTTTAATTTAATTAGTTTATATAATATCAACTGATGATGGATAGCTTATGCATGGGGAGCAAGTATATGTGTCATTTGGCACAACTTAATTAATCAGGAAGCATAATGGAAATTTCATCATATATATAATATGATCCAATAATTAATAATGTCCATTCATTATCCGTTCATTGATATTAAAGTGTGACTAGTTTAATTTTGTCCAATTACAACCTCACTCACATACAAACATCCCTAGGCTCTGCATTACTATCGAATTTGGAATAAAAACATAATATTAATATTCAATGAGTTTTTCCTTAAGGATTAGTTTTGTCTTTATTACAAGTAATAATAAATAAATAAAATTGTCTCTTTCACACGCATGACAATGATCGTAATCACTGTATGTTGTGTTCACTAATCGATTTGGATATATATATATATATAAAGTTTAATTTTAATACACGGATTACTGTCGTCCAATCAAAACACTTCGTTTGTATGACTTTTCAAATAGTGGAAAAGAGAAAACACATGACTAACATGACAATACATAATTGACACAAGAGTTGTGAGTTGAGAAGCTAACCATATTATGGAAGCTAGTGTAGCTTTCCTTCTTGACAGACACATAAATATAAAATTAAACAAAACCGTGTGTGCATTTCATTATCTAAAATTGACGGCTAGCTGGTGGTTATGATTTATGAACAAATTTAATTATAGGCACAAAATTAATGTTGACAACTATGAGAAGCATCTAATATACATACAAAAGTTTTAGTAATTATTATATGAATTTTGCTAACAAGTGCCCTTAGCAAAACTCTTATTATATATATATCTTGATATTTCTTTCACACATAGTACGTACTAATAATTTACACATATATTTCACTGAATATTATTCTATCATTTATACAAGTTTTTTTTATATAAATTTATTTAACTAGCCTTGGCCAGTATTGCTCAGAATATGTTCAAAATTCACTCTCAATAACAATGATTGATTCATATTTTAGTGGGTGAACTTTTCTAAGGGTATTAATCTATGTCCATAAGGTGGACCGGTTTCACACCCATCATTATCATGGATTATTGAACATTATTTGACTAAATTATTTGGGGAATCCAATTAATAACTATGTGTATATTTGAATAAATTATAAATTATAAATTTTTAATAATCACTTATTTTATATTAGTATTTTTTATATAAATATCTATTTAAATAAATTTATATATTTAATTATTTTAGCTGAAAAATATTTTTAGTTAATCAATGTTATATGAATCATTAAAAATAATCATTTTTCAAATAAATTACTAAAATGACAGAGTAATTTAGTTAGATACACTTGATTTTAATATGGGTTGGGGTACAATGGAAATTATATATTTGAAGGGTAAGAAATTTTTTTTTTCTTAAGCATTATGCTCAAATTTGAGCTTTAAAAAAGCTGAAATTATTGAGCTCTAGTTACCCAAATTAAACTAACTTATATTTCTTAAATTAAAGCTATAATACATGATACAGAAACATGCACTAACTACTTGTGATTAATTTAAGATACGATTTTACCAATGTTAATAAGGTAATAATATAGTAATTTATTTTGAGTTTGATTAACTGTGTCAATGTAAAATAATTTTATTCAGACATCTAATCATACATTAACACTTCAAGAAAAGTCTTTAACTCAATCATTTACTAACTAAACAGTTTCACAAAACTAATGCATATGATTGACTGACAATGTAAAATTCATTATAACTAAACCCTATTTTTATATTTTTTAAAGATTTTGCTAACCAATATCCTAAAAACACTCGTTAAGATAGCAAAAGTGGAAATATTTATATTAGAAATATATATTTTGATATTTTTTATACAAGAGACCCGCAATAAATTTTTTTAATTTTTTAAAAACTTACATTTTTAATATCATTAACAAATATCTTTAAAAACCCTTTTTAAATAAAAAAACTCACTTGTAATAATTTAAATTTTATGTCATATTTTTTTCATGATAATATCTTTACAAACCTTCTAGAGTTATAATAGTAAGGCTGCGTTTGGTAAAACTTTTCGTTAGATGCTCCTGCTTTCAAAAAGCTGGAGCTCATATTTTATGTTTGGTAAATCAAAAAGTTTGACTGCTTTTGCTCCTGGCTTTTGAGAGCAGGAGTGCTCTTGGGAGCCATCAAGAATAACTTTTCAGAGTCAACTTTGGCTCTATGAAAATGAAAATACATAAATGACTCTCATTTACACAATACCTTTTAATATTATGTCTATTATGATCATTTAATATCTTGGGAATCATATTACATTATTTTACCAAACATTATAACGATGACTTCTGCTTATTGAGAGCAATTTTAGTATAATTTTACCAAACGGTACTATTATGGCTCTCTAAAAGCAATTTTTTGAGAATTCAAGAAGATCACCAGCTTTTCAAGAGTCACAACTTTATCAGCCTAAGTTTTTGAAATTGCATCGATAAAAGTGGTCAACGCGCTGACGCGGTTAATTCTTCATGTTTAATGGAAAATGAAATCTGCTTAAACTTTTGTGCATATTAGTAGCAGAGCATGTTCATTTCAAATCTCATTGGGATTTGTGGCTTTTTTTAATTATTTTTACATCCTAATCAGTGTCAAAATTCTCAAACTGCTGCAAATGGTTCTAGTAGCTCTTTTTAGACTTTTGTTTTTAAATTATTTGACCAGCAATTCTTCATAATGTACTCTTTTTTCTTTTTTACTCTTGGAAAATTTTTTATTTGAAAGCCTTCTTTTTGTTCTTTGCCACATCTCGTTATTTTAAATAAAAAGTAAACATTTTTTTATCCATTATTTTAAAATTAGATAATTTATATGATATTATTAACAAATGCTATAAGGACACTTGTTAATATGTTACTTTAAATGAAAAGAGATGTGGAGATTAAAATTTTTATGATAGGCCCTTTTAATAAAATAACACCTAACAAAATATATTTCTTTTTACTACCTTAATAAGTATCCTAAGAATATTTGTTAGTAAAATCATAATTATAAAGCAAAATAGATACGTTCATTTTATTTTATAGTGAAAGAAATACTTTTAAAATAATTTAATGTCTTGTCAGATATTCGTGTTCAATTGTTTTGGTGCTTACTAGGAACACTTATATTATAAAGAAGTTAAAGTGAAAATATTTTAAAGTTTTTATGGCCTTGAATGCATTAAAAGTATAAAATAGTTCAAGTAAACTCGAGTGTCAAATAAAATAATGTAATAAAGTTTTAAATATTGTTGATGTTGATTAATTGCATATAAAATATTATAAAAATAAAAATGAAATTTTTTTTATTAGTAAAATCCATAAATATATTGGGCGAATTTTTCAAAGTTAGGGGTCATTTCCCACACCTAGCTCCATGTTCGGTCCCTAAAGTACTTACTCTAAAATTAAATTTTGGGAAAAGCATAAAATTAGACAATGAATGAATTTGTCATGAAAGATTAATCGCTGCTCCAAATAATGTTCAACAATGGCCGATTTTTTTTTACTGGACTAACGGTATTTTCCAGCCCGATACGCCAAGGACTAATCCGCCGCAGTATTGACTCCATTTAAGGGTTTAACCGTTGGCCAACGGGTTGCTGCATACACAAGGCGAGGAACGAACCCCCGACCCTTGCTTAAACGGCCAAGTAAGCTAACCACTTGACCAGCCTAAGTTGATTAACAATGGCCGATTTTGTTTGTCATAATTAACTACTTTCCATGTCGTCCATGCATGCATATAGTTTGGGCTTTAATTAGCCCCAAAGTTCATTAAAAAGAAATAAGATATATAACAATATGTTTTGTACCTATTAGTTAATTTTTTTAGTGAAATTGTATTAGTATTAAAATAATTTAATTAATAAAATTAAAGTTATTTAATAAAGGTGTCCTGAATTATATTGGTTGGTTATATCACTTGTCATTTTTCTTTTCAAATAATGTATATGTCTAGCATAATTTTAAAATTATTGCATAATTGTGTCATTGATTTATGCCATATACTTTTTAGTGTTCTTTGTGTAATTTAATTTGTGTTTCTAAAATACAGAAATTAAAAGAAAATCAGCTTTTCATTTTTTATAAGCAGATCGATATTAGTGATGAAATAATGTTCCTCCAGGAATAAAAAAATAGTAAAACAAAGAGAAAGTCTGACTTGATAAATGAGACAATTAAACATAATCAAAATTATATGTTTGATTTTTTTTTCATTAAAAAAGACAACAAAAGATACGCTAGCTCTATTTTCTTACTAGCAATTAGTAAAAGCTACTATATATAGTTAAACTTTTAAAATACTAATGATGCTTTGACTAAACTAAAATCTAAAATAATTTATATCTATATATATATACTTAAATTATGCTTGTTATGGAAATTATATATAAAATATATAATTTAAATTGTTGACCTATATATATATATCATAAAGTAAATAATTAAGTTAGGTTTAATTAACTAGTTGAAATGAAAAGTCATACTAATTAAAAGTTTCAATCTATTGAAAAAACTATTTAATTACTTATTATATCTTTTAATTTGACTATATTAACTATATTTCTTTTCGATCATTTACCTAAAGAATATAATTATATCGTTTCATCCTTACGGACAAGACATATGAGACTGAACCTAAACATCAATCACTTAAGAATATGTTAATTTTAGTCATCTTACTTTTTTTCACCATCGATATTGATTCCTATTATATATCAAGGACTGACTAATTCGACTCGAGGCTCGTGTCCCTCCTTTTTTGTTTTGACTTCCTTTCATTAAAGTAAAATTATATATTAAAATTTAACTTCTAAACCAAATTTCGTCGTACAAGGGGGATCGGAAAACTTATAGAACATTGATTAGTATTAAATTACTTGCAAAACTTGAATGATTAGTGGCAACTAGATATACATGCATGCATATAAAACCATAACATTTGAGCTTGTCCAATTGCAAGAATTGCTTACAACAATTTGGCCATTTATGCATCACTATAGGCCAACATCTGTATCACTTTCTAAAAAATGTCTACTATATATGGATTATGCTATAATTTTAAAGATTTTCATATTAATGTACTAATTAATTAATTAAGTATAACGGGAATCTCGCAATTTGTGTATAGAATGTAGGGTTATAGTAATACTATACGTCCATTGACAATAGATAAAAAAAAAAGTTATACTATGAAGATACTATGAATAGTTGAACACGTCACGTTTGCCAGCTTAGTTATAATGGTATAAGCACATGAAGCTTTGGAATTTAATTAGAACTTTAATTTTAAAACACCATTGGCATTTTGTGAAATTAACACTACAGGTAGGCTTTAAGCCTTTAACACTATTTGCTGAGGAAGTGGGAAGGGACTCTAGATAGAATAATTGTCCTCTAGTTGTTTGGAGAACATAAATTATTTAATAAATATTACGTGTATTATGTCTCATACGTAATGTATATCATACGTACGAAATATTATATATGATACACATCATATATAATATATAGCACACGTTGATTAGTAGTTAAATGTATTTTTATTGTATAACAAATATTACTGGTTAATTTTAGGGTTGAGTGAAAGTAAGTGACAGTAGATAGAAATTTATTTTTCTTATCTATGGACAAATTAATTTCATTAGTGTTTAACCGTCTTGCCACTTAGGAGCTAGGAGCTAAGTGTCAAGTGTCAAAATAGAGAAAAATTAGAGATAATTTTATAAAAAAATTAGAAATGTTAAGTGTAATTCGTCCTTTAATTTTTTCTATGTATCAAGAAATAAAAATTATATATATTTAAATTTAGATTTTAATGTGTAAATACTGCAATATTCTCTCTTTTTGGTATTGGACCAACGGTATCCCCGGCTAATAGGCCAAAGATTAATCTGTCGCAGTGTGAAGCTCCATTTAAGAGTTTAATCGTTGCCCAACGGGTTGCTGTGTATACACAAGGCGGGGACAAATCGCTCGTTGACCCTTGCTTAAGCAGACAAGAAAGTGAGCTAACCACTTTATCAATCCAAGTTGGTTAAATACTACACTACTTTGTCATCATGCATATTGATCTAATTAAAGATGACAAATTAGTGCAATAAATGCTACTTTAATTTAATATAATTTAAAGATCAATATGAAATTAATATTGAGAGGTAATTAACTACATGTTGTGGGGACTGGTTGGCGAAGTTTGGAGCAAAGCAAAAATTGATAGTGATCGAGTTTGGCAACGCCTTCTTGTATAGATTCATCACTTACTGTTGGCTATTACCTCATCTTATGGGAATCATTATTATAGTTAATTAAGCTTTTATTTTTTGATTAAAATATATTAACGTAAATGATTAATTTTAAGTAAGGGTAAAACTAATCCGGATGTTAATTAAGTTATTTAACCTTTTCAAAGCACATTCATGCATGTATCTATAGTATTACAAATTTTAATGTCCAAACCTTTATCAAATCTCTCTAAACGTGTGGACACAAAATTATGAGATATTTATTGAATTTAATTTTAATTCACTGTCCGTGTAAAATAATTTTACACAAATATTTAATCATGGATTGACACATCAATAAATTTTTTTTATATATAAAATATTTGGATCAAATTGATTATTCTATAAAAATTTTAAGTTGTTTCCACTTACACGGAATTCTTCTAAGCCGACGATTCTCTTTCTATTTGTACATGCAAAATGTTTGATTTCTGTGGTATAAATTGAACTTAAGGTATAAAAGAATAAGTAAATCATTAAAAGATTAAAAGAAACATAGATTTAATTGTAATTATTTATCAACGTAAGATATTTTTATAATTATCAAATAGTGTATTGGTTTTCATCTTGATCCAATAATATATATTGTGACATAATTAAAAATATTTGATTCTTATTATATAATTGCTTTAAAAATATTGAAACCGATGAGATTAACTTTAATTAGTTAATAATGTAAAAGAATAGAAACTGAAACAACATCACATCATAATCATTATAGTTAATAAATATTAACACAATAAGACATAATCAATTGATAATATAAAATATTCTATCAATATTGTATTGAAACCTAGTCTTAAAACATGATTTAATCTCCAAAAAAAAAAAAAAAAAAAGAGTCAAGAAGTTAAAGAATCATATAGAATGACAAGCCCCCATCCCAGCCTCTAACTATGTGCTAGCCATTTCAATTATTTCAGTCAATACAACACAACTCATCCAAATTCCACACACCCCCCTAAAACAAATTGCATTTTACTTAAATTTTTGTAACCTCCGGCCCTAGTTAAATCACTTTCCTTAATTATTTATCATATTTATTATTTCTATAATATTTGATAAATAATAAAAAAAAATAGTCAAACCAGTCTATTTAATAATTTTGTTGTCGAAAAAAATTCCTTTAAAACGTTAATTTTTAGTAGGCCGGATGATTATAACCTAAAATTTCTATATTAACTGATTTTGATTGATTTTCTACTGTTCAAATAACAGCACTCTTATTCTTTTTCTTTTATTAATAAATAATATGATTAGAAAATATCAATAAAATAGAATTTTAAATCCAAAAATTAAGGGAATTTATTTGCTGGTACCCAATATTTTTGTTGGGTACCGGTACCCAATTGTGTGTTTAATTTATTAATATATGCTAAAGTAAATATAATTTGGTACGAACGGAGCACTGTGGTCGCGATCGCAGTCTTCCTGGACGCGTCTCATTCCCAATCACATCTCTTCTTCATCTCTCATAATGCGCTCTCTCTTTAGCAATAGGTTATGAATTGAGTTTTTTACTTAAATTGATAAAGTTAAAGAGTATCAATATAAAGTAAATTAATTTTTGAAGATTAGTAACCTAACATATTATCAGTTATATAAATTTAAAAAATTAAGTTAATTTTATCTATAAATCATAACACATACATGTGTTGGGTTTCGGTACCCTATATTTTTCTGGGTACCGAATCAAAATCCGACGTAAAAAAAATAAAATTTTAAAAGTGAACAATATTAAAAAATGGAGAAAGTAACTGATGAGAAAGAATTTTTATAGAGACGAAAATTGAAAAAATTATACAAATATTCAAAATCATAGAATAAAAAGTCAAAAAACACACCCAAATTCGCCTCTCTAAAAACTCTCTTGTTCATTCTTCTTCTTCTTCATCACTACTTGTCCAATAAAAGTACATTCCTTGAACATCAGAATTCCCCAATCTCTCCCTCTCAAAACTCTCCTCATTCTTCAGCACTCATTCCCCTCAACATCACCACTCTCTCATCATATATATAAGAACCCCTCACAAACTCAAACTAACTCCACACACACACACACTCTGTTTCTCTCTCTCTATCTGTTTCCGAATGATCAAATCATGATCAGCTAACTAACAATCAAAGAAAAGATAGAGCAATTCATCACATAACACAACAGAAACAACAACAAAATGGCAAATTGGGCAATTCTTGTTCAGAATTGCATCTCTTCCAAGAAACACACCACCAACAATAAACACTTCATATCAAAGCTCTACCTCATCACCTTCACCACCTTCCTCTGCACCCTCTTCTACCTCCTCGGCCTCTGGCAGCACTCTTCCTCCACAATCCCCGCCGTCACAACCACCCTCTACAGCGCCGCCGCCACCTCCACCTGCCCCACCCTAAATTCCACCACCACACCATCCTCACCCGCCGCCGCGTACCAAAACCCCAGCCTCGACTTCTCCGCGCACCACTTCGTCCCCGATCCACCTCCCACGGAGGCGCGTGATGCTCACGCGCCTCCGTGTAGTATATCCCTCTCCGAGTACACGCCCTGCGAGGACGTGCAGCGGTCTTTGAAGTTCCCGCGCGACAGACTCGTGTACCGTGAGAGACACTGTCCGGCGGCGGAGGAGGTTCTACGGTGTCGAATTCCGGCGCCGTTTGGGTACCGAGTTCCGGTACGGTGGCCGGCGAGTCGTGACTCGGCGTGGTTCGCGAACGTGCCGCACAAGGAGCTCACGGTGGAGAAGAAGAATCAGAACTGGGTCAGGGTCGAAGGGGACCGGTTCGTTTTCCCTGGTGGTGGGACCATGTTTCCACGTGGCGCAAGCGCGTACATTGATGATATCGGACGGCTCATAAACCTCAAAGACGGGTCCATCAGAACCGCCATAGACACCGGATGTGGGGTACGTAACTGTAAAAACTTTTTTGTCACTGTGTTGACTAAAACTCTCTTGGTTTTCTTGCCTGAACCGGTTTTTCCGGTTCATCTTTTCTTGAACCGCTATTTGATTCATTTGTTTTCTCTTTCTTTCTTTCAAATATAATCTAGGGTGATGCCAAAACCAGCCCAATAAATGAGATTTTGAGTCATAATTACTCAGCCTATTCCAATTTCAATGATTATTTGGACCAAAACCAAAGCAAAAATAGGCTCATTGGCTATATGGGCTGGTTTTTCATTGTCCACTTAGCATTATTGTATAATCTATTATCTCTCGTCCCTTTTAAATATTTTTTTAAGTTATGTGTGTTAATTAAAATAATTATTGAGTTCTATTGAAAATTTAAATATTAGAGTTAAAATGATAATAATATCTCACTATTATTGATTAATGTAGTTTTTATTTTCTTCAAATAAATAAAAATATAAATGGATATAATAGTAAAAAAAATTATTCTTGAAATCTTCCATGTTTGAACCTTGGAAATGGAGCTGGATTAAAATTTGAGAGGGACAAATTTTTTGGTCTCAATGATTCTACTCAATTTGAGTATCTATAATCTCCTAAACTAAAGAAATTGTCCATTTAATTTTGAGACAGAATAATAATAATTTAATAAAATTCAGGATTTTTAAGATTATATATATATATAAAAGAAGGTATCAACATCACAAAGGTCATAAGGAAGAAAATCGTTACAAATCTTGTATTATGGATAGAATTTATCTTGTAATTGGAATCAAATTAATTTTAGTTTATATTTTTAATGGTTGAACGGTTTGGTTCGTTTTTGGTGAACCGGGGTGGTTCAACTTCCCCATATGGGTAGTTTAACAACTCATTGGAAGTTGGAACAGTGAAGTCTGAGCAGGATTGTGTCTGGGCCACATTTCAAGGGTGGACCTATCCTATTGAGAAGTTTCCTCTTTTTATTTTATTCTCACTTTATTTCTTAATTTCTTTTGTTCGGGTTTGGTAATAATAATTACATCTTTTGTCAGATTAGGGATGTTTTACAATTTAAAAGAGAATGTGGGTTAATTGGGATTCTAACCAAATCCACATATTTACTAGGGTTTTTATAGAATATTCATAAGAGTAAAAAAAAGTGAACATTCATCCCTAAAAATTATTTATTACAATAAATATTCTCTATAATTTGACATTTTCTTCAATTATCAATGATGGATAGTGTAAAATAATTTTACAACATGCATAAAAGTTAATCTCAATACATAATTAGTGAAGTTAAGTGGCTATATGATATGAAAATAATTTAATTTTCATCAACTGATAATGTATAATTTTTTTACACAATTATTCAATCATATGCTGACACGTCAGTCATGATTACATTTTCTCTTTCATATTATCTGAAAAGTCATACAAACATAGTATTTTGACTGGATGACAGTGTAAAATATCTATACATAATGGAGCATCAAAATTAAATTCAAACCTAAAAATAGTGTTTAATTTTTTTGGGTCCCAAACCTTCAAATAGTTGGTTATCATCAGATTATGAAAATTGGTGATTCCTAATGTCCTATTCATCCTTGCGTGGAACAAATATTAAGACTAAGAAAATTCCGAAACATTAATGTGTAACCATGCTGTACTTATTCTTTTTAATTCATTCTATAAATTAATATTTCCAAGTTTGAATAATATTCTACATGGTTTAATTTTTTTGTAATCTTTTCTGATTATGTCATGCACGTCTTGTATGCCAATTTTTCCATTTCTAGTGCCATTATTATTAATTTATTATTATCATTGTGATTGAGTTGGCCGTCTTATCCTAAAACGTGTGACGAAATTTTCTTTTGGATTTATGTAAATCTCATAGAATTTTTCTCTAATTAGATGAAATCATGAAAGTCTGAATCTGAAGTATGAATTTGTCCTTTTGTGTGAGTGAGGGAAAAGAAAAAATAAAGAAAAGAAAAGGGGAAAAGGGGATTCACCCTTGAACTTGTTTGCAAAACAATCTTCATAAATTCTTCGAATTGAAGTAAAGTACCATTTTGACCAAAGAGAGAAAAAAAAGAGTTAAATAATAATAGTACAGTGTACTTAGTGAAATATATAAATTTTTTTGCTTTGTTGTCTTATCCATTTAGAAGCATGAGGAATTTCCAGTCGAAGATTTTGATTTGATAAGATAAGACACTGCATTATTGAAGTGCTGATTCTATTTTTAATTATCACATTAGTGCTAATAATCATAATGATAATAATAATAATAATGGATTTGAAATTGTGTTGTTTAGTTGAAGAATTGGTGGAAAGCACAAAACGAGATAACAGGAATAGATGTTGATTGCTACCCAACCCCACCTAATAATAGTAATAAAGTGTTAGAAGACATTTTGGTTATATCTCTTACATTATTTTTGTTATATAGACAATAGAATCTAATACGGACTCACGTAACATCTCTACTAATATTTATTATTGAATGAAATATGGATCTTATTTGAACTTAATAAGTAACGTGACATATTTTCTTTGGTAACATAAAACAAGTTGACAACTTTTATAAATATGTCGGCAACTTAGTAACAATGTTGCCAACATTTTATGATGGGGAAAAATAGGTGGATGATACTATTGTATGGTTAGCATTGTTGTATTATGGCTTGGCTCCTAACAAGGTTACAATGTAATGTTACTTTCAGGTTGCAAGTTGGGGTGCATATCTTCTATCACGTGACATCATAGCAATGTCATTTGCACCAAGGGACACACATGAAGCTCAGGTTCAATTTGCTCTTGAACGAGGAGTCCCAGCTTTGATTGGTGTCCTTGCCTCTATTAGGCTTCCTTACCCTTCAAGAGCCTTTGACATGGCTCATTGCTCACGTTGCCTCATTCCCTGGGGCCAACATGGTAATCCCATTATTCTTGACCACTACATGTTCGACTAAATGTCCATTCTAAGGAACAAAGCATTCACTTTGTTTGTGTATGTGAGTGTGACAATAATGTGTTTTTGCAATGGTGATTTTGGCAGATGGAATTTACTTGACTGAAGTCGATCGAGTGCTACGCCCCGGAGGGTATTGGATCCTGTCAGGGCCACCGATAAACTGGGAGAAACACTGGAAAGGTTGGGAAAGGACCCAAGAGAGTCTCAAGGAGGAGCAGGATGGGATTGAAAAGGTGGCCAAGAGTCTCTGCTGGAAGAAATTGGTGCAGAAGGATGATCTCGCGATATGGCAGAAGCCAACCAATCATATACATTGCAAGATAACAAGGAAGGTCTACAAGAACAGACCCTTCTGTGAGGCACAGAATCCAGACACAGCATGGTAATTTGACTATCTCTGGTTTTACAATTCATTTCATAAGTTTCGTTGGCGAGTAAAAGTTCATTTTGATCTGCGAATGTTTATCCGTGTTTCACTTTGGTTCCTGAAATGAAGAAAAGGATCAAATTTGAGGAAAAAGATTCACTTGCAATCACTGTCACCGTTTAGTTAGCTTATGATTGATTTTTTAATTTTTAGGCTTTTTGGGAGTAGCTTTTGCAGTGTTCTGTTCTGTTGTCAAAAGTACAAAAAGTAAATTATTCTTGCTGCCAAAGAGAGTTTTAGCAGTGATACCAAAACCAGTTGGATGAAAAAGGGTCTAGTCAGTGTAACTAACACTATGTTACTTTGGATTACACCTTTAGTTTGCTTGTGTTTCACTTTCCACCTTATTTCTTACTTTATCCCTTTTGGTTCTTTATTCTTTCTGATGATCAGATCAAAAGAGCAGATTCTTTTTTTGGGACCCCTACAACGATATATTTCTGCTTTTTTTTCTTTCGGTTTATTCACTTTTTCTCTCTGGTTGTTTTCTTCATCATGCTTTTTTATTTTTTTTCATTGTAGGTACACTAAGATGGACACCTGCTTGACAAAACTGCCAGAGGTGAATGACATAAGAGAAGTTAGCGGTAGTGAATTGGCGAAATGGCCCGAGAGGCTAACGTCGGTTCCGCCGAGGATTAGCAGTGGAAGTTTGAACGGAATCACGGCTGAGATGTTCAAGGAGAACACTCAGCTGTGGAAGAAGAGAGTGGCATATTACAAGACCCTGGACTATCAGCTAGCCGAGCGCGGGAGGTTCCGCAACCTGCTTGATATGAATGCTTACTTGGGAGGCTTTGCAGCAGCACTTATTGATGATCCAGTGTGGGTCATGAACATTGTCCCTGTTGAGGCCGAGACCAACACTCTCGGCGCCATATATGAGCGAGGATTGATTGGAACCTATCAGAATTGGTACGTCTTTCTTCCATACAGTGATTGATGATCCACACTGAATCATCAATCACTATTGTAGTAGTCACGGCACCCGTCGGGTACGTCGACAAGTGCCGTGACCATAGTCATAATACAATTTGTACAATAACTAGAAAGTAACTTTCTGATTGCATGATTGATAGATAACATTAGCAGCATGTTTCACATTGGTTGATTGATAGCATTAGCACCAGTTCCCACTAGTGGCAGATACACCTGTATATTATCATAGTATAATTTAAACCAAATATTTTGTCCCTACACACTTTTTCAGCACATGGTAGTTAAAGTTTGTTAATTATTACTAAACACTTTTTTTCTCCTCTCAGGTGTGAAGCCATGTCCACTTATCCAAGAACTTATGACTTCATACATGGTGATTCAGTTTTCAGCCTCTACCAGAACAAGTAAGTCCTTTTTCTTAGCCTAAAAACAAAAGCAGAGACATCATCTTTTGGTTAGCTAAACAAAATTAATGCATATATCACAGGTGCAATCTGGAGGACATTCTTCTCGAGATGGACCGGATTTTGCGGCCACAAGGTAGCGTGATCTTGCGCGACGACGTCGACGTGCTGCTGAAGGTGAAGAGGTTTGCAGAAGCAATGCAGTGGGATACAAGAATTGCAGATCATGAAAAAGGGCCTCACCAGAGAGAAAAGATATTAGTAGCAGTGAAGCAATATTGGACAGCACCACCACCTGAACAAAATCAACAAAGAAAGCTCTAGTTTGATGATATGTATCAAAATTTGTGTATTTTTCTTTTGTTGCCAACAAAAGAAAATCTCAGAAATTCAATTCTTTTCCTACCCCAGTTGGCTGTGGGTGGTGCAAAGTCAAAATTTTCTTTTTTACAGCAACTATAGGCCTCTTGGATCATTCATTTTTTTTCAAAAAAAAAAATTTTTAAAATTTTTTTGTGGCTTGTAAAAGTCTTCAATATTTTTCATAGTGAAAAAAAAGACTCTTGTTATTGATTGTATTAGTGTTCAAGTGAAATGTATCAAATGAAAATGCAGCAAATCTATCATGAAGCAATCTAATGAGGAATTGATAATAACTAATTTAACTTAATAATTTAAGCTATGGTGGCCAAAGTTCAAAAAAAGGGCAAGATATTTGTGTACACAAAAATTGTACAAGATCTCAATCACAAATAAGAGCGACACTAGTATACTCTAATAAACTCAGTGAGTGAGGCGTATCAAAAGGAGTTGAAGAGTGATGCTGTGCAATTCTTCATTTTCCTTTATCTTTTCAATTAATGTACCAAAACACTGTTATTATTTATAGTTTAATTTCAATTTACTATCGATATAAAATAATTTTATATAAATATCTAATTATGAATTGACACATCAGTAAAAGTCTTTAATTTAATTATTCATTAACTAAAAAATCACACTGTATATGATTGGTTCACAGTGTAAAATTTTTACATTGTTAGTATATCATAATTAAACTCTACTATTTAAGGGAGTTGCTTTTAGGCTTTATATTATGTTTCTGAATATGGATGTTTAAGAATTATTTATTATTAATTTTAAAATGTTAAATTATTACACATGATGACTAATTTTTACTGTGTACACGAAACATTTCTCCTATACCAAACATATCCTAGTCTTTTATTTTTTCTTGGAAAATTAAACCTAATCTCTATAGGCATTCACATACCTCAAACATAATTAAGTGGGAAATATTTTAAAAGAGTTTAATATAATTTCATATATATTTTATTTTCACATTTCAATCAATAAATACTTAACACACAATAATAGACTATACGGTATATTTTTATTACATAATAGTATAAGATAATTAAACTCCTATTTAGATTCATCAACTATAATTTGATATCTTTTTTTATTTATCGATAGTGTGAAAAGCCAGTGTATAGAAATTAATATTATTTTTAATTTAATTATAATTCACTTATAATAATGTAAAACAAGTTTTACATCGACTTCCAAACTTATAAATCATTAAAAGAAAAAAAATATAGAATCTTTTACACTATCTCTTATTTATTTTTTACCGCGTTAATGTATTAAATTGAGTTTTTCTTTCTTACCTCTGCAGCAAAATACTAAAAAAAAACATTTTCTTTTCTTTTCTTTTTCTCCCAATGGTAAATTCATAACTCACTCTTCAATTTATTCGATTTCTCAATTCTTAGTTATACTCAACTCACACTCTTCTTCACTCTCCACTAAAAAAAAATTGAATTCACCCAAAATCCCTAATTCCCCAAATCCCACCTTCTTCGTTCTGCGTTAGGGGTTTTCTTCTTCTTCTTCTTCTCATGGACGCCGACGACGAATCCTCCAATCCAATGATCGATGAAATCTACGCCAATGGCGGCGACAACGGCGGCGAGAAGCGGAGCCGGCGTCCTATCATCAGCGGCGACCAGTTCGACATAGAGGCCTATGCCAGCCTCTACTCCGGCCGCACCAAGATCGCCCGCCTCCTCTTCATTGCTGATCACTGCGGCGGCGCCACTGCCACCGCCACCAGCGACGGTAGCAGCAGCAACAACAATACGGCGATGCAGCTCGAGGCTCTACGCATGGCGTACGACGAGATAAAGAAAGGCGAGAACACTCAGCTGTTCAGGGAAGTGGTGAACAAGATCGATGGGAGGCTGGGACCCGATTACGCCATGGATACCGCTTGGTGCGAGGCGGTTGAGCGCAGGGCTGAGCAGAAGAAGGAGAAGCTCGATAACGAGCTCAACGCGTATAGGGTAATTCGTTTCATTTTTAATTTTTTATCTAATTTTGTGGATTTTTAATGTTGTTAGTGGATAATTGGATTATGCTATGTTAGGTGTTATGTTAGTTACTGCTGTTCAGTTGGTTATTGCAAAATTTCATATACTAATTCAATTAGATTGTTTTCATTAGATTTTAGAGGTTTGAATCGTGTGTATTATAAATAAAAAGGTGGTTTTTTTTTTTAAATATTAAAAAGTGATTTTTTTTCTTGTAGTTGTTAAGGAGGTGCAGAAATGTATAATTATCGTGTTAATATTTCTAGTTTGTACTATTATTACAGTCGTAGATTTTCTTTTCTTTTTTTGGTATGGTATGGTTTTGTTGCTTTTGATTTTGGAAATTTGGGAGGTATAAAATTGAATGTGCTACAGCTAGTAGAAGCTTGTTATGAAATTATATATATATATATATATATATGTTTTATTTTGATGATTTTATCCCTAGTGTGTAGGAATATTCTTGTTAACCATCCCGGATCTTCTTAAAGTTTTGTGAAGATGCTAGATGGGTAGAGTTTTATGTTTATTTCTCTTCAGTTCAATTGCTGAGCTAGAAACCTTGCATTGTATATGTATATGTTAAATTTTATATCTTGTATGCATATGGTATGGTATGATAATAACAATTGATGCTTTTGTCTATCTATCATTTCAACTTTCCTTTTCAATTATGCAGACAAATTTGATTAAAGAAAGCATAAGAATGGGGTACAACGATTTTGGAGACTTTTATTATGCCCATGGTCAATTGGGGGAATCTTTTAAGAGTTATGTCCGGACTAGGGATTATTGCACTACATCAAAGCATATCATTCATATGTGTATGAGTGCGATTCTTGTCAGCATTGAGATGGGTCAGTTTTCTCATGTTGCAAGCTACGTTAGCAAGGCAGAACAGACACCTGAGGCCCTTGATCAGGTTACGTCTGCGAAGCTGCGTTGTGCTGCAGGATTGGCAAATCTAGTGTCCAAAAAGTACAAGCTTGCTGCCCGAAAGGTTTGTTCTCTGTGATAGTTGTATTGGATTGTTTGTGTAGTTTTTCATTTGTGATGGGAGCTTTTCATTCATTGAAAGCTGGTAGTTGATTTAGAGCTGGAAGTTATATTAACTATGGTGGATCGCAATAATGAGAATCTCCCGGATCTATTGAATTGAACCATTGATTTTTACTGTAGTTGTTAGTATCATATGATATTAGAATGTGATAGTAAAATACATCTCTAAAAACCACTTTAACCCGAATTGTATGATACAGAAGGCGTTATGACCAATTCCATTTAAGAGCTGAGGTTGGAGAACTTTTGGTTTGCAAGTGTGGTGGATTGAGAGCACTAGGGACGACAAAATAGCTGTTCTTGTAAAAAATGTCTTCATTTTGTTTATAACTTTGGCAAATCACTTTCATTATGTATTGCAGTTTCTAGAAACAGGTCCAGAACTGGGGAGTCACTACAATGAAGTGATTGCACCTCAAGATGTCGCAACCTATGGAGGACTTTGTGCACTTGCAACTTTTGATCGGACAGAGTTAAAGGCATGTACTTCTATGCTGACTGTGCCTCTAAATGTCCATTGTGTAACATTGACTATATTGCCTTTCTGATTTTATATTTATATGTGCAGACCAAGGTTATAGACAACATCAACTTTCGCAATTTCTTAGAGTTAGTACCTGAAGTAAGGGAACTGATAAATGATTTTTACTCAAGGTACGTGATCGCTCTCGGTTTTGTTTATCACTCTCATCAATTTGTTTTCTTGTTTAACTGAGTTGAAAATAGATTATGAAATCTCCGAATTTGGTAGAAATCAGGATACATAGGTTGTGTATAGCTCTTTGTATGTGGCTCTAGGCTATATGTGACCTAGGTTTAAAAAGAAATTGGATTGGAATTCATGCACGGAGGAGACTATTTTTCAATATTTGTATAATAGGGTTGATTATTTTGTATATTCATTGAGGTAATAAATTGATGAGTGCTGTATGCATGTTATGGGAATCCCTATCCTCAATATTGGTATAATAGGGTTGGTTATGTTTGGCTATTTCTTCCGATTGATCACGTATCCTGCGGATCTTTTGTTCTTGTTATATCACAGGGTACTACTGTATGGTTGAAAATGGGATTGGCATCACATAATATTTTACCTTATTTAATTACTTATCACTCAATTTCTTTCTTTTTTTGTTGTTTTAAATTGTTCTGTGTTCTTTCCTTCCATATTCCTCTCGGTTAATAAGTGATATCTTCCCATTATTTTGTCAGCCATTATGCATCGTGTCTGGAATACCTTGCGAACCTTAAGGCGAACTTGCTGCTTGATATACATTTGCATGACCATGTTGAGACGCTTTACGATCAGATCCGTCACAAAGCCCTAATCCAGTATACACTCCCATTTGTGTCTGTTGATTTGCGCATGATGGCGAATGCTTTCAAGACAACTATTACTGGACTTGAGAAAGAACTCGAGGCTTTGATAACTGATAATCAGATACAGGTGTGATTTTTCTTCTCTTCATTTTTATTGCCTAATTTAATTAATCTCAGTTCCACATTCGTGTATTTTTCCGTTTGCCTTTGCCGATGGGTTGATTACTTCTGAACGTGGTTATTAAACTTTCGTGTTAACTAAATTTACAATCTTCCCACACTGTTACGAGTTTATCTAAACCCTGGAGGTCGATAACCTTGGTTCTAAAGATGATTTTGTAGTTGCTAAAGCTTATTTTACCCAGACAAAAAGCATCATTTCAACTTTATTGCTGAATCCAATTTCTCCATTGCAGGCTCGAATCGATTCGCACAACAAAATTTTGTACGCGCGACATGCAGATCAAAGGAATGCGACCTTTCAAAGGGTTCTAGAAACTGGAAGGGAATTTGATCGTGATGTTAGGTCCATGCTGCTGAGAACAAATCTCATCAAGCATGACTACAATGTTAGGTCATTAATCAGAAAACTATGATCATAGATAAGTTTCCACTATAATGGACCACGGTTTTGGCTTTGATGTCAATAAGATTTCCCTTACCTTGTTGGTTGAATTATAATGTAAGAATGCAGACTTAAATTTATGCTACATTTAATGGCATATTATGGTTATTTTTGTATATACTCTTCTTCATTTTCAATTATTTTTCTTTAATAATTGAACCATCTTCCATGGTTTGGACTCAAATGAGACTTTCAAAAATCCTTGAGCAGTCTTTGTTCAAGAAAAGAATAGCTCTAATTAAAACAAATGAATATTTCACTATTCATGCCATGATCGACACTAGGAATCAAAAACTGCGAAATTGGATAGCAAAATTAATTCCTATCACTTCAATCTTCAAAGGTTCATGCTATAAAGAAAATTATAAATGTTATCCACATAAATTTGACAAATCTCTTGGAAAAACTAGAGAATTCAAACCTCTAAACTTAAACTTTCAAAACGTGAATCACAATATAATAATAAGGCAAATTGCAATTAATTGATAGTAGTAATCATAATACACTAAAAAAAAAGTAATAAAAAAATAATCCTTAAACCCTAAACTCTACAACATTACGACACAAAGGGCATGTATCCTTATGCCTAAGCCATCTCAAAATACAATCAAAGTGATAAACATGAGAACAAGGCAACTTAGTCACTTCAATTTCAGAGATGAACCCTTGTAAGCAAATGGCACATTGATCCTCTTCACCATCTTCTTGATCTTGATCCTTCATCAACAACTCTTTTGCATTTTCCTTTGAAGGAAAAGAACTCACACCACTCCCACAAGCCAAACTTCTCACAGCCTCACTTGATGGAATTTGTTCATCACCACACAAAAAGAAATGTGAGCATTTCAAAACATTGTACCAACAAGAATCATTGAACACCATAATAAACACACAAAAGTAATCTATCTTCATACTTTGATGCAACTTTATTGAGTCACATAGCATCCTTGAAACCTTGTGTACCATGTCACAATCTTGGACATTGAGAAAACTTTGTGGTATTTCTATGATCTTCCCAAGTATTGTCTTCATCAAATCCTCACAAATAGCTTCATTGATTAAAAGGGTACGATATATAGGCAAATTCAATCGGAGAAGTTTTGGAGTATTTGTTGACTCTGAGGCAGAAACAATGGTTATGTATACTTTGTCATTGTTCAAAGATCGATTATTTGGAATTTCTTGAATTGGAAGAGCCATGAGAGAGTAATGAAGGTTTTCTTGCTGCTCAAGAAAATAAAGAGAGAAACAAGATGAGAGAATTTAAGGGTTTGAAGAGGGAATGTGTAAACTTTGTGTATATTTATAGCGTGTGATTTTATTGAAAAAAAAAAAAAACAGAAAAGAGAAGTCACAGGTGTGATCGAATCTTTTGAGTTTCAAATTTAATAATTAAGATACTATCACAACAACTTTTCAAATATCTTGATCTTAATCTTTTCAAGCAATATTTCTCCCTCTTCTATTTATTAAGAGTATAGTTTAAAAAAGTTTTAAAACTATGTAAAATTTTCAAATGGACAAATGAAAAAAATTCTAAAAGAAGGAAGGGAGTATTTTTCAGCTACACTTATACATTTTCAAACTATTTAACCCCTAATTTTTTAAAATTTTAATTTTGATACACTTTATATTGTTATCCAATCAAAACTCTTTATTTATTTGATTTTTAAGATAGTAAGAGAGATAAAATATTATCATAGCTGACATAACAATATATGATTGAATGACTATATACAAAATTTGTACAATGAGATGAAAATTCAATCTATTTTCTAAATCCTATTTTTGTTTTCAGATGTCTCAAATCAATATGACAAATTTAATGTTATCACGGAATTTCATAAAGAGTTTAGTAAAAATACATCGTCACTGGAAACAAATTTATATCAACCGTGCATATTTATAAAATGCAGTAAATTATATATAAAATAAAGAGATTTAATTTTTATATATTTATAGTGTAAAAATATTTTATATCATCATCTAATTGTATATTATCATATCAATTATGATAGTTGAGTCGAACCATTATTACTTAAAAAGTAATATAAAATTTTTTTGATTAAATGATTCCGTAAAACACTTACACAATCTATCTGGAGATCAAAATTAAACTTAAAATTATAAAAAAAAAAAAAAGAAAGAGATTAATTTTTATATACAAACAATGTAGAATTAATTTTTCTACTTGTCCATAGGAATCAAGAAAGATATCAAACCAAATGATTGTTATAGGGAATTATTTTTAAGAGTTTAATTTCAATCTACTGTTAATGTAAAGTAACTTTATACTGATATTCAATTATAGATTGACATATCAATAACAGTCTTTAATTCAACCACTTACTAACTAAAAAGTCACACAAATCAACGGATGTGATTCTCTGACAGTTCATCATAATTAAACTCTACTTTTAATAATAACATTACTTTATGAATTTCTCAATAATGTAAATCATGAAAATTAAATCTATAAAGAAAATAGTATTATAGTAAGAGACTAAGAGAAAAATTTTGGTACAGAGTGAAAAATCAACCAAAACAGTCAATAGACTCTACATAATATATAATATGTAATATCTACAAATTACATAATATGTACCTCATATATAACATATTGTATACAGTATATCACATGTTATAACATCATATTTCTTTACAATATATAATACATATTATATATAATATATGATATAAATATATATAATACATATTATATAATATTTATTATGCATAATATATTTACTATTTTAATTAATTTTTTATCGTGAAATATTGACTGTTTTGACTAATTTTTTACCGTGAAATATAGAGAAATGCTCTATAGTAAGGTACACATACATTCATACATACATGTGATGCCACCTTAGAATCTGAGATCCTCTCCACTCCTTCTTCCCAAATCCAAATCTAATCTAATCATCTAACACACACAACACACAATCTCACACACTTTCCTCAAATCTCACACAAACCCCTGAAAGTAGAGAACAAGAAGAAGAAGAAGAATCAAAGACAGAAGAAGAAGAAGAAGAAGAAGAAGAAGAAAGAACCTCTTCACTTGCAACAAACAACAAACACTTGGCATACAATTCAACACACACACACACTCTCACATACTTCACCGATTTTCTTTCATCCAAAAATGGCTCACCCACCTTCAAAACGCACCAGCACCTTCTTCGCCATCTTCAACCCTCGCCAATGGCGTCTCCTTGACCTCATAACCTTAATCTTCTTCTCCCTCGTTCTCCTCTTCTTCCTCATGGTCTTCACCCCTCTCGGCGACTCCCTCGCCGCCTCCGGCCGCCACACCCTCCACCTCTCCGCCGCCGCCGACCCCCGACAGCGCCATCGCCTCGTCACGGCGATCGAGTCTGGCGACGGAGGTGTGGTGGAGGCCTGCTCGGCTGAGGAAGCGGACCACATGCCGTGTGAGGATCCACGGCGGAACAGCCAGCTGAGCAGAGAGATGAATTACTACAGAGAAAGGCATTGTCCTCGCCATGAAGACACTCCTCTCTGCTTGATCCCTCCACCTAAAGGGTACCGGATCCCTGTTCCTTGGCCTCAAAGCTTGCACAAGGTGTGGACTTTTTAGTGCAGTCTTTTTTTTTTTTTTTTTTGAAGTAAATCTTCAAATTGGTAGTATAGTGTTGTCAGTAACATGATAGTGTTCGGCTTTAAAAGCTATTCTTAGTTCATGGATTTAATTTTTATGTAGTGCAAAATAATTTGAGCTTAATTCTGATGAACTTACAGTGTTATCCCATTCAATCCTTATAATTGCATGAGGTTTCAAGTGGCAAGTGTGGTTATCGATTGTGTTTATTGATGTAATAGTGCATGATCTTTTATTAAATTGTACATCCAAATAGTTTTTACCAACATCAAATCAATTATTGTTGCATCCTACTTATTAGAAAGGTTATGTAAATGCAGGAATTTGGTTAGATGATAGTGTGTAAAGATTTTACATAGGGTCGAAATTAAACTGAACTCTTGGTTTATAAATTATAATATTTAATGTGCTAATCAAATTAGGCCTTCCATTTATAATATACTGATATATGACACTAATTTGAATATAATGTCTTGGATTTATCTTTTATACATTCTCTGGGTTGAATTTGACTTAAAAAAACTATTAGCGACAAAAATGATGCTTGTTAAATGTTTAAGAACTATTTCGATTGATACTTGCATATCAAACGAGACAATGACAAGGTGAAGGGTTTACTCTGTGCTTTTGTGTTTGTTTTTATTGTTTTGTGATATTTTCTGGAATCTAAGTTTTGCAACGACTTAGATCATGTTGTTTCAAGAATCTTGCTTGGACCAAATAAATTATGTGTCATTATGATTGAGTTAGATAGTTAATTATGGTTTAGTAATAGTCCACGTTAGGATCCACTTGATAATGTAATTCGGATATGACATTTTAGAAGTAAGCAGAGCAGACTAATTAAAGGCCTCTAATTTAGAATGATTATTATTGATGGTCTAAAAAGTTGCTGTGTTTTCTTGTGGTCAAGTTAATGTAGTTTCAAGGATCTCCTAGGAATGAAAAAGCTCCCCTTTGAGTAGGAAATTGAATGCTTTAGATTAGGAATTTGTTTATCATGAGGTGAGGCTAGTATCCAAAATAGAATTTACACTGATGAAAGTGAGAAAGTGAGAAAGAGGTGATAGAGCTACGGAAGAGTGAGACTGTGAGAGTATAAGACAAAAAGAGGAGAGCAATGATTATCTAATTATCTTGATTGTTGTATACATGTCTTCTAATTAAAGAAAAAATCAAAGAAAGGCTCAAACACATGGGCCCTAAACAAATTCATCCTGATTCCTGTTGTGCTGCAGAATCACTTTTGCCAAGCATCTTTGTTAGATAAGAGATCTGACAAATCTTTTTGTTCTTGAGTTAATTCATAATGCCAGATGGAGCTCTGGGAAAAAGATGCTTTGCTAGTAACTTGTAGTTTATGTGGACCCCTGATTTATTGAGATTCCCTGTTAGCTTTCTCTGCTAGTTGGTATTTCATTATGATATATCTCTTCAATGTGTGTATGTGTGTGTGTCTTCGCTTTTTTTAATAAAATGTAGAGGGAAATATAAATTACAATTTTATTTGGTATTTTCCATTTTTATGGTTTAGCATTTAATGATTGACATGAACAAAGATATCGTACTAGAATTTAAAATGTTGCTGATATCTTCCACTTGTTGATCCATCTCTTTAATGTGCAGATATGGCATGACAACATGCCATACAACAAGATTGCTGACAGGAAAGGTCATCAGGGATGGATGAAGCGTGAAGGCGAACACTTTATATTCCCTGGTGGTGGTACAATGTTTCCGGATGGAGCTGAGCAATATATTGAAAAACTCAGTCAATACATTCCTATACACGGTGGTGTTCTGAGGACCGCTCTTGACAT
Source organism: Aeschynomene evenia (assembly GCA_013621005.1). Classification (NCBI taxonomy): domain Eukaryota; kingdom Viridiplantae; phylum Streptophyta; class Magnoliopsida; order Fabales; family Fabaceae; genus Aeschynomene; species Aeschynomene evenia. The sequence continues at coordinate 33,428,025 of CM024268.1, read as the reverse complement.
GGGGTGCGGGGTAAGAGCTAGTTTCCTTTTTTTCTTTGAGACCTCACTTAAATTTATCACAGTTAAACATGAAATATATCTTTTCCTTTTACAGGTTGCTAGTTTTGGAGGATATTTACTAGCTCAAAATATTTTAACCATGTCTTTTGCTCCAAGAGATTCACATAAATCACAGATACAGTTTGCTCTGGAAAGAGGAATTCCGGCTTTCGTTGCCATGCTTGGCACTCGGCGACTGCCATTTCCTGCATTTGGATTTGACCTAGTTCACTGTTCTCGTTGCTTGATCCCTTTTACAGCCTACAGTAAGTTCTTCATTGCCACTCACCTTTGTGTATCTTCCCATCTTGAAGGCATGTTGCTTCTCTAATGCAGAAAATCTGTCTTGCAGATGCAACCTATTTTATTGAAGTAGATAGATTACTTCGCCCTGGCGGATATTTAGTCATCTCTGGCCCCCCTGTTCAGTGGGCTAAACAAGATAAAGAATGGTCTGATCTCCAGGCTGTAGCAAGAGCTTTGTGTTATGAATTGATTGTTGTAGATGGTAACACTGCAATCTGGAAGAAGCCTTCAGGAGATATGTGTCGTCCCAACCAAAATGAATTTGGTCTGGAGTTGTGTGATGATTCAGATGATGCAAGTCAAGCTTGGTAATTTCCTCTAGACTACTGCTAGTTTGAGTTATTTTTTTCCCCTTCATTATCATTGATTCTCTTTCTGACTTGCCCAACATTGATATAGTCATATAAGTATATTGCACCCTATGCCATAATGTTAGCAGATATCTCATTGATAATTTTGAAGTGTGAAATTAAGATTTATTTATTTTACAGGTACTTCAAATTGAAGAGATGTGTCACAAAGACATCTTCTGTCAAAGGAGAATATGCTCTTGGAATGATTCCTAAGTGGCCAGAGAGGCTAAATGCTGCACCTCCACGGTCCACAGTCCTGAAAAATGGTGCTGATGTGTATGATGCTGACAATAAACGGTGGGTAAGGAGGGTTCTGCACTATAAGAACTCTCTAAACATTAAGTTAGGGACTCCAGCTGTGCGCAACATCATGGACATGAATGCACTATTTGGGGGTTTTGCCGCAGCATTAAAATCTGACCTTGTGTGGGTAATGAATGTAGTTCCAGCTCAAAAGCCACCCACTCTTGATGTGATCTTTGACAGAGGCCTCATTGGAGTGTATCATGATTGGTGAGTTTTTGCTGGAAGTTCCATTCATTTTCTCTGAAATGGACTGTTCTGAATCTTTAGAGTTGTGATCTCTGGCATATATCTTACTATACGTGATAGAAATTTCCATTTTTTCCTTCATTTATAAATAGAACCAAAAATCTGAGATTTGGATAATTTTGTGTATTGAAATGATAGCTGTCATTTAGACCAAAAGGCCAAAATATTTTATTCAACTGGTATTTCAGATGTATCGTTTTGCACATGAGTTGCTTCTGCATTCCAGTTTTGACCAGTTCACAATGTTCATGTCTTTGCTTTTCTTTGTAGTTACTACACTTCATTAGGATGTCTCAATCTATCGTAGCTCTCATCTGAACTTCAATATTTTCGGATCTAAATCAATGTTCAGTCTGCATCAGATCTATTTTCACATTTTTTTTATTTATTGTATTTAAACTTGGATTTGACTTCATAATGGATGAATTTTCCTGGATCTAATCTGTTTGGTTACTTGACCAGGTGTGAACCTTTTTCAACATATCCTCGTACTTATGATCTTATCCATGTGACAAGCATTGACTCACTTATAAAAGATCCAGATTCTGGCAAAACCAGGTATTTTTATGTAAAAGTGCTATTTGATGTCATAGGTTCTGGTTTCTCAGCTGTTACTCTATTTTTGTTTATATGATTGATTTTCCCAAATTGAAAATCCATAGTGGTTACTTGAACTAACTTCCACTCAAATGTCAATTTTTTAAAACTTCAGACTAAAAATTAATGCTTTTACTTCTGCAACTTAGATTGAGTAGTTTGAAATTGTAAAGCTTTGCATCAATGTTGGATTTCCGTTGGTCTGATCTTGAACGTCGGATTAGAATTGCAATATTGATGACCAAGTGGTTTAGAGCTGTTCCAGTGTTGGTTGTATGAGCTGCTGAGATTGCAAATATCATCTATAAAAACTCATGTCGAACACAACTCGTATCAACTGCCTCTTTGCAAATGCAAGATGTCCTCACCTTTCTATCATATTCCGTGCCATCTATAAGCATTTGTTTAACATAAATAATGACATAATGAGCTCACTACTTTTACTTCATGACTCGATTGCAGATGTAATCTTGTTGATTTGATGGTGGAAATTGATCGAATATTGCGGCCAGAGGGAACTTTTCTGGTAAGGGACACCCCTGAAGTAATAGACGAAGTAGCTCGCATCGCCAGTGCGGTGAGGTGGAAGCCTACCATATACGATAAAGAGGCCGAATCACAAGGCAGAGAAAAAATTCTAGTTGCAACCAAGACCTTGTGGAAGCTCTAAGTCATCCCACGGACACAGCTGTGTAATTTAGGTAAAATTCCCTTTCTCTCTGTTCTTTGGGGTGGGCTTATCGTTGTATCAAAGGGATGCTGTTTTCCATCTTGTTCAATATTCATATTTATTCATATAAAGAAGATAGGATTTGAGAAAGTGAAAAGAAAAGAAAAAAAAAAGATGAGAGAAACATTGTGCAGTTTTATGTGAAAAGCACAAGCCAGTGTTAATCATATTTTCTCTAAGCCTCAAGGATGAGTTGTAATTCTCTACTGTTACTTATCATTTTTTTATAATCACAAAAGAGTCTACTTTTGACCTTTTGATATTTCTATTGTTACTTCTTTTTTCTTTAATACATTATTATCATGAATTGAATCTAACTCAGCCAAAATGTTGACTCATCCAACCATTTTAACATTACACTTTAATACAAACGGCTTAGTTTTTTAATTTCAAATTTGCAACTTATTCCTCTATCAATTTAAACAGTGGTGTCAAGGCTAAGTTGAGAATCAGATACATTGGTATATTGGGTTACACTGCTTCTAAGAGAATGATTTCCAATGTATACATTGAAACCATGGAATGGAATGTATAATAAGAATGAGATGAAGATTGGTGGGAATACTGTGCTTGCTGCCATTGACATTTGAAACAAGATCTTCACTGTGGAATCTATGATCATTTTGTTTTTGGTCTATCATCAGCAGTGATTTTTTGGGCTTGAACCATTTTTGTTGTATTTGGACAGCACATTTGGGCCTGTAAAATAGCCCAATATCAGCAATCCCCCTCAAACAATAAAACGGTAACAAAATCCACCATGGATTAACAAAGTGAACCCCAGACCAAAAGAACAAAGTGAACTCTACTTTGAGTTTCACAAGTGAGATTAATCAATGGTACATTTCAGATTATCCATATCCAAGTCTATTATTATGTTTAGAGTAATGCTATATGTACACCACTAAATCAGTCATTATAGCAGACAGAGCCCGTTGGGAACGGGGGTGTAATTATATATATATATATATGATGTAATAAGGAGGCTCTCTTCAGAGTAACATGAAAGAGCAGAAGATGCATAAATTGTTGGCATTGAAGAGACAAGAGTGAGGACTTTCAAGAAAGCTCATCACTCTTTCAATGCCATTCATTCACTCATTCATTGTTGCCTGCAAACCACTAACTACATAAATATATGTTCTTTTTTAGATTACTTTGCATAAATGGGAATTCTTTTGGTACTAAAGTATCGGTACATTCATTGAATGTGATATGATTATATGTTTAATGAATATAAACATTTTATCATAATTGGATTGGATATAGAATCAAAATTAAATTGATTTAATTCAAACCATAATAAATTATACCATTTGGATCAGATTGATTTTTCATTTAAAATTTATCATTAACACACCACAAACACCCCTAAAAAACACATGCACATAGTTATACCAATGGACAATTAAAATAATTTAGTTTTAATTTACAATTAACAAGCCTAACATAAGTTACAAAACTATGTTTTTTTTTTTTTTGCTTATTAGGTCAGAATGATAAAACTACGTCTGATATTGCAAGTATACAATACTGTCAAATTAAATAACTTGAGTTAAACATTCTCTATTTAAAGCATTTTTTTATTAAAACACATATACAATGTCATTTATACAATTAAAAATTAACCTCAAACGTAGATATTAAATTATATGAAAAATTTGCAAAAATATTAAAAAAAATAAAATAAAAAAGAGGTACACTGTGAAGTCCTAAATAAAGTGTGTGTCTCATGGATGCAATTAATTAGTCTTTTGAAAAACAATTGAATTAGTCAAATTGAACACAATAATGTGCATCACATACGTAATACTAACATTATTTGACTTCTTAAATTAAAATATGTAGACACCATCGGTCCAACAAAGTTGGAGTAATCTCTTTTGACTCCATCATTATTGTGGCTATGTCACTTCCTTATTATTACAACTTGGGTATTAATTAAAAACCTAATTATGATTTTGCAATTGTGCATACAATCTCATTTTACAATAATACTAGTTATACATAAGAAATACATTCAATTAATATTCAACATGTGCTATATATCATACATAGTGTGTGTCGTACGTAACGTTTTATACATATAACACACATTATATATAATACATAGCATACATCGAATACTAGTTTGATGTATTTTCTGTTGTACATTATTACTCATTTTATTGATGAGATTTTCCTTTTTATTATAATCTCAAACAAATTCAACTATATTTGGAGTATTTAATATGTGTTTCATTTATGTATGTGCATGAATATTATTATTATTATTATTATTATTATTATTATTATTATTATTATTATATTATGGAAGGTTTTCTAATTAAGATGTAGACTTTTCAAAAGATAAACTTAAATAAATTGATTTCATTCCTTCGTCAAGAATTTCATGGACAGAAGACTATAAAAGGGAATTTCAATTGGAGTCCCCTCTCACACTTGATCTTTTTATTATTATTATTATGAAAAGGAAATTCTCAATTATTTTTATTATGAAAAGGAAATAGGAGTAAACTTTTTGTATAATTACAAACGGTGCAACGTAATGCGCACTATCACCACAAAATTCTTACATTTGGATTTTACATAAATGAGATCATAGTTGACAAAACGTTTGTTGGAAGAGTTATTCCAAATCACCCCTCAAATTTATATTATGTATTAATTAGGGCAGAAATTTTATATATTATTATTTATATTTTTAAAATTTGGAATAGAAAAGATAAAAAAAAATTAGAATGAAACAAAAATCATTATATTATAATATTATGTGTTAATCCAAACGTGATGCAAACTATATATTATTATATCTCTATCTTACTTATTTTTGTATGTCCGACTACCTTATCTTTTTTAGTAAAATACTTTATTTATACTAAATTTAACAATCACTTAATTTAATTATGATACAATTTATCATTTATAACTACTAAATCTAACTTATATCTTGACTCAATCCAACATTATATTCAAACTTTAATATTGAGAAAATGATAATTTTTATATTAAATACAATCCAACATTTATATTTACTCAATTAAACTTTTTATTCAGTGACAGATCCAGAAAATTTTAACAATAGAGGCAAAAAATACTACATCACTAATATATATAAATATAAGATGATATTTTTTGAATTTTTTATAATATTGGTGGCAAATTTAATAATACAATAATGAGGTAAAATATATACATTTATATATACTTTAACTAAAAGATTAAAATTCTAGTGGGGTATAAGCCCCCGTAGTGTTACAAATAGATCCGTCCCTATTTATATTGGTGACTGATTTAATATCATTTTTAGTGTACACGTAATATTGCTCATAATACCCCACATCCAAAAGATATGCTATAGCTGGATATATATACCTGAGCTGAGCTTTCATAATATGTGAATATATAAAAGAGGTAGAGATATATAGAGATATATAGCGGCTCCAGCTAGGTAGGTATAGAAGAGGATTAGAGGGTGAGAAACATGAAAGAGTGTGGGGGCACTTATTAAGAGAGTGGTGGCTTTAATTGGTAAACACTTATATATGCTAGCTGGATCATGAAATTGCATGCCATGACTACATAAATGCAAGCACAAAAAGAGTCTGTTCTATTTATATTTTAATAGAATTATTTTTAAAATAATTTATGTTGAAATAATTGTGTTTAAAATAATTGAGATAGAAAAAATTGATTTATATTTAAAAAAATATTAAAAAAATGGATTTGAGAGAGTTGTTATGAGATAATTAAACTAAAAACTAATATTTTTAATTTCAATTAGAATAAGTTATTTTTAAAATTATACGACTTTTTAAAAAAAGTAAAACGACAAAATAAACTTATTTTTTTTTTCTAACTCACTCTTTTCAAACTCCAGCTCAGATTTGGAGAGCAACCAAACATACACAAAACCCACCTAATTACACACCAAAGCTTATATGCAGTGGTCCTTACTCCCCTGCGTGCTACATATAGAGTACAGACCTACCAATAATATTGTTATTTTCTAAAAAATAAAAAAAAGAGAAGAAGAATTTATACCCCCATTTCCTTTAGGAAAATTCTTATATGTATATGGAACATTACTTATTAGATGTACTCAATAAATAATAATAAAATTCAGCTAGCTAGATATCACTTCCAATTTATACTTTTATAGTTGAAGTATCATCACTTGGATATAAAATTTTTCTACATGGCACTAAAGTGTACATAATAAATATATAGGTGGATCGATTTATCCCCTTTAATATATAACTTTTATATTTAGAAGGATTAATTAATTTATTCTATGATATATTTGTTTGTAATTCTCCTTTTTTATATGAGAAAATCTTGGTACATAATAATAAAAAAAAAATCAGTCAAAACAGTCAATAGACTATATGTGCATAACATATAATATGTAATATGCACAAGCACAACGTATATTACATATTATGCACATTATATTTTGCACAATATATATCACATGTTGCAACATTATCTTTCTTTATAACATGTGATATACAGTGTGCATAATATGTAATATATACTGTGAACATTCTATAATACACATTGTGCATAACACTTTCACTGTTTTCACTATTTTTTCGTTATAAATATAGTATTCTCTTTTCACATATGTACATGTTTGTCTTCCTAACCTACTTGAGAATCAATATATATAGTGAAGTGGAAGCTAAGATTGTGAAAGCATTGCATGGATGTAGCTAGCTAGGTAGGGATGAAGACATAAATTTATTATAAGGTGAGACCCACTTCATAGAGAAATTCAACTTTTGGGAGATTTGTGAGTGTGAAATGTCATGTGGGATTGCGGGTCTTGGAAGGGTGAAATCCCTTTCTTGATCGATATATATGCATGCCTATATTTCAGTGCCATATTTGATAATGACTAATCCTATCCTTATATATATTATGTTTGTGTTTTGGGGTTTCTTTGAATTTTATTTCCAACTGGAACAGGTTGTCATCATAACCATATTATTATTATTATTATTCATTCTCATACCTTCCTTTCACATGTTTTAATTCCTTTACCCTTTCTCATGTTAGGTAGTTTCATACTAGTTTTGAAAGTCATATTGTACGTAACATTGTTAGAGGCATAATAAAAAAATCAATCAAAATAGTTAATAAATTGGGATTTGGGCCATAATCATCTAGTCCATTAAAAATATATTCATGATATAAAGTGCTATTCGGGTCATAAAGTGTTAAATGGGCTTTGTTGGCTGTTTTGACTGATTTTTTGTTGTACCCTAAGTATTTTTGTATTATATATATATATAATTTAATTTTGATATTCTAATAGTGTAAAGTTATTTCACCTTGTCATTCAATCAAAATATTTCGTTTGTATAACTTTTTAGATAGTGAAAGAAAGAAAACATAATCATGACTGATGTGACAGCACATAATTGAACTGTGTAAAAAAATTATACATTGTGAGTGAATGAAAATTATATATATATATATTGGTTATCAAATATTATTTCTGGTAATTTCATGAAATTATTGTTGTGCCTTGTATGGAAGTGAAGTCATTGGTATGATGGACATCTGTGTAGATCTCTGGTCTTGGTAACGTAATATTGTTCAGTTTTCCACTTTTAATGCTTATATATAGCTACTACTCCGCCTCACTTGACGTACAACAGAACTACGTTCAACTAGTATTCAACGTGTGCTATCTATATTATATAATACATTATTATTACTCCGCCATACCGCAACATCCACAACTATAGATATGGGCAACATACATTAGCTCACCAAATTCAACTCTCTCTCTCTCCATTTCTCTGCATCTTTCTTTCCTCTTTATCTATTAGTTTATAAATTCATATTATAATTTAACAATAGATATAATTATTATGTAAATATTATACAATTTTTACTGTACACATATTAATAATGATTTTGAAGATATTATTCATTCCTTCGAAACGATATTAGTAATATTGTGTGTGAATTAAAATAATTTATATTTATTGATCAAAATTAGCGACGGACTAAATGTGAACATATATAACTATTTCATCTTTTTAAATAATGTTCATTTCATCAGTAATAATGTTGTTAGAATTTTTCAACTTAAATTCACAAAAAAAAATAATAGTATTTTAATTTCAACGAATCAAAGTTAAAAGTACCAATAAAAATATTATAAAATATAATATTGATTATTAGTGGTCACTAAACTTATTATAATTCGAATAAAAAACAGATAAAAAATAAAAACTTCTTATAATTTATTTTACAGTTGTTATGTCTATATTAAAAATACTTATATAATTTTTTTAACTTACTTAAGTATTTAATCAATGTTTAATTTCCTATTATGAGAATCTTGTGGCCAAATTAAGTCGATCAAACAATTATGTTTTTTAACAGCTAGTTATTATTAGCCACCTTTTTTATGAAATTTTGATATGCGGATACAATATCTAATCAACTAATTATTTAATCACTAAATGTTAGGGGAACAACAAAAAATCAGGCAAAACAGTCAATAAAGCCCATTTAGTATTTTATGGCCCAAATATCATTTTAATCATGAGTATATTTCTAATGGGCTTTGTGATTGTGGCCCAAATTCCTATTTATTGGCTGTTTTGGCTGGTTTTTTTTTACCCCTAACAATGCTCTTATTTAATTAACTTGTCAGTCAAGAAATTAAAGTATAACTCTTTAATTATGTTTCCCATTCTTGATCAATGACTCATTCGTCATACACGTAATTATTAATTCTAGATGTCTCCACAATCTCTTATTATTGACACTGATGCATATGATATATTCATAAATATCTAAAGTTGTTATTAGTCATGAAAGTCTTGTCATATTAATTAATATTATAGTATAAGTATAAGATATCACTGAATAGGGACATTGATATATGCATCAATAATTGAAATTAAAAAGTTGATATACAAAAGTTTCTTCCTAGATTTCCACTCCGTTGAAATTCACTCGATTTTTTATTTATTTTTTAATTTCTCTGCCAAGCCAACCATGAACATGTGATGCTAGTCTTTGTTCTTTGACCTTAGCTGCTCTATAATTAGTGTTATTACCCAAAATGTAATTATCTTAAATTATATCGATCTCTTTTTAGATTCAATCATTCAATGAAATTCAAATTATTTATTTTTTATTTTATTTTATTTATAAAATTTCATAAAAAAAAAAATCATGAATTTATAAAATTTTTACACTAATTTTCTCAAAATTATAATAATTTTATGAAAATTCATGATATCATATCAAGATCAAGAAGAAAAAAAATAGAAAAATATGGAATGAGAAATAAAATTGTATAGAATAATAGGAGATGTCTGAATTATAATGAGGTGTGACCTATATATAGACACACTCTAATACTAATATAAAACTCCAAAACTCTCCTCTTACAAATCTCTACTTCATCTCATCTAGATAGTGCATTATTTATATAATATGTCCAAATAATAATAATGAATGTACTATTACTTATGTATATCTAATGCGAAACTATATTTCAATGGAAAGACCAAATAAAATGAACACAACACAATTCCCCAAATAATGTATGCAAACATGCGAACATAGTTGTAGACTTTTAGTGTGTATCATACTTGGAAGAAAATAGGACAAATTCAAGCATTGAAGTATATTGTAAGCAACTAAAATATCCCATTCATCTTGTCAATCACAAGCTTAGTTTAATGTTGGGTAGCCAGTAGCTTGAACTAGCCAATTAGGTTTAAACTTTATATTTGTGAGTTATTTTAGTTATTAAAATTTAAAACAAATTAAATTGTGTTGACTCGGATTTAGGTTCGTCGAAGTCGAAAGAGAAATGTTACGAGCTTGTTTCGCAATCATGTGCTACAATAGTCAATATTTGTCTGTCATAATATATCTTTTAAAAACGCTTCATCCAACCCTATTAAAGGTCTACATCCCGCCTTAAACACCCTCTTGCAATAAATCCTATACATGTAATTGAACAACTCTTGGTTTGTAATTGAAAATTGAGTCGGGAATTTGAATCTGAAAATTGTTCAATTGGAGCAGGTCTTTATTATTACTTTATTAGATATGTGTATATTGTGATATTAAATTTGAAAATTGTGATGCTGAAATACTACAAAAATGCTGCTGAAATATTGTAAAATAGTTGTAATGGTACTGCTAAAATTGTTGAAAAATAGCTGCTGGACATTTAGGAAAGAAGCTGCTAAAAACAACACACACCACTTGGAGGACTAATTTAATTCGAAATAGGTAAAGTTGAAGACTAATATGAGCCTCTACTTTGCAGGTTGACATGTCATTTGTCAAGTTGGCATTACACAGTACACGTCAGCAAGACAGAGTTATCTAAGAAAAATGACGAAATGGCCTAATAATTGATTCACGGAGTGCAAAGTGATGGAGGACTATTTTGAGCAAAAAGTAAAGTAAAGAATCTATTTGATTTATGAGTGCAAAGTGGAGGACAAATTTGAGGTTTAACTCATCATTTTTATACTAAAACAATCCAACATTTAGGAACAGTTTGGGTGAGTACAACTTATTTAAGTCCTTATGTAAAAGAGTAACTTATAAATAAGTTATTTTACATATGTACATAAAATAATAATAAAATTTATCTAAATTATTTTGAAAAGTATTTTTAGAGAAGTCAAATATTCTGACTTCTCCAAAAGCACTAAAATAACTTATAGATAAGTTATAAGTTATATAGTCAAATATGATATATATAACTTCTAGTAAGTTAAAAGTTAAAAAAAGTCAGAAGAATTGTTATCCAAACGGACCCTTATAATTACTCAATCAAACTTTTTTGTATTGATGACTAATTTAGTGTCACTCCTAGTGTAGATGATACATTACTCATATTTAATAGGACAAAGAAAATGATTAATTAAAGAATAATATTGTAATAATAATATAATTACTATTGTCTATAAAAAATTATGAATGGAAAATTAGTTATGTAAAAGTAAAATTTTAAGATTGGATAAATATTTTAAAATGAGAAGAGTAATAATTGTAAAAAGAGTAGTACTTGTTTTCTTTTGACAATTTATATTGAAAGGACTTAATTATTTTTCAGAGGATGCTGAAAATCACTTTTCTTATTGTACATATACCATATGAATGAGAGCAACTATACAATAGATAAAGGACCCAAATTTCGCATATTTAGAAGAAAAAAAAGTAAATTTTCCGTGATGATTTGTTGCCATATGAGTGAATTAAGGTACACTTATTTAGGCCAATAATTGAGAATCTCATAATAACTGTTTAGGAAAGAAAGAATAATGAGATGGAGGAGGAGCCCAATGGATCTGTACACACTATCATCATTTGTCACTTCTTCCATCTTCAAATGCCATATTGCAATTTTCACAATTATTCACAGGCTAAAATAAAAGAAAGCATATTTTTTTAATTTAAGATATTTGGGAATATGCATATATTGCAGCCAAAATAAGAGTTTAATTTATGATTTTTTTTAAAAAATATATTGAGATTAGTGACTTGACAAACACTCATTTAAATATTTAGAGATATATGTCTAGCAGTTAATAAGAGTCGCATTTTGTTTTTATTTTTTTATGATATTTATTATTATAAAATATGACTAAAAATTATTGGAAATAATTTCTTTAAATAAATAGTGATAATTTTATTAAAAAAGTAATAGATACTATAAGAATAATGATTATTTTCAACTAGTAATTGTCGAAAAGTATTGATAAAAATATTGTCAAAAAATGATATAGTGATATTTATTTACGTTGAAAATACTCATAAACTAATTTGAAGTGTTTTCGACGGTTACTGATTGTCAATATTATTTTTACTGATAATATTTTCGTTGATATATTTATTGTTAAAAATGCTATTTTTTTTAGAAGTAATAATGAAGGTACAAGTATAGTATATAGAGATGGAATGAGAAGAAAAAACAAGAGAATTAGAAAGATTGTTGTTGTAGGTGATTATTTTTTAAATTAAAAGGCAGTTACTTTCTAAAATCGCCTTATAGTATAGAATATATATGTATTACTAGAATGTGTACTCAATTGTTACATACATTAGTTTTTTTTTTTTTTGTGGTAATAATACATTTGTTTGATTTATCTGTGGTTTAATGATTTATTATTTAATCAAGAATTTTCTTTATTTGGAAGCACACTGCAGATTTTAGTAAGGATGAGTAGAAAATGATGGATATATGAGAAATTGAACTCCGGTCAAAACCTTATTAATTAAAAATTAAGAAAGATGTATGTTAAGGTTTTTTTACAACAGTGTAATGAAATAACATTCAAACCAGATTATTATTAAATTTAATAAATAAATTTACGTATAAGACTATAAGTAGTTAAGTTTTTTTTTTTCTTTTCTAGACAGTAACTAAGTTTTTTAATCTTTAAGATAAACTTTTGGATACTTTTATTATCAGACAGCTGCTATATTTATTAGACCTTCTCATCAATAATTACTTATTTGAAGGTCTGGACCTCTCTATTAATTAATGCACTTCACTTATCCTTGTACCTAGTCTTTGTAGGTAACTAAGTAATTAAATTATTTTATGTAATTTTTTATTAAAAGATATTAATTCTAATATACTGTGATGAGTATAAATAATTTCTATTATTTTCAAATATTGAGATCCTATTTATAAAACTTAAGATAATAAATAGTTGAGTAAAATAAATTTACTAATATCACAATATTTAATTAAATATCTGTATACAAATAAAAGAAAAATTAAATTACTAGTGGATTTAAATTGATTTTTTACCGAATAAATTTATGAAATTTAATTATTTTTACTCAATTTACATTTCTAACAATTAAATATTATAATATTTAAAAATATATGTTCGATTTTGAAACATCTCTAGAGTATTAAATATGATAATAATCTCATTTACTCTCATTATACTATCATACTCATCTTTATTTACACATAAAAGTTTAATTTGAGATAATTTTACCTCCATTTTATCCATTAACCAAAGACAAGATTCCTAATTTTAGTATAATGATTAGAACCGAACAATAAAATAATAGTGATATCAGTCAATAAATTTATTTAATTAATTTTTAATAAAAAATATTTATCTTAAGAAATTAATTTTCAGATAATTAAATAATTATAACTCAAAATATTTATATTGATTAATTTTAATTAATTTTTTATTATATAAATAATAGTAATTTAATAAAATATTGGAAAAATAATTAAGCAGTATATTGAGCAATTTCTCTTTGTTTTTTTTTTTTTTCTCTTTTTGAAGATATAACAATTTGTGAAAAAGGTAGCATCAAATAGAGTGTGAAAAGTCAACCACCCCCTTTTTGGATGCATGTACTCTTTTGTAAGGCTTTCAAGAGTCCACATGTTTGCGTTTTATCTGTCCCCATTTCTTTCCCCTTTCTTCTCTTCCCACTCTCTCTCTTATTCTTCTGTTCTGTGTGCAGAAATCTATAATCAATTTTCATTTTCTAATCCTTTAATTAAATAAATATCTTTATTTTTTCCATGTTCGAAGCTTCAACATATAGTCAAGCTTAGCATGCAGAGAAAAACGAGACACACAGCACACTCGAGACACACCTCACTGAACTTCTTCTCAAACTCTCTTCTTCTTTCATAGCTCAAGTTTTTTTTTTTTTTTCTTTCTGTGGAATAGAAGAGAAGAGAAGGAGAAAAGAAAAAAGCAGAGCATTTTTTTTAATTAGACATTATTGGGGTTTTATCCTTTTGTCTTCTCTCACTTTTCCCCCTTTTTATTTTATTGTTAGCTTCAAAAAGGTTGGTTTTTTATTCCCCCCTGAAGTATACAACGTTGATTCTGAGAGACCCATTTCATATTTTGATGTCCTCTATGGTTTGAAAATTCTGGGGTAGCTGAATTCACTCAAAAAATTAAAAAAAAAAAGTCTTTTTCTTTTTCCTCCATTGATGAAGCGAAACCTTGTGTTTTGAAGAGCAGTTTTTGGGGTTGTGTGCTTATTTGATTCTCATTTCTCAGTAGAAAGGGTAAAACAAAAAGATAGCAAAAGTGGCTACTTTGATGAGTTTTGGGGGCTTTTTTGAGAACAAACCAGGTGGTGGTGGTGGTAGAATCATTGCTGATATACCTTACATGAATGGTTCCAACATCAGCACCAACGATGCAATAGCAACAACAATGGCCTCATCTGGTGCAATAATCTCACAGCCTCGTTTGGCCAAATCCATTTTCAACAACTCCCCTGGCCTCTCTCTTGCCCTTGTCAGATTCTCACACTCCCCACATATATTATCATGACTCTATTCGTACATATATTTTAGGTCTACACTCATTTCTCCACCTTTCAAATGTTGAAAGATTTGTTTAAATAAATGAAAAAAATGAGTGTATGACTCAAAACATAGGTACGAGTAGCATTTCTGTATTATCATTTGATCTGGGTTTTTTTAGTAGTGTTGTTTATTTGCTTACTTTAGTATGTTTTTTTTTTCTTTTTTAATGTGGAAAATGCAGCAAACGAATATAGATGGGCATCATCATCATCAACAAGGGGATATGAATAATAATTTTGAGGGGATGAATAATAATTATAATAATAATAATAATAATAATAATAATAATAATAATAATAATAATAATAGTAATGGGTTGAGAAGGAGCAGAGAAGAAGAGCATGAAAGCAGATCTGGGAGTGAAAACATGGACGGTGTGTCCGGTGATGAGCTTGATGCTGCCGACAACCACCACCCACCAAGGAAGAAGCGTTATCACCGACACACTCCTCAGCAGATTCAAGAGCTTGAAGCGTATGTCACAATTTCTTTCTTTCTTTTTCTTTTTCTTTTTCTTTTTCTTTGATTAAAAAATATAATAATCTCATCTTTTAGTTTTCTGTATAAATTTTATTTTATTTTATTTTTTAGGCTGTTCAAGGAGTGTCCTCACCCTGATGAGAAGCAAAGGCTTGAACTTAGCAAAAGGCTTTGCTTGGAAACTAGGCAAGTCAAGTTTTGGTTCCAAAATAGAAGAACTCAAATGAAGGTATTATTTTTACTTATTATTACCAAAATTAACAACTTTGTATTTCAAGTCATTTTCACATGGGATTTTGTTTTATTTTATAATGATTATATGGTTCATGAAATGTGTTTATTTATTTGTTGTGACAGACACAATTGGAACGGCATGAGAATTCACTACTTAGGCAAGAGAATGATAAGCTAAGAGCTGAGAACATGTCATTGAGGGAAGCAATGAGGAACCCATTTTGCACAAACTGTGGAGGACCAACAATTGTTGGTGACATCTCATTGGAAGAACAGCATCTTAGGATTGAGAATGCTAGGTTGAAGGATGAGCTAGACCGGGTTTGCGCCCTCGCCGGCAAGTTCTTGGGCCGCCCCATTCCCTCAATTTCCACTCCTCCATTGCCTAACTCAAGCTTGGAGCTTGGTGTTGGTGGTTTGAGCAATGTGAATTCCTCAACATTGCCTTTAGGACCCGAATTCGGATCAATGATGGTTTCACCTCCTCCAATTCCAATCAGGCCTAATGTAACATCATCAACAACAACAAATAATAATAATAATGTTGTGACATCTTCCTTGTCGTCGGGATTTGATAGATCAGTTGAGAGGTCGATGCTCTTGGAGCTTGCTCTGGCTGCAATGGATGAGTTGGTTAAGATGGCTCAGAGTGGTGAACCACTTTGGATGAGGGGTTTTGAAGGTGGGAGTAGAGAAGTACTTAACCATGAGGAGTATACTAGGACCATGACTCCTTGTATTGGTTTGAGACCAAATGGTTTTGTCTCTGAGGCTTCTAGAGAAACTGCCATGGTCATCATCAATAGCTTAGCACTTGTTGAGACTTTAATGGACTCGGTAAGCCACTCAATTAACCAATTTCACTTTTACGGTCTGATTGGTTTTCATTTTCATTTTCTTATCTACTCTGTTGTCAGTATTTCCTTCATAAAATTCTGAAAACAGAAAATAAAAATTGTTATTTTCATGTAACTGAATTGCACTATATATTATGTTGGCACAGAATCGATGGTCAGAAATGTTCTCATGTATGATTGCAAGGACTTCTACAACTGAGGTGATATCAAGTGGAATTAATGGAACAAGAAATGGTGCACTTCAACTAGTAAGTTAAAATTGTTATTCTTGCTTATTTTTTAGGTACCACTCTAATTTCCGAGTGACCATGTCTGTCTCGTGTCCGTGTCAGTTTTCGTGCTTCTTACATAAAAAGTGATTGGGTGTGTATATGATATTCAGATGAATGCAGAAGTGCAAGTACTATCACCGTTGGTTCCAGTGCGTGAAGTCAATTTTCTACGGTTTTGCAAGCAGCACGCAGAAGGGGTCTGGGCTGTGGTTGATGTGTCAATAGATACCATTAGGGATTCTTCTGGTGCTCCCACTTTTGTTAGCTCCAGGAAGCTCCCTTCTGGTTGTGTCATGCAAGATATGCCTAATGGTTACTCTAAGGTATAACACTTTCAAATATTATTTAACTGTTTAATTAAAAAAGTACAATTATAATATAATCTTGATAATAAGTAGTAGCCGTTTAAAAAATATTATAAATAGATTGTGGCACACATAATATATCATATATTATGTACAATCTATTGATTGTTTTAACTGGTTCTGTATTGTACACTAAGAAATTCTTTATAAATATATCCCAATATTGTTGAAGACAGTAAAAATAATTTGTTACATTATTATATTGTGCCAAACATTGTGTTGTTTTGAACAGTTTTCTAGCTAGTAATAACATATATAGGACTAAATTGTACTACTACTACTCATGAGTCATGAACTGCTTTAATTTGATGTTTTCCTCACATTTATTGTATTTTTCCTAAGTGGTTGCATCGAGTAAATTATAGTAGCTGAATATTGTGCATTATTATTATTATTTTATAAGTAAGGGGCAAAACACCAAGCTAAGGAATCATGGGGTGTTGCTTTTGCTTTCCCAAGCTACTTAAAAGATACTATATATATATATAATTATATATAGCTCCTACTTCTAAGTAACTCATATTTTTTATATCTTGTTTAGTATCTATTCACTATAGAACCACTCTGTCAGTGATGATTCCTATATATTTTTTTAGTCTCTCAAAGAATTTGCCTCTCAGTTAGGATGCTTCCTCATGTTGGTTTTTGATACCATATACATACATAAATTAATTTGAATAATGACAACATTAATTTATTCATAGAAGCCTCTTATCACTTAAATTTCTGTACCATGAACACATTAAATTATTATTATTACATGTCCATTTTAAGCAATTTGGTTTGCAATTTCCTCCCTAGCTACTAGTACTTTTTTTATTCTCATAATAGTTAAAATATCCATATGATGTTTCTATTCCAATCTTTTATGCTGCATTGATAAGTTCCCCAAATAAAGGCATTTTTATTTATTATTTGATGAAGATGAATGTGACCTGGTTCCAGCCCTATAAATCCAGGGTCTGATACATGAAAATATTCAATGCAACGAGTCTTTGAGTCAAATCCAAAGACTGAAAATTTTGTCTGTATCTTATTAATTAATTATATATATGATGGGTTAACAAATCTCGATGCCCCCCTTAAAACATTGCACGTAGCTTAGTCCAAATCCCAAATCATTATCACTTTATCCATCTAATACTTTTTTAATTCTACTTAATTAATTTCAGCTCCATGAGATACCTTGTCTGTTGTTGAGCTCATTAATCTCAAGCTTTGCTTTATATCTATCATTTCTATAAGACTATATACACATGTATACAAAGATAGTAGTACTTTTTTTTTTATTGAACTCAATTCTATGAAAGTGATGATTATTTTAGTGGACGAAGGTAGTAATTAATATCGTTAACATACACTCAAAATGATAATGTTTGTCGTAAAACATAAATATGTCCAATGTAACAAGCATCTAACGTGTGCTATACATGATATGTGATGTGTGCTATACAAATAGCAGACATTCTATATCATATATAACATACGTTGGATATTTGTTGGACGTATTTCTGTTATACGACAAACATTATTATATTCTAAACTATTTGGTATGGTATGATGAGTATGTGACATTAATTAATGAGCAGGTGACATGGGTGGAACATGCAGAATATGAGGAAAGGGAAATTCACGAGCTTTATAGGCCGTTGGTGAGGTCAGGAATGGCTTTTGGTGCACAACGTTGGGTTGCCACCCTTCAACGCCAATGCCACTGCTTAGCCATTCTCATGTCTTCAGCTCTAGTGGTTTCCCCTCCTCAACACTCCGGTATGTAATTCATTCACTATTTTTAATTCTTACCATAATCTTATTACTCTACCTAATTTAATTTAATTATTCATACCAAAATTTATATCTTAACACATTATACATATATTGACTATAACAATTGATTTTTAAATTAAACTTACATCAATTGTCATTGATTCAAGATACGTTAATATATATATATATATATATATATATATATATATAATTTTAGCTCAATTACTTGATGTAAATAATTCATAGGATATGATAAGATTTAATTTTCATGCAACCGTAAGAATCATTTTTCACAATCAACCAATTGAAACTTTTTATTTGTGTGATTTTTCAAGTAGTGGATAGAAAACATACAAATTAAATATATTTTTATCTAGTATTTTCAGTTTAAAAATTATTTGCATAATTATGTTTGTGTTGTCACATATATTTAAATTTTACGATAATTATATCTCAAAATTTATGTGTAATTAATAAGTATAATTTGTTTAGATAGTAAATTAAAACTATGTTATATCAAAATTATTCTCTACTATGAGAAGTGCTTTGTGTACACCACAAAATCAGCCACCATATATAATAATTCAACATTTTGAAACTAGTAATCCAGCTTTTAAAAATATTGCATTAATGTATAATAATAAAGGTTAAATTATTACACATAATGACTAATGATGGCTGATTTTATGATGTATACAAGCATTACTCCTCTACTATATATTATAAGTACATAATATCAACTATAATTCAGACTAACTCGAAGAGGTGTTATTTATTTGTTTATTTTCTTTGCAGCAATAACCTCAGGTGGAAGGCGAAGCATGCTGAAGCTAGCACAGCGCATGACCAACAACTTCTGTGCCGGTGTATGTGCCTCCACGGTGCACAAATGGAACAAGCTCAACGCCGGCAATATCGGCGAAGATGTGAGGGTTATGACAAGGAAGAGTCTAGACGATCCTGGGGAGCCACCCGGGATCGTGCTAAGCGCAGCCACATCTGTGTGGCTGCCGGTCTCGCCACAAAGGCTGTTCGATTTCCTCCGTGACGAGCGGATGAGGAGCGACTGGGACATTCTGTCCAATGGCGGACCGATGCAGGAGATGGCTCACATTGCCAAGGGACAAGATCATGGCAACTGCGTTTCACTACTACGAGCCAGTGTATGTATACCACTTCTAGTTCTTACGTTATTTTATACTCCCTCCATTCTAAAATATTAGTCTTTTAAGGTTTTTACACGTAGATTAAGAAATTCAATAAATATTCTTAATTTTATAAAAGGATATATTAAAATTACTAAACTACCCAAAGCATTAATGAGAAAGAAAGATGATTAGTGGTCCCTTGAGTAATATTCAAGAAAGAAAGAGAAATGATACTAGGGATATAATAGGTATTAAAAAATTAAATTGGCATTTAAAGTTGAAAACGACTATTATTGTGGAATTTTTTTTTCTCCCTAAAACGACTAATATTTTGGAAAGGAGGGAGTATTTCCTAGTAATTATATCATATGATATTCTTATATGGTTTTAAGTTTAATTTTTATACACTATTAAACTTTTTTATATTGAAATCTAATCAAATTGCCACACGAGCTATTTATTTTTTCGAGACTTATAATCTCAAAATAAAATTGGTTTTCCTTGTGTGATAGTATTTCTTGGATGGTGGTGTAAAATAGATTATTATATTGATAATGCATATTAAACTCTCACTCTTGTATTTTTAAATTACACTACAACAATAATAATTATTTTCAACATGTAATTGTAAAAAATGTTGATAAAAGTATTGTCAAAAAAGATATATTAACATTTGTTGACAGTTGAAAATAGTCATAGACTATTTATTGATAATTAATGGTAATTGAAAATACTCATAAAACTAGTTTATGAGTATTTTCACTGGTCACTAATTGTCAATATTACTTTTATTAACAATACTTTTATTGACACATTTAATGTTGAAAGTGTTCATTTTACTAGTAGTGTTAATTAATCATTTTTGGATTTTAAGAGTAAGTGTTCATAAAATATGTTTTGGGAGAGTGTTTTCGGGTCATGGTTTTTGAAAACAATATATATAATAATAATGAGGGAATTTTAAGAAAAGGGGAAACGAAAAATGGATAGAGTTAGGGCTGTTAAATTTTGGGTTTGATGGTTTTGGGGATAATGAAAATAAATATAATATGTAAAATACTAAAATGTGAATCTAATTTACAAATTTTGGTCTGTGACGAAAATGAACATGAGATGAAGGAACGTGAATCTAGGTTTGTCGTGTAGCGTTGAGATAAAAGAAAAAGGTGAAATTGAGAAGGACAGGTTTGGAAGCATCTATGAGGACAACGCGCAGCAGAAGTAGGGCAGCGTTTGTTTCAGAAAAAAACTACTTTTGCAAAAAGTCAAAATTCTGCACTTTTGTCAACTTTCTATTTTTCTCAGCTCTGACCCTCACTATTTCACGCTCAATTTTTCCAAAAAGTTTAGATCAGAAAAAAAATAAAAAGAAAGTGGTACCAGGGTTTGACTATCCCCCATACTGACCCTAACGAAAACGGCAACACTCAGAAAAAAATAAAACTCCTTTTCTTTCTAATATCATTTTTTATTTTCATTTTCATTTTGCAGGCTATGAATTCAAACCAAAGTAGCATGCTGATCCTGCAGGAAACATGCACAGACGCGTCCGGGTCGCTTATAGTGTACGCGCCGGTTGACATTCCTGCCATGCACTTGGTCATGAACGGCGGCGACTCGGCTTACGTGGCGCTTCTACCATCTGGATTTGCCATCGTGCCTGATGGATCCAATGGCAGGAGCCACCAAAATGCCGTGTCGCAGCCGGGACCGAGTGGATCCCTGCTTACGGTGGCGTTTCAAATCCTCGTGAACAGCCTCCCCTCGGCTAAGCTCACGGTGGAGTCAGTGGAAACGGTGAACAACCTCATCTCATGCACCGTACAGAAGATAAAAGCTGCTCTTCAATGTGAGGGTTGAGTGTCACGTGACATAGCGGTCGGTCACGTGAGTGGTTTTTGGTTTTTGGTTTTAGATTGTTTTGATTTGGAGAATTTAACATTTGTGTAGTTATTTATTATTGAGGTTGTAATAGGTGGCGCGTGTAAAAGACGCGACGAGGGTGGGGGTGTTGAGTCAAGAACGAACCGCGCGTGGAGAGTATTCCTTGCATGGTGGTAAGGATCTGATCCTCTCGGGTCGGGTCAGGATCTTTAACACAAAGGCAAGGGTGGTGGTTCGGGCATTGACTCGGGTCGATCCCTTTTTTTAAAAACCAAGATGGATTAGAAATGTGAAAAAGCAAAAAAAAAAAATGTTTTCTTTATGATTAGAATTATAGTGTTATCAATTTAGATTTGTATTTACTTGGGAGTTTGCTAGAATTCGATTTGGTTTGATGAATATGATGAAAAGAAATATTGGTTTTTTTTATTGAGTTTAATTATAATAATATGCTGTAAAAAAAATTTATACTTCACATTTATTCATAAGTGTGATTATTTAGTTAGTGAGTGGTTGAGTTAAATGTTTTTATTGAAGGGTTAATATATGATTGATGTCCGTGTAAAATTACTTTACACTGTGTCAGTCGATTAAAATTATCTGTTTTTAGTTGTTATATATTATCAATAATGTTTGTTGTATAATAGAAATGCTTCTAATTAATATCCAATATATATTATACATAATATAAAATGTGTATAATATATATATTACAAGTACATATAATACACATTTAATATTGTATATAGTACATTAAGTGCATACTATTTAAGTATATTTATGTGTACTACCCGAATTATTGATTATATTATTGTGCCCTAGCACAATTGTATTAAGAAAACTTTGGCGCTAATTAGCCCTACCCGGCGGAAGGGGGCGTGCAATAAACGGTAGAATAGGTGGTGTGCATGAATTCGTTTATAAATAATTGTCTTTTTAAAAAATATTCTTGTACAATATTATTTGTCATTTTAGAATTTTAAGAAAGTATTTATTATTTTTTTCAATTTTATCCTCATATATATTTTCTTTCATATCTCTTATAATAATTATTACACAAAAAATTTAAAGTACAATTTATTCATTATATATTAGTTTTACATATAAAATTGTGTGTTTTAATTATATTTTTAATAATTATAAAAAATTTAAAATGTCATTTATTAAGAGGAAGTAGTAGCTAATCAGTGACTGTGGCAGAGGCATTAAATGAGGCAACAGAAGTTGTTGGAAAAATCGTTCCCATCATTTAATGCTATAGCACCTTATGCCTTGCATGCGTGAAGAGCCTCGTTCCTCAATAATAGTCTGACACTAATAATACAAATAACCGGATTAGATTTTTGGTTATAATTTCTCAGTCCATTACAATCTTAATGATTATTTGGACTAAAGTCAAAATAGACTCAATAGTTATATGGACTGGTTTTTCATAATTCACTTAGCATTAATATGAGTTATATATTATATATAATATATATAATGTGATATATATTATATATATATATTAAAAATATATTATTATTCTGACATAAACATAAGCGACCATTATAATATACTAATACAAGCATTGCATTACGGAACAAATTGAGCAATGAATTGTAAAAGCAGCTAGTGATGAAGGAATATCCCTCCTCCTAACCAGACCAGACCAACTCATGCTTCCTTACTTGGTTTCATGAACTTAATTATATTGCATCAATTTATTTATTTGTGACGGTGCTTGCTGCGGCATGCCTTTAATTTGAGGGGATTCAAAAATAATTAACAAAACTAATATTGATTGTAAATTAATAGAGATGGAAAATGCGAAAAAGTGGGATTATGGTCGGGACCATAGTAAGCTTGGTATGATGATGAGAGATGAATAGTGAATACTAGCTAGTACGTAGTACATATATGATGTATGTGGATAAGTGCCGAGACTGGTTGAACTGGTTTATACTAGTGTTGTGAACAGTAACAACTTTGGAAGAATATAAAGTATAGCAATCTCAGCCTCAGCTGATAACTACACTTCATCATGTTTCCTTTTTTTTTGGTATAATCAGGAAGTGTCAATTGCCGACAACAATGTCTAGTTCCCCACGCTCCGAGAGCTCACAGTTCATCATGTTTCCAAACAGTGTGAATACAAGATATGTGGAATTGGCTATGCTGTACTCGATCATCACAATGAATAAATGAATGAATGTGTGGGTAAAATGCTCAATATTTGGTCAATTATAGTGAGATACTTTTTCTGGACATACAACGATTCCATTTCCACGTTTACTTGTTGACCATTCAATGTTAATATGGTTCCATTCTCCTCACATTTATCTATAACTTTGATCTAACACTGTAGAAGAGGCGGTAGAGTGTTTTAAATGATTTTGGAGTCAGAGTCATAAGAGTCATAAAGTCAATACCACAGGAGTTAGAGTTACAGTAGAGTCAAACACACTTCACATATTTTTGTTTCCCTTCCAGCACACACAACACAGTGACTCCCTTTCAATACAAAATGATATTAAAATTGGAGTAAAAAAAATTTGATAATTTTGTTTTATGAATCACTGTGACTCTGTTCATTGAGTTGGATTTAAATTTTCATCGACTCCTTGACTCTAACCCCATATTGAGTCAGAAAAAAACAAAGGCAACATATGTGTTTCTTATAATGTAAATAACATAACAAGACAAAAATATAAAAATTAATGAAAAATATAAAATTCTAAAACAAGTTCAGATTAGTGTATGTAGGTAAAGATAATGATTTTATCTCAATATACTTAATTTTATATAATCTATATTCATACTTTTTAAAAAATTAGAAAATATATAATTTTTTTGGATTTTAATTCGGTACCCAGAAAAATATAGGGTACCGATACCCAACACATGTATGTGTCATGGTTTATAGATAAAATATACTTAAATGTTTTAAATTTATATAACTAATAACCTAGGTTAGTAATCTTCAAAAATTAATTTAATTTATATTGATACTCTCTAACTGAAAAAAACTCAATCAATAACCTTTCGTTAGAGAGAGAGAGCGCGCATTATGCGAGAGGGAGATGAAGAAGAAGTGTGATTGGGAATGAGACGCGTCTAGGAAGGCTGCGATCGTGACCACCATGCTCTGTTGGTACCAAATTATATTTACTTTAACATATATTAATAGGTTAAATACACAATTGGGTACCGGTACCCAACAAAAATATTGGATACCAAATAAATCCCCAATTTTTTTATCTCCTGACTCAATTTTTATCCAATAATATTTGTTATACAACATAAATACATTAAACTAGTATCAAACATGTATTGTGTATTATACGTAATGTTTCTTACGTATGATACATAACAAATGTTAAGTACTATTTAGATATATTTATGTTTTATAACCTTCATTAATTACTCTTCTTTATCCTATCTCCTTAATTAATACATTATATCTGTATTTTGTCTCTATAGTTCTATATTGTATAACTTCTAAAACACATTCTAAGGCATATAAGAAGATGGATATTGGATCCACTTTTATATATTTAAATAGCATAATTCATCAGTCATTTTAACCTATAGTAGTTAAGTTATATATATAATAATAATAATAATAATGTTTGTCGTACATCAGAAATACGTTCATCAAGTATTTAACATGTACTATACATGGTATAAGATGTGTGCTATACATGCACGTGCTATACAAATAGCACACATCTCGTATCATGTATAGCAAACGTTGAATACTTAATGGACGTATTTATGATGTACGATAAATATTATTGTGTATATATATATATATATATATGCGCAATTGGGGATCTTGATCTTATAAACAAGTATCACGGTGCATGGTCTACAATAATATTGACATTATTCTGGATTAATGGATGAAAAGGCTAAAGCTAGGCATTCATTGATTGAGAATGCTAGATATATATATATATATATATATATATATATATATATATGTGTGTGTGTGTGTCTAATAATTGTGGGACCCCACTTCGCAACAAAACCCTAAACGTAACCCATCTGCAATGTGTTATTTCCTCACGCTATGGACAGACAAGTGAATGAAAAATATATAATTGGGAACAATATTTTTCCAGTCAAAACAGTCAATAAAGTCCATTTTAACACTTTTGACCTAAATAGTATTATTAACCATGTGTGGACGGAGTGATTTAAGCACAATTTCCAATTGTTGACTATTTTAGCTGGTTTTTTATTGTGACTCTAGCAATGCTCAAAATATGTATATATATATATATACACACGATGGAAGGTGGTTTAATGTGGAGAATCCGAAAAAGGAGTAGAATATATATACATGACTCAGTGTAAACACTTAGCTTGTATGTGAGAAACAAAATGAGTAGCAAACATTTTCTTTCAGGTTTTGTTTTCCTCATTAATTAATTGATTGATCAAATTGAAGGTCCTACCTTTGAATTTGCACAGCACAAACTGCAATAATTTACCAACCATTGAAAATTGTTCTGCCTGCCAACATAACATGTATATCTTCAGTTCAGTTTATGTAAATTAAAGATATATATATATATATTTTAATTTATGATCGAATTTTTCGGATCAACTATAGTAACTATTTTTTTTTTTTTTTGACTTATAAGCAACTCAAAATGTGATCAGTTTGACACAATTTTTAAAGTTGTTCTATGCCAAGACAAGCACTTGATCAAGAGAGGATGAACTTCAAACTCTCAACCACACTTATCGCAAGTTCCCTTCATTCTACATTATTGATTGAGTCGACTATATGGTACTTTCAAATATCAACATATTAACTATTAAGAATGAATTATTACATTCATACACATTGATATTTAATAATTAAAATTTACAAATGTTATAAACTATATGGAATGATGAGAATATTACATAATATGAATCATGCTTTCTCTCTCTTCAACTAGCTAGGTTCTTTCTTCCTCTATTTCTTCTCTCGTCTATATATATCTCTATATATATATATGTATGTCTCATGCATGATGCACATTATAGAGGAACAAAATGATACAATTGATGAGGATCACAGGCAATGATATCTTGAAATCTCAACAATTTGAGGTGTGAATATAATGAACCAAGGTAATAAAGTCAATGAAGAAAGTGAAAGGCTATCCGAAAGAGGGAATGGCACTTGCCATATTTCTAGTTTTGCGCTATCTTTAGGACATTATTGTCTCATGGGCCTGTATGCTTTCTTACTATATAGTACTAGTAGTATAAAAAATGTTCGTTGTACAATAGTAATATATCTAACTAATTTTTTTTTTTCGATAAATATCAACACAAGCCTCCAAAAATGGATAAAACTTGTGGGACAATATAATATTACGCTGACAAAGTAATTACACTTATCAGAACATGTCTTATTAAAAAAAACTCCTAACATAGAGAAGAGTAATCTATTGAGAAAAAAAAATAGTAGTCCAAACAAGTAAAAGTAGTCACTAAAGTCAACATAAAGTAGAAAATGATCGAATAAAGCATCCAAAATCAAGTACTAACAGCAGAATATATAGATCTAATTAATTAGTATCCAACATATAATACACATTACATATTAACGACACACATGTATTATGTATTTTTTGTGTGCTATTTCTTGTTTTTGCTAAATTAGTTTCACACATGTATGTCACACATTACATATGATACACATTGTGAATAACATACGTTGGATAGTTATTAGATGATATTTCTGTTATATATATATATATATATAGGACTAGTGCTAGTAGTATCGTATGCATATGTCACAGCTACTTGCTTCCCCAGACACTACCCTTTCGTTTCATTCCGTTTTCATTTTTTAGTGTAATTCTCAAGTAGCCTTGTTCTCCCTTGTGTTGCTGGTTTGCTATATATTAGAACAATTTTCAATAGAAACTTGTCACTCAAATTCATTAATTATTTGAGATACGAGTAGATATGTGAGTCAATTCTATCTTCAAAGCTATCAACATTATTTACCAATATGCAAAGAATAAAATATTTTTTTTACTCCAAGATTACCTAAAAATTTCTCATGTTATATGATGACTTTCATTTATATTAGAAATATTTGCATATATTCATTGAACACATTTAATACATACTCCATCTTCTTCGGTATGCACAATCATTAGTTTTAGATTTTTGTATAACTTTTTAAACATTACAAATTCAAATAAATAAATAAATAATTATAGAATTTAATTATGATTACCGAGTCAGCGTATATGAGTTTTGCACTGTCATTCAATCATATAATGTCATATTAGTAAATATGATTATTTTTCATATTCATTACTTGAAAAATCATAGAAAATAAGATATATGATTAGATGGCTGGTTAGTGCATAATAATCAAACTCATAATTCTATATATTTCTACGATAATAGTATATGTACAACAATTATACATTCAAACAATATTCAATATATGTTATGTGTCATATGCAACAAACATGTATGACACACATTATATATGATACATAGCACATATTGAATACTAGTTGGATGTATAATTATTGTACATATACTATTATCCATATTTCTCTGTAGCACACATTATTATATGTAGTCCAAAAAGAGATAAAAATTTGCCATTCTTCATATACACAGCTAACCCTTCCAAAACACATGGTGGTGGGTACCACGATTGCCCACATCCCTTGAAACATTATATGAAGACAACGATGGCAATATTTGGAAGTATTAGATGAAGATTATGAAAACTATATCTGAGAAAATTATTATTAGGACCCATTAGCCACCCCTATCTTCAAAGTTTTCAAACCATCCTCACTTTGTGAAAAATGCCAAAATGTCCCATAAGGTCATCCCTTTATTTGATGGGGTCATCATCCTAAAACTATACAACTTCAAATTAGCTTTACCCATTAATTATTATGACCTTTTAGGTATGTGATGTGGTCCAAATATTATCATTATTATTATTCTTAGCAATGCAAACGGAAGAAAAAGCTTTGATCAACACTTAGCCAACAATGACCTAAATTGATCTTTTAGGATTACGGCTATAATAATCAATAATATTTGGCGTACAACATAAATACGTCTAACTAATATTCAACATGTAATATACATAATATGTAATGTGTGCCATATGTACAACACGCATACGTATAATTAACACACATTACGTAATATATATAGCACGCGTCATTAGATACTAGTTTAACGTATTTTTGTTGTACAATAAATATATATATGTATATGTAATTGTGTATTTATATGTTCACGTGGCTTAGGTATTATGTATGTTAGGTGTTAGCGTGAGAACCTTATATTATATATAAGGGTAAATTAATATAACGCGTCCAAATAGTACTATTGTACTCACACATTAACTAAAATCTGGCACACCAAAATCAAATTACATTTACCTCATTTGAAGTTAGATGATATTACACACGTACCCCACCACTAGACTCATCATCATGCTACTTAGAGAGGTGTACCATATACTTGTCATGTTTCACAAAATATAATCATATTGAATGAAATAATATCATCTAAATCTATGGAGAAAGTAGGCTAGCTAGTATATGTTCTCATCAAGAACGACGGTTAAAAGTGCGGTGGATCGGGATCGTTAATAGAGAATTCGACTTGTTTACGGTGGTCGCCGAGACAACGGTCGAGTTGTTTAGGGAGAGAGAGAGCTAGTGAGCTTAGGGTGCCAAAGGGTATTGTATCATATATATAAGTAACTTAAAGAGTTAAACCTCAAAGGGTATTGTATCACTTTAATTTTCGCTCAAAATAGTTCTCTACTTTGTAATATGTGAATCAAGTTACAGAGTTGTAACATAAAAATTAAATGGAGGACCAGCTCGATTCACAAAGTGCAAAGTGAATGACTATTTTGAACAAAAATTAAAGTGGAGAACTAATTTGATTGAGATATACAAAGTGGAGGATCAATTTGAGAGTTATCTCTATTTTTTTTTTGGTAGACGGTTTAACTCTAATTTAAAATTCCAATAACCTTATATGTAGTTTATATTTTAATTTATGTCATTAATTACTTGTATAGTTGCATTCACTCATATGGATGCACAATACTGATGGGCTCCGTTGAAGAACACTGCATCCATTATTGGGCCCAAGTGAATCACATTTTGTGGGCTAATGTCTTCATAATCTCTTGATGGGTCCAACTTATAAATAAATAATTGGCCTTTACAAGTGTCATGCAAATAAATTTTCTTTTTTGACCAAATGAAAAGTATCATGTAAAAATATGAGTACGGGCCATTACAAGAATGATGTAAAAACAAGAAAAAAGTGATGTAAAAAATTATTCAAACATGCTGATCACACTACCCAAAAGCAGTGTGGATTATACTTGTTTGATAAAGAGGATATAACACAAAAAAATATTTTTATATTGTATTTGATAATAGAGGATATGATATAGAAACATGTAAAAATGATTATAATTACTCTCTTTTATATTAAAAAATAATAAAAAGATAATCATGTTATTAAGTATATTCACTAAATATTTAAATTATATTTATTTTATTTAATCTAATTTTAACATATCTACAATTATTCTTATTCATTAAATATTTAAAATATTAATACAATTATATATATAAACTTGTGAATTTTACATACTTAACATAATTTTAATTTTCTAAAGCAAACATATTCATTTGTTAACACAATTTCATATTCAGTATGAAATGAAATTGAAAAAAAGTTGAAATTACATACTTGGATATACATCATGTGAATTATATTAAGTGATGAATGATATACTGGTCATACAATTTCATTAAAATAACTATTCTATTTCGGTCCATCTCAGTCCTTCACTTTTAGAATGGACACAAAATCTGTGTCTTTTCTGTCCATGGACACATTTTTTTCCATTTGTTTCTCTGTATCATAAATCAAACAAGATTAGTCTCTCTTAGTCTCTTATGACTTTTGTGTTCTGGGATAGACACCAAATGCTACCTAAGTGACTTATTTTCCTTTAAGCAATGTTATGTTCGAGTTTTGTGGATAAAAAAATTCTCGCTCAAAGCCTCACCTGTCATTACTAGGTACATGACTCAGGACGACGGATTAGTCAGAACAAAACTTCGAATACCGTGAGAAAAAATCTAGCTGGACTCGCCAATCCAATTTCATAAATGCTTTGGGAACAACATTTTTCCGGTCAAAACAGCCAACAAAGCCCATTTTAACACCTTTGGCCCAAATAACATTATTAACTATGTGTATTTTTTTTAATGGGTTGAGTGATTTAGGTCTAATTTCCTATTGTTACTGTTTTGACTGGTTTTTTGTTGTACCTCTAGCAATATTCATCCAATTTTATAAACACTGATTTTTTTTAAAGGACATTATTCACTCAAAGGAAAAAAAAGGAATATTATTCACTCATTCAGTTTGTCATTTTTCAACCCATAATTATTGACCAATTATTTTATTGGATGGCGTTTTAAAATCGTTGAATAATGAACTCAAACTTGGTCAAGGGTGAAGATGGAAAGTTTGAAAAGGGGTCAAAGATTTCTTACACACTCTACCTGAAAAGAACTATTTGTGTTTACTGTTTAGGAAGGTCTTCTTTTAATCAATGCACATTTTATTTTTTTTAATTATATATTATTTTTTAATTTCTTAATTAAAAGAATCCAGCATGGGTGCAATTGACATGAATGTGGCTCTGACATTTGACATTCAAACAGCTATAAAGTTGTTAGTATTTTATTTTAATTATTTTTTCATACTTTACAACTATTGATTCAGACAGGTTAATTAATGCATTCAAGAAATAAGATCTAGTACTAAATATAGCATATGCAATAATTATGTATTCAAAAGATCAAATATGTAACTTTAAAGCCATTAAATTATTGTTGGTCATCAAATGATTCCTTTAAATTTTAATTTTGACATAAAATTTGATTTTTTTCCTGAAAATTTTGATTACAATATATACAACTCCAGTTCTTAACGTTTTGAAATTTTTAGCTGAATAAAGAACTTGATGACAATTTAGAGTATAATTGATAAAATACGAGTCAATTAGGTTGTGATTGATATCTCGACAACACAATACAGTACAAAAGTATACAGATAGAAAATATACATACACAACTATTTTTATATTTTATATTATGCTTATTTGATTGTACAGGACAATATTATAATAAGGAGGGTAATTTGTAATTTACTAATTAAATTTTATTTAATAATTATATATCTTCTAAATAGAAGTCCTAATTACTTAAAAAAGTTAATTTCTACACACACCAATAATATAAAATAAGTTTGTTTTTTTTTGTTAACTAACAAAATATAATAAAAATGATAAATCGTAAAAAGTAATTGCACACAATCATAACTATTGATCAGATTTTGTCTTCTTGATGAAATTCTAGGTTAGTCAAAAGAAATTAAACTTTTACTTAAAATAATCTAAATACATTTTTGGATGTAATGGCTGCTTTTATAAGCAATTGAAAATATATATGAGAGTTTATAAATAAGATTTACTATTTACTACCAATCTTTTTTTGATAATTATTTAATAGAGTATTTTTAAATTAAATAATAATTGTCCTAAAATGCCGCGTAATCCATCGTTAAAGACACGATAATTAGACAAGAAAGCAAATATTCCGTTCCCATCTCATAAAGTCCCTTTTTGGTAATTAAATTCAAACCACAAAGGTACTTTTGTACCTTCAAATCACCAAAAACAACCTCGTCTAGCGTCGAAACCAAAAGATCTTGACCGTCAATGGCCAATCAACGGCTGAGATCTCACGTTTGACTGAGGTACAAATTTTGAAGCAAGAATGATTGGATTTGATGAGGGTTTGACCATTGAAAATCATGAATTCAAAATTAATTTTATTTTAAGGAAAAAAAATCAAGAATTGCCACGTGGCACCCTATTTTAGAGAGAGAGAAGATGGTTCATAATTAAGGTTGTGGTGATTGTCTCCATTTTCTCTCGTTTTCTTGTCAATTTTGTGTTGTTTGCAGGAAAACTGAGGGAAGGGAAGAGAGAGATTTTTTTTTTCTTGATCTCTCTCTCTCTTCTCTTTGTGATTGATTTTCTTTGACCGGAAAAATAAATAAAAAAATTTGTTTTTGGGTTGGATTTGAGGCTATTTATTATTTAGGGTTTGGATTGTGGTAGCTAGAATCGACCACAATGAATATGATGCGAAGGTTGAAGAGCATTGCTTCTGGGAGAGCTTCTGTCTCAACAGATCTTGTAAGTTGATTACTATTTTTTTTTTCCTCAGAAAAAAACTATTTTTATCGTAATCTGGATTATGTCCCTTTTGTAATTGTTGTTTGGTTGCTGGGAAAATGAAAGAAAATGGATCAAAGCGTTCATTGGTTTGTGTTGATGAGAAATGTTGATGTTGTTACTTGTTAGGCATTGGATTTTTTTTTCCTTTTGTGTATTCAATTTATTTTTAAATATTGGTTTTTTTCCTAGAAGATTTTGAAATTTCTGAATTTGATTCCTGGATCATTGCTTTTATATGTGAATCATTTTCTGTTTTTTCTGAGTACACGTACGTGATCTTGAATAATTGTGGTTTTTGTTTTTGAGATGTAATGTAACGTTTGTAATCCCTAAAAACTTTGTAATTTGACTTGTTATCTCCTTCCCTAAAATACTTGTGTGGCTTAAAGTTCAATGATTTTCTGAGCTGATGATAACATAGGCTTTTTGTGTAAATTTGACATGGTTGTGTTGTTTCAATTGTAATCTTGTCTAATTCTTAGGATGCTGAAGTTCTAGAAACAGGTATGTTGTAACTATTAAGGATCTAGATAATTCAAGTTTTGGTTTTGGTTGGAACCCAAATTTCACTTGCTCTGCTTAATGATGTTAAACATGTGAATTGCATAATGATCTTGTTCTTTGTTTGCTTAGGGGTCACTGTCATTGATTCGGCTCTTGATTTAATTAAGATGGGCAGAACTAAATTTTGTTAAACTCATCCAATTGGGCATGTCTGAATTGTAATGCTGTATACTATGGAGTTAAATTTGGGTTTTCCATTTGATATACCTGTGATAATTATATGTTGCAAATTTCTTTTTATGATGAAATTTAAACTGTTTGTTTTCAGGTAGGGGATTCTATCACGAAAAGAGCTAAGTTCGATCAAGAAACTGAAGGGAGTGTCTATGAGGAAGCAAATAATACAGTTGAGAGCGGTGGAAATGAGACAAAGGAAACCACTGGTGACACATCTACTTCCTATGTTTCTATGGTGTCTAGACCTGACAAGTCAGGTTATGATCAGCTTCCTAATGAATTACATGAAATGAAAATTAAAGACGAGAAAAACAAAATCAACAATGGAAAGGTATTTATTGTCATTCGTTTTTCCTTATTTTCTGAATTTTGGTGTAAATGTTTTCATTGCCTTGATACATGTAAAATCATTTGTATTCATTGCAAAGTAAGCATATATGTCTTATTCTGTCTCCCATTGAGATGTCCTTAAACAAGTTACATTTATGGTTAAAGTTTCATGAATATGAAAAACATTCTTAAATGCAATCAAATCAATTGTTGAGTTTTGTAATCAATTTTCTATATGCAGGATATGGAGGCAACTGTAATTGATGGTAGTGGAACAGAAGCAGGTCAAATAATCACAACTGCTATTGGTGGTCGTGATGGAAAACCAAAGCAGGTGATTTTCCTATTATTGCTAGCATGAGTTCAATAATTGCTATTCTGTTTCCCCCTCAACTCGTATTTCAAGGAAAAACATTATGAGATGTATTCATTTTTGATACATTGGATTGTTTGGTATGCGTGCTATTATTGGAGTATAGGTTGGGAGCGTTTCTAATTTTGTAGAATATATTTCTTACTTTTATCGACGTTCATATGGTTTGCTACTAAATGTTTTTGAGTTTAACAACTTTATTATTTTCTGTCTCAGACAATCTCATACATGGCAGAACGTGTGGTTGGTACTGGTTCTTTCGGTGTTGTTTATCAGGTATTGATATTCATTTTGCAATATTTCTTTAAATGTAAATCATTTGCTTCACTGTATTATTGGATTGTCAAGTTGATTTGTTTGCTTTTGTACAATGCTTGAATGTTTTGTAGGCTAAGTGCCTTGAAACTGGTGAACCAGTTGCAATAAAGAAGGTATTGCAAGACAAGAGATATAAGAATAGGGAACTCCAGGTCATGAGAATGCTTGAGCACACTAATGTTCTCAAACTTCACCACTGTTTCTATTCGATGGCCGATAAAGATGATCTGTACCTTAACCTAGTTTTGGAGTATGTACCTGAAACTGTCTACAGAGTTTCAAAGCAATATATTAGGATGCACCAACATATGCCTATCATTTATGTGCAACTATATACATACCAGGTAAATCTAAAGATTTGATAACTGATTGAAATTTTAAGTTTCAGTTGAGTAAGTTGAATTCTAGTTAGTGGCTTTGTGCTTGTGGTGCATTTATTGACTGATCTCGGTACATCTCTCTTGTAGATATGCCGTGGATTAAATTATATGCATCATGTGATCAATGTCTGTCATCGTGACATCAAACCCCAAAATCTATTGGTAAGATATTTTCCCCTTTAAAATCTTGTATGTGAAATTGTGAACTGTATTTCTTTATGCAAATACAAGAAAGAATATTCTGAGTCTGGCGCTCAAGACTTCTTAATGCATGAATTGATCAGCATTACACATGCTTCCTGATAATGATTATTTTAACACAATTTTTAACATATTGTATTGCTTGGATGTTCTTTTTATAATAGCAAAGCATATTAAACTGACACGAGTTGCTTATCTTAGGTTAACCCCCAGACTCATCAGCTAAAGATATGTGATTTTGGGAGCGCAAAGATGTTGGTATGTTCCCATTTTGAATAGTTAATTTGAAAACCTTATGATTGTATGAATGTGCCTCATCTTCCAATATTATTGCACTTTTAGGTGCCTGGCGAACCCAACATATCATACATATGCTCTCGATATTATAGAGCTCCGGAACTTATATTTGGGGCAACCGAATACACGACTGCTATTGATATTTGGTCTGCTGGTTGTGTTTTAGCTGAGCTCCTTCTCGGACAGGTGAGAATATATATTAATTTCTACCTCTCTTTCTCACATATTTGAAGGAACTTTAATATCAATTGCTATAAATCAACATTTGTATTAAGTTCTTTATGCGAGAGTATTCTTAATTTGTTCTGCACTGCTTCGGTGATATTTGTGATTAAAATTACTGCTCTGTAGTTTTTGGTCAATCTGATACAGTGGTGTAATCACATATATTAGTTGTTCAATTTAGCTTTCCTTAAAAGTATTTGACTTGTAATGAGATGATACCTTTAGTGCTGGTTGCTGGCTAGATCTTAGGATAATGAGTAATGACACAATTTTGGGTTGATTTTTATTTGTGACAATGCTGTGTTATTTGCAGCCAATGTTTCCTGGAGAGAGTGGTGTTGATCAGTTGGTGGAAATCATTAAGGTAAACTTGTATCCTTTGTTCCTTTATTCTTTGTCATTCTGCTTTGTTAGATTCTTAAAGTTGCAATTTTTCTGTTTTGGCTCTTCAATCTAAGTGACATTATGTGCTATAGATCTTGGGAACACCAACCAGAGAAGAAATAAAGTGCATGAATCCAAATTACACCGAATTCAAGTTTCCTCAGATAAAAGCTCATCCATGGCACAAGGTGAGCAATTCTGTGTGTAATAATTTATAATTGATAAATACTTCTAATCAGATATCTGACTGGATAATTAACTTTCAGGTTTTTCACAAAGCAATGCCTTCTGAAGCCGTGGATTTAGTGTCAAGGATGCTTCAGTATTCGCCCAATCTACGTTGCACTGCGGTAAGAAAGTTAATTAACTTATAGAAATATTACCTTTTAGAACTTGGTTTCTTTTATGCATAGCCACATTACAATAGTATTTTTGCATGCACAAACATAGAAGGAATGCAAATGGACCATCTTTGTATGTGATAGTTATTTTTATGGTAAAAAAATGTTACCATATTATTTTATTCATGCTTACACACAGGTTGAGATTATTAAAGCTTGTGCTGATTATTTTTTTGTTTATAGTTGGAGGCGTGTGCACACCCCTTCTTTGATGATCTTAGAGACCCAAATGTGACCTTGCCAAATGGGCGAGCATTGCCTCCTTTGTTCAATTTCACAGCTCAAGGTAAGTTGGTGGTAAACTTAACATTGCTGGTTAAATAAGTCTTTGGGCAAATTACACTAACATCCAACCGATCTCCCTTGAATTTGGTAAAATTATTACACCGTTCTCCTTTCTATGCACACTGCATTGTGCATCCAATGGAGTCCGTGTCACCTGAACCTGTAAAGGAGAGTTGGGATGAACTTAACCAAATCTTAGGAGCGGTCAGTGTAATTTGCTCAAATCTTTTGTTGTTGCTTATACGAAGAAATGATGCAGAACTGGCCGGCGCACCTGATGAGTTGCGGCGGCGCTTGATTCCCGAGCATGCAAGGACTTGAATTGGTTATTGGGTATTGTAGATGGGGTTTTTGGTTGAATAGATACCCCCAACACAAGCAATGCTACATCTTCCTAACAGATTAGGTTTCTGCTGTCCAGCCTGCACAATCATATCATATGACTATACAAATGTGAACCTCAACACCCTGCAATCTCTTTTTCATGGACCCCATAAAGAAGAACTTCAGGTGAACTATCAGATGGATGAAGTAGGAGTTGGCTTGGTTTTAGGGTTCCAATAATTTTTAATTAGTTTTTTGATGTATGCCTCAATCATAAAAAAGATAATGAGTTCTTACAACCATTCAATCATGTTTCATGTAGTTCAAGCTCCTTTATTCCTTACAGTGAACTATGTGCAATAATCAGATCAGTAGGCATCTTTTTTTTTTTTTTTTTCTTGTTCCTTCTTTATCTTTTTTTTTTATTTTCTTTTTATCAGAAGAGAAATGCCTTCATTTTTTAATTAATGTGAAATGCCTTCATTCTTCATTCTGTCTGATATTTTTGGTTTTACTAACTGCTAAGTCTTGTTGGGTTAATACTCGTATAGATTTGATGACTAGTAAACATTTTATGTCTTAAAATCAACATAATATTACATGAAAACACAAATCTTGAATTAAGATAAAGACATCAAAGGTTATATAAATTAACAGATATAGATTCAAAGCAAATTTCTAAGTGTGTTTGGTATGATAAAAAATAAGAATTGATTTGGTCTGGTCTGATTCTGTATATCAAATATTGTGATTGTATATA
Source organism: Aeschynomene evenia (assembly GCA_013621005.1). Taxonomy (NCBI): domain Eukaryota; kingdom Viridiplantae; phylum Streptophyta; class Magnoliopsida; order Fabales; family Fabaceae; genus Aeschynomene; species Aeschynomene evenia. The sequence goes on along the minus strand of CM024268.1, from coordinate 33,389,732 downwards.
GGAATGTGACAAACTGCAATAGCATTGGATGTTCAATTACTCAATACCAAGTGTGTTTTATGCATTTTTTGATGGACATGGAGGGCCTGAATCAACTGCTTTTGTTAGAATGTTAGTTATGAGGAAACCAATGGTGTAATTTATTTATCTTTGAATATGCTAATATATTGCAATCATGACATGGATTATATTTTTTGTTTTCTTTTCTAAAGAAGTTGGAAGGCTCTCATAGGAGAGCTTTTAGAAAATGTTAGGCAATCATGAAGAAAGTATTATAAGACACTTGTTGGTTGGTAATGCTAGTAATACAACTCATATTGGAGTGTGCTTCTATTTATATACATAATTCTAATAACTCATCTTTGCTCACACTTACAATAAAATTAGTAAAACCTATTTTCTTTAGCAGTATGTCTAAATATGAAGTGTTAAACTTATCCTCATATAGAAAATCTCTGCATCAATAACATAGAGGTAGAATAGAAACTATGTGATTAATGCATAAAGTAGACAAGGGCTCATATAAAAACTATGATATCATTCCTATATTCTCAACCTTGAAATTGAGGCACATTTTGCATCCTTCTCTTTTGTAAGGATCATCTATCAAAGGAATTTGTATTTAGCCTTGATATTACAACAGAACCAGAGCTATTTTTGTGTAAAAAAGCTCAAGAAGCTTGAGGGTATGAAATGTATCTGTTCCCCTTGAAACTTAATGTGGAACAATCATGAAGGTTAAAAAAATGTCCTATTTCTACCAATAATCCCCACAAGAACATTCTCCATCTTTAAAATGATGAAAACAATTTGAATCCCTCAATATGATATGACGATTAAAAACTCTTGATGTGTATTTCATGGCAGAATGGCAGTCTCCACAAACTCGGAGATTCTTGAAAATCCGAATCGGCGCACCCGGCGGGGAAGCAAGCAACCCGAATACAACAGCCAGTTTCTCGCTGTGATAAGCAAGACCGGCCTCTTTTCCCTCTCTATCCATGTCATGCAAAGAAAAGGACATATCAGGGACATAACCAGCCTCCTTGATTCTTGCTATAACTTCATCAGCCTTGGAATAAATCTCGGCTGCCCTTGGATGCCCTCTATCTTCAGAAATGAAGATATGCACTCTGCTGCTTATCTCAGTCCAACTGCATCCAGGCTCCTTAACTATTCCTTTCGATTTCATCAACTTTCGAATTCTTGCAGCGTCATCCCATTTATGAGCTGCAGAATACATGTTAGACAACATAACATAAGGCATAGCATTCTTGGGTTCCAACTTGAAAAGATTCGTTGCTGCCCTCTCTCCCAGTTCCAGGTTTCCGTGCACCCTGCACGCAGCAAGGAGTGCCTTCCATACGGTTGCATCTGGTTCAACATCCATTTGATCTAGTAATTCTTTTGCTTTGTCGAGCTTTCCTGAGCGTCCAAAAAGATCAATCATGCAGGCGTAGTGTTCAGGGCCAGGTTTAATGCCGTAAACCTTATTCATTTGCTGAAAATATTTGTGACCATCATCCACAAGACCAGCATGGCTACAAGCAAATAATAATCCTATGAATGTGATAAAATCCGGTTTTGTGCCACTTGAAAGCATATCATCATAAAATCTTAAGGAGTCTCTTCCCTTACCATTCTGTGCATAACCAACAATTAGAGCTGTCCAAGAAATTACATCCCGAATTTGCATTGAAGCAAAAATGGTATCAGCAACGTCCAAGCATCCACATTTCGCATACATTGTTACAAGAGAATTAGTTACTGATAGCAATGACCTAAGGCCCGATTTAATGAAGTCTGAATGCACTTGTTTACCAAATTCTAGAACTGTCAGTTCCGCACAGGCACTCAGAATACTTGCGAAAATAAATTGGTCTGGATTTACCCCTTCAATTCTCATGTCACAAAAAGTTTTAAGGGCTTCTTCATGGGAGCCATTTTGTGCATAACCTGTGACAAGGGAGGTCCATGAGATGACATCCTTTTCAAGCATCTTTTCAAACACTGCATATGCACAATTTAAGTCCCCGGTTTTGGCATACATGTCAACAAGAGCATTTCCAACATGCTGATAATTCCCAAATCCAGTTTTGATTATTAAACAGTGAACAGATTTCGCATCCGTGCTACCAACTATGCAACAGTTCAGGACAGATGGGAATGTATAATCATCAATCTTCATGTTCCTTGCATGCATTTTTCGAAACAAGAGTAGAGCTTCATCTTCAAACCCGTGTCTTACGCACCCAACTATCATGGAATTCCATGAAACAACATCATCTTCCTCCATAGTTTCCAATACCCTTTTTGCACTACTGAAATCTCCACATTTGGCATACATATCAACCAATGTGCTTTGAACAAATACATTGCTTCCGAAACCACTTCGTACAATGCAACCATGCACTTGTTCCCCAAAATAATGAGCTGAAACTGCAGAACATGCTGTCAATATGCTAGGAAAAGTGAAATGATTTGACTCAACTCCTTTTGAGTGCATGTGCCGAAAAAACTTCATCGCCTTGCGGCCATCACCATTCTGAGAATAACCAGTGACCATGGCAGTCCACAGGACATGATTTCCCCTATCAAAGGCCAACCCTTTGAAGAGAAACTCAGCTTTTGAAATGTGTTTGCACTTGGCATACATGTCAACAAGGCCAGTGACAACATACACATTAGATTCAAACCCATTCTTCACTACATACCCATGAATCAATTCCCCATTTTGGATCCAACCCATTACTGAACACACCCTCAGAACACTCCCCAAAGTGTACTGGCTGGGATTCTGACCCTCCAATCTCATCAACCTAAACAAATCAAAAGCTTCATTTTCACACCCAAATCTACAATACCCGGATATGAGGCAGGACCATGAGATGGAACTTCTGCCTGAAAAGCCATCAAAAAGCTCTCTTGCCTCAACCAGTCTTCCCACATTAACATAACCAGAAATCATGGTGTTCCACGAATACTCATCCCTTTGGGACATTTTGTCAAACAGTTTCCGGGCTTCATCAACCCGACCAGATTTCGACAACCCATTAAGGAGCTGGTTGGAATGGTAAATAGATTGATGAGTAGTGGCAATGCTGGTATGCATACAATGATGAAGAAAGGGAATAAGCTTGAATGGGTGACATGGGTAGTGTGAAAATTGCAGAACTTTTGGGTTGAACTTGAGCATAACCAGTCGATGAATTTGCACCCTTGTATTATCAGATGAATATTCATTAGTACGCAATAAATAAAGGAACAAGCTTTCACAACTTCTGAATCTTTTCCACTTTGATTTCAGAATTCTCTTGCTGACGCTAACACACATACATGTAGAAAATGCTCAGTAGTAGTACCACATACATTAACATGTTCGCAACCTTCATATGTTAAATATATCTTGTGTATATTATATATCATATAATATATATTATATATTATAAAGAAAGATAATATTACTATATATGATATATATTGTGCATAATATATTATATATATTGAGCATAATATGTTATATACATTATACATATTGCATATTGTATAGTGTGCATTTAGGGGTGGCAAACGGGACTGGACGGGACAAAACGGAACATCCCGTGGCGGGATATAATAAAAACGGAACCGGACGGGATGTCCCATTTTTATAAAAGGGATGAAAATCCCATCCCGTCCCGTTTTACAACGGGATGAAGGGACATCCCGCTTAAAATTCAATTTTTATATAAAATTAAATAAAAATCAGCATTTCATTTAAAAAAAAAATTAAACATCTAAAATCATTACCATACATATATCATAATAATTTACAAATACTGTCTTAAAGTCATAAATCACATCCATGGATCATGGTCTAGTACATTACATTACATATGATAGTTCAACAAGATTCAATAACCACAAAGCTCTTTCTATTACACTCATTACAATTAGCTCTTTCTATTCCATCACTTCCAACACTAACTCAAGACTTTGTTCAACTGCATCATTACTATAATGAATAGCGTTTGACTTCATTTGCTATCACTACAAAAACAAAAGCGCAAACAATTCCATTTCATTAATTTACATTTAGCAAAATACATTGTAAAATTATAAAAAATTAATTTCAAGAACAGCAAAATTTAGGAAAATTAAAAATCATTAAAAACACATAAACTGATTTTATTAAACAGTAAAAAAAAATTGTGTCCAGAAACTAATTTATAAAAGTAATTTTTAAAACAGAAACCCTAAAACAGTAAAATATAAATTTGTTAAATAATTTGAATAAATAGAAAATAGTGTCCAGAGACTAATTTATAAAAAATAGATAATTTAAATAAATCTTAAAACAAAAAAATTAATTTAAAAAAATAAATAATTTAAACAAATCTAAAAATAAAAAAATTAAAAACAAAAGGAAAAACAAAAATACCTGCTACTGGACTACTGGAAGCCTGACTGCAGAGAGATCGAGAGTCGAGAGTGGTTGAGGAGTGAGGCCGGAGGCATCGGCCGAGGGAGGGGAGCCGTCGGCGGGGGCGAGGCGCGGGCGACTGGGGAGGCGAGGCGAGGTTGAGCCACCGAGGACCGAGGGAGCCGCAAGTGCAGGGAGAGCAGGCCGCCGGTGATTGCAGCTCCCCGCGGCGCGTTCTGTTCTGCTGCAGATCTGTGCCGCCGCCGCCGCCGGTTAGATGAGAGAGTGAGAGTTCGAGAGATTGAGAGAGAGAGGGCCGAGAGTGAACTGTGAAGTGAGATGAGTGTTGTCAAGAGGCAGAGAGAGAGAGAGAGAGAGAGAGAGAGAGTGACATTTGAATTTTGATTTTAAGTTTGAAATTTTTAGGATTAGGGTGATATTTGGGCCTAAAGTTAAAATTACGTGGGCTTTAGTATTTTTTATCCTGATGGGATATTTCGTCCCATCTCGTTACGGGATGGCGGAATAACGGGACATTCCGACTCATTTCGTATTAAATTTTTGGATTGAAAAATACATCTTTTTATCGGCCCGTGCACTAAAAATTGTATAGTTTGCCACTTTAGACAATAAATATATTTTTTTCAATTTCCCCTTAAACATTTTAAAGCTGTGATATTTAGAATTAGACTACAATAATATAATTAGATGATGCCACTTCAACATCTAACAAAAAAATAGTATAATTTTATGTTAAAAAAAAACTAAACATTTTATAAGTTGTTTGGGTCTAAATAGAAAAAATATTTAAATCATTTTTTTTATGGGTTTTCCTCTCGGGTATTCGTTGGCCGGTAGCTGACGACTAATCTCTAGCTCCTGCGGAGATCACCTTTCGATGGGTAGGGAGCTGGCCACAAGGTTTTCTGCATACGTACTGTCCCAAAGATCGAACCCGAGACATGATGCTTAAGCAACCCAAGTATCTACCACTTGTGCTAACTTACGTGGTCAAAAATATTTAAATCATACCACTATATAAACAATAATGTTTCCGTATACGTATAGCACACATCCTGTAACATGGATAGCACACGTTTGATACAAGTTGAACACGTATTTTTATTGTACGTCAAACATTATTTATATATAAAAGTATAACACTATTATAACATATAAAATAGTGTTTAATTTCAATTCATAATCAATATAAAATAATTTTACAATTAAATTCAATTATAAATTGACAATTATTTATTAATTAAAAATGTTTACAAAATAATTCATATAATTGATTGAGAATATAAATTAATCTATAATTTCTTATTACAATCTAACAATAAATATAATTATTATTAAATATTATGCAATTTTTATTGTACACGTATCATCTCTCTAAATGGAGGGAGTATTAATTAAATCACATCATGATTACTCACAACACCCCTTGTTGAGGCCAGCTAGTAGCTGCTGAAATGACCCACAACATTGAAAAGTCTACGATCCCATGTCTCTATGCCTTGTTTGGTTTATGCATCAAGTTAACCCTCAAAAATATCGTATCAAAGTGTCAACATGTAGATTCTCCCTTAACTTAACTCCTCATAAAAACAAACAAACAAAACCCAACAAATTTTCAATTCCTTGTTCCCAAAGTATATGACCGAATTGAAGTCAGAATAACCCTCATATTGAACCAACCATTAACCCCTTTCTTTCTCAATCAATTTCTCTTTTGAAAATTGGAAACGTCTCTCTCCTCCCATAATTATTGTAGAAAGACACAACTAACCATTTTTTCCCTTTTTCTTTTCTTTGACATGTACTTTTCTTTTAAACAATTATTATTTACACAATCATGTGATTTTTTTTAATACATCGGAACCAAAATAAAAAATAACACTCACATTAGAAATGAAATTATCCTAAAATTTTATGTATAAGAGAAAATTTGATACACAATACAAGATCAGTTATAACTCATAACAATCAATAGACTATGGATAATATATAATCTGTAATATACATAATGTGCATAACATATATCATATATTGTAACAATATTTTTTCTTTACAATATATGATACATGTTACGCATAATATATGATATATGATGTGTAAAATATGTAATATATATTATATACATTATCAATACTTATTGTGTATAACATTTGATGTTTTAGCTTATTTTTTATTGTACAATAATGCTCTTATGTATACATATTATTTCTAATATTTAAGTTTGAGACTTTGAGAAATATTTGATAAATTCAGAGAAATATCTTAATTCTTTACAATAAATTGGAACAAATGTTATCCTTTAAGTAACATAAAAGTAAAAAAGAAATAAAAATAAAATCACAATTTAAATTGGAAAAATCATTTAAAAAAATTCAGACAAACCAGTTACTACTGTTCAGCTTCAATCTCACTCTTGATTTAACCTTTCTATCACTTTTTCCCAATTCAAACAGATTAAACAAAAACCAATTCTTCATTTCACCCCAAATTCCTCACAAAACTCTCTTCGATATCTCGAAAGATCTGATTTTTTCAGCTTCATCAATTCAACGTTCTCACAAACCCAAAAATAATTCTTCACAAACCCACCACTTCATCATTCTACCTTACAAGTTACGTACAAAACAAACCAAAACAAAAAAGAAATGCAAAATTCAAATCCTTCGCCGCCCTCTCCGGCTGGTTCTGCCGCCGTGGACACGGCGCCGTTTCTCCTCCGCAGTCGCCGCTTCCTCCACCGTACGCCGCCTCCACTACGAACGGCGGCGCGTCTCTTCCGTCAGGCCTCAGGGCGGCGGATGATGCTCCGTGAGCCGTCGGTGCGCGTCCGTGAGGCGGCGGCGGCGGAGCTTGAGGGTCGGCAGAGCGACTGGGCCTACTCCAAACCCGTGGTGGCGCTCGACGTGCTTTGGAACATAGCAATCTTGCTCGTTGGTGTTGCGATTCTGTGCATCAGCACAAAAGAGGATCCTTGTGTTCCCTTGAGGGTTTGGATTGTAGGGTACCTTTTGCAAGGTGTGGTTCACTCTGTTTCTGTTGTTGTGGAGTTTAGGAGGAGGAGGATGAGGATGAGAAGAAGAAGGAGCCAAGAGGGTGGTTCTTTTGAGGCTGCAAGGGAGTGGAGTTTCAGTTCTGAGAGTGATGATTCAGGTTATGATGATTTGGAGCATTTTCTGCAGGGTGAGGGTAACAGGTACATCTCTTTCAAGTTCAATCTTTTATTTATTTATTTTTAATTTTTGGAAATTTTTTTTCATTGAGTTTAATTTCATTGAGTTTAACGAAGATTGGTCCATGTAGTCGACCTCACGTAGTGGGATAAGCCTTATTGTTGTTGTTGGTGGTGGTGGTTTAATTTCAAATTTTCACCTTGTTTTTGGGTCTGCATAATATGTATGAACTTTATGATTGAGAATTAGTTTTTTTGGCATGTTCCTTCCCTTTTAGGGTAGTAAATTGATGTAATTCGTGGGAATTTGTTCACTTGAGAGTTGGAATTGTGAAAAGGAAATAGTAGATGTCATTGGTTTTGTTTTGTATTGAGGGTCAAAATCAGTTTGTCCTGTTTCTTGGTGTGTAAACCCATCTGAGGAACGGTTTGATTTCATAAAATAAAATGAAGTTGGGAGTTAGGGGATATAGAATGAGGTTATAGATGTGCTTAAACATAAGTAAATTACCTCGTGTCTATGCGGTTTCCACTATATGATTGTCACATCTTATTTTTATGCTAACGTATACTCTGATTCTTCCGCCTTACTGATTTGTGGGAGGAAATATGTGCAATGATGATCTATAGGGAGAATTATTCTGGGGTATGCTTGGCTAGATGGAGTGACGATGGATTTAGGTAGAGAATCGAGATGGAATGGATAAAAATTGACAATGTTTCTATCATTCCATGTATACACTGTTTGTTTTCACTTCTTAGTCACCTTCCCTTCCCCACCTAATTTAATAAGATTTTCTTAATGATTGAGTATTTGAGTGTATGTTGTTGTGATTTCGGCTTATGCTTTGCTAAATTTAGCATTTGAGGTTGAGTATACAACCTCTTGTGTATGACCTTACACAAGTTTGTGATTGTATTGTTCATTGCTTTATCAGCATAATGAAACATGTTGAGTCGGCGAATACCATGATTTCTTTCTTATGGTGGATTGCTGGGTTCTACTGGGTAACTGCTGGCGGTCAGAGTTTGACGAGAGATTCACCGCAGCTTTACTGGTTAGTTGAAACATGAAACAATATTTACTGGTTAAATGGTGTTGTTCTCTCTAGTCTCTATAAATACATCCCTGCTTTGGCTATTTTATAACAAGTGTGCATGTTGTATTTTGCAGGCTCTCCATTACGTTTCTTGCTTTCGATGTTGTCATTGTACTGATCTGTGTTGCAGTCGCATGTCTGATTGGTATTGCTGTTTGCTGCTGTCTCCCATGCATACTTGGTATTTTGTATGTGGTGGCAGATCAGGTAGCGAAGCTTTTGCCTTAAATTTTTATTGTTTGTTCTGGTCCTGGATTCTGTATTTTTTTTTTAATTTAAAATTGAGGGTTGAAATTTCTATATCTTGCTAGTTTATCTTCAATACTGAGATATCTTAGCTGTAAAATTTAGTTTCTTTCCCTTTTTTGTAGAGTTTCTACTAACAATTGTGTGCATTTATTCCAAATGTAATGGTGGTTTTAAGCTATCTGTTGCTTTGCACTGGGATTTGGTAATGGGGGGAAACATTCAAATTGGAAAACATAATGTTTTTAGGATAGCATGCCAATAATAACAAGGAATATTTAACATTTTCATTGATATGCTCAGTAATATATTGGTCCAGAATGAGGGTCTTTATATTTTGTATTATGTATTCTAATTCTGTTCATCAAGCATTTCTTCCATTTATGTGATTCTTTATAGTTTTCAACTTTTCTCGGACTTTATTTGACCCTTTAATGTGGGAACAGGAAGGGGCAAGCAATGATGAGATTGACCAGTTGCCAAAATATAGGTTCAAAATGATAAAGGAATCTAACAAAGAAGGTGACGACATTCCAGAACCTTCTAGAGGAATAATGATGGAATGTGACAATGAGGGAGCTGATGAACATGCTATTGCCTTAGAAGATGCAGTAAGTTCCTATCCATATAAGAAAATGGCATAATTTGAAACATCATATTTTTTAATATTTATTTGCAACTATCTATTTCTTGATCCTAATGTTGCGGGTGATGCACCTATATGATGCGTTTTTGCATTGAGTTGCGTGTTCATGCATCTATATGATGCGTTTTTGCATTGAGTTGCGTGCTTATGCCGTAATGAATCGGAGGTTGGTCCGGTAACATTTGTCATCCCCGAAATGGATGCTTACAGTTGTTTACATTCTGTTGCTACCTATAATTGCAAGCCTTTTCTCATTTCACACCTGCAAAATCATATCTAAATATTGACATATGGTATGCAAATTGTTCACTCATGCTTAAGAAATCCAACTTCTGAGTTCTGAGACGAATGCTTTTTGGCGAAATAACAGGAATGCTGTATCTGCCTTTCTTCCTATGACGATGGCGACGAACTGAGAGAACTTCCTTGCAACCACCATTTCCATCGCACATGCATCGACAAATGGCTGCTTCTAAATGCTACTTGCCCTCTCTGCAAGTTCAACATTTTGAGGAATGATAACCACCACCAAGAAGTTTGAACAAGTTCATTATTGCATTCATTAGGTGAGAGAACCAAACCGATCCTGCACTTTGTTGCAAGTAGCACCAGATTGGCACATTTTTGCCACTTTTTCTGGGCTCAGTAATGTATATTCTGTTGGAGTGTGTATAAAGAAGTTGAATCCTTTTCATTTTAGCTCATAAAATGATCAAATAAGATAGAATATATGATCATGGAGCTAGAATTAAAATGTCCAAATCCGTGTATAAAAATGTTGTTGGTTTTGTAATTTCACTCTTGAGAAATATACATGCCACATAGAAATATACTTGCCCCAAAGAATTGTCTATGCAATCCCGAGTTAGAGTCGGTGGAAATATTCAATTAAGGTATAGTTAGTTTAATCACAAATGTTTGGGGAAACATTTTTCCAAGCCAAAAAAGCATATTTTAATACTTTTAGTCCAAATATCATTATTAATTATGTATATTTTTTTAATTGACTGAGTGATTTAGGTCCAATTTTCTTTTTTTGGCTGTTTTGACTGGTAAAATTTTGTATCCCTAACAAAGCTTTTAATTTAGCGTTCACATTATATGTTTGATATTTAAAATGGATTAAACTAACTCATCTTATAAAATGTGAGTAAGTTTATATGACCCTTAGAACTTGTAATGGGGGTTAACCTCACTTACGACTTTTTAAAAATTAAATAATAAAATGACTTACATGTATAATATTGTGAGAAACTATAAATTTAACTCTCTTTTTTCTTGGTATAACTATAAATTTAACTCTATTTCAGATGCAAACGTTCCTTTATCAATTGATACTTTTTTTTTTAGCAATATATGGTACGTGTATGATAAAAAATAGTCAAAACAACATATTATACGTACTATATATTACATGTTGTACACATCATATATTATATATTGTGCACATCATATTATAAAGAAAGATGATATTGCAATATATGATATATGATGTGCATAATATGTAATATACAGTATGCATATTACATATTATACACAATCTATTGACTATTTTGACCGATTTTTTATCATGCACCAAAACTTATGTGTGTATGAAAATACTACTTTTGAAATGAGAAAGTCTATTAGGTTATGTTTTAACATGAAATTTGCATCTCATGAAGTCTAATATATAAACAATGTTAGCATATAACAAAATTTTGTCTAAAACTTATCTAACATCTACCATTATCATTAAACTTAATATGCACTCTTACAATATATCTAACTCTTAGAATTCAATGATGAAGACAAGTGTTAAAATGATTTTTTATTCTACACAAAATATTTTTTACTAATATATTATACAATCATTTTTATCGTATAACAGAAATACGTCTAATTAGTATCATGTCCTATGCATAAGACATAATGTATCATATATGTATAGCACACGTACGTACGTATAGCACACATTATGTCTTATGTATAACACACGTTGGATACTAATTGGGCGTATTTTTGTTGTACTACAAACATTATTGATATATTATATTTAGACAGAGTTATAATAAAATCGGGTCCATTAATTTTATTTAACACACACCATTGACCATATTAATTTGAGTCCTATAAGCTATTTTGTTAATGCAGAGTGAGAATAATTTTCTAGATCTGCATTCATATACAAGCATTATTCCATGAACAAACAAACCATTTGAATTCATTCCTGAGTCATATTTTTTATTTGGGTGATGCTAAATGAACAATATAAAACCAGCCCAACCAGCCAATAAATGAGATTTTGGGCCATTATTACTCAGCCCATTACAATCTCAATGATTATTTGGACCAAAACTAAAGTCAAAATAGGCTCATTGACTGGATGGGCTGGTTTTTCATGGTCCACTTAGCATTATTGTTTTTGTTTATATTAAAGGAGAAAAGGAAACCTCGCCGTGCATTGCGGGTACGAAGAATCAGTCAACAGGTCTACGCAGTTTTAATGGAAACTGCAGTGCTTTTCATAATCACCCCTCAACGTGTTACTGTCTTAGAAAGTTTCAGTGACGATTACTCTCTGAATTACTCAGCGGAGTGCACAGATTCATAATATATATATGTGTGTGAACAAAAGAATAATGAGAAGGGTTGATGCATTGCATTTATGGACCTACTACCTAGAAATTCATTGGTTGAACTTCAACATGAATCATCTGCCACTTCAATAATAAACAATAATGTTTCTCGTACAACATAAATAAGTCCAATTAGTATTCAATGCGTGTTATATATATTATGAAATGTGTGTTACATGTACAACACATACACGCACGTATAACACATATTTTATAATATGTATAATATATGTTGGATACTAGTTGAACTATTTATGTTGTACGATTAACATAAATATAGATAAAAGTAAAGAAGTATTCATATTTCATCTATTGAATTAATTTTTTTATTGATACAGGGAGAGAAAAAGATGAAGTTTAACATATAATTGATATCTTTGTTAGATATTAAATTATTTAGAAAAATATTTTTTAAAAAAAGTAGCAATCATATATATACAATAATTTAACTTTATTTTTAAAATTATTAATTAAACTTTTAATATTAAATATTAGACCAAGATTTTAAAAGTTAAATTATTAATATAGTAATTGATGGCTGGTAACTGATTTTATCTCAATTATTTATAGTGTGGTTCTCATACTTGATGGTAACATAATTGATGGTAACATATTTCCATGTATTCCTCACACTCTCAAGTCTCAATAGTAACATGTTTGGATTCCATCTTCACTCTCTATTTTGTTTTCTCATAATTTTATGAAAAAAATAATAAAAATAGTGGAAACAGAAAATAAATTAAAGATGGAAAACACTCGTATTCATACTATGTCTCTTGTATATTCATACTATATATGCCAGCTTTGTTACGTACAAGTAGCCTTTAACTATTCTATTATCTTAACTATCAAGTAACAACATGTGCAATCTGTTGTCCGTGTATTATTAGGCTTGATATATATATTTCTATTTCTATTCTTTGCACAACTCATAAGAATTACAGAAGTAAAATGATTAAATAAAAAACAAATCCATCGGTGTCTTAACAAGAAATTAAGATAAATAATAAGCTTAAGATATATTATACATTGCTAGCTAGGATATTACCAAATTAAATATTAGAACAAGTGGTATAAATTTCTCCTAATTAAACAGAGATTTAATCCTTAGGACAATATGTATACAGAAAATCTTATAGTCATTTCCCGATTGTCGAAAACCATCAAAGAAAGAATAATTCTACCAAACTGGAATGCCAATTGGAACTCCATTTGATTTCTTCTCATCCACAGGAAATCCCATCACCTCTCCCTCAAATCCACCACAACTGGACGGCAGCATTAGCGCCGGTTTTTCATCCTCGGCTACGGGCAGCGAAGCTGTCCTAACCGAGAAATGAATAACCCCGCTTCGCCGGCCATCCCAATCCCTCAACCAATAACTCAACGTTTGCACGGCGTCACCAGAAAACTTTCCTCCGCCGAGAAAATCGGAGATCGCTATTCTGGCGACGCCAACATTCTTCACAGCACCCTTGGAAGTCTTGCATTGCACCTCGAAGGTAATGGACCTGGCATGCAATGGAATGTCCATCAAGAAGTTCTCGTTCCATGAGAGCAAGCTCGTCGAAGAAGAGGCCATTTTGGTAGTGCAGCAGTTGAGAGACTCGGCTCGAACCACAACGAAGGCATTCTCCTTCACTGGATTACGACCACCCAAGGTTAGATTCTCACCAGATATCACCATGATCTCTAGTGTGCTTGGCCTTGTAGTAATACCCTCCATGTGTTTGTAAAAATGCCTCTTACAATTACTTAGCTTAACTATAATTGAAAGTTCGTTGAGAGAACTATTGATAAAAAAAAAAGTTAATATTTATGTGAAAGTGAATATGGAAAATTGGGGAAGGGTTGTTTGGTTTATATAAGGAGGGTTAGGAAATTGAGAAGAAAATGTGAGAGAAGGGGTCAAGGAAGAAATTAAAAATAATAACGATGTTTAATTAATTAATTAATTAATTCATTCATTCATTAATTTCGCGTATGACCCTTGAACACGATAAATGCATGGTTGTATTTAGTAAATTGAGGGTGATATATGTTGGGAATGAGGTGGAAATTTCACGATGTCCGCGTATGTGAAAATTTCGTGGCGAGAGTGGTTGATTGGTCATATCTTCCAAGAATTATAGTAGTATTGGACTGTTTCAATCTAACCGGACAATATGGAATCTGTATACAACTAAAATATATTCATAAATACATTCACAATATATTTAAAGAGTTAAACCTCAACTTGTCCTCCACTTTGCATGCATGAATCAAATTAGTCCTTCATTTTAATTTTTGTTCAAAATAGTCCTCCACTTTACAATATGTGAATCAAGTTAGTCCTCCTGACATTCTTTTTTATAACTCTGTTAACTTCTGCTAATATGGACGGTTTAATACCAACTTGACAAGTGACATGTAACCCTATAAATACATATAACTCATATTAGTCATCAATTTTACTTGTTTTGAATCAAAATAATCATCCGCACTCTTATTTAAAGAGAACTATTTTGATTCAAAACAAGTAAATTGGAGGACTTATAGGAGTTATGAATTTCTAGAATTACATGGTACTTGCTAAGTTAGCAATAAACAGTCAATTTCAGCATAAATTAACAGAGTTATAACATAAAAAATAAATGGAGGACCAATTCGATTCACAAAGTGCAAAGTGGAGGACTATTTTGAGCAAAAATTAAAGTGGATGACTAATTTGATTCACGCATACAAAGTGAATGACCAATTTGAGGTTTAACTCATATTTAAAGCAATGCTACATTTACATCGTATAATATCATCAACTATTATATGAAATAATCAAATATTTTAAAATTAGTAATCCAACTTTTATTATTATACATCAACCCAACATTTTTAAAAGTTGGATTTCTAGTTTACTAATGTTTGATTATTACACAAGGTGGATGGTTTTGTGGTGTACACAAATCATTTCTCATATATTTATTAGTAATGCTACATTGTACACCACAAAAATCAGTCACTAATCACTATAAATCACTATATATAATAATCCGACATTTTAAAACTATTAATTCATCAACATTTAAAAATGTTAAATTAATGTATAATATTAACTATTCAATATTTTAAAGACTATAATCTTTAATTTTATAGTATTTCTAGAAAATAGTCAAATCTCACTTTTTAAAGTGTATAACATTCGATTCCTAATCAGGTTTAAAAATTATGTAATTCAATATTTTATAGACTATAGTATTTAATTTTATAGTGTTTCTAAAAAAATAGTGAAATCTTACTTTTTAAAGTCTATAGCCTTCAATTTCTAATTAGGTCTAAAAATTATGTAATTGAATTTTTTTAAAGGCTATAGCCTTTACTTTTATAGTATTTCTAGAAAAATAGTGAAATCTCACTTTTTAAAGTCTATAATCTTCAATTTCAAATTAGGTTTAAAAATTATCTGATTCGATATTTTAAAGAGTGTTTCTAGAAAAAATAGTAAAATCTCACTTTTAAAGTCTATAGCCTTCAATTTCTAATTAGATTTAAAAATTATGTAATCAAATATTTTAAAGACTATAGTCTTTACTTTTATAGTATTTCTAGAAAAATAGTCAAATCTCACTTTTAAACTCTAAAACCTTCAATTTCTAATTAGGTTTAAAAATTATGTGATTCAATATTTTAAAAACTATAGTCTTTACTTTTATAGTGTTTCTAGAAAAATAGTAAAATCTGACTTTTTAAACTCTATAGACTTCATTTTCTAATAGGTTTAAAAATTATGTAATTCAATATTTTAAAAACTACACACTTTACTTTTATAGTGTTTCTTGAAAAATAGTGAAATCTCACTTTTTAAAGTCTATAGCCTTCAATTTCTAATTAGGTTTAAAAATTACGTAATTCAATCTTTTAAATGCTATAGTCTTTAATTTTATAGTACTTCTAGAAAAATAGTAAAATCTCACTTTTTAAAATCTATAATCTTCAATTTAAAATTAGGTTTAAAAATTATCTGATTCGATATTTTAAAGACTATAGTCTTTACTTTTATCGTGTTTCTAGAAAAATAGTGAAATCTCACTTCTTAAGTCTATAGTCTTCAATTTCTAATTAGGTTTAAAAATTATGTGATTCAATATTTTAAAGACTATAGTCTTTACTTTTATAGTGTTTCTAGAAAATAGTGAAATCTTACTTCTTAAAGTTTATAGCCTTCAATTTCTGATTAGGTTTAAAAATTATGTAATTCAATATTTTAAAAACTACACACTTTACTTTTATAGTTTTTCTAGAATAATAATGAAATATCACTTTTTAAAATCTATAGCTTTCGATTTCTAATTAGGTTTAAAAATTATGCAATTCAATATTTTAAATACTATAATATTTATTTTTATAGTGTTTCTAGAAAAATTATGAAATCTCACTTTTTAAAATCTATAATCTTCAATTTAAAATTAGGTTTAAAAATTATCTGATTCGATATTTTAAAGACTATAGTCTTTACTTTTATAGTGTTTCTAGAAAACTAGTGAAATCTCACTTTTTAAAGTCGATAACCTTCAATTTCTAATTAAGTTTAAAAATTATGTGATTCAATATTTTAAAGACTATAGTATTTACTTTTACAGTGTTTCTATAAAAATAGTCAAATCAAACTTTTTAAATCTATAGCCTTCAATTTTTAATTAGGTTTAAAAGGTATGTAATTCAATATTGTAAAGACTAGTCTTTACTTTTATAGTGTTTCAATAAAAACAATGAAATCTCACTTTTAAAAGTTTATAGTCTTCAATTTCTGATTAGGTTTAAGAATTATGTAATTAAATATTTTAAAGACTATAGTCTTTACTTTTATAGTGTTTCTAGAAAAATAGTAAAATCTCACTTTTTAAACTCTATAGCCTTCAATTTCTAAATAGGTTTAAAATTATGTAATTCAATATTTTAAACACTATAGTCTTTACTCTTATAGTGTTTCTAGAAAAATAGTGAAATATCACTTTTTAAAGTCTATAGCCTTCAATTTCTAATTAGATTTAAAAATTATGTAATTTAATATTTTAAAGACTATAGTCTTTACTTTTATGGTGTTTCTAAAAAAAATTGTGAAATCTCGCTTTTTAAAATTTATAGTCTTCAATTTCTAATTAGGTTGAAAAATTATGTAATTCAATATTTTAAAGACTATAGTCTTTACTTTTATAGTGTTTCTAGAAAACTAGTGAAATCTCACTTTTTAAAGTATATAAACTTCAATTTCTAAATTGGTTTAAAAATGATGTAATATAATATTTTAAAGACTATAATCTTTACTTTTATCGTGTTTCTAGAATAATAGTGAAATATCACTTTTTAAAGTCTATAGCCTTCGATTTCTAATCAGGTTTAAATATTATGCAATTCAATATTTTAAAGACTATAGTCTTTACTTATATATTTTTTCTAGAAAAATTGTGAAATCTCACTTTTTAAAGTCTATTGCCTTCAATTTCTAATTACGTTTAAAAATTATGTAATTCGATATTTTAAAGACTACAATCTTTACTTTTATAGTGTTTCTAGAAAACTAGTGAAATCTTACTTTAAAAAAGTCTATAACCTTCAATTTCTAATTAGGTTTAAACATTATGTAATTCAATATTTTAAAGACCATAGTATTTGTTTTTATAGTGTTTCTAGAAAATAGTCAAATCTCACTTTTTAATTTCTATAGCCTTCAATTTGTAATTAGGTTTAAAAATTATCAGATTCAATATTTTAAAGAATATAGTCTTTACTTTTATAGTGCTTCTAAAAAAATAGTGAAGTTTTACTTTTTCAAGTCTATAGCCCTCAATTTCTAATTAGGTTTAAAAATTATGTATTTCAATATTGTAAAGACTATAATCTTTACTTTTATAGTGTTTCTAGAAAAATAGTAAAATATCACTTTTTAAAGTCTATAGCCTTCGATTTCTAATTAGGTTTAAAAATTATGTAATTCAATATTTTAAAGACTATAGTCTTTACTTTTATAGTATTTTTAGAAAACTAGTGAAATTTCACTTTTTAAAGTCTATAGCCTTCAATTTCTAATTAGGTTTAAAAACTATGTAATCTAATATTTTAACGACTATAGTTTTTACTTTTATAGTGTTTCTAGAAAAATTGTCAAATCTCACTTTTTAATGTCTATAGCCTTCGATTTCTAATTAAGTTTAAAAATTATGTAATTCAATATTTTAAAGACTCTTTACTTTTATAGTGTTTCTAGAATAATAGTGAAATATCACTTTTTAAAGTCTATAACCTTCGATTTCTAATTAGGTTTATAAATTATGTAATTTAATATTTTAAATACTATAGTCTTTACTTTTATAGTATTTCTAAAAAAAATTGTGAAATCTCGCTTTTTAAAGTCTATAGCCTTCAATTTCTAATTAGGTTGAAAAATTATGTAATTCAATATTTTAAAGACTATAGTCTTTACTTTATAGTGTTTCTAGAAAACTAGTGAAATCTCACTTTTTAAAATCTATAACTTTCAATTTCTAAATTGGTTTAAAAATTATGTAATCTAATATTTTAAAGACTATAGTCTTTACTTTTATAGTGTTACTACAAAAATAGTCAAATCTCACTTTTTAAAGTCTTTAGCCTTCAATTTCTAATGTGGTTTAAAAATTATGTAATTCAATATTTTAGATATTATAATCTTTACTTTTATAGTGTTTCTAGCAAAATAGCGAAATATCACTTTTTAAAGTCTATAGCCTTCGATTTCTAATCAGGTTTAAAAATTACGTAATTCAATATTTTAAAGACTACAATCTTTACTTTTATATGATTTTTAGAAAAATTGTGAAATCTCACTTTTTAAACTCTATAACCTTCAATTTCAAATTAGGTTTAAAAATTATGTAATTTAATATTTTAAAGATTATAGTCTTTACTTTTATAGTGTTTCTAGAAAAATACTGAAATCTCACTTTTTAAAGTTTATAGCATTCAATTTCTAATTAGGTTTAAAAATTATGTAATTCAATATTTTAAAGAGTATATATAGTTTTTACTTTTATAGTGTTTCTAGAAAAATAGTGAAATCTCATTTTTTAAAATCTATAGCCTTCAATTTCTAATTAAGTTTAAAAATTATGTAATCAAATATTTTAAAGACTATAGTCTTTACTTTTATAGTATTTCTCAAAAAATAGTCAAATCTCACTTTTTAAAGTCTATAGCCTTTAATTTCTAATTAAATTTAAAAATTATATAATTTAATATTATAAATACTATAGTCTTCATTTTTAATAAAAACGTATTACATACTCAAATAGCATAATAAAGGAGAGGATCAAGGCTAGTATATATTTTAATAATTTCCACAACACCTAAAAGTTCGTCAACTTAAAGGTACATATATTTAGAAATTAACCATTGTTTCGGCCAGCTAGAATCTAATAATTAATTTCTCTTTTGGGATTTAGTGCTGACTTTGTAAATTTTTTATAGTGAAAGATGGAGAGGACTAATAAAAGTATAACTACGAATGTGATGGTTTAACAATAGTGTTATATTAATAATAGAAAAACAGTAAAATCAGATAATGAATTCATTTGATAATTTTTTAACCCAAAAAAATTTTGTATAATTCTGAGTGATTGTAATTCAAAATCATTATATACCGTACAAATAGCATGACTCATGTAATATATATACCAACAAACGTTAGCCAAAGAGTTTTGTTTGGTACGATGGTCTAGATCTTTTTCATCAATTGTTTAATTTTATTTTCTTAAAACGAACATTAAAAAAAGAATGGAGGTAGTAGTTGGGAATCTAGGAGAAATTTAGTTATGAATTAGCAAGAGATTTGGTTCAGAAATATATAATGCATCTAGCTTCCACTAGTTTTGTAGCTAATCGGTAGCTAATTGTTAAAAATAATTTGCATGGAATTTTCCCTGGCTAATTTGTAGAAAAATGTGATTATCTATTTCGAGAGCAAATTTGTCATAACTGTTTCCTTGCTAATGTTTCTCACTTGAGTTTGAGTAGGAGAGAGTTAAGAATAAAATAATATTTTATATCTATTTAGTTTAATGTTAAGTTAATTTATCATTAAGTCTTAATCTAAATTTTATTACTCCTGGCCAGTAAATAGACACTAATTCTATTTATACATGTAAAAGATAATACAATATTCTATATTCCTATTTAATTTAATATATTCTTTATATTCCTATCATTTTTCTATCATGATTTTTAATAAAGTTCATTTGAATCACTTTTATCCTCAAACATGATTCATGGCACAATAACGTATTTGATATATTATAGCTGACTTAACATAGAAAGATAAGACTCGTTTTTCAATCGCACACCATGAGAGTTAATTCCGATAAAAGTAAAGGATAATGTATATAAAATTTATGAGCTAGGAGAAAACAAGGACAAGGTCAAATTTGTTGATCATTTCTTAGTTTCCTTTATTTATTTCAATTAGACACATATGTCAACATTAACCCCAACCTATTACAGGTTGCCTCAAAACCATCCTTTACAACAGAAGCATCAAATTTGAACTAAAGGGGGACTAAGTTTCCTAGGCAAATGCATGTCTTATGAATATATATATATATATATATATATATATATATATATATATATAGATAGATAATTTTTACTACAACACATGTAAAGAAGCCTTCAAATTGTTGCTAAAGTTGTCTATTCTATCTATCTATCGCTTTTGGAAATTGAAGGCCTTAATTGACACAGCAAAAATGAAAGCAAAGAGCACTGAAATTCCAACCACCACCACTGCACAAACTCCTAAGAAATCATGCTTGATTCCAAAATAGCTCCTTATGAAATCTTCCACTGATTGATTTTCAGAGTCCATCACAATAGTTATGTCTCCAAATTGTGATGCAACCAATCCATATATAGTCCAGGCCACAGGACATGCCCAGTAATACCACCTCCACCATATTGGCATCCTCTGTTACAGCCAAAACAGAACAAAAAAAAGTAAGCATCAATAGCATAAAGAATCATTCAAGGGTTTAAATTGCGGCGGCCGCGGTCACAATTGTAGTATTGTTGCGGCGTGGAAAATTGAGGAAAAAAATATTGTCAACAAGGTCATTTTTGCGAATGCATGCAGACCACAATTTAAAACCAGTTTGAATCAATTCATAGGGATCGCATTTTGGAAATACTTACGGGTCGTGGAACGACGAATCCTGAGAAAAGGTTCCAAATTGCATAGAATGCAGCGGCCACGATGGAAGCGACATGGTGGTTTGGCGTCACGGCTACAGACATCATACCGTAAAAGGTGAAGTAGCATAAGGTGAAGTACATGAAGAACAAGTACCACATGAATTTTGCAACAGTCCATTTAAATCCAATCATGGCATATACTATGAAACCATATGTTACAGATTGGCAAAAAATATATGGTAGCTCTATCAGAACCTGTGACAAAAATGAGTGAATTGTGTTAATAAGGAAGTACTAGTTTGCTAAGAAGAGTATGTGTATATGCAATCCAAAGTAGAAATATTATTTTCAATATTGATTCAATACCTGTCCAATTGCATAAGGTAAAGCAGAATACATTCCTGCAGCTCTTTCTCTATAGAAGACAGTTCTTTCAACTGCTACCACCGGTTGTACCGAAGAAGAATTCGCGACACCGAGGAACAGAACAGCAGTATACATCGAGCCGACGGCGTTAAACAGGTTTTGTCTATTTGAGCTGGAATTCACCAAAAGTCATTAGAATTATTCAAGTTGGAAAAAAAAAGGTTTGAAATTGGCTGAGATCTAATTAGTCTCATTAGTGAAGAAAACACTGGATTTTGACTTACTATTTGCTTCCAAGGTCCCAGAAAACTGTTCCAAACATCAATGCTGTGGCAACAGTGAAGAAAAACCTCACCGCGGTGTATGGCGGATTTCGCCAATACGACCAGCGTTGCTTCCAGAAACATGCTAAGCATTGAACCCAAAGCGACTGCGAGTATTGTGTAGGGAAATAAAGATCCTTTGAACCAGGAGCAGGGTTCCCTAATTCTGCTATAAGTTGTTTGTTTCTCCTGAAGAACAATGTGTAGCATTATAAGCTTTGTGTACATATGGTCAAAATAAGTCATTTATCCAAACGGATCCTAAGCACCGTAGCTAATAAGTTTAAGAGTATATGTATAGCTTTACCTGTACAACTCTGAATTTTTGTATATCTCATGAAAATCAACACTTAATGCAATTTCTTGTGAAGAAGTTGTAACTTCCAACATCCATGTTGCTGGGTTATAGCCATCTTTGATTTTACTAACCCCTTCAATGCTCTAAACAATAGAAAACACCATTAGAAAATCATCAAGTAATTAAAAATTTAAACTCAAGAATTATGGCTCATCCCCTTAAAATAATAATGAATTTAAGTTGCGTCGTACCTCGAAATACTTTATCAATTGGCTAGAATGACGTCCCAATGGCCCGACATATATTTCTTGTCCTCCACGCTTCATTAGGAATAACTAGAATCACATGTAATACAATACGTCATTAGATTCAAGTCCAATGAATGAAGAACTGTATAAATAAGCACCATTTCATTTTTATCATATAATAAAATCTCTCATCACCTCATCGAAAGCTTCGAATATGTCAATACTTGGTTGATGGATGGTGCAAACAACTGTTCTTCCCGTGTCGACCGTATTCCTTACCGTTCTCATAACGATCGCGGCAGCTCTAGCATCTAACCCGGAAGTAGGCTCATCCATGAAAATTATGGATGGATTAGCCACTAATTCAACTGCTATAGTTAACCTCTTGCGTTGCTCGGTTGAGAGGCCACTCACTCCAGGCAAACCCACAAGTGAATTTCTCAACGTGTTCAATTCCACAAGTTCCATGACTTCTTCAATGAACATCTGCAAAACCAATTTTAGAATCCAGAAACATATATAGCACTCGAAGTTGTAATTTTTCGGGGTATATTTTTCCAAATCTTCCTGCTATCAAAAATGTCAAAAAGTTCTGCGAACCAAACTATGTATTGATTGAATTATAGGTGGTAAATGTTTATTATACCTCTCTAGTCTTGGAATCCACTTCTGCAGGTAAACGAAGCCAAGCTGAGTAGACTAAGGACTCATAGACAGTAACATGAGGGGAATGGATATCATTTTGCTCACAGTAACCAGAGATTCTTGCAAATGTTTCTTGCTTTTTAGGATATCCAGAAATTTTTATGGTGCCATCAATATATCCACCAGTTTTTCTACCTGCTAGAACATCCATCAGAGTAGTTTTACCAGCACCACTTACACCCATCAAAGCTGTGAGAACCCCAGGCCTGAATGCACCACTAACACCCTTCAAAAGCACCAATCTATCCTCCACAATACCCTGATTCTTCATTTCCTGCAAATTAAATTTTCATGTTATTATGGCTCAAGTTGTCTGAGACAGTAGCAGATACATAAAATAATCATAGGGGAAGCCAAATTTATAGATTATGTGTGTATGTGTTTGGAAGAGCTAAAAAAATTGCTTTGATTAAACCAAAACAGCTTTAATTATATATTATCCGAACATAGAAGATAGAACACAACCACTATGACTTTAAAATAACTTGATTACCTGAGGCATGTCAACAGAGTACACAACTTCATCAAAGGTTATAGAATGTGGTTCAAAAGGAAGAACCATGCCTTTCTTTCCATTGTTGGAACTCACATTATCAATGACTCTTCCTGAACTTTCTGCATGACACAATTTAAAAAATTGATCAACATATTATGAATAACTCATAATCAACTAAAAAATTGGGTACTCTTGGAGCAAACACTTTCTCTTACTGTGAGTGATTCTAGTCATTAGATCCGAATAAAATAAAAAATAGAAATAACATTAAACAACTTATAACGGTCACGATGAGATATGGAACAAAAAATGTTAGGATAAGATGTGGAGCGAAAAATTTTACGAATCCAAGAATTCATGTAATCAACTAGTACTCATCACACATGAGTTATGTGAATAATAAGATAGTAGATAGATCTCGAAAAATTCTTAGGTGTACCTAGAGCGAAAAATTCATTTGCTCTGCACATTTATTGTATGACACATAATCGAAAAGGTCAACTATAGTGGGGAAGGAGGGGGTTAAGTTTCAAATAAGGGGTTAAAATAATTGATATGTCAAAATATAAATGGTGCAGAGCAAATAAATCTCTTCGTCTCGATACACCTAAGAATCTCTCATAGATCTCACCTCCTGTACGTGACAATTCAACTTCTTGAGCTCTGTAATTTGGTGTGCTTCCTGATTCTTCAGGTATTGTTGCTCGTTTCTTATCAAATGCTGCACAAAATCATGCATAATGTGTTAATAAAGTAATATTTGCAATATGATGATGATTTAAGAATCTTAAAAAAGGAAAATGTAAGGATACTCACGGTTGAGGTAAGAAAGAGCAAAAGTGTATACAACATTGTAAAGGAACATGAATCCAATTAGTGCACCTACACCAATCCAATACCAATATGCATGTGTGAAGAATCCCCGAGACTCTAGGACTTGAACTCCCAATGTCTTATTTGAATTTGGAGTGATCTGTGATTGAAGAGCAAAACTGAATTAGGCCTCTTGCTCAAATTTGAACTAGGAGAAAACATTTTCTAAAGTTGCAAGGCCAAGAAATTGCGCTTGGATTCAGTGAAACACTTCACAAAATTTCATTTTTTCAGTTAGATTTTGTCTAGAAAACACTGAAAAACTGAGTTTGATAGGTTTTTAATTACAAAATAAAAAAAAGGATTTTGCTAATTAGTGTCCTAACAACACTCTTTAATTATCCAAAAGTGGAAAGATATTTAAATGTTTTGATATGTTTAATACATTCAATGTATTTATTTAAAACAATTTCACTTTTCTATGAAAAAATATCCCTTATTAGTTCCTTAAAGCCATTAGGGCACTCTTAATTACCTTGTTCCAACTGTGTCCAAGGAATTCATTCACCATGATGGCATTTTGCCCATACATCAAGGGTGAAATCCAGTAACCCCAAATCCACCAGCCCTTGATATCCTCTGTTTGATGGCAATGAAAAATTATAATAAGTAATTAAGTAAATAAAAATGAAAGAACCATTGATATAAAAGTTCCACTATAAAAGAGAAATGATTTTTGTACACAAAAAAATCAGCCACCATTAGCAATTATATGCAATAATCCAACTTTTAAAACTATTAATCCAACTTTTAACTTTCAAAAGTTGGATTAATAGTTTTAAAAAGTTAGATTATTGCAAACGGACTGAATTTGTAGTGTACACATAACATTACTACAAATATGGTAGTAAGTTGAACTTATACCCCTTGATAGAATAAAGCCACCCAATGTAAGAAAAGCCAGAAGTGCAAAGGAACCAAATGTGTTAGCCACAATCAAGTTTCTACCCAATGCTGCAATTGCTCGGAACAATCCAGAAGCCATCTGATTTATCAGTATTAGTAGAAAGTATTGCTTTAACAATCTGCATCAAGAATTAGAATTCACACCATAAGTAACATTGCACGAGTATATGCTATGACACGAATACGGTAAGATACACAACTTACATAAAAAGGTATTTGTAAAGTATCTGATACGATATGTCATATGTTGCAAATAGATGGAGGAAGATTCTTTACCTCACAACATTTGGATCAAATCCAACAACATAGTAGGTGAGGAACACCCAAACAGCACCTTCAACAAATGTAACAGGGATCTTGAGGATCCATGTGGGAATGGCATAAGCCCATGCAGGGTAAAACAGAAGATCTCTTTGCTTGAAGAAGACCGGAATTTTTGCGACGGTCATCGAAACCTCAGCCATTCCATTAAACATAAGCATAACCACCGTGAAGAAGAGAGCACCGGAATAAACACCTCCATCATTCAGTGATTCTCTATGCATTTCAGTTCGTAAAAATAATGTCATTGTTATGAATGCCATGATACTAAGCTGAAAAACAGACAGGAAAAAAAAATCAGAAGTCAAAACCTTGATTAATGCAAAATTCCTAAATAATCATAAGATCAAGTTTAGTATTATATATCAAACAATTAGAACTAAAAAGGTATTACCTGACATATCTTGAAGATGTACACAAATGAATTCCTTTTCATGAGAAGATACTCTCTTGCAAAGTTAGCCTTTAAGAGCTCCTTCTTGTTAATACCATACTTCTCAGTGGTTAATGCAGCAGGGTGATTCTTTGACTTGTCGAATGGAATCGCGAGCTCGTCTCCTATACTCCGGCCGACGTGGAACGATTGAAATGCCTCGGCAAATTGTGTGACAGTTACAAACCTATAAGGTTGATCCCTGCGCGCCCAATATTGCTCTTGATCCTTTCTTGAAGTTACCTATAGGAAGAGATAATAACAGATTCATCTCTATAATCTTCAAAATGATGAAAGATCATTTGATAAAATTCATATGAAATGATGAGACAATGGGGAGTAAAATGATGAAATGTGATATAATGCAAGTAATGTCAAGCCTTATGCAAACACACGAATATAACTAACTACTAACTAATATCTAAAACAACTGAGACACAAAATTTGACTTACTTCTTGAAGGAAATCAGCAACACCTTTTCTTTCAGGGCATTTAAATCCCATATGTTCAAAGAAGTCAAGGACATATTCGCGGGGACCTTGGTAGACAATTTCGCCGTCCGAGATCAGAATAATGTCGTCGAAAAGATCATAAGTCTCTGGTGCCGGCTGAAGCAGAGAGACCACCGCAGTTCCATTGAGAATGTGAACATACTGCCTGAGACCGTTCACAATTTGAAAAGTGGTTGAACTGTCCAAACCAGTTGAGATTTCATCCATGAACAGAGCATTTGCTGGTCCAACCAGCATCTCCCCTGTTGTGACTCGCTTCTTTTGTCCTCCGGAGATACCGCGCAACATTTCGTCCCCAACCATTGTATCAGCACATATATCCAATCCAAGAATCTACCATGTTTTTGAAATTCAAAGTAAGTAAACAACACCATTTGCTTCACTTCATAGACAATAGTTACAAACAAGAAACCTTGAAGCATGAGAAAACCTTATAGCATGAATTTTATATCTAATCATATATTATCATATAATCATGACATTTGACTTTTTCAATCCTGAAACATGAGAAAGCCTTATTGTATATGGACTTGATTTCTACGCATAGAAAGTATTTTGCACAGTTATCCAATCATTTGTTAACACATCAGTCATGATAGTTGATTTTGTCACTCTCGTAAATGAAATGTTTTAATTGAAATGGATAGTAGCATTACCTTTAGTACATAATCTGTGACCAAGCTTGCTTCCTGGCTTGTAGTTGCAGCTGCCTGGTAATCAAAAAGCCAAACAAGATGGAAGTATATTACATTCCAATTCTATATAAATGCAATTTTTACAGTGCAATATTAATGAATATTGAGATTCATTTTTTCACCTTCATGTACACATCAATATCTGGGTCAGGTTTAATCTTTGCTTCCTTCTCTCTTCTAGACAACTCAGATAGCAAGTCTATGAATCACAAAATAATAATATTAATAACCAAAGTAATGCTTATGTTACTTATAACCCAAATTAGATATGATGAAGAAAACAAAAGTTAGGCTATGGTACAAAAGAGTAACTAACCATAACGCGATCCAACACCTTGGCACCTTGCTGAGAAAGCCAAGGTTTCTCTGACAGTCATTTCTCCAATATGAACATCATGTTGGCTGATATAAGCAGCAGTTCTCTGAGGAACAAACTCATTCATTCCATGCCCATTATAAGTAACTCTTCCAGATACCTGCAGGAGCACACATAAGCACACGAATTAGAAGCATAGCTTTACTTTCTTTACTAATTGGCAAAGAAAGAAAACAATCTACTAAGCACGGAAACACCAATTTGACAATGTGTCCATGTGTCTGACACCTGGTGGACACTCATACGACACGCGTCCATACATGTCCAATTAAAACAAAACAACATGCCACGGGCATTACTTTTTATATTTTTGGAATTTTTTTATGGATCAACATCAGTCCAATTAAATCCAAGACCAGTAACACATTAGTCCAGAAATTAAATTCAAGAAAAATGAACTAAGAGTGGAGGGTATCTTTTTTTCATACAAGAATGTATAAACTTTCAATTATATGTACATTTATGCGTGGTATATGTGTCTGTGTTCTGTAATTTTTTTGAGTTTGGTGAGTCTGTGTAAATCTCTATGCTTAGTAGAAACAATAAATATTTGCAAAGATTGAAGGGAAATTGTTTTTCAGTCTTTCACCTTAAGACTTGGATCAAGCTTTCCTGACATGGCTAGAAGAAGTGTAGTCTTTCCAGAACTTGGAGGACCCAAAAGCAGTGTCATCCTACGAGGTTTGACAATTCCACTAACATCTTTAAGGATAGTCACATGTTTCTTTTTGTTTTTGAGAATATGAAGAGAAGTCAACAAACTCTGCATGGAAGACCAAAGAGAGAAAATTAGATTATGAAACAAAAAGAAACACACACAAAAACAAAACCAACTCATCAAAAACACAAAATTGTTTAATTAATAATGAACCAGAGCCAGATTTAATTGATGTTTGTCGTACAACAGAAATACGTCCAACTAATATCCAACGTGTGTTATACATAATATAGAATGTATGTTATATGTATAGCACACGTACGTATAGCACACATTCCATGTTATGTATAGCACGCGCTGGATACTAGTTGGACGTATTTCTATTGTACGATCTGCATTATTGTTTGACTTACCTCTACTATACTTGTGGCAGAGTTCACAAATGTAGGCAATGCTTTACTTGCCACAAAACCTTCTGCCTCAACATTTAGGTGCTCAAACCGAACTTCAATTGTTGGAATGTCAAGCCCAACTCTAGAAAAATTAGAATAAAACAAGCATATATTATGTGATCATCAACTAACAATTGAGCACATTTAAGAAGAAAGAAAAAGTAAATAACCATTTTATCCTAATTTTTTTAGTTTCATATTCAATTTGGTCTAATACATTTTTCACATCAATTTAGTCATAATATTTTTAGTTTTAACTTTTTGGTATTTTATTATATTTACACTTTGACAAGATAATTAAACTAATGTCAAAATAAAAATTCTAAATCTGAATTGATGTCAAATTTTAAAATATCAGACATAATTCATGTTTGTAAATAAGAAAACCATTTTTTAAAAGAAATTGTTTTGAAAAAATAATTGTGTTTAAATAGTTTGAACTAATAATTTAAGCTGTTATAAGTTGGGAAAAATGGTTTTGAGGCAAAAAAAAATCCTAAGCTATTTGAGAAGTATTTCAAAAACAACATTTTTTTTAAAAGCATTTTTTTATATTGAAAAGTCTACCCAAACATGCTCTTAATCGAGGTAAAAAATTTTGTTAGAAAAAGTTTATGCAACAAATTTCATTACAATCAAATTGATATCAAATTACAAAGTTTCAAAACAAAAACATTATATACCCAAAGGAAGTGTTTTCTTGAATAAATTGTATATGTTATTTTACTTATAAAATTTATTTGGGTAATGCTATATTGACATTAAATGTGGATGTTTATAGGATATTCGGTAAGATCAATGGTAGATGGGGAGAGTTTAAAAGTTAAAAGTAGGAACCACATTAAAAATTAAGGGTGAGAGATTGGATGTCGGTACGGTGTACGAAACAATGAATGTACAAATAGCATTTTAACTTCAAAAATATTAAATTCTGGTAATTTTATACTGATTGTTAGATGAAGTGTGACTCTTATTTTCACTACGAATCCTAAAGTTTGATGAATATAAAATCGTAAAATTCAAATATGAAACATAAAGGATATGTTTGGAAACAATGAGAAATAATTTGATTTGAGAATAACCTCCAAATAATTTCATTTAAAATTCTATAAAATTATATTCTATTATATTCTTAAATCATACAAATTTTGATTAATTTTCATCTTATTCATCTCGTTCAGTTCATTTAATTTTTCATAGCTTCCAAACACACTAAATAGATATAGATTTAAGTGTGAATCCTTGAGAGAATAGTCCTAAATTAAATTTACCTATCAATCCGATCCCTAAGCTTCAAGAGAAACTTCTCATTCCCCTGTTCTGCAACATCGATCAACCTGTTCAGAAGCTTCTGCCTCTCCTGATACCCAAGATCGCCTATGTCAACCTCATTCGCACCACCCCGCGATGACGTCAGCAGCCCCTTCCTCAGGCGATTGTAAGTTGGAAGCTTCTCGAGCGCCGCCCACTTGAGAACCTCTTCGTCATCTTCTTCACGCGCCGAGCTCGAGAATATCTCCCTCGTTGTACTGTTCCTCCACAGTGTTGTGCTGTTAGCTCTTAAACTATTGCTTGCTCTGTATATATCACTCCCTTCCATCTTTTATTTGATCACTCTATCTTGTTCTTCTCTCAAAAAGGTAACAACTTTTTGAGTTTTAGCTCAACCCCACCAAAACCCAGAAGCAGATTTTCTTCTTCTTCAGTGTACAATCAATTTTGAGAATAGTGCTAGATGTTTGTAGCAACTGCAAAAAAAAAAAGGGAAAAAGAAAAAACAGAGGAATTTTGTTCTTGAAGTGATTTTTTTGGTCTTCTTTTGTGGAAATAATGTACAATAATATGCAAATGGGAGATTTTATTTGATTTGCCAACACCCACAAAACAGAGATCACTGTATGTATGTTGTAGTCTCAAAAAGGTAACAACTTTATGAATTTTGGATCAACCCCACCAAAATCCAGAAGCAGATTTTTTTCTTCTTCAGTGTACAATCACTTTTGAGAAAAGTGCTAGATGTTTGTAGCAACTGCAAAAAAAAAAAGGAAATACAGAGGAATTTCGTTTTTGAAGTGATTTTGTTGGTCTTCTTTTGTGGAAATAATCTACAACAATATGCAAATGGGAGAAAGAGATCGATGGGAAGATTAAGGACCAATGAGGAAAAAGAAGAAGGAGATGAAGAATAGAATAATAAAAGATTTTGTTGCTATGAGCACATGGGAAGGAGTAAACATGCAGATTTATACCTTGGTATGATGCATTAACCATGTGGACAGTTTTTGACTCTAATTAGCATGTGGATGTTGTGTTTATTTTATTCTATGATTTGTATTTCCATATTGAAACCAGGTGGAAATAAATAAATAAATAACGAAAAAATTTTGATGCACCTTAAAAAAAAAATTGGTTAAGCTAGTTAATAGATTGTGGATAGTATATAATACGTAATATAAACAAATAATATTACATATTATGCATATCATATATGACATGTTGTGTAAAATATATATCACATATTATAGTATTATTTTTCTCTGCAATATATGATATTGTTGTGCAACATATAATATATGAGGAGTATTATAGTATAATATTTGTACAACAATCATATTCACCATTAGATTGTAATAAGGAATTACAAACTAATATGTTATCTAACGGTGAATATGATTGTTGTACAAATATTATATACTTTTTATTGTACACATATTATTAATGTATAATATATATTGTGTATATTACATAATACTCATTGTACATAATATATTGATTGTTTTGAATTTTTTTTTAATTGTATATGTAGTCATGCTCTTAAATAATAGAACCAGAATAGAATTAAAAAAAATAATGGAGGAGAGAAATGAAAAACGAGGGAAAATTAGAAGTGGATGAATGTTGACCGAAGGAAAAGAAAGATCCGTTGGTAAAATAATTTAAAAAAAAAAAAAAGACGAGAGGCACAATAAAATAAAAAATCAGTCAAAACAATTAATAATAAATAAGAATTTTGGATACAATCATACAGTCCATTGAAAATATACTCATGATTAAAAGTGTTATTTGGACCATAAAATATTAAATGGGCTTTGTTGACTATTTTGGCTGATTTTTTGTTGTGCCTCAAGCATTTGTGTTAAAAAAATAATAATAAAGAACTAAAGTTTCGTGTTTATTTAGTTGTCACATGAGAGCCATGTCTTTAAACAATGGTTTAAGGGTTTCAATTATTTGTAGTGTATGGAACAGAAAAACAGCTGCATTATATTTCCTAGTTCTCTACTACTCTTTTATCATCATCCCTTTAAATTAAATTAAATAATTGATTAGGTTGTGTAATTGTACTTTAATTATTATATATCTAAATATTCGTGAGCTAGCTAAGTAAACTACAAAGTTAGATGATCAATAATGGTGTTTGTTTATATGTTGAATCTATCTGTCAGATTTAGTTTAATATATGCAATCTGATATTTCAATTAATTATGATATATATAGTTTCCATTATATTTGGGATGAAATTGTGTGACAAGTATAGAATGCAGGTAGGGCTAAGGTCAAGTGACCCAAGAATGGACAAACAGGCACGACAGAAGTTGGTTAAGCAAGGGGAGGTCGAACCTTATCCTTACATATTTTATGAGTTGAATGTTTATAAATAAAAGATTTATTAAATAATTCTAAACTATTAAAAAGAGTATGATTCAAGAAAATTCACAACAATATACTTTTTAATTTTTATATGTAGTACAAGACTATTAAAAAGTTTCTCTTAGAAATGGTAGAGGTTCAAATATTATTGCTCTATTACATACACATAAAATAATGTAGTAAAAATTATATAATATTTATATAATAATCATATATATAGTTGGATTTTAATATAGATTTAATTATAAACTAATACAATCCAGTAGTAGATATGATTGTTGTACAAGTATTGTACAATTTTCATTATACACGTAAGATTCCTCCATAAAATATGATAAATTAGTGTTCAACTTATATGTATAATTATATATTTTAAATTTTTTATATAACTTTTAAATACATACATTAAGATGCATAGTATTTATATATATAAGATGAGTACATATATTTATGTATGAAAAAATTTCTCTCTACTTATATACTTTTAATGGAATATATAAATGTATAGAGTAGTAGAATTGTGAATACCCAAAAAAATTCCACCTTTCCGGATATTAAATTGATTATGCGGCTTAGTTATCATTGTTATGGTGTTCCCTCTTCTTGTTCCTTCTCCCCTTCTTCTTTCATTTACTTAGCCATATTATACTTACGCATTTAATTTTAATTTTCCTTATAGAAAATTATACACCAAATATCTTTTCTTTTAGGTGAATAAATTATACAAACACCTTACCCTTTTACTTGTAATTTCTGTTCCATCGGATAGTTTCACAATTAGAGGAATATTTCAGCATGTGATAATTCAATGCAAAAGAGAGCGAGCGAAAGAAGAAAAAAATTAAGAGGCGGAAGAAGTAATAATATTTGTCGAACGAAATAAATACGTCGAATTAGTATTTAATATTTGTATACATAATACGTAATGTGCATTATATGTAGTATATGGGGAAATACTTGGGGCACAACAAAAAACCAGCCAAAACAGTCAACAAGTTGTGCACAACATATATAATATAAAATGCACAATGTATATTATATGTAGTGCACAACGTATATCATCTATTGTGCACAACATATATCACATATTGCAACATCATTTTTCTTTGCAACATATTATATATGTTGTGCACATCATGTGCTATATGATGTGCACAACATGTAATATTCGTTGTGCAGTTTATGTTATATATATTGTGCATA
The DNA here is from genome assembly GCA_013621005.1 of Aeschynomene evenia. Taxonomy (NCBI): domain Eukaryota; kingdom Viridiplantae; phylum Streptophyta; class Magnoliopsida; order Fabales; family Fabaceae; genus Aeschynomene; species Aeschynomene evenia. The sequence goes on along the minus strand of CM024268.1, from coordinate 33,355,821 downwards.
ATTTGTTGGCTGTGTTGGCTGTTTTTTTTTTTGTGCCTCTAACATTACTCTAGTACATGTTGTAGTTAGACGTATTTATATTGTATAATAAACATTATTAACAAGAAAAATATTCAACATTCAGTACTAATGATGAATAGGTTGTTAACAGAAAGCAAGTCCATATTTATTTAATTAATTACATAACAATGAGTCAAATATGAGAAACAAATAAATTACGTGTACGTGTAACCCAAAAAATTACGTGTACGAAGTTCGGAAAGAATACGGGTACGTTTGTGAACAAGGATTTGACGATTTCATCGATAAAATGTTTGCATTTGTTTTTTATTCCTTTTTTCTTGGTCAATCTTTTCTTATCGTTGGAAATTTTTAGAAAGTATAAATCGGGTTTGGATAAAATAATAACCATTAAATAATGTCTAGGGGGATTTAATTGGGAAACAATATAGTGTATATTTTTAATTTTTATTATATAAAAAATAGTCTAATATTATATTTCAAAGTGTATATATAATATTTAATTTCTACATTACATAAAAATTAAAATCCTTAAAATTTATTATTTAAAAAATATAATTTTTAACTTTATACTCCTTGTAAATTTTATATTATATCATATTTTAAAATATATAATCTTTAATTTTTTATTATAAAAGAAAAAAGAGTATGTAATCTCTAATAACAAAGTGTCTAACTTTTATTTTTATAATGTATCTAAACAAATAGTACGTATAATCTTACATTTTAAAGTATATAACTTTTAGTTTTTATTTTATGCAAAAAAATCATAAAAATTTAATATTTCAAAGACTTTAGTTTTTAGCTTTATATTCTTAGAAAAATTATATTATATTATATTTTAAATTATATATCTTTAATTTTATAGTTTCTAAAAAATGAATAATCTATAATTTCAAAGTGTATAATTTTTATTTTTAAAATATATCTAAAAAATGTATAATATCATATTTTAAATTATATAGTCTTTAATTTTTATTTTATTTAAAAAAATCATAAAAATCTAATAAGAATTTGGGCAATTCTTCTCTAAAGGAAAGATTGGGCTTGCCACCACTTGAGTATCCCTATGAACCCTGTGAATCACATCTCTAAATTAAAGTTCTCCTTGTTCTTCTCCCTGTTGGTATGCATCTTTCATTTTTTTACATAAAATGCCAGTAAGGGAAGACACTCCCATCAGGCAGAACGTCAATATCCTGATCTGAGAATTCAGTCACATAGGGTGTTGAGGACTTAAGGAGCTGAGTATCTCCATTTGATCCTATTGTTCAGTTCACCAACACTTTTATACGGGCCAACTTGAGTGTTAGTATGAGCCCAATAGTTACTACGAAGGAATGGATCTAGAGGCCCAACAGAGGAAACTGAAAAGAAGACAAGGGAGCCCGTTTGTGAACGAGAAATGATAGACGTATATCATATTTTTATCCATCAAACATCCATTAGATATTATTTCAATTGGCGGTTGAGAAATATATGTAAGTTTTTTGGTTTTTATTTAAAATGGTAGGCCCAAAATAATATAATATGATTGATGGATGGTTGATAATTTTATATATTGATGTACATGTATTATCGATTGGTTTGTGAACTGCCTTAAAATTGTAATTTTCAATTGTGTGTTATGATTAGCTTGAGTAGGTTTTGACCTAGGATAGCTTTTATGTTTTACCTTGTCGTACATTTATTTTTCTATTTAAGAGTCAAGCTCAAGCGTTTGTTAATTACTTAATTATTGAGAGAAAAAAAATGTGCTAACCAGAATAAGTATGGGGGCTGCCCTCTCTTTGACAAATTACAATGGAAATATGATTCATTAACCACGTATTTTTACTTTCATTCTAATCTCCATGCTTAGATATACGTGGATATTTATAGACTTCCAAAATAGATGTTAAAATAGTAATACTCTATTTTTTTTTTTAATTGATTTTGATGGGAGAACTTTTATATACAGTTATTAATTAACATTATATATTACATTTAATAAATTAATTTTAATAAACTGAAGCAGTACTTTGTAAGATTTTTAATATTAATTAAGTCAAATACTTATATATATTAATGTGGTAATATATAATAATAATACTATGTAATATTTATTTACACTAACTGTAAAAATAAATTAAATTCTGTTTATGATAAATCATAGCGCTAGATTAGATAATTTTTCTTGTTCCGTGTGTTAAAGTACAACAATTTTTCTAATATGATTGAAATGTATATAAGTGTACAGCCAAATTCATTGGCACCTAAAATTGAAGCCAAACAGACCCAATTAATAAAAATAAAATTAAGAATCCACCAATAAATAATTTTTTCAGTATTTTTCTTTAATACATGGATATCAATATTCATTATACAATCAATGATTACAATTTAATCACATGATTATCATCTCAGTACCTATAAATTTTATTAGATACCGAGTAATTTCACATTCTTTCAATACTAATTAATTCTTCAAACATTGTTGGGAGGATAGTTGTTCCACCAAACAGGAACTCCAGTAACAACACCACAACCGCCACAAGAAGAAGAAGAACTTGATGCTCCCATAGCACCTCTCATCATCTGAAACCCACAAGGACTCACCACCTTCTCCGTTGTCGTCGTCGCCGCCGTCGCGTATCCGGGTGAGTTAACTACCCTAACCGAAAAATTAAGCACCCCATTTCGCTTCCCTTCCCAATCCCTCAACCTATAACTCAAAAAATGCAATCCATTGTGTTGAGGCACAAGACCACTACCCACCCCATCACCAATGAATTCCGAAATCGCAACCCTAGCAACACCAACATCTTTCACACCCTTTAATGTCTTATTCTTCACTTCGAATGTTATGGACCTTGCATGCAAAGGCACTTCAACCACCAACTTGTGGTTCCATGTTGGGTTGTTGTTGTTGTTATTATTGTTGGTAATTGTTCCTTCTTTCGCCATGCATGTTGTGTAGCTGTTTATGGACTCGGCTCTCACCACCACGAAGAGGTTCTTCGTGGCGGTGACAGACTTACGGTCCATGCGGAGATCCTCCGCAGATAGAACGGTGAGTTCCAATGTTCTCACACAATGAATGAATTCCATGTGTAAAATCGAGAAAATTAACTAAGGGCTAGTTAATTAAGAATTGTCTATAATAAGTTATAGTTCTAGTATATATTGTGAATGAATAATAAAATGGAAAAAGGAAATTAGAAATAACAATTATAGAAAGAAAAGATAAGTGGGAAAAGAAGAGAGGGTTAGTGTGAGGAAAAGAGTTGGTGTGTTGTTGATAAATATAGAGGAGCTAGCTTGCATTAGCCGTTAGGAAAGGAAAGAGAAGGAAGAAAGAAACAAAGTAGTGGCTTCGTTTTCCTTTTGACTTTTTTGGGGTAAATTTCGGTGCATGTGTTTTTGTGGTATGTTGTGACATTATGTGCGTGTACGTGTTGGTGGAAAAAGAAGAATAATGCCGAGTGAACTATGAAAAAATTAGTCTATATAGACCTATTTTAATTTTGGTTTTGACCCAAATAATCATTGAGATTGTAATGGGCTGAATAATTATGGCCCAAAATCTTATTTATTGACTGGTTGAGCTGATTTTATATTGTTCATTTAGCATCATCCAAAAAAGAATAGTGTTTGACTCAGGAGTCTCAAATTCCACATGTTTTATGAGGGCTCGCGGAAACTCATCAATACCAATTAAGTATTATTTATGAATCAGTTACTTGCTCATGAGGAAATTTCCTCGAAATATATACGACCCTTGGTACCGTTTGTTTTTCCAGGACTTTTCTAACTACTTCGTCCGTTTTAAAATATTAGTCATTTTAATTTTTTTATTCATTGAAAAATTAATATACATAGAAAAAAATAATTAAAATAGTCAATATATTATACATAACATGTATTATATAATGTGTACAATATATATTATATATTGTACACATAACATATTGTAAAAAAAGATGATATGATGTTGCAACATATAATATATGTTGTGCACAATATATTATATATGATGTGCATACTACATAATATACATTGTGTATAATCTATTAATTATTTTGACTGATTTTTAATTGTGGAATGAGATTTTCCATATTTTTATATTGGTTTTACTGGAGGCTTTAAAATACTTGTTAAGATAAAATTAAATTAGAAATATTTATATGGAAAATATGTGTTTTTACGTTTTTAATTTAATTGACTCACAATGATATTTTAAATCTTATTAAAACTTTCTATTTTAAGTGTCTTTAGAACATATATTAAAAAAAAGGGAAATACTTGGGGCACAACAAAAAATCAGTCAAAACAGCCAATAAGTTATGCACAACATATATAATATAAAATGCACAACGTATATCATATGTAATGCACAACGTATATCATCTATTGTGCACAACATATATCATATGTTGCAACATTATCTTTCTTTGTAACATATTATATATGTTGTGCACATCATATGCTATATGGTGTGCACAACATGTAATATTCGTTGTGCAATTTATATTATATATGTTGTGCATAATTTGTTGGCTGTGTTGGCTGGTTTTTTGTTGTGCCTCTAGCAATTCTCTAAAAAAAAATTATAGGTGAGATGATTACTAATTTACATGCTATATCATCATTATGACCGAAACCCAACACTTAATAATGCATCAGCATTGTGTCGTCATCCCAATTACATGTTAATTAGCTGCTTGTGACTAAGAAAGGCTCATTTTCCTTTATTAGTGAAGAATGACATTCTCACATAGTCGTCACATATATGCATCTTAGCTTCTTGGAAAAATCTCAACCGCATTGCAAACCTAAGTCCCCTATACTTCTAAAGTGAAGGACAAAAGTAGGATTAGAAATTATTATTAAAGACCATATTTCTTCAACTCAGAAATTCGGTCCATTGCTAAATTATTTAATTTGGGCAACACTTAGCATTTCAGTATTATACTGGGAAAAATTGTTCTAACATCTAGTTGAAGATGATGATATATATATACCCTATATGAGGCATCTATAATTTGTGATGATGACGGTGGATGTGATCATTAATAATTATCATGTTCAATAATAATTAAGTGGATATCTTTAGTAATATTGTATTCTACTGCATTAATTATACAGTAATATTTGACGTACAACAGAAATACGTCCAACTTGTATCCAATGTGTGTTATCCATGTTACAGGTCACATGTTGGATAGCATACATCCTGTAACATGGATAGCACACATTGGATATAAGTTGGACGTATTTCTGTTGTACGTCAAGCATTACTGATTAATTATATTAGTTATATTTATAAGACTATTTATCTTAATGAGACTCATTAGAGACTTTATGATAATGTTTGTTTTAAGTGATTTTGATGTCAGAGTCAAGTGAGTTATGAAGTCAGTGTTATAGAGTAGTAGTCAGAGTTATCTCCCTTCCAGCATACACATTGACTCATTTCCGATACACAATGACTCCGAAATTTGAGTGAACAATAAAATTGACAATTTTATTCACCGAGTCACTGTGACTCTATTCCTATAACACTTAACAATGCAATGTAGTCTCATTCAGGACTTGGATGAACTCAGGACTTGGATGAACGTGATTGACCCACAACCACTGATGATATATTATCCTCATAGCTCTGCAAGTATGAAGCAGCCGGGATTCGAACCCGGATTTGTACAATGGGAGGAAGGTATTCTACCACTATACAATTAGAGTTGCTTGTGTTGCAGATTTTATTTAACAAGTAAGAAATCCACATTTTAATTTAGGGAAAGAACTCCAATTTAATTGAGAGAGAATAGCATTGAAGACAATGTGTGCTTGTATAAATTACATGATTGACTTATAGGGGATTTGGTATGTCAGAAGTATTGCTATATGTACATATTTACATGTGCATCAATTAATATTGGATGGGGAGTTTTTACGAAGAGTAATGATACATGTACATCATAAAATTAGTCACTATCAATTATTATATATAATAATTTATTTGTTAAAATTAGTAATCCAACTTTTAAAATGTTAGATTAATATATCTATTATCTATTATCACTTATAAAGAGAATTCTCAAAAAGTTGATTACTTTTTTGTCTCTAAAAATAGAATAAATAAAAAATAAAAATAATAAAATAAAAAATAACTACTATTTTTTAACTTCTATAATAAAATCAGTTTTCTTATAAAATAAAGACTAGACTTTAAAATATTGAATCACATGAATTTTTCACATATAGTAGAAATTGAATGTTATATACTTTAAATGGTGAGGTTTTACAATTTTTTTGTTTGTCTTATAAAATAAAGACTATAGTCTTTAAAATATTGAATCACATTGACCTTTTACATATAATAGAAATTGAAGACTATATAATTTAAATTGAGAAATTTCACAATTTTCTTTATTGTATTATAAAGTAAAGACAATATCCTTTAAAATATTGAATCACATGAATTTTTCACATATAATAGAAATTGAAGTCTATATACTTTAAAATTGCGAGATTATACAATTTTTTAGGTTGTCTTATAATAAAATAAAGACTATAACCTTTAAAATATTAAATCACAATAAATTTTTCGATATAGTAGAAATTGAAGGCTATATATACTTTGAATGTGAGATTTTACAATTTTTTGTTGTTGTCTTATTACATGAAGACAATAAGCTTTAAAATATTGAATCACATGAAATTTTTGACATATACTAGAAATTGAAGGCTATATAATTCAAAATGTGAGATTTCACATTTTTTGTTGCATTACAAAATAAAGACTATGCCTTTAAAATATTGAATCACATGAATTTTTCACATATAGTAGAAATTGAAGGCTATATATTTTAAATAGCAAGATTTCACATTTTTTTCGGTTTTCTTATAAAATAAAGACTATAGGCTTTAAAATTTTGAATCACATGAATTTTTCACATATTGTAGAAATTGAAGGTTATATATTTTAAATTGTAAGAATTCATAATTTTTTCGATTTTCTTATATAAAATAAATATTATAGATTTTAAAATATTGAATCACATGAATTTTTCACATATAGTAGAAATTGAAGGATATATACTTTAAATTGTGAGATTTTACAGTTTTTTTTGTTATCTTATAAAATAAAGACTATAGACTTTAAAATATTGAAGCACATGAACTTTTCACATATAGTAGAAATTGAAGGCTATATACTTTAAATTATGAAATTTCACAATTTTCTTTATTGTATTATAAAGTAAAGACTATACCCTTTAAAATATTAAATCACATTATTTTGCACATAGTAAAAATTGAAAACTATATACTTGAAATTGTTAAATTTTACAATTTTTTGGTTGCATTATAAAATAAAGAATATAGACTTTAAAATATTGAATCACATATAGTAGAAATTGAAGGCTATATATTTCAAAATGTGAGATTTTACAATTTTCTCGATTTTTTTTATAAAATAAAGACTATAGGCTTTAAAATTTTGAATCACATGAATTTTTCACATACAGTAGAAATTGAAGGCTATATACTTTAAATTGTGAGATTTCACAATTTTTTTGTTGCATTATAAAATAAAGATTATAGGTTTTAAAATATTGAATCACACATATAATAGAAATTGAAGGTTTACTTCAAAATGTGAGATTTCACAATTTTTTGTTACTTTATAAAATAAAGACTATAGAATTTAAAATATTGAATCACATGAAAAAAATTTTATATAGTAGAAATTGAAGGTTATATACTTCAAATGTGAGATTTCACAATTTTTTTAGCTGTCTTATAAAACAAAGACAATAGCCTTTAAAATATTGAATTACATAAATTTTTCACATATTGTAGAAATTGAAGGCTATATACTTCAAAATATGAGATTTCACAATTTTTTTGTTACATTATAAAATAAATATTATAACCTTTAAAATATTGAATCAAATGAAAATTTTCTATATAATAGAAATTGAAGGCTATATACTTTAAATGTGAGATTTCATAATATTTTTTGTTGTCTTAGAAAATAAAGACTATAGACTTTAAAATATTGAATCATGTGAATTTTTAATATTCAGTAGAAATTAAAGACTTTATAATTTAAATTATGAGATTTTACAATTTTTTTATTGCAATATAAAATAAAAACTATAGAATTTAAATAAAATAAAATAAGAATGAAAATAGAGCGTAGGAAGCAAACTCCAAGAAGATTGGAAGCAAACTAACGAGGGCCTTATTTGGCAATTCCAACAATGGCGACCAAACCTTCCTCTGCCGCTGAAATCGAAACACTGTCTTCTTCCTCCGACACATCAACAACAACAACGCTCCCTGTCTTCAACAACATCGATCCTGAGCACGCTTCTCGCACTCTCAATTTCTTCAAAAATTGTGGCAAATTCAAACCCATTCCTCCGAGCTGCGATGCCCCTGGGTTCTACTCAAACTTCATCGGGAGCTTCATCAAGGTCCACCATGTCCACAAGGGTCGAGTCTCTTGCTCTCTTTCCGTCAAACCCCCAATCTGCGTAACCCCCTTTTGCTCTCTCTTGCATTTTCGTTCTGTTCTGTTTAGTCGCTGAGATTATTTTGGGAAGAAAAAAAATGCGGGCTTTAACTGGGTTGGGTCAATAGTGGTTGCTGGTGAATTGCCACACAATTATTAAAAATTCTCACTTTTTATTAATGTTAATTGAAAACTGGAAATGGGTCATGCTTTATGTTTTATAATTTGTTTTTTATTTTTTATTATTTCATTTGCCAAATGGGTCTATCGAAATTACTTATAACTACTAAGGAATGACCATGCTTTGTTATTTTCAGATTAAGTTATTGGTTCTTATGCTGACTACTTGAATTGTCGTGGATCAATTGACTAATTTGGTTTCAATTTTGATAGTGCATCAAAATAGAACTCTTATTTGTTATACTATGGATGTTCTGTGTAGCAGCTCAGAAAATTGGCTAGAGGATTATTCTCATGATTTGTTTTGTAGTTTTGTTGATTTGATCAATCGGCCGAAAATATACTAATGAGTTTCAAGATGATAGTTAGTACAATCAATTTCAGCAGTGTAGAAACTCTCAATTCACAAATCCACCTAACCTTGTGCTTAATTTAATCAATAATGTTTATCGTACAACAGAAATACGTCTAACTAGTATCCATTGTGTGTTATACATAACACGAAATGTGTGTTATACGTACGTGTGCTATACATATAACACGCATTACGTATTATGTATAACACATGTTGGATACTATTTTGACGTAGTTTTGTTGTACGACAAACATTATTGTTAATTTAATTGTTTTTATTTTTTATTAGAATGAGAGTTTGAACTCCTGATCATTTGACCAAGAAGACTCTAATATGATGTCATGACCATCTCACTCATAAGCTTAAGGCTTCTTAATGGTTTTATACTCATACTGACTTGATTTGGGACTTATACGGTCAATTGAGTGGCTGCAATTTTGGTTTTGTTGTTAAAAGTTTCTCTCATTGTTCTTTCTAAGCAACCAAGCTTTAGTGTTAGTATGTTACAACTTGTTCCCTCTCTGTGATTGAAGTTATAAAATTAACTAAAATTATGTGGAAGTAAATAGAAACGTTGCTTGAATTTTGATGGATATTCATGTTCTTTATTTTACTGGCAGAATGCTTATGAAACAATGCATGGAGGATCTGTTGGATCTGTGACTGAGTTGCTGGCTATTGCTTGTGCTAGAACTGTTGTTGCTGAGGACAAGGAACTTTTCCTTGGAGAAATGAGCATGTCTTATCTCTCTGGAGCTCCAACAAATGTAAGTTCTGTGCACTGAATTTTGATTCTATATATTGCCCTTTGGCATATATATATAGCATTTTTGTTTTTCCAGTCTTTTTAAATCAGTAGATGATAAATGTGATCTTTAGATTTCAACTCTTCAGAGTGACTTATTGTTTATTCCTGAGGAAATTTAATACTTCTGGCCCAAATTTCATTTGAAACATAATATTCATAGAAGCATTTCACATCAACATTAAGCATTGTAGCATCAGTTACTTTAGAGAATTGTTTTGAATCAATGTGAATAAGGCCATCTTGATTTTGATACAAATAAGAAAATATCATGAACTGCGTTTGGAACTTCTGACTTCTGAAATTGTGCTTCAACTTTAAGCAGGTAGATGCAGGGTTTCAAGATTTTGGAATCTTACCATCGTTAAAAGAAAAAAATGCTATTAACATTTAGCACAGCTTAGTTTCATTTGCATAGTTCCTTTAACATTAATTAAACATTTTTTTTTGGATCAGTGTGATTGCTAGGGATTATTGATTATGCTGCAAGGATGAAAATTATCAGTTTATAAAATTAGGCTAAGTTTGGTAAAACTTTTTGCTGGAGTGTGCTTCTGTTCTCAAAAAGTTAGAGTCTCTATTTTGTGTTTGGTAAATAAAAAAGTCAAGCAACTTTTGCTTCTGGCTTTTGAGAGCAGGGGGTGCTCTTGAGAGCCATCAAGAGTAGCTTTTCAGAACCAATTTTGACTCTCTGAAAATAAAAATACATAAATGACCATCATTATATAATCTACATTAATATTATGTATATTATGGTCATTTTATACTTTGAGGGCTACTTTTACGCTATTTTATCAAACAATATAATCATGACTTCTGCTTATTGAGAGTCACTTCTGCACTAATTCAAGGAGCTCAACAGTTTTTTGAGAGCCACAACTTTACCAAAGTTAGCCTTAATATACTATAGTTACTTCTAAACAGGGTCGATGTTGCCGCCTACCATGTTCATGTTCTTTTTGGTACTTAAATTCATCTATAAAATGGCTTTGCACTGAATTGTTTGTGTAGGAAGAAGTGGTAGCTGATGCCTCTGTGGTAAAGAGTGGAAGAAATGTGACTGTAGTTGCATTAGAATATAAACTGAAGAAAACTGGGAATTTGGTTTACATTGCTCATGCTACATTCTATAACCTCCCAATTGCCAAGTTATAAACATTTTAAGTTTCTGGTCATTATGCAGTTTTTATTCAATAATGATAGCAAATACAGCAAAGTTCTTGAAACTATTTCAACACTGTTAGCATTATTATCTGTAACTAAAGCCCCACACAACTAAATCTTAATTTTTGGATAAGGGTTATAACCAATAAAACACAAGTTTAGGAAGATTTTACACACTATATTTAGAGCACTGCACCTAAGTTGAAATTCAAAGAGAATAAGAAGAAGGGTCACACAAATTAATGACACATATGTTCCAAATATAATTGGTACAAAGTTTGTTATTCATATATTCACTTTCATCATTTTTCAGTTTTATTTATACTATATTATTTTTTCTTTTATTTTATCACTTTTTTCAATCTTCTATAATATATTTTAATATTTAAAGTTTTTAAGCACAATTTTTTAATTTACAATTAAGTTAAAAAATAATCATTTAGTATTTGAGTTTAACTAAAAATAAGAGATACATGATGATCATAGCATAAAATTTAATGAATTAGTTTAACTATTAGTTATGGATATATTATAGGAATATTAAATAAAAAGTTACTAAAAGAATATGATATAGACATAAGGGTATGACAATAGTCACTCTTTTGTTTTAAAATAATTATATTAAAGACATTTTTTCACAATTTTTATTTGATAATAAATTTAAAAGGAGTTAAAAAAAAATTATATGAGTGCACTTAAAAAAATAGCTTCATAAACCCTTTATATACAGAGAGAGTTGGGTTCAAATGAAATCGCGTAAAAATTAATGTAATTCATATTTTTAAAATAAATAATAATAAGAGTTATATGAATATATATATTTTTAATGATGTTCAATTTTTATTAAATTTGACACGAATGATCTTCACAATTAGTTATTGTAATTTAACGATTGGATCGACAATAAATTTATTTTATTTAAAGTTATAAATGGTATAACTTTAATTTGTTTAAAGTTACATTGGTGTCATTTGAACGCAACGCAAGCCTATACGATGATAATTTGTAAGAAGTAATGATTTTTTTTTTTTATAGTTGGTAATATATCTTCCAATATCTTTCAATTAAAGGAAGTATTAAATTTTATACTAACTTAAGTGTATCTAGATTTTACCTCTCCTTATTTACCAAAAAAAAAATTACCTTCCTAAATTTAATCCTCTTTTTCCAAAAAAGAAAAGAGAAAAGTTAAAAGACAAATAAAAAATAAAATTAAAAAACCCAGCCACAAAATTATAAATTGCTTCAAGCTAGCGTTTTGGTATTCACTTAAAATTCAGAAATATAGAAAGAGTGAGCTTCAGATAAAGATCAAAGATGCCTCGTGGGACGCTTGAAGTCATTCTTGTCAGCGCTGAAGATCTTAGTGGCAATAGTTTTCTGAGTAAGCCATACGTCAAATTTATTTATTTATTTTTGCAAATTCAGTTATAGATATACTGTGTATGTATTATTAAGGAGTAAGAGTTTTGGTCAAATTTCTCATATCTATAAAAATTAATATTTATTTCATATTTTCATTGATTTTAGGAAAAAAATTATTTAATTTTTTTATTTATTTCATATTTTCATATGTTTGTTAAGAAATCAAAATTTGAATTTTAAAGATTTTATTGCTTGTTTCTTTCACATAATCTTAAAAAATGAAAAAATTAATGAAAATAATTAAAAATGAAAACTGTTCTCAAAAAATCAAACAAGTCTGTTGGAATGTTTTAGTTTTGGGATGGATTAATGTACGTAGGTTTAATTTTGTTGGATTATGTTCGATAATGGTTTAAATTAGCAATAGAAATATGTTAGACCAAGTCATACTTTTTCTTACCAAATTAAACATGCATACAAATTCAATTTTTAGATCTAAGTCTGACCGGTTGATAAGTCCGATCTGACCTGAAACCTGTTAGAAAATTTGTGATATAAAAACAAATAAATAGGTTTAGACCTCAAAATAGATGGAACATAAAGTCGAACACAAATCAATTGTTAGAATTACTTGAACTTTTCAATTTACTGAGTAATTTTCCCAATTCTTCTTTCTTTCAATGATTTTTCACTTGAAAATTGAAAAATAGCCTACCATATTCACTATATATTGCTAAGGTTTGATTCAATGTATGTATCACTTTTTTATGAGCAGGGAAAATGGATCCTTATGTGATTCTCACTTATCGAACACAGGAGCACAAAAGCAGTGTGGCTAAAGGTTTAATTTGTTTTTATAAATTATAATTATTATTTTTCATGTTTGTTTTATATGGTTTTGGGAGATATAATAATTATGTTTTTGTGAGTGTTGTAGATGCAGGATCTAATCCTCGTTGGAATGAGAGTTTCCTTTTCACAGTTTGTGACAATGTTTCTGAACTCAGTCTGAGGATAATGGATGAACGTACTTTGGTTCAGGATGATTTTCTTGGTGAGGCAAGGTGTGTCATCACTTTAATTTCCTCTTAATTAATTAGTACACTTGATCAACCTTTACTTATTTACATATTTAATTTAAATATAGTTTTTGTTCTGTTGTGAATTAATTTATTTTTATTTAGTATTGTTTTCAGAACTAGTTTTCTAACACAAGATTCATAAACTCTAATAAATAAATGAAAAAAAAAGATTGAGAAAGAGACGTACCATTTATTGGGCTTATTAATAAGTCTTTGAGGTACTAAATTGCTTTTCTGATTCTGATAAGCAGAATTTGTATAGAAGCAGCTTTGGTTGAAGGGAGCATTCCAGAAACTTGTTACAATGTTGTTAAGGAACAGGACTACTGTGGTCTGGTTAAGGTCGCAATCACTTTTCATCCTCAGGTAATTAAATACTATAATATTAATAATTCAATCCATAAACAAATTAAATATCATAAACAATTTTCAGTTCGTTCTTTATACTCCATCCGTCCACAAATAATTGTCTCTCTAGAAAATCCTCTTGTCTGATATTATTTTGTCATTTTAGAATTTTAAGAAAACATTTATTATTCTTTTTTCAATTTTATCCTCACATGCATTCTCTTTCATATTTCTTATAATAACTATTACACAAAAACTAAAAGGACAATTTAGTCATTATATATTATTTTTACATATAAAGTTGTGTGCTTTAATTACATTCTTAATAACCATAAAAAGTCTAAAACGTCATTTATTGATGGACGAAGGGAGTAACCAATTAACTCACATTTTGGAATTTGGTCCAATGTTATTTCTTCGGTCTGTGGATTAAAGCCAAAGGCGAAGTATATATATGTCACAACAAAGAGGCTGATTAAATAAAACTTGATAAAATATGTAAATAATGTTTTTAATTAAATGGCTATTTTATAGGCTAATTAATTTGTTGTTCTTTGCAGTGGTAATTAATTATCAACCTGGGTGTGACAACATAATAAAGATCGAAAAGCTATAGTTGGTGGACTAAGATCAAGAATGAATGGTTAAACAGATACTTGCTAGTATTGGCGGCATTTTTAAAATAGTTGTGATTTCTAATAAAATATGTTACAATTGCACATTTTGTTCTAATTTTTTATTTCTATACTTTTGAATTTCAATTTATGCATGGATCGATTTATATTTATAATATAATCCGCCAACTATCTATATATAAAAAATACTATTTTCATGTTTATTTGTCGTATTTCGTATCGATATCTATGACTTATTATTATTTTTGAATTTTAATGTGATTGTACTACAATATCTCAACTTTCTTCTTTTACCATTGATTATGATGAATGTCTCACAAACATCGAATTTTTAAATATCTATATATCATCATCACTCTATTTTTTTTGTGGATGACCCATATAATTGGGATAATCTGAAAATCATTGGGGTTAATTTTCATCAACCATCATGGTTGCACCTTAAATTGTACTTATTATATATATTTTCAAAAACTTTTAATTATAAAGAAGATCCTTTCGTTTCAGCCAAATTACAACTTAGTTCTTATAGTTTAGATGTTTGTAATTATATTCCTATATATACTATTTAAAAAATTTTAATTACAATAATTCTACCTACAATTCCATTACAAAAATCCATTTGATTGAAAATTTGGTTAAAGAAAAAAAACTGTGGAAGAAATACTATTGGTAAAATATACTTTTTGGTTTTTTATTTTTTCTTTTATTTTGATCAACTAATTAATCTTATAATTTTTATTTATCCTACAAGTCATTTTTATTTTTCACTTAAGTCTTCTAACTAAAATTTTTGTTCTTTATATATTTATCTTATTTTGATTAATTTTCCTTTTATATAGTAGCATCACAAGTATAAATTATAATAAATAAAGCTAAAAAGTAAAATTGAACAACATATTACCCTTTTTAAAATTTAAAATAAAATTAAATAGAAATAAAATAAAATAAAATAGAAATTAAAATAAACTGAAAATTAGAAAATAAGAAATCTTTAAAATTTAGTAAGAAAAATCTTAAAAAATAAACTTAAAGTATAAAAAATATCATAGTGGAAAAAAATAAATTCTTATACCTTTGATTTATTTTTATTTTTTATACTTGTTCCCTAATTAATTTTTGTTCTTTTTGGTCCACTGACAAATTTTAATTTTTCATTTTAGTCCTTTAATTAATTTCGAATATTTTTTACTATTTTAGCATTTTTTGTTTCAATTCTACTACTTTATGGCTAAAGAAAATTATAACTAAATTTTAATTATATATGTTGTTTATATTCCACTTTTATATTTTTTATGCTTTATGTCGATTAATACTATTATTATATTTTTATTTAAATATATTTATTTTCTATTTTATCTATTTTTGGTCTAGTTTTCAAAAAATAAAATAGAATACTTGTTGTGCACAATCAATATATATATGTTGTGTGCATTACGTAATATGCACATTACGTAATATTTATTGTGAATAATATATATTAATTTAATTGTTTTAATTATTTTTTATTGTACATATAATGCTCATTAATTATGTTCCACATAATTATTTTTAAAAACCTTTGAATTTTCCCAATATATATGTTCTTCCTTATAATTAATAATGATGCTAATCATCATCAAGAGCATTTTCGAATTCTATGGACTATTTATATTGTTGTGGTCATGTTATTTGGAAAAGTATAATTCCTTTGGATTTTTGGACCTGTTTCGCTTAATTTCCTAGCTAGATTCGCAAACACGGCGAATTAAGTGATATTAAAATTCACTAAGATTAATTAGATTCACAAATTGTGTCACTTCTACTTCTTGAATGAAACTTATATTAAAAATTACATAAATTTTGAGTGCACGGTACAAAATCAGTCAAAATAGTTAATAAATAGTATATAATATATAATATGTAATATGCACACTATATATTATATATTATGCAAATATATATGACATGTTATGTATAACATATATCACATATGGTAATATCATCTTTCTTTACAACATGTGATATATATTGTGCACAACATATAATATATATTGTGGGCATTATATAATATATATAACAACGATTCAGAAAATAAAAAAGAAAGGCTATCTTGTATAATAATATTTTTTATTTGATTTTGTACAATCGGCTCTTAATTGCATAGTATCTTATGATTATTCAATAAAATTTTGAAATATTTGAATCATATTTAATCCATACAGTTACACATTCTCTCTTTATAATTATACAAGTTTATTTCTAGAATATTTTTAGTTTCGTTTAATTGATGACTAATTGTTTCTGTCTTGCTGATATTTGATGTACGATGATGAGACATTTTGTATAAATAGTTAGCATTAACAATTGTACGAGTGTTGCTATATGCATAATGAGAAATCAATTGAAATCAGTCATTATATAATGCAATTTTTTTAATGAAATCTCTAGTTTTATTCTGATATGAAACTCTGTTATTTTTATTGAATATTTTTTAATATATTTATTAGAATCTTTTATGCAAAAATATTATGTTCTTCATAAATTTTTGTATCAATATTTTCACCCTTTCACTCGTGTAAAATTCTTACTTATCAATTAAAATTAAAATTTTCAACCCAAATTTTAATGAAATATTAAATGACATATAAAGCACACAAAAAAAAAAAAAATCATCTATATCATCTTAAAATGCTAAATTCATCCATACTTTTTTCCCTTACTCTATCATACATATTTAAATTAACTAATTAAGGATATTGTTCTAATGACCTGATTTATTATTAGTCAAGAATCTCATGTCTTGTGATCCAAATACTAGCTCTCCAACAAATTAAAGGTGGAGGTGGCTGGTATCTAAGGCTGCGTTTGTTTTGTGATACAGATTAATATAAGACACAAATATACATACAGAAAATACGGATACATAAAAATTTGTGTATTATGTATTGTGTTGGATAACTCATACAATACACATTTTAAGTTGTGTATTGTGTATTTGTATTGTGTTTATTTTATGGGACAATACATACAATTTATTTGAAAATATTTAAAAAGTCCCTACCCCTCACCCCTCACCCCCAAGCTTCCAATCTCTCTTCATCTCTCTTGTTGCCATTTTCTGATTTTGAAGCTTCCAGATCTATATCTATTCATCCTTCCCTCACCCCCAAGCTTCCAATCTCTCTTCATCTCTCTTATTGCCATTTTCTGATTTTCAAGCTTCCAGATCTAGATCTATTCATCCTTCTAGATGTCATTCTTCGGGCAACACAGTGGTTGCGTTCAAAGCGACAGCAGCGACGTCGGCGCTCGGAGAAGCAATGGCAGGCGACGTCCTCGAGTAGTAGCAGCAGCGGCGTCCTCGAGCAGCAACGACAGCGTCCTCGAGCACCAGTAACGAGGCGTCCTCGAGCAACAGTAGCGGCGATGGCGGCGTTTGGAGCTGAGGGGTGGCGTTCGGAACAGAGAGGTGATTCCGACGGTGGTGGTGGTGGAGGTGACTTTCTTCTTTTTTGAGATCTCTCTGTTTTTTCATCTTCTTCTTTGTCTTGGCCGGTCGCTGTAGTGGCGGAGCTCAGACTGCCGGCGTAGGGGGAAGTCACGGTTGAGTTGTAATGGTGGTGGTGGAGGAGGAAGGTGGTGGAGTAGTGGTGATGCTGAGGGTATAGTTGAACTAATGTAAATATAGTAGGGATAAATTAGGAATAAAATTTAACTTAGATTTCTGTATTGTATTTTTGTATTTCTGTATCTAGTTTCAGAGAGTACAGAAAATAAAGATATTTTCTGTATTGATACAGAAATTTCCTGTATTGTATTGATTAACAAACACTCTAAAACTTCTATATTTTGTGTATTGTATTGTATTTTCTGTATTGTATTAGTAAATCAAACGCTGCCTAAGAGAACTCCAATGCTTTTATCAATATGTGAGTAATAATAAAAATGACAAAAAAAATGGGTCGGAGTGGGTTAACTTCATATATAAGAGTTAGAGCCCACCCCACATTAGGCTTCTTATTCAATATCATAGGTCGGAGTAGGTTAGGTGTTGTTTGGTTTCTATTTATGTTTTTCTCTGTTTTCAATATTTTTTTTATAAAATTTTAAAAATAGAAAAAATATGAAATGAAAACAGAAAATAATGAAAACGAAAAGCAAACAACACCTTAATTTTCTGTTTTTAAAATTTTGTGAAGGAAATACTGAAAACAGAGAAAACAATAAAATCACGTTTTCTCTGCTTTCAGTATTTCCTTCACAAAATTTTGAAAACAGAGAAAACATAAAATAAAAACAGAAACTGAAAACAAAAATCAAACAGCACCCAATTTCCTCAGCTTCACTTCTCCTTCTCCATGATTTGAGTTAAACCTCAAATTGGTCCTCCACTTTGTATACGTGAATCAAATTAGTCATCTACTTTAGTTTTTGTTCCAAATAATTCTCCACTTTGCACTTTGTGAATCGAGTTGGTCCTCCATTTATTTTTTATGTTATAATCTGTTAATTTTTGCTGATATGGATTGTTTATTGCTAACTTAGCAAGTAACATGTAATCCTAGAAATTCATAGCTCCTATAAGTTCTCTAAATTACTTGTCTTGAATCAAAATAGTTATCTTTAAATAAGAGTGAATGATTATTTTTATTCAAAACAAGTAAAATGGAGGACTAATATGAGTTATATGTATTTATAGGGCTACATGTCACTTGATAAGTTGGTATTAAACCGTCCACAGTAGCAGAATTTAACGGAATTATAACAAAAAAATGTCAGGAGAACTAACTTAATTCACATATTGCAATGTGAAAGACTATTTTAAACGAAAATTAAAGTGGAAGACTAATTTGATTCACACATGTAAAGTACAGAACCAATTTGAAATTTAACTCCCATGATTTAGCCAAAGGCATATGTGATTTGATGCGAGGTGGGTCATACGATCCATGTCTGGATCCAATATCTATAATCCTTGAGTTCAAGTTTTGTTGTAGGTGCACGTTATTTGGTCTAACTCTGCCCAAAACTTTTATTGGGTCTCTTTGGGCCTCTCCAAGTTATGAACATATACCATTCAAATATATTGATACTTTTTTAATTAATATTTTAAATGGATAAATATATTTAAAAAATCAAGATATAAACTGAAATGGAAGGAACAAGTAAATAGATGCTTTCAGAGAATTAAAATGCATTCAAACTTATGAATGTAAGTAAAATGGTATGTTAGGAAATTGCAATAAACTAATAACTTTGTGATTTGACCAAATTTCTTTTATTTCTAAAAGGATTATGATTCTAAATTATGCTAGTTAAGAATGGAGCACCATATGTCCAAAACGGTACATATGCTTCAAATATAAAATGAAAGTATTAGACCATGATAGAAATTATATTTTGTTAGAGTTTTGTATTCAAAATAATTTTTTATAAATGCTAAATATCATATTATTTTACTTTATTTAAAATTATTATACCTTTTATAAAAGAAAAAATCTGTATATATTAGTTTGAACGTACATAATATTGCCATAATTAAGATGAAAACTTTGACTTGATTTGTTCCTAGTAGTACTACTTCTTGGTGGTTTTGAAAATATATAATTAAGGACATACAATAATTTAATTTTTTTCATTTCCTTTTAATAGGATAAATTGGTCATTTCAAGGCTCTTAACTTCTCTATAAATTTTACAGAATTTCTCAGTTTCATCATATCATTGTCTCTCTTCACCATATAGAATTAAGAGTGTGTGACATAATTAATAAGGTTATTTCTTTTCATTCATTCGTTGAATATCTATTTTTTCTCTTTATTTTTTCATTTTCTCTGATTTTTCCACCGTATGTTATTGATCTTTCATTTACAGTTTTGTGTTCTTGAATTCTTATATCAAATGCAAGAGGGGAAAAAAGTTTTATTCGTATAAAAAATTGGGTTTTATATATTTATTATCCGATTTGTTCTTTAAATTTTCAAATCATTTTATTCAATTCCCACACCAATTTTTTTATATATATTTTTATATTTTTCGATATATCTTATAATTACTGATTGAATTCTGAAAGATGGTTCAGACCATTGGGTTTAATATATATATAAAACTTTTTTTTAGTTTTTTACCGTGTTCAGAGGTTTCTACGACGAATCAGTTATAATCATTTTAAGATATGAGATTAATTATCTAGTCTATAAGACTTCCACGTTATATATTTCATTTTTATTATATATTTTTCATCCCTTCTAGAAATCAATTTTACACAATTTCAAAAACTTTTGAAGCCCTAATATATATGTTCTTCAATATAAATAATAATGATGTTCTTCAATAAAAAAAGTATCTTGAATTATTAGATTTTTGAATCTATTTTGTGTAATTTCCTAGATTCGATCGCAAACATGGGCGAATCAAGTGAAATTAAAATCTCACTGATCGAGATTAATTAGATTCACACAATTTGTGTCACTATATAATTCATGCAGTGTAAAAGATCAAATTTTTAATAGGATTTCATTTTTATCCACTAAGAGTGTACAATTTTTTACACAATTATGCAATTATGTGCTGTCACGTTAATTATGATTATGTTTTTCCTCTCACACTATCTGAAAAGTCATACAAACAACAAAGTATTTTAATTGGATGACAGTGTAAATCAGCAATAAAATTAAACTCTTATAATCATTATTGTATTGATGCAGGAAATTAAAGAGTAGAGACTAGAGAATGATGAAGAAAAGTTGTGGAAAATCCAAAAAGGATGGTGGTGAAAATTACAGGAACGATTTTGTGTGTAATGAGTTACTAGTGAGGATATTCATGTTGCTGAACATTGCTGAGGTTGAAACAGTTTCTAGGGTTTGTAAGAGTTGGGAGAAAGCATGTGGTGACCCAACACTTTGGGGAAAGGTTGACCTAAGTGTACTGTGTTCAAGCCCTTTCAACATCCCTAAGATTCTTGAAGATTGGGCAGATATGAAATCAATTGTAAGAATGAATCAATTCTTGAAGAACTCTCTTAGGCTTGGTGGTGCAAACATCACATGCTTAGTGTTTAATTTCTATGCTTTCTTAACTGATCAACACTTGATCACTGCTGCTCAAAGGTATCATTTTCTTTTCTTTTTGTTGGATATATAATAATAATGTTTGACTTATTTGAGATGTTAAATTATGATTTCTCTCTATAAATAATATATAGAAGTGTTATTTTGATGATTATCTAGCTAAACCCTAACCCTAAAGTTTATTGGGTTGGGCTAGCTAGGGTTTTTAGATTTGATCATATATATATATATGTTGTGCATCATAATAATTTTATAAATTCATATACTAAAGAGATAATATTTCATTTAATTTCTATTTTCATTTCTTATTTTCTGTTTTCAAAATTTTGTGAAGAAAATACTGAAAATAAAAGAAAATATGATTTCATTATTTTTACTACTTTTAATGTTTCTTTCACAAAATTGTGAAAATGAAAACAAGAAAAGAAAAGAGCACATTTAGGTGCTATTTAATTTACATTTTTATTTTCTAGCTATTTTCTTTATTTTGAGAAAAAAACATGAAAAATAATAAAATCAGGTTTTTTTGGTTTTTCAATATTTTTTAGCATAAATTTCTGAAAATAAATAAAAAAAGAATGAAAACAAATTTTAAAGTTTGTGTGTTTCATTTTTGCAGGACTCCAAATGTTGAGCGATTAATCCTACCAGTCACAGGAGAGTTATCAAAAGTCGGAGTCGAGGTTGCAATGAAATCATGGACAAAGCTTCAATCCATAACTCTCACACGCATCATCAACAACACAGACATTTTCACAGCAATCGGCAAATACTGCAAAGGAATCACTTCTCTGAAACTGACTTGCCATTGCTGCTTCCGAATGAAGGACGCTGCTGCACTCATCAAACACATGCCCAATTTGGAGTTCCTCAGTGTTCAATACTTAAAGTTGGAGAAGAATGCTCTGATCTCCATTCTCAAGCACTTGGAGAACCTCAAAGTCCTTAACGTCGGCCACAACCTCATAACTTGGAATGAGGAGGACGACGTTGAAGACGATGATGGAGTTGTTGTTGGTGGAGAATATCGGTGGTGTGGGAGTGCATTCTTTTGCGAAAACATGTTGCCAAGCGAGTATGAGAGCAAGGTTGTGTTTTGCAAAGGAAGTAATTGTGCTGTGTGCAAGAAAAAGGCGCATGATGAGAACAAACAAGTATGTGAATGGCTTGAGGATGTTTGGCGTATCGACGACATTCAATCGCTTTCACATTAAATCGAATAATAAAGTTGTACTGAATTTATTATATTTTTAATTAAAATTTATCTTATGTTTTTTTAGACTAATAATTATTGATGTACCATGCTGGACGTTTTTTATGAGTTTGTTATATTGTAAGAGTTTGTGATATGTGACTATGCATTCGTATTCTAATGGATTTAGCACTTTTTTTATTCAATAGGTTTATGCTTCAACTAACCAAATTTTTTTATGTAGCTATTTCTGGTTGTGTGCATTGCTCTCGGATTCTTTCTTGTTTCTCACTTTCTCTCCTCATGGATTTGCTCCTAGTTTGGGTTCTCATGATCATCTATACGGAGAAAAAAATATATAGCAATGTTGGAATAAAAATTATTAAGAATTTGTGTTTTATATAAAACCAATAGTACAATTCACCGTTTGAAAATGATGGAGGTTGAATGAACCCTTTTCTGGCTATCACTTCAAAGTGGTTTACTTTGTATGGGCAATTTCAATAAAATTATAATTATTCTCCGATTGACCAAATTTCTTTTACTTCTAAAAAAAATATCATTTCAAATTATACTTGGTCGTTACACACCATGTGTCCAAACGGTATCATAAACAATAATGCTTAATTCAAATATAAAATGGAAGTATTAGACCATGATAGTAAATTTTGGTAGAGTTTTGAATTCAAAATATTATATCATAAATGATAAACTTACTTTAAATAAATCAACAAATCATATTATTTATTTCATTCAATAATTTTTATAAAAAAATTTCTATATATTATTTTGAACGTATAATATTATTGCCCTAGTTAAGATGAAAAGTTTGATTTGATTTTACTTCATCAAGTGTGCTGTGTACTAGTAATACACAGCTTCTTGCGATTTTGCAAATATATAATTAAGGACATAAAATAATTTTATGTTTTTTTCATTTCTGTCTAATTAATAGGAGGAATTGGTCATTTCAAAGGATTGAGTTCTCTATAAATTTCACACTATCTCTTGAGTCTCTTCACCATAGAATCCATTCACCAAATAAGTTTTTTTTGTTATATAGAGGTATGTTTTTTTTTTAAACTCCTCATCGAATATCTATTTTTTCTCTTTATTTCATTTTCTCTATGTTTTCCACTGTATAATATTGATATTTCATTTATGCTTTAATTTTGTATTTGGAATTCTCATATCAAATGCAAGAGGAAAGAAAGAGTTTTTTTTTTAATCTAAAATAAAAATTGGGTTTTATTTTCCTTAGACCTATCCGATTTGTTCTTTAAATTCTTAAATAATTTTTATTTCCACATACATTAGTTTTTTTTTATATATATTTTTTTATGTTGGGGACAAGATCTCACTGAACCACTTGTTTTTAAGTGATTAAATTCTGAATGATGGTTCAAGCCATTGGTAATAGGGTTTAAAATATGTGTATAACTTTTTTTGCCCTATAGCTAATTAAATAATTCTAACAAAAGTTTCAGTTTATTTCATTGTTAATTTCTACAACGAATTGATATATATATCATGCCCTAGAGAAATTAAATATACAAATTTTCAAAAACTGTTGAAAATTAATAATGCTCATTTTCAAATATATTCTCTGGACTAGGGTTAATTAATTGATTCATGTTATTTGGAGAAAAAAAAAGTATCTTTCGTTAGATTTTTGGACCTGTCTTGTTTAATTTCCTAGCTAGATTCGCAAACATACACAGGCGAATTAATTAGTGATATTAAAATTAGATTCACAAATTGTGACTACTACTTGAAACGAATATATAACATTTGATTTAATTTATGATGACTTCATATATGTATCAGTAATGTTTGTCGTACAACAGAAATACTTTCAACTAGTATATAACGTAACATGTACTATGTATCATACGTAATGTGTGTCATACGTAAGAAACATTACATATGACACACATCAGATACTAGTTGGATGTATTTTTGTTGTAAAACAAATATTACTGTATATGTAATGGGGAAATGGTTGTTGTACAACAGAAATATATCCAACGTATGCTAAGTGTCATACGTAATGTGTGTCATATGTAACAAACATTACATATGACACACATTACGTAGGATACATAGCACACGTTGGATACTAGTTGGATGTATAATTGTTGTACATATACTATTATCATAATGTAATGTGCTAATATAATTAATTATTATTGATGCAGGGAAGAACAGAATACTAAACATAATGATGAAGACAAGTGGTGAAAAATCGAAAGAGGGTGGTCGAAACATCAACGATGTTCTGTTGTATGAGTTACTAGTGAGGATATTTATGGCAATGAATGTGGCAGAGCTTGTGACGGTTTCAAAGGTTTGTAAGAGATGGCAAAAAGCATGTAGTGACCCAATACTGTGGGAAAAGGTTGACCTTACTACACTCTGTTCAAGCCCTTTCAACATCCCCAAGATTCTAAGGCATGATTGGTCACATATAGAATCAATTACAAGAATGAGTCATTTCTTGAAGAATACTCTAAGCCTTAGTAATGGAAACATTAGATGCTTAGTGTTCAATTTCTATTCATTCTTAACTGATGATCACTTGATCCTTGCTGCTCAAAGGTAACCTCTTTTTTTCTATCATTATTATTTTTTGAGATGTTAAATTATTATTTCTCTTATTAGTGGTATTATTTGGAAATTAAAATTGAAAAAGAGTTGTCCACCAACACCCTTCACAATCTAATGGGATTTGGTAGGGCTTGAGTTTTGAGATTTGATGATATTATTAGTCAAGTGGTTACGGAGCAAGTCGGGTTTGATCGGATTCCAGAAATTGATCCTACCTAAAAATTAGGTTTTATTTAGATTTAAATAATTTAACTTATCCCCTTATATATATTAAATCATGTTTCAGTCTGGTCGATATGGAATGAACTTATAATTATGGAATCGACTCCATTATCATATTATGAGTTTATAATCCATTCTCATTTCGGTATAACGGATCTACTAATTCTTTGATTCCGATTAATAAAATAAGAGGAATCTTGAACTAAACAATAGATTCTAGAGGAAATGTTTTTGCTTTTCCTTTAAGCGGATAGTATGAAATTCAATAATATTATTTGGATATCAATTTTGGACGTTACTCTCCAACATCCAAACTTTTAACTATTAGAAGATTTGACGGGTGATCTCCATTTATAGTTTTATCTCATTCTTTCTACCTTTAGATGTGATTGGATATTTGATGGACATCCAAAAATGAATGTTCAAATATCATCCTTCATGATAAATTGTGTGTCCCTATTTCAAAAATAATAATTTCTCTTGATACAATTTGAAGGTTTGTCTTTTCATTTTTTCTTTTAATTTTTTTCAGGACTCCAAATCTGAAGCGACTAGTTCTACCACAAAATGGAGGCATAACAGAATCTGGAATTGATCTTGCAATGAGGTCATGGAGTGGACTACAATCCATAACCATCACAAACATTGTCGATCACAAGTTCATCTTTTCAGCAATCGGAAAATATTGCAAAGGAATCACCGAATTGAAATTCACTTGCACCTTCGACCATAATCTCGCTGATGCATTGATCCAACACACTCCAAATCTCAAGTTCCTAAGTGTTCAATGCTCAATGGTGAACCTGAAAGCTCTGTGCTCTGTTCTTCTGAAATTGAAGAAACTTGTGACGGTTAATGCTTGTCATAGTCCAATTTGGGGCGGTAATTCTAGTAAAGAAGAATCAGTTCGTATGTATCATATTCGTGACGTACCAAAACATGTGCCGATGGAGCTTGCGAAAAAAGTTGTTGTTTGTCGTCAAAATAAGTGCGTTATGTGCAAGTATAAGCGACGTAATGGATATCAGATACATAGATTTGTGGTCTTTGAGGAATTCTGGCGTATCGACGAGATAAAATCTCTCGCACATTGATCTTAGTCAATGTCTTTTAATAAATGTCCAATATTGGATGTCAATATGTTTGAACGAATCTGTTTCATTTTTGTTAGTGTCCAAGTCCTAGAGAGGGCTTTGATGTGTCATGGGTTGTTGTTGGAGTTTTTCTTGCTCCTTGGTTTATTGTTGCTAGTTGTCTTGCAGTTAGATTGTTTTGATGTTTTATGTTTCTTTTATGTTGTGGTGTTGCTTTTGAAAGTTTAATTAATGATGAGACATTTTTAGTTATGAAAAGTGAAATTTTTAAATGTTTTGTTTTATTAGAAGATAGAGAATATCATATCGTATCTTTGATTGATTTTAGTGTGATTTTATATTGATTTAGAAAAATATTATATAGTATAGTCTTGATTAATTTAGTATGATTTAGGCTAATATTAGATTAATTTTATTATTATATTTCAATTTGATCTTAATTTAATTTTGACATATAAATATGTGATCTTCTTTTGTACTATTACAAGAAGAACAACAAATACTACTATATATTTCTAAGAGGTCGTAGGTAGTAACAATAATATGTATTTGAGATGCCTACACCACTTGATCAATTAGTACATGTTTATTATTGTCGTTCATGTTCAGTTATCGTGTCCATTAATCTGTGTCTAATGGGTACCATCCAAACACAGCCAAAAAGGATTTTATATTAGAGTGAGAACCATATTAAAATTCAAGAGTGATAAAAAGTGAATGTCAATATAAAATACGAGAAGATGAATGTATAAATATTTTTTAAAGAAAAATGGAACCTGTAATAATAAGGATAAAGAAGTACAAATTAATTTCAAGGAGACATTGAGTTCTTTTACTAAAGCCAGTAAAAGCTAATCCTCAGAATAAACAAGCAACAAAGTAAACAAATTTTCCTGCTAGATTACTTGATCTAATTAATTAATTCCAAACTATTAGTATAACACCTTGTGTCCTTTGTGTTGCAATAAAGAAGTAAACTTTTCTTATTTGTCTCAAGAAAACCAGAAAATTAGATACTCTTATCTTGTTACTATGACATTCTATATTACTCTCTTATTTTGACCATCTATGTTAATTACTAGTAAAATGGAAGCATGCAAGTTTGATGCAAACTCATCATGATATGAAAAAACTAGGCAAATCTCGAGGATCGCTCATAAATTAACCGAAGCTTAATTTTTTTGGTACTGGACCAACGGTATACCCTAGTCCAATAGGCTAAGGATTAATCCGTCGTAGTGTGGAGCTCCATTTAAGGGTTTAACCGCTAGCCAACGGATTGCTGCATACACAAGGCGGGGATCGAACCCCGACCCTTACTTAAGGAACGAAGTTGGTTATTCTCCGAAGCTTAATAAATGACCAATCCATCCAATATATAAAAATATTGGGAAATGTTGAGAGTGGGATTTGAACCCACGCCCTTTCGGACCAGAACCTTAATCTGGCGCCTTAGACCAACTCGGCCATCTCAACGTTTGTCTCTTTAGAGCAATTTTATTTAATAAAATAGTTTACATGAAATAAAAATCGGCACTAGAACTATCTTCACATAGTACATTCCGCTTCTTTCAACTAAAAATGGCTATACATTCAATGTTGATTCATCTTTAATTTATCGGGCGTTGAAAACACATTTTCTTAAATCTAAACTAGTTGTAATTTGTTCTCATGCACAATAAAAGTTTGTGTATAATGTTGGATTGAGTTAGTCAATTAGGATATAAGCTAGATAAAGTAGACATAAATATTAAATTGTACCATCCAAATAGATGATTGAATTAGCATGTACAAAGTAATCAAGTTATGAACGAAAATCAAATCCCAACAATCAGCAATCAAGTTATGACTGAACCATAAAAAAATCCAGAAAATTGATTGGAACCAAATATCAAATCAGATTTAAAACTGGCTACCATTTTATTAAAATCAATGGACCCAACATTTTATTAGTACCATTCAATGAATGAAACGGTCAAAGCAACACAAGGGTGCACAGAATCAACGGTTTATATTAAACCCTTTTTTCCTTCACACATAAAGGAAAAAAAGAAAAAAAAAACCCACCTTTATCAAACACACACATACCTCTTTTAGCTGATCTTATGTTCCTACATTCACCACAAGAACAGTAAAAAAAGAAAAAAACCCATCACCATTTCACCCGAGTTGGCCACAAATTTTGTGTCTTGGCCATCTGGGTTGCCTAAAATTGCTTCAGACATTGTGTACGAGGTTTCGTGGCGGCTGAGGGTGTCGGTGGTTCAAACATTGGACTCTGGTGTTGTTATTTCTCTCTGCAATTTGTAGAGTAACTGAAGCTATGGAGGCTTATAAGAGATGGGTTAGGCAGAACAAAGATTATGTTCACTCCTTGGAGTCTTTGGCCAATGTAATTTTTTTTATACATCTTTGAATAGTAAAGTCATGGTTTTTGTTATTTTATCTGTTTAATTGGGTGGAGTTTATGCTGTTCATAATTGTAATATACAAAATTTCCATTAGAATATGACACAAAAAGGGTGCTTTTGGTGTGGATTTCATGCTATATTTTGCTGTAGTTATTGGGAGATAGATTTATGATATTTTGGGGGAGTGGGGTTCTGCTAGTTTATAATATAATTTAATTTAATTCTAGGAGCATTTGTTAGCATCTTAGTTCTAGTTTGAGTCATTCAAACTCCATCTGAAATCAATAAAATATAACCTTAATTTGTATTTTCAATTTATTTTATGTCTTTGTTCTATGAGGTTGATGTGAGTCTAAGTAGGCCTTGAGGGCTTTGTGCTGAAACATGATGAAATTTTTATTACTTGTTGAGCTATCGAATATTGATTGTTTATCTTATTATTGGGGGATTGAAAATGTGAACAGGGGTTGACGTGGCTTCTTCCTGAACGGTTCTCTGACTCAGAGATTGGACCAGAAGCAGGTTTTGTGAAATTTTGGTAACTTTTGGCTACTTTCAAAGTTACATAACACTTTCTTTTGGTGACAAAATAGGAAGAAAATTTTTCTAAGTACCATATGTTCAAGTTGATCTGGACATTGCTAACTAGAGAAAATTTTGTATGGAAGACATTCTATTTTCATAGGTTCCTTGTGTTTCAAAGTTTCAATATGTGATATTCCTTCTACTTCCTACCTATGGAACAATTTCTCTTTAATATTTTTTGTTATTTCTTCCTATGATATTTTGCTTCATATATAAAGTGGTATCGCAGTTAAGAAAAACCTGTGATTTTATGCAGTGACGACGGTTCTGGGGATTATAACAGCTATCAATGAACATGTAATTGATACTGCTCCTACCCAAGATAATGCAGGCTCTGCTGAGCCTTTTTCATTTCCTTATTCGCTTTGCTTATCTGCATTGAAAGATGTGGAAACCTTAGTTGAAGTTGTGGCGCAACATTATTATGGTGACGATAAGAAATGGAATTTCCTTGCTGTTACTGAAGGAATAAAGTAAGCGGCTTAGTGTATTTTAGCATATGTACCTTCCTGTTATCCTCAGTTTGTCATCATCTCTATAGCTATTGATCCATGTTTCCCTTTACCCTGAGTAACTCTAACTCAGGGTACTGGTTCGGTTATCTTTGTTTCGGAAGAGTGGATATAAGATGCTGCTCTTTGGAGGAGAGACTTCTAACGACGAGACAGATTCAACTAGATCGGATTCACAACATCAAATAGGTTCAAAGGTTGGCGGGAATCCCAACTCTAGTTACATGGAAAACAATTTTAGTCCAAATCCAAGCAATCTGGAAGGAAGAGCACTCTTTGCTTTGAGTAGCTTTGGAGAAAATGCCAGAATGGTGTCAGAACCAGTTTGGTTACGTAAGGCTCAACTCCAACAAGCAATTATGGAACCTACAGGCAATATATTTTAATGATGCTTTTTACCTGTGCTGTATTTGATTATAATATGAGAGAAATTAATCTAATACTTCCTCACTGCAATCTTACAGTTTCCGCAATAGAGAGGCCAACACTATATGGCGTTTTGTCCAAAAAGGGTCTTCGTGGGGCTCTATTTTTTATTGGCGAAGTTCTATTTATTGCTAGGCCGCTTATTTATGTTTTATTTATTCGAAAGTTTGGAGTTCGGTCGTGGACCCCTTGGTTCCTTTCACTGGCTATTGACTGCGTAGGGATGAGCATTCTATCATTCGTTACGACATCAGTATTTGGTCGGAAGGAGCAAATGATTCACCTTTCTGCCCCAGAAAAGGACGAGGTTTGAATCTCTCTAAAGCTATACCATATAGACATATAAGTATTGGCCAAAAATAAAACTTCATTTAGAACTATTCAGTAAGATAGTTTGTACTGAAATGGCTTTGCTTCAGGTTAAAAGAAGGAAGCTGCTATTTGTATTATACCTAATGAGAGATCCTTTCTTCAGCAAATATACTAGGTAGCAATGATTTTCCTTTTTCTGTCTACTTCTATTTCTTCTGCTTTTGTTATTTTATTTCGTTTCATTTATATTTTTTTTATAAATATTGCTATTTGCTTTATCTAAGTTGGAGAAAAATTGATGATGAAACTCTCTCTAATATTTTATAGGCTAAAGCTTGAAAGCACTGAGAAAGTATTGGACCCAATACCTGTGATTGGATTTCTAACAGGTGTGCTTGATACTTCATTATTTCCTTTGTTGTTCTCTTTCTGATTTAATTTGCTATTACCATTCCATCATAGTCAATTATTTTCAAGTGTTTGATCTGTTCTATGTTATATGTTGCAGCCAAAGCTGTTGAATTAACAATAGGAGCTCAAACAAGATACACATACATGTCAGGATCATGATATATTGTCGAAATGAAATGCTTCGGTGCCGTCGCAAATTGTGGAAGATATACGTATATATCCTTTCTGTGCTTCCACATTATCTCTTTTACTGAATTTGAATTCGAGGTAGATATCGAAATCGGTGTTAATGTGGAAACTTTATCACAACAATCCCAGATGGGGGAAGGTGTTAATGTGGAACAAACTGTTATGCAAGTATGGCTCCAATCAAGAACTTGGCATAAATTGGGAAATTTGATCAAGAGCTTTTAGATCTTCACTTATCCTACACAATGAGATTAGATTGGATTGAAAAGTTGTAGTTATTGTTGTGAGTTCGGTAAAGTTATTATGTGATTATTATGCTCAGAATGAAACATTAAGCTTATCTTCTTCAATCAGCATAAATTGTCCTTATGGTGTTCTTTGATTTTTGAACACATGAATAAATTTTCACCCCAAAAAATGGGTCAGTGAGTAGCTATATGAAGCCTATCATATTTGTCTGTCTTGCTGCAGAATATGTGTATGAATTCTTTGTCAGCATGTAATATTCATTGATATATAGCTCGTATTTTTTAGTTAAAATAAAGTGTTTGAATCTCCCACTCTTTATTTTATATAATAATGTGCATGAAGTGAGTCTTGTGATTGAAGATTTATCCTCTTCTAAACTCTTATAAAGGAATTTTCATCTCGAAAAGATTAATTTTTGCTGTTTGACAGTGTGGTAGATATATTGAGCAATGAAAAATGATTCAAACATTTAGTTTTAATGCAATTTTGAAAACTGCTTTGTGTTTAAAATTTATGCTTTAATGGTAAACTAATGAAGGAACTAAAAATAAAACAAAAATCATTTTTAAAGGACTAAATAAAATAAAATAAAAAATAATTAATTAAGCTAGGAAAATGCTATTTGTACATATAATAGTGTAATCCATCAATTTTCCAACCATTCAGAAGTTGGCAACTTTTATGAAAAGGTTGGCAAGTTGCCAACAAATTTATAAAAGATTGCCAAATTTATAAAAATAACTTGTTGTTGTATGTACAATTAGCATTTCCATTAAGCTATTGTATAAAGAAAATCAATAGAGGTGAAAGAAAAAAGAGAAGAAAAACTGTGTTTCATTAGAACTAGTTTGCTTTCTGACAGCAGCTTAAGATTCGTGTTCTCTATCGAAGCCCTCCAAGGACTAGGAGGCGAGGAATCTGTACCCGCCGCCGTCATCTCCACTCCCTCCGCCGTACCCCGGCCGCCGTCACCGACCACCCAACCTAAGAACAAATCCTTTTCTGGGGTGTCTTATTTTTTTTGTTTCCTCACATCAAAATCCAATTTTTATCTTCAAAATCTGCCCTTTTTTTCATTCTTCCTTGTTTTTCAGCCAATAAAAATGGGTGAAAATGGTGCTTTAAACCACCCCATATCAGAAAACACCCTTCAATTGCTCTTTACCGCTTCCAACACTTCAACACTCGAAGCCTCCCTCGAAGCCCTCATCGATAAAGCAAAATCCGACACTGGACGTTCATACCTAGCATCCAAGAACATTCTACCCGCGGTGTTGGAAACACTTCACTCAATAACTCACTCTTCAAATCTTCTCCCTCTGTGTTTCAAGCTCCTCAGAAACCTGTGTGCAGGAGAAGTTAAAAACCAGAACTTGTTCCTTGAGCTTAATGGGGTTTCTATGGTTTCGGATATTTTGAGGTCATTGGCTGGTGCTGGTTCTTTAGAGCATGATTATGGCTTGGTTCGTTGGGGTGTTCAGGTTCTGGCTAATGTTTGTCTTGCTGGGAAGGAACACCAACGTGCTGTTTGGGAAGAGATGTATCCAGAAGGGTTTGTGTTGATTGCGAGAATTGAAAGTAAAGGGGTTTGTGACCCTTTGTGTATGGTGGTTTATACGTGTTGTGATGGGAACCCTGAATGGTTTAGGAAGCTTTCAAGTGATGGTGGATGGCGTGTTATGGCGGGAATTTTGAGAACCTCTTCTTCTGGTTAGTGGGTTTTTTTCTCTGTGTGCTTTGATGCTTCCTTTTTTTGCTTTAGTATCAGATGGGGTTGTGATGGTTTTTGGGTTTTTATACTGGTTTTATTTTGTTTTATTGGTGTGATTTTAGTTTCAAGATTTAATGTTTCCTCGGTTGATATGATTTATGATAGATAGACTCTTATGACATTGTGTGACAAGCTTTGAAGTTTTTGTTGTGTTTTGTACCTTCATTCATTGATTTATTTTGTTTGTTTTCTGCTTCATATACTTGTTCTGTTTATTCTATGCCTGTCATCTGGGTTTTGACAACAATGATTTTGTTGTTCTGTTTTTGGCTTACTGTGCCGACTCACCCAATTCTGCTCCATCGAATGGTGTAAATGGTGTGAGTCGGCCCAGTATCCCAAACACATTATGTACAAATAAGATAACTCTTTCCTTATTTGTGGTTTCTTTAGTTATTTATTTTGTATACTTTGCTGTTTTTGCTCTGCTGTAACATGTGGTTATCAGAACATTGATTCCCCTCTGCTCCTTTTCATTGGTTTCAATTGATGCAGCTGGTTTTGGTGAGGATTGGCTAAAGTTGCTCCTTTCAAGAGTCTGCCTTGAAGAATCTCAATTGTCTGTGCTGTTTCCTAAATTACGGTGCGTCGACATTCCTGAGGGTGAAGATAACAAGTCCAAAGACAATCAGTTTTCATCTGAACAAGCATTTCTTCTGCAAATCCTATCAGAAATCATAAATGAACAGATCGAAGATGTTACTATCTCTAAAGATGTTGCATTGTTTGTTTATGGAGTATTTAAGAATTCTATTGGGGTCCTTGAACAAGCAATTAGAGGCAAGTCTGGTCTTCCTATTGGCTCTCCTGCGGTCGATGTTCTTGGCTACTCTCTTACTATATTGAGGGACATATGTGCTCAAGATAGTATGAGAAGCAATAGAGATGATGCAGAGAATGTTGTTGATGTTATACTGTCTTATGGCTTAATAGAGTTGCTTTTGTCTTTGCTTGGGGACCTTGAGCCACCAGCAATAATCAGGAAAGGAATAAAACAATTCGAGAATAAAGATGGATCTAGTCGTTCTTCGAAACCGTGTCCTTACAAGGGGTTTAGGCGAGACATCATTGCAGTTATTGGCAACTGTGTATACAGAAGGAAGCATGCACAAGACGAGATTCGGCTGAGGAATGGAATCCTACTGCTATTGCAGCAGTGTGTTACTGATGAAGATAATCCTTTCTTGAGAGAATGGGGGATATGGTCAGTGAGGAATATGTTGGAGGGGAATGAAGAGAACCAAAGGGTAGTTGATCAATTGGAGCTTCAAGGATCTGCTGAGGTGCCTGAGATTTCTGCACTTGGTCTTAAAGTGGAAGTTGATCAGAAAACTAGACGTGCAAAACTTGTAAATGTCCCATGAAAAATATCACTAACTTGGCTGTGTTCATACATCTTTTACTTGGTTTTTGCCACCTTGGTGTCTTGTTAAGCATATGCTTAGAGAAATTTCTTAGGGTGAGTAGCAACTAGCAAAGGCATTGCTTCTTGGATTTTTCTTTTTGGTATTTTTCATTTTATTTTTTTGATTATAATAGAAAAAATAGATACTTAAGAGTTTGCCAAATTTCCTTGTCAATACACATGACCATTAATCTGCATGTTAATTTACTCAGGGTATTTACCAATAGAAGCAGTTATTAGTCCTTGTGAGTTTTACTTTTAACCAAAAGATTCTCTCTATACACACTGAAAAAGATCAAAACCTCAACTAGATGTTTAAGAAATTTAGTTAGTTATCGAATGTACTCGACCTAGTGGTTAAATGTATGCACTAACAAAAAACCTCAGGTAGGGAGGAAAAACTGTTCAAGAAAAAATAGACGGCAGAAAGAATCACTAAATCAAATAACACAACAAAACTGAGAAGTATTGTGATTTACATAACAGAGTTCCAAGTTGTGTAATGTATATATGCACAAAAACCAGATTGTTTTTACAAGTTCTTTTATGGATAAATGTGATGGTATGATAATCTAGCATGTGGTTGGAACTATCTTAATCTTCTAGTAAAAGGAAAAGAATAACCTGTAATGTTTTCCTTCAACTTATGATGATGCACTTTCAAAATTGTTTTAACCACTATCCTGTAATTTACAAAAAATGATCTCATTCTATGTCTATCAGAATGAAAGAATCACTATATCAAATGGTAAGATTCTCCTTCATGGCAAGGAATGATCCAACTATTTTCCCTCCAACATCAGGGAACTCTTCATGGCCAGGGATGGATCTAACTTTACCCTTTCGATCAACTTCCACAGGGTATTTGATTAGATGACCTCTCATCTCTGTTATTTCATTTGCTGAATATTGGTTCCAGTTCATTTCACCCATTGCTCTAATCCTTCTCACACATTCAAGGCTCTCAGGTTGCAAGTAACAGTCTTCAATTGTTCCTGTGTGTTCTGCCCAAAGTGACATCCTATATCCATGTATCTGCAAAGAACAGTTTCATAAGGAATTGCAATTAGATTTCTATCCAAGTTAATCGACTAAAAAAGAAAAATGATGTATCCTCCTGATTGGTGTATAAATTACAGTTCATGCCATTGTGAGTAAAATTTTGATTCAAGAGTTGATTAGCAGGAGGATATATTGTTGAGTTTAATTTTGATGCACTGACAGTGCAAAGATATTTTACACTGTCATCCAATCAAAACACTCCGTTTGTATGACTTTTCAGGTAGTGGGAGAGAGAAAACACAATCATGGCTAACGTGACAACTGACAACACATGATTGGATGAATGTATAAAATAGTTGTGGATGAAAATTAAATCCTATATTATTTCTCATTAAAAAAATTATTTGTAGCAAAATAACACTATTATAATTTAAACTTTAAAGTATTCTTTCTTTTTGAATTTAATTTTTATGTGCTCATAGTGTAAAATAATTTACAAGATAAAATTTGAAGAAACGGCCAAATGATGATGAATAACTAATCACCATGATAATAAATTAATAACTATCTACTATGATTTGTCATTTTACTCATATTTTATTGACAATATAAATCTGTTTTATACAATCAGTGCATAAAATTAACCTCTCTCAGGAAGAGTGATGTTACTAGCCACTGATATATAAGAAAGAAAAAAGGTACACTTACTTGTCCATGGGGATAAGAATGTTTTCTTGCCCAGGTATGATACGGTTGGTAGGCTCCCATTGCAATCTCACTGTCCCTTGTTCCTTCCATAGAGCGCTGGTTGATGTTTGCGGACCCCAATATCACATATTCATCATCAACTATCATACCTTTTGAATGAACATAGATCATGAAACGTCTGCTATTTCGACAAGCTGCCTGGAAATAGAGCGTCAACATGAAAAAAAATAAAATCCATTAGCGTATGCACTAACCACAAAACACATGCTAAAGATAGCATGCTATAAAAGGTAACATTATCAAGAAGTCGAGATGTTTATAATACACATCAGAAAAAAATAACTTTCAGAAAATTTAGGTAAAAACAACATTAAGACACATAAAGTGCTATCTGATATATAACAGCTTGTTACTTTCTGAGTGTTAAGCAGTTTGCATGTGAACAGATTACACAATCTATTATTTTATATGGACTCCTTGATGATTTTGGCCGTATATATTTTCATTGACTCTGAGGACAGAGTCAAGAGGATCACTGAGTCAGTGTCACATGAGTCAGAAACACAGTGATTCCAAACACAAACTCACATATCTGTGACTCTTGTCCAACACACAGTGACTCCAAAGTTGGAGTGTGAACAAAAATTTGACAATTTTGTTCACTGAGTCATTTTGACTCTGTTCCCATCTCTATTGTGACCCTCGCACCAAACACTTAACATAGTCATTTTTTCATTGACAGGCTCCTTGACTCCGCCACCAGAGTCAGTGAAAACAAACAATGCCTTTGGGATTTATAACACAAGTGTAAATGGCAATGAATATATGACTGAGAAGAGGAGAACAAGGAAAGTGCAGTGTTAGGAACATACTTGTGGACTATTTGCTGGTGGAGGTGTTCCAGACACAGTGACACTATCCTGCATATCTATGGCCTCTCGATTGCCAAGACAGAAGAAGTTCAAATAGTCTTGTGGAGAGAATGCTGCTTCAAGCCCAGCCTCAACCAAAGCCTTGTAAATTGTCTCATACATCATTTGCATTGTTTTATTCTGCAAAAAGGAAGAAAAAATAATTCCATATTAACAAGTGCAATACATACAGGTGCCATATTTTTTTTAGTTTGACAACAATTGAGCCCTACTATTTGTTTGAGCGACAATAACAATATCTTAGTTTAGGAATAATTTAATAGATTCCAAATGTTATTTCCTCCACACCTTATAGTAGTTTGTCATAATGAAAAAATAGTGACTAAATGCAAAATGATATAGTGTTATGCTTGACTAATCTTTTTCTTTTTCATTTTTCCTAGTAAAACCAGCCACGTGCTTCACAGCATAATAAGGAGGATGATAAAATAAGAAAACGATTGAACATGACAATGTTAGAACTATATGTAATTTGAGGTTAGAGAGAACCCGAATAATTTTCAAATACCAACCAATTGAAAAGTTAAATCAAATCCTTGCAAAATAATAAAACTACAAGAGATTTGGCTGTGATGTTGTGAATTGAATCATACCTGCCAAAATAGAATCCTTTGTGTGGCAGCTCCGGTGGGGACTCCCTCTGGCCACATTGGAATAACAATATACACTGCAAATCTCTCGTTTGCTTTTATCTTTTCAGCTATCTTAAGAGCAATTTCCATTGGGATCAAGTTGTTAGCACCTGCCAAAGCATGGAGATTAACATGAAAAAGAGATCAATACAAAATTACACGAAATAATATGATGTGTCTGGTAAGACATTCCTGTAACTTCCAGAGCCTTCAATGTATATAATACACCAAGATGTCACACCACACATCTGAAACAATGTTTTTCTATATATAATTTAAATGGTTAATAATCCATAATATGGGCTTCTCGTATAATCCAAT
The DNA here is from genome assembly GCA_013621005.1 of Aeschynomene evenia. Lineage (NCBI taxonomy): Eukaryota > Viridiplantae > Streptophyta > Magnoliopsida > Fabales > Fabaceae > Aeschynomene > Aeschynomene evenia. The sequence goes on along the minus strand of CM024268.1, from coordinate 33,317,328 downwards.
GTTAACTTATGCTCAACAAATCTTCTGGATAGTATTACATGCAAGACTACTTAAGCACAAAAACCAGTGGAGCAGAAAGAAGAGCTACATACCAAGGTCTTTATGTTGACTCCAATTATATGACGACCCGATGAAATATTGATTCTCCATATAAATGTAATGCTGTGCAGCACGAATGGCTTTCACATATGCTGTATGTATGCTCATGTCAATCAGCACATTCTTCCCGCAGACTAAGTTCTGTAAAAATATAGTAAAGTTTGACCTTTGCATCACAAGTATAACATAAGGTGGTTGATGAATTGAAATCAAGCACAGAAAAGAAAAATTTAAACATAAATCTTTCATTCACCTTGCTACTTGCATCTTTTGGATCCTTTGGAAACCCTTTAACAGAATTTGAATCGATTGAACGGAATATCTGCATTCCAAAGAAAACAGAATGAGGATAAATTTGCTTCTGGAAAATCGACATATCGAATGAGTATTTAATAACAATTAATTACCTGAACATGCCAAGATTCGGGATCATCATCACCAGCACAAGGAACATCATTCACGCCAATGATAGATGGAATTCTTTCCAGCCTAAGCAAAGCATCATCATATGATGACATTTTCAACTTTTTAATTCCTTGAGGTTTTGATGCTTTTAACCAGCGCTCCTCAAAGTTTGTCAAAACATCATAAGCTGCAGGACCATCAATTTTGGAATGCAAGTCATGCCATGACTCCCGTGGACAACCACCAGTATTACCCTGTCATAAAATCATATCATAGGAATAAACTAACCTGCTTGTTTCATTCAATATTATGTAGAAATTTCATTTTATTGGTTACCTACAGATTCCACCATAACTTAAAATGCTTGAATTCTAAAACACAGATAGCAGAACATTTTCTTCATGGATTGGGCTTTTTGAAAGCGAGTTTTAAACGTGGAATTAGGGCAGGTGGACAGAAATAATATTGTTCTATAATAAGTTTAACATATCTCTGGCAATGCTAATTTTGTAGTGCTGCACTTGAAACCTATAGAACAACATATAAAGACCAAAAGAATATCTTCATTCTTCCCTACACAAGAATGCAAAAACAGACTAAGCTTTGACTTCCTCTAAAACTTCTATAACCTGGATTCACACATTCTCTTGCTATTCTATTAAAATGTTTCTGTTCATCCATCACTTCTCAAAAGATTGATTGAAAACTCTAGTTATTCAAGCAACAAAATGGAGTCTGAAATAAGAGGCTACCGTGAAAGTAGGGTTGTGATAGTCATCCTTATGTAGTGTCTTCAGTGTCCTAAATAAAGGATGGTAGGGAGTATCATATCGCCCGTCACACAAATCAAGTCCACCGACAAATGCTACAATTTTTCTCATGTTATTTCCAGCATCAGCATCCACAATTACAGTTTTTTGATGATGAGTATATATTGTTCCAACTTCCTAATAAGAGGAAACAGACACAGATTCAATATAGAGATCTGAAACCAAAATTATAGAAGTATATGATAAGATGTCAATAGATACAACAGCTGGCAAAACTGAACCTTGCCAAAAAATCCTGGCATACATGAGGCTGAAGTTTCACTTTCCTTTATGAAAGTAACTTGTAAATAACTTCTACAAAATTACACAAAAATAAAAAGATGATAAATTTTGCAGCTAAAAACAACTTTATTAAATAAATTATCTTGAGCTACAGCTTTAAGTGCCTGCATCAGTATTAATATGAAAAAACAATGTTTTGTATATAGTTCCTTGGAAGCAAGAATAGAAATTAGACGTCAAAATATTTTACACCAAATATTGACATAATTTTTTTTTTCTTTATGCATACGTGCATGTAAACACAGATTTCTTTAGATGTAAAATAGAGTTTAAAACCAAAAACACCAAACAGATGTTAAGCTAAAATTTTTTAGGATCATATAAGCATTCATTACAAAAGTTTGAGAAAAAATTAGACATAAGTTCTCAACTGTATACTTTTGTGAGAAACTTTCTCATGTTGAATACCACATGATCTAATGGCCACATCATGCACTTTAGAATTTAAATATTCTTAATCATGCATGGTGTCTACGAATGACCAAATGACATCAACAAGAAACAACAATGCAACACAATTTTTATAAGCAATGAAGCATAATAAGATATTTTAGTATGAAAGTAGTTGTCAAACTTAACCTTTTGCTTGTACCAGCTATGTCGTTTCCCAGCAATTCGAGGACAAAGCAGCACTTGCACTGAAGAGTGCTTGAAAAAACGTCGTGTTTCCTCATCGTGAGTTGCCATAACACCTTCCTGAATGTAAAGTTGAAGGTTTTTGCATAATTAAAACTTAAAGGGAAAATCATGATAAAAAGATACACCAAAACACTAGCTTAATAATCATGGTCTTACTTTCTTTAAAGTAAATGTCAGCTATCAAGCATGATAAAGTAGTAACACAGGACAATAGAAAGGCCTAGCGATCTAGACAAGGGCAACAAAATGTTAAGTGTCGTGTTGGTCAGACTTTCGAGACTGACAGAGTTTAAGAAAGATCCTAGTTCAAGAAAATCACAAGCCTAGAAATACTAGGTCCCAAGTCAAAATGCAAGCAAGTTTCAAAGGTGTCAAGGTGGTTTATTAATGGCCACCATCAGCCAAGAGAAGGACGAAAAACAAGCTTTATCAGGAGGTATGAAAACTAGCAACCAAGAAAAATGCGTAGTGGAATCAATCTCACTGCATCTGTAGAACAAAATTTCCCATCTTAAACTTTGTTTGCAAAATCCAACATGTGATTATTTCATTATCACAATCAACAAAGGTCAAACAGATATAAAAGAATACAGTTATGATAACAAACATAATCAAGGAAGAGTGCATGCTGACTATTGCTGACAAAATCCTACCAGCCTATCCGAACACAGAAATGCAAGAAATGTAATAGAAAAAAGGTTGGATTACTTACTGTTTTTATACCAAAAATGCTTCGAGATGTAGGGTCATCCCAAATAAGGAGAAGCACTCTTACTCCTTCCTGTGACTTTGACCTCAGAAGATCACCCAAGGTATAATCTGATGCAGGACCACCAGCATCCCTTACCAGTGTAACTTTGTGCCACACTGACCACCCTGTAATATAAATCAAATTCCGAGCTTGACGTATGGCATCAAAGATGTCAACCCAACACTTTCCATTCACGTAATACATCCCATTGTCAAGCAACACATTAGGAAGGCTTCCATCAGGAACATGAGCATCTTGATATAGAGTGACAGTTCCACCTTTCCTTAAAGGAAAATACGTGCCGGGCACCCCAAAGTATTCAGGGCCTGCTCCGATTCCTTGATGATAACTACTCAATTGCTCCATTGGGATATATTGAATGGATAGACTCAGGACAGCACCTGGCTTACAAGGTTTCCCATTATTATTCAGGATAGGGAAGGTGCCTTCAACTTTTGCCCCAGAGTATATTTGTTCCACTGGAACTGCCACAATGCCAATGAGCTGCGAACCCACGACATCACTGTCTTTAACAACAAAGTGCACTTCAGCAGCATGATGTGCAACAGGAACGTAGAAATGTTGCTTCCAAACAGGGTTTTCGCTGTTGCTAATCACAAAAGTCCTCCCAATTACAGCATTTGCCACTGAAATTGATACATAAGGATCACTGGTAATCTTTGTATTCATAGTTCCTTCAATCTTGCTCACACTGCCAGGTAACTTACCGAGCATATCTCCCAATGTTTTATGGAACATGTCCATGTTTGGAAGATTTTTGGCTTCATGAACCCATATATCCAAATTTCCATGTAGAAGCAAAACTCTTAATGACCCTTTACCCTGTGTTGGAACAATCTGTGTACTCTGACTATGTACAGAATCGTTAAATGAGCCAGAATGATCTGAAAGTTTAGACGAATCCACCCGACTATGGTAGGAGGATCCCCAACCAGAAAAGGAATTATTAGCATATCCATAGAAGTCTTCTTTCTTCTGTTCCTGTCTTGGAGCTGAAACCGAATGCATTAGCGGCCTTGACTGCGCCTGTGCAGGCATTGATACAAGCTCACCAGGCTGGCTATCAGACAACTGAACTTTGCCCATAAGATCATCCAAAGGCGGGTAAGCGACACTCTGAGAAGGCTTGGAACTATCACCAGTTTGTGATACTCCACCACCTCCCGTAGAGCCAGTGCCCTCCGGCCAGTAAGGACCGGAGAAGCTATTGAATCGAGAGTGAGCTCCAGCAGATGAATGGGCCTCATTTTGCTGATAATAGTTTGGAGGTGACCCATATTGGAAGCTAGCATTGTGTGAAAGGGAAGGCCGTGGAGGACTCTGAGTCCTTGGATAGACATAGTAGGGATAAGGGTAAGGGGCAGAAGGAGCATAAGACGACGGAAGCACCGAAGGAGCATAAGACGGCGGAGGCCAGGTATTGTCTAAAGGGGCAGTGGAAGGGGCTGAGGAGGGTGATTGAGAAGGAGGGGGATATTGTGAATGATCAAAATGGCCAGAATTAGAATATGATAAGTTTGGTCTAGGGGGTGGAGGGTAGGAATAGTTGAAGGAATGTGAAGGAATGTAAGGGTATGGATAAGGAACAGGGGCATATGGATCATGACCTGGACCTTGAGAAGGAGGTGGATATGGTGGTAGATGAGGATTTGGAGGGTAATAGTATGGGTTTGGATACCCATATGCAGAGGGTGAACCATGATTGTTATCCATCAAAAGAACACAATACAAAGATTCTAACCCCCCCAGAAGACAAAAAAACTCAAATTTTGATTATCAAGACAAAAGGGTCATTGAATACATCGAAATTGAATCGATCAAACAACAATCATACAAAATTGGATTTGAGCTGATACAATACAACACAAACTAATTGTACAAATACAGAGAAAAGCTAATCAGAAAAAAAAAATGAAATTAAAGAAGAAACGAATTGTAGTGCCTGTAGGAATCTAATTCGGATTGATCAGATACTATATTGCGGAGATATTTTCAAGATGGATATGAATATCAATTATGGATTTATGGGTGTTGGATGAAATGAAGAAACTTAGCTGAAAGATGAGATTTTTTATGATCAGAAAGAAAAATCAAATAAAAAAACTCACCTTTGTTTCAGAAGATTCAAGGGAAATTGAGGGTGATGGAGAAAGAAGAAGAAGAAGAAGAAGAATAAGAACAAGAGTAAGATTCAGGGAATGAATGAGCATGACATGTTGAAAAACTCGGAACAGTCTCTCTCTCTTCTTTCTCTCTCTACATATCTTTACCAGGTCAGAAGTTGACAAAATCTACTACAATGTGAAAGTGGGATACCGGCATGGCAGGTTACGACTTACGAGGGGCTTCTCTTTTAGTTGTGTAATGATACCGGTGAAACAAGTCGTACGTGGAGGTATTCCACGTGGGAAAATATTATTGGATATAGTTGGTGCTGGACCCACCTGGAATCATTTCTTGACGTTGTACGGTAGAGTTTGTTCAGTTTGTTATAATTAATTTCTTAATAGGAAAATCTAGGTAGACAATAAAAAGACCAGTCAAAATAGCTAATAAATTGTGCATACATATAATATGAAATGTAATATACATAATATATATTACGTATTATGCATATCATATATAACATTCTATGTATAACATATATTATATGATGTAACATTATTTTTCTTTATAACATGTTGTGCATAATATATAATATATATAGTATATATTATATAATATTTTATATTCACTATATTTTGATTGTACACCTAGTAATGTTATTTGTTAATTTATGCGTGTTGCTGGTTTAATGTTTCGAATAAAGTAAATAAAATAAGTGCATGTGTTAGAAAAAATATATACATGTTTGATTTGATAAGAAAAAAAAGTGTACATGTTTGATTTCCTTTGTTTTCTATTTTAAAGATTTTATAAAAATGAATAATTAAAATTTTTTTCTATACAATTGAAAAATGTTTTCTTAAAATAAAAATAATTATTGTATTGTTGGTATTTGTATATTTACTTCCTTTTATTTTTTTAATATTGGTCGTGTGTCTGTGTACAATTTTTTATACAATCATGTACTGTCAGATATGATTATGTTTTCTCTTTCTCATTACTTAAAAAATTATACAAACAGAATGTTTTAATTGAACGACGATATGATAATATTTTATATTATCAGTGCATAAAATTAAACTTTAGAATAAATTATATGCTTTAAAGATTATTTTTGAACTTATAAAAAAGTCTTGAATCATTTTAAATGATTGTAACGAGTAAAATATTTAATTAGTTCACGCTTTTCAAACTTCAGAGTTCATCGTTGAAAGGTTGGTACTTGGTATATCTGATTCTCTGTATTTGTTTAATTAGTTCAGGTGAAATGATTAACAATTTTTTAAGACGAAATCAAAATCTGGAAGAAGTTGATAATTAATTAATTGTTTACAGTATCCAAATTAACAATTAGCATCGGTCTTAAGAGTTATTATAGGTGATTTGTCACCATATTGTAGATCGAACATTGTTATCATTATTAATTACTCCATCCATTTTAAAATATTAGTCTTTTAAGATTTTTACACGTAAATTAAAAAATTCAATAAATATTCTTAATTTTATAAAATGATATATTAAAATGACTAAACTACCTAAAGCATTAATAAGAAAGAAAGATGAATAGTGGTCCCTTTGAGTAATATTTAAGAAAGAAAGAGAAATGATGCTAGGGGTATAATAGGTATGAAAAAATTAAATTGGCATTGGAAGTTAAAAACGACAATCATTGTGAAATTTTTTTTTTCTCCCTAAAACGACTAATATTTTGGAACGAAGGGACTAATACATAAAGTAATTCAATTGCATCATCACAAGAACATGCATCGATTCTCACTTTATATTTTAGAACTCAATTATTTATGTTTTCTTCAATAAATTAGCTTTAGGGTGTGTTTGGTTCGCGAATTGGAATTTTATTTTCGGGAATAGGATTTCCAGGAATGATAAACCCGGGAATTATTGTCCCAAGAATGTATTATTCATGTGCTTGATTTGTACACTAAATTCCTGGGAATCTTGTACAATATTCCTGGGAATTATTTATTCCCGTGTTTGGATCGTAGTAACATTTCCAGAAAAAAAACTTGTAATTTACAAAAATAAATTGCTCAACTTGCATTTTATTTTCGTCATCCAACTTGTTTTATTATAGAAATTTACTAACACCTCTTATAACAACAAAATTTGGTGAGGAAACAAAAAGTTAGTTTTTCAATAGAGTATATAACTTAAAAATCTATTAAAAGAGATATATAACTTTTAAAAATTAAGGGCCATTCTAGAAAAAAAATGAAATATAATTATAAGTTTATAGTTGAATTTTGACGCGTTAGGAATTTTTAGGTAAAGACGCGTTAGGAATTTATAATTAAAGTTTTAAGATGTCACTTAAAAAACAAATAAGCGCATTTAATTCCATAAATTTTCATTAACGCGTAGGTAGATAGCTATAATTTGTGATAATTAATTATTAGACCTTCCTATAAATATTTTAAGGTGTGTACTCTAGTGTCACTATTCATGATGAAAAATTTTAGGTACACAGATAAAAAAAAAAGATCTGCATCATTTATCATATAATGTATAATTGAAAATCTTAACTATATAGTAAAGAGGAAGTAGATTAAATTTCAAATAAAAAAATAAAATAATTAATATGTTAAAATATAAATAGTATAGAGCAAATAAAATTTTTACTCACGGTTCCGTAAGAATGTCTCATTTATAATACTCAATTGTTGCTAATTGTTAGTCGTAAACTTTTAATATATATTTGCTAAATCTTACTCCCTTCTTTTTAAAATATAGGTTTTTTAGCATTTTTTTTCCATTTCAAAATATAAATGACTTTTCAATTTTCAATGCGTTGTTATTTTGTTTTTCTTTTTCATTTTATCCTTCATAAATTTCAATGTATACTTTTAAGGTTGTGTAAAATACAAACATTAATAGAGATATTTTTATCTTTAACTTTTAATTTTTAAAATACCAATACAAATCAATCATCACCTTTCAAAAACTCAAAATCACTTATATTTTACAAAGGAAAGAGTATTTGTTAACAAAAGATATGTTACTTAAAACTTAACTCAACAGAAGATATATTAAAGAATTTAAATTGATATAAATTTTATAGATATGAATTTTCAATTTGATGATTAGTCTTGTAAAAAAAAATTCCACTTAAAAAATTATGTAATGGTATATGATTTAACTAAAACTAGGTCTCCTCATCACACATTTATATGTATTTGATCTTACCTCTATATTACTAAAGTGGTTATAAAATTTGGGAGCTATCAAATACACTAACTTAGAAACTAATAATAAAATATTGTTGTACAACATAAATACGTCCAATTAGTATCCAATATGTGTTATATATAATACGGAATGTGTATTATACGTACTATGCTATACATATGACACACATTACCTATTAGATATAATAAATGTTGAATATTAGTTTGATTTATTTCTGTTATACAAAAAATATTATTGAATAATAAAGTTTATAAATTTGAGTCTGGAATAAAATCCACAAAATGATAAATTAAAAAAGAGTACAAACAGAACACTCCAAACAACATTGAAAATAATTAGATCAAACAATAATAAATTACCCTAATAATGCAACTACCAAACTTATGCATAAGTATTTCACCAATAATGTGATGAATCAATGAATCATCAAATAAAAATTTCTTCAATTCTCCTTCACTATTGCCATGTCACAGCAATAGGACTTCTAACCATGTAATGCTCAGAAGCCCAAATCAGTGACCCAAATGATGAAAAACCAGCAACTTTTTTCCCTTTGCCAATTGAAGAAAATGTCACATTGTAGCTCAATTTCTGTCCCAATTTCTCAAACCTCAATTTCCTTGGTTCAACACTAACCAAAACCCCATTTGGTTGTTGCACAATAACTTCATAACCACTTTGTGATTTTCCAACATTTGTAACAACTCTCTTGTATGTAACACTAGCATTATTTTGTGCACTTTTGTCAAATAAAACAGAAAAAGAAGGGTAATTCAAGTCACCAACTTGAAGAACTTGTTTTCTAGGACATGAAAAATTCCCTCTTGATACTAATGCAATCTGAGAAGAAGTATAGTTAAGGCTACACAAGTAAATCAAATAGTCTTTTGTGCTGATATCATAGACTAATCCAGGGTCAGAAGCACTTTCAGGATTAACATGTCCTGACCCAAATGCAAAAGGGTTAGCAAAAGATGAATTTTTTGATGATCCAATGTCACCAATTGGATCTCCTCTATTGTTCAATGTGAATGCAGTAGTCATAAGAGCAGATTTCATAGCAGCAACAGACCAATCTTTGTGTACTGATTTAATAAGTGCTGCAATTCCACTAACATGAGGACAAGACATTGATGTACCTGAAACAATGTTGAAAAGTACACTTCTTTTGTCATTCTTGTCCAATGTTGGACTTGTTTTTGATGGCCATGCTGCAAGAATGTTGACACCAGGTGCAGCAACATCTGGTTTAATCACATCTTGTCCTACAATGTTCGGTCCTCGAGAGGAAAAGGCTGCCATTACCGGCGCGATTTCGCCGTACCTTGTCCCTATGAATGAAATTGAAGCTGTTGGATTTTTTGTGGAGTTTATGTAGGTTCTGATAATGTTACCTTCTGATGAGCCTAATGAAGTTGCTGGCAAAATGTGAGGATCAGCAAAAAGGTCTTGGCCTTGTGTTTGAGAGTTTAGTAGTATCATTCCTGCTCCACCTGCAATTTTGACCACCATTCCTTTTTCTGTTCTGCTATTGATCCCTCTCTCACAAACAACAATTTTTCCCTTAACAAGATTTGAATCAAGAGAGCCTTTTGTGCAGAATTGTGCTTGTTGGCCTTTTGCTGCTGCTGATTTTGCATAAACAAGTGGCAACTGATTTGTTTTCTTGCCATGATACAAAGATGAACCTTTGAAGATGTTTCCATTGCCAAGTTTGACTTTTGTTGGGAATGTTCTGTCAGTGTAGCTAGCAGCAACTGTCATGATCCACGGCGCACCGTTTCCAACCGTTGAGGCGAAAGGTCCTGAGTTGCCTGCAGAGCAAGAAACAAAAACTCCCTTTTGTGTCGCGGCGAATGCTGCTATAGCAATACTGTCACCATAGTAAGGTTTTGGAATTCCACCTAAAGAGAGTGAAAGCACATCAACACCATCAGAAACTGCTTGGTCCATTGCTGCTAATATATCAGAATTCGCGCAGCCGGAAGGCCAACACACTTTATATGCTGCAATTCTTGAGGTGTACCTAATTCCACTGGCAGAACCACTAGCAAGGCCAAAAAAGCTCGCGTTTCGCACGACATTGCCGGCTGCAGTGGAAGCAGTATGTGTTCCATGCCCCTGTGAATCTCTAGGAGAAAGATAATCAACCGTGTCGTTGATCTTCCCGGTCGACTTCTCATACCCTTTGAAATAGGCTCTGGCTCCAATAAGCTTCTTGTTACAATTTGAGGCAGAGAACTTTGTTCCTTTCTCACAAATACCTTTCCAGTGAGAAGGTACTTTGGACAAACCTGAGTCTTTGAAACTGATATGTTCAGGCCATATCCCGGAATCAAGGACTCCAATGATAACATCTGAGGCCAAATTAGGACCACTCCAAAGACCCTTTCCTTTCCTTAGGCCAAGAAAATGAGGTGTATGTGTTGTGTGGAGGCTTAAAAGTTCATCAGGTATGGCTGAAATGAAGCCAGAAACTTTGTTCAAGTGTTTGAGTTGTTTCTCAGAAAGATATGCAGAGAAACCAAACATCGTGGTTTCATAAGCATAAAGAAGCTGAGGGGGTAAACTATTTTCTTCTTCTTCTTCTTCTGTTGAAGCTTCAGAAATGAAATCAATGACTGATTCAAACCATGGTTTTGTGTTGTCCTGAGAATGAATTGAGGCTCTAATTTTGGTCTTGTCCATGTGAACTATGTAGGTCTTTTGGACCATTATAGCTATTGAATTTGTCACCATAATAATGGCCAGGAATAATAACAAGAGAGTCCTACAATTCTTCATCATTCCTGCAAACAGAACAATAAAACATAAAAATCAAACAATGCATAAGATTCTTGAATTTAACCACACATGAAAATCAGAAACAAATAATAGTACACCATTAACAACCAGTGTTATATTTTGCTTTCCTTAGAGAAAGATATATATAATTCTTAGCTAGGATTCAATTATATACTTTTAGCACATAGATAAACTAAAAATTCATAGGGTGCATAGTATGATGGATAATGCAGTGAGTAATACCTATTGTGGGTTTTAAGCATAAGAGCATGAGAAAAAATTTTATGGGGTGAGGAATGATAATAAAGTTGTTGCATCAAATCTTATATAAGCACTAAAAGTTGAAAGTTTTTTTAAGTTTCTATTTATGCTATTTGAAATTAAACAAAGAGTCTATTACCTTCTCTTTACTTCCCTTCTACTTCAAGTTTGCACACTCTTTGAATTACATTAGTTAACATAAACAACTCCTCTTGAGTCAGTTATATAATAAAAATTATGCATATATTTATTAGAAACCAATTTTCAGTTTCCATTTTATATTTTTACTTAGTTTACTACTTTTTAGAATTAAGACATGATTTAGGTAGTTCAATGATTATGTAGTAGTAGTTAGTTGTTGGTGCCGCCATTGTTCTGAACAGAACATAAATTTTAAGACATAGTAATGATGAGCATACACATTATTCACGCGTCAAGTATAGCTCATAGACTCTTGAATGAGAAGGCATCGTTCATGGTGATATATATGATGAAAGCATTTATGTTTGTGATTGTGCCTTCACATACCTTGAACTTTCCGGAGTCTATTCTCAGTATTCAATTTTCAAACTTTTAATTTGTTCTCAATTTTAAATCAATAATACTTGTTATACAATAGAAATACATCCAACTAGTCTTTTCAGTTTGTATCAATAGAAGATAAATTTCTTACGTATGACATAAAGTACACATTGGATATTAGTTGAATGTATTTCTATTGTACAACAAATATTTTCTTTAATTAAGTACAGAAATATTTGGTTTCAGATCTCCTTTCTGTACCAAATTATATCAATGACTATGAAGCTTGTCTTTTGTTTAAGTTTTGGGCTTTTGGCTTTCTTTTCCTTTTTGAGAATGAGAACCTTTTTTAGGCTTTACTCAAAAGATTTTAATCATGAGATCGTTTAAGACTAGAAATCTAGAATAGTACACATGGAGGATTATTGATCGAGTAGAATATTGAACATTATTCAATGGACAGTATTATGAGTTGTGACGAATTTGTGTATTATGAGTTTTACTTTTAACTAATGAGGAGATTCATTTAAATTTTTATCTCCACATAATAGTTATTAGTCTTTCCAACCATTATGTAGAAAACATTTGCAGTTTGCAATTTAAATTCTGTTATTTAAAATTAAAATGTTAATTTATTGTTTGATCATCAACTTCTTTGGACATCTTACTGTTGAAATTATAAATTCGAGGGATATCCCAAATTGGACATCTTGGCACTTAAAAGTTTGGAGTCAAGAGTCAAGACATTAGGTGATACTCATTATTTTAAGATTTTTGGTCAAAATATAGCATTTATCAGGAGATAATGGACATAATAAAGATAAAAATATGAAAGGAAGATATTTGGTGATGAGAATAATAAAGAAAATTTGTATATTTTTCATAATTCTGAAAAATTGAAATATGAGAGAGATAAAATTGATCCGACCAAAGTAAAAATTACTATCTTATATCGTATTCAAATGAAATGTAAAGACTAACATTTTTATAATTCTACCTTCAATATTTATGTATTTCTATTTTATCTCGTGGTATACATCATCACCAAACACAAATATCTCCTTGACTTAATTTTGTGCTCCCTCTCCTCTAAAACACTTGACCCATGACACCTAGGTGCGGTCCATTAAAACATTAATGGAGTTATAAGAAATTACAACCTTAGCAAGCAAGATAGATGGGTCAATTTCAATAATGTTTGTCGTACTAATAGATGGATAGATGGGTAGATCCAACGTGTGTTATATATGATATGAAATGTGTATGATACGTACGTGTGTTATATATATAGCACACATTCCATATCATATATATCACACATTGAATACTAATTGGACGTATTTCTATTGTACAACAAATATTATTCGAAGCATATAAGCCCTTTTTAATTAGATGGTACACCAATTTGTGATACTCATAAAGGTACACACCTAAGCAAGGACAAAATGTCCATGAAACATTGATTATAGCAGTATGGGAGGAAGATATATATATAACATACAGATCAAGAAAGCTTGGTTCTTAGTATATATGACGAACTTGCTTGCCCAATTTATTCTAAGTTAGTTGAGTCACGCGGGTCTTTGTTTTCAGACCAAGAAGGGATATATGTGGGGCTAAATTGCAATAGTTGGTTTTGATGACTTAGAATCAGCATGTTCACATATCTGTCTTTTATAGTGTCTCATTATTATTTCAAATGTCACATATAGGTAGTGTTTGGATTGTGTCTCAAACACATAAATATAGAGATAAAAGGTAAAAGGAAGATGTTTGGTTTGAGAGATATAAACTTGAATAGAGACTAAAAAATTGTCGTGAGAATGAAATTTTTTTCGTATTTTCTGTACCCTGAAAACTGAGAACAATGGAGACAGATGCAAAGATTAAAAATTTACATTTAGATTGTCACATTTCATATGTGGTCCGACGGTGACTTATAGTTGTCTATTATTAATGATGGTTCGACGGTCGTAGATAACTAATTGAGGCTTTAATAATAAATTTTTATTGATTTTTTTTGTCATTGTTCTTACTAATAAATAAGATATACACAAACATAAATTTTTTATATTTTTATCTCGTTGTCTTTGTATTTATATTTATATTCTAGTAATAGTCATATATAATATTTGTGGTGGATGTAGTCTATTGCGTCATATCCATGTGGATGGACATCAGTACATCACACAATATGATCAGCGACCAACACAATTTTAATATTAGTACTTATGTTATATGGTTAAATGAGATATAAATCTTATTTGAATAAAGTCTATACTTCATTCACTAATGAATAGAACATGAATATATATACTACGTTTCATAAAACTTTATTACAAATAACATTATTGCCAATATTTTTTTCAAAACTTTCTAACTAAGGGAAGTTGTACATGTATGTCATCTTATATTATAAACTAATGTTTTAAGGGACCACAAACTTTAAGATTTCAAGTGCTAAATAAGGAATATGGATCTCAGCAATTTTGTGCACTCACTGAAATTTTTAGTGATGATTACAATATGTCTGATCTTGTGAGATCTCAAACCGTTTTTTCACTTTGAGTCCGATTTAAGGCAACCCTCATTCCCCTAAGCTTTTCTTTATTTGATCTATACTTTTCTTATTGTAAATGTGATTTTTAATCTATGTTTTAAAAAGGGCATTCAATAACTAAAAAGGGAGTGATATGTAACCATTTTTGTAGTTCTAACTGAATTTTATTTAAATAATAATTGATATACAACAGAAATACAGTCAACTAGTATCCAACGTGTGGTATATATCATACGTAATGTGTGTCATATGTATAACACGTTATGTATAACATACATTACGTATGATATATAACACATATTTGATACTAGTTAGATATATTTTTATCGTAAAACTATATTTTATTTATATTTGTAGAAGATGTGCATCTAAGTGGCATTCATTATTATGGCGTACGGGAAAAGTCAGTCCTATCCCGTGAGGAAACAAGAAAAATTTTCACTACTAAGATCTGTGAAACATTAATTCACCACACTTTAAATTGATTACATCAACATTCAAGAAATTGAAATCAAATTTGTTTGTAATATCTGTGCATGAATCATTAACTAGATTAGATTAACATAATTAAGAGGGCAGTGCTTTCAGGTTACAAAGATTATTGTTTTCTTTTGAAGTCAGCGCTTTTTTTTTATTAAAATTATTTATCACCTAATGATTCATTAGTCCAGGTAAAATACCTCTATAGGTCAATGTTTCTATTGTAAAAAGATTCTTTCACAATTTAACAATTGTGAGGAAAGGGTTAATGACGGATCGAGAAAATTTTAATGGTAAAAATAAAGATGTTACATTACTAATATTTATAAGTATAATATAATACTTCTTAAATTTTTTATAATATGGGATAAGTAAAATAATATAATAGGGATAATATATATATATTTAAACAATGATTGATAATTTAGTGGGGGGCATGAGCCCCCACAACAACATAAATATATCCCCCTGTTATACCTTGTTTTTATACTGTAATCCAATTATAATTAATCTTTAATAAATTGAATAATAAGAAATGTTTGGTGTACAATATAAAAATTTGTAATAGTTATATAATATTTTCTTGTTCATAACTAGGAGAAGTCTAATAGGGCCCAATAAAAAGTTTGGGTCGTGTAAGTCCAAATGATGCAAATCCGCTACGAAACTCAAACCCATGGGATTATGGACATCAGATCCCTACTTGGATCTGACAAGGGCCACATCAACCATGAACAACACTTACGTCCAGATGGATTGTGGGGAGAAGAGGCTCTATGTAAGGGTAAACTCCGACCTCTATAAATATTATAAAGCATGATTCTGAAAACTGGATGGGACCATGAACCAATGGAGAATCTAGCCCAATTTCAACCTAAAAACTGTGTTAGTGCAATTTGAGTAAGAGATGTCGCGAACCCCTAGTTAATCAACCAATCAGCCAAAACTAGCGGTTCAACGTGCGGCTTAAACTTTTTATTTTAAAAAATTCCAAAACAACGTTGTTTATCTAAAGGGAAAAATTAAAAAAAAAATCTCACATTCTCACTCACCCTCTTGACCCCTCTCGGTACTCTCTCTTCCTTAACCCTAGTCCACACCTCTCTCTCGATCTTTCAATCACGTCAACATCTTCGCAATGAGACACTTTAAGCTTTAAAAGCTTAGCAAGACAAGAAATTTGAAGATTCTTTTCAATGACAATGACTCATAGCAAGGACTTCAATCATGGGACAACCATCAACCAACCTTTTCAATGACCCCTTTCAAAGATCGACATCAAAGAAAGACATGGATTTGAATTTCGAAAGATTGATTGTTATGCATGATTTGACAAAACCAAAACAATCCAAATGCAATTCAACTAGAGCATGAGAGTCAAAAACAAGATCAAAAAGCTTGTTTCCAAGACCAAGCTCAAGATGCATGGTTTTGACTCCTATATCAAACAATTTTCTCAACCATTGCCTCACACGATTCAATGGTGGGCTACCAGAGGCGTATATTTCATATATGAAACCCAATTCAAATGTTGTACCAAATTGGATCCCATTCGAATGCAACAGTCTAGAGATTTGTCAACATAATCCATGAACACGTTACTTTTTTTTATGCTAACCATGAAATGGTAATTACTTTTTTGAAAGTCCATTTCATGGAAAATCATGATCGGCCTAGAAGCATAATGTTCCATCCATGTTTTGGAAAGTACACAAGTTTGTGCACGTTCCTTGTTATCACTTAGGCGAAAAAGAATGTTATGGATGATTGGTGTCGGCAATCGAGAGATGAAATCTACTAGATTATTATTTTTTTGGGATAATATTCTTATTGGGGGACATGGTTGATTATTACAATCACGACAAGAGACTCGCGAGATACTGATAGGATTTTCTGACGACTCTTTTAACAACAAATGAAAGATAGGTGGGTAGTGAAAAGGTTGGTCTTTTACTATAGAGATCTAGTGGGGATGAAGAATGATAGGAAGGGCAAATTTTGGGAAGAGAAATGGTTTGGAATGTGCTACAGTGGAAAGGAAGCCATGGAATACTGGGTGTGTTGGAGTGATGAGAAAATGAGAGTGAAAAAATAAGGAGAAGGATATGGAAGAGATTACAGAAAATGAAAAGTGAAGAGATCAAAGCTAATATATATATATACAGGTCAAGAACCCGACAAACTGAGGTCTTTAGCATATGTATATTTAGGATATTGAATAACCTTTGCACATAAGAGCCACTGTTAAATTGAATGTATTCAAGTTATATATTAATGCTATTGACTAAATTTTCTTTTGTATAAATGAATTTTGTACATGGGATTTAATGGCATATACTATTTTTTTTTTTGGGTCAAAGAAATAACTGCATAATTTTAATTCGGACTTTTTCAAAGTAATAACTCAGGATTCAAACTCTGAAATTTCAAGTAAAGTTTAGTAATATCTTTTGGTGATTTTTTTACGACGTTGAATATTCTTTGACCGAATAAATGGATTTTTTTTATATCATTATAATAATGAAATTTAATTAAATTGACTGACCATGAAAATGATTTTCAAATTATAAACATTTTATAATATTTTAAACGCCAAGAATTTTATATTTCAAGCAAGAAAATCTGCATAATAATATATTTACTTGAATGTGAAGATGAAGATGAAGATAATATATTTTTGAATCAGAAATCCACCAACCCTGGTCTGAACTTAATTTGACTTTATCTAAGAATTTGTATAACTATACTAATTACCATTGACTATATTACCATAAGGTGACTCACTTCAAAGCAAGAAATTCACCATTTGATTATGAATTCTCCAAAGATCTACAATGAAACAAGACTTTGGACACAAAGCAGACTAGATGAAATGAACAATTAATATTCAAATTCAACATACAACAATCACACCCATATATTTAAAAAAGAGTTCATGCGACTAAGATAAATTAAGAATAAAAAACATAAAAATGATGAAACCAAACCAAGAAGCAAAAGATTCTAAGTGTTTAATGTGACGAGCACAACCCTTCATTTAGAACCCTTTGCACATACGTCCCATCAGTAACAAAGTTATCAATAATTTTTTTTTTTATAAATTATCACTACCTTTTTCTTCTTTCTACTTCATAAGCTTTCATTTTCTCCATTTCAACCTACTCAACATTCTCAACTCCATTGCATCTTTCAACAATGACACCTCTACTTGTCCATGACTCAGATCTCAAGCTCTTCAAGCTTGGTCCTGTAAGTCGAGACATATCGGAGGATAAGCGTGTAATCGAGAAAAATGTCCTTCCCGACAATGTTGACCTCCTCATTACACGTAATGAGTTTCCTCTTTCTTTGTGCCCGATAGAGTTTAGGGCATGGCCTAGCACCACAATTGATTATCAAACTTGGTTCCATCGCATCCAACGCTCCAAGGGCATGCATTGGGAGACATGGGGTATCCATGAGATGATCAAGATCAGCCAGGAGGATATCCCTTGCAACCCATCTCTTATCTTTTCCCTAGCACATTTTTGGAACACTAGCATCAACGGATTTATCTTCCCTTTCGGTATGATGACCCCAACCATCATGGACGTTTCAGCCATTTTAGGGCTCCCATCTCATGGTGATGACGTTTCTCCTAACTTCAACTCCTTTGATGATATCATTGGCATCATCTTTGACAAGCATTCTACTCTTTACTCTACTTTCATTAAAGTCAACTCATACCCCCATGGTCACGTTACTGATAGCGAGCACAATGCCTTCCTTCTCTACTGGCTTTGTAAGTATTTTTTTTGCATCAGTTCTACGACTATCGTATCTGAATACTCTTACATAGTAAGTGCCATCACATGTGGCAAACTCATGATCTTGCCTCTCTTTTCCTCTCCACCCTTTATCGGTGTATGTTTGATTTAGTAGACAATCTCAGAAAGGGTACCACCATTGACAAGGTTTCAGGACCACTATGGTTCTTGAACCTTTGGACATACCTTTATATCCCTGAGATTCTTCCCCCTAAGGTTATTAGACAGCCCAAATTCAATACATATGGTAGGATGTTTGCCCACCACCCAGTTATAGAAGGAGTCCCTTTTGATTTTGTGAGCAAATTTTTTATTATTCCCCTTAGAGAAGCTCATTCTTACTTCCCTTATTATGGTCGAGAAGGTGGTCACCGTTGGGTGACCATCAATCCATTCACACCATCCCAGGTTGAAATTCTTACTCTCCAAGAATATCTCCCTTCAGCTGTCATAGCTAGAGATATGCCAAATGGAGTTAAGCCAACCTCCAAAATCATGAAATCATCTCTTGAGCCTTATTCACCCCAGTTCTTTGCAAGACAATTTGGTCTTGTACAAGATGTTCCAGCAACTATTGTCTCTCTCTCAAGTCCTATGCATAGACCTCTCCTTACCCTTATTGACCTCAAACAAACAGGCAACTTCATAAAGAAGAAAATTGAGGAATTTCAATTAAGTATCTTCAGTCCAACTCCCTCAGAAACCCCAGAATTTGTAGAATGGTGGCACAAGATTCGCTCTGCCCTTTTCTCTAAAGAAGTGATTGAGTACCTCAACAAATATATTGATGTTGAAAAAGAGAAACATTCATATAAAACAAAGAAGAAGAAAACCTCACCTCCACCCCAATCGCAACTAAAGAAAAGAAAGTTTGTCAAAGGTAATTTTTATCACTTATTGTAATTATACTTTACCTTTGTATTCATTCTTATAAATTTGTTTCTTAGTTGATGATACAGTTGCAACCAAGGAAAGTGTCATCCCACTTGTTTCTATTGCTTCACCATCAACTTACACTCAGCCCGCCACCACTCCAGCAACAACTTCAACCAAAGGAGTTAACCACTCTTCTAACAAGAATCTACCCTCTGACACAAATCCAATCAAAGCATGGACCAGACAACATAAGAAAAATGAATCAGCTGCCTCTCAAGTACAATTCGTTTCTCACTCTTTTGCTCCCATTAATAGTTGTTCCTAAATCACATTTATTTCTAATCATATAGGTGAGTCCCCAAGATATCCATCCTCAACATACTTCAGGCCATGTGGTTCATCCGGAGTTAGAAGAAGAACATGCTGAAGAGATCCATTTAGAGACCACTCCTCCAAATAAGCCAATAGTGGTCAAATCTCCCACATCTAACATTATTGATGAGGACATGGAACAATACTTTACAGTTCTCCATCATTTGGAAAAGATCTCTGTTCTCTTCCAATCCAATGAACTCCCTAATCATGCTACTTTAAGAGCACTACAAGATTCCTTCAACCTCAATGTCAACTCACCTGACAAAGAAATTGCGGACTCGACCAAGGCTACTTGCGCTGAGTTAGTCATGACCTTATTTCATAAAAAATGTAAACTAGAGCATGACCAACTCCTTATAAGCAGTAGTGAAGATAAACTTGAGAAGCTGGCCAATTTGAAGCAACAAAAGGTTGCACTGAGTAACCAATTCCACAAAGAAGGTGTTGCCAAGAAAGAAAAAGCCCTTCAACAACAAAAAACCTCCAATCGAATCCAATTTTTGAGAGAAAGTATTGTCAAAATGGAGGAAGAGTTACAAGTTTTAATTCCTAAAGAACAAGCTCTTGTTCAAGATATGAAATCATCCACGGAATTCCAACGCCAGTTGTACCATCAGGCCATATCACTTGATAAAGATATTTGCCTCCTTGTTGTGCAACAAAAGGCATTGGAGACTGAATATAACTCCGACAAGCGTGATATAGACGAGGAAAACCAACTACGACTCAATCCAGGTATTTTATCTAACCTCAAATTTTCCAAGTGTAATAGTGTATGATAGTTTTTATACTTCTTTTAACTAAAAGTTATCCTTATACAGAGCTTGACGCCGATGATACTCCAATAAAGGTAGGCATTGAGCAAACCATATCAGCTACTGTGAGTGATATTACCTTTGTTGATGTTGCCACCTCTATTCCTGTGGATGTTACTCCACTAGCTACTGTACAAGCTCTAGTGTCAACTACTACAGCAACAGTGACCACCACTGAAGAAACTACTAGCCCAACGACTAATATGTGATTCAACCCTTTCTTAATTTGACTTTTTTGTGAATGGTTGCACCTACTTTAATCTTTAGTTCAACTTTTAGTTTGGACAAAAATAATAGCTACCTGCAGCCAGCTTATTGTTGTAGCCTGATTATGTACATTTTCCATTTCATTTTGCATTATCATGATCATTCATTCTCAATTTTTTCACAAATGCAGGGATAAAAGTGCTTTAAATATTTTTCCTTAATATATTTGTATAACTTTATACCATATATTGTTCTTTAATAATAAGCTTTGCCATTCAAAACACGACGGATTTGAAACAATCCTTCCCAATTTGGTGATTGTTTTCCTCGAGCTAGCTATATCTTTGGTACCAATTGGTAGAATAGATTTCCATACACATTCACCTTCTTTAAATTGTTTGCGCTTAACCCTTGTATTGTATTCACTAGCTACTTTTTTTTTATTGACTTGTATGTTTTCTAGAGCCAACAACTTATCCTCATCAAGGTGATTCAACTCTTGAAACATAGATTAGGCATACTCATCCAAACACAAATCATTTTCCTTAGCTACCCTTAGTAATTTAACGTTTACCTCCATAGGTTGCACATACAATATGTTGGCCATATGTCATCCGAAAATGTGCTAGCCTAGTAGTTGTAGGCATTGAATTTATGTTTTCCCAAAGCATTTCAAGTAGCACCTCATGCCACTTCCTCGATTGATCCTCGATGGACCTCTTAGTAATAACTATTAGGCTTTTATTAGTCTCTTATGCTTTACCATTTGTCTGAGCTTAATAAGGAAAAGAATATATCAATTACTTAATCTCATATTGCTTGAAAAATTCTCTTACTTTCTTTCAGTAAATATTGTTCCTTGGTCAGTCATTATTGTTTAAGGAATACTATATCGATGTATGATCTACTTTTGAATAAATCGAATTACATCAACTTGTGTATACTTAATGACTGAATGTAACTCTTCCACTTGCCCTCTTTGGATAAGGCTATGAATTTGGAAAGTCTCTCATCCTTTAGCATAATCAAAATAATTAGTTGTGATTGTTGGCCAATAGTATCCATGACTATGAATTAACCATTTCATATTGGCTCTAGATTTGTGTGATGTACATAATCGCCCATTACCTTCAAAGCTTATACTTTATCAATGCATCTAAGCAATAGACCACATCTTGGCTTCTTTTAAACAAGTCATTATCTACAATGACATACTTTGATGTTCTTTGCTTAAGTTTAAAATATGTCTTACCTGAAGGGTTTAATATTTTAGATAAGTGACTATTTTCCTTCTCTAGCCATTTTCTTCCTCAAGTGGAAGACTATCACAAATATCAGTTCCCACAACAGTAACCCATGTAAGTTTTGCACCTCAAGTGTAAACTCAGCACTTCATGACAGAAATCATTCCCAATCTTATGCCACAATTTTTTAATGAAGTTAAAATTATAGCCATCGGGACCAGGTGATTTGGTGGGACAGCAACTCCATACCGCATCCTTGATCTCTTCAACACTTGGAACAACCTCAATAAGCCTCGCCTCTTTAGTTGAGATGGAGTTAACCAGTTCCCTGTCAAAATTTATGTTAACAAACAACTCTTCAGCGTTTAATTTCATAAAATAACTCCTAATACCCTCCATAATATCTGCAACACCTTTAAGAACCTTGTTCCCAATTTGCAAGACATCAATGATTTTCTTCCTTTTTTCACCTTTGTAATGGTATGGAATAACTTAGTATTTTTATCAATTTTATTTGCAAAATTTCATCTAGTCATTTGCTTTTAATAGCAATTCTGTCTACAGTACCACTCTTCAAGTTCAGTTTTAGCAACACGTCTTTTACTGCACACTGCCTCTTCATTACCACTCGAACCAGTTGCAAACATGCTATTATCAATCTCCCTCAATTATGATTCCAACCGATTTATTTTATTATCAATGTTACCAAAGACCTCCCTATTCCACACACGAATAGAATCATTTAACTTCCTTAACTTATCCAGTAAGCCTAACATCCCCAATTTATCCCATTCAGATTCAGCCATTTTCAAAAATTCATCCTGAGAAAGCCAAGAATAGATATAGCGAAAAGGTTTCGGACCCCAATTTATCACAGAGTCTTCGACCAGAAGAGAACAATGGTCAGACAATGCGAACGAGTTACCAGTCAATTTGAGATCTTGAAATACCTCTTGCCATTCCAAATCAATGAAAACTCTATCAATTCTACTCCATGACCTCCCATTACAGCAGGTGAATTTCCTACCCAAAAGTGGCAGTTCCACAACTTCCATGGTCTGAACCCACTCCCTAAATTCACTGCAAGCAGGCGATAGGACAATACAACCTTTCCTTTCTTCAACAGATAAAATCTCATCGAAATCACCCATAAATAGCATGGGATCACCACATTCCAACCTTAAGCTTGCCAACTCTTCCCAAAACAAGGACTTTTCAGTTCTGTTATGTGGACCGTATAACACATATTGCACAATCAAAATTCTTTTCAATTATATTCCCCTGAACAACAATCCACCTAGCACCCTTAAAGCACTAATCAAGTGTATTACTTGTGCCACATGCAGGTCCACATAGATAAAGAAGGCGTGTATGATACTATTTTATGTATTAATAGATTAATAGCATTTTTGAACTAAATAAATTTACAGAAATAAAACACACTACAAGCTTTGCAATAAAGCCCAAGATAGACAATATGAATCAAAACAATAGACCCAAATTATTGTATCCATCACCAAAAAAAAAACAGAAAAAATTGACATTTTATTTGATACATGCATTATTTTTGGACAAATAACAAAGATTAATGTGAATGAACAATTGTTGCAAAAGCAAATTCCAGAACAATTGTAACCTTTTATGGACTATAGATAACAATAGGGCTCCTAACAAAGTAACTTTTACTTCTCCAAATAAGTGACCCTGACACAATTTTCATACTCTCCATAGATTTTGCTTTCACCACAACTTTGAAGCTCCTCTTCTGCATAGTATGAGAAAAGTTAAGACTAGTTGGCACCACTGTGATTTCCACTCCTTTTGGTGACCTAATTGTGGCATTATAAGTTGCAGGACCAGGACCAACATTGGTCACTGTCCTTCTAAAAACACCAATTGTAGTTTCCTTATTATTGTTTTTAACACTGAGTTGTATTGTTGGATAGTTGATGGCATCATAACCAAGTCCAGGAAGCAGAGAAGAGCAATTAACAGGGGAACCAACTAGGACTGATAAACTGGAACCACTGTAGCCATCATGGCATAGGAATTGGATATAATCAAAGTCATCCATGTCATACACTAAACCAGGGCTCACTGCTCTTGTTGGCTTTAATTGGCCTGAACCATAGGCAAATTCTGCTTCATTGTTGAGTCTCTTGCTCATTGGTGTGGCTATCATAAAGATTATAAATCAAATCAGTCAAATAGATATATGAATGACTTAAATCAATAATGATGGTCGTACAACAGAAATATGTCTAACTAGTATCAACATGTGCTATATATAACATGGAATATGTGTTATACGTATGTGTCTAAATAATGTTAAATATTAGTGTTAAACATTGTTTTTTTTTTTTGTCTCTGCAATCTAAATTCAATTCATTAGAAGTATTTGAGTAAGCATATAGACCTTATGAATGTTTGAAATTCTAGTTTTGGTCTTTATACCTATATAATAAGCGGTAATGTTTGTTGTACAACAGAAATATGTCAAACTAGTATCCAACGTGTTATGTATAACAATCGTTGGATACTAGTTTGACGTATTTCTGTTGTACAACAAACATTACTGTATAAAAAGAATCTTCTTTTGGTCCTTGAAAATATCACCACTTAACAATACTGATAAATGATAGGGAAAAAAGCATAAAAAGATTTAACTAATCTATCTCACCTGTGGTAATAATAGCAGATCTGATTGCAGCAGGACTCCAATCAGGATGAAATGATTTCACATATGCTGCTGCACCAGCAACATGAGGACATGACATTGAAGTTCCAGACATTAGTGTGAATTCAGAAAATTGAGTATC
Source organism: Aeschynomene evenia (assembly GCA_013621005.1). Lineage (NCBI taxonomy): Eukaryota > Viridiplantae > Streptophyta > Magnoliopsida > Fabales > Fabaceae > Aeschynomene > Aeschynomene evenia. The sequence continues at coordinate 33,292,239 of CM024268.1, read as the reverse complement.
CCCTTTCAAACCAGTGAGTGACTTCCTAAGTGTATAAGATGCTAAAATGTCAATTCCAGGAGCTGATATATCAGGCTGCATATACAAAAAATATATGTATAAAATTATTATTATGAACTTATTTCATTTAGCAGAAAAAGAAGAACACTAACTATATATGTAAGACTGAATACTTATAATAACTATTAGTACCTTGAGGACATGTTGTGATCCTGGATTTGGACCTCTTGATGTGAATGTAGCAGCAAATGGTGCTGACTTTTTAATTTCATGTGTCTTGTATATCACTGCTGATGGTGATCTTAGTTGATCAAGAAATTAAATTCATGTCAAGTTGAAGCAATGAAATAATACTCTTGATGGTTGAAAACTTTAAGGAAAAATTACAATTTAGTCACCAAAGTTTTAAAATATATGAACTGACCCCTGGACTTTTACAAATGTTTATTTCTGTCAATGTAAGTGTACTACTACTACTTACTATGTCTTTTGAACTTTGGAGCATATGGAAATTTGAACCTCTGAATTTCTTATATGTTCAACTTGATACCCTAAAGTTTCTTAAATTTGCAATATTTTTGTGACCAATAGATAAGAGATTAACAGAAGGGTCAATTTACACATTCAAGAAAATTCACAGGTTGAATTTCATATATAATTTTGAAGTTCAGGAATTAAATACATGACTTATCTTATAGGGAGTAAATTGCAATTTTCCCAAAATTTTATTTTGTAACAAGTATTTGGTTTGAGCTAGCCATAGAAAAATTCCTAAGTAGCTACTTATAGTAAGATAATAGTTTTATTATCAATAATATTTTTCATACAATAGAAATACGTCCAACTAGTATCCAACGTGTGCTATACATAATACGTAATGTGTGCTATATGTATAGGACACGTATGTATAGCACACATTCTATATCATGTATAGCACACGTTAGATACTAGTTAGACGTATTTATGTTGTACGACAAACATTGTTGGTTTTATTATACCTTGTGGATTTTATATAATTGGAAATGCCTTCACCTAAGCTATTATTCACAATAGTAGCAGGGGCCATGAAAATTTGAGCAACATCAAGATATTGTTCACTTTCAATTATTGTTCCAATGCCTCCAATTCCTTTCACAACAGATTCAGTGCCCCATGTTCCTAACTTGCAGTAAACAAGTTTTCCCTTAACCTTCTTAGGCTCCAAGGAATCTTCAAAGCAGTATCTGTCAAAATGCATTTAAAGTGTTTCTTTTTGGTTATTATCATCATTGAACAATTGTAAGTTTACTTGGTGTTATATGCTGAAAAAAGAAAGCAAAAACTTACCTAGCATTTTCTTTGTTTTCAGAGTCCTTGGCTGCATCAACACCATTTATAAGAGGGTATTGTTTTTGCTTTGGATTGAAACTGCTCACTCCTACACCCTGCATAAACTCCATAGTTGGTTAAATTCATCATGAAAATTTTGTCAAGAAGATATAAAATGTTACATTGGTTATATCACTAGCTATAAAATGTTACATTAGTGATTTCAAGAAGATATAAAATGACAACATATGAAACATTATTATTTTGATATAAATTTTGATTAATAGAAAATGAAAACACGATCCCTTACAATTTGATTTGATAGACAAAATAGTCTTTCAAGATATAAAAGTGACAACATAGTCGTTCAAGATTGAAAATTTAGGAAAATGTGATCCCTCAACTTATCTTAAATTTTCAATTTTGAGGGACCACGTTGTCCTAAAACATCAATCTTGATATCATTTTCGTATTTTGAAAAACTATTTTATCCACCATGTCAAATTTTGAGGAATCACATTATCATTTTTATATCTTTAAGCTTTTTATTTACTTATTTTTTGAATTATGGTAGAATGAAACTTACAGAAACATTTTTTCCACTCCCCAATTGCACAGTGCTCTTAAAAGCCCTGTCAATGCCACTAGCAGCAACTGTAAGAATCCATGGAGCAGTATTTGTCACAGTTGCCATAGATGGACCATCATTTCCAGCAGATGCCACTGTGATTATACCTTTTCTCATTGCAAAAAATGCACCAATTGATATAGAATCAACCACATAGTTTGGAGCACCTCCTCCTATAGAAATTGATATTACATCCACACCATCATGAATTGCTGCATCAAATGCAGCAAGAATGTCCATGTCTGCACATCCACTTGATGTCCAGCAGACCTTGTAAGCCGCCAGTCTGGCCGACGGGACTGCCCCACGAGCGGTCCCGTTGGCCAGGCCGAATAGGCTTGCGTCCGGGACGAGGTCACCGGCAGCTGTTGAGGCAGTGTGAGTTCCATGGCCATCAACATCTATGGGAGATAATATGTCTGATGGATCAGAGACTCCATCTGCTTTGAAGTATTTGGCTCCTATAATCTTGCTTCATGTTTTCCATTTGAAAAAAAGCAAAAGGAATACAAATACCGAAGTTAGAACTTAAACAATAACAACAAACAAACTTAGTGTTCTATAATTTATGACACCTTCTACAATAGAAATACGTTCAATTAGTATCCAACATGTGCTATACATAACACGTAATGTGTGCCATACATACATGTACTATACATGTTACACATATTACATATTATGTATAACACACGTTGGATACTAGTTTGATGTATTTATGTTGTATAACAAACATTACTAAGTTTTTAATGTGACAAACATGATACTAAGAGTCTAAGACTACATTAATTAATACCTATTATGTTATAAAAAAGAAAAATTCTTATGTGATTTTCAGACATATTTAACGTATCCTCTAGAAACATTATTGATCATTCATTTTGAGTTTTTTATGTAAGCATTAGACATTATATATTCACTGTCTTCCTATTTAAGCTTAGAAGTTATAACAAATTGACAACATTTGTCAAAGAAAATATGTTTTGATTTCTGAACAGGACAAGGATCAGACCCTGCTATAAAATATGAAGCATTTCCTATTTGTAAGTTTTATGTTTTTCATGATTGTTTATCACTTAAAAATATGTAGCATAAAAAAAATAAAAAAAAAATGATTAATTAAAACACATATGAATAACCATCAATTTGGAAAAAACCATCATTTTCATGTCAATTATCACATATGAATAAGTAATAACAGTGCCTTGTGTAAAGTAGGCAAAACATTTAGATTAGAGATGTTAAATTTATAGTAATTATTATTTGAAAACAAATATCCCAGAAATGAAAAATGTGTTGATGCTCAACATTTATTATCCCTTATTACTGTAAAATTAATTAAAATGAAAAACTAAATACTTTATAGACCGGAAATACAAATTATTAGCTGAAAAGACAAACTTTACTAGTATATATGTCTAATGGACTTTGTGTTTTGTATCATTTTCCCTGTTAAATACAAAGATTCTATATCCAACAAAATAATATTCACTAAGAATATAATAATACTTGTTGTATAACAGAAATATGTTCAACTAGTATTCAATATATGCTATATATAATACAGAATGTGTGCTATACATGTGTAATACATGTTGGATACTAGTTAGACGTATTTCTATTATTCAACAAATATTATTGCTAACAAGTATTAATGTATAAAAAGAAAGGGGAATTTTACTTATTGCAGCCTGAGAAATTAGCATAGTGGCCACAAGATCCTTTCCATCTAGCTGGTGGAGGACCTAAACCATTATCCTTGAAGCTCTTAGACTCAGGAGTAATCCCTACATGATCACACATAAGTTTAACTAAGTGATGGTAATATAATTTATTAAATTTTCAATTGGTTCTATAGTTAAAAAGTATATGGACTCAATTAAAAACTTTTAAATGATAGAGACTCAATCAGAAAAAAATTAATAAAACTATAGCATGCAAATTAATTAAACTTTTTTAAAAAAAAGTTTCATTGGAAACAAAATAAATAAGGCAAACCTGTATCCAAAAGACCAACAACAATGTCACTCTCCAATTTCAATCTTCTCTTAACATTCAGAGGTAAACCAATGAAGTTCCATGATCTTGTTGTGTGTAGTTTCCGGTACTGATTTTGAATTACCAGCAACACTTCATCCATGGCTACAAATTTAAAAAAAAAAAAAAAGAGCTAAGAGAAAAACAGTAATAGTATATGTACAACAATTATATATCCAAATAATATCCAACATGTGTTATGTATCTTACGTAATGTGTGTCATACATAATGTCTATTACGTATGACACACATTACGTATGACACATAGCACACGTTGGATACTAGTTTTATGTATTTCTGTCGTACAACAAAATTTTCCATAAAAAAGTAACAATATACATTTTTCAAACAAACAAAAGAAATCCAATGAGATGGTGGAGTAATAAATTGATCTGTACCAGATAAATTCTTTGCTTCATCCTCTGATAGTTTTGCTGCAAATGCATTGAAGCTATTTGTGTAGCTATATACCATGGATTCTTTTGCTTCAAGGTAGCTAAGTAAACACAAATCAAAACAAAATTGACTTAATTTCAAAACATAAAAAAAATAAAAAAATTACTTTTACATGGTTTTAATTCAAGAACTAGGTAGAATTTTGATTGAATGAGAACTACATATATTGTTCAATTTTTTGTGTTTTCTTTTTAGTTGGTCTAAAAAATTACCTTCCTTTAACAGAAGAAAGAACATTTAAATGAGTCTCAAGTGCAATGTCTCTGCTCACAGAATAAGGTCCCAAGAAAACAATATAAAAGTCCTGCATACAAGTCCAATTTATGGTCAAGTTAATATAAGAAACTTAAACTGAAATTTTAAAAGCTTATTAGCTCAAATATGAAACAAATTAGATCTAGCTAATTAATGAGAAGTGATCAAAGGATGAAGAACTCGAATGCCTTTTTCGCGAAGCCATTAACCGAAGCAATGCTGAGCAGGATTAGCAGCAATTGAAGCCAAAAAAGATAAGAGGGTTTGGTAAGCTTCTGCAAGAACATATTTAGTAGTGACATGTTGGTGTTTTGAGACACTAACATGGCATAACAAAACAAAACTATAGAGGATGTCTAAGAATAAGCTTATATACAATAGAAATTTTAGCATATGAAAAGGATAAGAAAAACTCTGCTTCAACTTGTTTGCTTCTTATGTACAAGTTCATTAATTAAGGTTTTGGTAGAGGGAAGCTTGTAGGAAAAACTACTGAATTTCTTAGTCTTCCTTTTGCTAGAGTCTATATCACATATCAATACATATATATATATATATTGGAGCCTATAGGGATTGCTTCTTTAAGTTAAGTTTCTATTAACATTCTCATTTTTTTTATGTTTGTTGCTTGCTACCCTCTCTCATTAAAAACTCATTTTTTGTCATGATACCTACATGGGGGCATATAACTTGTGGTCCATGAAGATTAATCTTTTCTCATCATGTTATTTATTTATTTATTTATGATTTTTTTGTTTATTTTTCTTCAAGTTGGGAAATGTTGTTAGCTGTTAGTGTTATAAGCAGATAATTCATGCATAAACCTCCTTGATTTGTGCCTTCAAGGCTTAAGAATAGGAAATCTTCTTTTTGGCCTAGGCACATGCATAATTTCTAACATGTGTACCTTAAAAAAGATTCTATAATATTTTGTGTATCATCCGTATTTAAGTCTATTAGGAATCTGTCTAATTTAGCTCGGCCTAACTGAATTTTTCTATCAAGTACTTTTTTCTTTTCAAAGTTCAAATCCGAGATATTTTATTAAAGTACCAAGATACTTACCACCTTAATCAATCTCAAAGTATTCTACAAATGCATTGTGATTTCATGCACCATATTTTGTGCTTCCTTAACCAAGTGATTTCTGAACAGAATAATATGTATGTTAAGACTTTAAGAAGCAGAAGAGTTTTGAGAATTTTAATGTAGCAACTTGCATCCCTCCAAAACACACACATCACTATCAAGAACAGTAAAGAGATAGGTTGCTTAACAACAAAGAGCCTTTGAAATTATGAACACTACCTATTCCTTGAATTCCAATGCAAGTGTGTTAACCGTACAAGAGTGATTACCTTATGTTTAATATTGGGCTTAGCTTCAAGTTTAACCCTATGAAATGCAACTTGACACTAATACATGATAGTGTCATTGAGAACATTCATTCTCTTCTTATTATCCATTAAAAGAATATTGCTTAAGAAGCTGTGATTGATTAATGATTAGTAATGTATGTGGGAAGAAAGAGAATAACTCTCTTTGCTAGCTACCCTACTTTGTGGCTATGTACCAACCTACATGCCTCCTATAAACAAATTTCTTTACTTATGGATTTGGACCAAAAGAAAGAAAAAATATTATAGAGTAGTTAGAGTTTGACTATAAAATTGACTCTAAGCACACTTTCTCATATTTATATATCTCTTTCAGTACACAGTGACTTCCTTCCAATATACAGTGACTCCAAAATTGAAGTGAACAATATATTAACAATTTTGTTCACTGAGTCGTTATGACTCTGTTCCCATCTGACCCTCGCATCAAACAGTTAACTGAATCAATTTTTCACTGACTCTTGACTTTGACTCCAGAGTGAAAAAACAAATGCAACCTAGAATGTTATGACATTACATGATATATTAACTCTAGCACATTACAATTATGTGCTAATGAAAGCACACTTGTTTAACAAATTGATATCAAATTAAAATGGTTAAACCAAATTTGATGTAAATTCAAAATTAACAAAAAAATATTAAACTAAATTAAGGCAAACAATTTTATTAGATATAGTTGCCGGGAAACTGAAAGCACCACATTGTAAACAAAAATGTTTTGTTTTTTTAATCATTGATCCAACCAAAATTTTCAATTTGTGGTTGAAAATTAACAATATTAATGTAATATTATGTGTTGATGATAAAAGAAGCTTTTTTTTTGTGTATAAAAGTTTCTGAAGGCCATAAACTGATAAACCACCACATGCACCTCTTAAACCCTAATGTCCCTCCTCACTCGCTTCCTCACCCGCCAAAACTCCACCACCACCACGCTCCTCACGCGCCACCTATCCTCCGCCGCCGCCACCACCACCACCGCAACCACTTCCAAGCTCCACGACCGCTACACTTTCAAACCACCTCCTTCTCTCTCCCCCGAAGCCCAAACCAACAGCAATGCCGCCCCCGAAAAGCCCAACAAGAAAAAACCGAAACCCAGGTATAAGCCCCCTTCCTCTCTCGACCGGACGGGCCGAAAACCGCTTCACTCGGACCTTCCGTTCGATTTCCGGTTCAGCTATACGGAGAGCAGCGCGAAGGTGAGGCCCATTGGGCTGAGGGAGCCCAAGTACTCGCCGTTTGGGCCGGGAAGGGTGGACCGGGCCTGGACTGGGGTGTGTGCACCAGCGGTGGACCCGAAGGTGGAGACGCTGGAGGGAGGAGAGGAAGAGCCGAAGCTCGAGGAAGAGAGGAAGAAGAAGAGAGGGTTGATTCAAGGTGCCCCTCTTTCGAGTGCTGAGAGAAAGGCACTGGTTTTGCAGGGCGAGAGGGGAAAAACCAAGAGGCAAATTAATCTCGGTATGAAAAATTTGAAGTAAAAAAATGTATATATAATAACTATGGTTGTTCCTTTATTTGTTTTTTTTTTAATTGGGTGTTCTTGGTTTTTGTATCTTAAATTGTGTGAGGATTTCTGTTAGGATGAGTTTGTGTGAAAAATTGTGTGAGGAATGGAAAGTTTTAGGAATTAGGAACTGATTTTATGTTAAATGGGAAAGTTTAGGTTAAATTTTGTACACTCAATTTGAAGTGATAGCTAAGTTACTATAAGTGATAGGAATGCTGATGTTAAGGTGTTGATTGTTTTTGTGGAAATGATTTGAATTTTGAAACTATGGAATATGGAATAGCCATACTTCGAAATGTCTGGTATACCAGTGTAAGAATGATCTATATGGATGAGGATTGGAAAATTTTTGGGATAACTTAATGTTATATATAAAAGTGTCATATTGGTCAACTCTGTAGAAGCTTTTACTCGAGGGGGTGCTCTTGGACCTGTGAATATTGCCTATTCCGGTGTTTATCAATGGTGGTAAGTGGTTTCAAATTAAATTTTCTTACCTCCGAATGTTAGTGATGGCTAAGATATAATAGGTGATGTTAGTGATAGCTAAGTTATTATAGGTGAAGACTGAAGGTGACATCAATATGCTGATGCTAAGAAGTTGATTACTGTTTCTGCGGTAATGATGATGAGTTGAAGCTATGAAATACATATGTAATTGATGGAACACTAGTTACACTACACTGGTGTCTGCTATTTAATGTATGGAGTAGTGTTTGGACATTGTTGGATAATGATAGCTTGCATCCTATAATTTTTTATTTCAATTCTTGTGCCAATGTGGATGGGATCACAAGAATTTGTTGAATGTTTGAATGGTGATTATAAATTTGAGTTTTGTTTAACAAGACAACATGATGTTCTGCGGTCTTTGGCTCATTGATATTATGAGTATGAGATTATTAGGTATGGCCGTATGGGTTAGTCCATCTGCTAACATAAATTACCAAAATCTATAAAATGATTTTGTCCTTTACTTCTTTCTAGTGAAATCTTGGCAGATAAATACTTGAATAAAAGCTTCAGTTGCAGTTTTTGTGAATTTGATTGTGCCATGTCCTGCTGCTCAACCCCTTACAGTTGAATTGTGGCTTTCTCAAGTAATTAGAAAAATGTCTCCTTAGAAAATGGCTAAATAAATCGAGGAACACTATCTATTAAACATTGATATGCGTTGATTGTGTTCTTTAATCTTTAATATATACTTTTATTAACAGCAGATTCTGTTTTGATCACAGGGAGGGATGGTTTAACTCACAATATGCTAGATGTTATTCATAAGCACTGGAAATCTGCTGAAGTCGTTAGGATCAAATGCATGGGTGTTCCAACTGTTGACATGAAAAATGTTTGCGCCCAGCTTGAGGTTTATGCCTTTCTATACCCTTTCACATTTATCTAATTATCTTGCCCTCTGATGCAAATTTTTCTTTTATGATCCATTTAATACACGTGAACCCTAAGTTAGTTGGACTGTGGTTTGGACTACAAAACATTCTTATGTTTAAACTTGTATTGTTAATTATCATACAAGCTTAAGCAATTCTCTTGCGCTTGTTGCAGGACAAAACATATGGAAAGGTCATTTCCAGGCATGGAGGTACACTTATATTATACAGAGGCAGGAATTATAATCCCAAACACAGACCTATAATTCCTATAATGTTGTGGAAGCCCCATGAACCTGTGTACCCTAGACTTATTAAGACCACAATTGAAGGCCTTAGTATTGAAGAAACAAAACAAATGAGGAAAAGAGGACTAGCTGTTCCTGCATTAACAAAACTTGGTATGCTTTTTATAGTTAGTTTCTAATTCAGTTGCCCAGTTGATTTTGCAAAGGCTATTTTATTGACTCTGAAGTGAATTGCAGCAAAAAATGGTTATTATGCTTATTTGGTGCCCATGGTCAGAGATGCTTTCCGCACCAGTGAACTGGTTCGGATAGATTGCCAGGGTCTTGAGAGGAAGGATTACAAGAAAATAGGCTGCAAACTTAGGGTAATGACTAATGACAACTTTAATGACAATTTTTCTAATCACTATCATCATCACTTTTATTCTAATTATGGGGGGAAAATGAGAAGATAAGCTTTTTGGTTTTCAACTTTTTGGGGTTGGTGCTTTAAGTTGCTTCTTTTCAGCTGTCTCATCTCTCATGTGTTGATGCAGGACCTGGTCCCTTGTATTCTGGTGACATTTGATAAAGAACAGATTGTGGTTTGGAGGGGGAAGGATTACGTTCCCCCGGAGGACGGATATATTCTTAAGGATCGAGAATCGTTTGATGATTTTGATGATAAATTGTGTGCTGGTGAAGGGTAACTTGCTGAGCTTGACAAAAGCAGATTAATGAGAGACTAATGCTGCAGAGCATAGTCTTGCTTTGGTGCAAATTGCTGCCATGAATCAGAAGTTCCTTTAAGATCAAATCATTGTTGGTGTTAATGCGGTCAAAGTTAGAGGAACACATGAAGATATTGTATTGTCAAGGTTGATGCTGCTATTTTGGAGTAAATATGTAAAAGGTAATATATAGGGCCTTCTAAATGCCCAATCCTTAAAATAGTGCACATTTTTTTGTAGACTCAAAGACCTAAATTATGAACCCTATACTGAAACACTTACTGCAGATGTTGTAGATAGGATTCTCAAATTCTTTTTTATGATCTCCAAATGGTTCCTTCACAGTTTCTATTTGGAATCAGATTGAAATTTGTTATCAACAGCAATTTGGGAATCAATTTTCCACAGACATAGCCAAGCTTGTAATAGTATTCATGCTGTGAGTGAATCCTAACATGGAATTGTTGTCCAAAACATATACTGTCACAGAATTTTGGCGATTATATTAGATATGAGCTGTTAAGTTTCTACTGGTGTAAAAATTAGTCTTAGGATTATATCAATGTAGACAACACACATGATGGTATATCATGGTTTTCTTTTCTATTATGAGTTTAATTTTGATGTTGTCGTCCAATCTAAATGCTTTGTTTGTATAACTTTTCAGGTAGTGAAAGAGAAAAAACACAATCATAACTGACATGGTAACACATGATTGAATGAATGTATAGGAAAATGGTACACTGAAATTAAATCCTTCCATTATTCCATTCTATTATTCCATTTTTTTAATTGATTTAGATGGCGCGTCACGAACTCAATAGATGCTAACAAGTGTATGATAATGACGATTTGGCAGTATGTACATTTTCTCTGTCTTTTACTCTTTTACGTCTTTTATGATGTCTATACACTTGTAGAGTTTGAATTTAATTCTTTTTCAACTATTACTTTCTTTTTTAAGAATTTGAATTTTGTCTAGCTTACCGGTAGCCATATACGTAATTTAAACGATAAAAAGATTGTCACTGAAAAGAAACAATTTTGTTTACAACCCAACTAAAACAATTGGGGAATGATAATTTATTTGATGAGTATTGATACATGTATAATAAAAAAATAGTTAAAATAGCTAATAAATTATGTACAATATATATAATATAAATGCACAATGAATATTATATGATGTGTACATCATTATCATATAATATGCACAACATATATCACAAATTGACAAGAAAAATTATGTTGTAACATGTGGTATAAATTGTGTACAATGGATAATATTTATTGTGTATGATATGTGATATACATTATATATTATATATTATATATTTTATATTATATATTATCCACAACATATTCAAATTATTTTCCTTATTTGATTGACTTTTTATTAGAATATTACAACTAAGCACTTTTTATGGTTTCTCGAATATATAAATCTTGTTATTTTCTAGACTAATCTGGTACGCTGGACAGCTGATTTCATTTTGTTGATGATTTCACAGACAAAAGAAAATGAGATATCGAGTGTTCTAAGAATATTTTTTAAAGTTACTAAAATAAATAATTTAAAAAATATTATAATTTATATTTTTAAATATTTTAAATATTATTCTAACTTACGTTTATAAAATATATTATTCTGACAACATCGTGGGAATGTGGGAATGTGGACATGTGGACGAAATGCAGTCGTACACTTGAGCTCCCGTTTCATTGGAGTCAAGTAAATTAAATAAATATCCTTTTTTAATCTATGTCCACATTTATTTTATATGATAAAAAATTATTTAATATCCATTATTTCTTCTATTAAATTTTAAAAATTTGAATATGAAAAATAAATTATATTCAAGTTTATTAATAAAATAAAGATTTAATTTTAGTGTATAACTTTTTCATACATTCATTTAATTATGTGTTATCAAATCAGTCATGATTGTATTTTCTCTCTTTCACTATCTGAAAAATCATACAAACAAAGTGTTTTGATTAGATGATAATGTAAAAATATTTTACATGATCCGTGCATCAAAATTAAATTCATAAAATAAATATTATATAAATAATAAATAATTTTTATTTTACACATAATTATAATCTTGTCCAATTAATAACTAATTTTACATATATCTCATATAGAATTATTACTTTTAAATGAATATGTCAAGTCGCGAGGATATATATATATATATATATGTTCCTGTCAATCTTGATTCAGTCTCCAAATTGTCTCCACCTTTCATGCTTTCCTTATCATTCCACATAAATAATTCTCGTGACACATTTTTCATAGAAAAATTATTATTTATTAAAATAAAAATAGTTTTTGGGTTTCTTTTTCTTTCTTCGCATCTTTACCAAAAAAATAATAATATAAAAGCAAATGTAAAATCTATATTAAGAAATAAATATAAATGCTTATAGGATTTAATTTTCAATGTCAATGTATAAATTTTTAATAAAGTCATCCAATCATATGTTGTCAGACTCAGTCATGATAGTGTTTTTTCTTTTTCTATACCTTAAAAGTCCTACAAATGAAGAGTTTTGATTGTATGATATTATAAAATATCTTTACATTATCAATACATCAAAATTAAACTCATACTTATAAACTAATTTTTTGTATCATATTTTTTATATGGTTTCCTATTTATAATGACAATTTTATAGTAGTAAATCACAAAAATATCATACACTCAAACTAAATTTTATGGAATTAATTATTAATATAATATAAATGAGATTCAGTGTCTTAAAAATATTTATTAATTTTATTTAATATAAAAAATTTTAGAAAATTTAAAATATTATTGTAAATTCTAAAAATATAATATTTTTTTTTAAAGATGAATAAGAGCTAGTTCTAGACTTCTAGTAGTAGTTCTCCTACTCATACCAAACCTTCAAAACTCTCATTCAATGGCGGAAAACGGCGTCACCACCCCTCTCCTCTCTCCTTCCTCCTCCTCCGACCACCACCTAATCCTTAACCTCTCCGATACCGAACCCTCCCTGTCCGGTTCGCCCAACCCGTTCCGGTTCATCAGTGGCAGCAACAACAACGACGACGATGGCCTCACCGTTCCGCCGCCGACCACCGTGGACCCATTCCGAAACACTACGCCGAAAATCGAGGGTTTCTACGAGTGGCTCAAAATCGTTGCGTGCTTACCACTCGCGTTGGTGCGCGTGGTGGTATTCGGGTTTTGCTTGATGGTTGGGTACGTAGCGACAAAGGTAGCGCTTTTAGGGTGGAAGGAGAAGGAGAAGCCAATGCCGAAGTGGAGGTGGAGGGTTATGTGGGTTACCAGAATCTGCTCGCGTTGCATTCTCTTCTCTTTTGGGTATGAATATGTCACTGATTACTGTGATAATAATCGTTGTTTTATTGGGTGCGTTTGTGATTATTTTATTGGATAAAGTATTGTTTTTCTCTGAAAGAAGAATAGTATTGGGATTTTTGTACACTATTTACTAGCAAGATTAGGATTTAGGAGTTGCTTGTGACAAAAAAAGACATGTTTTGAAATAAAAATCGAATTTTTTCCCCCTTTTCCAAAACCCCATCTGATAGGTGAGAGATAATCTCTCAGTACTATCAGGCGCTTCTTGTATTTTTGTGTTTTTATTTATTTTTCCTGCTTAGTATACATGAATCTCTAGTTCTTTCAGGTAGGAGTAGGACCATGTACTTGGACTAACTAGGTTTTGGTTTTAAGAATCAAGTTTTATTGTTGTCTTAAAATTGTTTATTTGAAAAGTTTATGAGATGAAAATTGAAGTACTTTTCTAGGTTAGTGCTAAACATATGGTACTGTGCCCTTTGTATTTTTTATTTGTTGCATGTTATGGTATGCAACTTGGGTCCTATATTATTTCCTGTGCACTATGTGGATTTTTGGTTGCTTGTCGATGCGGTTTTGTCTTTTGTGGGTGTTTGAACTAGTTTCTTTTGTGTGTAGAAAACAACCCATCAGTGTATGTTTAGATTTGGAGAGTAAAAATGGGGTGAAAATTACTAGATTAGTTTCATGTATTATTTTACACATGGAGTTCAATCATGTAATTTTTAGCCTCACTTTTATCCATCAACTCAAACACATCCTTAAGAGTTACTTGTTAGCTATTTTTATTAGAGTATTTGAAAAAAGCCAAGTATTGAATCTGATAAGCATGTATGTTTTGAAAAGCACGGGAGGTTGAAAAGTTCATACTTTGATTGAATCCTAGGCAGTATCCAAGAAGATTTTATTTTATTATAGTTTAAATTTTTGGCTATTAAGTACTTGGAATAATACCTGTTGAAACCAATTTGATCATAATCTCAGTGTGTCCTTTTCCATTCTGATGATCTACTATTCTGTCATATGGTGTGGCACTTTTGTTATTTTTGTAAAAACAAGAACTAGATTCCTTCTTTATGCTGTGTTAGCCAAAATGAGCACAAGAATATTGTGTTATTTTTTTTCTATAGTAAGGTTGATTTCCTTTTTATTTTTTTGTATATATTGAGGCCCTTAGTTTAATTTGGTGCTTAAGTATTGACTTTGTCTACATGTTTGTTCTTTCCTTCTGTCCATTGCAGGTATCAATGGATAAAGCGGAGAGGAAAACCTGCTCCAAGGGAAATCGCTCCAATACTTGTATCTAATCATGTATCTTATATTGATCCTATCTTCTATTTCTACGAATTGTTTCCCACCATTGTGGCATCTGAGTCTCATGACTCCATACCAGCAGTTGGAACCATTATTAGAGCAATGCAGGTAATCTAGTTTCTGGGTTACATTTTATGTATCCTCAGTTACCAAAATAAGATTATATGCCATTGTCCACTTTCATATATTTTAACTTTTTCTATTTTCACTCCATACAATTTTAGGTCATATATGTCAACAGGTTTGTACCATCATCAAGGAAGCAAGCTGTCAACGAAATAAAGGTAAAATGTAGCTATTAGTTTTCCTTTATTATGCGATTTGTGTTTGAAAAACTGTACTTTCTTTCCATTATCTGGTCCTCCTATTTTTTTGTCAAATGTTCTGCGCATCATCTCTGTTGCGGTGTTTCACATCTGTTGTCAACTTGTCATGTTAATGTGTTCCTTGAATAGTCTAGTGTCCCTATTTTTGCTCCAACCTCTGCCAAAGTTTCTTAAAGAAAAATGTTTGGTTAAATTTTAGGAAGCGTGTGGTACTAATCATAAGACTTACTGATTGAAGTTTTCTGGTTATATGCAGTGCAGGCTTTAGAATAGAAGTTATTGGCCTCTATTAGGACTTATGTGAGCAATATATTTTAGGTATCAATATGCAACATAAATGCTAGAGATTGTAAAGAATATTATATGGAAATTGAGTTACAGGGAACCTTAAATTGGGTGATAATTTAACATGCTGTAATTACACAAGGTTCAGATATTGGAACAGAATAGCACATAATTTGCTTTTTATAATTTATCTCATTATCAATCTATAAGCTATTTGATACAGAAATCTGCTTTCAAGGATCTGAATAACAGAGAAGGGCTTCCTGCAATGGATATCCTCAAGTACTATTATTTCCTGAGGGAACTACAACGAATGGCAGGTGCCTTATCTCCTTCCAACTTGGTGCATTTATCCCTGGGTACCCAATTCAGCCTATAATTGTTCGCTATCCTCATGTGCACTTTGATCAATCTTGGTAAGCAGTTTCCTCATGAAGATCCTAGCATTTTTGCTATTTTTGGGGATGTCTTATCGTCTTATTAGTTGTGACCCGCAAATTTGTTTGTTCAGGGGTAGTATTTCGTTGGGAAAGCTCATGTTCAGGATGTTCACTCAGTTCCACAATTTCTTTGAGGTATATTCTCGTGTTATCTTAATAGTGGTTGATGCTTTGCATTGTATGGAAACTTGTTGTTCTCAAAGTAATTTATAACTATCACCTTGAGTTGAACAGGTAGAATATCTTCCTGTCATTTATCCCCGGGATGATAAATTGGAAAGTGCGGCACAATTTGCTGAAAGGGTAAGTCTTCTAGTTTTTTTTTTTTTTTTTTTTTTTTTTTGCAGCTGTTATATATTGTCAGAGGATTTTTTGCCTTTATCTTTCTCTTTGTTTTGCCTATATTGTCCTTCTCTGTGTCAGTCAGTCATTTGTGACAGTTAAGATGTGAATAATGCAGACTGGGCATATTATGGCCACCGCACTGAATGTTGTCCAAACAGGACATTCTTATGGAGACCTAATGCTTCATGTGAAAGCACAAGAAGCAAAACAGGTATGCATTTATATTGGTTAAACATATATCTTCAATGGTTCAACCTAGTTGCTTACATGCTTTCAGGATTTTAGGATTTGCATGCAGGGATCAATTATCCGATAGGTGCATTTATATGTTATCTACACTCAGAAAAAACATCAATTCTTGTGTAGTGTAGCTTATATTATTTTCCAACTAATTACATATGATTTTTGTCAATAAGGGTTCAGATTCAATACCTACTATTTAATACAAAATACAGTTGTCTTGGAATGCTTTGTGCAATGCAATTTATATTATCTCAAGGATTTTGCAAGTGTAGTACTGTGTAATGCACTAATGCTTTACCTGTTTTTTATATTTTGGTGATGGGATAGAAGAAAAATTTTATTAAGATGAAGGGAAAGAATTACAAAGAGTGAGGAGGATAAGGAATCCTCCTAAACAAAAAAGCAAGACAAAAATAAACATGAAAAAGAGAACTTTACCTGTTGTGGAACTTAGCAAAATAGTTTTGTTGTCACTGACATTTTACCTTTGACTTTGGCAGGAGAAGCCCTCAGTTTATATGGTGGAAATGTCAAGGGTGGAAAAAGTGAGTTCTACAAAAAAATTTCCATAATTTGTTGTAATCTTTAAAATACATCATTATCTCCCTAATTTTTACAATCATTGTCAATTTGCAATTTTTCTCCTTCAATTTGTTTAACTAGGGTTTTGAGCTTAAACTATAGGCAAGTAGCCCACAGAGTGGCTGCATTATATTTGAGCCTACAAATTTGCTACATGAATTTGCTAGTAGCACCACTTTTTCCTATGATTCTCTTCCTGTTTTCTTTCCATTCTTGTTTCTGGTCTGTTGTTATGGCTTTCTATTAGGCCCTTATAATAAAAATGAAGGATGTTTTGAAGTATGGTTTCTCTTATTATTAATTTATATTACTATCAGTATTGGAAGAAAGAATGAAAAGATTGTGTTTCCTTCAGTTATTTCAGATCAGCAGCTTGGAAGCTGTGGACTTGCTGGATAAATTCCTTTCAATGAATCCTGATCCCAGGTAATAATAACTACATTCCTGTAACTAAATGGAAAACCATTCTGGCTCAGGTGTTAAGGGAAGCAAAACTATTAAGTTAATTGATATTTGTAATTTGGTGGTAAGAAATCGACTATCAAACTTGCTCTCCCTTATGATGTTCCCCTTTGAAGTGTGTTTATTTGTGTTTGTATGTGGCCTATGTTTCATATACTTGTTGTTTCCACTAATGACTGCACTTTGTGATAATATCCTGTGAGAATTAATGAAGTTCATGTCATGCTTGTAGTGGTCGTGTTCAATATCATGATTTCTTGAGAGTTTTAAGGGTTAAGGCTTGCCCTCTATCCGAAAAGGTTAGTTACCAAATTATTCAAGATCTACTTTACTGCAATAAATAACAATAAAGCCCTTTATTTTGCCACCTCTGTCTTCTACTCCTCTTTATTTTGCCAAAGCCCTCAATTGCCGTGTGATTTCTTTTCCCCTTTTGATCGTGATGTTGAATTGATTATGATGATTTATTACAGATATTTGCATTCGTTGATGTGGAGAAGAGTGGCACAATTACATTCAGACAGGTGACTCTTTGCAATCAAACCTTATTTCTGTGCTGTATTAAAGAGTAGATGTTGAATTTAGATGTAGAGTTTAGTACACTGCATGAAATCTCCAATGATTTTTTCGGCAAAAGCCTATTAACTGCAAATTTGGATCTGATATGCCCTTGTTGATTCATCTTACCTTACGCTCATGCTTCTATGTGTCCTTCAGTTCTTGTTCGGATCTGCCCATGTCATGAAGCAACCGGGGTTCCATCAATCCTGCGAATTAGCCTTTTCCGAGTGTACTGGTGCAGCAAATCACATTGTAGAGCAAAAAGTACTATTCTCTTTCATAATCCTATTTTGTCTTCACTTGTGCATTGCACCTACTCTCAACTCTAACTTGTGCCTCTTTTTTCTTATTCCTTTTAAACTCAGTTGCGAGATTTCATTCGACCCACTATCCCCAGCTGGGAAGATAATGAGGTAACTTATCTCCTCAGCTTCTATCTGTCACTGACATTCTCTTAGCTCTAATTGTAGTTTGACTGACATAAAATGGTTCATTGTATAGGTCCATGAGCTGTTTCTGTTATTTGATACCAATAATAATGGCAGAATTAGCAAGGATGATTTTCTTTCATGCCTTAGAAGAAACCCTCTCCTCATAGCATTTTTTAATCCTCACATGAAGCACAAGAATATAAAAGGCAGTGAGGTTCTAGAGATGGTATAATTTGTATGTCATGAATTTATAGGTTTTACAAGTGCTTGTACCCCTATAGCTTTTTAGGTGAAGTATTATTTGTTCATGGACAAAGGGTAAAAGTATAAGATCCAGGTCTTTTAATTTTTCTGTAACCTTTGCCGGGTAGATTACTCATCACCAAAGTATTTGATTAGAATTCATATTTTCTTGTCTGTTTTTGGTGGATTAGCTTTACAAAGCTAGGATTTAGGTTTTGGAAACCATATTGACTTTTATGATAAATGTGGTTTCATTCATGGTTGGAACTGACATATCCTACCATTTTAACAAACATCATGTGTATTTTCAAAGTTGTGAACATGTTACAAGGACTAGAAATTGATCCCAGGTATTTAAAATTTTCATTGAAAGAATAGTGTAGTTCAAGTTGCCTTGTGTTCATGATGTTGGATTTATGGCCTGTTTGGATATCATTGCCAATGAAAAAAAGGGTTTTCTTGAGTCTACCTTTTTTCACTGCAAGTGTCTTTGATGATGTTGGAGAATTCAATCATTGAGAATCTCTTTAGAATAATTAAGGTGTTGTTTGGTTCCCGTTTTCATTTTCTATTTTCATTTCTTGTTTTCTCTGTTTTCAAAATTTTGTGGAGGAAATACTGAAAACAGAGAAAACGTGATTTTATTATTTTCTCTGTTTTTAGTATTTCCTTCACAAAATTTTGAAAACAGAGAAAATAGAAAATAAAAATGGAAACCAAACAGCACCTAACCTTCATAGTCTTAAGTAGTTAGATTAGTCAAGTCTAGAGTCAGATTAGTTGGATCTAGTTGATTTTAACCCTTTGTTTTAGTGCAGGAGAAAATAAAAACAACTAGAGAGAGAAATTAAGAGGAAAGAAAATGTTTATTGGATTATCTTGGTTCCTTGATTAAAGATAATACGAGTATGTATTTTCTTTTCAGTTCTCGAATAAGAGAGTCGTTTGGAAATGATTTTGTGGTTAGAGGTATATCCTCTTATGGTAGCTCTCATTTTGAAGAGATTGTTTATGGATTTTAATTGTGGATATCTTGTGCAATAAAAGAAAAAAAGTGTATGTCTTAGTATAATAAAAATAGTCCTTTTGAAACTAAATTTAGCTTGTTAATCTACAGAAGAATTAGCTTATCCTCATGATAGTTTTGAAAGGATTTTGCATCATGATATGATATGCCAAGGTCCCCCATAACCCGTATGGTTTAGATTTGTTTCTTTGTCTTGGGCTTCAACCCTCTTGAGAATAACAAAATTTAGTCCTTTTGGGCCAAAACTTGTTAAAAAAACTTAGTCAAAGAAGATTGAAAAGAATCACAGAAAGCCCTAGCCCCCAGGAATGCTGTAGCAGAAATCTATTAATGTTATTTTATGTTCAATTTATTCAAAAATTTCTCCTTAAGCAGACATGATTAGACTTTAGAGTTTAGAGTGTGATATTTGAGACGATGAAATGTCTTAATTTTTTTTATTGTTTTTCTTTGGTACCCATGGGTATCGGTCATATAGGGTATCCATGGGTATCCAAAGAAAAATAATTTGATTTATGCTTGCAAAGTGAAGGACCAATTTGAGGTTTCACTCGATTTGAATTAAACTTCAAATTGGTCCTCAACTTTACATGTATGAATCAAATTAGTCTTTCACTTTAATTTTCGCTCAAAATAGTCCTCCACTTTGTACTTCGTGAATCAAGTTGGTCATTCATTTGTTTTTTCTATTATAACTCCGTTAATTTATGCTGATGTGAACTGTTTATGGCTAACTTGTCAATTGTCAAGTAACATGTAATCCTATAAATACATAACCTCTATAAGTCTTTCAATTTACTTTTTTTAATCAAAATAGTTCTTTTGAAATAAGAGTGGATGACTATTTTGATATAAAATTATGACACTAAACTAAGGAGCCTACCGTTTAACCATAATTTTTCAGGTTGATGTAAATTAAAGAACTTTAAATTAATCTAAGAAATATACAACATTTCAACTAATATTTAAAAATTTCTTGTGTTATCTTAAATTGGTCCTAATTAAAGCCATTTAGTGTGTATTATGATGCTTTGCTTTTATAGGGTGGGCCTATCCTCCAAATTTTAACCTCCAACATAATCAACTTGTTCGATGTGATCAAGGATATTAGCAAAATATAATTCTTCCTAAATCATGATTTCAACATAACCACCACTTTCATTTGTTAATTCCCAACTTCCAAGCATCAATCTGGTCCTCTCAATGATTCATTACAAGTTAAATATGTCAAAAAAGAAATAATAATAATAATAATAATAATGGTAGGTACGATAATGTTGGAATGTTGTCTAACTTTATCAATATGATTAGCACTAATCACAATTTTTAATTACCTCAAACAACAGTATATAGATACCATCGAAGAAAATGGAAGATTTTTGCATAGTATAGGTCGAATAATATTTATTATTTAATTGAATGAAATAGAAAAAATATTGCATATATCAATGTAGAATGAAATGATTTTGCCAGCAATGTTAGTTACAAAATTCCAAAATGAAAATAAGAGGTGAAGACTAGCTAGGCATACCCTTTATTCCATCTTGAATCTTGTCCATTTGCTTTAAATTATTATTCTTCCACAAAATTGTAGGACCGAGTCTATTATTGATGGAAGATCCCTTGAATATACGATGATACATAATTGGAATAAAAATCTAAGCATCAACAACTTCTTATACTAGCAATAAGATTCATAAAATATAGGATTTTGCTAACAAGTGATTTTAGAGCAATGGTTAAGATAGCAAAAGAGGAAAGATTCACCTTAAAAATATGCATTTTGATATGTTCTATGTAATGGACCGACCATAATTTCTTTAACTTTTTAAAAACTTACTTTTTTTTTAGTATCCTTAACAAGTGTCCGTAGGACCCCTGTTAGCAAAACCCTAAAATATATGTGTGTAAGTTATTGTAATAGTCAATAACTCAAAATACAAAGTATAAAAAGAATTTGAGTCTCATGTTATATATATAAGACCGGTTTGGATGATGAATTTACAGAAAAATATTTTTCTTTGATTGATCTTTTTAGATATATAGAATTTTTTGAAAAAATAGAATTAATTTTACGTTTAGATATAAAATTAATTTATATTTTAATATAATATTAAAATATCTTTATTTTATCATTAATATTTTTTATGTTATAAAAATATATTTTTTTTTAAAATATGAAAATTATAACTTCTGAAAAAAAATTAGTGTTTTAGTAATTTTACTTTTACCGAAAATTGTCACCCAGATATATCAAAAAATTGCAACAAGCACATGCAATATTTTCTTAGTAGGAATCACTCTTCAACTTTTAATTTAGTTAATTTGTATAATTTTACTTTCGTATAGTAATTAAGTTTAACCTCACATAAATTTTTAACAAGATGAAAAAAATGAAATATGATAGATCTTGCTTATTATTATGGTTAAGTATTATTTTTTTTACAATGTTAAAATTTTCTAGATCCATCATTTATCTCAAGAGATTAATATTTTCACTATTGACATTAGATAATATTTTTAAAGTAAAAATAGTACAATTATCAAACCTAAACTTAGCAACTGAAATAGTTGTATAGTTGTAATTTAAAGAAAAAGAAAAAATAAATAAATTTTCAGCCACTTAATTAGATTATAATATATGCTGGAAATTAAAAATCCGTCAAATCCGGTGAAATTGCTTTGATTTTATTTTTTGAGTAGTTATGAAATTGATTTGATTGAATTGAGTTATCTATTCTTTTTAAATTTACTATTTGGTCCTTTTTTCACTTAAAATCACAAGATTGGTGGTGATTAACAATCTGAAAATATTACGTAGGTAATAAATAGTGTTAGATAAGATTGACCTAGAAAAAATAAGTGTGGTAGGCAAAAATATCATTTTGGTCCTGTAACTTTTACTCAATTTTGATTTTGGTCTGGTATCTTTTATTTTTTTGATTTTGGTCCTGTAACTTTGCAAACGTCAACTATTTTGGTCCTCTGTCTAAACTCCGTTAGTGAGGTGCTGATGTGGCACTAACGGTGATGACGTGGATGCCACATGGCGCTGACATGGATGCTACGTGGTGCTGACATGGACGCCATGTGGCGCTGACATGGAAACATGACCAAATTCACCTTGTTGAAAAAAGAAACAGGACCAAATTCAAAACCGAATAAAAGTTACAGGACCAAATTCAATTAACTAAAAAAGTTACAGGACCAAATTCAACTAACTAAAAAAGAAACAGGACCAAAATGAGCTTACTAAAAAATAAAATAGGACCTACATAAAATTGGATGTAACAAATAATCTGTCTAATCTAGACAATATATAATGTTATTCAAATGTGCTTTTAATTTGTTTGAAACACATAATTTGCTTAATTGTTATAATAATACTAATATATAACATGACTAATAAATTCAACAAAAGTTATCTAAGATTCGATCACTCTGAAAATTAACTAGTGTGCACATAAACATTAACTAACTACATTCAAAAAATTATTAATAAGTTCATATATAACAACAAGTGTGCAAGCTAAAACCATATTGGAAGTACTTGTATTTAACTTTTTTTATCTCATATTGGGGTACCCGTATTATATTTGCACACTATTTAGCTTTATTTTGCACTCTTGTTACTATCATGTATGAACTAATTAGTAACTTTTTGGATGTATTAGTTGATATTCATACTTCATGTGCACAATATTCAATTTTTTATTTTTATTTTTCGATGTAGTCAAATCTTACGTAACATTTTGTGAACTTATTAGTCACATTATGAATAAATATTGTTATAGCAATTAAGTAAATTATGTATTTCAAGCAAATTAAAAACATGTTTGAGAAACATTATATATTATCTAGATTAGATAAGTTATTTATTACATCAATTTTACGTAGTTCCTCTTTCATTTTTTTTATTAAGCTCATTTTGGTCCCTTTTCTTTTTTAGTTTTTTTATTTTGGTTCTGTAACTTTTATCCAATTTTGAATTTGGTCCTGTTTCTTTTTATAGGAAGGTGAATTTGATCATATTTCCATGTCAGCACCACGTGGCATCCACGTCAGCACCGTTAGTGCCACATCAGCACCTCACTAACGGAGTTTAGACGGAGGACCAAAATAGTTGACGTTTACAAAGTTACAGGACCAAAATCAAAAAAATAAAAGATACCGGACCAAAATCAAAATCGAATAAAAGTTACAGGACCAAAATGATATTTTTGCAAGTGTGGTATCAATATAAGCATATCCTTTCGATAAAAAGAACATAAAATTAAGTAAGACTTGATGAATTTTTTTATTTATACACTATTTAAATATAATAAACTTTATAATTTTAAATATCTATCTTTAATGACTCTATATATTTCTAGTGTGTTGTGTCATATTATGAACAAAACACCAATCACAACCTAAAAGAACATTATTCACTACTTCGACATTTTCCACAAAGAAATATTGAAAGCTTGTGGTTCTCACAATTGATGACACCTCAATCTCATAAATTTTTTTTCTCTCTCTCTCTAAAGGAATGCGACCCACTTTAACCTAACTTATTGGGTATGTGATTCATTTTCTTCTCATGGAACATAATTAGATCTTTAAGGTTGCTTATGATTTAAATTGGAAAATTATAACGAACAATGTTGAATATAAATGTTCCTCCCAAATATAGCATTTGTAATATTGTATATTCCATATATAACTTTTTTCCCTTTTAGTAATCACTTTACTTTAATTTGAATGCAATAATTTGATCCACTCAATTTGTTTTGTAGAATTATTTTAACACCAATTAATGTTTCATTATCTTAACATATGTATTATATCACCATTTGGGGAGTGAATCCTTCAATGTTATTATTTAACATGACATTGTCGTATTAAATCTTTATCATATATATATTTAGTATGTTTCTTACAATATCAATTATCTTTTTAACTTGATTAAAAATATAGATTCAAACATGAACCTTTTATGTTAAAAAAATAATAAAAGGATCCAATTTCCACCATTTGCTAAGATAGTTAATTACTTTCATTCGTTTAACTTACTTCAATCGTATTAAAATTTAAAATGATTATTATTTTAAAATGGAGAGAGTACGTAGAAGACAAGAAAATACGAAGTAGTGCATTACTCTGTCATTTTTCACACATACATACACTAACTTAGTCATCGAATTGAACTCGGAGTCCTTACACATACCACCTCCTCCCTCTTAATTTTGTTTGTAAAATGCTAACACACTTGAATCACACAACACAAAGTTCTTGACAATATCACATGTCAGAACAATATTCTTTTCTATTTATTTTTTCCTCAATAATCTACAAATCTTACGAATTTCCTTATTAATTGAAAGACATTCAATTAAGCTAAAAGGTTCACTTTTCACGCGCGTGTTAATAATAATGACATGTCTATGTTGTACCTAAGAATAATTAATGGATATTATCCCTTAGTTAACAAAATTAATTAACTTTTGTCTCTGCTTTCAAAATTTAACTAACTTTTCTTTTTCTCTTTCAAAATGCATATCCTTAAATTCATCTTCCCTTAATTAAGAGTCTATTAGAAAAAACAGTAATGTTTGTTGTACAATAGAAATACATCCAACAAATATCTAGTGTGTGCTATGTGTCATACATAATGTGTGTCATACGTAAGAAACATTACATATAACACACATTATATATGACACATATAGCACACGTTGGATATTAGTTGTATGTATTTATGTTCTACAATATTTCTATTGTACAACAAACATTACTATATCTTAATGTGATAGTGATTAATTTGACTTGATTTTGTATATCCTAGATGTGTATCCTAAGATTCATGATCTAGTATATAAAAATCTGGTAATAGTATATGTGAAGTTCGATGAGAGATATGAGTAAAATCCTTTTAGATTTGATCAAATTATATAAATTTGGAATATATTATGATTGGAACTTGAATATAAATAGAAGTGCAATGTTATTTTCACATTCATAATTTTTAAACATCAAACTCGCAAAACATGTCATTACTTTTATCACTTTTTTTCTTTAAAAGATCATTATCTCCGTCATTTCCTTCATCAATATAATTTTGAATGTATACATTCATTTGGATGTCCAACCATCATTTTTCTACATAGAATCAATGGTCTAGATATGCAATAGTGTTAGATAACATGTGAGAGTGGTAAACTAAATGATAAGGGATCCAAGGGACTTTGGCTCGGGTATGGATATAAAGTTCTTGTATTGTTTGTATTTGTGATCATAGTGAATATAGGTTTATCTTCTTGCATGAATGTAGGCATGTGATTTGTCAAATCATTTTTGAATTTTGTGTCTCTACACTTGTAGTTATCTTATTAATTATATTTGTCCCTTTTGTCTATTTTGCATTTATATTTGGTTTATTGGATTTATTCAAGTGTGTTTATGGGACTCATTCAGTTACATCATCCCTAACAACTGATATGAGAGCTTATAGAAGCTCTTAGTGAGATTGTGTTGCATTTTAAGTGTGAGAGGTGGTGTTTCCTATCAATTAATAATGAACTAAGTGATGTGTATATAGGTTAGGAGACCAGGTTAGGAGACCATGAATTGTACTCGTCAATTCTAAGGTTTTGGATTTATATGTGATATCTACTTGTGTATGTGGTTCTCACTTAGCTCATTGGTTTGGATTTTCCCGACCATTGGGTTATGCCCCGACCTTAACAAATAGTATCAGAACCAATGGTTTAGGCAACAAGGTGATGGAGTATTTGGAGAATGGTGGGTTCACCATTATACTTGCGCCCTTGAGAAAGATGGTAATCAGGGGCGAAGCCAGAAGACTTATTTAGGAGAGGCCAAAAATTACTTTCTTTTAATATTTTAATTTTAACAGTGATATAGTTATTTTATTAGACTTTTATCTTTATAAAATAATTAAATTAATGTTAAAATTAAAAATATTAAGATCAAATTGATATTAGATTAAAAATATTATGACTAAAATAATTATTTACACTAGATTTTACTATGAAAATTAAAAAAATTTGTACATTTATATATAACATATTATCAATTATAGTATATAAATAATTAATTAAATATAAAATTCATCAACATTATTAAATAAAATGTTTAAAAAGTAGTAAAATAAAACAATTAAAATTATTTAAAAAAAAAATTAAAAAGTCAGGGGGCCATCGCCCCCTTCTCCCTAATGTGGCTTCGCCACTGGGGGTAATGTGTTCGATCTCAAGTATGAGAGTTAAGTCTCACGCACTCAGTGATGTGTATACAAGTTGGAAACCGCAAACTCTGTGCATGCCTTATGTTATAACTCTTCTGGGTCACTGGCCTCCTTCGCTCCTAATTGTGTCGACGGTTTAATTCTTACCTTAACTATGAAATTTTTTTAAAACTCTAGGTTAAATATCTCATCCATTGAAGTCTCTCATGAAATTATATATATAATGAGCTAATAACATATATTTAAAAATTCAGTAAAACAACATGTACAACAAACATATATGCACCAAGTCTTCCATAATATATTTATATAGTTTGTGTATATTTATATGGGTTTTGCTAACAAGTGCTTTAAGGGCACTTGTTAAGATATTAAAAGTGGAAAGTTTTGTCTTGAAAATATTCATGTTTACACTTTCTATGCATTGGACTCACTATAATATTTTAATTTTTTCTAAAACTTCCTATTTGTAGTATCCTTAGTTATATATAGCTTTCATTAGTTGATGTATGTCTTTTATAAATAACATCGTATGTTAATTGTATATGTTTTTGTATGTTGTTTATTAATCAAGAAATATGCTTTATAGAAATGTAATATGTGTTTTTTGTGAAAATTGTTATTTGTTAAATTGATATATTTAGAACATCATTATAATCTCTACGTATAAAAATATAGTAGATGTATTTTGGAGGTACATCAATTTAAAAAAAAAATAGTATATCTAAATACAAATTGAATCATATACAATGAGATAATGTGAAAAAGCGCCCCTAAAAGAAATGTACTTTCTTTAAAATAAAAATATAAGAAAATACTTTGTCTATTTTAAAATAATAGTCATTTTGACTTTTTTGCTTCATTGAAAAACTAATGTATCTATACAAAATTTGTGTCTAGATACATTAGTTTCCAATAAAGCAAAAAAGTCAAAACGACTATTATTTTTGGAATGGATGTAGTATATAATAATATTTGACTTATAACAGAAATCAATAATGCTAAGTGTACAATGAAAAACCAGCCGACGGGGCTATTTTGGATTTGGTTTTGGCCCAAATAGTCATTGAGATTGTAATGGACTGAGTAATTATAGCCCAAAATCTCATTTATTGGCTGATTTGGCTGGTTTTTTATTATACATTTAACATCATCCAACAGAAATACGTCCAACTAGTATATAAAGTGTATGTTATAGTACATAATATGAATGTGTGTTATATGTATAGCACACGTACGTATAGCACTTATTCAATATTATGTATAACACATGTTAGATCAATAATGATAAATGTACAATGAAAAAACCAAACAATACAACCAATGAGCTTATTTTGCCCAAATAATCATTGAGATTGTAATGGACTGAGTAATTATAGCCCAAAATCTCATTTATTGACTGATTTAACTGATTTTTTATTGTACATTTAACATCATCCCGTTAGATAATAGTTGGATTTATTATCGAAAAACATATAAGGTGTAGTGAAGGTGAGGAACACGTGCAGGCACCAAAATAAACGCAATAAAATCTAAAGGAGGAAACAGGTTTCAAGATAGAGATCGTGTGTCTTCAATTTAATCTAACTGTTCCCAATGCTAAGTTTGTGACCGTTGGATCTGAATCTATGCGTCGGATACAGAAAAGGGAGCACTGCACGCCTGTGGTCCCCCACCACCAAACATTTTCTTCCATCATTCATTCATTGGTTATATTCTTTTTCTTTTAATTTCTTTTCTACCTGAACTACCTATTCTATTCTATACTAGTACACTAGTATTATTAAGATAAGCAATATATCTTCCTCGAAATCTTAATGCAAGTGTTTTTTTTAGTATTTTTAGGCTACTATTTAGCAAATTAAGGAAACTATTATTTTATTTTATGTTGAAAAAGGATACCTGGATTTTTTTTCATAATTACTATATATCTACTCCTTACTATACATATTTAAGTGTCTTTTTTAGAAATTTTTTTTCAATTTTAGTTATCATCTTAGAGTTTTAAAAAATATTACTTATCTATTACTACTTATAAAAAAAATTATCAAAAAGTTAGTTAGATTTTGGTCTCTAAAAATAATATTAACAAAATAAAAATAAAATAAAAAATTATATCTTCTCTTCGTTAACTTCTTTATAATAACTACCTCTATCATTCCATTTATTCCCTCCTTTTTTAAATATATTAGATATTATGATTAATAAGTATTAAATATTACTAATTTTACAAATACAATTAAAATAAATAATATTATTCACTATAATAATTTTTTAAAATATAAAAAATGACTAGATAAGAACGTGAGCAGAAACAAATAGTATTTCACATGTGTAATTATTTATAAAATATTTACCAAAAAATAAAAAGTGACTAAACAGGCATGAAGGTGCCTGTTGAGTCGCTAGTTATAAAATAAAGACTATAAGCTTTAAAATAGAGCATTACATATATCTTTTTCATATAGTATAAATTAAAAGATATATAATTTGAAATGTGAGATTTCACTATTTTTTAGACACTATAAAATTAAGACTACAACCTTTAAAATATTGAATCACATGATTTTGTTTTACATATAGTGGAAATTGAAGGCTATATACTTTAAAATGTGAGATATCATAATTTTTTTGTTGTATTATAAAATAAAGGTTATAGCTTTACAAATATTGAATCACATGAATTTTTTACATATAGTAGAAATTGAAGACTATATACTTTAAAATGAGAAAATTCATAAGTTTTTTGTTGTATTGTAAAATAAAGACTCTAGCCATTAAAATATTGAATCACATGAATTTTTCACATATAATAGAAATTGAAGGCTATATACTTTGAAACGTGAGAATTCACAATTTTTTTTTTTATACTCTATAAAATAAAGAGTATAACCTTTAAAATATTGAATCAAATGAATTTTTTACATATATTAGAAATTGAAGACTATATACCTTAAAATGTGAGATATCACATTTATTTGTTGTCTTATAAAATAAAGGCTATAACCTTAAAAATATTGAATCACATGAATTTTTCACATATAATAGAAACTGAAAACTATGTACTTTAAAATTAGAGAATTCACAATTTTTTTGTTGTATTATAAAATAAAGACTATAGGCTTTAAAATAGTGAATTACATGAAATTTTTACATATAGTAGAAATCGTACTTTAAAATGTGAGATTTAACAAATTTTTTGGTTTTATTATCAAATAAAGACTATAACCTTTAAAATATTGAATCACTTAAATTTTTCACATATAGTAGAAATTGAAGGTTATATACTTTAATATATAAGATTTCACTATTTTTTGGATACACATTACAAAATAAAGACTATAGTTTTTAAAATATTATATTGAATCACATGAATTTTTCGTATACAGTAGAAATTGAAGGTTATATACTTTAAAATATGAGGTTACACATTTTTTTTCATTTTATTATAAAATAAAAACTACATGCTTTAAAATATTGATTCACATGAATTTTTCACATATAGTAAAAATTGAAGGCTATATATTTTAAAATGTGAGTTTTCACAACTTTTTTAGTTGTATTATAAAATAAAAACTATATATAGACTTTAAAACATTTAATCACATGAATTTTTGACATATAGTAGAAATTGAAGGTTATATACTTTGAAATGTGAGAATTCACAATTTTTTCGAATACAATATAAAATGAAAACTATAGCCTTTAATATATTGTATCATATGAATTTTTTACATATAGTAGAAATTGAAAGCTATATACCTTAAAATGTGAGATATCACATTTTTTTATTGTCTTATAAAATAAAGGCTATAACCTTAAAAATATTGAATCACATCAATTTTTCATATAAAGTATAAATTGAAGCCTATATACTTTAAAATGAGAAAATTCTCAATTTTTTTATTGTATTATAAAATAGACTATAGGTTTGAAAATAGTTAATTACATGAAATATTTATATGTAGTAAAAATTGTACTTTAAAATGGGAGATTTCATAATTTTTTTGGTTTTATTATCAAATAAAGACTATAACCTTTAAAATATTGAATCACTTGAATTTTTCCACATATAGTAGAAATTGAAGGCTATATACTATAAAATGTAAGATTTCACTATTTTTTTAGATACATTACAAAATAATGATTATATAGCGTTTAAAATATTATATTGAATCACATGAATTTTTCACAAACAGTAGTAATTGAAGTCTATATACTTTAAAATGTGAGATTTTACATTTCTTTCGTTTTATTATAAAGAAAAAACTATAGGATTTAAAATATTGAGTCACATGAATTTTTCACATATAGTAGAAATTGAAGGTTATATACTTTAAAATGTGAGTTTTCACAATTTTTTTGGTTGTATTATAAAATAAAGACTAGTCTTCAAAATATTGAATCACATTAATTTAATTTTTCACATATAGTAGAAATTGAAGGCTATATACTTTGAAATGTGAGAATTCACAATTTTTATAGATACACTATAAAATAAAGATTAAAGGCTTTAAAATATAGAACCATATAAAATTTTTACATATAGTAGAAATTGAAGGCTATATACTTTAAAATGTGAGATATCACAAATTTTTTTGTTGTCTTATAGTATAAAGACTATAACATAAAAAATATTGAATCACATGAATTTTTCACATATAGTAGAGATTGAAAACTATATACTTTAAAATGAGATAATTCAGAATTTTTTTGGTTGTATTATAAAATAAAGATTGTAGTCTTTAAAATAGTGAATTACATGAAATTTTTACATATATTAGAAATTTTACTTTTAAAAATGTGAGAATTCACAATTTTTTTGGTTTTATTATTAAATAAAGACTATTTGACTTTAAAATATTGAATCACTTGAATTTTTTACATATAGTAGAAATTGAAGACTATATACTTTAAAAAGTAAGATATCACTATTTTTTTAATACTTTACAAAATAAAAAATATAGCCATTAAAATATTATAATGAATCACATGAATTTTTCAAATATAGTAAAAATTGAAGGCTATATACTTTAAAATGGAGAATTCATAATTTTTTTGGTTATATTATAAAATAAAGACTATAGCCTTTAAAATAGTGAATTAACTAAATCTTTTTCATATACTATAAATTAAAAGTTATATACTTTAAAATGTAAGATTTCACTATTTTTTTATACATTACAAAATAAAGACTATAGCCTAAAAAATATTATATTGAATATCATGAATTTTTCACATATAGTAGAAATTGAAGGTTATATACTTTAAATTGTGAGATTTCACATTTACTTCCGTTTTATTATAAAATAAAAACTATAGGCTTTAAAATATTGCGTCACATGAATTTTTCACAAATAGTAGAAATTGAAGGCTGTATACTTTAAAATTTGAGTTTTCACTAGTTTTTTTGTTTTATTATAAAATAAAGACAATAACATTTAAAACATTGAATCACATATACTTTTCACATATAGTAAAAAATGAAGGCTATATACTTTAAAATGAGAGAATTCACAATTTTTTTGGTTATATTATAAAATAAAGACTATAGGCTTTAAAATAGTGAATTAACTAAATATTTTTCATATACTATAAATTAAAAGTTATGTACTTTAAAATGTGAGACTTCATTATTTTTTTATACACTATAAAATTAAGACTACAACCTTTAAAATATTTAATCACATGAATTTTTTACATATAGTTGAAATTGAATGTTATATACTTTAAAATGTGAGATATCATAATTTTTTGGTTGTATTATAAAATAAAGGCTATAGCCTTAGAAATATTGAATCACATTAATTTTTCACATATAGTAGAAATTGAAGATTATATGCTTTAAAATGAGAGAATTCACAAATTTTTTGGTTGTATTGTAAAATAAAAACTATAGGTTTTAAAATAGTGAATTACATGAAATTTTTACATTTAGTAGAAATTGTGTACTTTAAAATGTGAGATTTCAAAATTTTGTTGGTTTTATTATAATTTAAAGACTATGGACTTTAAAATATTGAATCATTTGAATTTTTCATATATAATAGAAATTGAAAGTTATATACTTTAAAATGTGAGATTTCATTTTTTTTTTGTTTTATTATCAAATAATGACTATAGGCTTTAAAATATTGAGTCATATGAATTTTTCACATATTATAGAATTTGAAGGCAAATATACTTTAAAATGTGAGATTTCATAATTTTTTTGGTTTTATTATCAAATTAAGACTATAGACTTTAAAATATTGAATCACTTGAACTATTCATATATAGTAAAAAATGAAGACTATATACTTTAAGATTTAAGATTTCACTATTTTTTTTGGATGCATTACAAAATAAAGACTATAGCCTTAAAAGTATTACATTGAATATCATGAATTTTTTACATATAGTAGAAATAGAAAGTTATATATTTTAAATTGTGAGATTTCACATTTATTTTCGTTTTATTATAGAATAAAAACTATAGGTTTTAAAATATTGCGTAACATGAATTTTTTACATATAGTAGAAATTGAAGACTATATACTTTAAAATGAGAGATTTCACAATTTTTTTGTTGTATTATAAAATAAAGACTATAGACTTTAAAATAGTGAATTACATGAAATTTTTACATATATTAGAAATCGTACTTTTAAATGTGAGATTTCACAATTTTTTTGGTTTTATTATCAAATAAAGACTATTGGCTTTAAAATATTTGAATGACTTGAATTTTTCACATATAATAGAAATTGAAGGCTATATACTTTAAAATATAAGATTTCACTATTTTTTTTAATACATTACAAAATAAAGACTATAACTTTTAAAATATTATATTGAATCACATGAATTTTTCACATATAGTAGAAATTGAAAGCTATATACTTTAAAATAAGAGAATTCTCAATGTTTTTGGTTGTATTGCAAAATAAAGACTATAGACTTTAAAATAGTGAATTACATGAAATTTTTTACACATGGTAGAAATTGAAGGCTATATTAAAAAATAGAGACTATGTACTTTAAAATGTGAGATTTCATAATTTTTTGGTTTTATTAAAAAATAAAGACTATAAGCTTTAAAATATTGAATCACTTGAATTTTTCACATATAGTAGAAATTGAAGGTTATATAATTTTAAATGTGAGATTTCACTATTTTTTTATAGACTACAAAATAAAGACTATAGCCTTTAAAATATAGAATCACAAGAGTTTTTAACATATGATAGAAATTGAAGGCTATATACTTTAAAATGTGAGATTTCACATTTTTACCGTTTTATTATAAAATAAAAACTATAGACTTTAAAATATTGAGTCAAATGATTTTTTCACATACAATATAAACTGAAGATCATTATCTAATTTAAATATGAAAGTAATAATTCATTCTAAAAAAATATCTTAAAGATCCACCACTTATATAATTAGGCAGCGATTCTTTACTCTAAAAGATATAAAATACAATACAGAATAAAAATTGACATGTTTATTTAGTGCAGACACATACAAAATAGATTGTATTTTACAAATTTTTTTCTGTATTTTGTGTTCACATTCAGAATAGATACACAAAATACGGGTGCTGATACATAAATTTTAATAAAAATTTTGTTCAATCGTACCCCAATTATTTTTTTTCATAATTCCACCATTTCCCCTCCTTATTTTCACCAAAATCCCAAAATAAAATTTTGTACAAATACAAATACAAATTTATTATGTACGCATTAAAACAAACATAATATAAAATACACAAAATTCACTACATTGTACTATATTATATCTATATGTCTATACTGTATTTCAACTTTAAAACAAACACTACCTTATTGCCATCTATATTAGAAAAACAACAAATATATATCTCAATTTCAAATACACATTAACACAATTCTAAATACAATTGAATCAAGGTACTACTATAGCTAGTCATTTTAGGGCTCATGGTTAGGGATGACAATTACAACTCTACCCATATGACACCCACATAACCCTACTCGCATGGATCGAATCTAAAATCCACCCATATGACATCCACATAATCCTACTCACATGGGTCGGATCTAAAACCCAGCCCACCCTATTGTCATCCCTACTCTTGGTACCTTAGAGATCGCGTCTTAATTTAATGAGTCTGGTAAGGTAAAGTACTTCTTCTAAAATCAAATGTTGGCTTCTCTCTCATGGAAGCAATTGTAGAATTAAATCAAAGTATAAATTAGGTTTTAAAAAACGCATAGATCAAGCTATGTATGTATATCGAGGTTGACCGTACCAATTATAGGTATAGCCCCCTGACCCGACTAGTTTTTCTTTTCTGTTTTCCCTTTCCATCCACCTCGTACGAACGAATGTATGTGAGGCATTACTTCATCGAAACAAATACTGTCGCTTCACATGCATTACTTAATCACAAAACCATACTTATCTTTAATAATATAGTACTTAGATATATTGAGAGTACAGAATTTATTTACTTTATACCATTTATTTTTTAATATATAAATAAAAAATAAATATGTACTCGGTAGCTATTGATGCTACAAACTTGTACTAATCCCTTTATGTTGGAGTATGTTTGAAGTAACGTTAGTAATATAGGTTATAACACTCCTCTCTTTATCCACAAAAATAATTTGATCGAAATTAACTTTTTAAAATAATACTGATTATAATTATCCTTACATATAAAATGAGTAAGATATAATTAAAATATTACTGTGATATTATTAAAATAAAACTAAATTAATTAAATAATTCCTCATCAAACAAAGATCGGCAATAACTATATTTTCGTGTATTTAGTGAACTTAAAAGTATATTTTCATGAATTTCTCTCTTATTTTTATTTGTAAGAAATGGCGGTACTTATAGAAAGAATTCATATATATATATATAGTTTTAGAAAAATAATTTCAATGCATTAACATTATAAATTTCTTTTATACTATCAATTAATTGTAAACAATAACATCAATATTATAGTTTTCGTTCACTATATGAAAAATTATTACAATAAAGTGTGGTAATTCATTGACAATAATATACTGAGAGAATATTAAAATTAAATTTTTAAAATATATAAATTTAATGTACTTTGTGTTACTAAATATTATCTTAATTTACTATTTTCAGGTCGACGTTATCTTATGAAATGAATGCTAACATAAATACCGAAATGTGTGTATTAGTGTATAAGAAAATGTTAGTGAGTGATAAATCTATTATAATATTATTCTAATCGCACTTTATCATATTCTAAGATGAATGAACAAGTACGCTTCAAAGTTAATAGTAGTAGTAATAATTATTAATTATTACAATAGTGATAAATAATAGAGCACTGAAAATAAATATCTATATCCGAAATAAAAGGTTATGATGACAAGGTGATGCGTTTTCAAGTTGCTATTGGCTCCTCAGTACGTCACCGTACGGACGAAGTTGACGTGTTTCTAACATTGTACTATATTACTTGCCCACTTGCATCTCGTTTCAATTGATGTTTATTCAATAGTACTACATATATATCAATATATATATTCATCAACTATCCATCAATTATATTATGTTATTTTGGGCTTATCATTTTAAATGAAAACCAAAAAACTTATACATATCTCTCAACCGCCAATTGAAATAATATGTGATGGATGTTTGATGGATAAAAATCTGATGTACGTCTATCATTTCTCGATGTTTATTATATAACAAAAATACATCTAGCTAATATTTAATATGTGCTATATATAATATGTAATATGTGTTATATATATAATACACATATGTATGATGTATATTATGTGTTATGCATAATACACATTAGATATTAGTTAAAGATAGTTTTGTAACAAATTCAACCCCACATTTTAATCTCTTTCCATGCCTACATCAATTTCTAATTTCATGATAATTTTTTTAGATTAATTTATTCCAAATTTTTCTTTTACGAGATGAAATTGAATATTTTTTCTTCATCGTATGTATTATTATGATATAAAATTATTTATACACTATAGTTTATAAATTTAAATCCTTCAATAAAATAATTTTATGATAACAATTATGGTGGATTATCTTTCTCTAACGAAAAGTCTTCACATTTGTGATTTGCCCACTAATTCGAACTCATATTCACATAATATAATGTTCATCAATCATCTTCCACAATAATTTCTCCAGCTTCTAATAATACTTGGTTCTAAATTCATAAAAATATTATATAGTAAAATTGATTCTATAATAGCTTATTAAATTAAAATTAATTCTTAAGTAAAATAAATTTAATACAAAATAATAAATATGTAAGAGCTTAATTATCATGTACTGCTCAACTCTTTTTTGTTTTTTTATCAATAACTAATTAATATGTAAAATTATAATTGATTAATAGTATTAATTTCGGAATTCGGATGCATCCAAACAAATAAAAACATTGTCAAATAGAAAAAAAAGCACGCACATAAAAGAATAACAATATTTTATTAGTTTCCATCGTCCTTTCAATATTTATTTTGATGAAATCGTCCTTTCAATATTTTCATCGATGTCTTTTCAAAGGCAACCAACAAAAAATATCATATTTGTATGGACAAAGTTTTTTGTAGGCATCATTTCATTTCATCCCAATTTTATAATATTATTTTTCCCATCCCCCACACCCAATTCTATTTATCATTATTCCCTTTTAACAAACGCATTTCTTTTTTGGGGCCTTAGACTTGGTTTTTACCAAAACGAGAAAAGGATGAGGTTTCGATTTTTCTATTATCATAAATCTTTTGTTTCTTAAAATGGTGGGGACTTTGTGTAACCAATAGCAACAGTGTGTATGAATAAGGAAAGTTTAGTCTCTCTCTCTGTGGCTACACACATGACACAACACACTTATAACACAATAATATTACTCGTACAACAGAAATACATTCAACTCGTATTCAATATGTATTATATATCATAGATAATGTGTGTCATATGTAACGTATTATATATATGATACACATTACATATGATATATAATATATGTTAAATA
The DNA here is from genome assembly GCA_013621005.1 of Aeschynomene evenia. Taxonomy (NCBI): domain Eukaryota; kingdom Viridiplantae; phylum Streptophyta; class Magnoliopsida; order Fabales; family Fabaceae; genus Aeschynomene; species Aeschynomene evenia. Next base: position 33,254,399 of record CM024268.1, on the reverse strand, counting down.
CTAGTTAGATATATTTCTGTCGTACAATAAATAATATTATTACTTATAAGATGTAACAACACGTACTACTATACTTTAGTTTTATTGTTTTTCTTCTTTTCCTATTTCTTTCTTTCTTTCTCTGTGACTTCTATTTCTTCTTCTGAGCTTCTTTCTCTCTCCAAGTTTTTGGTCCTTTTTTGGGTGCTTCCTCCCTTTGCATCTTTATTCTCTCATCTTCTCTTATTAAATCTCTACCACTTTTTTTTTTTAATTTTTATCTTTTTTTGCCTTATATGCATATAAGGCTTTATTCTCTACATAAGGGGTCAAAAGATTTCTGGGATTTTGCCAATTTGGTGCAAATCTGATTCCTCCTTGAAAGAAACCCCTTATCTTGGATTGTTGTTGTAAAGAACAAGAACAACAACAAGAAGAAGAATCACTTTGATTTTGAGGTTGCTTTTCTATCTGGTAAGAATCATCCATCAGGATAAGGGGAAAAAAATAAACCCAAAAAACAAATAAAAATTAAATTTTTTATAAGATGCATATATATGTTTAATTATTTCTTGCTGTTTAGATCCTTTTCTTTTGTAAGATCATTTACTACTTAGTTTGACATAATTGTGTTTATTTTTTTTCTCTCATAAATCTGCATATATCTAAAATCTGGGTTTGTTTGTTTTCTCTTCTTCAATCCCTTTAGATACAACCTTATCATTTGTTATTTTGGGGTCTTAAAGCTTTATTTATTTTTCCCTTTGATATATATATATATAAATGATTCTAATAATATTTTGGAATCTTCCATGTGGTACAGGCTTATATTAAATCATATACCATATATATTCTTGGTCTTCAAGTGTTGCTTTGAAGAAGGTTCAAAGTAGTTCTTTTTTTTTGGAAGAAGATCTCTTCTCTATAATTAGTTCTCCTTATTATTCCTTTCTTTTCTCACCACTCACCAACCCACAAAAAAAAAAAAAAATCAAGAATAGTTACTACTTGGTGAGTACTACTTCAATTTTAATTTTTTTTGCAATTATTTTTCTTATTTATTTATTATTCTTCAGTGGTTTTTATTTTGCTGATTGATTATATTATATTATATTAAAATTTGTAGAAGAATTTGAAGAAGAAGAAGAAGGAAATAGTGATAATAGTTAATAGTTATTAGAGATAGCTAGGATGGTGAGGGGAAAAACTCAGATGAGGCGTATAGAGAACGCAACAAGTAGACAAGTGACATTCTCAAAGAGGCGAAATGGCCTTCTCAAAAAGGCCTTTGAGCTTTCTGTTCTTTGTGATGCTGAAGTTGCTCTCATCATTTTCTCTCCTAGAGGCAAACTTTATGAATTTGCTAGCTCCAGGTATGGATCTTCATTATTGTTTAATTATTAATTCTTTTGTTTGTTTGCTTGTGATTGTTACTATATTACTTATTACTAACATTAACATTAACTTCTCTTCATGCAATAGTTCCTATATATAATTTCTTGATTACTATTTTCTGTCCGAAAATAATCGTCATTTTAGCGAAATGTATATAAGTACATAGCTACAATGGCTATTATTCTTGAACCGAATAGTAAATACTAAACAGTATATATGAGTGTGCTTTTGTACTCATTCTTATTTTCTTATGGAGATAAAAAGTTGTATATACTATATAGAAAGTCAAGTAATCTAGTTTTTTTTTCTTCTCATAATCACATTAGTAAAGTGGGGTTTATTAGGTATGATTTGATGAGGAGTTTCACTTTATTTGATACTATGTTTCTGTTTTGTGTTTTTTATATATATATATATATAACCAGGGAAGTACAATGGTTTATTATTGACTATGGTTTGTTGACCAAGTGAAGAGTTTAATTTGATTTTGTGGTTTATTTCATTTTTTTGTTATCTTTCTTTATTTTTGGGGGCTACGAGATAGTAGCTTTGTAGTTGAGCAGGATAGCATGAAAGAGGGTCTATTGTTTTATACTCACAAGGTCTATTGTTTTGCATTTAACATCTATTCATATCTTTTGGATCTAAGTACCATTATTTGTTTTGAAACTTCACATAATTCTTACAATTCTTTTTTGGGGGTTAATCTATTAATGTGTATGTACAAAAATTTAAATTTATGGTCAACTTTCTACTCATTGAAAAATGATTTCTGTTAGAACTAGGGATTAGTTGTCAGTTATTCGTAGGAAAAACCCATCAAAAGAAGGAAAAAGAAAAGAGTGCTTGTCTCATAGGATTTGCAGTAGTTGGGTTTGGGTTTGAATCGAAGGGTGAACTTATCTAAGTGACTATTTATAAGGGTGTTAAAGAGTAAAATTGGGATACAATTTTCATCATAATACTCATTTATAATAAATAAATAAAAAAATTATCTCCATCTATATGGTCCAACCAAACATATTCTCTAAGAGTATATATGTTTGGTTATAGATAAAAAAAATATAGGGTGTAAATTTCTTAGATAAATTTTATATATAAAATAATGCATAAATTTAACCAATGAAATAATTTGGTGAATTCTAGCTCAATGAGTTTGTAAAAATTAAAAGAGCTCATCATAAGTTTTCTTATTATTCTTAATCAAGTATTGATAATTAACATTGAAAAAAAAACGATAATGTTTGTCGTACAACAAAAATACGTCAAACTAGCATCCAACGTGTGCTATACAATAAGATATAATGTGTGTTATTCGTATGTGTGCTATACATATAGCACACATTACGTCTTATTGAATAGCACACGTTGGATACTAGTTAGACGTATTTCTGTTGTACCACGTATATTATTGGAAAAAAAGAGCTCACTCTCTAGTTGTTTAATCTTTCATTCTTAAACGATATTATTCTACCTTAAAAATCAGATACCACTTACCAATATTATTTTCAACTAGCTAGTTATTATCAATATATATAAATGTTTCAATAAAAATGATCAAAAACTCATGATGAGCTCTTTTGAATAAACTCAAAGTAGAATTCAACAAAAAAAAAAATATGATGACTTTTGTCCTAAGAAAGCAGTACAATACCCCACTCCACCCTAAACATTACAAAAGGAGTAAAATTCTGAGAGGAGCTGTACTATTGGTTCCATCAGTAATGGCCAAAAACTTCATTATCAAAAAAAAAAAAGTAATGGCCAAACAGCTATATATATATATATATATATATATATATATATATATATATATATATATATATATATATATATATATATATATATATATGTATGTATGTACTATAGCAAGCATACACTGACATATCCATTGTTAGTGAGATATATAGTGAGAGAGACTTACAAGAGTAAAAGGACTATATATCATAATGCAATACTCCATCACAAAAATTCTTGAGTAAAAGGACTATTCATTTTTTTCTAAGTGGTTTTAATTATTAGATGTGAATAAAATAGGAAAGAGTCATTGCATTAAACAATTTAGGTAAAATCTAAGTAAAATGTGAAATAAAAAAATTCTTGTTTATTAGTACATCAAGAATTTACATTTCTCACACCACCATCACATGCCTCCTACCATATATATATATATATATCATTGGTAATGTTTGTTGTACAACAGAAATACATCAAATTAGTATCCAACGCGTGCTATGTGTCATACGTAATGTTTTTTATACATGACACACATTACGTATGATATATAGTGATATATAGCGCATGTTGGATACTATTTTGATGTATTTCTGCTGTAAAAATAAGCATTGATGTATATTTTATTGTTTGAAGAAATAGGGACACGACTCAGAATTGGGGTTATCTCCCAACAAAGTAGTGAGTATGATATAGTATATCTTTAATTGATTTATATTGATATTATGTTAAGATCAATAATAATTTTAACTAAATTGTTTCACTTGAACAAACTACAAAGTTCATACTCAGTACTATGTTGGGACATAACAAGAATTAAGAATATAAAAAGTACAATATAAACAACTTCCAGGAAGGAGGAGCTAATTGTGTTGTGTTTCGTGAAATATTTGCCACAGCTTTCAATACAACTATAGAGAGTCAGACTAACCTCGTCACGAGGCTGTTTCTATAGTTTCACTATTTATTTTATTTTATTTTTTTCTATTGTGTCTCTATATTATTATTGTTAGGAAAATGTTGTCCGTACATTTATTTTAATGTTTTTAGCACATTATGTTATGGTATACTGTATGCAATAATGTTTCTCGCATATAACAGGAATATTATCCAATAACTAGTCAATGTGTGTTATACGTAAGACACATATTATATATTTTTGTTATATAACAAATTGTATATGTGTGGGGGAGATCAATAAATGAAAAGAAGTTAGAAAAATTTTCAAGTGTTCCTTATTTATAAATAGAGGTGTATAAATAACCGTGTTTAAAAACAAAAGTTCTAAATTAAATATATTAGTAAGATGAGTTATTGGAGGCAACTCTTTTACTCAACTTTTTACTAACTCCATAAACTCATTCATGCAAATTCAAATTCAAATGCAAGAATTTTGAATAGATGAGATTATGAAGTTATTATATTAGGAAAGAGTTGGCTAAAAGAGCTTACTCCAAATCATTTTTTTGAGTGTGATGTGAGAGTGATTTCACTTTAATTAGTTAATAGTTACTCTCAAAATTTTAAAATCATATTTATGTCTATCCTCCACTAAAAAACAATAATGTTGATCGTGCAATAGAAATACGTCCAACTAGTATCCAACGTGTGCTATACATAACATGAAATGTGTGTTATATACGTACGTGTGTTATACATATAACACACATTCCATATTATGTATAACACACGTTGGATGCTGATTGAATGTATTCTTGTTGTACGACAAATATTATTGACCAAAAAATAGACTTTCATACCATTTTCATAATTGAGTGGACTTAACTCAATTTCAATAATTAAACTAGCTAATGTGATTAGGGTTATCAAGCTCTTAATTATGAAGGCTATCTAGATCATATCATTGAAAAATATGAGGTTCTAACACATACATACTAATAGTGATGAAAAATATCCTTTTGGTGAATTAGATTGGAAGTAGTGAAAGAAATCATCATGCTACTCTTATCATCTTATATCATCTATCACTTTGTAAAAATAGTGAAAAAAAATAACACATAAAAAAAAATCAATTTATCTTAATATATTTATGGTCAGATACACTAATTTTTCGATCAATAATGCTAGTTGTACAATAGAAATACGTCCAACGAATATCTAACGTGTGTTATACATGATATGGAATGCGTGCTATATATATATATATATATATATATATATATATATATTATACATATAGCACACATTCCATGTTATGTATAACACATGTTGGATATTCGTTAGACGTATTTCTGTTGTACGAATAGTATTATAGATTTTTCAACGTATTATTTCACCATATTCTAAGTGACAAATGATAGTGAATTAATGAACTACAAATTAAATTCTAGCACCATAATGGTTTGGTGCTTGCAACAAGTGCCTTGTGCCGTACGTAAGGAGTTAAAAACACTTGAGGTAGTAGTAGTAAAACCTTCCATATATATATATTAATGTAATTAGGGGAAAACTGTACAGATCCCAATTCTTGCACAATTGTGCTTATAAGTGATTATTATGAATTCTGAGCATGGATCAGCTAATGAATGTAGTAATATTGGGGTTTGAAAAATAAAAACAGCATGCAGGAAACAATTGAACGATACCGCAGGCATACAAGGAGTGCTCAAACAGCACCCAGATCGGATGAACAAAATATGCAGGTTACTATTCTTATCATTATATATTCCTAATAAGTACTTTTTTTTCTGTCCAATTCAATTAGTATTCAATGTATGCTATATATCATATTTAATGTGCATTATTACACATTACGTATGACATACATTATGTATGGTATATAGCATATATTGGGTACTAGTTAGTTGGATATATTTATGTTGTATAACCAATATTATTGTTTTATGTGCTTAATTAGCATTATATATAATTGTTTCTATTTTCAATATTTTAAGGTTTAAGGGATTTGTGGGGAAAAAAAGAAAGAAAAAAACATGTGAAACACTCTTATTGTTCCTTTTTAACTTGCCAATGGGTTAAATAGGAAATTAATTAGATATGACCAACTCAAAATTAAACATATATATTATATTGCTGTTGCAACTTAAAAATCCTATTTAGCATTTCCAAGTGATTTAATTTTGCTTGTCTTTGTTGCAACTTTAATTTGATGTCCATTAAAACAGGTTAAAATTGAGGGAAAAGTACTAGCCAAACCCTAAATCACAAGGTTGATTTGGCATGTAATCAACCTTGCTACAAGATCAATTAAAGTTTTTATAATGTCTAAGATTGCAATTGTTGTTGATCCAAAAGTTTCATCATAGCTAATGAAACTTTTTATATATCCTCCCATTGTTTTTCAAAAGTTAACCCAAGATTGAATCTTACTTCATAGATTCACTTCACACAATCTTTTTATTTTTGTTCTCTTTACAACAAATATTACCAAAGCTTGTCACATTAGATAGTCATGCTATAAATGGCTCAGAAATATCATAGTATTGTATCTTAAATCATGGTTAAGCCACTAGGAAAGAATTTATTAAGGGGGTATTTAGTTTGTGGAATGAGATCTTACTTAAGATAATAATATTTAAAAGAATATTAATATTAGGAATAACTTTTCTAGTAATGTAATGAGAGACGTTTGGTTTGCAAAATAGCAATTTCAAAAGTATAATATATTTTTTTCATGGAAAAACTTTGGCGGCAGTATGGCAACCTCCGGCAATGGTCCAACGAACTTGGACGATGATCCAATATGCTCCAATGGTTGTTTGATGACGACAGTGATAAATCTAGAAAATTTGAGTAATAAACAAATATAATAAAAAGTTTAATGTCTTTCATCTTAATATGGGGCAAATATAATTTAACTATGGGACATAATATATAAATATTTACTAATCTTTTGGGACATATATATGGCTCCTAAGATTAGTATGCATGTGCATCTGTCCCTAGTTGGAAAATCTCCAACATTCTCTTCCCATAAAAATCATGGAGGATTAGAATAAAAATGAAGCATTTTTATTTTTCAGAATGTAATTTTCCTCTACATATGTTTTCAAACATTCAACCAAACTTGAGAATAATCCTTTCAGATTCTCATATTCTTGAAAATGTCAAAAAATTTATGAACCATGTATTCTCAATTTTTCAAAAAACAGTATATAATTTTTGTTGGTTTTCTTCTGCCTTATGCTAATGGACTATAAGGTTCCTCCTCACATAACCAAATCACCCAACGCAAAATTTTGCCATCTTTTTCATGTTAGATGATACCCCAATATAATCTTCTGTCTAATGTATTTATTCTAAGGATATGTTTGGTTGGTTGAGGAGTAAAATTGGGGTTAAAATTTATTTAAATGATTTCTATGTGTAAAATAACATACAAAGTTCATTCAAGTTAATTTTATTCCTATTTTCACCCTCCAACCAAACACACCCTTAATCTTATCTTTTCTAGTGTGTTAACTCATCTAAAGCTTCTCATCTTTGTAACATTGAACTTATTTTCTTGTTAGTCCTTTACCACTTAACATTAACTTCTACACTATGACTTGTTCTCTAAATATATATGTGCACCAAAATTTTCCCTTGAACTTGAGTATTATTTTTTAAATCACAAATAGAACTTGAATTCCTTCACCTCTTATGATTCTTATGGGTGGACTTATGGTATAGCATAGCATTTTTTCCAATTTTTCTTTTACAAGCTCCAAAATACCATTTTATTTAAGGGTGATGCTAAATGTACAATTAAAAACCAGTCAAATCATCCAATAAATGAGATTTTAGGTCATAACTACTCAGCCCTTTACAATCTCAATGATTATTTGGGTCAAAACCAAAGTCAAAATAGACTCATTGATTGTATTGACTGGTTTTTCAATGTACACTTAGCATTATTGTTTATTTAATGGTCATTTCAACTTTGGCTTCCTTTTAATATATACCTGAAACTCCTTACTCCTTAGTGTTAGTTTAGTTAGATGATGATGGATCTATAAGGAAATCCCTATTGAAATTGGGTCATCTTAAGTTTGAGTTTGAGTCAGCTTTCATTACAATCAAACATCTATATTGACTTATCACTTCAATTGTTAATACTTCATTTAGCTTAGACAATAGAAAAAGATATTCATAGCATAATGCCAAATATAAATGATAAAACTGTAAAGCAAAATTAGTACATTGATTGATAAAAAGGCTTTTTGTATAGAATTAACTACTTCTAAATCCAGAAAATTCTAAGTTCTATAGATCACTCAAGCATTTCTGGGTATTCCATCTTCAACTTTATAAACTTATAAATAATGTAGAAGTGAACATGAGTGTTATAATCTGTTTATTTGGCATTTCTATTATTATTATGTATTTAATTTTCATCCACTGACAGTGTACAAATTTTTTACACAGTCATTCAATCATGTGTTAACATGTCAGTCATGATTGTGTTTTCTCTCTCTCACTATCTGAAAAGTCATATAAATGAAGTGTTTTGATTGGATGATATGTAAAATATCATTACACTGTATCCATCAAAATTAAACTCTATTATTATTACTGAATGAAACTTCTATTGTATAGTTTCTTATGATAGACACTCATTATTCTGCTTAAAACCCTGAAGACTGAAATGAAATTGCATAATTAATTGCATTATGTATGTATGTATATATGTGGCAGCATTTGAAGCAAGAAACAGCAAGCTTGATGAAGAAGATTGAGATCCTTGAAGCTTCAAAACGGTTCAAGACCTTGAATTTTCTTAATTTATCTCTTTTCACTATTTTGTTCACATTCAATCTTAAATAAACTATATATATATATATATATATACATATGTATTCAATTTTGTTTCATCCCTCATCAGGAAACTCTTGGGAGAAGGTTTGGGAACATGCTCCTTAGATGAACTGCAACAGATAGAACAACAATTGGAAAAGAGTGTAACCAGTGTTAGAGCAAGAAAGGTAATTAATTAAGCTTAATAAAAAACATGTTTAATTTTTTGTTAGTTTAAAGATATCAAATTTGATAGATATAATTTTAATCCAATTATATTTTTCAATTCTTCAGACTCAGGTTTACAAGGAACAGATTGAGCAACTAAAAGAGAAGGTAAGTTCTATATATATATAGCTCATAATGTGGTTAAAAATTGAATGTCATCTTGTATTTGGTTATAGGTTTGATCTTAAGACCCTTTTGGAGCCAAAAATTTAAAAAAGAAGGAAAGAAATTGCAAAGAAGTTACACACTTGTAACTAATTGTGTGAAAATTCATGTTGTTGGAAGGAGTTCAGAGAAATTAGACTAAATAAATTACACACTAGTATTTATGTTGCTCAAATAAGATCAATGCCTATCTATAAGCCAAAATTAAATCAAATCAAAATATAATAATAAAATTAATCTAATATCAATCTAAATCACACTAAAATTATGTTATATCCTTGTATCCTCTAACAAATTAATCTAATATCAATCTATCTATAAGTTATATATGTTATATCCTCGTATCCTCTAACAAATTTTCATTATTGTGTAATTAGCTAGCTAATTCACTCCTTTACTTGAGATAGTGTTTGAATTCGCTCCTTTTCATGATTTATAAACTTTGATTACAATATTAAAGGGATGCTATTTTGCTAACTAAAGTGTTTCCAATATAACTCAGGAAAAGGCTCTAGTTGCTGAAAATGCCAGGCTTACTGAGCAGGTGATATTACATAACTTTATTGAATACGTGGGATCTGTTTGATTTCTATTTTCATTTTCTGTTATTGTTATCTTTTAGGATTTTACGAAAAAATTCATGAAAGTAGATTCTATTTTCACATTTCTTTCTTAAAATCATAAAAATATAATTAAAACACATGATAAATGAAAGTAAAAAAACAAATAGACTACACCCTTTTTATTTTAAAAGTTTCAGAAATCCTTAATTTAGACTGAAAAAAACTTTATATTATATGAAATTTCCCTATGCAGTATGGTGGTATGCAATCAAATCCAGCAGCCACAACAATTGATAAAAAAGAAAATCAAGGCTATGCAGAAAGTAGTTCAAGTTCAGATGTGGAGACAGAATTGTTCATTGGACTACCTAGGTCTTGTTGAAAATGATTTATAGCTTTAATCATCAATCCTCCTTGCCTATGCCAATTGTAAAATAAGGGTAACCCCAATTAACTATCTTTTTATTATTATTATTATTAATGTATAAATATGATCAGATATGTTTCCTTATGTTCTTATTATTATAGAGATGAATAATAATGGTGATGATTGTGAGAGAGTATTATTTTGGTTGGTTAGCTAGTTATGCACAAACATGTGGCTGGTAAATGCCAAATTAAATTATGTTGACCCTTATTTTTGGACTCAAAGCACTCTTAATTGGTAGTTGTATGATTATGATTATTAGGGTTTAAAATAATGCATGTCATCATTCTGATTCTGAGCCGCCAAGGATTATATGATTAGGGTTTTACATTGGAAAATTTTTTTGTGTTAAATTCTTTTTTAGGGAAATACATGGTAAACAAAGACAAGCAAGTCAAATCAGCCAATGAGTTTATTTGATAATTTTTTAGTCCAAAAATACTCTTTTTAAGAAGTTAGTTTTTAGTGGGCTCAGTGATTGTGACATAAAATTTTTATATTGATTGATTTTGACTGATTTTTTATTGTGTAAATAGTATTATTCTATTTGTATGTCTATTTTAATCTATTCTCAAATTAAATAATTAATGATTGGTGCCTATTTTTGTTTTAAATTATCATTTTAAAAAAATTAAAGTTTAAAATCCTACATGTGGAAACTTTATTATTTAACCTTTTCTTTTATATTATGTATTAATAAAATTTTTAAATGGGGTTGAATTATGTTAGATAACTTTTTCACTACCACCACCTGTTATAATTTAGCTTGAAAATTTTATTGTTGCAATGTTGATATATATATAGAAATGAAGCTCTCAAGATATAAATAAATAGGAGTGGAAAAAATTAAATAACCAAGACATAAGTGTAAATCAAGATGTCAATATTCATTTGGTTAGTGTGTTAATCTATAAAAAAAAACCTTCTAATTTTATACTATAAGCAACTGCATAGAGTCTATACATCCCAAAAATTATTCCTAACTTTGGGTGATGAATGGGAGGAGAATTCTGAGAACAGCATCTTTTGTTGGGAGTGAAGGTATTGCCCCTCTCCCTGTCACTGTGGCAGCACCACAAGCATTTGCAAATTCAAGTGCTTCCCTCAACCTTCTCTCGTCCTGCAAATAACACAAATACATTCAACTAGTATTCTTCGAGGCCTCTTATGTTTTATGAAGTATAAATATATATATGTATCCAACTCTATGTATAGGATATATATGAAATAGAAATTGGTATGTACCTTATGAATTTGTTTGTGTGCAACAAGAATGCACAAGAATCCACCTAGAAAAGAATCACCTGCTCCATTTGTGTCAACTGCTTCCACCTCAAACCCACAAACCCTACCATTAAACTCCTGTATATGTTCAACAATGATGATAGACATGCATGATCAATTAACAAAGATGGAAAAACAAAGAAAATAGCTATTAACTAGCTAGGATCTCACATATCAACAAGGACACAGATTGTAAAGTTTACACAATTAGACATGACTAGTAAATACCCAATTTGATCTTGACATAAATAGAATTAATATATATATCAAATTAGTCCTTTATTCAACATTAATTGGGTTAATTTGTATTCAACATCAATTTGACCATCAAATTAGTAGTTATCACACAATTCACACGAGTTATGATCAAATAATTTCTTAATTCATGGTCTATTATGTTACAATAATATTTGATGAATAATTGAAAAACATTAAACCAGCTTATGAGCTTATTTGGTAACATTTTAGATCAAAAAAGACTTTTTTTTTTTGTAAGAAGTTAACTTTTAATGGGCTGAATGATTATGACCCGAAATTCTTATATTTACTAATTTTGACTAATTTTTCATTATGTAGTACTCATTCTGTTAATTTTAACCCACAGGTAATTAAACGAACTAACCTTTGTGTAGTATCTACATCCCTTTTGTCCTTCAGTGACCAGAAGAAGTTTGAGATTATTGTGGTACAGTTTGTTCATGATCACTTGATCCTCATAAGGATCATCACCTTCTGTCAAGAATCTAATTTCTTCTACATTCACCTGTGAATCGTATATAGCACTCACCAAAATCAGCTTAATTTTATATTAATTAATCTGCTAATACAAATAGACATGATGAACTATATTATGTTTATTGATAATTACATATATTATCAATAGTCTTTGAAGTTAATTTTTGGCATTTAATTAATCCTTTTGGTATCACTATATTTTTTTTTTCTGGATGAAAAAACTTAATAGTCAAAAATGATATTGAAGAGCAATTTTGGAGTAGTCTTGCTTTAGAGCCCAACTTTCCATTTCAACAATTTTTGAACTATATACTGACAACAAAAAAAAAAGAATCTAACCAAAACTAAAAAATATAAAAGTGGAATAAACTTTTTTGGAGTATATATATAACTGAAAGAATTAAAAAAAAACAAAGACTATTGAAATGTTTTTAAAATTGCATATCTATCAAAGTTCATTGAGTTCTTCTCTAAACAAATACACATCAAGAAACATAAACTAACTTCTCTATATATTTTATCCTAGTATCTATAGTTTCCCCTATTATTCAATTGATAGTGTATTGAAATATAAAATTATTAATGAGTCTTGCATTATCAGTTTAAACTTTTAGGTGAGATGTTTATTTGATATAGTATCAGAACCTTCTGATCAATTTAAATGATCGGGAATTCAAAATAATTTAAAATTAAGTACAATACTGGATGAGTCGTGTATTATCCACACTTCAAGCCCAAAAGAAATATTCACATGAGGAAATATGTTAAAATATAAAATCATTAATAGATCTCAACCTAACAGCTTAAGATTTTAGACACTACATGGTTTCTTGACATAGTTACAAACAAACACATAAAATTAAAGATGTAATGAATGAATTAATGAATGTAGCTACCTTAATAATGTCAGCAAAGTTCCAAATACTGATGATGGCTTCCCTAGCAGCCTGTGGAGATGGCCATATTGGCAGAGCCAAATTTGGGGCATAAGAAAGGATACTTCCTGACATTTTGGCAACTTTCATTGCTGCAAGCTGTGTTGATTTTGAAGGCTCATTCACTAAGCTTCCTGAACTGTAATGAAATATTGTACCCTGCATTGCATATAATAATAATAATAATAATAATAATTAACATATATAACTACTTAATAATTTAATTAATTAATAATTGGTATTAAAATATTATTACCTTGTGGATGAGGTTGAGATGAAGTTCTTCAGGGCGAAGAAGCATATCAGCACTTGGGTGCCTATAGAACAAGAATTGAGGGTGACCATCACTCTTGAGAGCGTGAAATGACAATGCTGTCCTTGCATTTGCATCAAATACAAGGCCAGAGTTGTCAACTCCATTTCGTTTCAGAATGTCTGCTAACATAAACCCAAATTCATCTCTTCCAACCTTCATCATTATTCCATTGCGTGCAAATATCAGACACACACGCATGTATATACATATTTAAAAGGATAATAATAATAATAATAATAAGATTGTAGGTCAAAGAGTGAATGCATGATGCATCCATAAATTTTAGAGTAGTATTAGAGCATTGCTAGAGGCACAACAGAAAACTAGCCAAACCAACCAACAAATAGGAATTTTGGTCACAATCACCCGGCCCATTAAAAATATACTTATGATTAAAAGTGTTATTTGGGTCATAAAGTGTTAAATGGGCTTTGTTGGCTATTTTGGCTGGTTTTTTGTTGTGCCCCAAGCATTTGTGATAGTGTTAATATAGATTCGGTTCATGATGGATCCTACAAGTGATAACATATCAATCATTCAAGATAAAATTAAAGATAATTATAAGTATATTAATATTATGAAGCTTAATTAAGTGTATGATTTACTGCAAACTCAAGTGTATGTTATCATTTTTTTAGGTTTTTCATGTCATTCACTCATTCTACAAGCAGAAAATGAAATTTTTTACTCTAAAAATATCTAAGAATTTTCAATAAAATTAAAGTTTGTTTGTCAATGATGATCAAGATTAAAAACTAACATCACCAACCAAAGTGTGACATTACTCACTAGGTGGGTTTAGATGATGAATAATTTTCAAAAAAATAAATGAAAAATCTGCCAAATTAAATTAACAATTGTTAGATGTTTAAACCGCTTAAACATCATATCTTAGGGTTCGATTTTTGGAGCGATATATATGTAGAAAATTTTTTGGTTAGCTCTTTACTCACCAAAAGGTAATTATATTTTATATATATATATACCAAAATTTATTGGTTTGTTTGAGAATGTGACCTTGCCAATAAAAGCAGATGAGCCTCCAAGTCTAGAAATTGCAACAGCAACATGAGAAGTGGCACCAGCAGGGGATTTTTTATATGACACAGCCTCTGAAATGGACACTTCACCATTAGTTGGCACTAAATTCACCATCATCTCCCCAAAGCACACAATCACTGGTCCTCTTCCATACCCATCAGTACTCTCCCTTCTGCTACCATTCCTACCATTTTTTGGTGATCCTACACAAACAATAATAATTGTCATTTTAACTTTTCTTTATCAGAAAATCAATGTAAGTATTTAAATCCAAATTGAATTCAAATACATGGATTTTATAATGTACAAAAAAAAATGACAATCATTGTGAAATGAAATGAGTATTAATTGAGCAATGTTACGTATACACTAAAAGTGACACTAAATTAGATACTAGTACAAAAAGCTAGTACAAAAAGTTTGATTGAGTAAGTATGAATGTTGAATTGTTTCAATATAAAAATTGTCATTGTCTCAATATAAAAATTGTCATTGTCTCAATATAAAAGTTTGAATATAATGTTGGATTGAGTTAGGAGTAAATTGGATTGAGTGACTGTAAATGTTGAATTGTATTAGAGTTGAATTAATTGACTGATTTAGTATCAAATTTAATGTACATAAAGTATTTCATGTATTAATTAACTAGTGCCCTAAAAATAAAACTTCCTTTGGTTCAACATTTAACATGCATGTTTCAAATTAAATATCATATACTTCATTATGACAACTTAATTAAGCTTATAGTATATATAGATATTTTCATGATGTAAAGTTGTATTTCTAGAGAAAAATTATATATGAATCTCTAACTAAAACTAAATGCTGGCCTTGTGAATTCAAGTAATTTCTGAAGTTAATTGTCAAAACAACTTGAAACACACAAGAGGAACTAATAATAGATGAAGAAATATATCAAATTCAGGGCATAATAATCCATTGAAATGGGGTCTCAAAAGATCTAGGGAAAGAACCCACCAAATTGTTTTTAAGGCCTAATTAAACCCAAAATGCTGATAATGAACATGCAAATAAGCCTAAAACCCAAGATGGCATTATTGAAATGAAATGTTAGATAGTAAAAATTTATTCTCATAACATAAATGATTCATGGCTTAAAAAGAGTAATACTACGTGTACATTACAAAATTATTCACTATTGGTCACAATATGCAATAATTTAACTTTTTAAATTGTTAGATTAATGTATGATATTAATAATTAGACTAACAGTTTTTAAAAATTGGATTATTGTATATAGTAGTTGATGATTAATTTTTTAGTGTACACAATAACACAAATCTTTTCTCGCCTGAAATTGGTGATTTGCCCCTAAAATTAAAAATAATTTCTTTAATCCTAACAATTTTTTTCTCTATTGGAATCATCGAAGAAAAATATGCAGAAGCAATATATAAATAATAAATAATATACCAAAAGAGGAAGTTGAATTAATCCTAGAGCTGCCTCTGTAGCTACGGGACTTATAAAAAATTGGAGGGAAGAAGCAACACCCTTTCATCTTGGGTTTGTAACAAAAACAAACCCTCCTTTGAGGAACAAACCTATCACAAATTCTACACCATCGACATTGAAGATTTCTAAAGGATCCATCATTTCTAAAGATTAATCAAGAGGAAAGAAAAATACAGGGGTATGCATGCATTTCATAGCATTGTGATTTTTTTACTATTTTTTTAACCATTCCTCCGATTCTTGTGGTGGAAATTATATTTTTGAAAATCTTTGTCATAAGATTTCCTATTAATATGAGAATGAGTTTCAACACTTGCAATAATATAGTAACTCTGTAGTTTTCCAACTTCGAATGTTTTAGGATGAATTGCCAAATGTCATGCAAGATGGTTGCAAATTGCCATGTTGGCAAATGACAATACATTGTTTTCCTTTAATTTTTTGAGCGGAGTAATTTAAGAACATACCTCAAGACATAATTATTTTTCTATAAATGTCAGACTTTGAGTTGAGGGATACAATCTTTGATCATTTTAAATTTTCATATGTAAACACCGTATTTTGTCCGGACATTTATTTAAAAATAAAAAAAAATAAAAAAATACAGAAAAATAAAAAATAAAATCATGATCAGCATCTCATTAAATCATTTCATAATCACAATCAAATCTTGCATAATTTCATTGCATCAAATATAATCACAATTAACAATTAGCATCAATCATCACCATTAATTTCTGATACACCCTAAACATTTGTATAAAAACACACTGAAACACAAGGAAAAGGGGAAAGAAAAAAAAAAACACAGAACAATAGCAGCAACAAAGCATAGCCGGAGCAAAAATACGATGCCCAACATCAGCAACAAGGAACAGTCTCACCACCACAGCAACAAGGCCGACAGCCACAACAACAACAAGAAAAGAACAGCAACAACAGCAAAGCGACACTCCGGCAGCCGCAAGATCCTCGGGTCGCTGTCCTCGCAGGCCAAGCCACGCCGCCAGACCACGCCTGCTGCCGCGCCTCTGACTTTCCCCCGCGGTCCTTCCTTCTCTCTCTCTGCGACTCCCACCGCGTGCGCCGCCTCCCTCTTCCTCGCAGCGCCGCGCCGGGCAACAACGGCAGCACCTCTTCCTCTGGTCGCGCCGCTTTCCTTCTCTCTCACCTCGCTCTCTCTTTCCCTCGCACCCGCCGTCCGCTGCACTCCCGCAGCCGCGCCTTAGCCACTCTCTCCTCTGGCGGCGCCCTCATCTTCTTCCCTCTTCTCCCGCGATGCCTCGCAGCCTCCGCAAGATCCACGGCTGCAATGGAGGTCCGGCTCCTCACCTTCCCTCCCTCGCCAGCACCGCGCCGGCGCCACTCTCCCTGGCCGAGGCCGCCGCCGCGACTCCTCTCTCCCCTTCTTTCCCTATACGGGAATTAGGGTGAAATTGTTTGGTTTTCTTTTACTTATTATTATTATTATCATCAATACTTTTTACTTATTATTATTATTTTTATTCTTTTTATCTTTCTCTAAAACTAACCCATTTTTCTTGTCTCGTACCATTTTTTTTTTTTATTATTATTATTATATTTCTTTTAAAATAAACAAAATCTTTTTATTATTATTCAAGAACTAGTTGTGTGATTCAATCATCCTCGAGGATCGCAATTTGTGGGGTACTTGTGCGAATCATATCGTCATGTATCCCGAAAATATCTCTTTAAAAAAATAATAAATCATTTCCTTTTTAAACTTTTTTTTAATTAAAATTAAATTAAAATTCAAAATCCCTTTCTACAATTTATTATTTCGTTGTATGAGATAATCATCCTCGGGATATAAATTGTGGGGTACTTGTGCTTTCTCCGTTTATTATTCTTTTTAATCAAAATATTCACAAATCCTTTTTTTACAATTTATTATTTCGTTGTATGAGATAATCATCCTCGGGATATAAATTGTGGGGTAAAGGTCCTTTTAAAATAACAATTTATTTCCTTCTCAAAAGCAAACTTTCTTTATTTCTTTAATCAAAATCAAAACAAAATCAAAGATCTTTTTTTACAATTTATTATTTCGTTGTATGAGATAATCATCCTCGGGATAATAGATTGTAGGGTGCTTGTGCGAATCACATCGTCTTGTACCCTAAAAATATCTTTTTCTTAAAATAATAATTATTTCCTTTTAAATCAAAAACAATTTATTCTCTTTCAATTAACATCAAAACAAAATCCCACAAAATCTTTTTACAATTTATTTCGTTGTATGAGATAATCATCCTCGAAATTTCAAATTGGTACTTGTGCGATTCACATCGCCTTGTACCAAACATTTTCTAAAAAATACACAACACACAAGCATTTTCTACAAGAGCGGCGTGGGTTTGAGTTCCTCATTGCACCAGAGGATACGTCGGCGCAGGCTACAACCTGTCAACCCAAAATTAATTTTTTAATCATTTTGTTCCTTCGTTTTATATCTTTTTTTATGTGTTTATTTTAATATTTTAAGGGGAAATTAAATGTTATTAAATTATAAATATAGATTTGCATAATTTGCTCTAGGGTAACCGTATTTATACGGATGTATTAGGGGTGCAGTGAGATTAAATTCTCATCATTCCCTAATCATAATTCGACTCCCGAACCTTATCTCTAAAAGACCAGTTTTCTTAACAAAATAAAGGTTTTCCAATTTTCCCATAATTAAAATTGGTGGCGACTCCATTTTTCTCTATTTTTAGTCACAGCACCCCTCGGGGACGTTGTGACAGTTTGGCGACTCCACTGGGGACAGCTAGAGAGTCAAGCCTATTAGAGTTAATTATGCAAATATTTATAATTTTAATAATATTTAATTTCCGCTTTTCACTAACCTTTTATTTATTTGGTTTATTTATTCTTGTTCATGTGCTTTATATATCACGTGGGGAAGAGTTGTTTGGGTTCGAAGTGCAAAAGCTCCTCACACACTAAGCACCATCACAGACACGACTCTATACCCGAGCCTCAGAAACCCATAGGGCTAGAAGGTGTTTCATTGTTGACCTTGTGAGGCTTATGCTTCCCTGACAGTCGATGACTCACCGCTCGAGTTGTTACCGGAACTATGAATTGCTATCTTGTGACATTACATGTCCCTGTGGTTAATTCCGTAGAATCGGGACTTTATCTCATCGATAAAGGCAACTTGGGGACCATGATTAGGTGTCTAGATCCAACCCATCACTAGCGCAACTCTAGCACACTGCCAAAATTAGGGTATCTTTTAGTTTAACTTAACCATAGGGTCTACCTTATTTTAGGACACAAAGGAGCATTCTTTTTCCGTTATCTGTCTTAATATTCATATATGACTACGCACTACATTCTTACCATGTATCTCATGCATAATACACTCACATTTCTATCTCGCTATTAGTATTATTCTATTTAAAAGATCTACTAATAGTGTAGATAGAAAGAGCAACTCTTGGTCTCTCCTTAACATTATGTTGTCTCATATATGCATCATGCATGATCATAATCATATTCATAGTCATGTACATTTCATTAATAATCATGCATCATGTAAAAAAAAAAAATATCATGCGTCTTCATAATCATGAACATTTCATCCAAAAGCATGCATCATGCAAAACAAAATCAATAAAAAAATCATGCATCTTCATAAACATTTCATTCATAATCACGCATCATGCAAAAATAAATTAAAATTAAAAATTCATGCATCATCATTCATGTTCAAACATCATAATGAACGCATGCATCCTCATAGTCATAATCATACATCAAGACAAAAAAAGAGGATCCTCTTGGCATACATTTTCATAATCAAACATCCACATATAATTTCTCACGCCCTATTCTTATGGATGTATAAATCTTCTGATATGGGAAAAACACATCATTCTACACTTGATTTACACTCATGATAAGTGCATCCACAACGTGCATTTTCATGCCACATTTCCCTCACAATAGATATATCATTCACCCATAGCATACACTTTCATGACTTTCTTTTTCTCACAATAGGCATATCATTCATCCATGCATTCATTCTAAAAAAAAAAAGGAAAGATAAAACAATACACACCCAAAACATGCATTTTCATGATTCATGCATACATTTCCTCAAAAAAAAAAAAAAACTCATGCATGCACGCCTCACTCCGATCTTGAATCGGCGTTCTAAAAAAACAAAAACTTTTTTTTTATTGATCCAAGCGACAACACGAGACAGAAACAAAAAAAAAAGGGGCGCAAAAGAACCAAACAGATTGTGAAGCAAGTGAGCGACATTACAAGAAGATCTCTAAATTCATGTTTTCCATTCATAGTCTTGATGATCAACAATCACCAGTTCAAGGGAGTCTTAGAAGCACAAAGAAGACTTTTTTGTCGATAAGCAAGCACAAAAAAATAAATAAATAAAAAATAAAAAACATATATAAGGATCTGAATTTGACTTCAATCAAACCATTCAAATAAACATGCATGCTCTTCTCACCTTGTCACCCTCCACTCCCTCTCCACATCATCTTCTTTACCGTTCCTAAAACAACCCTTTCTTCCTTTCACATAGACTTACCCCATGCGGATGATTTTGAGAACCCAGGTATTGATCCTTGTACTATGATGATCTTCACATAAATTCAAAGATATGCAACTGACCTGTCATGGGTTTAGCATAGCGACAGATGATGAAGCAACTAATCACCAAAAGAAAAATATCATTTCAAACACCCTGATTTAATCTTTAATCAGGGATACTCATTAACTTTTAGTGTAATAGTTGCGACACCCAAAGGAAAAGCAAGACGAGCCTTAATTTGACAATAACAATTTGACCTCAGAATGTTTTTGCAAGAGGGATCTCACGTTGGAAGAGCTAACAAAGTTGGATGATTCAGAAAGAAGATAAAAAAAAAGGGGGCTCGCTAGACCAAAAACTCAAGAAACAGTCTAGGCAAAAGTTAGAGCAACAAAAAAAAAGGCTCGCTAGACGAAAAATTATGATTAGCAGTCTAAACAAAAGTTAGAGCAATAAAAAGCAAGCTAGATTGAAAACCTGGAAGGGCGATCTAGCAGAGGTTCAAACGATGTCAAACTGGGACAAATTGAGGTTCGACGACAGAAGAAAAGACATCATCATAGAAGATCAAGAATCAACAAACCAATGGCAGGTCATAGCATAACAAGTATATCATCATAGTCAAGAGATTGATAAATGGATACTCAAATAAAATCTGCATCACACATAACAAACCCTAACTCTCATTCTCCTTCTCTCATACATTTCTAAATCCAAGCCCTTCATTATACATTTGTTTCACACCTCCCAACATCTTCCATCACACATCCCTCATAACAAAACCTAATTCTTATCCTCTTACATTCTTCTTCTCTCATCCATTTCTAAATCCAAGCACTTTATTTTACCATCTGTTCTACACCTCCCATTATCTTCCATCACAAACCCCTCATAACAAACCCTAACTCTCATCCTCCTACATTCTTCTTCTCTCATACATTTCTAAAACCAAACCCTTCAATCTACCATTTGTTTCACACCTCCCAAGATCTTCTGTCACTAAACAACTCATCCTTCTTGAGCATGCATAATCAACTATATCAAGTCCGATCCAAAAGCTCGCTAGATCGAAAACCCAAAAGGGCAGTCTAGGCAAAAATTAGAGCACAAAAAAAAAACAAAAAAACAAAGCTCGCTAGATTGAAAACCTGAAAAGGCGATCTAGGCAAAAATTAGAGCGAAAAATACTAAAAGATGCTTGCTTATCAAAGACAAAAATGTCAATTTCAGAAAGACTAAAGATTTCGAGGGAAATCAAGGCTACGAAAAGAAGACAAAGACAATGACATACCAAATCAAAGAAACTCACTTGCAAGGAGAATCAAAGAGGAGAAAGAGCAGCAACAAAACAGCACCCCCTGGGCCGGCCACCACCGTCACTGGCTCGTCATCACTGCGATGCACGACCACTCCTCCATCTCGGTCGTCATCACTGCGATGCACGACCACTCCTCCATCTCGGTCGTCATCATCATCAAGCCTTTGATCGGCAGCAACAACGACAGGACGACAACAGCAACAATGGCAGTAGCCGCGACCAACTCCAGAGGTGAATCAGATCTGCAACGTCTTCCTCCATCGGTGCCCGTTCAAGCTCCTCCCTCTGTGACGCCTCGCGCCACCGCGAGGAGCCTCTGTTTCCAGCTGCAAGCTCCTGTTTCTCTCTCTGCAGTTCTCGACTCGCTCTCTCCCATCACCGCTCGGTCCTACACCACCCACCACCATCACCGTTCATCGCGACTACTACCATCCACCCAATCCAATCACCAACAACCATCAATAGGATCGAGCTCTCAACACAAAACGATAATATTACTTCTAGTAAGGATGATTTTTGTATTCATCTAGTAATAGTTCCATTAAAATTTCAATTTCTATAAGTATTAATCGTATTAATGTAATGGAATTGTATAAAATTCCCGCTAATAGAATATTTATAGAAGATTTAGAATCTATTCTATTAATATTCTAGTTCTAGATTAATTGAAATCTTGGATCAATCAATCAAAAAAATCTAAAAGAACAATGATTAAAGACCACAAACTGGGGCATTTCTTTTCTGTTTTATAACATATCATCCATCATTACACACATCATACACCATTCTGAGGCAAAATTTGTCTTGTCTCTAATTACCACATACATCATTCACATAAACTGGGGCAAAATTTGTTGTGTCTCCAGTATCAATGCATATTACACCCACGCTACACACATCATGCATCCATGCATTCATCAAAACTAGGGGCAATTGAGATGTGATTTACACCAGGGGAAATCTACCTCTCAGTTAAAATCATCTCATGCCCTTTTAATCATGCATTACAAACACCTTTTCTAGATCATCTGCATAGCTTGCAAGGAGACCAAGAGAATTTGCCAGCATTATCATCACCATATTCAACACACACCACATGCAACATCTTCATCCCTCAGCATCAACTTTACATTTCCTGCCTCGATTTAAATTCCTGCCTCGATTTAAATTCCTGCCTCGATTAAAATTCCTGCCTCGATTTAAAGTTCCTGCCTCGATTTAAAGTTCCTGCCTCGATTTAAAGTTCCTGCCTCGATTTAAAATTCCTGCCTCGATTTACATTTCCTGCCTCGATTTACATTTCCTGCCTCGATTTAAATTTCCTGCCTCGATTTAAAATTCCTGCCTCGATTTACATTCCTGCCTCGATTTACATTCCTGCCTCGATTTACATTCCTGCCTCGATTTACATTCCTGCCTCGATTTACAATTTCTGCCTCAATTTACATTTCCTGCCTCGATTTACAATTCCTGCCTCGATTTACAATTCCTGCCTCGATTTACATTTCCTGCCTTGATTTACATTCCTGCCTCGATTTACATTTCCTGCCTCGATTTACACTCCTGCCTCGATTTACATTCCTGCCTCGATTTACATTCCTGCCTCGATTTACATTCCCTGCCTCGATTTACATTTCCTGTCCCGACTTAAAATTCCTGCCTCGATTTACATTTCCGCCTCGATTTACATTTTCTGCCTCGAATTACATTTCCTGCCTCGATTTACATTTCCTGCCTCGATTTATATTTCTGTCTCGATTTTATTTTCAGCATCAACCACAAGTTTTGCACACACATCACATGCATCTAGGACCATCAGCATTCATCACCCCTTCCGGACAAAATACTTGTTCTTATCTTTACTTGTCCCTTACTAATTCAAAAGTCATAACTTTTGCACATTAGTAAGGAATAAGTAAAGAGGGGCAACTGTAAACACCGTATTTTGTCCGGACATTTATTTAAAAATAGAAAAAAATAAAAAAATACAGAAAAATAAAAAATAAAATCATGATCAGCATCTCATTAAATCATTTCATAATCACAATCAAATTTTGCATAATTTCATTGCATCAAACATAATCACAATTAACAATTAGCATCAATCATCATCAATCATCACCATTAATTTCTGATACACCCTAAACATTTGTATAAAAACACACTGAAACACAAGGAAAAGGGGAAAGAAAAAAAACACAGAACAATAGCAGCAACAAAGCATAGCCGGAGCGAAAATACGATGCCCAACATCAGCAACAAGGAACAGTCTCACCACCATAACAACAAGGCCGACAGCCACAACACCAACAAGAAAAGAACAGCAACAACAGCAAAGCGACACTCCGGCAGCCGCATGGCCGCCGCAGGCTCCTCGGGTCGCTGTCCTCGCAGGCCAAGCCACGCCGCCAGACCGCGTCTGCTGCCGCGCCTCTGACTTTCCCCTGCGGTCCTTCCTTCTCTCTCTCCGCGACTCCCACCGCGTGCGCCGCCTCCCTCTTCCTCGCAGCGCCGCGCCGGGCAACAACGGCAGCACCTCTTCCTCTGGTCGCGCCGCTTTCCTTCTCTCTCACCTCGCTCTCTCTTTCCCTCGCACCCGCCGTCCGCTGCACTCCTGCAGCCGCGCCTTAGCCACTATCTCCTCTGGCGGCACCCTCATCTTCTTCCCTCTTCTCCCGCGATGCCTCGCAGCCTCCGCAAGATCCACGGTTGCAATGGAGGTCCGGCTCCTCACCTTCTCTCCCTCGCCAGCACCGCGCCGGTGCCACTCTCCTCTCTCCTTGGCCGAGGCCGCCGCCGCGACTCCTCTTTCCCCTTCTTTCCCTATACGGGAATTAGGGTGAAATAAAGGGGGTTTGTTTGGTTTTCTTTTACTTATTATTATTATTATCAATATTTTTTACTTATTATTATTATTTTTATTCTTTTTATCTTTCTCTAAAACTAACCCCTTTTTCTTGTCTCGTACCATTTTATTATTATTATTATTATTATTATTATTATATTTCTTTTAAAATAAACAAAATCTTTTTATTACTATTCAAGAGCTCGTTGTGTGATTCAATCATCCTCGAGGATCGCAATTTGTGGGGTACTTGTGCGAATCATATCGTCATGTATCCCGAAAATATCTCTTTAAAAAAATAATAAATCATTTCCTTTTTAAACTTTTTTTTAATTAAAATTAAATTAAAATTCTAAATCCCTTTCTACAATTTATTATTTCGTTGTATGAGATAATCATCCTCGGGATATAAATTGTGGGGTACTTGTGCTTTTTCCGTTTATTATTCTTTTTAATCAAAATATTCACAAATCCTTTTTTTACAATTTATTATTTCGTTGTATGAGATAATCATCCTCGGGATATAAATTGTGGGGTAAAGGTCCTTTTAAAATAACAATTTATTTCCTTCTCAAAAGCAAACTTTCTTTATTTCTTTAATCAAAATCAAAACAAAATCAAAGATCTTTTTTTACAATTTATTATTTCGTTGTATGAGATAATCATCCTCGGGATAATAGATTGTAGGGTGCTTGTGCGAATCACATCGTCTTGTACCCTAAAAATATCTTTTTCTTAAAATAATAATTATTTCCTTTTAAATCAAAAACAATTTATTCTCTTTCAATTAACATCAAAACAAAATCCCACAAAATCTTTTTACAATTTATTTCGTTGTATGAGATAATCATCCTCGAAATTTCAAATTGGTACTTGTGCGATTCACATCGCCCTGTACCAAACATTTTCTAAAAAATACACAACACACAAGCATTTTCTACAAGAACGACGTGGGTTTGAGTTCCTCATTGCACCCTAGAGGATACGTCGGCGCAGGCTACAACCTGTCAACCCAAAATTAATTTTTTAATCATTTTGTTCCTTCTTTTTATATCCTTTTTTATGTGTTTATTTTAATATTTTAAGGGGAAATTAAATGTTATTAAATTATAAATATAGATTTGCATAATTTGCTCTAGGGTAACCGTATTTATACGGATGTATTAGAGGTGCAGTGGGATTAAATTCTCACAATTCCCTAATCATAATTCGACTCCCGAACCTTATCTCTAAAAGACCAGTTTTCTTAACAAAATAAAGGTTTTCCAATTTTCCCATAATTAAAATTGGTGACGACTCCATTTTTCTCTATTTTTAGTCACGGCACCCCTCGGGGACGTTGTGACATCATATAATTTGAGAGTGATTCTAATTTTTCGTTAAGATCTTAGACTTATCAAAGGTTACTTAAAACATCAACGTCTTCTCTAAACTTATCTCAATTCCTTTGAGTGGTGTCTATCAATTCTTAACCAAATTCCATTTCTCAATCTTAAACCATCAACCAATCCAATTCTTAATCCAATTTTCTTGGTTCTAAGTTACCGTAATCCTGGAAAAACCTTCTGAAGCTTAAGAGCAGTAGTATGAGACTCCTCCAAAGCACCTGAGAAGTTACATCAACAATCACAGTTCTATATATATATATATATATATATAGAATCAAATGAAAAACTACAAATCTAAAAAGCATATATATAATTAAGTAAATCAGTCTACATATAAATAATAAATTAAGAGGCAATATAAATGATATCCATGAAATTAATTAAAGGAGCCATCCCTGGAAAAAGTTAGTCTCAGAAATAGCCACGCTCTTTGGAACATTAATGGATGGCTCAGCTGGAACGTAGTCATCCTCATGGACATCATGGCACCTATATATATATATGTGCACCACCAAAACAAGTGATCATGATATGTAATTAAAAATGCGACTAGACGGACACGAAGTGTCTGACAAGACGCTCGTCTATCTAATAATAATGATAATCATATATGTAATTATTTAGAGGTGCAATCATAATAAATATATGAAATTAAAGAAGGAAAATTTTGAAGTACCCTATTTGCAAGAAATTAGGATCTGTTTGGCAGTCCATAGGATTGGCTTGTAGTGGAAAGCTACCACTTCCACCAGCAGCAACAGAAGTAGAGCTGATGCTAAGGCTTTCAATAGCTTCTAGATTAAATCCATATTCTTCAAGCTGAAAATCATTTTTGAGGTTTCAAACAAATAACTCATTAAATAAAATTACATAAAATTTATAATTTAATAATAATTATTTAAAAATTAAATATAGCAAGACATGGATCTTCGCACTAGTAGTATGGTTCATTGTACTAAATTGTAATTGGTTATTAGTAAAAATAAAACCTTGAGTTTAAGTTGGTTATTTACTTCTCCAAGGTGGCCTTCCTGCAAGGTGAGTGAGAATTAATAACAACATAAACTTAATAATTAATTGTATTATATAATTGTTCCAAAATAATGGTTAATTATCAAACGAGTATGGCTAGAGGTACAACAAAAAATCAGCCAAAACAGTCAAAAAATAGGAATTTGGGTCACAATCATTCAGCTCATTAAAAATATACTCATGATTAAAAGTGTTATTTGGGTCATAAAGTGTTAAATGAGCTTTGTTGATTATTTTGGCTGATTTTTTGTTGTACCCCAAGCATTTGTGTTATCAAACGACGTAATTCTCATACATTGTCGATGTAAAATTTTTGTACCCTATCATGCAATGAAAATATACCATAAGATTCATTACCACATAATGTCAAATTCAAATTTCAAAAAGTCAAATAAAATGAATGATATATTACAAATCTATTAGTTAAACATATAAAGTCAATTTATATTGACAGAGGGATTATCAAATATAATCTAGTATAATATACTTTGCATCTAATAAATAATCTCAATTAAAGGTTAAAAAAAAGAAAATTATAAAGAGTGAAACAAATCAAATAACTATGCAACCTTTCTTAATTACCTTTATGCGAAGCTGTTCCACTTGTTCAATCATAATTTGTTTCTGCAATTAAGTGAAATAAAATACCATATGCATAATTTGGAACCAGCTATATATACATTTGTCGTATAATTCAACAATATAATCGGCATTCTTAAAATTTCAAACAAATTGCTTTTAATTTCAACAACAAGCTCGTATAGAAATTGCTTAAAAATATAAAAAATTGTTCGGTGTATTGAGAGTTAGAGATCTATTAGTTTTACATATTTTTTTTGACACATTTATTAACTATAGTGGAGAGAGTTAAATTTCAATTATGAGTATAGATCAGTTGTATTATATTATTGTTAAAAAATAAGTGATGCATAATAAATGAATCTATTAATCTCAATCCACTCCAAAAAAGAAATTGTAGAAATATATTCATTATCAGTACAAGTATATAATATGAGTGCTATTATTTTTATAATAAAATATCAGTTAAAACTAGTTAATATATAAATTTTGAATCATAATCACTCAGTCCATTAAAAATTAACTTAAAGGAAGTTTTTTTTTTTGTCAAAAAATTACTAAATAAGCTTATTGACGGGTTTGAGTGTTTTTTCATTATTCAACAAGTATTTTCTATATAATATATTTCTTCTTAATATATATATATATATATATATATATATATATATATATAAAAGATATTTGGTACTTCTTTCTTATTACTATTCACTTGATTATTTTCTTCATTTCTTTGTAACAGATAAAAAAAGGCTAATTGGCATCACTAAAAAATGTGGCCTATAACCAATTATTTTATTTACAAAAATGGTGAAGTGGATTTATTTGCAGGCACGTATGTATGTATGTACCTCGGTGTGCCTTGCTTGTGCTAAAGCTCCTTCAAGTTGTTTCTCGAGAATTTGTAGGTCTTTTATGTCCAATGGTCCAAGATCTTCACCAAGCAAATTCCTAAATTCAAATCACATATCACAAATAATTGAAATTATATTGATGATACTTGTGGTGGTTTATGTTGAGTATATTGTGTATTATTGTCTTATGATTAATGTATTTGTCTGTATGGTTCTGCCGAAATTAAAAACAAGCAATAATAATATGTATAATAATGAATAATTGCATAGGTTATATAATTAACCTTTGTGTCTTTTGAAGAGCTTCATATTTTGCTTTTAGCCTTGACACCTCTTGATTGGTACAAGCTCTGATATCCAAGAACAGAATTTTCATGGAAATTGAATATTTCATAAGAGTAATTTGCACAATAAAATATTAATTAAAATAAATTAATATAGAAATTTTAGGTCACAATCACCCAATTTAGTAAAAATTAATTTCTTAAAGAGATTTTTTTTTTGTCAAAAACTTGTCAAATAGGTTCATGGACTGATTTGATTATTTTTTTATTATTCACTAAATATTTTCCATTTTGTAATATTATTAAAGCTAATTATTTATTCACAAAGTCATGGGCAACAACATTTTTTCAGTCAAAACAGTAAAAAAAACTCATTTTTTATTATGCACCAAGACTTTCTGAAAAAAAAAAAAGGTTAGTCAATCATAAATATTAAACTCTGAGTACCGAGTACACGTTATCATATTTTATGTTAGGATTATTTTATTTATCATGATAAATCATGATGTTATTTTCATAATTTAAATGAATATTTATTTAATTTCCTTACTTTAATTTTAAAGAATTAAATGAGATATTTACTCACACATTAAAAGAATTGACAATATTCTCTAACAAGAGGGGTCCAAACTATCATAATTCATGAAATGGCGACCAATTGTCCTTAGTGTCTAATACAGCCAAAGGTGCCTCAGTGATGGGTGGTTAGGGCTTTACCCTATATAGAAAGTTTTGATGGGTGTATAATTGAACATTAATTTTCAAAATTCCATTTTTGGGGTATGCCCCCTCACATTATATACAATAAAAAACATAACCATCACATTGCCTTAGCTTTCAAAGCCTTTTCAATACTGTGCAGTGTGCATGCTATACTATACATACTATCCTGGCATTGCAATAATGGAGAGGGAACAAAGAGTGTGTGCTCAGTTTCTTGGAGTTGTACTTTCTATTTTCAGTCTCTTGTTTTAAATTTTAAGAGGTAAGATTTCTCTATAATTTTAGGAACATTATAAAATAAAGATTATAGACTTTAAATATGAAATTAAATTACATGATTTTTTTTTACATATAGTAGAAATTGAAGGTTATATACTTTAAAATGTGAAATTTCTCTATTTTTCTAGACACACTATAAAACAAAGACTATAGACTTTAAATTATGAAATTACATGATTTATTATATATAGTAGAAATTGAAGGGTATATACTTTAAAATGTGAGATTTCTCTATTTTTCCAGAAATACTATAAAACAACGACGGTAGACTTTAAATTAAGAAATTACATGATTTTCTTACATATATATACTACAAATTGAATACTATAGACTTTAAAATGTGAGATTTCTCTATTTTTCTAGAAATATTATAAAATAAAGACTATAGACTTTAATATATGAAATTACATGATTTTTTTACAAGTAGTAGAAATTGAAAGCTATATACTTTAAAATATGAGGTTTATCTCTATTTATCTAGAAATTAAACACTATAAAACAAATACTATAGACTTTAAATTATGAAATTATATGATTTTTTTACATATACTACAAATTGAAGGCTATAAACTTTAAAATATGAAATTTATCTATTTTTCTAGAAACACTATAAAACAAAGACTATAGACTTTAAAATATGAAATTACATGATTTTCTTACATATAGTAGAAATTGAAGACTATATATTTTAAAATGCGAGATTTCTCTATTTTTCTAGAAACACTATAAAACAAAGACTATAGACTTTAAAATATGAAATTACACATGACTTTTTTACATATAGTAGAAATTAAAGATTATATACTTTAAAATATGAGATTTCTCTATTTCTCTAAAAACACTATATAAATTGAAGATTATATAGTAAAAATTGAAGACTATATAATTTAAATTGAAGGCCCAACATAAATTCAGCGGCCCAAACAAATTGGGTCCAGAGCTGGACCCAGGTATGGACCTCATGACCCGACCCGAGGTCAGATAAGCTCAAAACCCCCTACTTAGGACGGGAACATAGTAGTGAGTGGATGACGACGTCACATAACTGGGCCCCACGATCGGCACTACGAGGATCGTCCCTGCACGTCGCGAAAAGCGGAGAGAACGTTATCCCGAGTCGCACAGCGTGGATAGTGGGAAGAGGCTCGCTTCCCCTTTCTATAAATAGAGTGTCTTCTCAATGTAGCAGACACGCTTTCAGTTTAGTTCCCAAGTATTGAGTAGTATTCTGACTTAAGCTTCGGAGTCTTTTCAGGAAAACACCCCTCACGCCTTCGAGAGGAATTGTGCGAGGAGTCAGAGTCCCGTGACAGTTCTACCTCAGTCAAAAGGTACAGAACAACTATAAAACAAAGACTACTATAGACTTTAAAATAAAAAATTACATGTACGTAAAGTAGAAAATGAAGACTATATATTTTTAAATGTGAGATTTCTCTATATTTCTAGAAACACTATAAAACAAAGACTATAGACTTAAAAATATGAAATTACATTATTATTTTACATATAGTAGAAATTGAATGCTATATTTTTTAAAATATGAGATTTCTCTATTTTTCTAGAAACACACTATAAATAAAGACTATAAACTTTAAATTATGAAATTACATGATTTTTTTTACATGTAGTAGAAATTGAAGGCTACATACTTTACAATGTGAGATTTCTCTATATTTCTATAAACACTATAAAACAAAGACTATATACTTTAAAATATAAAATTACATGATTATTTTACATATAGTAGAAATTGAATGTTATATTCTTTAAAATGTGAGATTTCTCTATTTTTCTAGAAACACATTATAAAACAAAGACTATAAACTTTAAATTATGAAATTACATGATTGTTTTTTACATATACTACAAATTGAAGGTCTCAGACTTTAAAATGTGATATTTCTCTATTTTTCTAGAAACACTATAAAACAAAGACAATAGACTTTAAAATATGAAATTATATGATTTGTTTACATACAGTAGAAATTGAAGGCTATATACTTTAAAATGTGACATTTCTCTATTTTTTTATACACTATAAAACAAAGTCTATAGATTTTAAATTATGATATTATATGATTTTTTTACATATAGTAGAAATTGAAAGTTAAATACTTTATAATGTGAGATTTCTCTATTTTTCTAGAAAATACTATAAAATAACGACTATAGATTTTAAATTATTAAATTACATGATTTTCTTACATATACTACAAATTGAAGGCTATAGACTTTAAAATGTAAGATTTTTCTCTATTTTTCTAGAGCATTATAAAACAAAGACTAATATAGACTTTAAACTATGAAATTACATAATTTTTTTACCTATACTACAAATTGAAGGCTTCAATGTTGAACACGTGTTAAATTGCCCCTTAACATTTTCAAATATTGCAAATCGATCCATCCGTAAATTCTTTTCAACTATAACTATTATAATCAACAAAAAGAGCACACTTCAAAGAAAGGAATTAAATTAAAGAAACATAAAGTTTAGTAATTCATAATTTTCTGTGCATGGTTGTTTTTCTTTTTTCTTCTTCGGGTCATTTCCATTATAACAAAACTTTCATGGATATCCATAATTTTTTCTTTTTTGATATTGAGCCCATATAATATGTTGGTACTGTTTCAATTAAATGGGCCATACAAGTGCAAGATTGAAGAAATATACTTGTTCAACTAACACTTCTTGAGACCAATTAAAAAATTTTGCTCACCCTAAAAAAAATTAAACTCTTGAATAAAAATGCTTATTAATTTTTTACGTAGCAAGAACATTGATTTTCAACACTTACGTACAGAGCAAGAAAGGCTGTATAGAGCTGAGTAAGGAGCAAAAATGGGGCATTCACCACATCAGAGAGATCATGGAAGCCAATTTCCATCGTTGCTGCCGCCATTGCCATCGCCATCGCCGTTGTCGCCATCGTCGCTGTCACCTTCACCTTCTCCTCCTACTCTTCACTTGGGATCCGTTGATCGCGAGAAGGTTCTTTTTTCTTGCTTCTTTATACTTATACCTCCTCCTCAATCACTCACTCTTTTTTTATTATTATTATTATTTTTTATTCAGTATTATTATTATTATTTTAATTCAACACTACCCGATCTTTTTTTTTTCTTTT
This sequence comes from Aeschynomene evenia, assembly GCA_013621005.1. NCBI lineage: Eukaryota > Viridiplantae > Streptophyta > Magnoliopsida > Fabales > Fabaceae > Aeschynomene > Aeschynomene evenia. The sequence goes on along the minus strand of CM024268.1, from coordinate 33,221,343 downwards.
GGTTAGAAATCCCATTTCTTTTTTTACTCTTGTGAAGTTCTTTTTTGGTTTCATTTCAATAATATTTGGGTATGGCCCATCACCAATAATAACGTTAAATCCTGATAGAAAATGGTTATTCTTTTTTTGAGAAATTTTAACTAAGATTTTTCTTTCATTTATTTTTATTGAAAAAAAAAATTGGTGCTTGCAGACATGCCCGTTCTTACTGCGAACTTTCGTGAAGGTATGCTCTTTAATTTCTCTTACATTGAATATTAATTTCTTATGCATCACCTCAATATAAGCATGTGATGACTGATATTTTGTTAAAAAAAGCAAAAGAGAGTCTTTTTTTAGTTTTTTATTTGCATTTTGTCATAAAAAAAGATTCTTGCATGAGATGTTTAAAACATCAACATTTACAATGAAAATAACTCTCCCTTATTTTATTTAACATGTACTACTCATCTATAATTAGTTAGTCCTATTGACTTAGGGTCAATTTGGACAATAAATTCTGAAAAATGATTTATAAATAAATTATTTTATATTTAAATATAAAATAATAAAAATATTTTTTAAATATTTTAAAAAAAACTTATTGAGAACTTAGATTTATCAAAAAATCACTAAAATAATTTTATGAGAAATAATAAATTATATTGTTAAATAATATAATTATGACTTTTGACTTCTATTAAAAAATAAAAAAAGTTATAAATACTGTTATACAATCTTACCCTTAAGAGTTACATGATTTTTCCTATACTAGAATTTCTTCCAATTAGAGATGTGTTTTTCCCTATTCTAGTTTTTTTCCCTTGTGTTTCTATTCTATATTATTTTGGGGGGTGAATGAAATATCTATGAATCTTGTGATATTATATTACTATTACCAATCACATGAATATGTCTTAGAATATAATGAATTTTGCTTATTTAATTATTTGTATATATTGAATGTACAGTTGGGAAGTCATCATTCATTGGTTGAGTTTATGAATGGGAAGGTGCCAGCTAAAGAGGAAGAGTTCCATGTCTATACATGGAAAGATGTTACTCTTAGAGAGTTAACTGACATTGTATGTACTACTCCAAACTCAACTCTCTCTTCATTTTATTCAATTCTTCTTCTTCTTCTCATTTTTTTCTTGTCTCTTTTCTCTCTTTATATTTTATTTTTTGTATCCTTCTTCATTTAATTATATATCTAATTTTAAATGATAGAAACACTTCACAAAAGATTTCAATCCTTCTTCTTCATATTTCTAAGAATGATTTTGTTTATAGAATAAAGTGTATGTGTGCTCTCTGGTTATTTGTTCGAAAAATACTTGTATTAGTTAAGCCAGAAAATAATTAGAATTATATATGTAGATTAAGGTATCAAAGTGTGAGAAGCTCACTAATTCTTAATCATCTATAATATATATAGCATGGAAGGCCTTGTGATAAACTTGTTCACTTAGGGTGTATTTAGTTGAGGAATAAAATTAAGGTGATTTTTTTTTATGGAATTCATGTGTAATTAATTATTAATATGGGTTTCATCCACTGAATATAATGTTCACCATATTTTTATTTTCAATCCAAACACATCCTTACATGGTTTTCTACTCAATAAAATTTGTCATACAACAAAAATACGTCCAGCTAGTATCACTATACATAATATTGAATATGTGTTATACATATGTGTATTATACATATGACATACATTACACATTATGTATAGTACACATTAGAAACTAGTTGGACGTAATTCTGTTGTACGATAAACATTATTGGTTATTGTAAGTTCTTTATCCCTAATAGTTATCCATATTAATGTTTTCTTATTTAATTTGTTCAATTGAAAGTAAATGTTCTCTTTATAATCCTTGAAGATGAATCTAGCTATACTTTATTTTCTTTTATTTTATTAATTAATTAATTGTTCTGTTCTGTTGATATTTTTTACAGCTCAAAACGGTGGTTCCAGCTGCATCAAGAAGAGATGCAAGGCTCTCCTTTGCTTTAGTGTTTCCAGATATCAATGGAATTTTCAAATTTTGTAAGGTAAATAATAATAATAATAATAATAATCTCTATATACATGTGCTTATAGTTATATCTTTATAGCCACATATGTCTTTGACCTTCTCTTTTTTTTTTGGTTTTTTCCTTAATAATGTATATAGTAATGTTTGTTGTATAATAGAAATATATTCAACTAATATCCAACATGTGTTATACACAGTGAACTTTATATATAATATATTCCTTGTCTTAATTAAGAAAATACAATGCACAATAATTTCCATGATTTCTTCAATAAGCAACAATGATAATACTGTTAACTGAGATAGATCAATTAACTATGTGTATATATGTTGTGTGGCAATGATGATTTATATGGTAAATAAGATTATCTGAAAGAGATCAAAATGTTTCTATTAATTATTCCATCACTGACTCTAAATATTTGTTGCATCATGAAGATTGGAATGACCTTATCTCATGAGGAAGGAAAATTGGATGACCACAGGGTGTTGGGAAATCTCAGTTTTGATGCAAGTGACCCTTCTCATCTTAATCTTTTATTATTTCTACGAAAATTTTCCCGACTTCATTGATGAGGAACACTTTATGAAGTATCAGATGAACTATGAGTTCTATTTGAATTAAATTCATTCATATTCTATTCAATAATAAATAAAATATTTATCAATACAGATATTATTAAGAAAAGTTTCAGACACAAATCATTTCTCTTTCTAGTGTGTGTGTGTTTTTTGTTGATATTCCTGACTTTGTTCCTTAATTGGACAGGTTGGTGATTACGTTGATGTGGCTGTTCTGTAGATGATGGCATGTGTGGTCTTGCTTTGATGGTGTATATGTTTTTTGTGCAGATTTATATGTAAATGCCCTGAAGTTGAAAGTTTAAACACATGCTATAGTATTTTCTTAGGTAATAGAATCCATTGTTTCATGTACATGCTTATTAGTATTTGGTTAGTTTTAACACTTACTAGAGAAAATTCAATTTCTTTGTTTGTAAAAAAATAACAGGGTAGATTGATTAATCAGAACAGAGATTCATTATTGTGTAACTAGTAGTTAAGCGAAAAAAAAAAAAGACGAATAATTACTTCATAATGTCTATTGGCTACTATTAATCTTTGACTGTTTCTTATTTACTTATCGGACCTATCATTTTTATTGTGTATGCACAAAATTAATGTGATAAATTTATTTTCAAAGTAATATTTCTCTTGAATTTTAAGTTAAATTTAATTAAAAAATTGTAATTTTAGTGGTTAAGATCTTTGAGATTTAGGTTATAGGGTTCTTTGATTTCTTCAAGAACCCTACAAGATAACAAGAAAGAACGAGAGAGAGGAAATGAGAAAAAGACTTTGATTTATTTCTCATAAATGTGTTTTTTACATATATTTGAAGTGTATATCTATTTCGTCACTTATTTATTCTAATTAAATATATCAATATATAAATGGATAGAGAAATAGATTTACGGTTCAAACCTAAGAATTAATAGCACCTCTCTTTAATTTTAGTCTCCAAGTAATGAATGTATTGATATCTATTTACATAGTGGCACCTCAGATATATATTCACTGCTAAGAGGGCAAAACTGTAATACAACAATGAAAAACTTACTTAGCTAATTACAACTAATACATCCATAAAAAAAACTAATTACAATTAATCCTCAACATAGTGTTGTATATTTGGTGTTATTCAAATGAAAGGTATGATCTTAGTTTTTTTTCTTTCTAGCTATGACAAATTACACTGATATTTCCTCATATTTATAAAATCATTATATTGTTATGTTCTCTATTGTATAATACAATGTTTAATAAAAGTTATTGTAATTAGGATAAATAGAATAAAACTTTAATTAACTTTAAGAAATTTCTCTAATACCTTATAAAATTAAAGAGTACAAATAGCTTATAAAGTACCAAAGTAAAAATCTAAAGATAGAATTTCAGTATAATTTAATTTATACTTTTTAAAAGTGATAGGCTAATCTTAGTTGAATGTTAAATCAAATTAATTATCAATGGGCACTTTCATTCTTCCATAATCTTTCTTGGCAAAACATAAATCAAAGTTCCGTTCACAAGAATTATAGTATTATACGTCATTGTCAATTTGTCATTGTAATGATAATGATGACTGTAAAAGAAAAAAAGGATAAAAATATAGGGACAAGGAAGTAGGTATATCATTTGTTTGAGGAACATTGAGGCAACAACTTAATTAATATTCGAAATAAAGGGCTTTTTTAATTAAGATTATTTTAATGAAATAAAAATAATTTTATATTTAAATTTATATTTGAATGTAATATAAAAAGATATTTATTTAGTTATAAATATTTTTTATGTATGTTATATAAATTTTTTTTTAAAGATGAAAATTATAGCTTCTAATATAAGATTTTTTTTCTATTTTTTTATTGATTATATTTTTACTAAAAAATAATACTTAAATATATTAAAAAATTCAATATCTTTTTTAATTTTAAAAATCTTATTTTTATTAAATAATAACATTCAAACAAATCAGTATTTGTTTATTAAGGAAAAAAAAGTGTCTTCCAAAAAAAAAAAAAGAATTTAAAAATGAATGAAGTTATGATTAGTTTAATGCTGAGTCATTGCGTGATGCATTCTACTATGTGGATATTACTATAGCAGTTAAGAAAATGAGATACCATCACTCTCACTCATCATCATTATGCAAGATCTAGCACTAGCCGTAGTAGTTTCATTATTAAGAAAACGCGTGTTACTCATTCAATTTTCGATTATTAATTGTAGTGTGTTATTTTCATCCAACAATTTCTTCATAAATCTATTCACTCATCACTCATCAAATAGATAGTATTTGTTTTCAATAATTCTAGAATTAGAGTCAAGAAAATTATAGAGTTAATGTCATATAGTGATTTCAAAATTGATTCTCAATATATTTTTGGTAATTTTGTTCACTGAATCATTATAATTCTGTTCACTAAGTCACTGTGATTCTCACACCAAACACTTGATCGAATCAATTTCTTTCTGAGCTTTTGAATGACTCTAGTGACTCTAATAATTCAAACGCAGCCGTACACACTAGAGTAAAGTTGTCACAATTTTCAAAATGAAAAAAAAAAGACACAAACGTTGCACATGCTTGAGTACTACTCAAGCCATTTACTTATTTTTTTATGGGTTTTCTCTTCGAGTATCTGTCGGCCGGTAGCTGACGACTAATTTCTAGCTTTTACAGAGATCACTTTTCGATGGATTAAGAGCTGACCATAAGATTTTCTGTATACACATCGTCCCAATGATCACCTTTTATTTTAAGTCAAATATATTAAGCTTTCATTACGTTTATTTATTTAATATAATAATTTGAAATAAAATTATGAATGAAATTTACCCAAAAACTTTTTTTTTTCTCTATTTTTTAAGATTAGTTATGATATTCATCATTAACAGAAGTAATTAAAGAACCCTAACTAATTACCATTTGTTATTATTTTTCACTATTTTTATGCCGTAATAAACATACTTTTAGTATGAGTGATCTACTTTTGAAAAAAATGGAGCTGTATAGTTCTGCAAATCCCACCGAAATGCAAATTATATTATAAAATAATAATATCACACATGATGGCGATTATATTTTATAGATATGAACAATATCCCCATAAAATAATTTCCTTCATAAAATCCCGTGTTTAGAATTTGTTTACACATTATTATAATTATTACACTGTAAATGGAAGACGAAAATATTCACAGAGTGTTAAGCAATTTGTTAGGTTTGGTATTATTGTCATTTTCTAAAAGTTTATTTTTTTATCTTTTTAAAAATTGTAGCATATATGTTTGATAAAATAAAATAAGATTTATTTTCAATAAATACAAGTTACAATAATAGTATTTGATAAAATTGCTTTTAAAATTTTAAATGATTATAATAAATATAAATCTATACTATATATAAAGAGGATACAAAAAATAACTACCTTTTTTAGTGTCCACACTCATTTGGATAGTTATTTTTTTAATTCTAAAATTAAAATAAAAAATTACAAAAATAAAATAAATATAAAAGATAACCATCTTTATTTTTATGTTATTTCTTTTACTATTTTTTTTTCTCAATTTTATTAAAAAAAATTAAAAAACAAATAATATGACTCGAAATAAAAAAATAAGAATGCGGCTTGGCGGGCACGAAGTGCCCGACAAGACGCTAGTCATTATAGTTTCGTTAATAGATAGTGTTATATTAGACTTTTTACTTTTAAAAAATATAAACTAACTTTAAAAAATATCTTCATTTATGCTTTTAAAAGCATCCATAACTTTTAAAAACAAAAAAAATATATGCATCTAAATTTTTTAATTTACCAAATATTAGATGTTAACTTATACTTCTGAAAAGTAAAAACATTTCTTCAATAATCAATATCAAACCACCCTAAGTAAAATCTTAAATTCGAATCTTATAGATATAAAAAATTCTTAGATACACAATTCAAAAAGATCAATTAATCAGAACAAAAATCCAAACACCTCACAGAAAATGGAAAATGAAAAAATGATAGAAAGAAATAGCTGGAGAAAGTGATGGAAAACACAAGTAGCAAAAAAACAGAAAATGCACCAAAAAAAAAAAAAAGTGTCCTCAAAACGGCAAAACCCATCCAAACAGACAAAAAAAAGAAAAAAAAAAAAAAAGGGGGAGAAAATGGAAAACAAGCAATTCATTCCACACTCTTCACACACAGATACGCACAAACCACACCTCTCTCTCTCTTTTTCTGTTGATGAATTTCGAGTAACAACAACAACATGACGCAATAAACCCTCACTCCTCACACCATTGATTCAGATCTCTCTCTCTCTCTCTCTGTTCTTTCTCTCTCTAGATGCATATTTCTCTCTCATCATCGTCCTTCTCCTTATTCTTCTGATCCAGCCACCACCAACAATGGCGCAAAACAACAGGAACAAGGGATCTCATTTCCCACTCCTGGGTTTTGTTCTCCTCTGCATCCTCGCTCCTCTTTTTTTCTTCTTCTCTCGAGGCCTTCACAATGCTCCCGGTTCGTCAATCTCTCTCTTTTTTTCGCGATCCTTGATTATTATTGCCTAGCTAATTCAGTGATTGTGATTGATTTTTTTTTCAATACGTTGATTTGGTCTTGGATATTGAGAAATTCTGAGATATTTTGTATTTTGAGTAGCAAGATCTGATGGTACTGAAAAAGAAAGGGAGTGTTTGGGAATATAGTGCAATTCATTGGTTGTGCTGTGTCTCTGTGATCTATAACTTGTTTTTTACTCTAGCTGGGAGGATTATATGCTTTTTGTAGTTTAAGACATTCTCTTTTTTTTGTCTTATTTGGTTGATTTGGTTTGTTCTTATTGGAAGGTAAGGACTAAGAAGAGTTGTATAGTGAGAAAGTGAGAGATTGGCCACCTTTGGATTATTGGATGAGAGATCAGACCCACTCTGAATGGAAGTTATTGATCTAAGGGTAGTAGTTAACTCTCACTTTCTCACTTTACAACCATCCTTCCTTTAGAGGATCCAAATCCAAAGAAAATATGAGCCTTGGACTCAATACTATTCAGTAAATTTGTAGTCCATATGGCGTATAATGATGACTTGTTGTATACTGTATAGTATATTTGGCAATCCATATGATGTGTTACGCTGAAACTGATTTAAGGGCTAAAGGCTTTGATGAGGGTTCGATACGATGATTGCTCTGTTGTTTTACAGAAAGTGAGCTAACCATGGACTGGAATTGAAGGGTTGGAAAGAATAAAGAAATTTGATGTCTCATATACACTATCATTGTGTCAGTCTGTCATATTCCTACATATCTGTTCTTTTCATGTTTTACACTTTTGTTTCCTAAATATCTGTTTCTTTCATGTTTTACACTTTTGTTTGGGTTTTGAGCCTATTTCATTTGAGTGTATTAACTTTGATAATAACATTCTATGCAGCCTTTCAAAACATAGGCATGAACTTATAAACTTGTTTCATATTAGTTCTAACTTCTAACACAATTATTAGTTTATATGTGTCTACAACTTTTTCTTATTATTTTTCAAATGCACCTTTGACCCTTAACCATCTAATAGAGGTTTATTTAGGGGGAAGAAGATTTTATCCCTGTATAATTTTTTATCCAATATTGTACATGTTTTTTTGTTGACATATTTTCCCCCGAGAGCAACGAGTGCAATTTTTTGTTGTAACTTTAGTTTAAAATTTATTTTTCTGGTCTGACCTACTATTATCCGGAGTCCTCTAAACTCCAACTAATTGGGTCAAGTCAGGTTAGCCCAATGTTGGGGTAAAGCTCTTGCTGTGGAACAGGGGTTGAATCACTTGAAGCAACCAAGCCTTAACATTGTACTTGGTTTTCATTTGTATTGTTGGGGTGATAGTGATGGAAAATGTAGTGTGTAAGTGGAAATAAGAGTTGAAGTCTTTATTCTTTTTTCTTGTTTTTAAAAAACAAGAATACAAAGAGAATAATGAACAAAGATCTAACAATAGAAAAATCCACCAAAAGAGCAATCCTTTGCAATCTCTCGACATATCTAAGAGGGAAACCCTTCTGGAAAGATCATGTACCAAAGACCAAATACAAGTCAAAGGCCTAATCCTATCCCACAAGGCTTGTTGTCTAAATACCTGTCGATAAAAATTTGCAAGAAATAGGCTCCAACCAAAGTTATCTTTTCCCTCTAATGGAGGAGGGGGTAAACATTAAGGAGGAAAAAAATTCAATTAAGATCTGTATGATTTTCTCTTATATGCATTTACGTATGGGTTTAAGTTTGTCTAATGACTTCAAACACATTGTGCAGATCAAGATGAGATTTCAACTTTTCCAAGTAAACAGGTGACCTGTTATGTATTTTCTGTCTTATTGATTATATAACTAACGTTACAGCTTATGGCTGATTTATTTGTTTTCCTTTAAAAAGTAATTCTGTCGGATGTTGCAGGTTGGCAGATGGAGAGAGTGGCAGGCATTGCAGGACCTTAAGTCGCTATTTTCAAAAGAGGCAAGGACAAGCTGATAGAGATTTACTCCTGTTCTATAGCTCATCTCATTTTTTTTCATGTAAAAGTTTATTTCCTCACTTTCTAACAACATTTTTATTTTAGGTTCTTGATGTTATTGTGTCCAGCACAGATGATGTGGGGCCTTTGAGTCTTGAGAATTTCAAAAAAAATAATTTGTCTGCTTCATGGAGAATTGTTGGGACAAAGACATCAAATGCTACACATGAGGTTAGGATGACTGATGCACTTCTGCATGAAACATTTATTTCCTGTATTGAGGAAGAAAATGCATTCTTGCTTTATTGTTATTATATATTAATCCTTTTTTATTTTTAATTATAGCTAAACCAACCAGGAACACATGGCAATCAAGAAAAACAAAACGGGATGGAAGGCAGATCTTCAGGTGGTACCATACTATGAGGATATGTCTATGTTGTATTTTAACTTACTTTCTCATTTGATTTTTTTCATTAATGCAGTTGATCGTGATCAGTGGTCTGAGAGTCCTGCACAGCTAGCCAGAAGGGTGAGCATCATTCTTGAATAATCTTATTGTTCCAATTTACAATATACCCAAATAATTCATTCTCAAAAAAAAAATTTGGTAAATTTATGCTCAAAAATAATTTCATCGATTACTATCTGAAAGAATTCATTCCTATACAATTACTTGTGGCTGAAGATTCCAAAATATAAAGTTTATTCTTCTTCAAGTAATTATTCATGAGTTACTCAAGTAACTGTACTTCAATTACCCAAGGATTTGTATAATGTTCTGTTTGAAATTGATAATTATCCTGTGGAGTGATACATTCTTCTGGAAACAACCAAAAACTTGCGATGGAATTAACTTGTTAATGTTCTTTGTAAATATTTTGTGCAGCACTTGATAGAGAAAAAGAAGGAAAAGCGTGCTGCTGAGTTAGCGAAACTGGATGATGAAGTAATTGTAAAACTTGAAGATTCAGCTATTGAACGCTCTAAGACAGTCGATTCAACAGTTCTAGGTAAATACAACATTTGGAGGAAAGAAAATGAGAATGAAAATGCTGATTCTACTGTTCGGTTGATCCGAGACCAAATCATTATGGCTAGAGTATACTTGAGTATTGCAAAGATGAAGAACAAGCTTGAACTGTATCAGGAGCTTCAATTTCAGGTTAAAGAGAGTCAGCGTGCTTTAGGTGAGGCAACTGCTGATGCTGATCTGCCTAAAAGGTATGAAGCTACATATAACTTAGTCAATTGTATATCTATCTGTATTTGTATACCTTTGTCTGCATCCACAGACCTAACAAATCAAATATTTAAACTTTCCAGCGCTCAAGAAAAAATCAAGGCTATGGGCCATGTACTTTCTAAAGCAAAAGAGCAACTGTATGACTGCAAGTTGGTCACTAGCAAATTGAGGGCAATGCTTCAAACTGCTGATGAACAGGTTAGGGGCTTGAAGAAACAAAGTACATTCCTCAGTCAGTTAGCTGCCAAGACAATACCCAATGGAATTCACTGCTTGTCAATGCGCCTTTCCATAGACTATTACCTCCTTCCTCCTGAAAAGAGAAAGTTTCCCAGGAGTGAGAATTTGGAGAATACCAATCTTTATCATTATGCCCTGTTCTCCGACAATGTCTTGGCTGCATCAGTTGTTGTTAACTCAACTATTGTGAATGCAAAGGTGATTTCGCCCTTCTTTTTCCGTACCATTTCTGTGGGCACATGTCTTTCAAGTGCAATCTTTTTATAAATGATGAATAATTAGTATATATCCTTTTCATATTTTCATGTATAGTAATACATGTATGATGAGATAAACCATGTAATAAACCCTGCCTTCATTGTCTTTTGTTCTTGTCTTTTACATTGCAGGATCCTTCTAAGCATGTTTTTCACCTTGTTACTGACAAACTAAATTTTGGAGCCATGAACATGTGGTTTCTGTTAAACCCTCCTGGAAAAGCTACAATCCATGTTGAAAATGTTGATGAGTTTAAGTGGTTGAACTCATCCTACTGTCCAGTATTGAAGCAGCTCGAATCTGCGGCAATGAAAGAGTATTATTTCAAGGCTGGCCATCCAACTTCTGGCGGTGCTTCTAATCTGAAGTACAGGAACCCAAAATATCTGTCAATGCTCAACCACTTGAGGTTCTATCTTCCACAAGTTTATCCAAAATTGGATAAGATTCTTTTCCTTGATGATGACATTGTTGTCCAGAAGGATTTGACCGGATTATGGGCCGTGAATCTTAATGGAAAAGTAAATGGTGCAGTTGAAACATGTGGTGAGAGCTTTCACCGTTTCGACAAGTATCTTAACTTCTCAAATCCACATATTGCGAAAAATTTCGATCCAAATGCCTGTGGTTGGGCGTACGGGATGAACATGTTTGATTTGAAGGTGTGGAAAAAGAAGGATATTACCGGCATATATCACAGGTGGCAGAATATGGTGAGCTCTTGAAAGCAAACATCGGTTTTACCTTGTGTCCATTTCTCATAGATCAATACAAATGTTCTTTTCACTGACTTCTCTTTTCCTGGTTGGTTCCAGAATGAAGACAGGGTGCTATGGAAGCTGGGGACATTACCTCCAGGGCTAATGACATTCTACGGATTGACGCATCCGCTAAACAAAGCATGGCATGTACTCGGTTTGGGCTACAATCCAAGTGTAGACCGATCGGAGATCGAGAACGCAGCGGTTGTTCACTACAATGGTAATATGAAGCCATGGTTAGAGATAGCCATGACAAAATACCGCGGCTACTGGACCAAGTATGTCAAGTATAATCACCCATATCTTCAGAACTGTAAGCTAAGTGAATGATCCTGAAAATCAGTTTTTAAGTACAGAGAACACCATTTTCTTTGCTTCAGGTTACCCTCTACCCTTTCTAGCTTGGCATTTTCAAATGAAATGCCTTACTAGAATGATCTAATTCTCTTGGAAGGGATAGGGTCAATGCTTGTGTTGTATTTACCCTTATATCTCTTTCCCACGCCATATTGATTTTTTTTGCCTTCAATTCATTTAATTTGTTTACACCACTCCCTCACTAATTTTCAAACAAGGTACATTAGTAAGTATACCTTGTTTATTAGAGAAGCTCTTTATTGTACAATACTTTGATGCTAAGCTGGACTAGAAATTGAATAACAAAAATTTTATGTATTCTTTCAATAATAGCTTGCTTGTTCTGTTTTGAAAACTTGTTTAATATTTGCTTGTACTGATGTATCATGTATCCTATCTCATATGCTGAGTTTTTCATGAGTGGTGTTCATTTGTGATTTAAGTTGGATTTGATTTTGATGTGGTATTACTATAAAAGAATTTCTTTTACAAACACATCTAATCATGGTCATATATAAATAAAAAAACGTTTGATTGACACTTTTAAAAGTCATCTAATCAAATTCTTCTGTTTTCATGCTTTTGAAGTACTCGGTTTTGGTGTTACTATACAAGCAAGTTTTTTACTTTTGTTTTGGACTCTAAAGAGATAAACCAACCAAATGGATTTGGTGGCTAAATTCAAGTAGCTCATGAGCTAGGTATTGTTGAGAACAGTGAGAATGTGCCTGAAGCTACAAACAAAAGGTAATTGATTAGTTAATATATAATTCATATATATATATATATATATATATATATAAGGTATAGAGGTGGTCACAATCAACCATTTCCATGCAATGCATAACCAAATTGAATGCTCAATACCAATCAATAGTGCCACCAGCTATGATGAAACCAACCTTCTATGTCGGATTTAATGCCTATCACAATGTATGCCTTAAATTATTAGTATTACTATTATTATTATTTTGAGAAAAGGAAATGACTTTATAGCTCATGAAATATAGACCTTCTATATTAATGTAGAAGTGTATGAATATTAAGATATACATATATCGACATGGATGAATGAATGTACTCCCTCCATTCTAAAATCTAAATTTTTTTAGACTTCTTCACTCATTTTATTATATAAGTCACTTTTTAATTTTCAATATATTTTTATTTTACTTTTTCTATTTTTCTGTTTCATAAATTTTAATTTATATTTTCAATATTATGTAAAATTGAACATTAATGAGATATTTTTATCTTCTACCTTTAACTTTTTAAATATCAATACAAATTAATCATTACTTTAATATGTATGGAAAGCTCAAAATGACCGATATTTTGAAATAACAAGAGTACTATACATCAACTAATGTGCAAGTAACTCAATTTTTCCTTATTTTTGAAAAATTATGTATTTCAATATTTTAAAGACTACAATATTTACTTTTATAGTGTTTCTAGAAAAATTGTGAAATCTCACTTTCTAAAGTCTATAGCCTTCAATTTTTACTTTTTTTTAAATTATGTATTTCAATATTTTAAAGAAAATAGTCTTTATTTTTATAGTGTTTCTAGAAAAATAGTGAAATCTCACTTTTTAAAGTCTATAGTCTTCGATTTTTACTTTTTTTTTGAAAAATTATGTATTTCAATACTTTGAAGACTAGTCTTTATTTTTATAGTGTTTCTAGAAAATTAGAGAAATCTCACTTTTTAAAGTCTATAGCCATCAATTTCTACTTTGTTTATTAAATTAAATAATTTAATATTTTAAAGACTATAGTCTTTACTTTTATAGTGTTTCTAGAAAAATAGTAAAATCTCTATTTTTAAAGTCTATAGCCTTCAATTTTTACTTTTTTTAAAAAAAATTATGTATTTCAATATTTAAAAAACTATAGCCTTTACTTTTATAGCGTTTCTAGAAAAATTGTGAAATCTCAGTTTTTAAAGTCTATAGCCTTCAATTTCTACTTTATTTAAAAAATTAAGTAATTTAATATTTTAAAGACCGTAGTCTTTACTTTTTTAGAGTTTCTAGAAAAGTTGTGAAATCTCACTTTTTAAAGTCTATAGTCTTCAATTTTACTTTTTCTTTTTGAAAAATTATATATTTCAATATTTTAAAGACTATAATATTTACTTTTATAGTGTTTCTAGAGAAATAATGAAATATCACTCTTTACAAATTTATCAAAAGGTTATCATTCAAGTTAATTTTGTGGGCCTCTAAATTATGGCTTTTCAATAGAAATAAAAATTCACAATTTTCCCTTTACAGATATATAAATTATTTTATGCTATTTGTTTTTTATTTCTTTACGTATCTGTATTTCTATCTCATCGTGCTTTTCACCAAATACACCCTAATTAAGAACATGTATCCTTTAACGACTAATATGATATCACATCTGAATTTTCAGAGACATATTTGATCTCATAAGATTTTTAGAAACTAAATTTATATCACATGTATTCATTTTTTTTTCTTAATTAGACTATACTTCTAATTATCATTATATATTTAATATTTTACTCTAATGTATGTTTAAACAAGGAGTAATGCTACACATACATCCCAAAATCAGCAACTATCAGTCATCATATATAATAATCCAAAATTTTAAAATTATTAATCCAACCTTTAAAAATGTTGAATTAATATATAATATTAAAAGTTGAATTAATAATTTTAAAAAGTTGAATTATTACATATGATAATTAATTTTATAATGTACACGAAGCATTTATGTTCAATGATAGCGCTGTGGAGAGATATTACTACGATGTCCTGTACATTTTGAGTGAATAGGAGTGATTCCGATGGAATGAGACCTCTGAGAGTCTCTCCACTTTGATTTATTTGTTTGATGGATCACAAATGAGCTTGTAAGAGTGGCCACTCACAAACAAAACAAAAACCAATCACAAATCAATTCAGTGGCTATATATATATATGGCTATGGCACAAGTAATACTAATAAGGAGGTGATGATGAAGAATTATTAATGGCAACCACACTCAAAAATTCTTTGCACTAGATCCAAAATGCACGGAATATGTTTCTTCATCTTTTTGTGGATGTACTCAAATTGAAAGCCTCGTATATCAATAATGTTTATCGTACAACGAAAATACGTCCAATTAATATCTAACGTGTTATGTATAATACATAATGTATGTCATATGTATAACACACGTACGTATGATACATTACATATTATGCATAACATATGTTGAATAATAGTTTGACGTATTTATATTGTACAACAAATATTACTAGCCCAAAAATTAATTAATTTAATTTGAGGCAACATTTTCTACAACGAATTAAATCTTTTATCACGAAACTCTCTCTCACATGAGCTTCGCCAAGAGGAATCCTAACTAGTCCAAAGAAGTCCAAATAGTTACCAATTATGATAAACTCCGTACATCTTCCTTAAATTAATATAATCCATACAACAATTTGCATACATATCCATTATTTCCCCTTGGATGTATGTTATTCATGATTTTGTATTTATGTTTTCTGCTGGATCATTTGTTTTATCCTAAGTACTTTTTCCACCCTAATAGCAGCCATTAGAATATTTACATATATGGTTTGGAAGTAATAATATATATTTATTATTTTAATATTCTATCAACCTACACACTCCTTTCTTTTCTTGGTATAGTATTCATCAAAATTCTCAATGCATAATTAACTATAGTTGAAAACAATAAATGATACATCCTTTTAAATCATCATCCTACTAATTACTAAACAAAGAAAATATTGAGCTATTTTTCATGGTTTTATAATATTGAAAATATAAGAAATTTTTGTATAGTCCTAAATAGTCTCATTTAATGTGTACTAAAAAAACTATATTATAGTTACCTAAAATAAATAGTATATTGATAACTATATCAATTTCACAAAAAAAAACAAAAAGTAACTTATCTGACACATGAGTGCAAGCTAAGTAAGTTAGTAGTATATATAATAAATGAGATGATGATTTATTAAGATAAGAGAATATATCAATACTTCTCTGTAAGGCCTTTTCCGAAACAATTAATTTTTAATAACTTATAATTAATCAACATTCATTTCTCATTGATTTGTCGACTAATAAGTTGTTAAAAATTAGTTGTTATCCAATATTTTTCAATACTCCATAAAAACAATAAACTACTTTTATTCGAGGAAAGACTTTTAAACACCACCTTTATGAAATGAATAGTGTGGCATGAAGATATACATTTATTTAAAAAAGATATTGAAGACACCCCTTTAAAACACGAGGGATTGAAAGAGATATATCTAAATAAGAATTGTTAATCAAAACTGATATATATAATATATATCATGTACATCATATATTACATAATATACACAACATATATCATATGTTATAAAGAAAAATAATATTACGACATATGTGTTGTATGTTATACAGAATAGATGATATAAGTTATGCATAAACATAACATGTGATATACATTATACATATACTATATGATATATATTATGCACAATATATTATCTGTTTTGACTGATTTTTTATTGTACACTAAATATTTTCATATTAAAATTGAATCTAAATAGCAATTCAAAACAATTTAGATTCTTATATCTGTTGCACGACTTCCCCAATGAATCATCTTGGCTTTTCTAAAGATTTACATTTCACCACCTTTGTTAGCCTCATTCATTGTCTTTGTCATTAATTATTAGCATGTTTTGTTTTTCATTAACAACTTCTTAAATTATAGTTTGTGCAAAATTCCGCTCATTATGAATTATTATATTTTTGTCTTTCTTATTCCACCACTAAAACTTAAAGGTAAACTCTACTTCTTCACGATAGGACGATATGACTGATATTATTGTATGCGAATGAATATTGTGTGATTCTAAATCGATATAAAAATTAGTTACAAGTGAAATATGAGAGGTGAGAGTGTTGAGAAGGATAATGGATGGATAGATACACAAGAAATGATAAAATAAAAAATGAATATACATATTAGAAAGAATAATATATTGGGGTGACACTTATAATAGAAAAGATATGCATGGAATAGGCTTGTAAATGGATGATTTTAGAAATAATACCGTGAATAGAAGATGATGAAAAATGATAAGAGGAAACTATTAGAAATAATTTAAATGTCAATTAATTTAACATGAATATGATATATGATAGAGTTCATAGTGTTGAAATGATTGTAATTCAAGAATTTACCAATAAAATGGAAGAGAGAAAATATGATGAACAAGAAGTATAAAAGAGATGGAAAAATGATGCATTGAGTAAAAATGATTAAAAAACCAAATGATACAAAATATACAAAAGTACAAATGATAACATGTCTTTATATAGGCAAGAGAGACAATGTAAAAATATAAAAATATCCTCTAACACATAATGTCGTTAAATCCATATATTCAGCTTAACGTATTAGGATAATGTATAATTTTTGTCATTGTTGTATATTTTATGCAGAAATTATTACAAGAGATAAGTTTTAATCCAAGCTATATATATAGTTTCGACCTTTGAGGTATCCAAGGGGAAACCAAACATGGTATAAGTATTTTTTTTTTTATCAATTTGAGAGATCAAATTTTATATTCTTTATTTATTTAAGGAACTAAAAATGAACCATTACACATGCTATAAGTAACATCACTTCACACTCTCTATTGCCAAATCACTATTTCTTCAAGTTCCAATTTGCAACTAAATACTCTTACATAGCACACACTACAAAACATTCTTGTTCTTGATTAATTCTATATATATATATATATATATATATAGTTGAAAGATGCCAATGGCTCTTCCACCTTCAATGCTTTTCTCAGCATCACCTCAAAACAATCAAATAGAACATGATGCAAAAAAACTGATATTTGATTCATCAATTATGCAATACCAACCAAACATTCCCTCCCAATTCATATGGCCAGATGAAGACAAGCCAAGTCCTCTAAGGCCACCAGAGTTCAAAGTTCCCACAATTGACTTGAAAGGGTTCCTCTCAAGGGACCCACAAGCCATCTCAAATGCATGTTCTCAAGTGAATGATGCATGCAAGAAGCATGGATTCTTCCTTGTGTCCAATCATGGAGTTGATGCTAAGCTCATTGCTCATGCTCATGAGCTCATGGATGAGTTCTTTAGTATGAAACTCTGTGAGAAACAGAGAGCTCAGAGGAAGGTTGGAGAATATTGTGGTTATGCTAGTAGCTTCATTGGAAGATTCTCCTCTGAGCTTCCTTGGAAAGAAACTCTCACTTTTCATTACTCTGCTGCTCAGCAATCTAGAAAAATTGTGCAAGATTATTTTGTGCATGTTATGGGGGAAGATTTCAGGCAATTTGGGTAAGTTGCTATAAGATTTCATTACTCTGGTTGTGTTTTTGTGTTTTTTTTAGAATTGATTGAGAATAAAACTAGTTTTGTTAGAATTGATTTTGAGGTAATATGATTTTTATTTGGTAGTTTAATATGAGCAATTTTAACATTTCACGGAGAATCCAAACACATACTAATTCTTACTTATGCAGTGTCAATATAAAGCAGTTTACATTGACGTCTAATCGAGTTTTGTCAAATAAGTGAAATAAGATTTGTTTATTCGTTAGTGTAAAAGTCAACAACTTTTACTTATTTTCTGATATAGATTTCGATGTAAAATTGTTTTATACTTACTATATATATATACGGAAATGATAGACGTACATCAGCATTTCATCCATCAAGCATCCATCAAAGATTATTATCATTAAAGAGTGAGAGATATGTGTGCGGATTTAAATTTTTGTTTTAAATGGTGGACCCACAAATCAAGATATACCTTGATAGATGATTGATGGATGTGTGCTTGATGTACATGTAGTACTATTGTATATATATATAACAATTAAACTCAAGGTTTTATTGTTAAATTCATTTTTCTTTTCATTAATGCTTCTTCTTGATGTTTCCAACTGCAATATAGGATTGTGTACCAAGAATATTGTGAAGCAATGAGCAATCTCTCTTTTGGGATCATGGAGCTTCTTGGGATGAGCTTAGGAATAGGGTGCAACTACTTGAGAGATTTCTTTGAAGGGAATGATTCCATCATGAGACTGAATTACTACCCTCCATGTCAAAGACCTGATTTAGCTCTAGGAACTGGTCCTCATTGTGATCCAACATCATTAACTATTCTTCACCAAGATCAAGTTGAGGGTCTACAAGTGTTTGTGGATCAAAAATGGTACTCAGTTAATCCTAAAGAAGACACCTTTGTTGTTAACATTGGTGACACATTTATGGTATGTATCATAATATAATAAGGTTGATAACTTAACTTTTAGGTGCAAATTCATCATTTATCAGTGAAGGGTTTACTATATTATATGCTCAATAGGTTCATAAGTCCTAAATTTTAAGTTATTGAGATGGAATAATAGGCACTATTTGTCAGTTACATAGTCTCACACTTTGTAAAAAGACTGTTTTCATGATTTAAACCCGTGACCTTAAGGTGACAAGGTAACACCTTTATCATTGTGCCGAGACCCACTCTCTTTGTGAAAGAAATATGAAAATTGTTTTCTAAAATCAAAACATTTTCGTATATTATGCATAATTTACACTTTGACTTGGTTGTGCAATTTTGGTTTCAGGCTCTAACAAATGGGCTTTACAAGAGTTGTTTGCATAGAGCAGTTGTAAACAGCAAAACTGTGAGAAAATCACTGACTTTCTTCCTATGTCCAAGAAAGGACAAAGTGGTAACTTCACCAAAAAATCTGGTTAACAAGGAAAATCCAAGGCTATATCCAGATTTCACATGGGCAAGTCTTCTTGAATTCACACAGAGACATTACAGGGCTGACACAAATACCCTTGATGCTTTCTCAATGTGGCTACAAGAAAATAAAGATAGCACCAAAAGTTAAATGCCAAATAATGTAATTTAATAACTTATCAATTTTAGTGTTATTATTTTGTAGGGATAATCCTAATAATGCAAAATCTGAAGGTAGTGTTGTTGTAATGTATAGGTTTATGCTTGTGTTTTTAGTCTATACCGTTTTTGTTGTCTTTTGTTATGCATGTATATAATCAATTTTCATTATAAAATTATGGTATGTATGTACTTTTTGGCTCTTCAGTAATATAATATTTCTCTCTTCGAATTTTGAAACATTGGTCTAATTGAGTTTTGAGGGAATCAAATGTAATTCATTATCATTTCATTGTAAAGAACACTTAAGTTAAAGATTATAAGTAGTTGAAGGCTATGGTACACCAATTGTGCTTCTTACTGCTGCTGTTGTTATTCTGGTTTTGGTGGTAACTTTGAATGTATATTTTGGAGTTGTGTTTGTTGGATTTGTATTGTTGGCGGCACGTTTTGTCCGTATGTTGGGCGCTCTTTTCTCTCTATAGGTATGTTAGACTAGGAGGTTTTTTAATGAGGCTCTTATAGTTAATTTTGTGCTTTACTTTCAATACTTTTCTTTGTTTTAAACATGAGCACGTCGTTGGACACTTGTGTATTTATATATAAATAAAATGGTACACAATTTAGATATGGTATACGGCAAACTTACCATTCAATTTATATTTATAAAGTGTGGCTAAATGTATTTATCATGCATTTAGTCACACCTATTAATATTTAGCAACATATAGTATACACCAGAACTCTGAAACCAGTGAAGGCTATGATATACCAGTTGGCTCATTGTTATTATTAACACTATGGTTTTGACTAAGGTACTCTGCATCACACACCAAGAGTTTAGTATTTTATGAATGTGGTTAAATGTTTAAAGGGTGACTAAGTTTCTTTGACACACTTTTTATTACATTTTGTCACAGTTTATAAACGTGGTTAAATGTTTGAAGTATGCTACACCACAATTCATAAAAAGTACTATAGTGATCACATAGTACTTATACATGGTTGGTTATTTTTAGGGTGCATTCTCAAGTAAAAATAAAGAAATTTGTCTATACCAAAAAGACATGCATTGTAAAGACATTAGGTGATCACATATCCTCTAGAAATTTTAAATTGTACGTAATGTAAGAAGTAATTAGCTGCTTCTAATCCCACATGCAATTTAAAATTGTTAAAGAAGATATGACCACCTAATGTTCATACTATGCATGTCTTTCTGTTCTGGTATAGACAAATTTCTGTCTTCATGTGAAAAATGCCCTACTATTAGTACTATATAGTATCTACTGTTCATTAATCATAAAAAACATCATTGCACTTTAACTAAATCAATAGTTGAATACTATCCAAATCACAGAGAGGACCAATTTTGTCTCGATCGATGGACAATATTGCCATGTTAATCTAATATGGTCCAATTATTTTCTGCCACACAATCATAAATTTATTTATGATAGTATAGAGATAGACTTTAGATTTAAGAAAAGTTATTACTTCTTTAAGAGAGCGCTTTTGTCATTTCTTTAGGAAGATGTATTATCACTATTTGATATATATAGTGAGTTCCATTTCCATAGATCTATAAAGTAAACTCAAAACACTAATGACAACCACAATAACAAGTATAATCTTACGTGAAGTCGACTACATGGATCATGAAAGATAAAATGTTCTATTAATCTTACTAACAAAAGCAACATTTTTATAATAAGAAATGTTTTCTCTACATTACAAAATCGACCATAATTAGTCACCATATACAATTGATTAACTCTTTAAAATTATTAATTCAACTTTTAAATTGGATTATATATTATATATGATGATTGATTTTGTGATATACATATAACATTATTCTTTTATAATATTCTTCACAATGCTTAAATGTATGACCATTAAAGTTTTTGGTATATTACAAGGAGCACCAACAACAACAACTAAGCCAATGGAATCAGATATATGAATCATATGTGATGTCACAGAATTCTGTCATGGATCATATTTTTGTTAAGCCTATTAGAGCATTGTATTAGGAGCATACCAGAAAATCAAAACTAAAACTTTTTAGGATGTGACATGATTTTTATTATTATTATTATTTAAATCTCTATTTCCTTGATGATATAGATATTAAATAGTGATTTATTATTCCTATTCTGATAAAACATCTGTGACATTTTTCACAAATGGATGGTCCAGTAACATTGCAGCTGAAGAACGTTTTTCTGGTTTCTATCAAAGCAGCACCTCAAGAAATCTTTACCCTCTAATGACAATGATTCAGGAATTGGTGGGGTAGACTTCAAAATCTTGAACATGGCTGCTATCTGCATGCACAGAATAAATTTGTGTAATCTGTTTGTGTTATGTAATGATTTTTTATCATGTTTTAATCATCAAATATTTTATTTTTATATTTTATCTTGTAAATCTCTTACAGTTCAACTGCATAACAAAAATAGAAGGTTACAAAATAGTGTTTAGAAGCATTATTCAAAATCATACTATCTTGAATTTTGAAAACATTTCTCAGTAGTCTCATTATGCCATCCGACACTGCATGAATCTCTCTCTCTCTATATTTTTTTATTGTAATATTTTTGCAACTTTTCACTTGCTCAAAGTTGGAATCACTTTCACTTCAATGAATAAGTGGAATTTTTACAAATTGTTAGATTTTATTACACAGAAGATTATAATACACCTATAACTAAGTCGACATTTCTTCTATATAAGTTACCAAAACTATAATTTTCCATCAAGATTATATGAAAAAAGAACAAGCAACATAGGTAAATGAATCTATCTATTGTCAAAAGCTCTATCAAAAATCCAAAATGTGCAAAACCCATTACTCTTGCAGTGTTCTTCCATGCAGAGGAATTAATGAGACTTCAAATTCAAAGGCTTTGCACCACCACCAGCCTCTTCTATATTATTGATAGGAGTAGTTGAACCACTCTTTTTGTGTCCACTTTGCCCTGTAATTGTCCGGCCCATAAACTTCCCGGCTCGGCTCAGTCCACTACCGACAGCGCCGAGACTGCTGCCCATGAAACCAACACCGGAACTGACGCCGTGGCCAACAAGCCCGGCTCCAGCATTGACACCGCTGCCAACAAGCCCGGCTCCAG
Organism: Aeschynomene evenia; assembly: GCA_013621005.1. Classification (NCBI taxonomy): domain Eukaryota; kingdom Viridiplantae; phylum Streptophyta; class Magnoliopsida; order Fabales; family Fabaceae; genus Aeschynomene; species Aeschynomene evenia. The sequence goes on along the minus strand of CM024268.1, from coordinate 33,198,298 downwards.
CGCTGACACCGCTGCCAACAAGCCCGGCTCCGGCACTTACTCCACTGCCAACAAGCCCGGCTCCAGCAGTGACGCCACTGCCGACAAGCCCAGCTCCGGCACCGATGCCAGTTCCCACGAGTCCGGCACCAGCAACAACACCGGTGCCAACCATTCCTACACCGGACCCAACTACTGATGCTGCTCCATCTACAGCATCCATTGTGGTTCCTATAATTCCCTGCTCTTTCAGTTTCTTCCGTTCTTCTAGTGTCTTTTTCTCTTCTTCTAATGCAGCAAATTGCTCTTTCTTGTTGAATACATGATAAAAGATCTGAAATCCCAATTAATGTGACTATAAGTTAAAACTTAGACCATAGGTAAGCAAACATAAAATAGGAAGGGACTATAATATGTCAATGATAGCATGATCAGAAAAAATACAAGAAAAACAAATAAATAGATGAGGGTTCATTTGACATCTTAGTTTTCATTTTATATATATCATGAGTAGCCCCAACAATTTTTTCATGATGTCACTTCCAAAAACGAATAAGTCGATGCATATCTATTTGTACCTTGACTGTCAAGGTTCCTCGATCCTTCTTATCTTTCACCTTCAGCGTATCAAGCGATGGTAGCAGCCTCACTTCAACTTCCTTCTCAGTTTCTGTTTCCAGGTCAATAAGTGGTAATTTGGCTATTCCCAGTCGCTTATCTTGCCCAATGTCTTCATCGAAAACCTATTTGCAAAGCCATGAAAGTCGTTTCTTTTAATTTTATTAAATGAATCATGGAATATAGAAGATTTCATCCCAAAATATTAATTTGTAGCTGGATGAATAAGTGGTTGAACTAGGGTAAGAAAATAAAATGCAGACTATGGTCCAGATACCATGCCACAAAGGTACAAAAATTTTCTAAGAACTCATCACATAAGAAATAAATAATGAGTTTACTTAAAAAGTTCAACAAATAATCAGGTTACTATATCAGAGTTTTTATTCACACAAAATTTGCATATTGGTGGGGAATCATCACTCTTCAAAACATGATATCTATACAACACCTTATATGATGATTATTTTGTTATAGTTGATAGATGTATTGATAGTTGTAGAGGAAAATTTTTGGGAAAAAGCATGTCTACTCCTATTTTAACAAAAGAATCTTATAAATTAAACCCTACACATGAAAAAACTAAATCTTTGAATTACTACTTGTCAAACCAAAGCATCAGAACTTTAGGGTATTTTTGTGTCTATCTATTAAACAGAAATTAAACCTTTGAATTACTACCATAACAGACTATAGTCTACTCTCCAAAGCAAATTGTCATGGCGTATACTTAAGAAAAAAAGCAGAAGAAAGTGGGACAAAAGAAGGCAAAGTATAGTGGTGCAAAACCTCAAAAATCACTGACTGCGTCTCCTTGTCTTCTGCAATCAAGTCAAATGTCTCATTCCAAACAGGATTCAGGTTGTTATCTATAACCTTGGTTTTAACCTTAAATAGCGGTCGAATATGCACAACTACGTAAGGATCAGACTTCCCAATCATTTCCATGTTTTTTAAATCATTTGCTCTAACCACGGTCACTCTAAGATTTCCTTGGGGTTTAAGCTCCAGTTCGCTGCAAGAAAACCAAGTGTAATATATTGAGCATTTACATTAAAATCAAATTCCCAAGACTCAAATCAAAATATAGTTTTATCAGATATAGTGATAAACCTTTCCATGCGTTAATCTCCTTTCAGAAAGAAATATAACAAAGACAAAACAACTTCCAGAATATTCACATTACCTAGTATCAACAGGTACACCGCCAAGTGGAACAACAATCCTATGAGGCCATTGGAGCATATCAGTAACAATTGTGTTCACTGTATCCTGCGAAATGATCGATCAAAGTTAGCATGGTTATGCACATCAAATCAAAGATAAATACGAGGGGAAAAGGGACAAGTGCATGAAATAGTCGGAACTCACATCAATCATATCTGAAACTCCTGGAAGTGCTGTCAAACTTCCACCAACAGCCTTCAGAGTGTAATCGATTCTAGGTTTCGGCTGATTACATGTTAATGGAAAATTCAGTAATTACAAGACTGGAAATCACAATATGCATTTACAACTTCGAGTAAGGTAGACAGGAGACTGAGAAACAAAAGTAGGCCATCCACCATCCTTCAAGGGTTACCTCAGCAAGCAGAGCAACAACAACAGCAGAAATACAGGGGATCTCTTCAGAAAGTTGAAATATAACACGGATAATGGTGAAAATTTGGAGATCCTTCAACTGAACAAAGAGGCAACAAAACAATAAAACTCAAATTCTTGAATATTTTTTGGAAAAAAAAGAAATTCAGCATAGAAAAACAATGTGCTAAGCCTAACCTGAATAGGTATTGATGCAACAAGAGCTTCAACACCCAGAATAATATCTGGGTCACCACCCCATTTGAAATCAATGTCCATTGTGATTTGACCTTTCTTAAGACTTTGAACTCTAATACCTGCATGGATGAAAAACTATGCATGTATTAATTCTTAAATCTTAATATACAGAAATGATCCAACGGAAAATCGATTAAGGGAGAAAAACACGAGTGGTATAAAAATTGCATTGCATAGGATTTTGCTTGGTCTTACTGAACCACATGACATGCATAAGTCCACATTTGAACGATAAATCAATGCCGCACTTGTTTTATATATTTATAGACCTAAGTCCTTAACAATATCATCATGACGATGCTTATTATGTTGCATATGGCAAACCTTACACATTTATGCAAAAACCACACATACTCCAGATTTAATTTACCCATTTCACTTTAAATGTCAGAATATTTTTTATTATGATGTTAACAATCCCTCAATATGAAGGAAGTGTTGGCAAGTCTACCACAAGTTATACAATGATGCATCTTTAACAAATCAAAATGATCTTTTTCTCACCAATAAAACTTAAATTAGCTCTTAAAAGTTTTCAACATGGCTCTGACACAGATCAAGAAATGGATTGGTGCTTAGCAGCAGCTTACTATAGCAAGAAGACTGAGGTCTATTCAAACTATGCACTGCAGATGATGATATTTTTCTTTTAACTAACTGATGTTTTCTCTGCTGCTGTGCATTGGTTTTAGTTCATGTTATGAAGGCAAGTTATGCATACACAAATTTGTCTAAAATACTTGAAAACTAACTTTTTCTCTTCAATCATTATTATATCGATTAAAGAGTATTAATTCCAAAGTCACTTAAAAATGCACTCAATCTCTTCAAACATCAGTAATAGAAATTCACTTCAAACAACTATGACAAGAGCACCAAAGAGAAATCATGAATGCCATCCAATCCCATAACATGTTAAGAGATAATCCTCTCTGACTAAATTAGTTACGATAGAGACAAAAGGAGAACAATAGAAAAGCTTTGTTTATAAGGCTAGAACGTTTGAAAATTAGTACAATGGAACGTTGGATACTAAATTTTGCTCACTATAAAGTTATCACTCACAAAATCCGGAGGACTATTGAAACAAACACACAAAATATTATGGTAAATCCCTCCACCCCTCCAATACCAAACACTGCTGAAAAAAAATTTCTTTCAAGTCAAGGCAAAGGAAAAAAAAGTTCATTAAATAACATAAAGAGAGCATAAAATAACAAAAATGGACAAAAAAAAATTGATAACTTGCTTCTAGAAGTAAAATAGTGAAGATAGGGAGTACTGCCAGTTAATACCTTCAATCTTTGGAGGGACAGTTCCAAGAGACAGCCTGCTAAACTTCAAAGCAGTAATTCCCGGAGGTCTGTACTCTTCTAAGAGTGGTTCAACAGATTCTCTAATCACCAAAGTTGCTGCCTAAAAGAAAATATAATCCAAATCAAGATTAAGCCATGTCTTGGCCCGTCACTATGGAGAAGCTTTATTTCACATAGACATTGAATCTGAAGCATGGTACGCTGAAGACAAAACAAGTAACGATATCCATAACGCAAACATCACATGATTACAATAACATCACCAACTATCAAACAAACACACATCAGTACATCACCCATATTTAAGTTGATCAGATAAAAGCACTGAACATTTTAACCTGATAACATTTAGTAATGTGAAGATACAGATACTAAACTAATTAAGTACTTAACGACATCCATTCTTCACAATCTTGGTTTTTGAGTTTCTATATGTTATAAGTTCATAATGAATAAACCAGAAATTTTGTCAATCCCCAGAATCAGCAGATCCGGTATACTCATTTACTAATTCAACATCAACTACTGGTTAGTGATAGAAGCAATATAATGACTAATGCCGTAATATGGAACATAATCTTGATTGCAAATAAAATATACTCTGTAAAATCACATACTACAGAAACGAGGGAAGCATCAAGATCTAGCCTAAAAAACTAAATCTTGTCATAAATCAATCACCAACACTGCACAAACTGCTACAGATCATACAAACAAATAATGTGCATGCAAGCTTACTCACATCTGCCACAAATGGCCAAAGTTTGGACAGCAGCTTGTTTAGCCATTTCACCTGAATAAGCTCATGAAAGGAAGTGTTATACTCAGCACGTGCACAGTATAGAGGATGGAAAAAAAGTCTAAATTCTAAATTTTAACTTCCAATAACAGAATATTGGAATAACAGGAATACTGTATAAAGCAAAGTTGATTACAATAACATAAGAGAATCAAACCTGCTCATATACGGGAAAAGTTATCCACTCAGGAAAATTATCACCGCAAATTTTCTTTACGTCGTCTCTGTTAAGAGATCCAAGGATTTTAATGTCAACAGCCTGCAGGGTAAAATAAACAATGTTACTCCGATTCTGAAGATAAATCAGTATAAATTCCATGGGCCTTAATAAAAGTTACATTTAAATTTATGCTCTTAAAAAATTATGCATCAAACTATGAGGCATGACATTGACGACTAGCGCACGATATACCCTTACCGACACCAATTATAGCAATATATAAATTCCCTTCAGCATTCCTCGATACAGGACTCAAGAAGGAGAAATAAACACAAGACAAGATATCAAAAACACATATGAACATATTCATGCACATGTATTATGCTTTCACACAAACAAATACACAAAGAACTTAGTGATAATCCTTAAATTTATAAACAAAAAGTTGCTTGACCCACAAGCTTCATCTGAGCTATAACTATTAAATATGATAATCCTTAAAATCTATAAACGAAAAATTGCTTGACCCACAAGCTTCATCTGAGCTATAAACAATTAAATATGATGCCTCTGCATATTAATTTTCAGAAGGAATTATATTCAAAGTCATATAGATATTGCTTCACTATGATATGACATACTTTATTAAGAATTAAAATCCACTATCAGGTTATTGTATATTCCATAAAAAACCAATGATCTCCGAGCTCAAAATCTTAATCAAGAAATAAGAACTCACTCACTGATCATATCTCAATTCATCAACTTTCCATCAACACCAGTTCTAATAAAGCAATGATCAACAATACCCCAACAAAACCACAATGTCTCATAGATTAATGAACAAATGAAATGAAATTAACAAATCATGATTACCTTTGCAATTCGTTTGGCGCTACGGTGCGTCATCATACGCTGCCACCCTGCCATCAACGCTACGCCGAATACCATCCCAAAAAAAATCCCAGAAATCAAACCCATTTTCGCTGATTCCAAACAAACCCTACACCTTCAACACACACAAAAAAGAAAAATCAAAATAAAAAATAACATTGAAAGAAAAACGCACAAGAATTCAGGAGAGGAACGTACAAAACAAACAAAGTAGATATTAATTGAGGCATAATAGAAACTTACTGGGAATTGGGAGAAGAAAGATCGTAAAAGATCAAACTTGGGAGGATGTAACATGCAATTGAGGTGAGATTTTGAATAGAGAGAGAGGAAAAAGTGATGCAACTGAAAGGACAAATTTTTATTTTTCTGTTACAAGTTATGGGAGTTTCGCTTGTTCGGTCATGTTCGTGGGAATTAATGCATCATATTATATTATATGAAAGGGGAATGCTAAGTTGGCAGTTTTATAAAAATGTTGGCAAGTTGTCAACATATTTATAAAAGTTGTCAACTTTTTGAATGGATGGAAAATTGGTGAATGAGTATTTTGGTATATAAAAGTAGCATTTTCCTATATGAAATTATGAATCCTATAAATAAATAAAGTATGATTTAATTTTAATTATATATTAGTACTACACTAACAAACCATCTTATTTTACATCATTAATATAAAATTTAAAAATTTGATATGTATTGGAATTATTTCATTGTAGGTTATCATGTTCGTCATAATAATTATTTCTCATATGTAACCTAAAATAAAAGTCCATGTGAAAGAGGTTACATTAGTTTATTTTAGATTAATTTCAGTACATCTGAAAGAGTTTTATATACTACTACTAACTTCATCATATAAAATAGGATGAAGTAATAAAAAGAAATATAGAAATTATTTTTCATTGATAAATTCATTCATCAAACATGTTTTTGACAAAATAAATAATAGAAAATTATTTAAATGTGACAAAATGCACCAATCGTATAATAAAATATCTTTTAACTCGATCTCATAACTGATATATTTTGTTAAAAATAATTTTTAATGGTTGAATTTATCAGCAATAAAATCTTTTATTTTCATGTTTTTTTAGTACTTCACTCGATGAAATATGATATGTTTACTTAGTATTTAATATGCAAAATTTTACTTAACTAGAGATAAATAAGGCTATAGTTCTACTTTATAATGAATAAGAGAATGTTCAAATAATATTATTATAAAATAAAATGTTTTAAAAGGTTATGTTTGGCTGTACACGCATGTGGTTTGAAAAAGTCAACTCTGGCTTTTGAGTGAGAATTGATTCTAGTTGTCAATTCCTACTAATTCTTGCTTTTTACTTAGCATGATTCTTTAGGCTCTGATATCTTTAATGCCAAAAAGCAATAATATCCTCTTAGAAGTAACATATTCTCTTTGCTGCAATCGTGTTGGTTACTTCATGGTTGCAACTATAAGTTAAATCATCTCACGTTACCCAATCAATTTTTAAATGCCCAAATTGACTCTATATTTGCCTCTTAAAATAGTTATCATATTAATTAAAATTTCAAGTTAATCAATTATTGTATTTAGAGTTAAACCTCAAATTGGTTCTCCATTTTGTATGTGTGAATCAAATTAGTCCTTCATTTTAATTTTTGTTCAAAATAGTCCTCCACTTTGCACTTTGTGAATCAAATTGGTCCTCCATTTATTTTTTATGTTATAACTCTATTAATCTATGATGATATGGACTGTTTATTGCTAACTTAACAAGTAATATGTAATCATATAAACTCATAACTATTATAAGTCCTCCAATTTACTTATTTTGAATCAAAATAGTTCTCTTTAAATAAGAGTGGATGATTATTTTGATTCAAAATAAGTAAAATGGAGGAATAATATGAGTTATATGTATTTCTAGGGTTACATGTCACATGTCAAGTTGGTATTAAACCGTCCAAATTAGCAAAATTTAACGAAGTTATAAAAAAAGAATGTCAGGAGGACTAACTTGATTCATATATTGCAGAGTGGAGGACTATTTTGAGCGAAAATTAAAGTGAAGGACTAATTTGATTCACGCATGCAAAGTGGAGGACCAATTTGAGGTTTAACTCTTGTATTTATATTATATTTTTTAAATTCTTCTATTAATTGCTCAACACTAACACAAAATGTCAAATTAATTAAGTTTATCGGTATGAGAATATTGTATGATAGGATGAAGGTATACAATTTTTAGTATTTGGATGTAATAAAAAAAATTTAATTTTGATTCACTGACTGTGTAACTGTGTAAAGGTATTTTATATTATCGTCTAATTAAAATGTTTTGTTTGTATGATTTTTCAAGTAGTGGGAGAGGAAAAACACAATCATGACTGACGTGGCAACACATGATTAAATGAATGTGTAAAAAAATGGTACACTGTAAGTGGATGAAAATTAAATCCTAAAAAACAACACAATCTATAACTCATACTCCTTTTAATAATTCTATATCTAAAAGTGATTTTTATCAACGTTATGAAAGAAATTTTCATTATATTATAATTTTTTATTTAATTTTCATCCACTGACAGTGTATAACATTTTTACACAGTCATTCAATCATGTGCTGTCACGTCAGTCATAAATATATTTTCTCTCTCTCTCATTACCTGAAAAATAATACAAACATAGTGTTTTAATTTGGATAACAGTGTAAAATACTTTTACAAAAGTAATACTGGCAATACATTAAAATTAAACTTTTCTTTTTACAAAAGTTTTCAAACGCAAATTATGTTAATATAAAGTATGAACTCACATTTTATCAAAATCAAGTTAGAATCACATTGTGACATTGATACAAACACCTGTTTACAATCTCCAATCCAATTAGACACTTGTAATTGTTAGGACCAACCCATATATTAGCTTAATTAGGTGTGATTAGTTACACATTTTATTAATTATTGATGTGATTAGATACACATTTAGAATCCCAAACTCACCTTGAGCACACATCAGATGTGATTTCGTAGGGGCGAAAAAGTCCATCTTTGACTATCTATTATCAGAAAAGAGAGCAAAATTTTTTTTCTAACAAACATCCTTAAAATACTTACTAAAGATACTTAGAATAAAAATTTTAATAAAATTTAAAATATTATTGTATGCTCGTTATATTGAAAACTTAAAAGTCTTAATAGAATTTAAACACATACCTATTTATTTATAGCCTCATAGGGGTGATTAATCCTTGGATCATTTTGTGGAAATCACACAAAAAAATTATTAATAATATGAAGGGGATTGATTCATGGCTTTCTCACCTTTTTTTTACTTAAAATATAAAGTAAACAACCAAGAAAATATCAAAACAATAAAAAAAGTCACAAATATACCAAAAGAAAAAAAAAAGAACATGATTCATAATTTTCTCATCAGTGTAGTAAAAAAGTGTATAGGAAATTAGGAATAGCCGAATAACAAATAACAAAAGTGATCAAGTGCTGCGCACCCACCATAACCGAATCTACTCCCTCACCTTAACCGCAACAACACCAAAGCCGCGGCGAACCCGTAAATCGCCACCCGCGCGTTAGCGAGGGTAGGAGACGCGCCACCGGAAGGAGGAACTGCCACCATGGACGGCGGAGTCTGAACGGCGTCGGGACCTGGCGGCTCGATGTAAGGTGGCGGTGGCGGCTGGTTGAGGCTGGGCGGAAGGCCCTGGCCGCGGTTGACGTTGATCTGGAAGGCGAGGCCGCGGCGGCACTGAACGCCGTCGCCGTCGCCGGCGTTGGAGAAGAAGTAGTTGTTTCCGACGATGGTCAACGGAACAGGAATAGTCAACGCCTCGCCGAAACTACTGCTTCCGCCGTCGTATATGGAGGTGCCGTTATCGGAATCGTCAGCGGTGCAGCTCTGATACAAGGTCTCGTTGTAGGTCTGAACCACGGTTTGGTTCGAGTTCGTGTTGAAGACTGAAAAAGTTCAAAAAAAAAAAAAACAAGAATTAAAATTAAAATGGGAAAAAATTTGAATCGGATTATTGTGTTCGGTTTCTAATAAAGGTAAGAAAATTTTGTGATATTGTGCAATCTGCAAGTGGAATTGGCCGTTAATTGATTTTGAAATTCTTTCTTCTTTCCTTCTCCATAACTAATTTTCATACATTTTCGCGGCAGCCAAACAGGAAAATTCTGAGGTTGAGGTGAAATTTGAGAAATGACAAATGAGAATCAAGGCGGAGAAAGAAAATTTGCTCTGTTTACTTTCCGTGAAAGTTGAGGAAATTTCATGGTGGATTGCAAATTTGCAGCCAGCAATTATTTCATGATTTTATCTGATTTCGAAATCTTTAACTGAAAAATAGTTCTTGCTGCTTCATTTCATTTGCCTGTAGAGATTATTTTCCCTCGTTTTCTCGGCATCCAAACACGGAATTTCTGCTTACTTCTTGTTAAAATTCGGAAACTGAATATCAAGATGGAAAATCAGAGTATTCGGTTTGGTTGCTATAAAACCCGAGAAAATTGATCAAATTGAGCTAGTTTCCTGATCTAGTTTCAATATTTCAGCTTCATACTAATTTTCCTTTTCCAAATCTTCATTTCCGCGGCAACCAAATAAAGGAAAAATCAGGGCACAAAAACGACGCCGTATTGTTCAAAGCACAATAGCAATATAAATAGCAACGTGAAGAGAAAGATGGAGGAGAGTGATTGAGCTTCTTACTGAGAAAATCGCCGAGGTTGAATGTTTGAGCTGAAGCCCAAGAAGAGTAATTCGTGGCGGCGGTGTTGGTGGTTGAGTTGAACAGCCATCCGGCGGCGCCACCCACCGTGTAGTTGTGGTACCCGCTGGATGTGGCGGCAGAGACGGCGGTGATGAGGGCAAAGAAGGCCGAGAGGTACGCCGCAACAGGCGGCGCCATTGGCTGTGATGTGGCGGAGATTTGTGACGAAGTGTTGTGTTCTGTGAGTGTGCGCGTGAATTTAGACTTTAGATGAAATTTCAAGAAATAAATAAATGAATGATAGGTTCGTGGAAACAAGTAATGCGTTTAGGACTTCATAATTAAAAACTAATAGTAATAATAATGTCTCATTTTATCAGAAAAAAAAGTAATGTGTCTCAAGTTTATTAGTCTTAATTAATTTAATTTGAGTTTATCAATTTATCATGAAGTAAAAATTTATATTACTTTTCTAAAATAATATATCAATGTGTTTAATTTTGATGTTACTATAATGTAAAGGTATTTTACACTGTTGTCCAATCAAAATACTATGTTTGTATAACTTTTTAGATAACAAGAAAGAGAAAACACAATTATAACTAATGTGATAACAAATAATTAGATGATTATATAAAAAAATATAGTATATTATAGTGGTTGAAAATTAAATCTATATATTAATTATTTTTGGTAAATTGAGAATGCCACTACTACGGTTGACATGCCAACTTGCTTGAATACTTGTTCTCTTTCTAACCTTCCTGGAACATATAAGATTATTTTTGTTTATATGTTTGAATAATTTTTTTTAGAAATGTATATGTAATAATTTAACTTTTCAAAATTATTAATCTAACTTTTAATATTATACATTAATTTAATATTTTGAAAGTTGGATTAATAATTTTAAAAAGATAAATTATTATATACGATGACTAATTTTATACAATAATGCTACTTGTACACTATTTTTCAGCCACTTTAAACCACCAATACACTTTTTAAGGTGGGACCTACAAAAATATTAGTGACAAAAATATTAGTGACAAACCATATGCATTTTATATAATATACATATAGTATTACTCATTTTTTATACATTTTTTGTCAAAATATTTTTATTTTATGTAAAGTGGTGCTAACATTTCTCTCTATCGAGCCAATTCACATGTTAAATTATTCTTTTGGCATGTACCTAGAAGAAGTTCTTTTCGGCCACTATGGATTGAAATTTTTATTTAAACATTAATTTGAAATTTGAAATTATTGTTTTCCATTTTGGTATTCTTCTGTTTTTCTTAATTATTTTCAGAAAATTTGAATTTTAGTTTGCCATGGTCATCATCAATGAGCTGGGAAATACATTTTTTATGATATTGTTAATTATTTTCATACAACTAATCTTCTTATGATAAGAAATTGAGTTAGTATTTTACTAAGTCATGAGAACGAGCTGTGCTATGATCACAAGCTGGCTTCATTTCAACACCTTTCTTTTTTACTTCTATGACTTAAATGGCCACTGGCCAGCAATGTGAACATTAATACTTGCATATTTGCAATTCACTTAATTCATATTTGCATTTTAGGCTAGTTCTGTGGTGGACGATTTGAGTTTGGGAATTAAATGGTTCTTTGGGCTATTTTATAATGAGAATTTGCATTTTAGGCTAGTTCTATGGTGGACGATTTGAGTTTGGGACTTCTTTGGGCTATTTTATAATGAGAAAGAGCAAATTATTTTTTACTCTCGCAATATACATAATAAAAATATATAAAAAAATAGTCAAAATAATTAATATCGTTTGCACAACATATATTATGTAATTGCACAAATATATATTATATATTATAAAGAAATACGATGTTACTATATGTGATATATTAGCTATTTTGACTATTTTTTTATTATGTACCAAAATTTGTGTTTACTCTCTACCACTTTTTAATCACTCATTTATATTTTAAAATTAATTTTCTCTCTTATTTTTAAAGTTCTTAAAGCACCTAAAAATTGATCTTTTAAAATATAAAGAAGTGTCGGTAAAAAATTAAAATATATAATGAGATCATTATGAATCACCACTCACCACCACCACTGCTTTTACTCCTCCCAGCAACCAACTTCAATTTCAACAATCCACCTCAAAATAGGAGAAAAACAATAATGATATTTGTAGATGCACTTTCTCTTACATACATTTTCCACTCACTTCATCACCTTACCATTTGATACCAATAACATTATTCGGAGAAAATATTTAGATCTGGGTGGATTCGAACCACCATCCTCTCAGAGCATGATATGCAAAATCAATACTCTGAGCGCTCTACCGTTTTGAGCTTACAGACCTTTCACAAGCACAACGAAATATTCCAATCCGATTGTTATTCAAAAATTTCATTACCACAACTTAAGATGTTTGATTTCAATTTTTGTTTATTTATTTTAAAAATTTTGTAAAAAATACATCAAACGAAAAATATATATAATTTTATTATATTTATTACTAGGTTTAACATTTCCTTCACAAAATAGTAAAAATTAAAAATACAGAAAATAAAAACAAGAAATGAAAACAACAAGTAAACATACCAAATCCCATTTCCATCTCGCCAATTCAATTCTATGAAGACAATACGACTTGAGTAGATAAAACAGATAACTATGATATATTCAAATGATAACAAGAGTGTATAAAAAAATTTTTGGGACGAGTTAAATGTGAAAAAAATAAATCTCCATTCTAAGACAGATATGATTCGAAAGTAAAATTGAAAATAAATTTTCTTTGATAGCATTGTATGTGTGAAACTACGTATGAGGTTCTTCAAAAACTTGCCATTAGTTTTACTCTTCATCCGAACTTAACCTAATAGTAAGATTTTCAGAATCGAGCGGAATTGAGCGAAAAAGATTAGTTAACATTGAATTACCAAATTTAATGCAAATAAAAATAAAATCTCTTTGAAAAAAATGACTAGTGACACTTGTAAAATGAAAATAGAACGCGATAAGTGACACTTAACTTTAAATAGAAATTGCACTCCAAGAAACTACATAAAAAAATGGAATTACCAAACTTAACGCAAATAAAGATAAAACTTTAACAAAAGTTCATTGAATCCGTAGAAAAGAAAAAAAGTAGAACTCTAAAAGACCAACTAATATTTCGAAATGAAGGGGCTATTCAGGCTGTATCTGACTTGTTTAGATAGGATTAACATTTGCATAAATTAAATAAACTAAAGATTTAACTAAAGTCCCGTGAATAGTAATAACCTCAGACTAATCGATCTATTTCAATACTGCTACTATATCCAATTTCACAGAGCAACTGATCTAACCAGTAAAACATAAATCAAAATTTCATGTTAATGAAAATAAGAAATATTTTTTTATACATTACAAATCTTACACCATCTACTTCTATATATAATAATTTAATTTTTTAAAATTACAAATTTAACTTATAATAATATATTAATATTATACACACAATAATATTAAAAAATTAAATTATTACATAAAATATCAGATTTTGTAGTTTTCATATAACATTACTCTGAAAAAATATAAGCCATTTATGAATCAGTCAGTACCTAAGAATCCGAACAAAAATAACGAACATTAAGTCGAGTTATATAAAAAAAAACCTCACAAATGAATAACCTAATAATATACACGTTAAAGCGATTTCCGCAGTCATACACAAAGTGCAGCAAGAATACAAGAATTACTTTACAGTTATTCTGATTTTTATTTAGCCCATCTAAATATAAGAGTGTGAAAACGGTTATTTTCTTAAATAAAATATTAAAAAACTTATTTAAATAAATCATTTTAAAGTTAATTACGCAACTAAATTATGTATTTTGTTGAATAATTTCTGAAAAAATTTACATAAAAAAATAAGGGTTGAATCGTAAATGGTGTTGAACTTATAGTTGATTTTATTGGCACAAAATCTTTCTAAAATTTTCTCTCAAATCTCTCTCCCTTCTCTCTTCCTCTGTCCTCTCTAAAACATTCTGAGCTCTCCAAAATTTTCTCACTACACCTCTCTAAAGTTCACTCGCTCACAATTTTTTTTTTTTGACTATATATTCAAATTGCGATTAATTTTTTATATCTAGGGATTTAATCGACCACCACACTACTGCTTTGACTTGATGCACACATATCTCATATTAAAATTTTCTTTTAATTAATTATTAGATAGTTAGGAAAACATAATTAAAATAATTATAATGAATATTGTTCTAATCATTATAATTACTCTAATAATATTCTCCTAATCAACTAATAATAATTCTTAAAAAAATTAATATTAAATACTTGCACATCTAATCTAAAATAAAAATACAAATGATATAATTATTCAATCTCCATAAATTCTAAGTAAAAAATATATTTTTCTTTAAAATATTTTTTTAGTGAAAAACTTTAAAGAAAATTAGAGAATTTTACAAAGAGATAGAGAACTTTGGACAGAAAATTGAGAAATTTAGAGAATTTTAGAAAATTCTTTAGTGCAAATGCCGATTCCTAAATGAATCACCGAATCACCATAATTTAGGATTCAAACAGTAAATATTTCTTATTAAAAAATTTAGTATCAACGAATTGAATAGTTAATCGTTCAACAAAACACAACTTATTTGAATAATTAAGATCAATATAATTCAATGAAACATATACCATATATTTTATTTCTAAAAAAAAACGTATGCAAGGGCTGAAAAGAAATTGCAACTCCGTTACTACAATGGCAGATACCACCTAGTTGCATGAATATAACTAATTTATCATTCAGGATTTTCAAGATGTCAAGAGAAACCTTACAGCGCTACTAGCTATATTAACAAATTCAACTTAATTCAAAGGAAGATAAACGACGATATAAGCATTAGACAATTAATTATGAAAGGGACTAAAGCAATCTTCACCTTAAGAAATTTGAGAATAATTGCCTAAATGTGAATCATCCTAAAAACGATGACCTCCGGAGAGCTAGTTGAAACCTTTATCTGTCTTGAAGCCCAGTGACTCTAGGATAAGGCCTCACCCACAACGCCAGATCTGTTCTGCATCATGCTCTAGAAACCCATGTCCCGTAAAACAGGCCTAAGTACTGAATTTAGGCCATCCAAAAATACATAGTACTGCATTTTGTTTACATCCAAATCTGAACTTTATCATTATTCTAGTACAGTGTTACAGGAAACCATAGTCGATATATAAAAAATGAGCTTTATACTAGTAATATAACCAAACCCAAATGTAAATAAAATAAAGATAAATTTTCATCACAGAATAACCAGAATAAATGAATCTGGAGCCAACAAAGTTCTTCGGATTTAATTAAACGGTCACAATCTGAGCTGATCCATTTACGTATAAATCACGAACGATTGCAGATTGGATCATTTATTTTATAAATAATGAGAAAACTATAAACACATAATTACCTCTGAAAACAAAACAAGTACTGATGAACTTCACCATGCAATCTGTGCCTATGTTATGTAAAATGCATTTATCTTTCTTTTTAGTTGTCAATTTAAAGGCAGCAAGCGAATTAAATATTTGTAAAACTTCAATTCTTGCTAATGTAAATTGTTAGATGATACCTTAAACTGTTTGGAGTGTGATCTTCTGATGATATAGATCCAGTCCGATGTTGAGAAACGAAGTCGCGCAACAGAGATAGGAAATATAAAGGGAGGAGAACAAAAAGCGGCACACACAACACACACACACAAGGAGGAGAACCCGGGCAACTCCCGTGCGATCTCCTCCGAAACCAAATAAATTCTTTTTTTATTGATATTTTTGACCTGCCAAGCAAGCGCACCTGTCATGGCAAAGGTCGGATGACAAGATCACCCAGGACAAATAACCTCAACATGCTCAGCATCATCAAGGTTTTTCATCCCGTAATCTACATCCACATATTCTCTATTCTCCCTCTTCTCACCAGAAACTACACTTTTTTTACAATATCTGAGATCTGCATCAAAAGAAGGTGTAAACTGCGCCAAGCCGATCTTCGCTCCAGTAGAAATATCAGCAAGGAAAGGGAGTAGCGACTCGATTTGTCTCCGGATTGACACTTTGTTCATCGAACCACCGATTTTCCGCCATACCTGCAAAGCAACACCAAGTGCTTTCTACGAAACAGACTCCGAAAGCAAGACGAACGTGAAGCGAACACCGCAGAACGGTAGATCTGAGGCACACACCTTCAAATTCAAGAAAGAGCTGGAAAATAATGAAAGAACAAAAAAATCAATACCATAACAACAATATTTCAAACATATATGAAGAATTAGAAAAAAAAACAATCGAAGGCTGAATTTACCCGGACGAAACCACCATCGTCGTGTAGATCTGGTTCAGATCCATACAGATCCGGTGAGGAAAACCGTCACGGAGATAAAGAACGAACGAGATCTGAAATATGAAGGTTGAGAGAAAAAAGATGGAGGAAAAGAAGATAAGGATACAGGAGATGAGGCGCTGAATGAGAGAGAAAGAATGGAACCCTAACCCTTCTTATATAATGGGTTGTGGGTAACGGACGGTTGAGATTTGATTAAATTGACGGTAGGAGATGGGGTAGCGTGTAAAGTTAGGTGCGGCGGGTTAATCGCGTGGGGATGTGCTGTACTTTACCTGTTGTTTTCTGACTTTGAGGGGTAATTTTGGGATATGCATTAAAGGTAGTGTTTAGCCCTACAACGACGTCGTATTGTTCAGAGCATAGAAGCATTCTAGATAGCAATGTTTTACAATAGAGAAGAAAATTTATAGAGAAGGAAAAGGGATATAAATTTTGAAGTTTTCTATTATTTAAATGAAAGGAAAAAATAGAGAAAGAAAAAAAAATAAAGTTACATTCATAAAAACTTTTTTCTTCATAATTGAGGAAAAAATTAAAATAAAAGAGTGATTAAAAGTAGAATAATCATTATAGTTCCTAAATTTATTCAATTATTATTCATTAATTTTATAATTTTCATGAGAAAAGATCTTATAACTAAATATATTATTTTAAATTAGCCGTGGTCAATTTTATTTAATTTCTCGAAAAAGTAATTTATTTATATATTTTGTGTAATTTATTAATTCTTTTATCATAATTTAGAGATATAAAAAAGAAAATATTTATATTATATCATATTAAGGATAAAATTATATTTTTATATTATGATTTTTTTTTTCTTGCTTTTCCTTTAACCAAATAAGAGAAAGAAAATTAATAAGTTGAATGTCAGTTTGAGTGGAAGCGAAGAGGA
This sequence comes from Aeschynomene evenia, assembly GCA_013621005.1. Taxonomy (NCBI): domain Eukaryota; kingdom Viridiplantae; phylum Streptophyta; class Magnoliopsida; order Fabales; family Fabaceae; genus Aeschynomene; species Aeschynomene evenia. The sequence goes on along the minus strand of CM024268.1, from coordinate 33,180,667 downwards.
GTAGTTGGTGGTTGAATTAAAATATTGTGTTATCCACAATCATCATGAACAATCTGAATTAACAACCACATTATTACCATATACACATTCAATTAAAAAAACTTGCTAAGAGGATATCCAAAACTAACTTTCCAGAACCATATTCAGTAAAACTTTGCATTCATAACTGCAAAAATGTTGAAGTATATTTTGAGGTCATTCTTAACACCTACAAAATTCCATTCCTAATGATGCTACAACTATAGAATTTCTAAAAGCTACACAGAAATTGCAACTTGATATATGAGAAAACACATAATTGCTTAAAACAATGATGCAACTAAAGTTTTAATGAGCACTGAACAGCATACCTCACTTCCTTTTTCAGAAACTTTACATCATAGTAAGCTCTAACAGTTGAGCAAATGATTTCAGGTTCAACCATTGAACAATCCTCCTCGCCTGAATTCGACCTATGCATGACAGGTGGGATGAGAGAGATGCCGAGCTCGTCGATCGACATGCAATGCTGTTCTGTTAAAGGGTTCTTCCATGTAAGACGGTTCATGGACGGCGCGACAAAGAGCCGCTTGCTGCTATAGTCCCAAGCTCTCACAATATTTGTCAGCAAATTGTCACACACACCTCCAGCAATCTACAACACCATCATGGCATTGAAGAAGGATCAGAAATAACATCATCATGTGACAATGTAAAACGCTACCACAAAAGTATGCATGGTTGATTTTTACACCTATTGCTTGACTTGTAATGCGAATGGAACAGTATAATTGGATGACATCAAAATTAAACTCGAATCAATTATGAGTTTGATTATGTCTACACAAAAGATCCAGAAAAACTGCTTTTAACTTTGATGCACTGACAATGTATACATGGTCGATTTTTACACCTATTGCTTGACCTGTAATGCGAATGGATAAGTATAATTGGATGACATCAAGATTAAACTCGAATCGATTATGATTTTGATTACCTTGGCAAGAGTATTTGCTGATAATGGAGCAATGACCATGATATCAGCCCATTTACAAAGCTCAATGTGAATCACCAAATCACCAATTCTTCTCCAGTTATACCATTCATGCTCATCACAAAATAAAGCCACATTTGCAGGAAAGGATTGTCTATCAATAAAATACAAGGATGTTTTTGTAGCAACTGCCCTTACTTCTGCCCAGCTCACAAAACTGTGGCAAAGGACTCCGAATTTTACGGCAGACACGCTTCCACAAGCAGCAAGTAGAATCCTAGGCTTCCGAGGAGGAGGAGGAGGAGGAACTTCTGCTGCAATAGATTTCCCATTCGCGTTTTGAGGATTTGAAGAAGCCATCATGATCTAATCATACCATGCACAAGACAATATGTCTGTAATGCCCTGAATTTTTCAAAATGTTAACCAAATAATCATATCTCAGTTTTTATGTTTCAGGTATAATATCTATGTCCACATCAAATTTACTAAAATTTGGACCATCAAGTGATCAAGACAACTAACTAATGCAGATTTACAAAACATTAGGAAGAATATACATTGTAAAATGAGGTTCATTCTTCTTACAAGATCATAAGCACAGACTCACAAATATGAGAAAGCATGAACCATTTTTGTTAGGAATTATGTTAGGAATGAGTATTTGAAAAGGGATTTGAAATGATGATTTAACAGCCAATTCTTGTGTTGAGAATTGATTGGATAACATTTGGAATGATTAAAATAGAACTTGATTTGATTTCAATTGTACTTAAATTCCAAAATCAATTATTACTATCATAAACAAGATTTGATAGGGTTTCACAATAACAGAAAAATCAAATGACATCATTTCTTAAAGACAGACAAACACATGATTTGATGATTTACAAATAAAACCATTTCATTTTTTTTCCATGTAACTTATTATAAATGAACTCATTCCAAACACACCTAAAGGGGTAATTTCCTATCAATCAGATTGAAAATAATGTCAAATAAATGTTCAATACCCACAGTACCAGCATCAACAAAGTTGCAAAATTCAGAACAAGAAGATTCCAATGAAAAGAAAAACGCTTAAAAACAATCAGAAATTTAGGCATTAATGCAGGTAGCATAAAGTTGATTGAGTTATTTCTAAGCTCTACTCTGCATTCAAGTAAAAGAAATAAAAATAATGTTTGTTGTAAAACATAAATATATCTAACCAACATGTGTTATATACTATACGTAATGTGTGCTATATAATGTTTATCGTACAACAGAAATACGTCCAGTATCCAACATGTACAAATGATACACATTTAATCAATCAATAAGTGAGAACCAAAAACAAGGAAAGAATTGATTGTAAAAGAATAGTGACTATCGAGAAAGTTTATAACACAAGCTATAAGAACTGACACAGTTGAGTTGAGTCCACAAACACAAACCAAAGTAGATTTGGATATACATTGAAAAAAGAAATAGATTATCCTGTAGTTGCTTCACAAGAAAAAGTGATCACAAGAAGAAGAGAAAAGAATCTTGACCCAAAAAAAAAACAAGTATTCTCTCAAACATTGCAAGAAGTGCAGGACCCATGATTGATAATGCAAAAAAGATTAGAAATTCCCATCAAAGATTCCATCTTTTAGGCTTCAACGTTAATGGGGTGCTCAGATAATTCATCACCAAATGATGCAAATACCAAAGGAAATAAAACAGGAACAAAAAAAAGAAAAGAAACAAAGAAGAGGAAGAAGATAATGAAATTAAAATAAACAAAAAGGAAGTTCCATTACCTTGTGAGCTTGCTCTTTGATGATTGAAGAAACTCTATTTCAGGAAGCTTTCAGAATCAGAAGCAATGAAACAGAGACACTTTAAGCACAAGCTTCTTTTTGAATTTTCTTCGGGTTTTGTATATGCTGTGTGTTATGGGAGACACAAATATTTTGTATTTTTGTTATTAATTTTTGGACCTTGAAGAGATGAAGCCGTTGACCAGAAACGGAAAGAAAAAAGTGTACTCAAACGAAGCCCATAACCCAAGATCATAAATAAAGATATGTGAGAAAATTATGATGAAAAAGAAGACAATAGATTTGTAAGAAAATGTAGATTCATAGGCCCAAAAAGTATGATTATTAATTGAAGCCAAAACAATAAAAGTTATTTATATTTTCATTTTCTTTTTAGGGTTTTATTTACGAGTGAAAATATTTTGATATATTTAATGCATTTAATGTGTTGAAAAATTCAATATTTTACTTTGCTTTACAAAATTCATTTTTAAAAAGTATTTTAGTACATGTATTAGTAAAATCCTTTCTTTTTGTATCTAAGTTAAGATATTATATAGACAAAAATGAGAGTTTAACTTGTAACCTCCTTGACTCAGTAAGATTAATAAAAGAGTGAATTTTATCATATTATTATATGACATATTATTGTTATATTAAATTTCTACCATTTATTTAGTCAAGTTTTCTTATATCATCAACTATCTTTTCAATATGATCAAAAGACATAATGATCCAATTCCATGAAGTTTATAGTTTTTCAACCTTACTGTGTTTGTTTTACCCAACTTGATCAATATAGGGATATAGGGTAGATTCAAACAATCTACTTGCATTATTATTGTACTCAAATTCAAGTTCAAGTAAATTAAACCAGCCTCACATATATGCATGCAGCAAAACATCTCATCATTTTATTCTACAAAGCAACATAGCTATTAGTCTATCAGATAACAACCAAAGCATACTACAACAACAATAATTAAGTTTTATCATATATACTAAATGAGATGAGCTATATATGCTAGTTAACTAACATCGATTATATAATCGACTATATCGATTAAACGATGTCATAAACTCATAATACTCTGCATCTTGCATCACATTTATGTTTCCTCTAGCATTAGTTGTATTATTCTCCATCATAGCATTAGTAGTTGTATCTCAAAAACTCATTTCTTTTTCAGCTTGCCAACTTCAGATGCCTTGGCCTGCACAAAAACAATGTCACATAACACACGTTATTGGATGTTACAATTGTTCCAGGATATTTGTACGAAGGGAATGAGACGAGTTAGGCGACGAATGCCTTTTTCTTTCTCTTGTGATTTGAAGTGCAACCCGTAAATCCATGCAATTATTTGAGTGATGCTAAATGGACAATAAAAAATTGGCCAAACCAGCCAATAAATAAGATTTTGAGCCACAATTACTTAGTCCATTACAATTTCAATGATTATTTGGACTCAAATCAAAATCAAAATAGATCCATTGTTTACATTGGCTGGTTTTTCATTGTGCATCTAGCATTATTACAATTATTTTATCTAATAACACACCAATTAAAATTTCATTTTTTCCTTTATTTTCCCACAATTTTTTCTCTTTCACATTTTTTTTATATTTTATTAAAAGGTAATACAGAGTAGATAATAAAATATAAAAAACTGACACATCGTAACAAGTGTAAGAGAATATAATAAAATATAAAAAAGAAATGTGAAAGAGAAAAAATTGTGGGAAAAAAAAGGAAAAAATGAAATTTTAATTGGTGTGTTATTAGATAAAATAATTGCAATAATGCTAGATGCACAATGAAAAACCAGTCAATGTAAACAATGAGCCTATTTTGGCTTTGGTTTGAGTCCAAATAATCATTGAAATTGTAATGGACTGAGTAATTGTGATCTAAAATTTTATTTATTGACTGATTTGGCTGATTTTTTATTGTGCATTTAGCATCACTCAAATAATTGCATGTATTTACGGGTTGCACTTCAAATCACAAGAGAAAGAAAAAGGCGTTCGTCGCGTAACTCGTCCCATTCGCTTCGTACAAATATCATTCCTGCAATTGTTCTAGAATAACTGTTTATTTTATATTTTTTATATTTTTACTAATAACGGTCAATTTTAAGTTTATTTGTAGCATTAAATATTTGTTTTTCATTGTGTCCTTATTGATATTAATGTGAAAGAAAGACTCCTATTAATATTAGTATAGAAGAGACATTAATATATGAATATTATAGTAATTTTAATTGAAAATTTTTTCAAATCAATACAAATCAATCATTTTCTTAAAAAACATTGTAAATGAAAAGTGAACACTTAACATAGAAACGAGGGAGTATATAAATAACTCAATAAAGAAAAGGAACAAAATGAGGGTAAATTAACAATCATCTACAAATTAACCACAATTAACTTTTTTTTTATATAATTACAGCTGCAAAATATCACAAGGCAGCCAAGTACACAACTAAGCCATGCAAAAGATATAACAACTCAAGGAAAACCTGACTAAAAAAAAGGAATACTATTAGTATATATAAAAACATCTTTCATCCATTTTTTACCCTTTTAAAAATGTTGGCAACTTTGATGCAAATGTTGGCAAGTTGCCAACATATACATTAAAGTTGTCAACATTTTAAATGGATGAAAAATAGGTGGAGGGTACTATTATATGTATATTTAGTATTTTCCATTAAATAAACCTTCTAGCTTAAGGATATCTACTACACTATTGAGCAAAAAGAGTGTTTAACCCAAGAGCATACATAGCACCACAGCATAGATATCATACATAACCACAATTAATTAATATTGTAAAGATAAAAGGTCTCTTACCTTCTTTACTCCGCGGTACCTCTTTGCTCTGTTCTTTCTCTCCTTCATTTGCTTCCTTGACTTTGATACCTTAGACTCAAGCCCATTCTGAAATAGAGTTTAGATTTTAGTTTTGCTCAAGAAAAAATAAATAAATACATGGCTAAAAAAAAGAAAATAAGCACATTAGAAAAATATTTTTCTGATTTTCAAATACCATTTCATGTAACAAAAACATATATTAGGAACACTAAAGGATGAAAAGAATGAATAAGGTGCAAAATAAGTTAGTTAGGGTACGCTTGTTTAGAATTTAAGAAATTTTTTTTTTTTGTTTTTTATTCATGATATTGGTACCTATTGTATAATTAATAGTTATAATTTGATAATTGATCGACTTGATACATATTGAAAATAAACATGTGGTATTTTTACAACCACATGATAGTTAATGAATATTGATACAATCTATAAATTTTATTGGGTACTGAATAAATAAATAAATAAAAATCTAAAACTTAAATTTTATATAAAAGAAAAACTCAAAACTCAAAACTATTAGTTTCTTAATAAAAAAGGCTGAAAACTATTTTTTAATATTCAGATTTTTATTTGAAAAATTTATCAAACATGTAAAAAGAGTTTTTACCCCTAAACAGACTAAAAAGCCACAATTATTTGAAAACAGAACAGAACATGAAACATCTACATGGTAACATGGTTCAACAACTAACAATTTAACACTTCCAAACCTATCTCAGAGGAACTAACAGCCAAAAATACAAAAGTGATAATGTGAGAAGTGCACTAATATTGTGTACAAAACTTAGTAAAAAAATGATTTTAGAGAAAAATCCAACAGTCATAAACAAAAATAGGTATGATGAGTAGGTTTTGCTGGCTATTTGACTTACCCTGATAAGTCTATACTTTGGTTCATACTTCTTAGCATTCTCAACTGAATCATAAATCAAACCAAAACCAGTGGATTTGCCCCCTCCAAAATGCGTTCGGAATTTGAAGACAAACACAGTGTTTGGATCCTTCACTTCATACATCCTTGCTAGCTTCTCCTTAAGCTCAGCCTTTAACAATTTACATCACACATCAAATCAATTAATGTGAAAATTCAATTGCTAATTTGGTAATAATACATTTTGTATGGGTTTTTAATCGGGTACTGTCTATGATGACTAATTCCTAACTTCGAAGGACATCATCTTTCAATGGGTAGGATGCTAACCACTAGGTTTTATGCATACGCTAAGGATCGAACTTGCAACCCGAGACACAATGTTGCATCTACCACTTGTGCTAACCTATGTGGTTAAAATGGTGGGTAAGATTATAATTGATCTCTCGTCCTTTGAGTAACCGAGGGACTTGAGACTTGACTAGTTTCTCCCATACCAAATTATAATTGATATAATATAAAGATTTATGTTTGGTAAGATTATTTGATCGAATATTGAATCTAATGTGGACCCTATTTAAAATTAAACTCACACATTGTTCAATAATAAATGAGTTTAATTTTAATGAATTGACAATGTAAAAAAATTGTACACTGTCAGTAGATGAAAATTAAATTAATAACGAATATAGGCTGAATTTGGTAAAACTTTTTATTGGGATGCTCATGTTCTCAAAAGGCTAGAGCTCCTATCTTATGTTTGATTAATTAAAAGGTTGAACAATTTTTGCTCCTAGCTTAGGAGCCATATCGGTAGTTTTTTTGCTTTAGATCTTTAAAAATAAAAATATATAAATAATTTTTATCTATATAATTTTTTTAATATTATGTCAATAATGACCATTTTATATTTTAATAATTATTTTTATATTATTTTACTAAATATTATAACAATGATCCCTACTTATTATTAAGAGATTTTTATACAATTTTATTAAATGATACTATTATGTATGTCTCTCTAAAAACAATTTATCTAAAGGTCAAGAAGCTCAACAGCTATTCAGTGAGTTAATATTTCTTTGGTTGAAAATAGTTCTGGATATACCCCTAATATTTTTAATTAAATAATAATACAAAACATAAAAAGAGAGTACCTTGGAAACATTTGGCCTCCCTGGATGAAGAACATCGACCACCTGCATCACACAAATGAAAACAAAATATTGTTATATAGATTAATTATTTATTTTCAATTTTCATTATCTATTTTCAACTAGTTTACAATTTTTAGAATTTTATGATTGAAAAAAGTATAAATATGCTTGTATTTGATATGAAAAAATAGTTTAAAATTTTTACCTTCAATCAGTTCCTCACTATTAAAAACACTTATGAAGAAAATAGTTTACAATTTCAGTATCCTATAAAATCAACATATAGACATAGTTTTAAATGATTTGTGCCTACAAATGAGTTTTATGTCTCACTAATATCATTTTTTAAATTAATTAAATTAATAATTAAAACACAACCATTGATTAATAAAATAAAAACCTACATAATAAAATTTTGAAATAATATGAAAATTATCCGATGATAAAAGATAATTAAAGCTAAAAATTATTTTCTAAACCAAAAAGTTATAACTATGATTTTAACCTTTGATGTTCAATTCTATTACTTCCTTCATAAAATTTTTAAAAAAATTTATTGAAAATATAAAATGAAAATCGAAAACATTTTTTTTAAAACGAAAATATATATACTTAAGGAAATGAAGATCACATACACAATTCGCTTGCACGATCAGCAAATCCTCTAACTAACTAATAACTTGACTTAGAATGAAATCTTCTTTAATGTTTCTCCTTTTACTTTTCATTCTATAATCCATAAAACACGATTCAATAATTCGTACAAATAATAATAAAATAAGAATTTAATTTTAATATATTGTCGGTAAAGATACTTTCATCCAATCAATTTGTTTGTATAACATTTTAGGAAATAAGATAAAAAAAATACAATAAATGACTGACGTGAGTTTTTGATTGAATAATTGTATAAAAAAATTATATACTATCAGTTTGAGTAGATAAAAATTAAATTCATAAACTAAAAAAGTGATATATAATTTGTTTTTGTAGTAACTCACGAATTGCTTCCTGGAGAGGAGCCTGTTAGTCATGAACTTTCTGGTTCGGATGGTAACAGCTTTTTCGGCCATTCTGCTTCACTGAGCTAGCTAGCTGGAGAATAATTAAAGAAGAGAATACTTTCCTACAATATCGCTCTGTTTAATTTGGCAAATTCTTTTATATATCATCGTTGGTTCCGTGTGTAAGAAGATACTTGTGCACAATGGTGGATGCTAAATTGCAATGTGTCAGTGTTTGGTATGGATTCTCCAAAGTCCAAAGTGCACAATTTGCACTTTAGAGGTTGCTGGTGCTAAGTGTAGAGATCTTAGTCATTCAAAGTAATTAAGGGTCAAGATGGTTTCCACATGTTTGTAATTACTTCACATCATTACTTTAGCTTTCTCTCTGTTGATTTCAAAACACGTACAACGAAAATACGTCCAACTTGTATCTAATGTGTGCTATTTATGTTACAGAATATGTGCTATACGTATAGCGCACACATATATATATATATATATATAGTACACATCCTATAACATGAATAACACACGTTAAATACAAGTTGAACGTATTTATGTTTTACGTAAGCTGAATTGTTTTACAAGTTGTAACAGAGAAAAAAGAAAAGCATATAGTGCGTCATCTAAGTACACGTCACCAGAGAGTTCTCAAATGTTTTTTTTTAATTTAAATCTGAACAGTTTTGAAACAAAAAATAATGTTGGCTCCTTTGTGTTGATAATTATTTGATCAAATCTCTTTGGTTGCCTTTGGACAAACAATAAAAATATCTCTATTGATTGATTTAGACAAAATGTGAATCTCACTTAATTATGATTTAAAATGTAAAAACAAGTTTTTCAAACAAGAAATGTTACAAATAACAAATAACACTATAACAGTATCAACTACCTTTTTATAGAGACAATATAAAATGTATTGGACATTTGAGAGACACATTCATATAAACATAAAAGTAAAAATAAGAAAAATAAAAAAACTTAACTACAGAGAATATAAACAAAACCACAACTAAAAGAGCTGTCTAATAATCCCTTTTGCAATACCAAAAAACCCTTTAGAGGAAACTACAGATTGATTTTGAACACCATGTTTGTTCCCCTTCAAAACAATCTCATCCTTCTTACTCTTAGTTTCTCTCCAACTCTTCTTGAAAAAGCAAGATCTAGATTGAGTACAAGGTTTTTTTTCATCAAATGGTAGTTTCAACCTTGGTGGAGATATAATAATGCTTGGAGCAAAATCCAAGGTTGTAGTGTATTTTGGTTTTCCAGGCTCATCTTCCCACATGAATGGAACCAAACCTTGATTATCACTGAAATAATTGCTCTGTCTTGAGGATTGCTCAATTGAAGTCCTTGCTGAGATAAGTTTTCTAACAAATGCATCGTTTCCACAAAGGATTGATTTTGATGCATAATCTTCATTGTCCATGTTTATGATTCAAGAAAAAATGAAATTGACCCATATAATATAATCTATATATATATGGAAGGTGATGTGAATTAAGTTTTCCTTGACATGTGCAATGAAATTATTGTGTGTAATCGGAGAAAAATCCAATCAAATCTCTAATTAACAAAATCTTTTTTATTTTGAGGCAAAGATAATGCAGTATTATTTGCTTTTATAAATTAGGTTTTAGTTACTTGGTGAACAAGAAAAATTATTAAGTGCATCAAGACCACAAAATTGATTTGCTCTGCACAATTTAATGCATGACACATAAGTTAAAAGATCAACTGTAATAGGGAGAAGGGGATTAAGTTTCAAACAAGAGAATAAAATGATTGATGTGTCAAAATATAAGTGACAGGAAAAAAAAATCTCTTATTCTTAATGCATCTAATAACCTCTTCCCGAATTCTAATTTGTGATAATTTATGAAATGGAAACATATGTTACTATTAGCCGTAACAATATGAATTCTCACATTCTTTTAAATAAAAAATTGCAGAACAAACGAAATGTGAAGCTAGACGTGTGCATTTCTCCTCATCTTCTTCCCTCGCAATTGAAGCACATAATAAGAAGACTGAAAACTACTTTGCTCTAAAAAACATTCAAACTCACTTCATCACAAGGAAACTCGAGTATTAACTAGCCCTTTGATGGTGTGCTCATTGTTTGATTATAGGTGTGTGCAAAAGAAAAGTGTTAGCATCTATAAAGTGTAACATAGGATGAGAATAAGTCGGGCGGTTTATCAGAGACCTATAGGCTATAGCCTGACCTGATATGTTTTTAAAAATTATCAAACTCAATCATTTTTAAAAGTTTATCGATGTAAATAGGTCAGACTTAAACTTATTGAAAAGTCTATTATGTATGTAAAACCAGCTCAAGCCTTTTAATTATGAACAAATTTTGTATTTTTTGAGTATAATTATGAGTTTGTTAATAATTGTTTCAATATAGCATGTTTATATATGTGAGTTTATTTACTATTTAAGCATATGTAGGCCTTTTAGCCTGCTAGCATATAGCCTGTTAGCATGTTAGATATTTTAGTACGTGACTTTTTTTTATATTTTTTCATTTAAAATGTTTTTTAATAGATTTTAGGTCAGACTAAACTTATAAAAAGACTAGATTCAAATTTTAAAAGTAGTATATAGTAGGCCACTTAAGACCTAAATTTTATGATACAGATTTAGCTAACCACAAAATCTGATGTGACCTATCTCATCTGTAATGTAAATTATCTATAGTTTTTTATTTGTAATTGTTAAGAAGACTTATGAATGGCACATGAAATATGAATTTATAATATCAAATTTTTTGTTTGTGAAATCTTGTTAATCCAAAATATCCATATTCCGAGTGGATTTTTTCTTTTTTAAAATGTATGGGCGCTGTGCACGTCCTGTTGTTTCATCAAAAAATGAAGTGTGTGACATATGATGGATGTACGGCAGTGGCATATAAATGTTATACATACAATATTTTTTCATTTGAAAGTGCCTAACCTTTAGCTTTTTAGAGTTGAATTATATTTTAAAAACTTAGCATATTATTTTCCTCGAATTTGACTTCAAGTGTCAAAATCAAATGAGAGTAAAATAGAGAATGATGGTTCGGATTAGTACTTTTAAAAAGATTAATATTGGAACCGATATTGAGAAAGAGTCAAAATATGAAACCGAAAGGGATGAAGTGAATGTGTACGCTTTTATTGATAATAACAAAACATACACAATACAAATAACAAACCCAAAGCAAATAGCAAACTGAAAGCAATAGTGCAATATAGAAACTAAACTGCAGAAAATAAAAGAAGTAAAATCTACATTACATCAACTCCTAAAGACGATTGAGACATACTCAGAGAACTCGACGTTTCGTTGTGAGTAGAATGCAAGTTATGAGTGTATGTTCAATGTTTTTTTCTTACAAATCCACCCCCTGTTTATAGATTTAAACCCTCTGTCGGATCTTTACACATCATCTCGACGGTTACATTCATCCTACGGTGATAAACAATTTCCTAATCTAAATAACTGTCAGCCTTATCCAAACAACTGTCGACACGTCTTCTCCTTCTCTCACGTCACAATACGACCGTTGTAATTTGCTGAGAGCCTTCCACCTCAGCTCAACGATTACTGGTTGCCTTCCTTATTCTACACGTGTTCCATGCACAATGCAATTCGACCACATGCCTCTTGATTCAATGACTCATTTATCAATTCGACACCCTCAAACACACTTTTTGATAAAGTCTAATCTCGAGATGACCTTGGCTTGTCGAATTTGCGTACTCCTCAATACTTCTTTATTTGATGTTGTATTGACAGTCGAAAACATGCTTATCTGTTTTTGGTGTCAACACATACTAACATGGCTAACTCTATTATTGACTATAAAAATACCCTTTTTCATGTTTTTAATAGTTCAATTTTAAATGTATACACGAAATAACGAAAACAGTGAAGAAGTCTCAATTTCAGAGTAATTTATTAAGTATATTTTACAATATTTTCTAACTCTTCGTAATTACTTATCATATTTATTCTCTCCCAATAATAAAGTGAGAATTGAAAAGAAAAATAATAATAAATGCGATATAAATTCCCAAATGAAAAATTATACATGAAAAACTAAAATTTGCAAAGCTAACAATTAAAAAAAATTGTTTGGTTTAAGGACAAAGACAAATTGCCTAAAAATCTCTATATGTCTATGCTTGCGTTGTCTCCAATTTTTTGTACCTCCAAATAGTTGAGACAAAAAGATAAAGATAGGAGATAAAAACCATTTCACAATAGTACTCCTATTCTTTGAAGGTCCGGTGACACACTGACAATTTGGAAGCAACGAGGGGCACTCTAATTGTGACAAGCGTCGGTCCAACTACACTTCGACAATAACAGTAAAACATATATTTTTCAACAATGCTATATGTACACTATTTATTAGCCACTTTCAGTCACCAACCACTTTTTAATGTGGGACCCACAAAAGTATTAGTGAAAAACCTTATGCATTTAATATAGGTGGCTGATGGTGACAGCATTTTAGTGTACAAGAAGCATCGTTGTATATTTTTATATTTGTAATATATTTAATCAAATCCAATGACTCCATCCAACGCCATCTTCATTGAATCGACTTGGTCTTCATCTTCATTAAATATATTTAATCATATTTTTTGGTTTCTTGGTTTTTTCCTCAAGCTTAAACAATACCAAATTACAAATCCATTTACACCTCTCAACATAAGCCGAACCGGTTATATGATTCGGTTCGCTGGTTTTCCCGAACCGGATCAGAGAAAAAACTGGCATTGGTAAGAGAAAAATGGGGAATACATAGCTTCAGACACAACACACAAATATATAGCTAGCTGCTTCAAGCATACTCAACAAACACCACCAACCTTCAAATTCCATCGATTCTCTCACAGTCAAAAAATCTTCTTCTCGTCTTTTCTCTTCTCTTCTCTCTCTTTTGCGCTCAATTCGCCTTCTCTTTCGCCATCGCCGATTCTCTCTCTCTACTCTTTCTCTCACTACACTTTCTCTGCCATTTCCTCTCATCAAATCGCGAGGATCGGAACTCTGCACGCACGATTCAGCTCGAAACGCTGGCACCGAGCTAGAACCTTCTAGAAGGTACTTCTGAATTCGATCCGAACTCTTTCTCTCTCTATATATATATCTCTTTCTTCTTTGTTTTTACTTGCTCAGCAATGTCGATTTCGTTACGATCTATGCATTTTTTGTTGTTTAACTACCGATCGAGTTCCTGTGAGATCTGTATTTTTTTTTACTGGATCCGTTCTTGCCAATGCGACTCGATCCAAGTCGAATCCGTGACTTGATTTTGTCGTTTTAGCAAGATCCGGAACTTGCCAACGCGGTTTTGTCAAAACGACGGTTACATTTTTTGATTGGATGAACTGGAACACATTTGAACTTGATTACTTGAATGCTTAGATTCAGTGTTTAGTGAGAATGACTTGAACTTAACTGATGAAGAGTTCAGTGTTAGTACTCTAGAGTTCCAATTCTAAGTCAATGCAGTTCACATTTGAGCTTACGGAGTAAGCTTAGGATTTTTTCTAGTAGTGCAATGCAGTTCATTCTGTGAGGACTTATGTTTGCTTTAGTCAAACCCTACTGATTCAAGCAATAACACATGATTTCAAAAATTGTACTGTTTTCCCATCCAATAAAGCTGGCATTGCGAGATGAAAGGCTGATGCACTGTTTTGAATGAGAGAAAGAAGCGAGGATGCCTTCTTGTAGTAGCGAAACCGACCAGTTAATGTTTGACTTTGACTACTGATCAGGTCACCGATAATTTGGGGAAAAAGAACATTAGTGCTGGAGTAGTCCCTCGTACATGTATGTGAGTGTTTTATTTTTGGATGTTGATGTAATGTATTTTCTTTCCCAAGGTTTTCTGTAAAAGTTGATGTTTAGTAGTTAATTGCTGCTGTGGTGGATGCATCTAATTCTTGTTTTACCTTGCAATAGCATAGTGCATGGCTTTAATTGTAAAGATAGATCGCTATGATATTTAGATCTTAGATGTTCTCTTGTAGATCTTATTCTCTCTCTCTCTCTCTCTCTCTCTTATGGTAGATTTCATTGACTTTATTACTTGCAGGTTGGTTTGTCTTTCATAATTTGCATGAATACTTGTTAGCTTCTTCGGAATTAGCATAATGGAAGAAGAGGAAGAACCAAAAGAGATGAACTTATCTGGTAATGAGTTAGATACTCATGACGTTGTAGATAGTGTTGTAAAACAATTTGTTGATAGTCCTCGTCAAAAAAATGTAATTGCTAGCAGCAGTATTGCGGTCGAACATGTAGATGAAATGTTACAATCACAAGGGCAAGGTATTAATTCTGCACCTACAGTGGTTGTGGATGCGGACCAGTTTGAGCAAGTATCTTTGGAAGATCAAGATAATGATGTAAAACAATTTGTTGATAGTCCTCATCAGGAAAATGTGATTTCTAGAAGCAACATTGAGGTTGGACATGTTGATGAAAGGGTACACTTAGAGGGGCAAGGTACTGATTCTGCACCTACAGTTATGGATGAAGACCAGTTTGAGCAAGTATCTTTGAAAGATCAAGATAAGAGTAATGAATATCAGGATTCAAACCAATTGTCAGGTTTCAATAATTTACAACACACATTTGGTGGAAATGCAGGGGGTTCTCAATATTCACCTCGTACAAACTTGACAGGCTATGATTCTTCCCCAGTTGCTGACACACAACATGATGATAGTCCTTATAGCCCTGGATCAGAGGGGAAGTATACCCCATCAATCAGCTTTGATTCTACTGCTGTTAGTTCTCCAGCAAAGCCTAGGCAAAAACATGGTAAGCCAAATGTATCTCCAGAATTACTGCATTTAGTTGATTCTGCTATTATGGGAAAACCTGAAGGTATGGATAAGCTGAAAAATATTGCAAGTGGTGTAGAAATATTTGGGTCTGGTGAAGAAATGGAAAATGTGTCTTTCTTAATAGTGGATTCACTTCTTGCAACAATGGGTGGTGTTGAAAGTTTTGAAGAGGATGAAGATGATAACCCTCCTAGTGTAATGCTGAACTCCCGGGCTGCCATTGTGGCAGGTGAACTTATTCCTTGGCTTCCTTACATAGGTGATTCTGGAGATTCCATGTCACCTAGGACACGGATGGTTAGAGGATTACTTGTTATATTACGGGCGTGCACCAGAAACAGAGCAATGTGTTCAATGGCTGGTCTGTTAGAAGTATTGTTGAGAACAGCAGAAAAAATTTTTACAGTGGATGTTGGCTTAAATGGGCAAACTAGATGGGATGGAACACCTTTGTGCCGCTGTATACAATACTTATCAGGTCATTCTCTTAGTGTTATTGATCTTCATAGATGGCTTCAAATCATTACAAAAACACTTACCACAATTTGGGCACCACGGTTAATGCTTGCGTTGGAGAAAGCAGTTAGTGGAAAGGAATCAAGAGGACCGGCTTGCACCTTTGAGTTTGATGGCGAAAGTTCTGGTTTGCTGGGTCCAGGTGAGAGCCGTTGGCCTTTTACCAATGGGTATGCTTTTGCAACGTGGATTTACATCGAATCTTTTGCAGACACATTAAATACAGCTACAGTTGCTGCCGCAATTGCTGCAGCTGCAGCAGCTAAGTCAGGTAAATCATCAGCAATGTCAGCTGCTGCTGCAGCTAGTGCACTTGCTGGTGAAGGTACAGCCCACATGCCACGCCTATTCAGTTTTTTATCTGGTGACAACCAGGGTATAGAGGCTTATTTTCATGCTCAGTTTTTGGTTGTTGAAACTGCTAGTGGGCGGGGAAAGAAATCTTCTTTGCATTTTACCTATGCATTCAAACCACAATGCTGGTACTTCATTGGTCTTGAACATGTAGGCAAGCATGGAATTCTTGGGAAAGCAGAAAGTGAAGTTAGGTTATATATAGATGGATCATTATATGAAAGCCGTCCTTTTGACTTTCCTCGAATTTCCAAACCCCTTGCATTTTGCTGCATAGGAACTAACCCTCCTCCTACTATGGCTGGGTTACAACGTAGGCGACGCCAATGCCCTTTGTTTGCTGAGATGGGCCCTGTTTACATCTTCAAGGAACCAATTGGCTCAGAACGAATGGCACGTCTGGCTTCTAGAGGAGGCGATATGGTGCCTTCTTTTGGTAATGCAGCTGGTGTACCATGGCTAGCAACAAATGCTTATGCACAGAGCAAGGCAGAGGAAAGTGTTCTTTTGGATGCAGAAATTGGAGGTTGCATTCACCTTCTCTATCATCCTAGTTTGCTTAGTGGGCGCTTTTGTCCTGATGCTTCGCCTTCTGGTGCTGCAGGTTAGATAACATCTGGCCATTGTTTTTCTGTGATAGTATATGGCATATCATACACTGCATAAGTGCATAAGATTTTCAATGCAGAAAAGACCTTGGTACCTGATAAATAATCTTTGAAAGGTTAGTTTGTAGATTTATATAATGGCAATAAAAATGTTTAACTTTTTGGGTTGGAATTTGTAAGCACCAAAATGTTTGTTCTTTCTCATCTACTGAGATTTTCTTTTTTCATTTTTTTTTATTATTAGCCAGATGCATAATACTCGTATACTTTGGCATCTCTAACCTGAAAGCCTCCTTTCAAGTTCTAGTTTGCAGTAAAAAAAATTGAATGTTAAAATTTTAAATTTCTATCCAGATGTTTTTTTTTTTTTTGGGAAGGAAGGCAATATAACTTCTTTATGCTGTGAATTATGACTGGCATTACAAAAAGTTTATAATGAATATGATAGGTACCTAGTAATGTAGCAGTAATTGAAAGAGAAAATGCTTGTATATTGATGTTAAAACAGAACAAATATTAAGTTAATTAAAGGAACGGTCAAGGTATGGAATTGTAAAGGATACTTATTCTGAACTGGCCCATCTGTGATAGGTCTTGTGAGGATATCATGTGTGGTTGAATATTTAATTACATTCACCTTCTCCCATTCTTTATTGGCTTTTAGTCTGATAAATACACATTAGATTAGTGAGCTTAGAAACTTCTATGTGGTTGGCTAAGTTAGTAGCTTTTACGTACCATTTTATGGTTTAAATCTCTTACCACTGTATAGCTATGGTACAACAAACCAATTTATGGATCAAATCTCTCTCCTCATCTCTTATCAGTTGTTAAGTATGGTACAACTAATCAGTCAATGTATCATATATGTGTTGATCATAGGAAATATTTTTGTGAGAAATATTTGTCTATTCAAAGTATAAATACTTAAGTTTAGTAAATAATTACGTGTTTTTACTTTCACATCACTATAAAATTTCTTTTATACTTCAAGGTGTGCATAATTTGCTGCATGATTCTTCAGTCTTCTTATGGTTCCTTCATCATTTTCCAGGAACGCTTCGACGTCCAGCTGAGGTTCTTGGGCAAGTCCATGTTGCGACACGAATGCGACCTGTGGATGCTTTGTGGGCGTTGGCCTATGGTGGTCCGTTGTCTTTGCTCCCCTTGAGCATAAGCAATGTACATCAGGATACTTTGGAACCCCAGACAGGGGATTTCCCCCTCTCTTCATCCACTGCATCTCTTGCTGCCCCAATCTTTCGAATTATATCTGTAGCTATTCAACATCCAAGGAACAATGAAGAGTTGTCTCGTAGCAGAGGGCCTGAAGTTCTGTCGAAAATTTTGAATTATCTTCTCCAAACCCTATCTTCGCTTGATGGAAGAAAACATGATGGTTTTGGAGATGAGGAACTTGTTGCTGCTGTTGTCTCCCTTTGTCAATCTCCAAAGATCAACCATCCACTTAAAGTTCAGCTTTTTACTACGCTGCTGTTAGATTTAAAAATTTGGAGTTTGTGTAGTTATGGCATACAAAAGAAGCTTCTATCATCACTTGCAGACATGGTTTTCACTGAGTCAAAAGTTATGAGAGATGCCAATGCCATTCAGATGCTTCTTGATGGCTGCAGAAGATGTTATTGGACTGTTCGTGAAATTGGCTCGCTGAATACCTTTTCTTTAACTGGGGAAGCACGTCCTGTGGGTGAAATCAATGCTTTGATTGATGAGCTCTTAGTGGTAATTGAACTATTAATAGTGGCAGCATCTTCTTCATTGGCCTCAGATGATGTCCGGTGTTTACTTGGATTCATGGTTGACTGTCCACAACCTAATCAGGTAAGTAGTGAGATTTGTTTTTCCCCCCTGTAATTTTTGTTAGGACTGGGTAAATAAGAAGAAATTGTTACGCAAGATGGTAAAATGAAGCAAGAACAACATTCCAAAACTTGTCTTATAATAGAATATCATAGTTTATTTTTCTCTGATTCTTGCATGATGACTTGTTTTATATTGTCAATTGAGTTTTCACATTACTAAAAGTTTGTTATTTAGAAACCCAACAGTTCTTCTATTATGTGACAGGCACTACTTCTGTTTGGCATTATGCCAACGGTTTTCTACTATTAGGGGATTTCAGATGGTTGGGGCTCTGCCATTTATTTAATTCATGTTTGGATGGGGTTCTCTAGTGATTTTTTCCCCTGTTTTCTTGAGGACTGAATATTCGTATATTCTATGACTTATATCTCCTGTTAAATTCCTATTTCTATATGAAAAACACTTTAGAAGCCTTCTTTCTTTGATATGATAAAAACTGTATCTATGTTAAATATAAAATCATTTTTTGCCTCTCTACCAAGCAACTCAAGCTTTTGGAAGAGATGGTTAATGATATGGTATTAGGGCCTCTGAAACATAGTGGTATAGAGTCTGATTTTTGTGATTTTTGCTGTCACCCTTGTTCTTAATGGATATATATACTATAATATTGAACAAGTTATTATGAGAAGTTTAATTTAGTGGCATTTTAGAGGTAGCATAAGCTGGACAGTAAAGAGGGGAATCCCCTTTTATTATTATTATTATTATTATTATTATCATTATTATTATTATTATTATTTTTTATAAAAGAAGAATTTCACTAAGATTTGAGGGGGGAAAAGTACGATTAAGTAGAGGATAAATGATCCTCCAAAGTACAAAATAAAACTAAATCAAACTATTTGTGAAACATAGATTTCCAATCTCAACATATCATAGATGGAAAGACCTCTAAACAAATTATTAGCTTTACACAATACAGATGCAAGCGCCTAATCTTATATGTATATGTGTATAGATGTTGAATTTAAGGACAAGTGGGCAACATCTATGCTTCAAGCCCGAACAGATTTTTTTTAGTAAGGGGCATGGTAGATATAAAATAAAAGCTATTCATTTTTTTCCCACTTCATAGTCTTAACTTCTGAGAGAGAAGATTTATGACAAGCAATTGAACTTTCAGTTAGAGACTTTTTGCTGTAAAATTTTCATGCATGGCATGGTAAGTTGCTTCCTGGTGCTTGTGGTAATGGGGTCTAACCATTGTACTGACCTCTTCATTCATGAGGGTAGGTTGCATACATATGACCCCCCATAGGAGCCCACAATGATGGGAGCCATTGCACTGGGCTGCCTTTTACATGGCACACTAAGCCACAGCAGTTTTGAGGGGGGTCTCTGCCATAAATTGTATCACCTGCTCTAGTGTTCTACCTCGCACCCTTCTTGCTGTCCCCGATCTCATCATGTTAAGTGATTAGTTTGGAGTTTGAAAATCTGATGTGAAATACAAATGTTTGGTTCACTTAGTTTTTTTTTAAACAAAATTGTACTCATTGTTCACTTTATTTTCTAGGTTGCCAGGGTGTTGCATCTCTTCTACAGGTTAGTTGTCCAACCAAACACATCTAGAGCTCACAGATTTGCAGAAGCATTCCTAGCATGTGGTGGGGTTGAAATGCTTCTTGTTCTGCTCCAGAGGGAAGCTAAAGCTGGAGATAGTGGCATCCTGGAATCACTGTCAGAGAATCCTGAAGTTCAGAAAACAGAGACTAGTGGTGAAATCAGAGAAAGAGGTCAGGATGAAGAAGGGTTAAAGGAGAAAAGTGAAGCCATCTTAGAAGACAATGACCAAGGTTCTCATTCTATTGATGGTGGCAATAGCCCTGACCCAAGTTCTCCTGATGTTAACAATGACAGGATAACATTTACCTCTGAAATTCCTTCTGTCAAGAATTTGGGAGGAATAGGTCTATCCATTAGTGCTGATAGCGCCAGAAAAAATGTTTATAATGTTGATAAAAGTGATGGCATTGTTGTTGGGATTATAGGTCTCTTAGGTGCTTTAGTAGCTTCAGGACATCTGAAATTTGGTTCAAGTTCTGGTCCTGATACGACAACAAACCTTTTGGGTGTTGGACTCCCTGATGGAGCTGGTACCATGTTTGAAGATAAAGTTTCTCTTCTACTTTATGCATTACAGAAGGCTTTTCAAGCGGCACCGAACAGGCTAATGACTAACAATGTTTACACTGCTTTGTTGGCTGCCTCGGTATGGCACAATTCTCCCACCATATCTCCACTCTATATCTCAATGGAAACACACATTTGTGGTGGCTTATGGCTATTCATATTCTGCTGTGCAAATGGCAATTTTAATTTTCTTTTATTTGTTTATTTATTTTTCACAGAAGGTTTAATTTACAATGCCATGACCATGTTTTTTTGGTGTAAACCCTTTCCTCATTTTTGGCCAATATATGCATGTAGTTCTGTACCTATTTCTCCATGTTTTATGTGAAAAAAGGTGGGTCCATCATCCAAAATGACTGGGAGATAGAGGGAGTTTTAAATTGTAGGATTCAAGGTTGGTGTGTGAAGTAGAGGAGTTTTTCAGTGTTATTTGTGATAACAGGTACCACTAAAGCTTAAGGCAAATTTTTAAGCACAGCTATAAAACCACCTGTGTATAGGACTGAATGTTGAGTGGTAAAAAGATAACAAGAAAGCACACTTTTGCAAATATGATGTTGCATTTGATGAGTGGACCAACTAGGGAAAATTTGATTAGAAAAAATGCATTAGAGAGAGAGTTGAAATAGCACCTAGTGTGGAAAGGATGCTATAATTTTTCCTTATATGGTTTCATCGTGTGAAGAAGGGCTGTAAAAGTTGTAGTAAGGAGAGTTGATTATATAGAAGGTAGCGTAATAATACCTAGAGATAAAGAGAGATCGAGAAAATCTTTTGGTAAAACCATTAAATAGGATTTAGATTTTCATAGTTTGACAATAGGCTTAGTTTACAATAGGACATTATGTTCTTATGATCCATGAAGCTGACCCCATCTAGTAGGAAAATGCTTGGCTGTTCTTTTTATTATATTGAACCCCTGCATGGCCATGGAATTTTAGCTAGTTGAACCTTTGCTTTGTAATTTCTTATGATTCTTGGAGCATTTCAATGGATGGTGCTGCATTTGATGAATGGATTACTCAAGGAGATAGGATAAGGAATGAATGCATTAAAGAGAAAGTTGATATAACACCTATATGTGGAAAGGATATTATAATTTTTCCTTAGGTGATTCATTCATGTGTGAAGAAGGCTTGTAGAAACTGTATTAAGGATAGTTTATTGGATAGAAGGTAGTCTAGTAATAATAAGAGGTAAAGAGAGAGCATGAAAATACTTTGGTGAAACCATTAAAAAGGATATAGATTTTTGTCATTTGACAAATAGATTTGGTTTACAATTGGAGACTACGTTGTCAATGATCCATGTAGTTGACCCTACTTAGATGGAGAATGCTCCGTTGTTGTTGTTATTTATATCGTATCCGTAGATGGCCCTGAAATTTTTGCTAGTTGAACCTTTTGCTTCATATTTGCTTATGATTCTTGTAACATTTTAATTTTTATAGGTGATTTTGGACACTCATTTTTAAGTTGTTGTGTTACTATTTTATCAAATTCCTTGGTATTCAACGTTTTCATCTATGACAACACGAAATATGGGGATCTTGGATCCCTGGTATTTAAGTAATTTAACATTTTCATAATGGGATATTAATATTATATATATATTATACAAGCATCAACATCAATGAAGAAAACTAGCCTATAATATGTCTAAATTATGAGCTATTTGAATCTGTCCTGCCTGGCTGTGGTTTCATCATGCATGTCTTTGTTTAAAATGCTACTTTCTTTTTTTACATTTGTGTCAGCATTCCAAAATTCGTTCCCAAAACTTGTAATAGTGGGCATGCAGGTTTCTTGAATTAATTACAGATTACTCAATCTTTTGAATTAATTAATATTGTCAGAAACTTTTTTCTTTGAAAAAGGAAACTTATCAATTGATGAGATAAGGAACCTTGTTCATATAAACGTAAAAATTTCACATTTTACCATAGTGGAACATATAAAATAGAAAAACATAGTAGACCCCTCTTTGAATGTTTATTGAAGAAATCATTTGAAAAATGCTATTAGCTGATAGCTGTTCAAGTTGCTTAGTTGATGTTTTCTTTTTTCTCATTCAACTTCAGATCAATGCCTCTTCATCAGAGGATGGGCTGAACTTCTATGATTCTGGTCATCGCTTTGAGCATCCACAGCTTTTATTAGTGCTTTTGCGTTCGCTTCCATTTGCTCCTAGGTCTTTGCAGAGCAGAGCCCTACAGGTATTATATTAACAGTACTCATTTTCGGCATAGATATTTAGTGTTTATAGTTTGTATTATTTGTTTTATGTATCTGTAAAATAATGTGTTCTTGTATGTGTGCTATTTTGTACTTGAGAATTTCTGAATACTACTTATTGATTTCTGTCTGTTTCATGGGTCTACTGTTTATTTTTTATTCTTGTCCTGGACATGTACTTTTTGTTGGGTTAGAGTTAAGTTGTCCGTGCATATGCCACATCTGCAGAGAAACTTTGACTATATTTAGTCAGAGGAGAGGAGATAAGATTTCAAATTATGCCACACTTGAGATCTTGTTTATAGCACCCTAGTTTTGATCTGCCTGCTTGTATATGATTTCAGGATCTTCTATTTTTGGCTTGCAGTCATCATGAAAATAGAGTCAGTCTGATAAACATGGAGGAATGGCCTGAGTGGATTCTTGAAGTCCTGGTCTCAAACTATGAGGTAATAAAATGTTAGACTTGACATCAAATTTCTCATGGTTTCCCATTTTACCGTCCTTTTTTCTTTTTTATTATTATTTTTTTCTATCATATATTTATTTGTTCTTCTTCTTAGCCACTCTTGGAAGTGGCATTTGAAAAGGAAGTGTAGTAAAGTGTAATAATGACAAACTAACATTTTGCTCTACCCATTATCTTCCTTTCTACAGTGTAAGTCACAAACACACCCTTGCAATGTGTTTGGATGTTTTTTCATTAACAGAATGGATTGGAATTAGTAGGAAGAGATTGGATAGGAAAGGAAAACTAGTCAACAAAATTACCTTACTGCTTGCTTGGAAGATAAGTATGGGGTCGGAGCAAAAATTTATTAATCACTTTTGTAAGTTACATTAATAAGGAAAACAAAACTTAAGAGTAATTAACTTTCCAACTTTTCAGTTTCCCTCATGCTACCCCAATTTCGAGTGGGAAATATAATTGGCTTTTGAAGGTGGTTAAAGAGGGGGAACTATTCTCCCTTGGGCTCCCTTCCCCTCCTACATATCATTAAACTCTCAAACAAGAAAATAATTTCCTTTTCCTTGTCATTCTTCTTCCTTTGACTCATTACCCTTCATCCAAACACACTGTTAGAGAACAAATGTGCGAATGGAAAAGTAGTTGGTTACTGATCACTGGGATCCAAACAGTGCCTGTTTGTATAGCCTCAAGAATTAATTCTAGTGAACGGAGCTCTCCACCCACTTTTTCAAAAAGGAATTAGGGAAGCAAAATTGGTGCATTGGGAAGCCAAATAGTGGGTAACCAAAATAGGCTCTTAGTCAGACAGGCCTACTTTGAGAAGAACTAGAAGATGTTACATGTGCATATATAGATGTTTTTTTTTTTGTGTGTGTGTAACATAATTCCACACCAAATTGTTGTGAAATTATTTTTGTGGTGTTATTCTTCTGTAAAATTCATTAACTGTTCTACTTAAATATTTTCACTTGACAGATGGGTCCAGGCAAATTTTTTGATTCAACTAGTGTTGGAGACATAGAAGACCTTATACATAATTTCCTTATTATCATGCTGGAGCACTCAATGCGTGAAAAGGATGGATGGAAGGTTGATATTTGTTTGGATTGTTAACTTTCATGCTGATCCGCTTATGTTACTGTCAGTTTTCTCCTGTTATGCTCTTTCACGAGTTGCAATTGACAGCCTGCAGTTGCAATAGTGTTTGCATGTTTCTTGTCATTTTATGCATTAAATCTTTGTTTCTTAGCTGCTGTTGTAATTACTGAGCATCAAATATTGTTAAACTTGGCTTGAACTTGCAATGAATTTGTAAATCAATTTTTGATTCACTGCAGTCTCATTGGGCTTGCTGATGCACATAAAGATCGGGTGGGGTGGGGTTGGGGGGTCTTTTGAAGGTTTTCTAAACCCTGTCTTTTGAGGAATAAAATGTCTATGTAGTGTCAAAATTACAATTTAAATTATTTTTTCATGTTTTCTTTATCACATAATTTTAGTTATTAATGGAAGCAAATTTTAACCTGAAATTTCTAAGTTTCGATGAATATTCCGGCCTTCACATAAGATCAGTCTGCTGGACTTTTACTTCTTCTGTGTATATTTGTTTGCTGTTGTGGTTTCTGGTCTTATGTCAATAATAATGCTTAGCATTGCTGATTGTGTCTAGGATATTGAAGGGACAATTCATTGTGCAGAATGGCTTTCTATTGTTGGTGGATCTAGCACAGGGGAAAAACGAATAAGGTAACGTTATGGATCCTATGAGGTCTCTGTGCTTTTTACTTTTCCACTTCTTCTGTGATGTTATTTGACGGTTCATGGTAATGGTAATGACATTGTCTCTGAATATTCGCTTCAATATTCTTTTACTTTGAAATCATTTATTAGATATACTACTATTCACAATTGGTATCTAAATGATACGAGACTGACATCCTCTCTACATCAGCAAATAGATAAAATGTTTTAGTGCTTTCTTTCAAAATCCATAAGAATAATCAGTTCTTTGAATAAAAATCCACTCCAGTACTCTACTCTATTACTCATCTCACCTGGAATGTTCTCCTGTACTTTGTTGTGCTTTACCTGATCACCAAACTGCTTTTTTTTTTCCTTTTCTTTTGAGCAACAAATAGATAGGATCCTAATCTAGGATTTTAGAACGTATTATGAAGATCACTGAGAAGTTTTATGTACTCTTTCTATATTACCTGACTATAAGTTTTGAGTGAAAGTTTCCATTTTTTTTTTATTTTTCGTCTTTTGTACAATCATTTATTATTTGGTTAATTTCTTTCTGGAAGACGTGAAGAATCATTGCCTATATTTAAGAGGAGGCTTTTAGGCAGCTTGCTGGAGTTTGCTGCTAGAGAATTGCAGGTTCAGGTATTTGTTATCTTCTATACTTATTGATCTTCCATGTAAAGAGTTTCATGCATTATATGCCATGGGTATGCTTGTGTTGTTCTTTCTGATATTCTCCTCCCTACCCCTTTTCCACAAAGTCATTTTTATTTTTCAGTGTATATAATGTTGGAACAAAATCCTTCCACTTTTGACTAAATACACATAGATATCAAAACACATATGTACAAGGATGACTACTAGTGTTTATTTTCCATTTTTTATTTTTGGTTAGAATGGGAAGAAAAACAACAATAATTTCTACACTGTTTCTCCTTACTGCAGACTCAAGTTATTGCTGCAGCTGCTGCTGGGGTTGCTTCTGAGGGTTTGTCACCTAAAGATGCTAAGGCTGAGGCTGAGAATGCTGCCCAGCTTTCTGTGGCCTTAGTAGAGAATTCCATTGTGATACTTATGCTTGTTGAGGATCATTTAAGATTACAGAGAAAACAATCTTCTTCCCGTGCTGCTGCCACTGGTTCTCCATCTCCTCATTCTCCTGTGCATCCAATCAAGGATCACTCAATTTCATTATCAACAATTGAAGAATCAACAGAAGTTGTGGATGATCGCAGAACATTATCTAATGACACTGGAGGAGTCCCTCTAGATGTATGCATACATTAATATAAACTAGATATGGATGTGTATATTTATATTGTGTGTCTCAAATGCTGTTTCCATTATTCCTCCATCCTTGCGATATTGATGCTGTCATAGTCTCCTTATATCTCTCTTTTTTTTTTAATATTTAGAAACTTTAATATTGTCTTTTCTGTTTTCTCAGTTTTCTCCTTAATGTCCAACTTCAATGTTTGTATTTTGGACTTAAGAAATATGTATAGTTTGTTTTTTACCTTTTTATTTTCTTTGGTCGCCTTATTAATTAGTTCATTGGTGGATTGTTGTTACCTTGTTATTGTCATTTTTGTGGTCTTGCTCATTTTAATTTTCATTTCTGTTCTTGTATATCTCTACTACTATATTGGTGAAACTCATTTTGTCTTCATTTTTTAGGTCCTTTCTTCAATGGCTGATGAAAGTGGTCAGGTTCCTGGTTCAGTGGTGGAAAGGCTTGCTGCAGCAGCAACTGCTGAGCCTTACGAATCTGTTTCTAGTGCTTTTGTGTCATATGGGTCCTGTGCCAAGGATTTGGCTGATGGCTGGAAATATAGGAGTCGTTTGTGGTATGGTGTTGGCCTTCCACCAAATACAGTACCATTTGGTGGTGGTGGGAGTGGATGGGACATTTGGAAGTCTGCTTTGGAGAAAGATGCCAATGGCAATTGGATTGAACTTCCTTTGGTGAAGAAGTCTGTGGCAATGCTCCAAGCATTATTACTAGATGAGTCTGGGCTGGGTGGTGGTCTTGGTATAGGTGGAGGATCAGGTACTGGAATGGGAGGGATGGCTGCATTGTACCAGCTATTAGACAGTGACCAACCATTCTTGTGCATGCTTCGAATGGTTCTTCTATCAATGAGAGAAGATGATGATGGGGAAGATCATGTGCTGATGAGAAACCTAAGTATTGAGGATGCTGGGTCTGAAGGAAGAAAACCACGCTCAGCACTTTTGTGGAGGTAAAACAACTCCTTCATTCTAACATTTGTCCACTTTTCAATCCATGGATGAAGAGCCATTGGCATTAATTGGATCATTACTTGAAAAAGTTCCATACTCGTTCCAGCTTCTTTGACAATAACTTGTTTTTCATCCCTAATTTTCCAGATGTTCACTGGTACTTAATATGTACTTTTTTAACCTCCATTTGTGACTTCTTTTATATTTTCCAAATACGATTTATAAATTGAATTTTCCAATTTCATATTTCTTTTCTGTCCTTGGCTCCTAGCAGATAAATTTTCATCTTAAAACAAAAGAGTTGGACCACTTTTACTTCAGAGTTGCAGACAGCATGATACAAGAATGACATATCATACCTCATAGCTTGGACCGAAAACAGTAGTCCGACACGAACAAACTAATACCACCCATTCTCATATTTGACTAATTATCTTTAATCTTTTGGATCTTTTTTTTTCCTTACATGACTGATATGCAATTGCGCTTCCTTGATTGCCTTATTGATTCTCACATGATAGAGTGGGAACTTGCATAATAAATTTTACATCGGTGGTGAAGAATAGGAATTACTTAAGGATTACATGATCTTTTAAAAAGTCACATTACCTTGTGTTCTAGTCTTGATGACTCGTGTGTGATCCAATGTCAATATTGACAGCGTTTACTTAGGTAATCTGCTTTGTTGGTTTAAAGGTTTCCTTAACAGATATGCAGAAGGATTGGCCTTTGCTTCATTGATGTTCACTTCTTCTTTTAGTTCTAATTTTTCTTTTTAGCCCCTTTTTGGAGGATCCTTAATCTTTTGTAATTTTGTTCCCTCGATCTCAATAATTTATTCTTTTATTAAAAAAGCATATTCATTTCCTTGATTCTGTGCCTTTGGAAGTCTATAATAAATGGTTATTATTTAAAAAATAAAATTTCTAAATTATATTTGTAACAACTGATGGTATTTGAAACGGGCTAATCTTGTATATTTATTTACTTGTAATTGAACAGTGTTCTCTCCCCTGTTCTCAACATGCCTATTTCTGATTCTAAGAGACAGAGAGTCTTGGTGGCATCTTGTGTGCTTTATGCTGAGGTCTGTGTTTTCAGCTTGTTCATCATCTCTTTCTTACTGTTTTATCCAGAATATTTTCATATGTCCTTCTATGCACAACTGTCTTGATTATCCTGGTACATCTGGTCAGGTATACCATGCTGTCAGCAGATACCAAAAGCCTCTTCGTAAACAGTACCTTGAGGCTATTTTACCACCCTTTGTTGCTGTCTTAAGGAGGTGGCGACCCATTTTGGCTGGTATTCATGATCTTGCTACTGCTGATGGTTTGAATCCTCTTATTGCAGATGATCGCGCATTAGCTGCAGATTCCCTGCCTATTGAGGTGATTTAATGTCTATGTGCATGTAATGCTATTCCCATCATTCTGAAAATGTGATGGGATTTGTCTGATATACATTTGTTTTATTTTTTTAACCCTCTCTTTATTATCATTCCAGAAAGTTGACATAAAAACTTTATGCTACCCACTGTGCATAACAATGGTTTTTTACTTTTTATTAGCTGAATGCTAACTAAAATAAGTAGAAAACTACTTGATGTGTAAGTACTGCTGTTTCTGTTATTTAGTTATACTTCTCTCCTAGTCATTGCAACAATGGATTAAGGTTTAGAGGTATCTTAGAGGTTTTGGTTTTCAAACAAGGTTCTGTGGCAGTTATCAGTTGTCTACATTTTCTGGTGTCTTTTGCTGGAAAGTAATTTTTAGAATTTTGAAGGAGACTCCTTTGTCTTTCAACATTTGGGATGTGGTTTTCTTTTAAGCTTCAGTGTTGTTCTGCTAATGGAGATTGGCATCCTTGTTACAGGGCTCCAATTTTTAGGGCTTACATGTTTTCTTTCGTTTTCTTCTTGACTTCTTGTGAGGATTGAGGATACCTTATCCTCTCTCTTTTTGCTATCTTGTTTCTCATTTATAGTTCTTTTCCCTACAAAAATTTAGATATATATTTCATACTTCTTTCAGGCTGCTCTTGCTATGATATCTCCAGCATGGGCTGCTGCTTTTGCATCTCCACCTGCTGCAATGGCATTGGCTATGGTTGCGGCTGGTACTTCAGGTGGTGAAAGCCAAGTTACTAGATCAACATCCCACCTTAGGCGTGATACCTCATTGATGGAACGGAAACAGAACAAGCTTCAAACATTTTCAAGCTTTCAAAAACCTGGGGAAGCCCCTAATAAAACACTACCCCTTCCGAAGGACAAAGCTGCTGCAAAAGCTGCCGCTTTGGCAGCTGCTCGTGATCTTGAGCGATTTTCAAAGATTGGTTCTGGAAGAGGTCTTAGTGCTGTAGCAATGGCTACAGCTGCACAGCGGAGGAGTGCTAGTGATACTGAGCGGGTCAAGAGGTGGAATATTTCTGAAGCAATGGGAGTTGCCTGGATGGAATGTTTGCAGCCAGGTGATACAAAGTCAGTGTATGGGAAAGATTTAAATTCTTTTTCATATAAATATATCGCTGTTCTTGTTGCCAGTTTTGCCCTAGCAAGGAATATGCAACGTTCTGAGGTTTGTTTGCTAATTGTTTCCATTGAATTCAGATTATATTGAGAAACAATTCCTTGAAAGTTTCTTGTTTTCCAGGTCGACAGGCATGCTCATCTAGCTGTAATTGCTCGGCATCGAATCACTACCGGAATCCGTGCTTGGCGCAAACTTATTCACCAGTTACTCGAGATGAGGACTCTTTTTGGGCCTTTTGCAGATCACTTATACAGTCCCCCACGGGTATGTTGTGAACTTATATACAGTTCTTTACATTGCCATACCATGCTAACATATTTTGTAACTTCTCATCCCTTTCTGGCCATAAATTCTACTCTTAAGAATAAAAAGAAAATGTGTCTAAGGAAACGTGAATTGCAGCTTACTGTTTGGTTTTTTGTCCTGGAAGAATATCATGGAACTATGGCACAGAAAGTTAAACCTTGCGTACTTGTGTTTCTGCCATTTATGTAAGGGTCTGTGGTTTTGAAAAGGAATTGAACTCAATTTCCTTTTAATCTGATTTCATGTTTTTTTTCTCTTTTATTTTCCTGTTTAGTTCACTATTGGATGATATATTATCTGGCCAACACATTTTTCTCCTAACATTTAATCGAATAAGCTTCACTGGGAAAAAAAAACTCAAATATTAGACCTGAGTTCATTTCATTATGCTAATTATTTTATAATTTTATAGGTTTTCTGGAAGCTAGATTTAATGGAAACTTCATCAAGGATGAGAACATGTTTGAGGAGGAATTACCGAGGATCTGACCATTTAGGTTCTGCAGCTAACTATGAGGACTATATTGAGGAGAAAAATGAGCAAAGCACACCAATGTTGTCAGCAGAAGCATTCTCATTGGAGACAGCCAATGAAGATGATGAACAAGGGGAATTTGAAAATTCAGATTCTAGGGTCAATGGTCTTGAAGATAAAAGTTTTGAAGCTGCTGACCAGAGTGCACAGGCATCTTTAGAATCTAGTAGTACTCAACTTGTGAGTGATGAACACATTGTACAGAGTTCTTCAGCCATTGCACCTGGTTATGTTCCTAGCGAGCTTGATGAAAGAATTATTCTTGAGTTAGCATCATCAATGGTCCGGCCACTTAAGGTCATACGGGGAATCTTTCAAGTAAGTCATATTGGTCTAATTCACAAGTTTTTTTCTAATTGTTAACAATGATGTATTTAGCAATACATGTGAGTGTCTACATTCTACAACAGTGCTGAAACTACTCCGAACCCTTATTGTATTGCTTATGTGAAATTGTAAATTTTGTTAATGTCTCGGTATATACTATAGCATTGTATTGCATTTTGGAGGCACTTGGGAAATATATTTTGTTGAATTAGTAGATAAATGTAAAAGGGAGAATATATACATACTTTGTTTCAAGGATAGATGATTAAAGCTAGTTATTTCCAATGCCACATTAAGCATATGCTAGAATACCACTGACTATCCATTATTCTTAATAGTTTATGTGTAAGCTCAGTGAATTGGATGAGTTGACATACTGGAAAAGATAAGCTGTACGAAGAATTTTGCACTAATTTTTTATTGAATGAAAGATATATGGTGCATTTTGAATTGTTTAAGTCTTAGGTATGATAATTTTGATATGATATGCTGCTGTCTATTTGTAGGTAACCAGTAGGAGGATAAATTTTATAGTTGATAACAGTGAGACCAGCACCTCAATGGATGGCTTAGGTTCTGGTTCGGAGGCAGGAGACCGAGAAAAGGACCGCAGCTGGTTAGTGTCAGCTCTTCATCAAATCTATAGCCGGAGGTGAGTTCACTTTGTTGGCTCTTTTATCATCTTGTCACTCCATGATATGTTTGTCTTGTTATTTCAAGTATGATGTATATGTTGATTATGCTTGATGTAATTGATGTGTCTATGATCTTGTGGGAGTAGTGTATATTTTAGTTTTTGAAGAATTGAATGCATCTGTCTCTTGCAGTATCGCCTTCCCTTCTTGCTAAGCTACATGGACATTTTCTACCTCAGTTTTTATTACTGTTTGTTTATGTGCTTCATGCATTTTGAAATAAAACAAACATTTTGATGGTTTATGAACATTGGCGTCTTTTGCAGATACCTTCTTAGAAGAAGTGCTCTGGAGCTATTTATGGTGGACCGCTCCAACTTCTTCTTTGATTTTGGGGTATTTCTTAAATGTGCTACTTTCTTTCCTTTATTTTTTTTCAGGAAAAAATCTTTTTGGTTTTGAGATTATTCTCTGTGCTCATATAGTTCTGAACATTTTAGTGATAATTGTCAAATGCCCCACACTTACGATCTTTGTCAACACCTGGAGAATCTAATTGTCCCTCGTGCTGAGTTTGATTCAATTATATAGAATGGGGGTGCAAGGATCTTAGTCCTAAAGATTTAGTTACAGTGGTCCACATAACATATGGAAGCTATGATACCAACCATGTTAAAGCCAGCTTTTCTGAAAGCTTAATCTGTTTTGTGGAGGCTCAATAATGGTTTTTGTTTTCTTTAACATATTCCCTGTCAATTTTTCCTCTTCAGAGTAGTGAAGGGCGAAGAAATGCATATAGAGCAATTGTTCAAGCACGACCTCCTCATTTAAACAATATATATTTGGCAACACAGGTAATATCCTTTCTATGATAACTAGCGACTTGACAGGCACTCATGACATGCACTTGAGTGCGTGTCCAGTCGCATTTTTAATTTTTCTATAAAGATGGATAAAAAATAAAATAAATAGTAAAAAAATAACATGTAAGATCTAGAGGTGGAAAGACAAAAAAAAAAGAGAGAGAATTAGAGTAGTTTGTGTTTAGAGGTGGTTATTTTTATTATTTATTTATTTATTTTTATTTTTTTTAGTTTTATTTTTAGAATTCAAAAAGTACCTTAATGAGTATGAACACCAAAAAGGTAGTTAAAAATTAGACTTCAACCTTCAATGCACTTTTACATTGGTTTTGATCTGATCTTTTGGTTTTTTAGTATTATCTTCTGTTTGTTATGGTTCAAGAACCTAATAAATGTATCTTCTTGTTGCAGAGGCCTGATCAACTTTTGAAAAGAATTCAACTTATGGAGCGCTGGGCTAGGTGGGAGGTAGGAACCGTAATTTATTAATAACTCGAAAGTTTGTAGTATAACTGCATATTCATTGCTTATGTACATGAGCTCTATACTTCCCATGTGCAGATCAGCAATTTTGAATATCTAATGCAACTCAATACACTGGCTGGGCGCACTTATAACGATATTACCCAGGTTATTTCTTTTATTAATTTGTTACTTCTTTTAATATAAGATTTGAACCTATCTTGTTAATTTAGAACTAATACCCTTTTTGTTGCAGTATCCGGTTTTCCCCTGGATTCTTTCTGATTACAACTCAGATAGCTTGGATCTTTCTAATCCTTCTTCCTATCGTGATCTTTCAAAGGTGTTATCTCCTGCATATTGCTTCTCTAAATCGAAGGGAAATGTTTGTTTGTTAATTTATTCATCGTCATAAAAGCTTTTAATGCAATGCAGCCTGTTGGTGCACTGAACCCAGAACGTCTGAAGAGATTTCAAGAGAGATATGCTAGCTTTGATGATCCTGTCATCCCGAAATTCCATTATGGATCGCACTACTCGAGTGCAGGAACAGTGGGTACCCCCTTTTTTTCCAAAAGGAAACTGCATTGTATTGTATTGTTTAGTTAGTCATATTCAGATAATGTTAATGGATTGTTTTGGCTTGCATCTCTTTCTGATGGTGTATGTGAGACATTGGATGACACTGGATTTAACTAGCTCACCTGTTTTTGTGAGAAATTAATGATTGGAAATAGATGGTGAATGCAAGAGTTGGATGATTTAGGGTTAAATGGTTCTAGCACAGACTTGAACAAGAATCAAGTTGAATTTTGAGAGTTTTTAGTGCTGATTGTTAAATATTGCTTGTCAGGAAGGATAGAGTTTATTAGAAAGTAAAATGTGAAGACTAATCTTTGCAGAAGCTCCACATCTATGTTTTTTTTAATTTCTTGGAGCTACATCTAGTGTTTGATTGCATCATGTGACTGAGTTGAGAAGTAGTTTTTGGAGTAACAACCATAACACATTAATTAAAGAAATAATATTACTCACTAAAGAAATAGATCACATTCATATCTTGTTATAGAATTTTATTTCTTATTTTTTGAGGAAGGGAAAGAAGTCCTGATCCTGCATAGATTTAATAATTGAATATTGAAATGCTTGAAGAGCAAGTTATTGTCTGTAGGCAAATACGGTTGGTTATCTGGTATGACTATTTAGTTGCTGGTTTTGCAGTAACTAATGTTTATTATCTACTTTTGCAGGTATTGCATTATCTTGTTAGGATTGAACCATTCACTACCCTTGCAATTCAACTGCAAGGTGGAAAATTTGACCATGCAGATCGGATGTTTTCCGACATTTCTGCTACTTGGAATGGAGTTCTTGAGGACATGAGTGATGTGAAGGAATTGGTATATATTTACTCATACTTCAAGATGAATGGTTGATGTACTTGTGTACATTAAGTAGCTACTCTCCGAGTGCTTTAGCAGGAGCAGGCTTTGATGCTTTTGTTAATATTCATTGCTTATCTTGTTTTTACTGAAACTGTTAGCATAAGCAGTTTTTTGTTTCAAATCTTAGGTTCCGGAGCTATTTTACCTCCCTGAGGTCCTCACAAATGAAAACTCAATTGATTTTGGCACAACACAGTTGGGAGAAAAGCTTGGTATATTCATTGAGATTTTCTATATTGGTTCTGTTGAGAAGATTATGTTGTATACTCACATATGCATATCATGGTTAATTGCTAACTTTTGCCATACCAGACACCGTAAGGCTTCCTGCTTGGGCTGACAGTCCAGTTGATTTTATTCATAAGCATCGGATGGCTCTGGAGAGCGAGTATGTATCTGCTCATTTGCATGAGTGGATTGACCTCATATTTGGGTAGGTTTTTTTTTTTTTTTTTTTAGTTTCATCCCCTTTTTTGGTGTGCTCATCCTCCTCTCTTTCGATTTTCTTTTATTCGATTTCATAAGTTTGTTCTCAATGTATCCAGAACTATCCTTGTAAAATGCGCGTTATTGTCATTTCTTGATAATTTGCATCTTTGCAGGTATAAACAACGGGGCAAGGAAGCTGTTGCAGCAAATAATGTTTTCTTTTATATTACCTATGAAGGGACAGTGGATATTGATAAAATCTCTGACCCAGTATGCCCCCTATACTGATTCATATTTTTAATTTGATTGTTAGTTTGAGTAAAATGAAATAGTAATGTGAGGGCAGAATACTTAGGTTCGAAATGCTTAAATAGCATAGGTACCAGCAGCACTATAAATAGCCATAAAGAAATACTGCATGCCTTGTTTTAAGAACATGTAATTAATACTAAACTATTTCCTAAGACACTTGTAGGATTCCAGTGACACGCATTAAGCACATGGTAAAAGTAGGCACCAACAGCCGTGTATTATTCTTAACAGTTTCACTCTTTCGGACAAAAGTTAAGCAATTGTAGTTTCTTCTTTTTTGCAGTAGAAAGGTAGATTAAAATCCATTTTATGCATTTATTATTGCTGATAGATTTGACAGCTACTTCAGGGTTTTACTTTTCCTTTTTATGGAGCATATTTATTTCAATTGAATTAGGATTTGTTATTACATGAATCTCTTTGCCAGTAAATATTAATATCGATAAATGATTGAAAAAGGATCACTTTGTTGCAAAACTACACGGAAACCTTAACACATCATGAATTTCTGTGAATTGGATTTTCGCATAACATTTACAGGAAAGCTCCTTTATTGCATCAGACTGTACTTATTATTTTCTTACTTGGCGAATTCAGGTACAACAGCGTGCCACACAAGATCAGATTGCGTACTTTGGACAAACACCATCTCAACTTCTAACTGTTCCTCACTTGAAGAGAATGCCATTAGCAGATGTTCTGCATTTGCAGGTAACTGCTGCTGATTCTTTTGATAGAGGTATTTCATTGATAATTAGTAAAATTGCATCTTGAATGAGTGCCTATTTATGCTTGAGTGTGCTTTCCTCTCTCATTGTTTGTTAATCTTATGCTTTTTTTTAGCCTACTGTAAGAATTAAGAACTATAGCTTAAAATGTGGGAAACATCACGGTAATGGTTATTTAATATTCTCATTCCCATGAATTGCATCATTATATATTGTACTTGAGATATGCTTGGGATTTGATTTTCTTTTTTGTTCAGTTATAATGATATATTTGTCGACAGCTTTTTCAAGAAGCTTTTGATTATAAGCTATTTTGAACCTGAAATAAGCTTTTCCAAACACACACTTATAGTTCCCTTGGAGTACTACTATCACTAATAATGATTGCCAATAACTGACTGAGTCAGGTTAAGGCTCATTACTGACTTTTATATTTAATACACCCAACACTAGCTAGCTCTCTTTGGGCTTGTTATGTGTATAATGCTCATGCCTCGCTTACGTTGACTTGAAAATCAATTCTATGGTAAGGATCAAACGCTTCACTTCTTAGTCAAAATTCCACTGTTTTACTTTCTTAGGAAGGTACATATGTGATGACTACCATTATTATCATTTGACTTATCATAACCTGTAATTTAGGACAAATAATCTTTCAAATGATTTTTTCTACTTGTTCATCCAGCTTTGTTTACTAAATGGACTTTATTGGATCATCTCATATATCATGCTGTATTCCACGTTTGATGAACGCTCAACTGTTAAATTTTTTTACTAAAACTACTTAATAGCTTTTGGAGGAAATATGTTGATTCTTTAAGGCATTGTGGCATACTGGCATAGATCTAACTTAATGAATCAAACAAAATGTTTTTTAATGTTAAGTATGTGACTTGTGCCAAAACCTCTACGATTAAGTGTTGTTGAGATTCCCCTCAGTTGCTACATGCTTCCTCAATTGTTGATGATTTGTGCAAGTAATTTTAATGGTAGTGCATACATTTGTTTTTGTTTTAGACAATATTCCGCAACCCAAAAGAAGTCAAACCATATGCTGTTCCATCACCTGAACGCTGCAATCTTCCTGCGGCTGCTATTCATGCATCTTCAGATACGGTTGTGGTTGTTGATATTAATGCACCGGCAGCTCATGTTGCACAACACAAGTGGCAACCCAATACACCTGATGGCCAGGGTACTCCTTTTCTCTTTGAACATGGAAAAACTACATCAGGATCTGCTGGTGGTTCATTTCTGCGCATGTTCAAAGCACCAGCTACATCTAGTGAAGATTGGCAGTTCCCCCAAGCAGTAGCATTTTCTGTCTCTGGAATTAGAAGCCAAGCTATCGTTTCAATAACTTGCGACAAAGAAATTATTACTGGTAAATCTAGTAGAGCTAAGATTGTTCACATGTCTGCCTCTAGTATTTATTTTATGGAAAAGAGCTCTTATATAAGTAGATAGTCTGAAGTTTATAAACAATTTGAATGGATTTATACTCATGTCATGCAACCTAGGAATTAATTAGTTAATGCAATTTTTTCAACTAGGAATCATTCTCTGTAGATGAACCCTGAAACACGTAGGTTTTCTTGTTATAATGTTTACTTATCTACTACTTGCTATATACTTTGTTGCTCTAGTATTTCTTAGCAAAGATAGGAAATTGGATATTACAGGGCATTTGGGTAGATGCATGAGAAAAGAAAAAATGGAAAGCACCAAAAGCAGATAAAAATTCAATGGAGTGCTCATTTCATGTATCTATGTAGTTAAATAGTAGAGCTAAATTTCTAAATGGATGCTTTAGTTATGGCAGGTTTTCTGGAAAGTATGCTTGATCATCTTTAAATTTGACTTTCATTCAACACAAAAAATGATAGACAATAATTATCATATTTAATGCGACATCATATTTTAGAAAATGCCGGGTTAGTTTCTTAAACAATAACAATAATGAACATATTTAATGCCTTTTGTTGTTGTTACTCACCACCTCTGTGTAGTTGCTTTCATATTCTAATTTGAAATTTTGGCTTCTGATTAGGTGGGCATGCTGATAATAGTATTAAGCTAATATCTGCGGATGGAGCTAAAACCATAGAAACAGCTTATGCTCATTGTGCTCCTGTGACATGCCTTGGTCTTTCACCCGATAGCAACTACTTGGTGACAGGATCCCAGGATACAACAGTAATACTCTGGAGAATACATAGGGCACATGTGTCTCACTCAGGTGTCATATCAGAACCTGCTGATAGGACAGGCTCACCATCTTCAACCAATAGTAGTTCATCAATCTTGACAGAAAAGGATCGGAGGCGTCGTATTGAGGGTCCTATACATGTACTTCGTGGTCACTACAGCAAAGTTCTTAGTTGCTGTGTTAGTTCTGATCTTGGAATAATTGTTTCATGCTCGTATTCATCAGATGTTCTCTTGCACTCTATAAGAAGAGGACGATTATTGAGAAGGCTGGATGGTGTGCAGGCCCATATTGTCTGCCTTACCTCTGAAGGGGTTGTGATGACTTGGAATCAGTTACAGAATACTCTCAGTACCTTTACTCTAAATGGAGCTCCAATTGCAAAAACACAATTATCCTTTTTTTGCAGTGTCAGTTGCTTGGAAGTATCTGTTGATGGGAGGAGTGCCTTGATTGGAATAAATTCTCTAGAAAATGGCAGATCCTATAATGATAGCTCGGATTTGCAGTCGAACAAGTCAGATGTTGATATTGATTTAGAATCAGAGGAAACTGACCGAAACAACATAATAGACGTTCCATCACCATCAATTTGCTTCCTGGATACGCAGACTTTGGAGGTACAGGATTACAATATCAAAATTAAATCACACATTTACATTTTATTCCCCCTTTTCATATGCCATATTCTATCAGAATGACATTCAAATATTCCTCGTTTTCATGCAACAATCAAAGCAAGTTTTATTTCCTTTGAATGGGGCGGACTATCATAGAAGACATGAATATTTGAATTTTCAAATGAAATAATTGATTCTAATGAAACAAAGTAAATGTTCTTAATGATGTCGAATTATTTTGCGGGTATCTTACTCATATAGCAGTTTCCCCCAAACTTCATGAATCTCTCTATGTGGTAGCTGCTGCCACCGTACTATCCATCTTGAGCAGATTGTCCTTCAATGCCACTCACTGCCATACTATTTTCCTTTTGTTGTTTTTGTAGGTATTTCATGTACTGAAGTTGGGAGAAGGACAGGATATCACAGCTGTCGCACTGAACAAGGATAATACAAATCTTCTGGTTTCCACTTTAAATAAGCAATTGATAATCTTCACTGATCCAGCTGTAAGTAAAATCTTTCTTGTTAAGTATCTTCGTCAAATTCCTTGGAGTAAAGGATTTGTTTTTCTTCTGAATAACGTGGTATATTTCACTAGAGTTTAGTTTCTTAAAAATGTACTCATGATTGCACAATATTTAGAGTGATAAATTCACACCTATGCAGTTTGAATTGCACTAATGAGTGGTGACGTTAACTAGTGGGGAATGTCCATCATTCTTTAAATTAATTCTATCATGATACCTAATTTTGATTCTTAACATTAAATCACTCTCGAGACTTAGACCACATAAAAGATTAGGTGATAGCATTAGCAGCCCCAAAAAAGCTGTGAATATTTGTTGTGCATGAAATGAATTATCTAAATATTACACCTCCAATCCTTCCAAAACGTCTTGAAAGAAGCAGTAGAACCCTAATATTGCTTGGCAGCTTTCGATTAGAGATTGTTATATTTGTAAGAAAACATTGTGTCTCCAAAAGATGCAGTTTAACGTATTGCCACAATAAAGCAAGCACAAAGCTGGTAGTCAAGTTTTTCCCATTGATCAAAGTGACCTTAATCAAGATGTTCAATTTTCTCGCGTTCAATATAGCGACCATGATCAAGAAACCAAAGCTCCTCATGAATCTAAAGATGCATGATTCAGTCTATAAATTTCTACTGTTATTATTTCAAATAGTTCGTTCTCCTTTTATTTACTCTATTCGATGGCTTATTTATTGCTTGCAGTTAAGCTTGAAAGTGGTCGATCAAATGCTCAAGCTTGGATGGGAAGGTGATGGGCTTCGGCCTCTTATAAAATCATAGCTTTTAGTGTATACAGAAATGGATCACATATCTTCTATACATAATATCAATTAGGAAAATTAGATTGCTGTTGAGATACTCCTGTTTGTAATTTGGTTTGCAACCTCATTTGTGTCTTGTAATATATGTAACATCTAATTGATGATACCACAAGTTTTAGGTTCTTAGATTTTAGCAGAGGGTTCTTTGTGGTTCATGTTGTCCTTGAAGTGTTGTTGATATTGGACAAGCTTCCGAGTTTTGTGACTGAGGTTTGAGGCATTCATTTTGTTACACAATTTTATTATTGAGAAAT
Organism: Aeschynomene evenia; assembly: GCA_013621005.1. Classification (NCBI taxonomy): domain Eukaryota; kingdom Viridiplantae; phylum Streptophyta; class Magnoliopsida; order Fabales; family Fabaceae; genus Aeschynomene; species Aeschynomene evenia. Next base: position 33,139,911 of record CM024268.1, on the reverse strand, counting down.
GAAACTATGATAGATATTCTTTCTTGTAATACTGCTGTTCAGTCGTTGAGATTGAGTAGCCTGGCTGAGGATTGAATCATGACTACATGATGATCTATAAGACGGTGTTTGTTTTCAATAATTCTGATTCTGAGTCAAGAGAGCTATGGAGTGAGTGTTATAAGAGTTAGAGTTATAGTGTCTTCAAAATTAACATCAAAGACACTCACATATTTGTGCATTTTTTTCGGCACATAGTGACTCTGTCCAATGACTTTAAAATTTGAGTGAATAAAAAATTGACAATTTTGTTCACTAGGTTGTTGTGACTATGCATCCATATGTACTGTGATCATCGCACTAAACACTGTGATCAATCAGATGTGATTTTTGTTTTCTATATGATTTTTGTTTTCTATATTGTTTTTCCTTATAAAATACAAAGAAAAATAGATCATTGCCGTACTTATTTACATTTTAAAAAGAATAAATAATGAGATCTTTGTCAAGAATAACAATTATAGTTATAATACTAATTTATTAATGTAAACTTGATAACATTTTCTATATATGATTTTTTTATGAAGAATTTGTTGAATTACTTGCGGTAAAAGTAAATGATGAGATCTCTATCATTATATAGTATAGAGTATAGACTATTGATTAATTACTGAAATCATTAATCAAAGTTCAAACAATATTATAAACTATCATCTCTTCATTATTATTATCTTTAATTTTAAAATGTTTACCTTTTAATTAGCTATTTAAAATTATATATGATCTGTAAAATAAATAATTTAACCAAATAAATATTATCATTATTGCATAAATAAACTTAGAATTAATCAGATTTGGTGTCCCTGACAATAATTTATAATTTAGTTACTATTTTTATTTTATGTTTTCTGTTTTTAGAATTATATAAAAAATTACATAAAGTAAATGTTCATAAAATAAAGAAAACAAGATCTTATTTTTGCTATTTTTTGGTAAAATCTGAATAACAACAAAAAATAAAAATAAAAATGGAAATCAAGTAAAAGCAAATATATACTCTTCTGATTTCCTATTGAACCAATAACAATAAATAAGAGTATCCAATACGACGCCGTCTTCAGAAAGTGAGAACTCAAATTACCCAGTCAATTTGAAGGGTTAGGGTTGAAAGGAGAGAGAGAGAAAATGGGAGCGAAAGGAAAGAAGAGGAGAGAGAAGAACTACAGGGCTGCTCATGGTGGCTACACTGGCCTCCCTCCACCGCCTGACACTTCCAAGCTCGATGCTTTGCCTTCAAAACTCCGTCAAATCATCTCTTTCACCAAATCCCAAAAACACCCTAATGGTACTTTACTCTCCTTCCAAAAAAACTTTTTGTGATTCTACCATTGATTGTGCTTGTGTAGCTTTCTGATTATCAGTGTTGTGCTTTGCTTTCAGGGGCTTCTGGGTTTTCAAAAGACATGGATAAAAACAAGAAAAACGATGATGGGCATGCTCAAAATGTAAACTTTAGCTGTCTATCTTCTTAACTTCTTGGTTTTTATTTATTTATTATTGCTTCCTCAGTTCACAATTTGGTGTTTTTTTTTAATTGCTGTTTATGTGTGACGTTTTATGAATAAAGTAGAAAGGGGTGATCGGCCGCATGCCCAAATTGTAAATATTGATTTCTTTCTTTTACACATTTTGTCCTTTTATTTTATTTGCTAGCTTTTGAAATTCATATCTAGCTTTTGTGATGACTGTAAGAAAGTGTTTGATTCTGTTCTCTGAAAATGTTGCTTACAATATTTAGATTGCAGAAGGGATCATATAATGCAATTGCATTCATAGGGCTCCTTTGTTGTTATGATAAATAACATCTAGTTTGATTTCAATATGAGCTCGGCATATAAAACTCTTCTTATGGGATTTGTTGCTCTCCATGTGCTCAGTGTTTGCACTTTATTAATTTATTTGAGTTTTTTTTTTTTTTATATCTTGTATCTAAAGTATATTCCAACTTATGTTCACCTTTTGTGCCTTTGTGGCATCAATTTTAACTGAGGCTATATCTAATTTTCTCAATGTATTTGACAAAATAATTCCCTCAAATACGAGAAAATTACAACCTGTAACAAGAGTATGTGATGGTCAGTGAAGATTCAAGAATTTAACTGTTAATGAGTTATTTAATTATTTAGTATGGTGTATCTTGTTTGCTTTCTTTTGAGTATGTATTGAATCATTGCTTGTGCAGAACATCCCTTTAAAGGACAAAGGTGAAGTTGGAACTGAAGACGCCAAACAGAGAGAGGCTGATGGACAATGGGAAGCATCTCAACATAGTGATAGTGACGATGAACAGCTTATGCAAAGTAGTGGGAATGATAAGAAAAATAAGAAAAGAAAGAGGAAGGAGGTTAAAGATCTCAGGTTTGCAATGGAGCTTGATAAAACAAGCTCTCAACTGAAAAGACGGGAACGTAAGAAAAAGTAAGTGAATTGTAATGTACATATCTAGATAGATTCACTTCATTTCTATGTGATACTGAACTTGTCACGGTATGTCTCTGCACAAAAGGAATAACACGGCACGTAGCTTGAGCTAATTGAAATCTCAATCATAATAATTTCTTCAGGTATTTGGAGGCAAAAAAGAAGAAACAAAAAAAGGTCCATGAAGATGAGAAATTGGACTTTCCTGGGCACGAAAAAATTAAATTTGGAGATATTGTACAAGCCCCACCAAAGTTAGCTGTCATTCCTAAGGTAAACCCTTGAAATTTTTAATTTTCAATATTGGATCATGCAATTATATATTCTGAGAAAAATGCTTTGATTGCTCATGTAATGAAGGCATTCAAGAATGCTCAAGATGCCTCACAAGAGAGACTTCGGCTCCGGGCTATAGAGGATTACAGGAGTCGCAAAGGATGGACGTCGAGGCCTGGAAGTCACCTGCCACCTTCCTTGACTATGTGAAACCCTTAATTAAGCATATTTTCAAGCATACTCTTATCTGAGTAAGTTTTGCCAATATAGCTCAAGGTTTCTTTATTCAGAGATTATGTACTTCATAAACAAAATGAAGGAAATCAACACGCTTGTTCCATTTTTTTTCCGAGGTGGGTTTTTCTTCATTCAGAAGCAATTTATAAATTCTTACATGACCAAGTGACACACTTTTACATGTGTTAGTTGAGGTATATGATCTATGAGAAGCCAATTGCTGAGCTGATAAAGGCATCCAATTTTTGTAAGATTAGAATGAAGATTGAATCTGAACCTAATGATATTTGCAATTAAGATTATTGTTTATTTTCTTTATCTCCTATGGTTTCTTTAATTAACCATCAATTCTGGATTTAATTGTTATGCTGACAATGTAAAATAGTGTTATACTGTCAATTTTGATCATGTATGATCACAATAGTAAAAAATATGGTTACACAGATCAAAGGAATTTATTGGATGGCATAATAGAAATTTTCTTTTTACATTGATGATTAATTAGTTGAATTCTTGTGGTTGATTGATTAATTTCTAGTTGTAATGGGGGTTTTAGAGGAATGATATATATACATACAAATGTGTGTATGTATGTACATAAATTTCAAATCTAATGGTGAATATTATGAATTTGGATATTTAAGTGGATGTCACATTAAAATTTTCAAAGGTAAAGAAGTGGATATAGATAAGGTGTATGATAAAAGTGTGTATAAATATCATTTCTTGAGTTTTTAACCTCATGGAAAATTCTCATGACAATAGACTTTAATGTTTAAAATGTTATTTTTTAATGCTTTTTTCTCCTTTTTTTTTATGCTGTTTAAAATGTTATTTAAGGACAAAATGGAAAAACCCTACATGAAGAATTGCATGTTATGACATATTACAAGTCTTTAACATAAAATCACTGTGTGAAAATACAACAATGATCATAACCTTACTCTATTTAGTAATAATAGTGATAATGCTGCTATATTTTCTCCCTCATATTATCCTTTGTTAAGTACTGTGGTTGGTTGAAATAGAACAAAGTTCCATTTTAGTCATTCATTGAAATTGTATGCATATATTACTTTAGTTTCTAAAATTAAGAAATTATCAATTTAGTGTAATGCAATTCTAATTACTCCCTCCGTCCACTTTTAATTGACGTTTTAGAGTATTGCACACTTATTAAGAAGGTGATAAAAATAAAAAAATTTCTATAGAAGTAAATGTACAATGACAAAATTATCCTTATAGTTTTTTGTGCAATAATAATTGTAAGAAATAAAAAGAGAGTGTATGTATGGATAAAACTGGAAAAAGATTGTAAATGTTTCATTGAAAATCTAAAATGACAAATAATAGTGGACAAATAAATTTCCTAGAAAGACAAATAAAAGTGGACGGAGGGAGTAGTCTTTAAGGTAAATGTCTATGTGGGCTAATTTGAATCACTTAAAAAGGGCTAAAGTGGATACATGTATAACTTCAACAAATCTTATTGTTATAATTCATGAGATCAGACTCAAGGATTAGAAAGATAAGCAAAAATATTAATCTTAAGAGAAAATATATTGAATGATTATTGTCTATTACACAAGTGAGTCTCAAATCTTATATAGACAGTACATTACACTCATATTCAAATGACACTTTTATTCTCTAACAACCTTTAGTTTATAGGAATAGCATGAACTCGAAGAGGTTGGAGCTTCTTCATAGATAACCCAGGTCTCTCCTCCATGTTCATATGTTCTGGCCTTACTCCATCTTCTAATTCCCAATCATACTTATGAATAAGTGATGCTACAATCAAATGCAGCATCCTATGAGCTAATAGCAAACCAGGGCAAATCCTTTTCCCTGCTCCAAAGGGTATAAGTCCAAAATCACGACTCTTAAAATCAACCTCACACCCCAAAAACCTTTCAGGCATAAACTCATTTGGATTCTCCCAAATACTTGGATCTCTTCCTATGGCCCACACATTGACCATTACTAATGCATTTTTAGGCACTATGAAGTCACATAATTCCACCATTTCATCTTATTTGTGGGGTAATAGTAATGGAATTGGTGGGTGCAACCTTAGAGCTTCCTTAACCACTGTCCTCAAAAAGGGCAATTTTGTGATGTGTGATTCCTCAATTGTTCCATCTTTGCCAATTACTTTGTGTAATTCGTTTCTTGCTTTTGCTAATTTATTTGGGTTGTGTAGTAGCTCTGCCATAATCCATTCTATAGTGCTTGATGTTGAGTCTATCCCAGCAACAAATAAATCCTAGAGAAAAACCAATTCAAAACTTAGTGATATTTTTTTTCCGATAGATATCAAACACAAGCGTTCAGGAAGGAAATGTTTGTGTCAAAAATACAATTATGCACCATACTTATCATAATCTAGCCTCATTAAAAAATCTCATAACCTAGAGAAACTAACCTATTGAAGAAAAAGAAGACTAATTCCAAACAACCATGTTAGTTAAACGACACATTCGACAATCAAATTGGAACTTTGAAATCATGTGGTTAAATATTTGTCAAGTGTAAAAATGGGATCAAAATTAAGTAATATTTAAAGCATCTAGAGAAACACTAGTTCTCATATGAAACCTTTATATGACTTGAATAATTAATATGTATGATATTCCACCATGAAATTTTCTTTGATAAAGTGTCACTTTCTTAGTTAATGGTGAAAAAAAATCTCAAACAATCAAGTTATGTGAACATTTCATGAGAGAATTAATTAAACAGAACAATATATACTTACTAGAAATAGATGTGAAATCTCATGACGGTTGAATTGAGAATTGTCCTCTTCAACAATTTTCAGAAATGAATCTAACACATCATTGCACTCCTTAGAATCATATTTTGAAGCTCTCAAATTCATCCTCTCTTCAATAATTTCATCAAGAATTTCAAGGACCCTCTTAAAATAATTGGAAATCCTTGAATGAATTCGTTGTGGATCAAGTTTACGAAGACTTGAAAATAAATCAGCAACATTAAGCCTTCCACCTACCCTCATAATACACTCAATAATTTCCTTAAACTCTTGAGACTTTTCATAATCATCATTATTATTATTATTATTAGACATAATAAAATGAGACAAATCCATAGAGAACAGAGTGTTTGAGATTGAATTAAGTACAGTTGTAAAAGCAACCTCACCAATATCAAAAACTTCACCTTTCATGTTTTTCTCATTAACATAATCCAACAAATCTTGCACCTTTTTGTGGCGAATGATTTGTGTGGAGTCAAGTTTTTGTGGTGAGAATATTTTTGTAGCACAAATTTTCCTAAGGTCCCTCCATTGATTTGTTGGGGGCATCCAAGCAATTGAAAATTTGTGATGGTCTAGGGCTTGGCTAGCATGTGCCACAGCCTTATTAGAGAAAAATTGCCCATTTTCAAGCAAAACTTGTTTGGCTACTTGTGGAGAGGATATAATTATGACTCTTTTGGTGCCAAATTTTAGAGTCATGATAGGTCCATAGATTTTAGAGAGTTTTGTGAATACCCTGTGAGGGTATTTTCCATGTTCCAAGAAGTTTTTAATGATAGGAATTAAGGGTGGTTTTGGTGGGAGCCTAAGAGATTTTGGGGTATTGTTGTTCAATAATAAGGTTGAGATGATGAAGATAATGGTTGGAATAACAAAGGTAAGCATAAGTAGCAACATTGTTTTGTAGTCCTTGGCTTGTGTCTTGTGCTAAATGCCTTCTGCTTAATATTCTCTCAATGCATATTTATGGATTGAAAATTGATAGTTCAATGGTTGAACTTTGTCTGTTATAATAATAAAAGTGACATATATTATTTATAAGGATTTAATTTCTATTCACTGATAGTGTACAACTGTGAATTATTCAACAATTGTTTCTAGGATATTTTCTTTCTTTCTTTTTGATGGATTCTGATGTAGTTCTCTCGAAAGTGGTTGAACGTTAATACACATAATATTTGAATTCAACATCAACACATGTGATTGTGAATTATAATTTATAATCATTGAACGTTATTTATACAAAATAAACAAATATGTTAGTTATATTTCTTTTACTGAATCCATTAGAAATGGTTCATGGGTTTTAAGTGTGTTCATATCTTATGACCAAATGTGTTAGTCGAACTACTAGAAAAATGAGAATTTTCAATATTAAATGTATCAATAAAAGTAATATTAACAATTAGTGACCGTCGAAAATACTTAAAACTAGTTTATGAGTATTTTCAACGGTCATTAGTTGTCAAAGAAAAATTTATGACTATTTTCAACGGCCAACAAATGTCAATATATCTTTTCTTACATTAATTTTATCAATATTTTTCGATAATTACATATTAAAAATGGTCATTATTATTATAGAGTCAATTGACAGAAAAATATGTGTTTACTTAATAAATTAGAATGTATTCATATACATAATGCTATTTTGTGAGGATGGGCAATTTTGTACATTTAACATAGCTAAGTATGTTTATTTATTTTCATATCAAAATACGTGTTCGTTTAATCTACTGAGATATACTCTTTTTTTCACTTTTAATTGTCTTTCTAGTAATTAGGATTTGTTCAATAATATTTGTCACTTGTACGTTGTTTTAAAAAATACATTTATTATTTCTTTTCAATTTTATCCTTATATTAATGAAAGAGAAACCATGTTTGACTCTCATTCCTGTTTATGAGAAATAAAATTTAATATTTTATAGGGATATATTTGTCGTCACATTCTTTTTAATAGAAAAGATAAATATTTTATTGAGTATCTTAATATATGTGTAATATGCTAGAAAGACAAATAAAAATGGATCGATGGAGTATGTTATTTATTTATGAGAGTGGGTTACAAACAGTAGTACTACATGTACATCAAGCACACATCCATCAACCATCCATAAAGGTATTATGTGATTTGTGGGTCCACCATTTACAACAAAAATTCAAATCCGCACACATATTTCTCACTCTTTAATGGTAATAATATTTGATGGATGAAATGCTGATGTACGCCTATCATTTCCGGAATTACAAATGTGCACCTTTCAACATCCATTATGGGCTACGACCTATGAAGGGTGTTTATATATTGGATGATATTGATTTGTTGTACGCGTAACAATACAAAAGGTAGCATTTGGTAACTGTCCTAAGATAATGAAGATAAAAACACAGAGACACAAAGAGACTGTGTCTCTATATGATGTTTGGTAACAGTGGACATGATACAAAAAATATTTTTATATTGTGTTTGATAATAGTGGATATGATATAAAGACATATAAAAATGACCTTGGTTATACATAATGAGAATTATGTAAAGTAATGAAGGGTATATTGGTCATAAAATTTCATTAAAAGAATTAGTCCATTACAGTCCATCTCAGTCTTTCACTTCTGGAGTAGACACAATTTTGTGTCTTTTCTGTCCATGGACACAGATTTTTGTCCATTTGTGTCTCTGTCTCATAAACCAAACATGATTAGTCTTTCTCAGTCTTTGTTTTTTATGTCTTGGGACATCTACTAAATGCTACCTAATTAATCTATTAGATTCTTAGAAGATACTCCCTCTGTCCACAAATAATTGTCTTTCTAGAAAATCCTCTTGTCCAATATTATTTGTCACTTTAGAATTTTAAGAAAGCATTTATTATTCTTTTTCCAATTTTATCATCACATGCATTCTCTCTCATATCTCTTATAATAATTATTACACAAAAAACTAAAAAGACAATTTAGTCATTATATATCATTTTTACATATAAAGTGGTGTGCTTTAATTACATTTTTAATAATCGTAAAAAATCTAAAACGTCATTTATTGATGGAGGGAGGGAGTAATTAATTAAGTTGCAGGAATTGACTATGGTGCCTCACCTATATATACATATGTTCATAGTATATGGGCCATGCATGTATGTCACTTATATATGAGAAATGATTTATTATTTATGTACACCATAAAATCAATCACTATCAATTATTTTAACATTTTGAATCTAATAACCTAACTTTTAAAAATATTAGATTAATGTATAATAATAAAAGTTTGATTATTAATTTTAAAATGTTAAATTATTACACATAATAACTAATAGTGACTGATTTTATAATGTACATGTAACCTTTGTCTCTTAGAATGAGATAAAACAGAAGAATGTAGAAAGCTAGAGAAGTCGAATTTATTAAGTTTTAATGTTGTTTGATACACGTTGGGATCAAATTTTAGAATTGATTTAATCCAAAATCAAGGTGCAATCTATTTTTGGAAAAGAAAAGGTTATTCTGCAACTTAACTTTATTTATATAATAAAAAAACTGGAAGAAGCTACTATTTTCATCTTCCCAAAAAACTTAAAACATTCCTTTTTTATATTTTGATTACTTTTCTAAATATATTCAAGAACAAAAAGGGTGATTTATTTTGGATAAAAAAAAGTGATTTCAATCCAGCAAACCACCAAACAACATTCTGATTTCAGTTGTTATAAAATATAATTATTTTGATTTTGAGAAACAATATCATGTGAACTATTTGTCATTAGATTGGGAAATATTTACTATATGAAAAGCATTGGTGGTGTATTAATTACTAGTTGTTATTAGGCATTGGGGCCTAACTAGTGGAATATTTTGAGGGTTATTATATTTAATTGTTGTTCGTTCGGATTGTCTTAATTGCCGGCAGAAAACCCAACAACCAGGCTAGATAAAGTGCAAACAACTATATATATATATTATACATTTAATATATTTGTATATATTTACTTAATTAATTTGATTCAACCACTTTGACCACCTTGAAGATATATTATATTACTTAAATACTATCTGTAAAATTAATTATAAATAAATTCAATTCTATTAAAATTTTAAAGAGAATCTTATATGATTCAAAACTGCATAATAAATATTCTTTATGAGTTAAAAAAATAAATTTAATTTTCATCTATTGTCAGTATATAAGTGTTTTACACAATTATTCAATCATGTACTGTCATATTAGTTATGATATTATTTTTTCTTTCATTATCTAAAAAGTCATACAAATAAAGTGTTTTGATTAAATAATAGTGTAAAATATCTTACACGATACAAAATATTGTGATTCCAATTCACACTTGACAATAATTCAATGGTTCATTTATTCTGACTTGCATATTTTGAGGGCTATGTAATAGGTGGTGGTGTTTATTACTCTTTTCATTTTTTTATTTATTCAATTTTAATGGTATACAAAAATTAAAGAAGAAATTTAAAACATCTCAATTTTAGTGAAATATAAGTATATTTTACAATATGTACTCTTACTATTAATTATCACTTTTATTAATTACTTATCATATTTATTCTCTATCTTTTATTGATAAGAGGTACAATTGGAAAAAAAAAGTTAATAAATATTATCTAGAATGTACAAATATACAAGAGAAATTAATTTTTTTTCAAAATTGAAAAATAATAATAAAAGAGACTACTAATTGTTAGCATTGGGACCTAACTAGTGTCTTTAGATGTCAGCAGAAACTATTACATACATATAGGTTGTTTGAATTTTAGTTTCTCTAATTTTCTTTTTTATTTGAAGGCCTTCATTTAAAAATCCTTATTGTTAGTTTATAGCTTAAGTAATAATGTTTATATCTCAAAAAAATAATATTGTTTATAAGGATTAAAACAAGATTTTGGAGATATTTCTAATGAAATTAAAAAATATATAAATATATTTCTCAATACTCATAAGGATTAAATTAAATTCATATCTTAAACCATTTTTAAGGACCTAAATATAGAATAAGAGTAGAAAAAACATGATATAAAAAATAAAAATTAAACTAAAATCAAAATAACACTTACTTATTACAAGGTTTAAAAACATATTTAAACCAATATATTATACATTAATATATATGTGATATGATTTCAGTTCTAACAAAACAATTTTTTTCATTAAAACTTGGGTTATCTTTAGTTTTGTAATATGAGTAATGTTATATATACACTATAAGATTAGTAATTATCAGTCACTATATGTATTACTTTAACTTTTTAAAACTATTAATTCAACTTTAAAAATATTGAATAAATGTACAATATTATATGTTTGATTAATAATTTTAAAAAAATTATATTATTACATATAATAATTGACGATGATTATGCCATCTATAAAAAACATTTCACTTCTTATATATATGGAACAAAGTAAAGGCATAAGGCAAATAACATCTATCATCATGGATTACCAAACACTTGTGTTAGTTATGCTTGCTCTTGTTTGTGTAAGCATCTCCATCTTCATCTATAGCTAATTGAACAAAACCCCAAAAACTATTGGGCTCCCACCAGGGCCACCCCAATTTCCTATCATAGGAAATATCTTTGGATTTTGGAAGAAATCCTCACAAATCACTCACCAATCTCTCCAAAACATATGGACCTATTATGACTCTAAAATTGGGCACCATAACCACCATAGTGATCTCATCACCAAGACTAGCCAAACAAGTTTTGCTCTATAATAGTCAATTTCTATCCAATAGGACATTGACACATGCTCTCCAAGTAATTGATCATCCAAAATTCTCACTTGCATGGATGCCCCCAACAACTCAATGGAGGGCACTTAGGAAACTTTGTGCCACAAAAATTTTCTCACCACAACAACTTGACTCTATGCAAAATCTTAGGCAACAAAAAGTGCATGAGTTGTTGGATTACATTAAGGAAAGAAGTGTGGTGAAAGATGAAGTTTTGGATCTTGGTAAGGTTGTTTTTGTAACTATACTTAATTCAATCTCAAATACTTTATTCTCTTTGGATTTATTTGATTTTGAATCTAAGGAAAAGTCTCAAGAGTTTAAGGAGATTATTGATGGTGTCATGGTTGAAATTGCAAGGCCTAATATTGCTGATTATTTCCCTATTTTTTTGTCCAATTGACCCACAAAGAATTCATGCAAGGAATGAAAGATATTTTAAGAGGCTGATTGAGATTTTTGATGGAATTATTGAAGAGAGAATGCATTCAAGAACTTCACAAACTGATTCTAATAAACCTAAGGTGTTCAATGATGCGTTGGATGCATTTCTTAACACTAATGAAGAAAATTGTATTCAATTGAATCGCCTTGAAATGTCACATCTATTACTGGTTAGTACATAATTTTTAATGAAAAATATTTTTTGTACATTACAAAATTAGTCATCATCATCTGTCACTATAAGCAATAATCCAACATTGAATATATTTTTAGTTTATTTTTGTAATTTCCTATTTTTCTTTCGATTTGCTCTTAGCCCCATTTTGCAATTTGTGGGGAAAAAATTTTGTTTTCATTTCATATTTTTCACTATTTTTTTCATGAAATTCTCAAAATAAATATTAAAATATGAAATAATAACAAAAAAGAAAATAGAAACTGAATAAATTCTTTTAGTTTATTATTTATTTGTTCTTCATTATTTTCTTGCCAAACGATATTCATCTTTAATTTCAACCAATTCTTAGTATATTTGATTGAGTTTGAAAAGGGATGATTTCCCTTCTCCTCTAGGATTTATTTATTGTTGCGATAGATACAACATCTCTCACATTGGAATGGGTCATGACAGAACTACTACACAACCCAGATAAATTATCAAAAGCAAGAAACGAATTACATCAAGTAATTGGTAAAGATGCAATAGTCGAGGAACCACACATCTCAAAGTTACCTTTCTTAAGGGCACTTGTTAAGGAAACTATGCGGTTACACCCTCCCCTCCCATTCCTATTACCTTTCAAGGCAGACGAAATGGTAGAGGTATGTGGCTTCATAGTGCCTAAAAATGCACAAATTTTAATCAATGCGTGGGCCATTGGAAGAGACCCAAGTATTTGGGAGAATCCAAATACATTTGTACCTGAAAGATTTTTGGAATGTGAAATTGATTATAGAGGACGTGATTTTGAGATTTTACCCTTTGGAGCAGGAAAAAGGATTTGTCCTGGCTTGCCATTAGCTCATAGGGAAATACATTTGATTGTGGCATCACTAATTCATAATTATGATTGGAAATTAGCAGATGGATTAAGGTCGGAACAAATGGATATGAATGAGTTACTTAGCTTATCCATAAAAAAGGCACAACCTCTTCGGGTTCATGCTATTCCAATCAAACCATAGAAATATAATTGTTGTGTTACTAGTATTATTAATAAAAAAATAAATGGTGGGATTATGTTCCTTATCTTGTTGTATTTTCACTCTTTGAGTACAAACTAAAAGATTAATATTTACTACTTAGTCATGTGTGTGTTACTAGCTAAGGAAGTCACATGCAAACTTGCTTTGTATATACAAATGTGTGGTGTGGGAATGTACGCACTATTGTTATTTTATTTAAAAATGTTATTCGTACATATAATAGTGGTATCTGTTTCAAGAATAGAGGAGAGGTGGATACCACTATTATATGTACTAATAACAACCCTCTATTTTATTAAGTCAGAATTCATATTAGCTCTAAACAAAAAACAAATTATATTCACCCTTCTCATAATTGTACCAAAAAAACAATAAGTTTTAGGAAAGAAGTTTGAAAAGGACAAGAAACACTTGTCATCAAATAGTCCAAAGTTCCATGGCGGAAATGTTGTTTGTTGCCTTTTTACCACAAGGGATGGATGGAAACTAACGTCATCAACTTCTATTAACTAGGATTTTTATCCGCTTCGCAGTGGAAGCTAATCATGGAATTCGGAGACAAAGTAATATAATTCTTTTTTCGTTTTCCTAAAATTGTTGTCAGAGATCCTGTTAATTGAGTAGAAGTCGAATGTGCACAACGATTAAAATTACACTAGATTCAAAACTTACTAGGCTGACGAAGCTGATGCCGAGAGGTTCCAAAAGCTTCTAAAGTGCGTGGAGTTTTCATGAAAAAACATGATCAATTTATAATTCATACAATTTTATATTCTTCAATCTCATACAGATTGATTTATAAATTCTTGCTAAACTAAATCCTGACTATTCATTATCAAATCCAAACCTACTAGGTCCATTTTGGTCCCAAAAAGACCAACATAGAATTTTCCATGTGAAAAATAAAGTCTTTTTCCTCAATAAGAGGGCTACAGGTTACATGTGTCGTGTAACTTATCGGTCATTAAAGCGCCTGTGTGTTTAATTGTTGTTGTACCCTTTCATGTTTTTAATAATGTGAGTCTTTAAGTTTTGTTATTTTGCAAATAGACCATTGACTCACCCCTTTTCTCTTTGGATGTATTGTCCATACCTTATATCTGTCTGATCACACCCTAATTTTCGATTAGCCCTCATTTCCTCTTATCGAAAGTCCTCATTTCCTCGTCTACTTTTCCTTTATTTTTCTGTACCTTCCTCCTCTACATTACAAATCGATTTTTCATAACAATAAAAGAAAATGACTTTAAATTAATAAATTATTGGAATCTTTGTCCAACAAACACAATCTAATTTGAGGTTTAGACTATCAAGTCACCTAACCACATTGATTAAACTATGTCGATTTCTCAACCAATGGCAACTACAAATTAATGTGGTAGTTTCTAACTAGTCAATCACAAGATTACACACCATTCATTTTACTACATGCAATTATATCTTTCCTTGCAGATTCAACAAAAATTGCAGAAACTGAAACAAGCTAAAGCAAAATTTGGCCATCAATGGAGCATACATTTGTAATTGTCAATTCTGCACAAAGAAGATTCACATATACTTAACAATATTACAGGACCCCACAGAGAACTTCCTACAAAACCTAAAGAAAAATGCCCAAATCATTCATCAATATCGAATAATCTAACAAAAAAATTTATTAAACCAATGATGATACGGTAGGTCAAAGGTTATGCACAATAACAAAACAACTCTAACATTGTAGATCAGCTCCAAATCTAAACAATTCATAGTAAATGACACATGTTTCGTCCTTATGAACTAGACCACCACAACTGCTTCGCCGTCGTGGGACTACATTGACTGAAGCACACTTAACAAAACCTAAACCTAACACGACAATCAAATAGGGGAAAGGGGGCCACACATAATTACAACCAAACACCTAATATTGTAAACTACCATCCCATATATGATTTCGCTTCGCAACGGCACGGCGACACTGACCGGACAATTCACGAACACCAATTCGAAGAACAAAAAAGAGTTATCCTGCAAATACCCAAGAGAACAACCACTAAACGAAAATTAAAACTGCATAAAACATTTGTTGTTCTTCAATCGTTGGATTTAATTAAATGAAAAATTCTACGACCAAGATTGCACTAATAAAATGGGGCACATCTATAATGCACAACGTTAAAGGCGCTTGTAATTCATAACCTAACAAGAGTGCTAGGGTTTTTCATCGATTGTCACCTCAAAAACTTGCTCTTATTTCATTCTTTTTGTAATGAAACATAACAAAAAAAAACCTAATAATTATAAACTAAGATAAAAAAAATACATTAAAAAACAAAAGAAAATAAATCTTTTAATGGGCACTAGAATTTGAAAGAAAAAAGTACATATTTTAATTGATATTCCAAAATTATAAGTCAGGATAAATTAATCCCTCAAGAAAAAAAATTATTAATAATCTTTCATGATTAAAATACAATAAATTGATTTCTCTCAAAAAAAGTAGGATAAATTACTCCATAATATAATATAAATATAAATTGAAAAAACTAATCCCTTAAAAAAAATTGAATGAAATAATTTATTTTATTAACTACTCTCTTCGTTTCAATTTATTTGTCCAGTTTCTCTTTTCACTTTGTTTCAATTTATTTGTCCAGTTTCTCTTTTCACTTTGTTTCAATTTATTTGTCCAGTTAGAAATTCTAGGTAGTTTTTACTAGTTTTTTTTTCTATTCTACCCCTAATTAAATTATTGTCTTTTACCAAGAAATAGTAACAATAGTGAGAGAATGTATTAAAAATAGAGTAAGGGTAATCTAGTAAATAAAACTTATATTTGTTAGTAATTTTAAGGATAAACTAATCATTGCTTAAAATAATGTGAAAAGAGAAACTGGACAAATAAATTGAAATGGATGGAATACATTTTATTTCTTAAGACATTAATTTGTCATGAATTATTTTCTTCAATGAATGTATTTACTAAAAAATGAAAGAAAGATAAAAAGGATCACACACACTCATACCCTGATAAAGTTAAAACTTAAAACTAGAGTTTGGATGAAAACGCGAGATTTCAAACTTTGGATGAAACCGCGGGCACACTCACTAGCTCAGTCTCTGTTTCTTCCTCACTACTCCCTCTTTTCTTCCTAATTAGGGTTTTCACAATCTCTCTACTTTCTCGCATTTTCTTCGATTCTCTGTCTTTTTTCTTTTGAAATCATACGATCTCCGTAACACGTGAACTCCAAGCACATCCTATATTGCGATGCACTGGTAAGTTAGTTTCTTCCTCTTTTATTAATATTAATTTTTGAATTTGGTTATCGGTTACTAGGAATTGATTATCTTCCTCTAAAATGCGAGTTCTTTCTTCGTTAACTTGCTCTGCTGGTTGGAATGGACTGTGTTGGGTACTAGAAATTAGCCGCCATGAAAATGCCAAGTGCTGCTATGTGTACCTCACCGCTTGTGTCTGTTTCCTCCGCCAGGAGCTTCCCCTCGATTTCTACCTCCACACAAGGGAGCGTCGAGGTAGCCACCTCCTTCCTCGAGCCGTCGCCGTCAATGCCAGTCATTGTCGCGGCCGCCGTAGCCCAACAGCGGTAGTTGTTATTTTGTTGTTGCGGTTCTCTCCTCTTCCCCTGCAATTTAGATCCAAATTTTCTAGATTCGATGGTGGTTGTAAGTTTGATTTTTCCAGATCTAGAAATTTCTCAGCATTTTCTCGTTGGTCTAGATTTCTTTCTTCTTCTCCTTCTTGAAATGGATATGGATTTGAACATTTATCTGTGATAGTTATTGTTAATTCTGGTGATTGAAGAATTGTTGAAATGGGTTTGTTGCTGTTGAAATTATGCTGCTCTTGATGATCCCCTATTTTTTGCTTTCTGATTAATTGTTCTTGTTGAATTTGAATCCGCCTTTTCTGAATTATAATTCTCTGTTGTTGTACCTTGATGAAACCATACTCGTGGCTTTATGACTTCCAGCTCTACGTCTTCTTCTTCCTTCTCTATTTCCCACCATCTACGAGTTGTTCCCGCCTTTGCACAACCTTTGTGGGTAATGAGGCTATTGATGTATTCTGCATCTCTTCCTTGATCTATTAATATTTTCCTTAAGTATTCTATGCATCGATCTGCAGTAGCCTGCATCCGATCCAATGTTTTGTTCATTTTGGTTGCTGTTTGTGTTATCTCCCCCACTGTGCTGCATATTTCTTTTGTTTGAGTTGTCTCTGCAATCATCTTTACAGTTGCAGACCTCTCAATGAAAGCACCATTGTTGGGTACTAGAAATTAAGAAAGAATTGTAAAGAAAGAAAATAATAAAGAGTGAACTAATTTGTGAGCAATGAGATTGATCAAGAAAGATTGATGGAGATTGTGTATAATATTCAAAGATAACAAGTAATATCAAGAACAATTCCCTTCCTTCTAGTCAAGGGATGAAGACTCCAATGAACCAAAGTTAACTCAACAAATATCTATTTCATACCCAATACCATATAATAGTCTCTTATTTATACCCCCTAGTATCCTAATGGGTCTAACCACTAATTAAACGGTCCAATTACCTAAAGCCCAATCGTACCATACTGTGATTAGTACCTTATGGAGTTGGTTTTAGATTTTATGATGTTTTATGATTATATATATACATTTTTTTTTTTATGAATTTGGGGACGAAAAACTAGCTGATCTAAACACACACTAATTTGTGGTGGTCAATTTGGGTCAGATGGAAGCTGCAAAATCCAACTTAGTGGTACTTAGCTTTTGAAGTCTCATTGCTTCCTGAATGATGCACTAAGTTCCAACTAAAACATTCTCTGCAGACCCACATTGCGGTTTTGATAATATGGAGAGTTTGTACACGAAGCTTTATGATAAGTACACCAAACTCAAGGTATTTTTTCTCTGTCTTAACTCTTAATCATGTTTACTTTTATATTGATGTTAATCGCATAGTTCAATAGCTTCACGGTAGTATTGTAATCTATAATCTCAATCTCAAACTGAACTTGGTGATAAAGTTGATGCTTTGAGCAGCACATTTTTTGAGGTAGATGTTCAGCGTTTAATGTTGGAAATGGTGAATATAGGAGATCTTTCACGTTGAAATGAAATGGTAACCAAATACAGTTTATTAAGTTTTGTTATTGACGCATGATTTTCTTTCTTGTTCCAGACTAGGAAACTGTCAGAGTTCCTTGAGCTAAATAAAGAACAAGAAGCTAAATTTGATAATTATTTGTCTGGTATGTATCTTTCTGCATGCTTTGTGTGTTTTTTCTTTCCACATATGGAAATTTTGAAAGACCACACTTATGATAAAATGAATTTATCGAAGAATTTCTAATTCATTATGAAATTTGGTCCTGTATTCATGCATTTGAAAACCCATGTTAAAGATTGTTTCAAAGACATTGAGTTTTATGATTTTTTTTTCGGTGGCTTTGCTGCTCTTCTACTCTGTTTTGTATTTTATTGTTTTGACTTTACATGGAACAGAGAAGTGTATTGAACTGTAGCATAGCCTTTTCATTCTTGAGATCTTTGAAAAAAACTACAGCCTTTTGTAATCTTTATTTGGCACTATGGTTTAAAAAACTTGAGAACTAATATTTATCCTGGATGTATAATCTTCTTTTTCGTGTACATCTGTTTGCCTTATCGTCTTTGCACATATTGCAGCATCTGAAGAGTTGATAGAGCACTTGAAGAGTGAAAAAGAGCAGCTGCAAGAACAAGTCAATGAGTTGAGAAATGAGATGGCTTCAATTAGGTATGTATTCCAGATTCTTGCCCTGTACTTGTACATTTTTTTTACTGCATAGTTCATTGATATCTTTTGTTTATTTAATCTGGTGGTTTCGGTTGGAAGACTCAAATATGTTATTTTCATGTTAGGCTTGCCCAACACAAACAAGTGGCTGATTATCAAAAGCTTTTATTGGAGGAAAGCAAGAAAAGTGAGGATCTATTATTTTTGTTCTTTAAATATTTGTTAAATAAATATGGTACAGAACTGCAGCATTGAAAAAATCTGTCTGTTATTTAGTTTTTTCTAGAACATCTAAAGCAGGGTTACGAACAAAAGATGATTGTTGCTTTTACATTATATTATCGTAGACCTATAAAGCATTGATTTCACTTCTATAAGATTTTGTTTATTTGCTGTTCACAGGCTTTATTCATCTCTTCTGCATTGCTGGTTTCTTGATTTCTCTTTAGTTTTATCGTAGACATCTCACATGTTCACAGTTTCCATTCCTGTGTGCTCGCCATTTCACTAAGGGTGTGTTTGCGAGTTTGGATTTGAAGGGGAGGGGAGGGGAAGAAGAGATTTTGAAGAGTGCAAAATTGTTTGGGAGTTATATTGGGAGGGAGGGGAGGTGTTTGAGAGAATTTTAAAATCCTTCAAAATCCTCCAAACTCCCCAATTTTTAGTTCCCCCAACTTGGAGGATTATCAAACTCCCAAACAAAAGGAAGATCTTGTCTCCAAGTCCCTTCCTCCCCTCCCCCTTCCTTTCCTTCCATAACCTCCACCTTCCTTTCCCTCCTAACTCACAAACAAAGCCTAAAAGAATGCAATTTTTTTCTACATGCTGATTGCCTGATACTTCAAACATGTATTCTATCACCGGCATGTTTAATTTCTATTGTATGTTGTGATTTTGTGGATGTAATTTCACTGAAGTTTTCTCCACTGTGTTGCTATCCTTAAATTTATCTCATTTTTACCAATTCTTCTTTTGTATTGAGGATTTCAGTGTGAAATTTGGCAGATGAAGCTCTCTCTGAAGAAGTTGAGAAGTTGCTAAAGCAGCAACAGGAAGGAACTTCTCGTGATTTAAATAAGAGAAGTAAGGTTGCTATGGAAGATGACCAGTTAAAGGCTACCCCTAATAACTCATCTATAAGAATGACCAGAAAACGTAGTAGGCAGGCTGCATTGGAAAAAGAATCGAGGCATATATCTTTTGAAAACAGGGAAGGTAATTGTGTGGTGAGTGTCTCAACACAAGACTTTTGCAAGGAGACAGCATCTGGTAAGGTGAGCATTTCTAACGCTGGAAAATAAAAAGGATATGTTTAAGCACATTATTTGTTTGAATATATGATTTTATATGTTCATTTTATTTCACACACTTCGTCAAAAAAATTTAAGCACCTTACTGTGCTAACATTTTTTTCTATTTTTTGGGTTGTAAAATAGCTTCCAGAGTCCTATACTAAGGCTAATGATCAATCAGGTTGGTGGTGACAATTGGAATTCATGCTGCTTAATATTTGGATTGTATCATTGGGATTTTGAATATTCTATATATTCTTCATTGCTTTTTTTACAGGAGTTGGGTCACAGGAAAGTGATAATTGTAACTGGCTTATTCAAGCTCTTCTTGAATATGCACTCGGCATGAAACTATCTGCCGACCATCAAACTGGACAAATAAGCCTTTCTGCATTGCATCAATCTAGCGGTAATGCGTAGTTTTGGATTTTAATTGATTCTTTTCTCTTAATTTTTCAGCATTAAACCAAACAAATGAATCTTAAGTTTTAACTAATCACTTCTTTTTTCTGCCACCTGCATCAGAAACCTTAACTGTGCGTTGAAGACTAATGTTTGAGGGAAATCTTGGCAGTTAATGTCATATTTGTTTTCCCTCTATATTCTCATCCTTCATTTCTCTTTAAACACACGGGAATTTTTTTGCATTGAGGCTAAACAAACAAGTATTATTTTTATATTTGTAAATGCTTTAAATTTTAAAAAGTAGTCAACTTGAGGATCATTTTCTTTCTTTCTTTTTGTTGTTACACTTTTGTTGGTTTGTCTCTCAAAACGTTGGTTCTTTTATTGTCAATTCAGTAAGAAATTCATAAACAGTTTCATCCTTGTGACACTTTTAGACAGAGTCTCAAAAACCTATACTACAGCTCAATGTTTAGAATTGTAATGAAAATTCATGCAATTCAAATTTGACAGATATGTAAATGGTTGGTTAACATTTGCCTTTGATTGTGATAATGATAGGTTATTCCTTCACTTTAACTTGGATTAGCAAAACACCTGGAGAGGAAGCAGAGTTGCTGTACCATGTTCTATCACTAGGCACATTTGAAAGAGTGGCCCCAGAATGGATGAGGGAGGACATCATGTTCAGCCCCACCATGTGTCCCATCTTCTTTCAAAGGGTATCTCATGTTATCAAGTTGAACCATTAAAATGGTGTTTGTAAAGATAGTAAGAGACACAGGAGCTATTATTATTAGTGGGAAAAAAAAAATGATAATATAGACTCGAGTTTATGGTGAACCCTACACATGACAACATATCAATTAAGAGTTTCATAATATTATTATAGTTATAACTTTTAATTATGTCTTAAATGGTTGATATGCTGCAACGTGTAGGGTTCATCGTAAATTCGAGTATATATTAACACTACTAAAAAAATGGGTTATTGATTGTACTTTCTAAGCCAGATTTGCTAAAACCAAACACATTCTCCTTGATTTATTGTGATATGCACTGCTTCTTTGTCATGATCCCCTAGAAAATTGACTAGCTCCACCAATGAGCCTTGAAGGATCAAAATTCAAAAATAAAAATTTCAGAGTCTTGATGAGAATTGAGAAGTGCGAATCAATAATCTAATCTAACACCAAATTGATCATCATCAGTTTAACTAATATGATGTTTGGATTCTATTTAGCAAACTCATTTTTGCTGGCTAACCAAGGTTGAAGTGAAAGCAAGGTAGACTTGCTTTTGCCTTTAGCATTTCAGGTTCATTGTGAAACACCAACAACTAACCTTCTAATTCTACCTTGCATTGCATATACCAAAACTAACCAACACTTCATTTATTTTTTTCCCTAGGTTGTCATGTCATTATATACTTTATAATATCTCTAATTTATAACATACTATCTTTTTATAAGTAATATTATATATTTGTAGAATTTAATTATGATGTACTGACAGCGTAAAAAATATTACTCTGTTAGACAGTCACATCCACTTGTGAGACTTTTTAGTTAGTGTGTGATTGAGTTAAAGATTTTTATTAATGTGTCAATCTATGATTGAATGATTGTGTAAAACTACTTTATACTGAGTTGTTTAAAATTAAATTCATTTGTATCTCACAAATATTATTTAAATACTATATAAAAATCATTATAAACTAAGCAAATTAAACTTTTAATTTTTAAAATCATTATAAAAATCATTAAAATAAAAGATGATATATGTAGTAGATTATATTTCAATTTATTAAATTTAACGTAAATATATATAAAAAAATATAGTAAAAATATTAAGAAATGTATGTCGTTTTCAATAATTATACATTTATTAGTGATTTTGAGCACTATTATCCAAATATTATTTATCATGTCAAAATTAATTTTTTAATAAAAATTTTCAAACATAAATTATGTTATTCTAATCTCAATTCTAGTCAAAATCAAGTTTATACGAACCTCAATTTACAAACGTTAATCCAATCAATTAAATTTAGAATTTAATTTTGATGCACTGATAGTATAAAAATATTTTACACTGTTATTTAATTATAACACTCTGTTTATATAATTTTTTAAATAATAAAAATTATAATTATAATTGACATGACAGCACAAAATTAAATAATTGTATAAAAATAAAAAAAATAGTGCAATATAGAGTAAATAAAAATTAATTTGTTGAATTTTATCGAACTGAATCAGCGGATTCGGTCTGCACCGCGTCAATTAGAAAACCGCGTCAAATTAAAGCTATTATTTTTTCAATCCCATATTGACCGTTGATCTTCTCGTCTAACTTTTCATCTCAACCATTTATTCTAACACCTTCCTACTATTTAAACACCCCGACCTTCTCATTCTCGTTCATTCTTTTTCTCTTCTTCTTCTTCGTATTGTCCTCTGCATACTTGACGTTGTTGATTCCACGATTTGGAAGTTTCGATGTTCTTCTTCTTTCTTGCGATTTGATTTATCTGTCAAGACTTGATGGCGTTTGTATATGAAGTGTTTCCTTCTCTTTGGTTGATGATCTGCTCTGCTATATAATTCTTTTTTTATTCATATATGAAATTCTCTGCTTTATTCGATGATCTGGACTTGATATATCGGTGGATTTTCCAATTGTAGGGTTCAAGTTCTGAGTAGTTTTCTCATTCATATTCTTGCTTTAGAGACTAGTGATTGGATTCTTGCGAGAATCGATGGATGATGATGCAATTCTTGCTTTCTTGACTTTTCTTTCTTCTATGTTCAATTTGTTCCTTCGGATTTGAAGATTCTTAGGTTGTGATCTTGCTTCAATTATTCGCTTGCATATAGATTGGTAATTGGATTCCGGCGAGAATCGGTGGATGATTATGGAGTTGCTGTTTTCGATATCATAAGAGATTCTTGCTTTCTTGACGACTTCTTTTCGACTATTGTTCTTCGATAGGTTATGATGCAGCTTTGTATGATTCATTTGCAGCTTTATGGAGTGATAAAGATTGGTGATTCTGATGAGTATTGGTGGACAATGATCATAAGAAATTCTTGTTTTCTTTGACTATTTTTCTCTTTGTCTTCAATTTGTTCCCTTGAATATCAAGATTCTTAGTTTATGATCTTGCTTCCATTTATTCACTTGCAGCAGTATGCTATCAGGGATCAAGAATGTTATTAGAGATCGGTGATTGGATTCCGGTAAAATCATTTTCGTGCATAATTGATTGATATCTAATCTTTCTCTGCATCATTGTGTTTGGATCATGTAGTCTATATCATGTTTTGCATGAAATTGGTGACCTCTATCTTAATTATTTCTTTTTTTTTTTTGTCCTTTCTGAAGTCATAAGAGTTTGGCTTTTGCAATTTACTCCTTGATCTGCGACAGTGATGAATGTGTTCCTGAATGTATTAGCGCAGGATTTCCTCATTCTATGGTGCATTTGGAGATAACATTCGCTTGGTTCTTTCTTTCTGCTATGATCACTGCATTGTTTATTTTTTCCTAATTATCTTCATATCAAGCTTTCGGTTTCCTTTTTTCCTTCTTTGTTGCTTGTTCTGGATAATGCGGTAATCTTACACTAAAGCACATCAGTCTCCTGGCCTGACTGTAAGTATTTTGAAGAGGATTAATTGTACAATTTGTAGGAATATGTTGCTTGTTCGATTCAGGATCTGAAAAAGCTGTTAGTTTTCTCTTCTTAGCTCTTGACTCTTGAGAGTATTGTTCTTCCATAGGTTATGGATATTTAGGTTTTGATGCAGCTTTAAATTTGTTTGTAGCTTAATGGAGTCAGATTCTGGTTATAGAGATTGATGGTTGGAATCTAGCGAGCATCTGTGTTGTTTTTGGGATCATAAGAAATTCTTGTTTTCTTGACTTTTTCCTCTTTATGTTCACTTTAAATCCTTTCTTGATCTTGCTTCCATTTATTCGCTTGCAGCAGTATGGTGTTTTATGAGGTGTTGTTCTGTTTTGAGAGATTGGAGATTGGAGATTTGTTAATGATAACAACACGAAAAAAATATCAGAGGCAAAACCAGGGAAAATTACTCACTGATATGTCTGATATACATTTTTATGCTTCTTGATGTGGGCTTGGAATATTTTGCATTGGACTTTTAACTTTTCCAAATTTTTATGTGCATCATGTGGGCAAGACGTGTGTTGCTCGGGGAGAGGAGTCTGGAAGATATAATTGAAGAGATTGGAGGGGATTGGGAGTAACAAACGATTCTAACATTGATTCCTAAACCTCACTTCTTTTTTCCTCATTCGTTCTTTAAATGTTGGTCTTAGTTTCATCTAGGTGATAAGTTGCTTGTTGGTTTGCAGATTCTAGGAATGAAATTTTTTCATAGTAGGGCGTGGGCAATAAGAAAGATAATTACGGTTTCCAGTGCAGAGTGTAACAGGATCAGGATTTAGTTTTAAATTCTTTGATCAGTTTCTGATTATGACTCTGATGTGCTGGCATGAGAATTTAATTTATGATGTTTTTTCTGCAGATTTGTGTTTCTGATCATGACATCATAAGCATTGTGATATTCTTTTGGGCTCATGGTTTTTTTATCTATATAATAAATAGGTCCAGGATGTTGAATGAGTAGTGGAACTTTGAAAAATGTTGTGTGTGGCCTTAGCAGCAGGTTTGTTATACAGTATCTGAAGTTTGTTTTTGCAAATCAAGGAATGACACACAAGTGAACAGATTTTGTTGATGGCCTGGAGATGGGAAATAATGCAAAAGGTAGGTCTATAGGATATTTTTAAGGTTTCTTTAATTAAAAATAATATTTGTCTTGTGCCTTATTTTTGGTTTTCATGTATATATATGTATATATATAGGCTCAATCATGCGACTTGGCCTTAAGAGAGATGAAGGCATTTGCGAAGTCGTTGTTTCCTTTGTAATCTTTACTGTCTCTCCTTTCCTAATTAATCTGTAGCGGCAGTAAACATGAATGTGTAGCTGCATTTTGGAGTCGGAGTGTTGAAAGGTCTTCTGTTCTTTAGCTTATAAAATTCAATATAGTTGATATTCCCCTTTTTTTTAACACTTCACCACTATGACAGTAGGGGAAAACAATTACCAATAGAAAACTAAAAAGAAGAAGAATGTGAGGCGATAAAATGCTAATTCAGTTGCTTTTTGTACTACATCTCCTGGTACCAGCCGAGTCCCTTCAAATACCCACTATTACAGAGCTCAGTGCCAGCTTATTCCACATGGGATGCACAAAGGTTTGCTAGGACGGGAGACCCATCATACATGGCTTTCCACAAAAGATTTTGATCTTATGTGGAATTTTCAAGGACCAGACATGATTTATTCCTCATGTGTGCAGGTGCAACATCAACTGGGAATGATAGAAATGGTATGCAATTTTATATCCTATAGCCATTGAATACCTCCCAGACTTGTGTATAACCCACAGAGGTTTATCGGCCGAATTTGAGGGGACAATGGCAAGAATCTTATAAGTTGTGTCCCTAGGAAACATATCCCTAACAATGTCTTCTCGCTCCTGCAATAATGGAAGGAGCTCGAAATGGTATTTGTGATGCTTGATCCATCTATCACCCACTTGCCGTCTAAAAGCTTTCTGCTTTCTAGAATGCTATGTCATGTTCAAGATGAATTGTTCCTTAAGGTAGTGCTTGGTGGTAGTTATTTAAAGACATAAAAGACAAAATTGATTTCTATTATGGGCTTAGGGAGGGACAAAATTTGTGTCTCCGGATTCAATTCATGCAAGTAATTTTTTGAAGGGTGATTCCTTATATTCTGCAAGTTGGCCATTCTGCAAGAAGAAAGGAGGTTCTACTGTGTGGAATGATATCTCAGATATTGCAGGAGAGCTCCGTGAGGGTTTAGGATGGAGATTAGGGGATTCAGATTATTTGTTTTGGTATGAGAACTGGCTTTCCCTAGGAACTCTTTGTGACAAGGTGCCCTTTGTCAACATTTGTGATATAGAAGCTACCATAGGAGACGAATAATTGCAGATGGGAGAGAACAACTACTATTATTCCAGGAAGCCTCAGAGATGAAAGTCAACTATTGGCTCCAACATTCGATCCAAGGTGGGTGATGATAGAGGTTGGTAGTGGGATTAGAAGAACACCAGATTTTCGTGTGTTTTTATCTAAGTTTCAATTGTTTCATCATTTGTTTATAAACTAAAATCATGAAGAAGAAAAAGTATTTGTCAGAAGTGGGATTTGAACCCACGCTCTCTCACGAGAACCAGAACTTGAGTCTGGCGCCTTAGAACACTCGGCCATCCTGACTCTTTGTTGTAATGCTGAATATGTTATGTTATCTTAACCTTCATTCTTCTATGATATTAAATGGACTAGATATATAATAAAAAATAAGTCAAAACAGTCAATATATTATGCACAACAGATGATATATAGTGTATAAAATATATTATTTATTTTGACTAATTCTCTATTTTACATATAACAATTGGTTCATCAACTCATTTATTTATTGAGTTAACGCTGGATACACATGGCATATTTTTTTTTGTTTCCGTATCTACCGGAGCGATTCCGAAGAATAATCCCCTGTCGGTTTGTGCATACACCTCAAGGGTGGGACGACTGGCCAAGATCCTCTCTGCATACATATTGTCCCGAGATCGAACCCGGAATTAAATGTTTAAGCAACCCAAGCCACTACTACTTGTGTTAAGGCCTTGTTTATTTCACACACACATGGCATATTTATAGTTATACTCTTCCTACCATAGGAAGAGTAAAGTGGGAAACAACTTCACATTTTGTATAGGTGCCAATGGTGTTACTTTGTCGCCGACAATATCCTCTGCCTCTAACTATCACCAATCAAATTTGATTGAGCCCATGTGTTCCCCCAATACATGTTTTTCATCTCTTCTTTAATTATTTCACACAACAATATTTTGCGATATGAAAATAAAAATAAAAATGTTAAGTTAGGGTAAATTTTATGTAGACAATATATTTATTATTTGAATAGTTTAATTTTAATAATTTTTTTAGATACACTATAAAATAAAGATTATAAAACCTTTAAAATAATGAATCATATGAATA
The DNA here is from genome assembly GCA_013621005.1 of Aeschynomene evenia. NCBI lineage: Eukaryota > Viridiplantae > Streptophyta > Magnoliopsida > Fabales > Fabaceae > Aeschynomene > Aeschynomene evenia. The sequence goes on along the minus strand of CM024268.1, from coordinate 33,112,135 downwards.
TTTTACATATAGTAGAAATTGAATATTATATACCATAATATGTGAGATATTACAATGTTTTTTGTTGTCTTATAAAATAAAGGGTATAACCTCAAAAATATTGAATCACATGAATTTTTCACATATAGTAGAAATTGAAGACTATATATTTTAAAATAAGAGAATTCACAATATTTTTTGTCGCATTATAAAATAAAGACTATAGACTTTAAAATAATGAATTACATGAAATTTTTACATATATTAGAAACTGTACTTTTAAATATGAGATTTCACAATTTTTTTGGTTTTATTATAAGATAAAGATTATTAGCTTTAAAATATTGAATCACTTGAATTTTTCACATACTGTAGAAATTGAAAGTTATATATTTTAAAATGTGAGACTTCACTATTTTTTTGAATACATTACAAAATAAAGACTATAGCCTTTAAAATATTATATTGAATCACATGAATTTTTCACATATAGTAGAAATTGAAAGCTATATAATTTAAAATGAGAGAATTCACAAATTTTTTGGTTATATTGTAAAATAAAGACTATAGGCTTTAAAATAGTGAATTACATGAAATCTTTTACGTACGTACAGTAGAATTTATACTTTAAAATGTGAGATTTCATAATTTTTTTTATTTTATTAAAAAATAAAGACTATAAGCTTTAAGATATTGAATCACTTGAATTTTTCACATATAGTAGAAATTGAAGGTTATATACTTTTAAATATGAGATTTCACTATTTTTTATACACTAGAAAATAAAGACTATAATCTTTATTGAATCACATGAATTTTTAACATATGGTAGAAATTGAAGGCTATGTACTTTAAAATGTGAGATTTCACATTTTCTCATTTTATTATAAAATAAAGACTATAGGATTTTAAAATTGAGGCAAATGAATTTTTCACATATAGTATAAATTGAAGGCCATTTACTTTCAAATGAGTTTTCTCAATTCTGTTGGTTGTATTATAAAATAAAGACTATATAGCCTTTAATATTGAATCACATGAATTTTTCACATGTTGAAGGCTATATACTTTAAAATGAGAGAATTCATAATCGTTTTGGTTGTATTATAAAATAAAAACTATAGATTTTAAAATAATGAATTACTTAATTTTTTTCATATAGTATAAAGTGAAACTTATATACTTTAAAATGTGAGATTTCACTATTTTTTTATACATTACTATAGTAACTCGACAGACACGAACGCTTTTTTCGGTGAATATGTTTTATGAAATAACATTATTTAATTCAATTTTATTAATAATTTTTTAAGAAAATAATACTATTTAATATAATTAAAATCTCTCTCAATTTTCATTTTAATTTATAAAAGATGAATAGAAAGAAAGATCGAGAGAATAAGAATATATAACTAAATTACATACACATTATAGCATTATTCTTTCCCTAAAGTAATAGAAAAGCGACTTGACAGGCACGACCAAGTCACTAGCTAGTAGTATATAAATTAAATTTTTGTATTTAACTAATAATTTGAAAGTTTATGAATGTTTGCTTTTTCATCTTCATGCCAATTATATATATATTGAAGTATTTTAAGTGAGCAAGTTTCATAAATAAATGACATTGAACTCTCTAGCGATATTTACATTTACATATGATATTAGGAGGGTTTGCTCTTTGAATAAGTGAAGTGATGAATGGCCCCTTTAAGAAATATAATGTTGGAAACTTATCACAAAACAGTAGAGCTATAGATTCAATAAGAAAAGTTCTTATTTGTAAATAGCTTTCACATAGTTATGCTTGCACCATAAGTTAATTAAATAAAATAATATATCTATTTTTCATATAATATTTTTACAACTCTACGCGCTAAATTAGTGTTTTATAATAATTCTATGTATAATATAATAATATTTATTGTACAAGAGAAATACATTAAACTAATATCTAATATATTTATATAGTCATAGTAATGTGTGTCATATGTAACATGTGTTATACATATAGGCACACATTACGTATGGTACATGTTATGTATAATACACGTAGGATATTAATTGAATGTATTTTTATTATATACGAGAAACATTATTGATGTATAATATGATGTTGTAATTAATTATAATAATAAATTTCTTAGAACCATGTATCATACTTTTATTAATTACAATTGTTCTCGTTTAATATTAACATTTTTCTCTACCAACTTGTATAACAAGCAAAACCACATAAATAATTTGCCATAATCCAAAAGTAGAATTGATCTATCCTTATTTTCCTTGTATAATGTTCTAAAAGTAAACAAGAGATTATAACATAGAGACATATTTGATTTTCTCCTATCACAAGCAAAGAGGGATGAAACTTTAGTGAAGAGAAAGAAAGCAAAAATAACTTAATATATAGTACAATTTTGTTGTTGGGATAAAGAAACAACCACAAGAGTTATAATAGACATTAAATTGTAAAGTGGTTGGATGGTACATGACCTTGGTTCCATTATGATGATTTGCATATATTCCACATTTACCAAGTCATAACATAGGATAATGCCAAGCACTACTATAGTTTAACACTATCAATATGCTCATCCCCATTATGTAGCATTTCACACTTGTCTTTTTATGACATTATTAGGGAGAGGATATTAGGAAGATGAGTAATTAATGTTATTTGAACATTCATTCATTCTAAATATCTAAACAAATTACTTATAGACTTATTATATGAGTTACTATCTTCATCATTCATTTTTTCTTTTAGCTCATTCTCTATTCATCATTCATTATTACTCGCGAGTCTATATTAACATTACTGTTTTTAAATATCTACCTCCATTTTTAAGGTACCAATATAATTTTTTTTTTTATGTTAAATTGAATAAGGAGTAACAGTCATCGCTTTCTCTCTACTACCTTGACTAATTGACAACACAGCTGAAATTGAATGTTTGAAGCTAGCTCGAAAAAGGGAGAAAACTCATGATAACAAGTGGATCTTGGAAGTAGGTCAAAAAAGGGGTAAGATAGATAGAAAAACCACTTGAGAGCTGAACATACAATATTATTGTTCTTGAATTAAAGGCCAACGGATAAGTCTATTTCTTTTATGTACTGAATTCCTTTACAGTTACAGTGCCAGTTTATGTTGGCTGTAATGTAACTAACCACGTGCACTATATATGGTAATGGTACTATTAATTTCTCCCACCACCCCTCTTCAATTATTTCTCTTTTCCCTTCTCTCTCTTTTTTTATTCATTATCCCACAATATATAATCAAAAAAATTATTTGTAAATCTATAATTTTATCATCATTATAATATCTAATTTCTCGTTCTTAATTTATGATCATTAAATTTATTTATTTAGCTTCAATTTAGCTTTCTAATGCAAGAATTTAACTTCTAAATGTACTTTTTGTCAAAGAAGCTCTACATCTACTTCTATTAAAATTGTTTTCAAAAGTTAAACAAACAAACTCTTCTTACATGTCCTTAATTTTAACGAATATTTCATAAATATTCAACTTTGAATATCAGAATAAAATTATTTATACAGTCATTTGTAATAAATACTCTCTTTCCCTTGTAACTATATATTTAGATACTCTCTTTCCTTTGTAATTATTTATATGTAATTTGTTTTATGCATCCATCTTATTATACTATGTCCAACACTTGTATTGTTTAGAAATTATTTTAGTATTTTTGGATAAGTCAGAATATTTAACTTCTCAAAAAATACTTGTTAAAATAATTGAAATAAATTTTTTTATCATTTTATATGCACATATAAAATAATTTATTTACAAATTACTTCTTAAAAATTATTTTTATATAAGAATTTAAATAATTTATTTATCAAAATGACCATATGTCCAACACTTGAAGAAATTAACTTTTTCTCTGGACCCCTCTCTCAACTTTCCCTTACATTCAAATTCAGTAAATTGAAAGATGAAACTACTAAATGAACATCGATCCCAACTACTACTTTATGATAACGTTGCAAACATAAACCATGTTTGGTTCCGTTTTAGAATTAGACCGTTGCAAGCAAAAACACACACACACAAGACAGCAACTCATAAAACCCCAAACCATTTTAAAACCCCGAAAAGGACAGAGGAAAGAGAAAGAAGAGCAGGGGCACATGAGTCATTTCACAGAAAAGAGCAGCAACTATGCTACCTTATGCCACGAATCACTCTTTCTATTTCCAGCTGTGGCCAAATCATCTTTGTCCCCCCCTTTCATCACACTCTCTCACATGCCCATCCTTAACTAAACTTTAGTTAAATTAACCTAACCCTCATCCTATGTCTTTTTCTTTTTATTTTCTTTTCTTGATTCAAAATCAATTATCTGTACTAGAATTTTTCAAAATAATTATTTTTTAATATTTATATTTATTTAGATAATAGTTTTTCCAAAAATAAATATAATAAATTAAAAATAAAAACAAATAACTACTTTCTATTATTTTGATCCTACTTACACAAAATTAAAAATAATTAATAAAATAAATAAGAACTTTGTATTATCGTAATCCCACTAATTTATATAATTATTAAATTAAGCTTAAATAAAATAATATAAAATACGATTAGGTGAGTATTAAGTACTTGACAAGTTGCTGTCACAAGTTAAAGAGGGTACGCTAAAATGACACACATTATGTATCTTAGTAATGATATATATGTATGATATATTTTTTGTGCATTATTTCCTATTTCTACTAAATCAGTTTCATACATATATAACACATATTACATATGATACACATTATATATAACACATATTGAATAGTTGTTAAATGATATTCCTACTTTACTCATACTATTATTGGTTATGTAATGGTTCATAAATCATAATTAGTTAAAAATATAAAATCAGTAAATTAAAATGGTTCATAATTATTAAGCAAAAGCAGAGAAACAAAAATGTGCTAAAATGTAATCTTTTACCTCTATTGAGAAAATCTGTTTACTCAACTGTCCCTAACCATGGTTAAACCAACCAACCAACCAACCAGTCCACCACTCTCTTCCTTCTTTAATTCCTGCTCCACACTCTTCACACTCCACTCACTCACTCACTCCCATTCTCTCTTTCCCACACCACAAAGTCACAATGGGTCACTCCCTCCTGCTCCTCCTCCTCCTCCTCGCCCTCTCCGCCGCCACAATCTCCGCCCACAACATCACCGACATCCTCGCCGCCGACCCCAACTACAGCCAGTTCAACAGCTACCTCAGCCAAACAAGGCTCGCCGACGAGATCAACTCCCGCACCACCATCACCGTCCTCGCCATCCCCAACTCCGCATTCTCCTCCATCACCCAAAACCACCCTCTCCCAGTCATCAAGAAAATCCTCAGCCTCCTCATCCTCCTCGACTACTTCGACCCTACCAAACTCCACCAAATCTCCGACGGCACCACCCTCACCACCACCCTCCTCCAAACCACCGGCAACACCGAAGCCAACCTTGGATCCGTCAACATCACCGATCTCCGCGGCGGCAAAGTCGGATTCGGCTCCGCCGCACCGGGCTCCAAACTCGATTCAACCTACACCAAATCCGTCAAGCAAATCCCTTACAACATTTCCGTTCTCGAAATTTCCGCTCCCATTATCGCTCCTGGGATCTTAACCGCTCCTCCTCCGTCTTCCGACGTTAACATAACGGCGCTCATTGACAAAGCAGGTTGCAAAACTTTCGCCTCGTTGATTGTTTCTAACGGCGTCATCAAGACGTTTCAGTCAATGGCTGATAAAGGTTTGACCATTTTTGCACCGTCTGATGAGGCTTTTAAGGCACGTGGCGTTCCCGATCTGAGCAAGCTCACAAATGCTGAGGTAGTCTCGCTCCTACAGTATCACGCCACCGCTAAGTACCTTCCCGTCGGTGCGTTGAAGACCTCGAAGGACGCGATTAGCACATTGGCTACTAACGGCGCCGGAAAATTCGATTTCACCGTTTCCGCCGCCGGAGATTCGTTGACGCTGCACACCGGTGTTGATTCCTCCAGAGTTGCGGAGACCGTGGTGGATTCTACTCCGATGACGATTTACACTGTTGACAGTGTTCTCCTTCCGCCGGAGCTTTTCGCGGCAGCTCCGGCGCCGGCGCCGGTTCCTGCTGGTGCTCCGTCGCCGACTCCGGTTCTGGCTCCATCGCCGGCTTCCGAAGCGCCTTCTCCACTCCCTGCCTCACCGCCTGCTCCCGCCGGTGAGACTCCGGCTAGTTCGCCGGCGGATGCACCGTCGGCAGCGGCGGAGCGTAGCAGCGGATCTACGAAGTCCGCTGGCGTGAACGTTGAAGCTTCTTCTGCGGTTCTCACTTTTGCAGTGACTACTTTGTGTGCGGTTGTGATTTCCTCTGTTTTCATGTCCTGATTTGTAATTTCCACGTAGCTTGGGGTTTTGTATTGTAATTTAAATTAAATCTTTTGAGTTTTTTTTTTTCTTTTCATTTTTTAGTTTTTCTCTCTTCCCAGTTCCCACGATGTGAATTGTGATTGGATTGGAGAATTTTTTTTATTTTTTTTGGCGATAAATTAATTTAGGCATGTGATGATGTTGAAGAAGTACGATGCGTTTTGATAAATTATTTTCATTTTTCCAGCTATTTTTATTTTTTTAATATTTGGTTATTTATGGATATTTGGGAGAGCATTGAGATGCGATTGGTGGAAGTGAGTGCAGGGCCACGTGGTGGAGTGTGAGTGGGGTCACTCTGTGTGGACCACCGCATTTTGTTGGGTTGCATCATAGTGGAACACAACTTCAGATCTGGTTCTGTCAACTGTGCGGCGAAGGGTTTGTTTCTTGCTCTGTGAAAATGAAATCGATCATTTCCAACAATTTGAGTTTTATAAAATTCTTTGGGTTATTTGGATAATGGGTGGGAAATGGGAGAAATCATTGACTCTTGTATATGCTTATCAGACATTATTTAGTATCATGAGTGTGCCTTTCTTTGGCTTTTGACGTGCTGGTTGTGGCATTTGGATAATATATGAAAAAGAAATCATAATATTGTGTTTATTAAACTGATTGAGTTGATAGCCTGAAATACTTATACGTATTAGGGTGAATTCCATGTAATTGGAATCATTGAGAGTGCGATCGATTCAATAAACCCCTCTATATATTTTTTTTTATTTAATCTTTGTCTCAAAATTTTATTCTCATGAATTTTCTCTTTTCAGTGAGTTTTGATAAAGTTTATCACTACTTTTTAGTGAGTTTATTCGGCCTATTAAAAATACATACATATTTTTTAAAATAGTATTTGGGCCAAAGTGTTAAAGTAAGTTTATAACAGAGGAGAAGGAGAGAGCCAAGAATCAAAGATGTATATTCTGTTTATTTAATAAATGTTCTTTGAGCTTGCACTAAAGTTTAACTTATCTTTGATTAAAAAACTAATAATAAAAAAAAAAAACAGAAGGGAGTAGTTTGATATTTCTGTTGTTCGATAAATATTGTATTATTAAGTATTGAGTGATGCTTATATATTCTAATTTAATTTCTAAACATTATCTTAATAATTAATTAGACATTATTGTGCGCGCTCTGTGTTGATATTGATTAGGGTTCTTGATTTCTCGGAGCCCTAATCCCAAATATAAAGAACAGAGGAGAAGGAGAGAGGCAAGAATCAAAGATGTATATTCTGTTTATGTAATAAATGTTCTTTGAGCTTGAAATAAAGTTTAATTAACTTATCTTTGATAAAAAAAAAAAAAGAATAATAGTAAAAGTATATAAAGGGGCCAAAAATGAAAACAACCAAAAGAGAAAAAAAATATGGGCCTAGAAAGGTACAAACAAAGCTCAATAAGCTAACAGAGTATGAGAGCAATAAAATAAGCTATACAGAGGAAACTAGTTATCTAACACGCTGTCTCTCAAATCGATCCACGTGTGTCAGCGGTAAAAGATGGGTATTAGTAGGCACAGAAGATCTGGTGATGATGGGTAATTTGAGCAATTGATGAAACTCAACAACCGCAAGCAAGACATAGAAAATGTATCTGATGTGGGAGCAGGAGTCAGGGAGAAGCAGCGTTAACAATGAGGCCAAGGAAATTGAACCAAAAAGTGCGATGGTTAAGCTTAACTGAGTGGCATATGAGGGGAAACAGCGCAGCGAGGCCATGAAGGCCAAGTAGTAACCAAATATGCCAAAAACAGAGGCTCCCGTAGTGAAAGGGTGAAGCTCGAATGGAGTTGATGTGTTATTGCCTGCACTTTGGACTTGAAGCATGCCCACAAGTGTGGGAATGATAAACGCGTAGATTTTATGGAGGCGGCTTATCGATGAATAATTAGGATTAGAGTTTTGTGGAGTAGTAGCTGCTAATAGAGAAGGACTACTAGCAGTGATTATTACCAGGTTCAGGTTGTGGTTGACAGTTAATATCATGTCACGCCAATTAGTGCTAGCCATGGACATGATGATGTGTGTATGTATGTATGTTATTAGGGTGAAGATAGAGTTACTTGAAGAGATAGCTTATTGATTGCTCCATGTATTTATACAATTAATTAACTTCTTTGATTTCAGTTGATCACATTAACATTATCAAAGAATTGAAAATCATGGTACCGACTCGACAATAAAAGTTTCAAAACGAGGGGATTCTTATTTGCGCATACAATGAAGACAAATATATTATTTTTAATTATTGTGAAACGCATAAGCTGGGCCCAGCCAATGTAATTGTAAATGATATTAAGAAAAAAAAGACAATTTTGCATGCGGAATGGGATCACGTGGTACTGCCTTGCCTGGGTCCCGCACGTGGAGATTTTTTTTTCGTGGGGATGGGGATGAGGATGAGGGTCAGGGTCAGGGTCAGATTTCCCCCACAACAAATATGGGGGTGGGGTGGGGATCAGTCTCCCTGTCCTGTGGGGACCCCGCATCACCCTGCATAAATAGTATTTTTTAAATATTTATTTATATTTTTATGTAAAATATTTATTTATATTATTTGAAGAAGATTTAAGTAATTTATAGTATTAAAAAAAATATATGGACCATGTGATCTAAATTATTTCCTACAACTGAACTTAAATATCTTATATTAAAAAAAATTAACACAATTAAGAAAGTAAAAAAGAAACCCTAACCGCACCTCCACTCACTTCATTCTCATTCCTTAACCTCAAATTTCAACAATCACCATTGCTCTGTCTCCACTGCGCGCCTCTGCTCTGTGCGAGTGTCAGTTTTAATTAAAATATCTTTAATTTATGGTCATTTTATATTTTATTATCATTTTAAAATTGTTCAATAGTTATGTTTGTTGAACTATTATGTAAAATTTAAATTCTGAATTATCAATACTATGATTGAATTAATTAAAATTTTATTATTTATATTTTTTTCTATTTTTTAATTTTAAAAAATATTTTTGCACGTGTAAAATTTCTCTGTGGGATCCCCGTGGGAAATGGGAAATGGGGGTGGGGGGAAAACAATCCCCACAGTGGGAGTGGGGGAAAAACATGATCGCGGAGGTGAGGGTGGGGTGGGAGTGGGGAAGGTACTCCCCGCCCTGCACGATTGTCACCCCTAGTCATGAGTACTGCTTGTAACTAGTAGCTAATAATCTACGCCAATTAGTGGTAGCCATATGGACATGTTGTAAATGCTAGCAATGTGTTGATATAATTTGAGTTGCGGAAGGTCGTTGGTGATATAATTTGAACTTTTTTAATTGCTGGAATTACACTTAGGATGAATTGAAAATAGAAGACCGCACCTAAATAACTGGTGTCACGGCACCGCCCCATGTACCTGCACAAATGGTAAGCGGCTTGTTGTCCCTTAAGCAAGGTCTCGGGTTCGAGCCTTGTGGATGGAAAAAATCCTTGCTGGGAGCCTCACCTGCTATTCCCAGGTACGCGACCCGGGGCGACAGATTAGTCGGGGCGAAGCTCCGGATACCGTGGGCAACCAAATATATATATATATATATATATAATGTACAAGGTACATCACATATGATTATAATATATATTACATGTTATAGTATTATCTTTCTTTATAATATATGATATATGTTGTGTACATCGTGTAATATATGACATACACACAATATAATATTTATTGTGTAATTTATATTATATATATGTGCATAATTTATTGACTATTTTAATTAATTTTTTATTATACCTATAACTATGCTCTAAAAATATTAAAAGGAGAAATAGTCGCAATGTCTGGAACTCAGGGTGGTGAAAATCATGTGTTCGGGAATTACATGAAGACAATGTTTTGATCTATATTTAAAGATGAAAGTTGGTGAGTTTTGATTGACTATTTTCTTTATTGTGGCTCCATAATAGTTTGATTGTTTATAATTTCTACTCTACCCTTTTAATAGTAGATGGTAAAACAAATATTAGATCAATTCCATTGATTTATAATTTTTTTTTTGTTCAAATTAAATTTTTACCTAACAATTTAGTGAAATACATTTTTTCTTAATTAAAATTTAGACATAATTAATAAAATTAAAGGCAAATGAAAAAAAAAAAGAGAATCGGTCTTCTTAACTTTATAGTTTTATATTTATTTATTTATAATAATGTAAGAATTTGTTTTCATTTAATCCTAATATGGGGGATTTTCATCCCTTTTATAATCTATTTAAAAAACAGTTAAATCTCATATTATAAAGTATATAGTATTCAATTCTATTATATCTGAAAAATTCATGTTACTCAATATTTTATAGGTTATAGTATTTATTTTATGTTATTCATTTTTTATATTGACGATTTATACACGAATGATACGTAAAACAATTCAGTTTTATATAAACTATAACATGGTGTTCCGTTTTATTGAACATAAATCGAAACATGATATTCTATTTTATGCATTTCATAAACCGGAACACACCATTTCGATTTACTATAAGTGTATATGCGAAAAAAAAATTTCAAACGATGTATACCTATTATTAACTTTCTCTCTCCCTTCAGAAAGGTATTTTAGCCTATTTTGATATGCATACTTTCAACATAATCAATACTCAAGGATGATTCAAATACCACATGAAAAGATTTTAACCGAAGGGCATTTTTTATGCATTGCAGACTGCAGTATCAGTAGAGGGAAAGATGGAAGAGTTTAAACAAGAAACATGGAAAAGATTAATTGGATTAGGAATTGGAAAAGATGGAAAAGATGGAAAACATTATCTTATATCGAAGTTGAGAAAGTGAAAGGTACTTGTTGGTTTTGGTTGGATGGAACAGGAATTGCAAAGACTTGCATAGTGGCGGATCTATGAATGAATGTATGGGGCTTATACCCCCACTAGATTTTTAATTATTTGCTTAAAGTATATATAAATGTATATATTTTATTCTTATTGTATTATTAAATTTAGGTTTAATTATACTAAGTCCCTATAGTTTCAACAAGTTTTGAATTTAGTCCCTATAATTTAAAAGTTTAGAATTAAGTCCCTATAATTTTAATTTTTTCTAATTGAGTCCCTAACACTAATTTTGTAAAAAAAAATCATTTAACCACATTTTTGAAATGTGGTTAAAGAGAAAAAAAAAGAAAATTAAAATAAATATTACTAAAATTTAATTATTTTATTTACATTTTATTTTTTATTTAATTTTATTTCAAATTATTTTTTAATTAATTTTTTAATTATTTTATTTTGATTAAATTTTTATTTATATATTATAACAATTAAATAAAAATAAATGTAAAATATAAAATTAAAATAATTATAAATGAAATTAAAATAATATTTAATATAATATAAAATTAAAAAATAAAATAAAAAATGAAAATAATATAACCTAAAAGTTAAAAAAATAAAAAAGAAATTATTTTTTATTTTTTATTCTTGTATAATTTTTAATTTATATTATATTTAATTTTAGTTTTTTTAATTTTTCTAAATTTTATATTCTATTTAATTTTAACTGCAATTATTATTTTTGTTGTCTTTTCATTTTTATCAGTTTAATCATAACATAAATAAAAAATTTATTAAAATAAAAATAAATTTTAAAAATTAATAAAATTAAATAAAAATTTATGTAAAAATATAATATAGAATAAAATTAAATTACAAAAATTAAATTAAATTAAATATTTTTTCTATTTTGTCTTTAACCATATTTTCGAAATGTGGTTAAATGATTTTGTTTAACAAAAATTAGTGTTAGGGACTCAATTAGAAAAAAATTAAAACTACAGGGACTCAATTAGAAAAAAAATTAAAATTGTAGGGACTCAATTCAAAACTTTTAAACTATAGGGACTGAATTCAAAATTTGATAAAACTATAGGGACTTGCAATATAATTAAACCTTAAATTTACCCCCATATTATAAAAAATTTAATAAATAATATTTTATATTTATATAGGTTAACAATGTAATATTTTTGCTCCCACTGATAAAATTTTCTGGATCCGCCGGACACTTGCATATGTACGTAGGACCGGACAATTCCATCGTTCAATAGGACTCAACAAGATAATTGGATTCTCCAAATTCTGGCTTCTCATACATAAAATTAAACTCAAATGTATATATCCAAGATGGGACCCACAAACTCAGAAAATTTAGTGAAATTATGTAGGCAAGCTATTTTCAAAATAATAATATTTATCGTACAACAAAAATATGTCGAACGAGTATCCAATATGTATTATATATGATATAGAAATATGTGTTATATGTATAGCATATGTATGTATAGAACACATTTCATATTATATATAGCACATATTATATGTTCGTTGAATGTATTTCTTTTAAAACAAATATTATTGTTTTCAGAGGGTGTGTCTATGATGTTCTTAAATCGAAACATGATATTCTGTTTTACTACCAACATTATTGTATTATTAAGTATTGAATGATGCTTATATATTCTAATTTAATTTCTAAACATTATCTTAATAATTAATTAGGCATTATTGTGCGCGCTCTGTGTTGATATTGATTAGGGTTCTTGATTTCTCGGAGCCCTAATCCCAAATGTAAAGAACACAGGAGAACTTTACCAAAAAATAAAAGAACACAGGTGAAGGAGAGAGGCAAGAATCTGTTTTTTTTTTTGGTGAATGCAAGAATCTGTTTTTTTTTTGTGGTAAAGCAAGAATCTGTTTATTTACCAACTTAAAGTATAGAGAGAAAATATATAAAGGGCCAAAAACGAAAACAACAAAAAGCGAAAATAAGAGGAGGAATATGGGCCTAGAAAGGTACAAACAAAGCCCAATAAGCTAACAGAGTATGAGAGCAATAAAATAAGAGAAATTATTAGGTGGGAGCAAATGATTTATTCGTTTCTGCAAAGGTTATACCAAATAAGCAATGAGACTCTCTAAATTTTAATGTAATCAAGCTAGAATTTAATTTAATCAAACTAGAGTAAAAATTTAAAATTTGATTAGATTAAACTCTAATTTGGTTATATTAAAATTTAGAGGGTCCTAATGTTAATTTGGCATAACATAAATAGTGCAGAGCAAATGTATCACTTGGAGCATCTAATAATTTCTGATAAAATAAGCAATCCACATGAAACTAGTTATCTAACACACTCTCTCTCTCAAATCGATCCACGTGTGTCAGCGGTAAAAGATGCCTTGTGGAGCTATTGGTAGGCACAGAAGATCTGGGGATGATGGGTAATTTGAGCAATTGATGAAACTCAACAACCGCAAGCAAGACATAGAAAATGTATCTGATGTGGGAGCAGGAGTCAGGGAGAAGCAGCGTTAGCACTGAAGCCAAGGAAATTGAGCCAAAAAATGCCATGGTTAAGCTTAACTGAGTGGCATATGAGGGGAAACAGCGCAGCGAGGCCATTAAGGCCAAGTAATAACCAAATATGCCAAAAACAGAGGCTCCCGTAGTGAAAGGGTGAAGCTCGAATGGAGATAATGATGATGATGATGTATTATTGACTTGAAGCATGCCCACAAGTGTGGGGATTATAAACGCGTAGATTTTATGGAGGCGGCTGATCAATGAATAATTAGGATCAGAGTTTTGTGGAGCTAATGAGGAAGGATTAGTAGTGATTATTACCATGATGAAGGTACGGTTGTGGTTGTTGTTGTTGACGGTTAATATCATGTCACGCCAATTAGTTGTAGCCTCGAACCTGCTAGCCATGGGCATAGTGATGTATGTATGTATATGCTAGGAGGAATATTTGCTTCCGGATGTATGATATTAGGGTAAAGAAGAGTTATTAGTTGAAGAGATAGCTTTGGTTGGTCCATGTATTTATAATAATTAAATCCATATTGGTCATATGACACTTTATTACATAATTGGAAATCGATGGCAACACCGACCGCTCAACAAAGTAACAACCTCAACAAAGTAACAAAGTATTAAGTGTCTGTTTGGATTAGTGTTTGTAAACTGGAGTTTGAATGAACTTGATTTTGTAGAATTGATTTTGGATAAAAGTGGGTTGATGCTAATGTGATTTATGTTTGGGAAACTTTGTCCAAAAGTGAGTTTGATAAAATAAATATTGTTTGGATAACATATATTAAAATCACTTTTTATTGTGAAATTACTAAAAAGGAGATATAAAAATAATTAAAATATAAGAGTTATTAAAATGATATGAGTTTGATATTATACTTTTAATATTTATTTATCATATTCTTATTTTTTGAATAATTGAATAAAATATATTACTCTTATAGAAAATTATATATATATATATATATATTATATTTCTATTAGAAAATAAATATTAATGTTATATATAAAATAAGTATAGAAAAAATTAAAGTTTATATGTAAAAGTAAATAAAATTTTAAAATTAAATTATATATAAAATAAGTATAGAAAAAACTAAAGTTTACTAATAAAGTACAATTAGGATAAAAATATTGAAAATAAAAAAATATATAAATCATTCATAATATCTCTGGAAAAAAACATCACCCAAAGCAAATTTCTTCTTTCACTCAAAAAAACCTGAGCTTGAAAGCTCCTTTCTCTCTCTCTCTCCATGAATCGTGCATCAAGCACTGGAGTTCACCACCCAAATTGGCTCTTGTATCATCTTTCAACTTCTTCAAAACCCTTTATTCTACTGTCTCAAGCTTTCTATTCCCTTTATTCTTATCTTCAATTTATTCTTTTTGGGCTGTGTTTTATGCAAGTCACCAGTGATAGAGAAGAAGATGATGGTGGCAAGTGTAAGAATAAATAGAGGAAAATGTTGATATGTATTTGAATCAGATCTGAGCCGTCATTATTATGATGCTTCCTCTTGAAGGTGAAAGGGGTAAGTTGGTACAAAAAAAATGAAACAGAGGTTGAAGAGTTGAAATGAACGCAGAAGTGATGAATTTATGCTTCTATGAAACGGGAGTTGGAAAACAAAATCGCATCCTGGTTTAGCCACCGTGAAATCACCCAAACGAAAAATTGAAACGTTCAATAAAGATGAACGGACATTTGGAGTATCAAACGCACACCCAAACACACCTTAGCACACCCAAACATCCTAAAAAGAGGGAAACTACGAAAGACAAAATATATTAATCATCTTTGAGTATTTTGAATGCATAGGCGGGGTCAAATGTCAATGACATCATTTGAGGAGGTGATGAGTAGTACTGCTGCTGCCTGCTAACCTGCTACATTCTAAATTACTAATCACTAATTAGTAGCTTATGCCAATTAGTGCTAGTCATATACACATGAGAAGTTATTAGCTAGGTGCTCTTTAATTTGAGCAAATCATTTTTTATTTTTATTATTTTTTAACTATTTATTTATATTTTAAAAATAATTTTTTTTAATTTTTTAATATGTGTAGCTAAAACTCATTTAGAATAAGAAAAAATATTTACTCTAAAAATACCTAAAAATTGATGTATGAATATGACGTATATGTTAGGAATGTGTATGCATGTTTCTGAGAGGAAGAGTTGTTGATCATATAACGTGGAATTTTAATAATTTACAAGTGGATAATATTGAAAATAGACAATTGCATTCTAATTTTTTTTTATTTCTCCAGTTAGTAATTATAGATAATATTTAATATATTTTTATTTCACTTTTATTTAATTTATTTTTTATCAAATAAATTACTCTATTTAAAATAATGTTCTCACTTTAGTTAAGGATAATAAAGTAAAAATATTAGTTTTTTATTAACATTTAAATAAAATTAACTATTACTAAAATATTATAAAAATAGAAAATAGACAAATAAAAAAAATCAAGGAAGTAAAGAAGAAATTGTCGCAATGTCTAAAACTTAAAACTCCGGGTGGAATATAGTCATCATTGGAGTGAAGGCTAAACATCCTATATAGACATCCCAAATTACATTTGATTTGATGTCACATTAGCACACATACTCTTTGAATACCTGATTTTATGAAATAGTTACATGGCACACTAAAATAAGAGTTAATCATCATTTTAGTTCCTCACATTGCATATTTATTTTATTTTAATCCTTCATTTTACTTTTTGTTCGATTTAGTCCCTTATATTGCATTTCGTAATTCACTTTAGTCCTTCACTTTACTTTTTGTTCAATTTTAGTCCCTCAAATTGCATTTTATGATTCACTTTAGTCCTCCACTTTACTTTTTGTTCGATTTAGTCCCTCAAATTGCATTTCGTGATTCACTAATTTGATACAAATAGTGTAATGTGAATGACTAAATCGAACTACTCACTTTGGTTGTACACATCACTTGTCACTTGACATTTAACAGTACATATCAGCAAAGCAATAATCGAGTTAGTAATAACGAAATATTAACAGAAGACTAAAGTGAATCACATAATGCAATGTGAAGGACTAAATTGAATAAAAAATAAAATGAAAGACTAAAATGAAATAACTATACAATGTGAAAGACTAAATGGTGGTTAGCTCATAAAATAATATTGTTTCAGATGTTTGAAACCTCAAAGTATAGAACTTTTCTATCGCATAATGGCATTTAGTCGCCTACGTCATGTTTGGATTGGCATTTAGTCGCCTACGTCATGTTTGGATTGGCATTTAGGACAAATACAATCTTGCCGGTTCTTGCCACGTCATCAACCATCCCTCTCCATCTTACTTTGAAGGCAAACTAGTCTAATACATGTGAGATGCACGGGATTGTACTAAATTTCATGTTTAAAGTATTAAATATTTAATTAAATAAAAAATTTATATGAAAATGAATTAAATAAAGATATGTTATTTATGAAATTTATTTTTTTAAATATAACAATGAAAGTAAATAATGAAATTATTCTTACATTAGTAATGTAAATAAAATTGAAATAGGTTAATCATGGAGGTAGTGTCTAAGAATTATTTATCACATAATATAAATATGTAGTTTTTATACTACTTTTATAAACGGATCATGTATATTGAACCATCATATATCAAACATATGAACTGACTATTATCACACTCTTTTAGCTATGTTATCGTACCATATTTGTTGAATTTCTATATAATTATCCTAAAATACTATTTTTCCTTCACTTTCATTATTATTAATATTTTTAAATAAATCAAATTTTTAAAAAACACTTAATCCCTAATCATTCACTAAAAATCACAAAAGATCCACTAATTATCAATCATAAAAAATTGCTAAAATCACAGAAAACATTCAAAAATTACTGCTTATAATTGAATGTGATTTGTACTCATAATATTCAATCAAATATTTATATTTTTAATATTCACTCATGTAATTAGTTTTCATCTTTTTAATATCTGATTCGTATTTATAATATAATATTCATAATTATTCTCTTTCAACAATCAACTAAAATTATTCATAATTTACTATTATCAATCACTAAAAACCACAAAAATAATAAAAAAATATTTAAAAATTACTAATTATCAATCACTGATAATTACTAATTATTAAAATTATTCTCATCTAACAATCAACAAAAATATTAAAGTTTTACTGATTCATGTTTGTAATTGTTCGCAATTAACAAAAATATTAGAAATATCTAATATCAATCACTAAAATTCTCTAAAATATTTACTAATCATCAATCATTAAAAATCACTAAATCACAAAAAAATATTCAAATATCACTAATTATCTAACATTAATAATTACTAATAATTCAAAATTATTCTCTTTCAACCAAAAAAAACATGTTCATCATTTATGTTTTGCATTTTCAGTGTAACGATCAATTAACCATGTCAAATATTAAATTATGACAATTAAGTTGTGGTGATTGAATTCGATTAATTAACAAAATCAGGCTTATATGAAAAATTATAAAATAAAATTGTTTTGCATGTAGGATTGATGAGTATAATGAATAATAAAATAATTATATAAAAATAATTTTAATTTATATATATTATAATTCAAGTTAATATTATGTACTATTATAGGAACATTTTTCTATTAATAAATAGTTATATTAATAATTCAAGTTAACATTATAATATTATCTTGAATACTATAATTCAAGATATATTATGTAATATTAAAATAGTAGCATGATGGATATTTTTCATATTTACGTATATTCCATATATTTTAAATAGAATAAAAGATACATATTAGATAATAATATTTAAAAAATACATTAAAGATTTATAAATATTCTAGAAGAAAAAAATAAAGGGCATTTAAATTAGTACATGTGTCATATTTATAGAGACTCAATTAATAAGTCAATTAATAAGTGAATTGATAATTAATCATAACCTCTCTTTTTATTATAGAGATATTGATAGAGATTTTGATAATAACAACATTTTTTTTTTAAAAACAATATTGTATTAATTTCATAAAAAAATTATAAACATATTATATAAAAAAAAACTATTTAACTAAAGTATACCAAATCTATTAGCATTGTGTGTTAATAAATTTTGCATAAACATATATTTGTACAATAAAATATAGCTTGTATGTTCGAGCAATACTTAAATTGCTATCATAAAAACATTCAAACCCCGGTTAACTTCAATTATCATGAGAATACAATTATGGTAATAACATCTAAGTCATTAAAAAAATTGATTGTACAAAAATTTATTAAAATTGTACTAACTTATTTCATATAAAAAATTTCACATAAAAATATACACTCTATTAAATCATTAAATGTAAAAATATATACCATGTTTGAGCATTGCTCAACCAACTATCTAAAAGTAATTCAACTTAAAGAAAACTAATTGAGAAAATAAAACTAATTAATAAAAATTCAATAAATATATTAACATTGTGTTGATAAATTTAACATGAATATATCTTTCTATAAATATATCTCGTGTTAAAACACTATTTTGCTCATCATCTAAATAAAATTTATCTTAAGTAAACTTGAGCTAACTTGAAAATATAGCCGTGTTCTAGTAAAAATATATATTTTTTGATAAATTTATTTTCATATGAGTGGTATTGTATTTTTATTAAATCATATCTCTTTGTGAAATAAAATTTTGAGACTAATAACCTCGGTATTGTCCATTTATATAGCCTCGGCTCATAACCTCCCTATACTGCATAATTACTTTTGTTCATGAATAAAAAATAAGGGAGATGACTTTTTGACTATGTGTGGTTAGACTTAGGCTTTTATTCTCTCACTAACGTGGCTACATTCTCATTGATTCATTCATAGAATGGAAGCTTTTCAAAATGCACAAATAAATATACTGTGTGGGACCCATAATAAGCGAAGTTTTTTAAGAAAATGCAAAATCAGAAGAAATGGCATTTGAAATTGTAAGGCTAGTAATTGTGTACACGTGGAAAGTAAGTGTAACCAATTTTTCACCGAATGTATCGTTGGAGATTAGAACCTACAATCGATTATGATTATATTTCGATAGATGTCATAGTCTTATACATATGTTTTTTCAACTTCCAATATATATCCTAATTATTATAATTATTTGCCGACATTTTTCTTCTTTTTTTTTAAGTTTTCAATTTTAACAAAAATAATATATTAAAATTTATTTTTTTAAAGTTGAATGATTTTGTCACCTTATTTTTAAGTGTTATATGTTAATTCCATTATAATTAAAAATCATTTTTCTTTTTCTTGAATGCCAATACCCACTTATAATTACATGATAACTGTTAAGAATTTTTTATAATAAAACATGATTGTCCAAGAACTCGCTCATTAAAAATAGATCAGTGTTGACGCCGTCATGCACAAACCACACTGCAAGAACTTCAATAAAAAACTTCCTAACATGATATGAACCCGTCACCCTTCATTTCTAAGTATATAATGAAAAACTAATTAATACAGTCAATGGGCTATTTTGACTTTTGTTTTAGCCTAAATAATTATTGAGATTGTAATGGACTGAGTGATTATGATCCAAAATTTTATTTATTGGCTAATTTGACTGATTTTTTATTGTTCATTTAACATCACCCCTACAATATCCAGTTCAGAAAATTTTAATACAGTACAGAAAAATCCAAACCAAAAAAAATAAAAAACAAGACACGGGCTATGTATCCTTCTCTAAAAAAAGCTTCTTGTTTCTTAAAGAGTAATGTTAAATGCACAATAAAAAACCAGCCAATAAATGAGATTTTGGGTCACAATTACTCAGTTCATTACAATTTCAATGATTATTTGGGCTCAAACCAAAACTAAAATGAGCTCATTATTTACATTGGCTGATTTTTCATTGTCCATCTAGCATTATTGTTCTTAAATTCCAAATCACCCATAAGATAACAAAAGGCACCATTTCCCAAACCTTCTCCGGATATTTCTTTGTTGGCCTTTTGTAATGAACAAAAGGCACCATTTTGAGATGATTATAATCAGGAAGCTTGTGATATAACTTTTCATATGGAGACAAGTACTGATTTACATTAGTAGGCAACATATTGATTAGATACACTGCAGTGTCAAAACCTTCCCCCCTCCCCCATAATTTGATGGGCAAAGAGGCATGTGCAAGAAGAGTGAGGTCTGTTTCAGTGACATGCCTATGTTTCCTCTCAGCACAGTCATTTTGCTGATGTGTGTAAGGAGAGCTAAATCGTTGTAGGTGTAACACCCTGCTACTAAGGGTGTCCGTGCGAAGGGCTCTATCCCAACGAACACGCTACTAGGACATAACATAAGAGCTAAGCATAATAACATCATAAATAAACAATTCGATAATCTAAATATAAATTGTATAACATCTGGTAATCAAAACCATAATTGTCTGAACATGCATACTGGTCTGAAATTGAACATAATTGTAACATAACATACTGGAAAAGAGAAATTTGCCTCTAAAGTCTGGACCAAATTATTACATGGGAAATTGTCTGTAAACTGTAAACTAAACAATAACTAAACCACAAACTAGTAGACTCCACGACAGAAGCAGAGCTCACCAAGAATGACTGCAGCGACCTCTACTGGATCAAAGACTCCTCGTCAGCAATAGGATCGTACTCTGAAAAACATGGGTGGCGAGGGATGAGTTGCCGACTCATCAGTGAGGAGGAAAATGAATGTAATGTAACACTCACAACATATACAACACAAACTAGCATGTTATCATCCATACAAACAATATCTTGTCGAGTTGTCACACTATAGCACACAAACTAGCATGTTTGGCTAAAACTCTATTCTTTTTTTTTTTTGGATGGGTTTTCCCCCTCGGGTATCCGTCGGCCGGTAGCTGACGATTAATCTTTAGCTCCTACGGAGATCATCTCTTGGTGGGTAGGGAGCTGGCCACAAGGTTTTCTGCATACATACACACCGCCCCAAGGATCGAACCCGGTACATGATGTTTAAGCAGCCCAAGTATCTACCACTTGTGCTATCCTACGTGGTTTAAAACTCTATTCTTTGATGCCAAAAAGAATGTTGCATTACAGTGTGGTGTCTAAAATGATGTTGATTGGGTGTGGAACTTGCAGGATGAGACAACTTAGATTATGGGTGGAGGAAAACCTTACTAATATTCATGCATTGATTGAGAAAGTTAATATGCTAAAGGAGGGGGCTAATTGCTCTATGAGCTTTTCATAATTCAGGAGCATGTCAAAAATCAGATATGTAGGTGGTAGATACCTTAATGAACTGCGTAAAGGAATCTGTAATTCTCGTGCTTGATTTCGGGGTATGGCAGCAGGTGTACAGTGTACTATTGAGCATTTTAGTTCAGGATTTCGAGGCTCAAGTGCAATTTTAACATTATTATACAGTGATGCTTGGTTCTTGCAATATGTTGCTGTAGTAATATGTTGATGCTTGTCTTTTATCCTATTATATAGTGATTTGCATTTTCTCTTGAGTTAAGTGCTCTTTTTTTTTTAACAGGTTAATTTTTTGGCTCCTACTACAGTGCAGTTGCTTTTGTATGTTAGAATGCAGTGCACTAAATTATTGAGATAAAATTATAGTTTTATCCCTATTTTTATTTATTATTTCATTTCTCTTCCCTTCTTCTTCAGAAACCACCATCACTACCCATTTCTCATTGAGAAAACGAGATTTTATTGTTTTCTCTGTTTTTAGTATTTCCTTCACAAAATTTTGAAAACAGAGAAAACAGAAAATGAAAACGGTAACCAAACAACCTCTTAGAAACCCATGGGGGAGGTGGGAATAAAAATGTGGGAATGTTTGATTCTTGGGAATACAACATTCCCAAGAATATTTGTCCAATTTGCGAACCAAACATGGGAAATATACTTTCCCATGAAACATTCCTGTGAATCCTTGAAGAGGTTACACATTTCTAAAAACTAATCCTAAACATAAACGTGAATAATAAGTAACTTCTGCATGTAACTTTCCTAGTCTTGAAACCACCATTTAAACTCTGACAATAACTTCTAACTAAATCCAAGTCATCATTGTTACTTCCATCCAAGTAATTTTTCCGACATATATATAGGCTTTTGATGAAATGACCATCGAATCATATATAGTTCATGCTGCTAATATGTATATATATTTCCTCGACAATGTGTCGAGACCTTCAATAGCACTTGAATTGAATTGTGATGCACAGTGCTTCAATGCATATAACTATATATATATATATATATTGGGTACCGAATAAATCCTCATATTCATATGTTTGATTGCAAAATGCAACAAGAGTTCAACAGCATATACATATATGTGTGTGCATGTTCGACACCAACACTTCGACAAGATACATGCTGCCACACACATGTATACTTTCAACATATATGCTTCAGTTTGATCATATATATAAATATATAGATGTGTTTCGACTCGATAGATGCACGAGTTCTACTATTTATATATTTCCAATATATATGTTCGACAATGTGTGTTAGACTCTAACATCGAGTATGTTATTTATTTCGAAATTACACTTATATATATTTTTTGGTGTCAACAAATGTTCCTAAAATATTTATCTTTTAATTGATCGATGAAAAAGATAAATATTTGATATAGTCAAATATTCTTCAACAATAACAATTGGTAGAAGCATACATTATTTTATAATATAAAGAGCTTTTTTAATTTGTGAGAATAAAAGACTAGTCATAATCAACACTTTCATCCTCTAAATCTATGTTTTTCTTATTTTAATTTTTGAATTTCTTCGATTTATTTCACTTTATTTGCTAATTGTGACAAATCGAAAAATGATTGACCGATAACTTTCTTTCGAGTCTTGTAATCCAACCCATTGATTAAAAATTTGATTACATCTGATTCTTGCAATGGGGAAAAATATTGATTACGAAGACTCCGTAATAGATCTAAGTACTTATCAACGCTTTCATATTGATAACGTCGAATGTAGAAAAATTCATCAATTTCGACTTTCCTTGGTTCCCTATAGAATTGACTATGGAAACTGTGTTCTAACTCTGCCAAGTAAGAATTGAATTTGGCATAAGGTTAGAGAACCACATGAAAGCGTTTTTAGTGAGAGAATAAGGAAAGAGTTGCATCTTAAGATATTCGTTTGATGTCAATTCTCCTATCTCAATGGTGTATCGAGCAATGTGTTCAACGGAAGATTTTCCACGTTCGCCCGAAAATTTAGACAAATATTTTGGGATTTTCCAACCCTAAGGAATCTTTGCTCGTTGGATATATTCCAGTAGAGCGGATACAAACACGGGTCTATTGATAATTCCCATGTTAAACCCATGACAATTAAGGATTTGCTCGACTATCCGAATAACCTCATGGTCCTGGTTATTTGGTTGATAACACATATTTTGTTGCCCCCAAATATCATTATATTGAACTCTTTGGGCGCATTATGTTCGTTCCCTTGATTTCCATTAATCAAGTTGTCTCTGACACAATAAGAATTATGTGATGGTGATGAATTTAATATTGTTAACACTTCAATTTTACTAATTATTGATTCCACAAAAGGAATCAAAATTTCATTCATTTTTTGTGTTAATACATCAACCAAATGATGGTGACTCTCTGTGATACCCCGTATCACAGTGTCCCTTAGTAAGGACTCTCTTTAGGACGCATCAGAAACATGTCAGCAAGTTGCTGTTAGAGGGGTCTTGCTAGCGAGCAGTCAGCTCCCGCTAGCGAGAAGCTGGTCACTAGCGACCATGTGTTAGTCACTAGCGACCAAGTCGAGTCCCGCATCGGTTGCAGCATGTTGTCAGCATTTCCCCCCTCACCTATATAAATGAGTAGTGGTGGAGCTCTTTTCTTTACACCTCATTCTCCCACCTTTTTCAAGAGCAGTGCTTTTGGGTGTTCTTTTCCTATAAAAGAACTCTGTTGGAGTGAGGTTCTGACGCCTCGGGGATTTCTCAGTACGAGCAAAGTTCCCGACGGTGAGTAAAGAGCGGGCAATTCTGTCTATCCTGCGCGAAGCGCGCTAGCGGCCAAGAGAGGCGCGCTAGTGAGCGTGACAATTGCGTTCTCAGTTCAAATTTTGTTTTCTTTCCTTCAGGGGTCCTAATGGGTCCTTTTTGCACTTCAGGTGCGAACGCAGTGCTACTGGCTAGAGCCGGAGCTGACGGTGCTTCTCAGTGTCAGGAGTATCCAGGTGAGTGGAGGTCTTGTATGTAGTGTAACATTTATGGCATATATTTATGTTTGATAATTAGATAATTAGGAAAGATAATAATAAAGTTATTTTGCATGTGTTTGTATTAGAGTGGTAGTAGTAGTAGTAACATGTTAGGTGGTTAGAGTAGAATAGTAGAGACTTATGTTTTTATGCTATGTATGTTGTGTATATGATTTGCTGATTGGTTGGCTGTTTATCGATGTATGA
Source organism: Aeschynomene evenia (assembly GCA_013621005.1). Lineage (NCBI taxonomy): Eukaryota > Viridiplantae > Streptophyta > Magnoliopsida > Fabales > Fabaceae > Aeschynomene > Aeschynomene evenia. Next base: position 33,086,853 of record CM024268.1, on the reverse strand, counting down.
TATAACATGATATAAGTAGAATTCATGACATGTATGATTGCTTGAGTGAGTTATGTGCTGACTGTCTAGAGTAATTACGCCGCCCCTGGTTAGTATACGTCAGACGCTATGGCTGGTGGTCAGTCCCGGTATCTTAGTATGGTTTACTAATTAGCGGTGAGTCGCCCGAGTCCGCCAAGTACGTTCCGATCCCGTATATCGGACAGCTTGGTTATAGATACAGTTATACCCCACGTGGGTCAGTTATAAGTAAACTCATGCCGCGCGCTAAGTCAGATTTGATTATGCCTATGCTGAGCGCTGGGTGACAGATTATAGATATAGTTTACAGTAAAGGGCTTGGTATGCAGGCTTTAGTGTGACAGCTCGACAGGATTTTGATTGTATGGTTGATAACATGCTAGCTTGTGATATATATGTTATGAATGTTGCATTGCATGCATGTTCCCCATCACTGAGTCGATGACTCACCCCTCATCAACCATATTTCAGAGTACGATCCTGCAGCAGACGAGGAGTCGTTGATCCACTAGAGGTCGCGCAACTGTTTTCTTGGGTGAGCTCCGCATTACCTGATAATTATCAGATAATTCAGATTAATGTGTTTGGTTTCACAGTAATCCACATTACCTCCAAAGTGGTAATGTAGATTTATCTGAATTACCATTCCTAGGTAATTTTCTAATTTTTTTTATTCCACCAATACCCTTCGTATCAAATATCACGTTTACAAAGTAATATATTTTTTATTACCCGAATACCATTTTTATTTTCCAAATACCCTCTGAAGCATTATTTGCTATTGGGAATTTTAATCTGACTGAAGTACAAATGCTTAAGTTGCAGATATCATTGCTTCGTTTTCCTCCAATGCGAATTTCTTCTTTGCAATACTCATGAATTTGAGGAAAGACTTTTTGTGCAAAAGAAGCTTGATTTAGTTTTAAGTCTAGATGTTCGATCTTTCTACGTTAAACTTTTTATAAGAATAAGAACGCTAGATTTTTGTAGTTATTGCATTATGTTTGATTATTTTTCTATGTTGAATATACATAATTTAAAAGATATAATAGTAATATAAGTATTTTAAAGAGTATTATAGTAATATACATTTAAAATGTATTTTAATAATATATGTACTATAATTTTATTAATTAATTTTTTATAACTATTAGACTATTATATTAATATAGATATATTACATCGTAATCTTTTTAATATACTAAATAAAATAATATAAATTATCCGTAATATTATTTGTATATATCAAACAAAATTGAGTAGATTACCATAAATTATAATGATAATCTATATAAAAATAATCTAAATTACTAATAATCTTAATTAGTAACGTGTCAAATGCTCATTTTGCTACTGGTTTTCTAATTTCTAAACATTTTAAATTTTCATTTTTATTGATTAAAAAGTTGGAAGGCTTCCAGGGCATGCTAGGGAAGGGAACACGCGGAATGACCTCGTGATCGCTGTCAGTGAGTCCTCGTCACTTCACTTTCGCGCCCCCAAATTATCCGCCGATTAGGGTTTCAATTTCCCCGCCAATTTCCCCCCTTTCTCGCTCTCTCACTCTCCGAGACTGCAATGGCGATGGAGGAAAAGAAATCCGGAACCCCAATGGTGATACAATCGAAACCCAATGGTGGCGGTGGTGTTGATGACAATTCACCGAAGAAGCTAGAACTGAGCTCGAGCCAAAAGGATCGCGTTGTATCGGCTGCTTCCAACATTGCCTCGAAGCCTCTTCATCACTGTGATCCTCACGTTTGGGGTGTCCTCACCGCCATATCCGACAATGCCCGCAAAAGGCACCAGGTTATTTTCTCTTTCGCTCCCAACATCAAATCCCGATTATTCTGATAAGTGATAACATGCATGAAATAATTCGAGGATCAGAGTTTGTTTTTGAGACAATACTTAACAATGTATTAGGAAAAAAAAACACTTTTATCATGTAAGAAACTAAAGTTCCTTTTTTTTTTGAAAGTTTATCCAAACAATTTACGCAATGTTGAGAGGTATTTTTTTTTAAATTGAAAAAAAATGCTTTTCCACAAAAGAGATTACTTTACCGGATAAACCAGTTGAATCTAAAGACTAAACTGTAAGCAGTTTTTTTTTATAGTTATTTATTATTTAAATTCCATTTGATGACCTTACAGAAGTTAAACTTAGATGCTTGTTATTTTTAAAAGCCTGATATATGTTCATTTTAAGTGAAAAAATGGGTTACTTATGATATTCCACTAGAAAGCTACTTTGGGCATACTCGGGAAAACATTGGAAAGTACAATTCAGTTCAATGTATTTGTAGTATTTCAGTTTCAGTAAAAATGTCACACAAATGTTCAAGATTTTCAGTTTATGAGCTTTTGATTTAACTGAGCTGATGTATTTGACCTTAAAATCATTTGTGAACTTCTGGGAAAAACGACATTCTGGAATTAAACTCAGTGAAAATTTACCCATGGCCATTGTAGCTGTGATTGACAGCGTTGGTGGTTGGCACTTTGTTTTCATTTAATTGCTTCACTATTGAGTACTTGTTTCAATTTCGTTTGATTGAATGATTTTATCCAGGGAATTAATATCTTATTAACTGCTAATGAGCACTGCATTGGGCGATTGGTAGAGGATGTGCGTTTCCAGATTGATTCAAACTCTGTTAGTGGTAATCATTGCAAAATATACAGGGTGACAGTTACAAATGAAAATATGGAGAATACCACATCAATATTCTTGAAAGATACAAGGTTGTGGATTCTTTTTAGAGCTTGGGTCCTCCTATCCCTCCTCTTTCTGGAGTGGAAGCAAAGAGCCTTTTCTTTTTTGTTTTTTTTTTTCCCTTCCTCATATTCTGATTGTTGTAAAGTCTTTTTCAGCACAAATGGAACTTATCTTAACTGGGAAAGGTTGAAAAAGAATGGTGCTGCTGTGAAAGTCTGCCATGGTGATATTATATCATTTGCTACTCCTCCTCAGCATGGTAAAATGAATTCATTTTAGTGGTTCATAACTTATTGTTTTTTCTTTTCTTTGTATTCTACTTCTTCTCACTGTTATTGTAGAACTTGTAGATTTTTTAGTTAATTGGTGATCGTTTTAGTTCTGAATTCTTATCACTAACTTGTCTTTATCTGCTCTTTTTATTTCCTTTAAATATGAAAAGTATTAAAAAACATAGAAAAAACTACATAAGATTTTAGAAAATATATTATATGAAAAAAGGGATGTGAATTACTATATATTTTGGCTCTCTTTTGTTAGTAATGGGCATTGGAAAAGTTATTGTTTTCCATTGTTAGTAACTTACAAGAAATGAAGGATGCGTGTCAGTGTGTCGAAACCCTCTTTACAAAATTACTTGAGGCAAAACTCAGAATTGATTTTATCAAATACAGAAGTTGTTTTGCATTTGGATGTGATTACAAAAATCACTTCAATAATTTTACTGATTTTCTCTCCTACCTAATCTTCTAAAAAGGAGAAGCAACTTCAAAAACGATTCTCAAAGAACAGAAGAGAATTGATTATGTTCTATTCTCGTTTTTAAAGCTTCATAAAAGTGATTTTTTAATTAAAAATATACTTGCAAAATGAAAGTTATCTGTAATATATGTATATCTTTAATTTTTATTGTACTATACTTCTGTTACATTTCTTTTTTTCTTGATGTTCATTATTTTCTAAAGTTATAAAATTAATGTAGTTAAAGTGATGGAATTCCTAATACGGTTATTATATTTTCAAAAGACTTTGGCAAGAAGAATTTGTTCTTTCTTTTTATCCATAATATTATTATTATAATGCTTGTCTTTCTATACAGAACTTGCATTTGCTTTTGTATATAGAGAGGTGCTCTTGTCTACCCCGTTGCCTGATAATGCACCTGCTAAACGAAAAGCAGGTAGTGTTATGATCAACAGCACATCTATTTACTATTTTTAATCGTTTTAGCTCTCTACCTTGATTTTTGCTCATAATGGGATTTAAGCTTGTAATTTTATGTAGATTTGAAGTGTCTAGTTTGTGTTTTTATCTATAATTTTGTATGCATTTGACTGCAACATTTGCAGCTTACCTCAAATTATATTTCTCTAGAAAGATTTATGAAATTTTCTTACTTCTTCTTTTCTTGTATGCATAGAGGATTGTGTTCCTGAAAACAAGAGATTAAAAGGTTTAGGCATTGGCGCACCTGAGGGTCCAATATCTCTTGATGATTTTCGAAGCCTTCAAAGATCAAACACAGTGAGTTAATTTTGAAGGATAGCTATATCAATAAGTAATGGAAATTCCTTTTTCCTTAATTGTTTTGAATCTTCTTCTTGGCAGGAACTGAGAAAGCAATTAGATAATCAGGTGGTCTTGATTGATACTTTGCGTAATGACAACCGTGTAGCTGCAGAGCATCATGAAAGTGTAAGTAATAAGTGAATCTTTAAGTTATGACCTTTCCTTGTCTTGGAAAGAAATTCACATGTGATCCTGAACAACTTTATCTGCATTCTATGCATTCCAATATAATTGATTTATCTTATTTGTTTGTATTGTTTTGGAATATACAATGTCTTACTAATTTATAATCCACTTTATAGGAATTAAAATCAATCAAAGAGTCCGTTGCAAAATGTTACCTTGATCAACTAAAAGATTTACAGCAAACTGTGGATCTAAAACATAAGGAGTTATGCGATGTTAACAGAGTATCCGCTGAGCAGAAACATGCCTTGGAAAACCTTAACGAAAGGCTTAGTGCTTCTATGCAGTCATGTTCTGAAGCAAATGCTATTATAAGTAGGTATGATCTACATAGTTATTGTAGTTTAATTCTTTATAGCTTTGTATAATTTTCTTTTAATAAATTGATCCTTGATGTAAATATTGTAGGAATTAAGTGATACATATTTATTTAGTTTGAGCTGCACCTTGGTCAACTGCTTTTTTTGTTGCCATGAGAGTAGACAATAAGGGAATCATTCCTCTCAGCTATGTTTTTGTGTTGCCATGAGCTGCACCTACCTGATGCTTGCATGTTTTTATGTGTGGTGTCAGATATCCTTGGATGGACCTTTTAGATCTGACAGCTGTAGGAGAGTGGACCTTTTAGTAGCTTGCATTGCACCTTTTTTTTCCAGATGGCTAAAAGTTATTCATGTTGCATAGTATGATAGTTATGCCTCTCTCGCTCTTTCTTCTGCTTGCAGTCAAAAGATAAATATAGCTGAACTCAAAGAACAATTAGATGACGAGCGGACTCAGCGAAAAGAGGAGCGGGAAAAGGCTGCGGCTGATCTAAAAGCTGCTGTTCTTAGAGCCCAGTCTGAGGCTAAAGAGGAATTAAGACGACTATCTGACGCTTCTTTAAGAAGAGAAACAGACTTACAAGAAGCAATAAATAAGCTTCAGGTTCGAAAGTTTTGATGCTAAAGTATAACGAAACTGTTCTCTCTCTACTTTAAGGGGATTAAAAGCTTTCCTTATTATATATTGTAGGAGTCGGAGAGAGAAAGATGCTTGCTGGTCGAAACTTTGAGGTCCAAGCTGGTATGGTTCTGTTTTTTGTCGTTTGCCTATGACAGCTCACAACTTAAGTACTTCATTCATAAAGAGATTTGTTTCTTGCTTTGTTCTGTTGCAGGAGGATACTAGGCAAAAGTTAGTTGTCTCTGATAATAAGGTTCGCCAGTTAGAAACCCAATTACATGAAGAGAAGCTTTCCACTGCAAATGGAATAGAGGTTATCAGATAACTTTGTATAAAGTATCATATTGCCTTATCATATTTTGGTTAATATCTTGCTGATCACAAAATGCTAATTCATGGAGCAGAAAATAGAAGAACTTGAACAGGAAACTAGAAGATTAAGGAAGGAGCTTGAGAATGAAAAGGTAAATATCAGAAGTTCATGTCATTCAATGCAAAGGATGTTTTGATTGAAAGGTGTTTTATTGAAATGATGCATGCTTTTCACCCATGTATGTTTTGCTATTGATTTATTTCCATGAGACTGCAAAGTATGTTATTGAAATGTTGCCAGACTGACGAGTTTTATAATTTATGTTTTGCTTCAGCTTTTGAATTAATTCATTTTCTATCTTATCCTGATCCACATTTTTAAGCTCCTTTTTTCCCCATTTGGTTGTGAATTTTCATTATTTGAAGCTGAGAATATTTGTTGCTGTCGTTAGCAGGCAGCTCGAGAAGAAGCATGGGCTAAAGTTTCTGTTCTTGAGCTTGAGATAAATGCTGCAATGCGTGATCTTGATTCTGAGAGGCGGAGGTTAAGAGGTGCCAGGGAAAAGCTTATGCTTCGGTAAGGCGTGCTTTGTTGTTGACTTGTTACTTGATAATTATGATAATGGGCATCTTGCATTTATGTTAGGATTGAAATCACTAAGCAGAATCTGGGAGCTTTATTGATAACTAGGGAAGGAAATTCTCCAAATCCCTATACTTGATACACGGAGAGAGAATTTCTCTCAGATCTAGATGACTAAATGTGTAAGAATATTCAGAATGAATCAAACCTATACATGGTTTTCTATTTATACCTGAACTCTAGTTACAAGTAACTAACTACCGCCCTTGCTAGTTCTGTTCTGTGTCTGTTCCCTGCTTATTCTTCTTCTTTCTGGTATATACACCAAGCCAAACCTTCCCTTCCTAATAATTTAAGAAGTTTGTAGAACAAACTTATTTTCTTTCATTAAATAGCATGAGTTCCCAGATAAAGGGAAAAACTCACGAGAAAAATAGATTGACCTAACCTCATTAAAAAACCTCCTAATCCCTAGTTGAGGAAAAAGAGTGCTAAGCCAACCAATAAATACATCAGTCAAAGTTCTTCCACAATCAAAACTCATATTAAGTCATACAAATATATTTGGCTAAAACAAACCTCAAGCAGAGACATCGTGCGAAATTAAACAGCACCAATGTCCTCTTCATGTAAGGCCAATGTCTCAACCAATCACCATCTCTCTTCATGCATCTCTCATGACATTAATATTCAAAATTGCATGAACTATCTCACTGCAATCTTCTCCTAGCATTGTTGGAATGATGTCTCTTCCATGCCCTGCATAAATCCTGATTTTTTTTCTTTCCTCTGCGACTAAGACTTCATTGAAATCCCCAACCAGCAACATTGGACTTTCACACCCCTCTTGTAACAGAGTCAGCTCATTCCACATCCTTTATTTGTCACTTCTCAGGTACCGACCATATACCGCTGTAATTGCGCCTCTAAATTCATACGGCTCCAAAAATAGCTTCAACACAAATCCATTTATGCAGGCATAGAATATCAGAGAACTCAGCAGCATTCTAATTGCCATACTTTTTCCAGATACTTGAATATTGAATTCTTTGGTTCTTTTGTCTTAAATTAACAACTTTTTATTAAGAAGATAGATAGGAATTGTAATTCTCTATGACTAGTTAACTAAAACCATCACAAGTAGCATGTATATCAAGGTTTTGTAAGCATTACTTTCATGAATTTTGACTGGATTTTAACTTTCCTTGAAAATAAATTATTGGATGTAGAAACATGAACAACAAGGATAGGATTATCCAAAGGCTCAGGAAACCTTATTTTGATGAAATCTTCAGAATTCTTGCTGCTTAATAACCATTGTTCTATTTGTACATCCTCTTTGATAATTGGGGTGCTCAATTGAAGGAATTATTTCTATAGGGCATGTCTGTGCAGGCATGTTCATGAGTTATGACTTATGACTAGCTCATTTGAGAGCTGTGGTCTTAAGGCTAAATAAAAAAAGGAGGGCTGTGACTAATTAATTGTATTGGCTTGATTAGAATATGCACTACTCAACAATGTTATTTCAATAAAATTTGCAGATCCTGTTATTCATAGGTTGGATACGTTATTCATGTCGATTCAATTTCAGCTATTTGTTCAATAGTCCCTGCTGGTTAGCATGCTGCTGCATTGTTCTATTTGTGAAATGCTGATTGACACCATTGCTTTATGACACAATATCTACCCCTATTTCATTTTTCATTGTGATTGTAGAGCTTTAGATTAGATTTTGCTGCTGAAGCTCAATGATTTCGTGCAGGGAAACACAACTAAGGGCATTTTATTCCACTACTGAGGAGATACAAATTCTGTTTGGTAAGCAACAGGAGCAACTAAAGGCGATGCAGAGAACTCTTGAAGATGAAGAGAATTGTGAGAATACTTCCGTAGATATGGATGGAGTCGAAGGTGGAACCTTAGGCAGAGAAAAAGAAGTTGCAGCATACCATAGCAACTATACTGCCAAGGGAGGATCAACTACTTCTGCAAGGAAGCTTGACAGGGATCAAATTGAAACTTCAAGCAATGATGCAAGTGTCACTGAGAAGCATGACTGTGATATAAAAAGTCAAGAATGCCAAAATACACAAGAGGCAGAGTTCACCAGTGCATACCATGACCATTGTGTTGGCACAGCAGCTACGATACTCGTGTCCATGGGACGAGAGGCTGGAAGTACTGAGAAGGTTCTTGAAACTGAAAGTCCTGGAAATGATGGTGAACAGAATAATGATGTGACCAAGTGTTCTCGCCTAGATGGGGATACTATGCAGTTTGATGATGATATGAATGTACAAGAAACTGAGGAGCATGCACAAACACCGGGTTGTGAAGCTTTGAATCACTCACAATCGCATAATCCTGTAGACACTGAAAAAACCATCGAGGATACTGAAGCTGGTGGAACAATCAGAACATCAGACCTTTTAGCTTCTGAAGTTGCAGGTAGCTGGGCTTGCAGTACAGCCCCTTCTGTTCATGGAGTAAATGAATCTCCAGGAAGCAGAGACCCTAATGAAGGTTGTGGGGCATTGCGTGATTCAAACGTTATGGTGGCTGAAAGTCAGAGCACTCCTTCGGATGCTGCTGCCTCCAGACAGAACGAACGGCGAGCACTTTGTGATATGATTGGCATTGTTGCTCCTGATTTGAGGGAGCAATTCGGAGGTTCGGCTTATGATTGTAATCAAGAGAGCAAAAAACATGGTGATCCATCTGACTCGGATACCGAGAGTTGTAGCAACACTAAGGATGATGCAGAGGGTGGATCCATATCTGATGAAGAAACTCAGGGTTGTGACAACATTGAGGAGAATCAAAAGCAGGATGATGCCATGGATGAAGAAAGTGATGAAGCCACTCAAGAAGATTGAATCTCTGTGTACCTATGGATTGTACAGGTATTATGAATACATATATCCGTTGTAGATACAGAGGGCATCTCATGTATATTAACCAACTTGCTTTTCTCATCCCCTAATTATATTTAAGGCATCTTATTAGGTACTATATATCATTGTGTCAAAAGAGTGTAATGTTCTCTATTTTGTGGATATGGTTAGAATCACTTTCAGATGTGATATCAATTTTTTGTTATATTATTTACAAAAATGAATTATGAGTGTGGAAAATGAACCCATCCTTTTCTCTTTCTTGCTAGCCTAAAATCAAAGGAACTTTCTCTTGATGAATGTGAAAGCAGGATGTTTTTGCATTGGTTGAATGGGGTTAAACTTAAACCACCAAAGATGGACTAATTTGGTCTCCTAGACCAAAGTTGGAATCAATTGTGAGATTATACTATATTCTTTAATTATTTACTCAAAATCTCCAAATTTTCAAACGTTTTCTGTTGATAAAATGACTGCTTAGTTGTGGCAACACTTGATGATCAACAAGTAAGCAATTAAAGCAAAGCTCAAAATGAAAGCTTTTAAACTAAAGTTCAGTGATGGATTCTATGTACATGAAAAAAGGGGGTTGAAAGTTATAATATATAGTGGCGGCTTGACAGGTACAATATTTCTATATATATATATATATATATATATATATATAGGGGACATATCAAGTGAGAGGGATGAGAGTACGAGAAATAAATATGAACCATTGAATCTTATTTGAATGGTCAAAATTAAAACATAAAGTCACGTGACTTTTTTAAATGGTCATGTGACATTTTAAAATCTTTTAATCTTGACCATCCATGAATGATTTTATGGTCATGATTTACTGCTCTCACTCTCATATAACTTTAGCATTCTCACTAGATACATTCCCTATATATATATATCCATGAAGAAAACATGTATTATAATGCATGAGTTTCGCATGGGTAATTAAGAAGTTTTACAATAGTTGTATCAGCTTGGATGATACAAGTGAAGTTGTTTTCACTTACTATCATCAGAGGGTAGTTATATGCATAATTGGTGCATCTTTGGGTTAATAATGATTTTCGTCTTTGGGTTTTACTTTTATTTTTTCTATATTTTGTTTGGATTTGGTTATAGACTCACCCTCTTTTTTTCCAATTGTTCGTTACCCACATTGGGTTGTTTGATGCATCTATTTTTGTGATGTAATGGGTTATTGCCTTTAATTAGTTTTCCATCAATGAAATGAAATTTCCTTGAAAAGAAAGGAAAAAAAGAAGATAAGTTACACTTGTATATATGATGGTTAAGATATCTAGGGGCTAACAAAGCTCAATTTAGTTATGTTTAGTATTTAGACTCATAATTTATTCAATGGGTACCTTTTTCTAATAAAAAATTTAGATTGGTAAAAATTCATCTCGATCCTAAATTATTGAATTAGAATATGAGGATTGTTATGTGTATAATGAAAATTTATATTTACTGTTTAATTGTATTAGTTTGTAAATTGATATTATAATCTAACAGTGAATAGTGAATATGATTGTTGTATAAGTATTGTACAATTTTTACTGTATACATAGTATTAGTGTTAGAATATATATATGCCTTTAGATTAATCATCGCTAAAAATACTTATGCACCTAATAAATATGAAAGTAGTTTCTTTAAATTAGCACATGTAAAAGTGATTTACCGATTACTCAAGATTATTCAAACTACAATCTTAAGAGCAAGAATATTATTAGTTGAAATTCTCAACATTTTTTTGCCACAAATATATTAAAACGAAAGAGGTCATATATATTATTATTGTGACATATGATGGCAGGAACTGTTTTCGTGTACTGAATGAGAGAGATTCCAGGCTTGTGTATACATCTATATATCTATCTACATGGTGAAAATTCATAGAGGCATAATAATTATTGGAACATGTTAAAAAAATGTCATGATGATGGAGATGGTGAATATATATAGAAGAGGAGGAAGTTGAGTGAGTGAGTGATGATGATGATGTGTACCAATTTTGAAGGCAATCAATGGCAGTGGCATGGATATATAATTGATGAGTGGCAGAGAGAGAGAGAGAGATCATAGATTTCTAATTTGAATAAATATGGACTATAATTTATAGTTGAACATTTTGGAAATATTATTGTGATGGATGGTTCACTGAGGTGGACCACATGGACATGCAATGCTTGATATATTATTATACAGTAATATTTATTGTATATAAAAAGTATATCCTCTAATATCCAATATGTGCTATATATACGGTATATCATATGTAATGTGTGTCATACATAACGTGTGCTATATATATAGCCTACATTATAGTTGAATAGTTGTTAGATGATATTTCTGTTATATGATAAAATTATTGATATTATATATATATATATATATATATATATATATATATATGATGGTGAGAGGTGAATGAGCAGTTATACATTCATTAAATAAATAAATAGATATAGTGCATGTGAAACTACTACTATGCTGCTCTCCAACTCATTTCAAGTTATCATAGATTATTATTGTTCACATATATATATACATATATATCCCTATCCATCTATATATACTATATTATTATATTAGCTTGTTTTGTCATATATATACATTTTACCATATCATGCAAATAGGAGCTTCATATATTTTTAAAGGGAAAATTGCAATTTACTTTTTTAAAACTGCATGTTATATTTACGTACTATATGAACACTAAACTTTGAAAAAAATTCAATTTGATCCCCTAAATTTGTGTGAATTGATCATTTCATTAAACTTTTTTTATTAATTATTAATATAAGTTTGAAGTTTTTTTGGTACCGGTTAGAATTCATATTGGGAGAGTATTGAGAGAAATTATGCTAAATAGATCTGTAGAGTAATATGGAAATATTCTTCATTATTCATCTTAGCTTATTCAAGTACAAAGGGTCAATACCTATTTATAGGCAAACATAATCAAATCATATAAATTTAATATCATTGTCAATCAATCAATGATACTATATAATCTTCTCCTAAATCATTGTAGATCACATCATATCAATCACTGATATCACCATATCAATCACTAATATCATCATATCAATCATATCCTCTAATACCCTACCGCAAGTTGGACGGTGCAAATTTGTGCATCTCCAACTTGAAATCACTAATGTAATACAATTAACTTGAAAGAAAAAAAAAATTGCAATGTCCACTACAACAACCAAAATTCATCTCACTTCATAACTTATTTGAACACCATAATCATGTCGATTTATGCACCTTTTGTGGAAAAAGCTGCAAACCCATTTTCGTGCACCTTTTATGGAGAAAGATGCAAACCCTTTTCTGTGCAACTTTTATGGAGAAAGCTACAAACCCCTTTCAATGCAACTTTTGTGGATAAAGTTACAAACCCTTTTCGGAGCAACTTTTACGGACAAAGTTGATAACCCATTTTTTTCAATGCAACTTTTATGGACAAAGTTACAAACCTTTTTTTCAGTACAACTTTTACGGATAAAGTTGTAAACCCCTTCGTTGGTCGACATGTCATGAGTCAAAATGGCATGAAGATGGTGTAGAGATGGTTGTTTGTAGGGTTTTATGAGGTAAGGTAAAACATTTTTTTTTCATCTTTGAAAAATAGTATAGAAAATAGAAAACAATCAAATAAAATATAAAAGAGTTCTAAGAACTCATCGAGGTACCAGCGGAAGATATGTGTTCAAGGTGGATACCATGGCTCTGATACCATGTTAGAATTCATGTTGGGAGAGTATTGAGAGAAATTATGCTAAATAGATCTGTAGAGTAATATGGAAATGTTCTTCATTATTCATCTTAGCTTATTCAAGTACAAAGGGTCAATGCCTATTTATAGGCAAACATAATCAAATCATATAAATTTAATATCATTGTCAATCAATCAATGATACTATATAATCTTCTCCTAAATCAGTGTAGATCACATCATATCAATCACTGATATCACCATATCAATCATATCCTCTAATAGTACCCCGTATTAAAATTCAATTCACACATTTATTTTGTAACTAAGGTGTCAAGCTAAGTTCAAGGAAATACAATACATTTATTTTTTTTACTAAAATACATATTTATGGAAAATTTAGGGGACCAATTTACATATTTTCTAAAATTTATTTAGAAGTTAAAATATATGTATATGACTATAACTTGTAGTTCAAAAGTGTATAGTGCAATTTTCCATATTTTTACATATAGAATGCTCTTGGCTAGTAGCTTATTTTCCCCCATAACCTTTTTTTTACAAAGCTAACAAAATCTTACTATGACAATATATCTCATGCACAAAAAAGATGGCCCAAAATCTATCATTTATACATATGAAAAAGGAAAAATTTATTTTGACTTCCTAATGGATGTATATATTTCTATATATCCAAGCCATGAGAGAAAAAAAATAGAAAGAGAATGAGTTAAAAAAATAATAATAAATGTAATGGTATCCACAAAAACTTTTAGTAGGATATTTGAATGTTTAAAAGAATTTGGATGTATAAATAATATTGTTGTATGAAAAAATATTCTCAAGCTGAGTTAATATATTTGTCATGGCAATGTATGATGATGTGAGTGCACCATATATGTTATTATGTGTAAAATGGTGAGTGGGTCTTGAATATGTATGTGTAGTTAAAATTATTGTATGTATGCTTTAGTAATATTTAATTTTTCAAATGTTAACGAAAATTAATTATAGTTTAATTTCAATTAACTATCAGTGTAAAATAATTTTACATAAATATTTAATCATGGATTATCACATTAGTAAAAAAATTTAACTCAACCACCTAATAACTAAAAAGTCACACAAATTAATAGATATGATTGACTGATGATAGTGTAAAATTTTTTACACTGTCAATACAATATTATAATTAAACTCAATTAATTATATGGTACAGTGACTTTCAGCTAGTGCTCTTATAATATAGTTAGTGCATTGCATGGTTCATCTCAATTGTGTGTTAATTACAAATATAGATTTGATGAATGGAGGAAAGCATAATATATGGGGAAAAATATAAAAGAGTGAAAGATTTTTGGCAAATATACATTTACATTACTTGAGAAATAATGGAAAAAAATTAATATGTACCTCTAAAATTATATCCTTTACTATAGTACAAAGATTTAATTTCATGCTTACAATTTTAGTTTTCAAGGAAAGAAGGGAAAGAAAAAAACTATGATTGGTAAGAAGTGATTCTATAAACAAGAACCAAAGCAAGATCGAACAAAAATCTCTGTCGGTGGAATAAAAGAGGATGATATATAATATTTCTATTTGGAAATTAATTATTAGCCATTTAATTAAAACAACGTGCATCATAGACTTCATGAAGGTGATATTCCAATAATCATACCTATAAATTACCTTACTTGCATTAGGTATTTCTATTCTCTAATGATAGTAGTGTTGAAACTTCATAGCATTTTAATCCTAACATTATTGTTTCTTTCTATTTTCACTTTGAAAATTGCATTCTTCGGTCGGTTTTTATTATCTTATATATATATATATGTGTTTTTTTTTTATTAATATATATATGTGTTATCATATGCTTATTTAACTGTTTATCATAGAGTTAAATTATGTAATGTGTTTATCAAATAACACTTTGCTTACATTTCTAAAGAGGCGTATTATGCTTACATCAAAATTTAATACATTGTAATTTTGTATGTGAATGTACAAATTAAAGTATTTTTCTTACTCTAACACATACTCATCCACACTTTAACTTATAGCGAGACATCTACTTAAATATCATTAGATTTCATAGATAAATATGCTAAGTCGAGACCATGATAAAATCTGAGAATGATCAAATAAATGTTTTAACGAAGGTTATGAAAATTGGACCAAACATCAAATCAAACTAGGTAAATATAGAGAAGTTTACTAGTTTGAAGAATTTAACTCAATATTCAATTGGAAATAATAAAATATATATTTACACATAATAAATATATATACATGTTGAATTATATGGTAAAAAATACATAAAAAGTATTAAAAATATAACTAGAAAGCTAAAATATTGAGCACTTCATATTTTTAGAGATTTAATAGTTTTTAATTTGATTAATTAATATGTTTTCTTATATTTTTATCATTGAAATGTTCAAAATTATAAAAAATTGAAGTTTTATTTATAAACTAGTTGACTGATTCTAAACATAACTTTTTACGGGTCCATCATCACACTAGTTTGTAACAAGTTTTGTGAGTTTTAATTTTTTTATTTATAGGGGATATGAATCCATTCTCGATTCAACTGGTTGGATTTACCAGTTCAATCTTATTTTTCATAACACATTAGAGATGAACACAACATCCATATATTGTGGATTTAAAAAAATAGTTGAATTTATATAAGGGAACTATTCATAAATGTTACAGGTCATATATATACATCCAAAAGAATCTTCCCTAAAATTGATAAAAGATATATATGAAGATATATATAAGTTGTACTCCTATTAATTATACACCAAAAAACAATAGGGCAATAAGATGCATGTTGAAAAATAGTAAGGGGGATTTTGAGATCATAGTTGACTATACCAACATCTTCTTCCCTCTTCCTATAGTAGTGCAAGTATTTTTGGCTGTAGTAATACAAGAAATGAGTGAAGCCATTGTGGTCCTTGTCCTCATCAAATACCTAAACCTTACTTGTTCAAAAGGGCATGATGAGTTTTTCAATAACAAGTGAATAATATATAACCCACAAATAATAAAATCTATCTTGTGATGAAATCTCTATCTTAGGTAAAGATCAAACATGTCCAAGTTTTTTGCATAGCATACGCTAGCATGAAAAAGATAAGTTAAATATTTCATGTACATTAAATTTGACATTAAATTATTCACTCAATTTAACTCTGATATAATTTAATATTTATAGCAGTTATTCAATCTAACTTATATTCTGACTCAATTTAACATTATATTCAAACTTTTATATTGAGATAATGACAATTACTATACTGACACAATCTAAGATTTCTACTCTTATTCAATTCAACTTTTTATATTTTTATATTGATGACATACATTTAGTGTCAATTTGAATGAACACATATGTAGCATTGCTAGTACACAAATATATCATCACCATCACTTTTTTATATATAATATATATATATATATGAAGCTATTAGTAAATTTACTTTTTCTACCATTATTCTAGTGATCTCTCTGCTTTTTCCTTTCTTGATTATTATTGTTATTATTATTCTACTAAATGCAAATGACTCACTTTTAAGATCACAACTAACCCCACACGCTTTGCCATAGTTTATGACACTTCGCTTTCCTAGGCTATAGCACCTTCATCATACTATAGATTCATCTTGCATTGGTGCTTTAATTTTCACCTATATTATATATATTATTATTAAATCTTATTAGAACGGAATATATGCATAAACATATATATAAGACAATCAATTAATCATCATATCTTCATCTTGTACCTATCTGTCTATTGTGTTTAGCTTCATGCGAGTGATCAATTGATGAGTTTTGGACTATTGTTACTCTCAAAGTTGGTATTTGAAACCTAAAAAACTACTCTCTTGGAGAGGACTTGTGTTATTTATCATTCCATATATATTTAAGAATTTAATTTTGACACAAATAGTATAAAAGAATTTTATACTATCGTCTAAAAATGTTTTGTTTGTATGACTTTTTAAGTAAAAAGAGAGAAAATACAATCATAATTAACGTAACATCATATGATTGGATGATTATGTAAAAAATGGTACGTGGATGAAAATTAAATCCTATATGGACTCAAACTTTCCCATATAACATTTTTTTCATAAAAAAATCTTGTGAATTTTTTAATATATATCTCAAGGGTACCAACATCTTTTAATAATTTATGGGTATAAATGAATTTTGTATTCCGCTAAATCCATTTTTTAAAATTCATTTACTTAATGATTAAATAAGAACGATTGATTAAATGAGGGTACTAATAACACTTATACTTTACCAAATTAAAAACCAAAAATTATATAACCATCTTGTTTTTTCCTCTGCCGCCAAACAATTTAAGGGTGAACATACATGTGAAGAAGTGGCTAATTAAGCCGAAGTTGGACAATATATATATATATATATATATATATATACTAGCCTAGCTCCGCTCCCACTATATAACATGATGATATAAACAAAAACCATCCAATGAATGTGTTATATAGAGAGAGGTGAGGGGGGCATGGTGGTCATGATGATAGTGAAGAAGAATGAAGCCAAAATGGGGTTCATTTTCCAAATAAATGAGCATGGCTTTTGTACTCAATTACTTCAAAGAAAAGGGCCAAAATAAGGGACCTAACAACATTGACTACTTCACCCCTCTCTCTTTTCATTTCATATATATTTATTTCCTCGTTATATTACCCCTTTTTATCTATCTAGCTATACGTAATGTGTTATACTTATAGCACACATTATATATATGCACACTTGGATATTTGATAAATGTATTTTGGATGTAAAATAAGGATTAATGATGTATATATAACCCTCTTCATTTCTATCTTCCAATACTTCACTCAATATGATTTTACATTGGCTTATTCTCACTCCCCACATGTGACTTTCACGTGCACCTCCATGTGACCCTTCTTTGTAGGTGGACTTGTATAGATCGGTGCCTATAAAAGTAATAACATTATCCTATTTTCAATTATATAATACAGTTATATGTCTTGTGTTGACACTATATACAAAAAGGATAAGACTATTAGTATTAACTTGTTTTTAACCAATTTCAACGGATTATCAAATCAAATTAATATATATACTACCAATTTAAGTCGTATTTTTTTATATTATGATTTCGTAAAATCAAATGATTTCTTTGAAAAAAATAAAAAATATTGGAAAAAAAACAGAGAGAAAGAAAAGAAGATAGAGAGTAGAATGTAGTAGCAGGTATATTTATTTATTTTTTAATCTTATTTTTAGAGGAAAAAAGTAATTAAAAAATATATATAATCTTTACATAATGAATAATCATTATTATTTGATTTGAAAATTAGATATAATCGATATAAAACTTTATTTGTTTTTTCTCTTTATATATAACTATATTGGTTGTTATTTGCTTTTCTTCCAAACTAATTAATTAATGGTGATTACGCATTTGGTGGGCTATAATGTAGAACAAATCAAAATTAAGAGCTAACCCTACTTATAGGTTAATCATAGATGAATAAAATAATGAGGTTATGTGCTTTCAAAACAAAAAGCAAAAGATTAAGCATAATGACATTGTTTTCGAATTGTCGTTGTTTTTCTATTTTAATTTTCATTGCTTGATGAACTTAAGGAAATTAAACACGTTAAGACATTCACTACCAGGAAAAAAACACATTAAACCCTTTGCATAACAATAATATTTGTCGTACAACAAAAATACATACACCTAGTATTCAACGTGTACTATACATAATACGGAACATGTGCTATATGTACGTTTGTTATGCATATAACGTACATTTTATAGTATGTATAGTACATGTTGGATATTAGTTGAATATATTTCTGTTATATGATAAAGATGATTGATTTGCATAATGTGAAAGCAATGAAAAGAAGATGAGAAAGATTTGTGTGTGGTTTTCAACCAAATTAAAGCATTACGTACTTAAGACTAATCTTATCTATTATATGAAACAAATAATAACTTTTTGACCGTATGTAGCACATGCATATATACGGACACATATCTCTATGAATTATGTGTGTAAAGTTGAATTGAATCTAATTCTATGATCACCCTAGTCTGTTAATTTATTGATTTAGAAACTGGTGGAATTCTAATGTGAACACATTTCATGAATCTATGATGAAAAAATTAATATTTATTTTTATAATATAAAAAAAAAATTATAATGATGCCCTTGTCAGCTAAAATTTCTGTGTTTATGGGAATTCTGTTACTTGGGATTATACCTCTCAAGATAGTTGGCAGCCACAGGTTTAGCATAAACCATGGAAACTACAATTATATATATATATATATATATTATGATATACAGACAGAGTAAAAAATTTTAAATTGTCATTTTATTATATTCATTAATTTGTATAATTTTTTAGTTAATGAATAAATAAATTAAAGATTTTTGTTGATATATTTATCAATATGTGATTAATATTTGAATAAATTTATTTTACATTGATAATAAATTGAAATTAAACATATATTTGTGGACCATATTATATTAACCTGGAGTAGATAGATGAAGGTTGCTTTGAATATTATGTCAAGCTTTAAATTTGTCTTTGTAGCATGATTAGCACAACTAATTTGATTACAACTCACATGACTTCTATTTCTATGACTATTTTTTATTATTTATTAATTTAATTTATGAATTGAAGATCCCACAGCAACAGTGAAGGCCTAAACGGTCTTGAAACTGAATGAATGGGAAACTTCTAAATTCGAAAAAGTGAGTGTGTGTGACTCAGACTTGTGAAATGGGGTACGGCACTTTCTATGTTCCCCCCAATCTCAATCTTTACCCAACTCATAAAAGTATATAAGACCAATACAAATATTACTTTTATCAATAATATTTATCGTATAATAAAAATACGTCTAACTAATATTCAATGTGTGTTATACATAAGATATAATATGTGTTATATGTACGTGTGTTATATATATTATACATATTATATTTTATGTACAATACACGTTATAGATACTAGTTGAACATATTTCTGTTATAAGACAAATATTATTGTTACTCTTATTAATGTATTATTATAAATTGACTAATATATTAAAGATACTAAAGAAAATATAAGTTTTAACAAAATATAAGAAAAATTAGTATTTATCTTCTCATGTGAGGAGAAGGGGTATGTTTTATAGAAATCTAGAATAAACCAATAATTCTCATCAACTCAAATAAAAGATTATTGTAGACATTTTTTAGTTACACTCAGACAAAAATTAGTAGAAGCTTTTTTTGGTAAGTAAAATTAGTAATTGTATCTTGAATAAAATTAATAAAACTTATTTTTTACTGTGTTAAAATAAATATAAGAGTTTTAAATGAAGATGATGATAATAGAAATAATAAAAGTTAAATAAAAAAATTGATTCTAAATTATTTTTTATTTTCACTATATTATTTGTTTCAACACAACAATATCTTAAAAATAAACTCCAATAATATTTGGTATATAATAGTAAACTAGCTAATACAGTCAATGAATCCATTTTAATTTTATTTTCAAATAGTCATTGAAATTATAATGAACTGAGTAATTATGACTCAAAATCTCATTTATTAACGAATTTAACTAATTTTTCATTATACATATAACATCACTACCCAAGTAAATAGCCTTTTTAAGCATTAAACAAAGCAATTTTAAAAATAAAAAATTAAATTAAATTAAAAAAAAGAAAAAAAAAGAGAGAGAAAGGGAAAGACGAGAGGCAAAATTTTCTTCATCACCCTTCTGCCTTTCCTCATCTATTGCTGGCCTTTGTAATCATGAGTCCTTGTGCCATCATTGCTAACAAAACTCTCTCTCTCTTTCTCTTTCTTGTGCATAAACAAACACAAAACCACAGCTATATCACCTTTTCTTCTTCTTATTTCACCTCCAATATTATTATTATTATTATTATTATTATTATTATTATGCTTAATTCTCATCAACTTCTTTTTTCCTCCACCTATAAAAACCCCTTGTGGCCTATTTATTACGCCTCACTTTCATCTCTTTAATATAAACTCTTTCCTCTTCTTTTTCACACACTATGTGCTATTTCTCTTCAGAACAGAGTCCTTATGCTCCTCTGTTTTTGACACTTCCATGGCCATCCAACAAACATCACCATAAGCACCTCAAGTTGAGCATACTCCATAGGTACTATTCTAATCTTTCTACTTTCGATACTTTATCATAACTTTTTGTTATTACTTCTCATTCTTAAAAAAGAAATAAAAAAGATGAATATTATTTTTAATTACAATATTTTCATTTCGTCCAATAATAACTGTCATTTTTTCAATATATTTTGAATAATATAATATTAGGCTTAATACATTAAAAAAATGACGGATATTATTATTAAAATATAATACATAGTATACACAGTTGACAATAAATAATAGTTAATTGTTATTCGATACTAATTCTCAATTTTAGAAAGCTGATATATGTAAATAAGAGAATAAATCTGTTCATAATATATAATATACAATAACATGTGTCACATCTCAATTATCGTCAGTTATTTATTTAAAAATATTTTTTTACACTATAAAATCAGCTATCATCAACTACTATTATAGGTAGTAATATAATTTTTTAAATATTAATCAAATTTTTTATATTATAGGTTAATTTAATATTTTAAAAATTGGATATATAGTAAAAAAATGGATTGTTTCATGTAATAACTAAAGGTTGCATATTATTTTATGAAGTACACGTAATATTATTTTTATTTATTTATTTATTTTGTGTGTGTTTAACAATTGTTTGCATTATGATATGTATAAACAGAAGGAGAGCACAATTGAAGGAAACAAGGCAGAGGAAAAGGATAAAAGTGGTGAAAGCAGAGATTCAGATGAAGAACTTGAAATTGTACATGAAGAACCAAAGCATCATACAAGAGAATGAGAAGTTAAGGAAACAAGCCACGCTTCTTCACAAAGAGAATCAAGCACTCATGTCTCAGCTTCAAAAGAAGCTCTCAGAACAAAATTGCAACAAAACCAATATTTAGCTCTTAATTAGCTTATTAATTAATTATTATATATTATACAATTTATTATTATTTAGTGTGGCCAAGATTAGGGAGAAAATTTAGGGTCTATATGTTATTTGACCCTTTTCTTATGTGTTAGCCACTTAGCTAGTAGTCTTAATTAAGTCTTAACTTTAAATTTCCTTTTTTTTCTTCTCTTATTTTGTTCTTATTTTGAGGTTGAATTAATTAATTTTCTAGCAATAAGTTTAGAGGGGGGAGAATAATGATGATAAATAGGTAATATGCCAATTGTAACAATTACAAGGAATATAGTATTGTGCAATGATGTATTATTTAGTTCTAATTTGTTACTTCTCTCAGTTTTTCCTCATGGGATGTTTTGGTTATGACAAATTAAAGTAATTAATTATTTATCAACTTTACTATTAGCTTACCCTTAAATGAAGTTATGGGATAATTTGATTTTTATAAATATATCTCTTAATGATAAAATCATAAACTTTTTTCATCAATTGAATAAACATATTTGATATAGAAAACACTCAATGGTTAGCTTACATGTCTTTGCAATTAAGCATATTCTTCCTTTTTCTTTTTCAAATTCTTTTTTAAATTTTATTAGGTCTAAGTCAAGGAAAAAAGTAAACTGAAAAAGTGAGGTAAAAGAAATCAAACTAGCTTTACTTCATTTCTTGAATATTCTAGTATCTAGAAGAGTCCTTTCTCCTCTTTGTTTTTCTTCCCTAATACAAGAGTAATGTTAATAAATCACAAGTTCACAAATCTTTAAATATTTAAGTAATTGCAATAACACATTATGGCAGTGGCAGAAGATGCCAAATAATATGTTGGTTCTCATGAGTGACACACAATCAGATCAATAAAAAAATCTTGATTTGAGACCCTAGATCATACATGAATTATGATCCATTGCATGTTTGTACTTACTTCTCATCACATTATCTTTTCACATGTGGTCATAGTAGTGAGTTATTTATGACCCATTTGTCACACACAGAAACTAGATCTAAGTGTCCAATAGACAAAAAATCTTACGAGATAGTAATTAGAAAAGTTGCATCATAAAACAGAGAAAGCTTAAAAGGGGAAGGAATGCTAGGAAGATAATTTTGGTTTTCTCAAAGCATGAAAACACTATAAAACTTCAAAACTTTACATTTTTTTATGGCCCTTAAGTTACTAGTTAGAAAAACCTATATAATATATACATAATCATCTGGTTTTTTAAAGATTGAGAAAAAAGGTAAAGCCTAAATTAATGACGACCAATTAAGATGAAGTCCTTGTCATCAAGAGCCTTAACATACATCTTTCTCTCCAACAAAATGCTCTCTACCAATTTCCTTCACCAAATTGACAAATTCTCTCCTTTTCTCAACTGATAGAGGCACATATGGTAGACTGACCTGAAAACTGGCCTAACAACCCCAAGTTGAGCAAGAGCTGTGTTCAAACCAATAGGGTTAGGCTCACAGAAAAGCCACTCAACCAGAGGCATGATCTTCGAGTTCAGTTCTGGATTCTCACCACCGAACATGAGTTCCCGCATTAAGCCGGGAACCAGGTTGCTCGCAACGGATATCACCCCGGTAGCTCCATAACCCCATCTAGCATCATGGCATTGATCATCATTCCCACTCCACACAAGAATGCCATCATCTGTGTATTGTATGTTTGATCATGTCATTTCCTACACATACATTCCTTGACACCAGCAAAACTAGTACTTTTCGCTAAGGTTTAAATTACCTGTGGAGGAATGTCTTGACCGGTCCTTGAAGGCACATTGTATATGATGGTTGGCCCCATCGAAAGCACGGAATTATATTGATTTTCTAGTCGGCTGAGGTTAGATTTGTCCTGCTATGTTAGCCAATGAGTATCAATACCCCTGATGATTTATCAAAACAAAACATTTGAACCTCGTAAGTAAATTAGGAAGAGTAAGTGTTTGCTTCAGCAGTCACTCTAGCAAATTTTTGTGACAGTGTAGCATTACTTTGGTTTGGTTTTTTTTGCAAGTGCAATCAATTAATAAATGATTAGCGTGGATATGTGTACAATACAAATATCACATCCAAAATGAAGAATGTGAAAGTTAGTTACAAGGAATAGCAATTTTGGATGAAATAGAGAACAATTCATGAATTCTCTAACTCAAATTAACTTATTCTGATCAACATAAAACCTTGTACTACTTCTCACCTCTAAACACAAAAATGAAAATGCCGAGAGAACAAATTATGAGGCTCAAGTAGCTTGCTTCTTTCCTTTTTTCTTTAGGGAACTTCCATCTTTCTCATTGATCATTCTTGACAAAATATCCGCTTGCTTTGTGTTCCCCTCCTGATTAAGGCTCTTGATCAGCTCCTCACGGCTGCTCCAATCTGTTCCACCTCTTTTCTCCAGAATTTTACATAAGATGGAATATGCATTGAGGGTCTTCCCTGCTGCCAAGAGAGCATCTAAAACCTTATCATAGATTGGAAAGCTGACAATATAGTCTCTCTTAAGAACAAAATCAAATAGTTTAAGAGCAGCAATTGTCTTTTCTTTCTCACAAAGAACAGATATAAGATGGTCTAAATCAGGTTCCAACCCATTTTGCATAAGTAACTCAATTCGACCCAGTGCTTCTTCAACATGACCTCTCATGAGAAGAGCCTCTAATATCTTAGAAACGAAATCCATATTCTCCTTCACACCCTTCTCCACCATACTTTTCATTACTCTGCTGGCAGTTTGGACCCTGCCATCCTCAAACAAACTCTCCTTAACTGACCTGTAAAGAGATGGCTCTGGTAGATGCCCACTTTCGAGCATGCTATCCAAAGCTGTTTTAGCATCAGCCGGTTCACCCTTTCTCAGATAACTCTCAACAAGCAATCTGTAGGAATCTGCATCTTTAGGAACCCCTCTCCTACCCATGATCTTTAGAATTTCAAAAGCAGAATCCGGATTCCCTTCTTTCGAGTGCCTGCGGACCAAATTATTAAAAGCATCTGAATCCTGCACTCCCTTCTTCATTAACTGGCAGAGAAATGTCTCTGCTTTAACTGTCTGCCCATTTTCGCACAGATACCTAATCATCAGGTTATAAGCACTAGGTTGCATTTCAAAAGTACTCTGCGGCCTCAAGATAATGTCCTTCTCAATTAACTTGTCCAGCAAGTTCACTGCCTTGTCATATACAATGGCCTTGCAGAAATTCTCAATCAAGATGCCATAGTGACCAGCCTCTGTCGGAATAGTGGAATACTCAACCGTATCATCGCCTTCAGGACATCTGCAGCCGCATCCAGGTCCCCACACTCACACTGGCAATTCAGGAGCTTCATGAAGATAGCATTATCCTTGGGAGCAATATACCTCTGCCCCATCTCACCCAAAACATTCTTGGCCTCAGTCATCTTTCCGGCATCACAAAGCCCAGACAAGAGTGTAGAGAACGTGACTGCATTAGGCTTAATACCACAAGCCTTCATCTCATCAAAAACCTTCAAGGCATCATCAATTCTCCCCACCCCAATATACCCTTTCAACATCTTAGTAAAACTAATCACATTAGGTGCAATATCCCTTCCCTTCATTTCAACAAACAACTTTTCTGCCTCATCCACCTTCTTAAACCGATAATAGTATAATACCCATTAATCATAGTATTATAAGTTACAACATCAGGCAAAATATCTCTACTCTTCATATCATCATAAAACCTAATAGCAGTATTCAATCTCAAAGACAAAAACATACCCCAAAGCAGTATATTATACGTATGGCGAGTAGGTTCTACGCCATCCCGCAACATCGCATTATAGTACCTTTTCGCCATCATATACCTTCCCCTGCGAAGAATCACCTTGAACAGAGCATCATAGAATTTAACGGTTCGAGCAACGCCGAGCTCCTTCATCTTCTGGAAGATCTTAACGGATTCCTGAACGATCCCTGCTCTGCCATAAGCATCGATCAAGGATGTGAACATGTCTTCGGTGCAGGGAAGGCCCTTCTTGTGCGCGTCGAGGATGATGCATCGCGCGTGGTTGAGCTTGGACAGCAAGAAGCTTGATCAGTTAAGATTAACTATTGTTCCAAGAAGTGAACATTTCATAATATAACTTATTATTTTCAGGAAATTATTTTAGTGGTTTTTGAAAAGTTAATAAGCACTTTTTAAAATATTAAATAATATTTTTTATTTATATTTAAATATAAAATAATTATTTATAAGTTATTTTTTAAAAATTATTTATGTATAAAAATTTATTATCTAAACTGGTCATTAAGCAATAAATACACGAAAAATATATATCACTACAGCCAAATACAACCTTAAACAAAACTTTTAAGCTATATGTATTATTATGTGTTTGTATGTGAGACAAGTAATATAACATATTTCAATAACATTTAGGGAAAAAAATAATGAGTATTTGTACAACATCCTATTAAATCCTATCCGATTCAAGCATTTTGAGACACCATCCTATTGGCACCAATAATTCATATCATGTGATGAAAACATACAAATTTAAAGTTGTCTGTGCTCATTCAGCTGGCCTTGTTAATTTTTATGTTCTCTATGATCGGAAAGGAAAAAACATGACACTCTTTTGCTCTATTCAATTCATTGCCCACAATAATTTCACCAAAAAGTTAAAAAGTTGTACCAAATTAGGAAACTGCGATTCCTTTACTTTAAGTAAATTAATATAATTTTTAACATCCAAATGCAGCCTAATCTCCCTTCTTCTCTAGTCTAAGTAATTTTATTTTTGTTTTCACGTATATAACAAACCAAAATGCTTTGTTTAACATCCAAATGATTTTTTTGTTTTCACATATATTACCAAAATGTTTTCACATATTATAAAATTTTATGAAACACAATTATAATAACTAGTTTCACTTCTTCGATATCTAGCTAGAAATTTGATTATCAAACAAAACAACAACACTAACCTCATTATGCTCTACTGTAAATAACGAAATGATTTAGATTATTAACTCTCAAATCTTTATTGATAACTTCTATTATAATCTTTTCTTGTCTCCCTCTACCCGTAATTATCGTGATATCTTTCAACTGCTCTACCCTCTTCACTAAATGTATCAAACTAAAAAATTAAAAATTAATTTAATACTTAAATCATAATGTAAAGAAGACTTTATACACAAATATCCAAATTATGTGTTCTCACATCTGATTCAACTATCAACTTTCCTTCAAAATACATAAAATTAATAAGAGACAGAGTAATAGTAACACTGTTCAGTAGTTTCAGTGAAATAAAAAAGAATCTGAATTATAAATTTAACACTGAAAATCCCACACAGTCCAAACTGTGTAGTCTGAGTTAGATCTCCATCAGGTGAAAAACTCTGTTCTTCAATTCGAGTTCCCTTCAAATCAAGTCAATATATATAAAAAAATAATAATATAGTCTCAAATTTACATCATAAATTCTATTCGTGACAATATATTAATCAAAGATTTCATAAATTAATATATTTAATTTTAATATACTAAATTTTATATTATTATCCGATTAAAACACTTTATTTATAAGACTTCTCAAATAATGAGAAAAAAATATAATTATAACTAATATATCAGTACATAATTGAATAAATAGATAAAAAAATTATAATCAATGATTAAAAATTAAATTTATATTACTATAACAATAACTTTTAATTACATTTTAAACTATTGATATATTATCACTTTTAAAATTTCCTATGAATTTGTGCCTCTTTGGTTGGTGCCAAAAATCCAGTTGTGTTAGAAATAATTGGGTTGGAAAAAAAGTAAATATGTTTGTTTTGACATTTTGCTTTTAGAAAAAGTGTATCACTTTGAAAATAATTGATTCTAACGGAAGCTAAAACTATTAGCTTTTACTTTTACTATCTCACAACAACCCTCTCAAATCCACTTTTTTAACATCTTTTTCAAACACAAATCAATTTTTTCTATATCAATTATTTTAAACATAATTATTTTAATATCAATTATTTCAAAAACAATTCTAGCAAAATATAAATTACACACAACACAGTACAATATGTGGGACCCACCACCACTCATAGTGGACCCCACACTCACACCCTTGCTTCCCTCCTCAACTGAGTCGCACCCACGCTTCTTCTTCTTCTTCTTCCTCTTCCTCCTCCTCCTTCTTCCTTCATCAAAACGCAGACACTGACTTGTCGTTTTTCCCAGTTCTTTCCACTTTCTTCAAATCAAATCAGAATCAATGGCTTCCAACAACTTTGCTCGAAACGGCACCCAAAGAGTAAGCAACAAGTTCGATCGCCCTCTAAAGCCCCGCCACCGTCCTCCTTCCCCTTCGCCGGGATCCACACACCGCCGCACCTCCACCGCCAGAAACGGCGACGCCGGTTAGTCCCTAACACTCCCTTCTCACCAACTCTCAGCGAGAGAGAGAGAGAGAGAGAATGTAGCTCTTAAGTATTAGGATTTTAGGACTCAGAATAGTGATGCACTGTTCACTATTCATAATTATGACTCTTATTTTTGTGACATTTTTATTTGAATTTTTTTAAATTTACGAATAAGTGTAGTGGTGGTTGTTGCGTGTTTATGTTGTATTGTGGTGTTTTCTAAAATTGTGTATCTGTTTTGTTTTGGAAAATTTTTTGGCTGTTAGAACTTAGAAATTAGAATGGTGAATTGGAAATGCCAAACCTATTCAAACCTCTTCTTTTCTCTTCTCTTCCTTTCACCTTAGTTTAGATCTGAAGTTGTGAAAATGCTGTGTATGTGAATGGATGATTTGTTGATCACTTCATCAAAATGTGTACCTTTTTTTTTATTTAAAAAAAAAATTCCTTTGTCTTTGTTTTTAACTTCCTCTTTTGAGTTTTGATGCAACTTCTTAATGCTTATCTTCTGTTGTTGATCCTTTGTTTTTTATGTCTACTTTCACCATTTTTACATCCTTCTAATGGAGTTTCTTATTTTATTAAAGGAAAATATAATTTGTTTAAGTCTCTATTGTACTTAGTAGATAATTTTTTAAAGTAGTGTAAATTATGCATGGTTATATCTTTTTCAATTATTGTTAGGAGAAGTAATTTAAGATATCAGTAACTGCAACCTTTGAACCAAATTAAACATAAGGATAAGTTTTGAATACTAATAAAAAGCCAATGGTGTTGGAATTCGTTATAGGGATCATCTCTTTATTTCATGAAGGATTGACCTAGGTCTCAAAGTAGAAGAATCTTAGATGCAAATTGTGAAATCAAAGGCTAATATCCACTACATCATGTGTTTATGAAAATTTAGAGTTTTGACATCAGGATAGGAGAAGAACATGATGTTAATTATTTCTTTCTTTCTATGGCTGGGAAGTGAATGATGGAGATTAGCTTAGCTTGAACTTCTTGGTGTAGAAGAGAACTAAAATCCAGGCTGGTATTTGTTTTGACCGTTTTAGAGCCTATGGCTCTATACTTATTAGTTATTACTTCATTAAGAGTGGTTTTCCCCTCTCACACCCGGATGATATGGGACTGAAGCTCCTGTGTTTACCTGTTGGGAAGAATAGAGCAATCCATCCACACTTGTGAGTGGATCAGGTAGGCGTTGTTACTGCTTGGTGAAGAGAAGAAACCATTCCTGAATTCCAGGCCAATATGATAGTTCATGGTTGAGCCTTTACTTTAAATGGGAGTTCCATGCATAAAAATCACTCTTTATGGGGCTCATGCTTGCTCCTGTGTCATTTGCTTGTATAGCAAATTTGCAGCATGATAGGTGAATATTGGGCTTGATAAGATTTCGCTATTAATGATGGTAAAAAGGCTATTGAACAGTTGGTTGAATGAGGAAGGTATAGGGTTTTAGGGTCCTCAATGGTCTTTGGTCAATAAATATGGAGATTCTAGATATATTAGAGTTTAGATTTTAGTTTCCTTGCCATGCCCTTACACTTGGGTCACATTTTTATTTTGAATGGAAGCCAATTCTTGAAAGCAATGTGATTTTCCTCCCCTGAATCGTGCTTTATGTCATGCAATGGTGGTATTGTCATATTTGTTAGCTTATCTTTTTGTGTACAGTGCCTGGAAGAGTTCGAGTGGCAGTAAGATTGAGACCTCGAAATGCTGAAGAAATGGTAGCGGATGCTGATTTTGCTGACTGTGTTGAATTGCAACCAGAGGTACATTCAGTTTATTTGATTAACTAGTGTCTGCAGATTCTTAGTTTTGCTTTGATTTAGATATACTTGGATTTACTTTTATGCATTATCTATGTTTAATGTTTAAACTTCTGTTTACTTTTTACTCTTCTTCAGCTTAAAAGACTGAAACTTCGTAGAAATAATTGGGACTCTGACACTTATGAGTTTGATGAAGTGTTGACTGAATATGCATCACAGAAACGTGTCTATGAAGTTGTGGCTAAGCCAGTTGTGGAGGTCAGTTATGATGATGCAGATCCTAACTGTTCATAAATATACTTTACAGAGCTGTCCCTGTTTTCTGCTTTATAATAGTGTCATTGATGATTCAATAAACATTCTATTGTTGATGAACATCATTGTCATCTTTTTCAATGTTATATAGCTTAACATGTGTCTGATACTGTTTGTAGAGTGTTCTTGATGGCTACAATGGCACTGTGATGGCTTATGGCCAAACTGGAACTGGAAAAACTTTTACCCTTGGACGATTGGGGGAAGGAGACACCTCTGACCGTGGTATAATGGTCCGTTCCATGGAGGATATTTTTGCTGACTTGTCTCCAGATACTGATTCTATCACTGTCTCGTACCTTCAGGTTTTATACTTTTTGTCCATTACTTCTTTTGCTTACATCTATTGATTTTCATCATTTTGTTTCTATTAAGGTTGTGTCATGTTTTCTTTGTCTGATCATGCAAGTGTTCTTTGTTTATGCAACTCCACTAGGCAATTTTAGTTTTTGTGGAAATGTTTAGTTTTTATAATATCTCCTCCAAAATTGTGTAGCTTTACATGGAGACTCTCCAGGATTTGCTTGATCCAGCAAATGATAATATTCCCATTCTGGAAGATCCAAAAACTGGTGATGTATCTCTTCCTGGGGCAACTCTTGTTGAAGTCAGGGACCAACGGAGTTTTTTGGAGTTGTTAAGAATAGGGGAAGCTAATCGAGTTGCTGCTAACACAAAATTGAATACAGAATCTTCACGCAGTCATGCTATTCTGATGGTGAAATGATAATCTGTGTTTGTTTATTTTTTATTTTTATTATACGTCATGAATCAAGACATCTAATTAGTCAATGTTTTCCATTTCCTGACTATCTTTTCTCATGCAGGTACACATTAAGAGGTCTGTCATGGATAGTGATGACATTGTATCCAGTGAAAATGGTGACACACCTCACTTTACCAAACCTTCAAAACCACTTGTTCGGAAGAGCAAGCTGGTTGTGGTGGATTTAGCTGGTTCAGAGCGTGTCCATAAGTCAGGTGAATACTGAACTTAAAATTTGTCTATGTGTGTAAAGATGCATGGGCGCATGGCATGACCTAATGATCCTTGTCTGATAGAGGCTTCTCCATGAAGCATTTGTCGTATATGCATGTGTGCACTATGCTGACATCTCATGATTGACTACAACAAATATGTTGATATCTCTAGAATCCTGATCGCTATTTTTATTCTCTTACATTTTAGAAGTTTCTCAATCTTGAAGGAATTAAAAAGTTGAGTTAGTTTAGTGGACAATTTAATGCGTTTATTATCCTTATTTGATGATGTTAGTTTTGTTTATCGTACTTTTGTTATGCTGTGAATTATCTCCTATCTGAAGAACTGTTAAATTGCATAGTTCATTGAATGTATTGATGATGTCCTATTTTTTGTAGTAAATATCCAGAGTACTTGGTGTGCTTTTCATTTTCTTTAAAAAAGAGAGCGTTCTGGATATATAGACTGCTAAGTACTAAAATGCTAAGAGTGTTTTTCATCTGTTATATGTTTTCACCAACTATAATTACAAAATTAGCACTTTGTTTTCATTTTATTTCACAATTTTAGGATTTTATAAAGGAAATAAAAAAAAAAACAATTTTTGTGGCCTTTGAAATTCAGACCTATGATTAAGTCCTACTTTGTTATTGGTTGGTATTTGCTGAAATATTGTTTCCTTTCTCCCATCTAGGCAGTGAAGGGCTCATGCTAGAAGAAGCTAAATCAATCAATCTTTCGCTCAGTTCACTGGGAAAATGTATTAATGCTCTAGCAGAGAATAATGCTCATGTTCCATTTCGTGATTCAAAGCTTACCAGGATGCTTCGAGATTCTTTTGGAGGTAAGATGTTTTAATCTGCCTTGTTATATATCTTACTATTGGCGTTATCTATCTTTTGCCAGATGTCATCTTTGGTTTAGGAAACTGGTTTTTTAAATCCTTGACCGGCATGTGTGCAGTATCTTCCTTTTGGTCTCTGCATCCTGTGTCATTATTCTTGGAAATTTTTCTTATCTGTTGAAACCTGCAGTGATTTTTGTTGTATTATTCTATATTCCATGCTTTATGTTTGCCATCATCTGCAGGCACAGCAAGGACATCATTGATTGTGACCATTGGCCCATCTCCACGTCACCGAGGAGAAACTTCTAGCACCATATTGTTTGGCCAAAGGGTTGGCTTTCAGATCTGAATATCTGTACTTTAAAATATAATTTCTATTCAATCTATTAATATAATATGCGCTAAATATCATTATCAAATTTATATGCCTTAAATGCATGCATATAATATGTGCTGAATACCATTATCTAAGTAATTCTATTGTGCATTTTTTCTATGTTTAAGGTTTTTATCATTTTAGTGTTGCAAAGCTTTTTGAAAGTATTATTGGTTATTAAATGCATTAATAAATGACTTTAGATTCTACCCCTGCCTCCTTGTGCTGAGCATTGATATACTCTTGCTATTGCCGATTGCTGGTACCTTTATTTGCATGTCCTATCTAGGGGCTAGTTAATATTTTCCCTAATAATTTGAAATATCTTATTCTTTGTTGACTCATCACCTATATCAATTTTCTTGTTAATGACATTTTCTCTTGTCCATTTCTTCTACTTGTTATTGCTTTTATTTTCATTGTTGCTTTTTGTTCTTTCTGTTGCTATCATTATTCAAAACTAAAAGCTTAGCCGAAAAAATAGACATGTGATTCATGTGTATTTTATATCTCAGGCTATGAAAGTTGAAAATATGCTGAAAATAAAGGAGGAGTTTGATTATAAAAGTTTATCTCGAAAGCTTGAGGTACAATTAGATAAGCTCATTGCAGAAAATGAAAGGCAGCAAAAAGCTTTTGACGATGAAGTTGAAAAAGTAAACTTGGAGGCACAATGCCGTATTGCTGAGGTTGAGAGGAACTTTGCAGATGCATTAGAGGTTTGTCGTATTATCCCTTTAGGTCCTTACTGTATTTTTTTGTATCTATTTGAGGATGTCTCATCCTCTATTTACATTCTCTTCTCATCTTTATTTATGCAATGTTTCACACGGAGTTTTATCCTGTAGAAAGAAAGATTGAAATGCCAGATGGAGTACATGGAATTGGTAAAGGAACTGGAGCAGAAGTTAGTGTTAAATCAAGAAAGACATGACTGCAATTGTTTTGTGCCTGATCGTGGTGAGGTACTCCATCTTACACAATGTTAACTATGCTGAAAATCTTTGAGGTGGATTCTTTTGTCATTTTTCTTTTAATTCACTATCCTTATTTTGGCTTCAGTCGTCATGACTTGTGTTAAATTTAATATTATATTTACCACTTAATCTTCACTGGTCCCAATGTTAATGTTACAGCAATTGGCTTGTTGAATTAGTATACATAGCACTAGTGAAATTCTATTTATAATTTTTTCTTCTTATGTTATTTTGTTATCGACTATAAAAGGGTTATCAAGGAGGATTTAAGAGTTAATGGTCTAAACCCTAACACAATTCACGATAGAGCGCAGTAGCGTCGTTTGAACCATGTAGTCGACCCCACATAGTGGGATAAGGTTTGTTGTTGTTGTTGTATTTGTTATTTTATTATCATTTTTTGGCTGTGTTGGAACAGGGTCCTGTGTCATCTTCTGCAGATGATGTTACTGAGGTCAAAACATTGCTTGACGCTGAAAGCAATCGGAGAAAGGCAGCTGAAGAAGAGTTAGAACGCCTAAAATGTCAGCTTGGGAAATATTCACAAGCAGAGGTGCTTTTCTGTCAAATGGCAAACCTCTCTGGCTTTATTTTCCAATCTTAGATTTCTGGTATATTGGAAATTTTGTGCTACAGGCAGGAGGGGATGTGGAGATTATAAAGCTACACAACATCCTGGAGGATGAGGCTAATCATAGAAAGAAACTTGAAGAAGAGATAATAATATTAAGAAGTCAGTTATTGCAATTGAACTTTGAAGCTGACCAGGTAATTTTTTTCTTTAAATTTTATTTTTTCTGTTGAGATTGTGTAGCATATGCTTGAGTAGTATGTGATGAAAAAGTGGCTAAAAATTGCACAAAGCCCATCCTTATCTTTGCATACCAGTTGTAGGAGCTCTTTCAGAAACATGAGTTGAACACCTAGTAGCGGTCATCAACATTATCACTATAAATAAATGTTAGGGCAAAGAGACATTCATTAAAACAAGAGCCTTTTCTCTCCAACACAATACACCATAGAGCTACATGATGGTCCAGCAATTATTAGGTCCTTTGGATTTATAACTACTTGAACACAAAGTATAGGAGCCCCCAAAGCTAGTTTCAGTATTTTTTGACACATATTTACATTATAAATTTCTTTAAAAAGAAGTTCCATTAAATTGGAGAGTTTGGCTGGCACATTGGAACGTACTAATTCTCATCAGATCATTGTTCTTTTTTCTCTTCATAGCCTCTAGCTGCAGGTTACCTTGTTTTAGCATGGCTTTGATACAATATGATTTTACTTTATGTCCACAGATGAGGAGGTGTTTGGAAAGTGGAAGCTCTGGGACCGGGACCTCATTTCCTACCATGGATTCCTCGACGACTCAAGTTAGGCATTCCCAGTTCAAAGACATCGGGAATGGTCAGAAGTCATCAGTCACTACACTCTTTGAACAAGGTACAAGTTGTTTGAGTTATAAATGAAATTTCAAATCATTCGTGTTGATATGACTCACATTATTTTAACAGTTGGCTTGCAAAAGATTTTATCATTGTTGGAGTCAGATGATGCCAATGTACGGATTCATGCTGTGAAAGTGGTTGCCAACCTAGCAGCTGAAGGTAGTATCTAACTTCATTTTGTGTTCGATAAAATGCAGATAACAATTACTTATTGTTGTAATTACTTTTTTGCTGTTAATACGCCTTTTGTTATGTAGGATTTGTTTAGTAATTTGTCTCAATGTATGTGCAGAGGCTAATCAAAAGAGAATTGTTGAAGCCGGTGGTCTTTCTTCCTTGTTGATGCTTCTTAGAAGATATGAGGATGAAACTGTTCGCCGAGTAGCAGCTGGAGCAATAGCCAATCTTGCTATGAATGGTGATTGTCAAATAGTTTATTTGTGGTCGTGCATTTAGCTAGTGTCAGTGTTGACATTGTCTTGCTTTCTATTGTGGCAATTCAGAAGCGAATCAAGAGCTAATAATGGCCGAAGGAGGAATAACCCTCTTATCAATGACTGCATCTGATGCTGAAGATCCACAAACTCTTCGGATGGTTGCTGGGGCAATTGCTAACCTTTGTGGAAACGGTACGTTACTGCATTTCCCGCATCTGATGCTGAAGATCCACAAACTCTTTCTGAATGATTTGCATTGTACTTGGTCATATTCTGTCTACTTCACATTTGAGAAAGGGAAAACAACCTACTGCAGATTCTACTTCATGTAATGTCTAGCCGGGGAAATTTAATTTGCTTAATTTTACAAAACATATCAAGTTGAAATGTTCCTTATACCAAAAGGAAGTAGTTGAAATGGTTAAGTTTTAGAAATAACTAGATTGTTGTGACTTTAAATATCATGTTAATCCGTGTCAATTTCATCATTGGTGTGTTTTTGTTACATTAACTCGTATCAGAAGATGGTTCTTTTACTTGTAGATTTTACATTGGACATCATCATCTTCATATTTCCATTACAAGACTTCTATTTGAAGTTTATTCTTAATTTCGTGTTCATGTTCTTCATCCAGATAAAATATTGATGAAGCTGAGATCTCAAGGAGGTATCAAAGCTTTACTTGGAATTGTACGATGCGGACATCCTGATGTTCTTTCCCAAGTTGCAAGAGGCATTGCTAACTTTGCAAAATGCGAGTCTCGAGCATCTAATCAAGGTATACTTTCTCCCTTAGTATTTGATTCTAATCGATTACAATGTCAGAAGTGACTAAAATAAGTTGTCAATTGCAAACAACCAAAATGCCAATCCTCCATTGATTAGAGCAAGGGTGAATTTTTATGTTTGTAGCCTGAGAATTTTGTTTTGCATTCACAGGGATAAAAAGTGGTAGATCCTTTTTGATAGAAGATGGTGCACTTCCATGGATTGTACAAAATGCTAATAATGAAGCTGCACCAATCAGGCGTCACATTGAGCTTGCGCTCTGCCACTTGGCACAACACGGTAAGGGACTTCACGTCGTGTTCCAAGATTTTTCAAATGCTTTCTTTCTCGAACTTAAACCAAGTGATGATATAAATAATATTGCAGAAGTGAATGCAAAAGACATGATTAGTGGAGGTGCTCTTTGGGAGCTCGTCCGGATTTCACGAGATTGCTCACGAGAGGACATACGAAGTCTAGCTCGCCGTACTCTCGGTTCTATCCCGACATTCAAATCAGAATTGCGGCGACTGCGTATCGATTGTTGATTTCGGGTCTACCAATACCATTACCAAGGACTACATATTTATTCTTGTTCCACAGTTTGTGAAATTAATCTGCATTCTTGTAAGTGGCATATGGGGGAGAGTTTGTATACCTTGCTATTTTTGTGTTTAGAGAAGCAGGGTTAAGAATGTAATTTGCAATGGTATCTAACCATTACTGACCTAGAATGTGATTTATATTGATAGAGGGGGAAATAGATGATAGAAATCCCCAATGTTCAGTTAAAATATGGGTTAGTCAGACTCTGACAACCCTAAATTATATATGCAGCTGCCCCATATTGTATGTATTATTGATTTATGTAAGTAATGAAAATCATTATTTTTTGGTCTGTTGCCCATGTTTGTGAAAAATAGTTTTTCTTTTCTGAATTTTCCAAGTAATTGTTATTTATGCAAGGGATTTATTCAAACTAGTCTTTATACTGTTAAAGGGTATTTAAATAAGTTCTTAAAAAAGAGTGAGACTAATTTTGATGCATTTGTTTTATTAAGTCACCATATGTGAGATCAGCTAAGCTGGTTCAAACAAAAAAAGAAAATTATAATTAACAAATAATATCAAAAAATAAAAATGCCTCTCACTGTACTAAATGAGCACATATGAAAAGTTCTCTTAGTTGTATCTTTTGGTTCATTCACATCACTTGAACTTAAATTAGCATACTTGATAACCCAAGCCTGTTTTGTTTGAACTAAATAGGAAAAGCAATATGTTAATATACTAAATCCAGTAATATTATATGTACAACAACAATACTATCCAAATGTGTGTCAAATATAATGTGTGTCATACATGTATGAAATTAGTTGAGTAAAGATAGAAAAAAACACACAAAAAATATACTATAAATGTGTGTTATTACTAAAATACATAATGTGTATCATTTTTTATTTGTAATGTGTGTTATATGTTGGATTCTAGTAGATGTTTGATACTAATTAGATGTATTACTGTTGTACAACACACATTTTCCCTAAAAAAACAAGCTGTGTCATGATACATATATATACAATACTTATACTATTTTCTTGTATGCATGCATTATATACAAGTAATTTGACTAATTTAATCTTAACCTCTTCCCTCAGTACTATCTAGAATTCTATGGAAAACAATAACCATGGCAAACACAAAAAGTAAGAACAAACATGTATTAGATACCGTATTGACTCACACCTCATTTATCATTAAATAGTGAACGATATATGAGTCATGGTGTTCTATAGCATATTATGTTCACATAACATTCTTTTGAGGAAAAAAAAAAAAAA
This sequence comes from Aeschynomene evenia, assembly GCA_013621005.1. NCBI lineage: Eukaryota > Viridiplantae > Streptophyta > Magnoliopsida > Fabales > Fabaceae > Aeschynomene > Aeschynomene evenia. The sequence continues at coordinate 33,048,584 of CM024268.1, read as the reverse complement.
AACTACTCCCAATTTGAATTTTCATCAACCAAGCTAGGTTTTAGTTGGTAACAAGTCCTAATTTCATCATAGATCTAAATTCTTCAAAATCCACAAAACCATCTCCATTCTTATCAACCCCTTTGATCATTTGCTTGCACTCTCTCAAACTGCACTGATCAAATCCAAGACTCACCAAAACCCTCTTCAGCTCCTTAGCTGAAATTAAACCATTCTTGTCAGTGTCAAATACAAGAAAAGCATCCATAAGATTCTCATCTTCATGCTCTTTATCATCAAAAAACTTGTTTTGATCTATTTCATTCACCACAACCATGAATTCATCCAAGTCCACATACCCATCTCCATTTGAGTCCAACACACTCACCATAACTTGTGCTTCTTTGGTTGCTATTTGTTTCTTGTATCCCAAGCATGAGAGCAATTCAATGAACTCACTTGTTGATATCTTGCCATCACCATTTGTGTCAATGAGATTGAAAACATGCTTGAATTGGTTGGAGATCCCCATATGAAGAAAAGAATAAGAGTTTAGTGACTTGGAGGAGAATTTATTGTTACTTTTTAGTCTTTTGGTATAGAAACCACTCATTATGTCCATGCTTTTGGGTTGATTGAGGAGGAATTTGGTCTTTCTTTGAAGAAAGGTGAAGAAAGTTTTAAGGGGTTCAAACATAATTGAGGGAAGAAACGGATTGAATTGTGATAAAGTCGAATCTATAAGGCACAATTAATAGCTACCTGAATTGTTTAAGCATCTAGTCTCGAGTTTATCTATCAATATATAGAGGATCTTGACTCTAGTGGCTAAAAGCAAAATTCACATATGTAAATTCTAGCATCGAGATAGGGTATTAATTATTACTTTCAACATGGAATATCTGGATTCAATGAAAAATATTGGATTTAGATATGGTATGTGTGTACTAAATGTGAAATAAGATATGATGATGAGAAGCCTCTTTTTCACCTTGTCATGATGAGTCTTCAAGTGAAGCTATATTATAAAGCTTGATAGTTTTCAAGGCTCTTTAGATATGGTTGAACCTTTTTCTTTGAGATAGTATGGGATATATCATTTTGTTCATTCTTTATATAAGGTCACTGAAAATTCTGTTCTAAAAAACTTGATACACTAGAAGATATTGATAAGTTATTTAAATTTTGGACTTATTCTAATTGTATTTGATTAGGTCCTATTTGGCGGGTGGTTGAAAAGTCATAACTCATAAATATCACTTATTATTTTTTTTATTCCGGAAAATCTCATTTTCATAGGCTAACAATGATTTTGTATTAAGGTTTCTACCTGTAGTGCAAGTAGGACCAAAATTGGATCAATGATCTAGATTTTGACCTTAGTCGCTATATTAGACGGCCATCTATTTGTTATTCATTTTCATTGTAAAGAGGTTTTAGTGAGTTAGGGGATGAGGAAATAGGAGGTATTGGTAAGATAAATGTTGTTTGAGAATAAGTGATTTTGATATGATAGCTAGGTTGAGAAATATCTTCTGTACACTAAAAAATCAGCTACTATTAATTATCATATACAATAATTCAACTTTTAAAATATTGAATTAATGTAAAAAATTAAAAGTTAGATTAATAATTCTAAAAAGTTGAATTATTATATATGATGATTGATAATAGCTGATTTTGTGATGTACACGTAACATTACTCAGTTTTATATTATATTATATTATATTTAGGATTTTGCTAACAAGTGCTCTAAAGGCACTAGTTAAGGATACTTAAAATGGTAAGTTTAGAAAAACTTTTAAATATAGTAGTGGGTCTATTACATAGAAAATATAAAAATGCATATTTTCAAGATAAATATTTTCTTTTTTGTTTATTTAACGATTAGCCAAACTACTCTTATATTTATTCTTTAATCACATTCAAAGAACATTTAATTAGAGGATAGAATGTGTAATGGTTGGTCACCACGGAATGTCAAAGTCAAATAACAGCTTTTGGATGCCAAACAAGTATCTTTGCAATATGAAAATAAAGGATTACAAAATAGGTCATATAGTTGAACAAAGTATAGTATAGTTCTATAAAAGTTAAACATTAAAAACAAGTCTGTTCATTTTTTTTAATACACAAGATTGCATTTAGTAAGACATGCAAGACACAAGAAGGTGTTTGATAATAGAAAGGTAATATTAAATTTATATCTCAAAATAAAATTTATATATTTTTTATACTTCTGAAAAAACTATAAAAAATTAACTAGAATTAAATAAAAATTTATCATCTTATACACTAATTCAAACATGATATAATAAATCTATATTTTGTCACCACTATCTTTGCATTTCTACCTTACAAACTTTGCCAAAAACAGCACTAATGTACCATGCACATATCATGTATAGTATCTGTCTTAACAATTTTTTTAGCAATATCATAATTTTCTTGAATAATGTAATTTTATAATTTAAAGTCTATAATCTTTGTTTTGTAGTATTTTTAGAAAAATTAGAGAAATCTTACATTTTAAAGCTTATAGCCTTCAATTTGTTATATAGGTAAAAAAATCATGTAATTTCATAATTGAGAGTCTATAGTGTTTGTTTTATAGTGTTTCTAGAAAAAAATAGAAAATCTCACATTTTAAAGCCTATAGCCTTCAATTTTTAATTAGTATATGTAAAAAATATCATGTAATTTCATAATATAAAGTCCATAGTCTTTGTTTTCTAGTGTTTCTAGAAAAATTAGATAAATCTTACATTTTAAAGCATATAGTCTTCAATTTGTAGTATATTTAAAAAAATCATGTAATTTCAAAATATAAAGTCTATAGTCTTTATTTTATAGTGTTTCTAGAAAAATTAGAGAAATCTCATATTTTAAAGCTTATAGTCTTCAATTTTTCCTATATGTAAAAAATCATGTAATTTCATAATATAAAGTATATAGTGTTTGTTTTATAGTTTTTCTAAAAAAATTGAGAAATCTCAAATTTTAAAGTATACAACCTTCAATTTCTAATATATGTAAAAAAAAAATCATGAAATTACATAATTTGAAGCCTATAATCTTTGTTTTATAGTGTCTCTAGAAAAATTAGAGAAATCTCACATTTTCAAGCCTATAGCCTTCAATTTGTTGTATATATAAAAAAATCATGTAATTTTCTAATTTAAAGTCTATAGTCTTTGTTTTATAGTGTTTCTAGAAAAATTAGAAAATCTCACATTTTAATACCTATAGCCTTAAATTTGTAGTATATGTAAAAGAATCATGTAATTTCATAATTTAAAGTACATAGTCTTTGTTTACTAGTGTTTCTAGAAAAATTAGAGAAATCTCACAGTTTAAAGCCTATAGCGTTCAATTTGTATTATATGTAAAAAAATCATGTAATTTCAGAAATTTAAAGTCCATAGTCTTTCTTTACTAGTGTTTCTAAAAGTTAGAGAGATCTCACATTTTGAAGCCTATAGCCTTCAATTCGTAGTATATTTAAAAAAATCATGTAATTTCATAATATAAAGTATATAGTGTTTGTTTTATAATTTTTCTAAAAAAATTAGAAATCTCATATTTTAAAGTATACAGCCTTCAATTTTTACTATATGTAAAAAAATCATGAAATTACATAATTTGAAGCCTATAGTCTTTGTTTTATAGTGTCTCTAGAAAAATTAGAGAAATCTCACATTTTCAAGCCTATAGCCTTCAATTTGTTGTATATGTAAAAAAATCATGTAATTTTCTAATTTAAAGTCTATAGTCTTTGTTTTATAGTGTTTCTAGAAAAATTAGAAAATCTCACATTTTAAAGCCTATAACCTTCAATTTGTAGTATATGTAAAAAAATCATGTAATTTCATAATTTAAAGTACATAGTCTTTGTTTACAAGTGTTTCTAGAAAAATTTGACAAATCTCATATTTTAAAGTTTATTGCCTTCAATTTCTACTATATATAAATAAATCATGAAATTACATAATTTGAAGCCTACAGTCATTGTTTTATAGTGTCTCTAGAAAAATTAGAGAAATCTCACATTTTCAAGCCTATAGCCTCCAATTTGTTGTATATATAAAAAAATCATGTAATTTTCTAATTTAAAGTCTATAGTCTTTGTTTGATAGTGTTTCTAGAAAAATTAGAAAATCTCACATTTTAAAGCATATAGCCTTCAATTTGTAGTATATGTAAAAAAATCATGTAATTTCATAATTTAAAGTACATAGTCTTTGTTTACTAGTGTTTCTAGAAAAATTTGACAAATCTCATATTTTAAAGTTTATTGCCTTCAATTTCTACTATATATAAAAAAATCATGAAATTACATAATTTGAAGCCTACAGTCATTGTTTTATAGTGTCTCTAGAAAAATTAGAGAAATCTCACATTTTCAAGCCTATAGCCTTCAATTTGTTGTATATGTAAAAAAATCATGTAATTTTCTAGTTTAAAGTCTATAGTCTTTGATTTATAGTGTTTCTAGAAAAATTAGAAAATCTCACATTTTAAAGACTATAGCATTCATTTTAAAGCCTATAGCCTTCAATTTGTAGTTTCTGTAAAAATAAATTATGTAATTTCGTAATATAAAGTCTATAGTCTTTGTTTAATAGTGTTTCTAGGAAAATTGAAAATTTTCACATTTTAAAGTATATAGCCTTTAATTTCTACTGTATGTAAAAAATCATAAAATTACATAATTTGAAGCCTATAGTTTTTGTTTTATAGTGTTTCTAGAAAAATTAGAGAAATCTCACATTTTAAAGCATATAGCCTTCAATTTGTGGTATATGTAAAAAAATCATGTAATTTTATAATATAAAGAATATAGTGTTTGTTTTATAGTTTTTCTAGAAAAATTGAGAAATCTCACATTTTAAAGTCTATAACCTTCAAATTGTAGTATATGTAAAAAAAATCATGTAATTTCGTAATATAAAGTCTATAGTCTTTGTTTTATAGTTTTTCTAGAAAATTAGATAAATCTCACATTTTAAAGTATATAACCTTCCATGTATACTATATGTAAAAAAAAATCAGAAAATTACATAATTTGAAGCCTATAGTCTTTGTTTATAGTGTTTCTAAAAAAATTATTGAAATCTCACATTTTAAAGCCTATACCCTTCAATTTGTAGTATCTATAAAAAAAATCATGTAATTTCGTAATATAAAGTCTATAGTCTTTGTTTTATAGTGTTTCTAGAAAAATTGAGAAATTTCACATTTTAAAGTATATAGCCTTCAATTTCTACTGTATGTAAAAAATCATGAAATTACATAATTTGAAGCCTATAGTTTTTGTTTTATAGTGTTTCTTGAAAAATTAGAGAAATCTCACATTTTAATGTCTATAGCCTTCAATTTGGCGTATATGTAAAAAATTCATGTAATTTTATAATATAAAGAATATAGTGCTTGTTTTATAGTTTTTCTAGAAAAATTGAGAAATCTCATATTTTAAAGTCTATAACCTTCAATTTGTAGTATATGTAAAAAAATCATGAAATTTCGTAATATAAAGTCTATAATCTTTGTTTTATAGTTTTTCTAGAAAATTAGATAAATCTCACATTTTAAAGTATATAGCCTTCAATTTATACTATATGTAAAAAAAATCAGAAAATTACATAATTTGAAGTTTATAGTCTTTGTTTATAGTGTTTCTAAAAAAATTATAGAAATCTCACATTTTAAAGCCTATACCCTTCAATATGTAGTATATGTAAAAAAATCATGTAATTTCGTAATATAAAGTCTATATAGTCTTTGTTTTATAGTTTTTCTAGAAAAATAGATAAATCTCACATTTTAAAGTATATAGCCTTCAATTTATACTATATGTAAAAAAATCATGAAATTACATAATTTGAAGGTTATAGTCTTTGTTTATAGTGTATCTAAAAAAATTATAGAAATCTCACATTTTAAAGCCTATAGCCTTCAATTTGTAGTATCTGTAAAAAAATGTAATTTCGTAATATAAAGTCTATAGTCTTTGTTTTATAGTTTTTCTAGAAAAATAGATAAATCTCACATTTTAAAGTATATAACCTTCAATTTATACTATATGTAAAAAAAATCACAAAATTAAATAATTTGAAGCCTATAGTCTTTGTTTATAGTGTTTCTAGAAAAATTCGAGAAATCTCATATTTTAAAGCCTATAGCCTTCAATTTGTGGTATATGTAAAAAAATCATGTAATTTTATAATATAAAGAATATAGTGTTTGTTTTATAGTTTTTCTAGAAAATTTAGAAATCTCACATTTTAAAGTCTATAGTCTTCAATTTGTAGTATATGTAAAAAAATCATGTAATTTCGTAATATAATATCTATAGTCTTTGTTTTATAGTTTTTCTAGAAAAATAGATAAATGTCACATTTTAAAGTATATAGCCTTCAATTTATACTATATGTAAAAAAAATCAGAAAATTACATAATTTGAAGCCTATAGTCTTTGTTTATAGTGTTTCTAAAAAAATTATAGAAATCTCACATTTTAAAGTCTATAGCCTTCAATTTGTAGTATCTGTAAAAAAAAATCATGTAATTTCGTAATATAAAGTCTATAGTATTTGTTTTATATTGTTTCTAGAAAAATTGAGAAATTTCACATTTTAAAGTAGATAGCCTTCAATTTCTACTGTATGTAAAAAATCATGAAATTACATAATTTGAAGCCTATAGTTTTTGTTTTATAGTGTTTCTTAAAAAATTAGAGAAATCTCACATTTTAAAGCCTATAGGCTTCAATTTGTGGTATATGTAAAAAAATTATGTAATTTTATAATATAAAGAATATAGTGTTTGTTTTATAGTGTTTCTAGAAAAATTCGAGAAATCTCACATTTTAAAGTCATAGCCTTCAATTTGTGGTATATGTAAAAAAATCATATAATTTTATAATATAAAGAATATAGTGTTTCTAGAAAAATTCGAGAAATCTCACATTTTAAAGTCATAGCCTTCAATTTGTGGTATATGTAAAAAAATCATGTAATTTTATAATATAAAGAATATAGTGTTTGTTTTATAGTTTTCCTAGAAAAATTGAGAAATCTCAAATTTTAAATTATATAACTCTCAATTTCTACTATTTGTAAAAAAATAATGAATTATATAATTTGAAGCCTATAGTCTTTATTTTATAGTGTTTCTAAAAAAAATTAGAAAAATCTCACATTTTTAAGCTTGTAACCTTTAATTTGTTGTATATGTAAAAAAAATATGTAATTTCATAATTTAAAATCTATAATTTTTGTTTATAGTGTTTCTAAAAAAATTAGAAAATCTCAAATTTTAATCACCATGCATTAGAAAAAGTTATTTATAGACTAAATTTTGCATGAGATGAAGCATAACTCATTCTTATAAAATAAAATGGGGGAAAAAAAGTAAGCATACAACATTAAACCACCTGGTAATAATACAGGTCAATTCTGATTGGAAAAGCTACAGAATCTGCTGCCCCAAATAAAAAATATAGAACTTGGAAGATATATATATAAATATATATATCTAAACACAAAATCACTAGTAAACTCTCATACACTATCAAACTATATTCCTGTTGAGTAATCCAAGGAAAAAGAGAGGAGAAAAATATGGACAAAATATTTAAGACAAAAATATCCTACAACTCAATGCAGGGTAAATATTTACCCTAAAGTGATCAACATGACCGTAGCAAAACAGGACCAACTGATAAACTAAGCATGTCACTGAGAGCTACCTGAACCTCATTTGATCCATGTTCGCAGCTAATCAAGCTCGAGAGAAGAGGGAAAAATTGAGCCATGTTCTTATCAAAAGAAGTATCTCCCAAATTACAAATAGCCTGAAGAGTAGCCACGACGAGAGGTGAGCGTGCGGCGAGTTCTCTTCGCTTCCCGGAGCCTAAAGGAATTAGCCAATGTTGCTGTCTACCATGAGAAGATTCAGAGGCTCGGCCAGAATCTGCGACTTCAATGTAGAACTCCAAGACCTCTTGACAGAGCCGAACCAGATGAGTCTCGACCTCTGCCTCGTCATAACTGTGAGGTCTGTCCACGACAAGGTTCTGTAGAAACGTGAGGCATATTTGGTAGGACTCGTTCTCAAGGCGTAACAGTGGAGGATCTTGCATTTGGGTCATAGAACCAAATTCTTGTAGCTTTGCACGTAGAATAATATTGCTGTTTATCTTGTGAGCATGTAATGCCACATCATGCAAAGCATCAAACAGGACAAGAATGGTTTTTGCTGAAAGTTGAGGTCGATACATGTTATATATTTCCATCACCGCCTGCCAATTTAGGTAAGAGAAGTGCTGTTAATTTTCAGAAAAATAAAAAAGCATCTTTTTTTGTTGGCACACATAAAGATTGTTGTCGGTGCACATCATGTATGAAAATGAGGTATTGATTTGGCATGAGATTATAAGATCTTTGGTCAAATTTCTGTGAAAATAGTAGTACCAAGAAAAAAAAAATCTTGTATAACATCTGTTGTAGCTTCTTCCTCTATATCTCTGTCTGTAATGCATTTTAATAATGTAAGTGAAACAGCATAAGAATCTACCTGAATCAATAAAAGCTGAACGGCAGCACGGCATTTTGCATCGGATAAATATACATGAAGGCGACGAGTCCTCAGGCTTTCTAAATTATTAGGTGATCCAGACTCAGAAGGATCTCTGTCATCTTCTGCTGTTGAAGCATATTCATGAGTTCCATTAACAAAGTCTCCGCTGTCAAGGAACGAAAAGTTGGGGAGCGTTGCATTTGCTGCTTCTTTCAGTGACAAGACCACTTCTAACCACTTCTCCTCAGAAAATAGCTCTCCGGCATTACTCATCAATCGAACAAATGCAGCAATACCAATGCCAGCAAGACTTTGATGAGGGCGCTTTATAAAGCTTACGAGGAGCAACAGCACCTTCCTTAATAGCGGATTGACGGTGTTATAAAAGTTGACAAAAAGATCTACCACCAATTGGAGGGCTAGTGTGCATGTCTCGTAAAGCCATGCATCTTGATCAAGCTCACTGTCAGCCTCTAATTCATTAATCTGTGAGCTACTCCCTGAAGGATCAATAGCATGTCGTACATAATCAAATATTGGGAACAGGACTGATTCAAATACTCTTTCCCATAAAGGTAGTGAAAAGAGGTGGCCATGATTGCGTAAGGTTTCAAACAGGACTTGCAAGGCTCTCTGCCTAATCTCAGGCCTTGGGTCAAAGCTAAGCTCAGACAAACCTGCACAAAATAGACAATGCATTAGAAAGACAAAAAAATAAGACGGGAAGAAAATTAACTGAGTAATTAACATATAGCAAGTTAAGAAAGAAGCTAGCTACATTTGCTCTAATTCATGCCTGAATTAAATCTCCTTACCAGCTAATAAAGGAAACCAGAAATAGAGATGTTCCTCCTTGTCTGTCACATCTCCGTTTTCGTGTTTTCCCTCTTTTCCTGTACGAGGTGAAGGTGACAAAGTCTTTCCAGAAGTTTCCTTGTCCTTGTTCCTTGATGAAGAGCCAAGGTCTCCTTCTGCTAGTTTTGTTGCACAGAATCGAAGAAAAGCAATGGCATTTAGGCTGATCTCTTTGTTAAATCTACTATTGGTGAATGCAATAAGACAATTCACACAATCAGTGAAGGTGGTGGTTTCAGTCTCAGTGATGTATGGAAAGTAATCTCGAATAATCTTCTCAATAATTTCAAAAGCCAAGAGTACAATGTTTCTGTGGTCATCATATGCTGCTGTTGTGAATACCTGAAATCAAGTACACAAGCAATAAGTGGAGAATTTGAAGTATACATTCTTCAGCAGACTAAAACAAAACAAAAGCGTTCTCTTTCACAAACTGAAGGCTTTACCATGAACATGCTCTTCCATCCTGATTTCACATTGTTGACTCGAGATAGAACCATTTGAGAGACACATCTGATAATAAGTTCTCTGATTTCAACAGCACTACTCTTTCGCATAACAATGACAAAAGGCTTCATAAATTCATTTTGAAAATTATAATTTGCCAACTCTTCCCGCTCTAGAAATTTCATTGACAACTGACGTAAGGAGTCCATCGCAAAAATTGCAATTGAAAGGTTTCCAGAACAGCCAATAGTTACAAAGAAATCTGAGAGAACATGCCAAATGCTTGACCACACAAGCCTGATGCGGTTCATATTATAGTGCCTGTACACAATAATCATGTCAAACAATATATTTGAAAGCAGTGAATAAACACAAATCAATCATTAAACACAAAATCATAAGCCCAATGCTTTCCCCGACTTCTTTTTCCAGATCAATTGCCTTCCCAACATTATCTTTGGGGAGCACAGGAAGTTTCATCGATAAAATAAACACTTTCTGGGTTGGTTTATCATCCAAACCTCAGGGTCCATAGTAACAGATAGTATATTAACATGCAACACCATATATTTATAAGAACAGGAGCATAAACTAGTTCAAATGACCAAATTTCTGAACATACGAAGGATTTTGTATGAAATTTGGTGATCCAAAAAGGCCATTGTGATTATAAACTGCAAAGGATATTGCAGCTGCCAAGAAGATCAGATTTCCAAAAATGCCATCAATTTACAATAACCTCGCAATCCATAATCACCATGAGCCACCCGAAAAAATGAAGTTCATATAGAAACAGCATGCAATAAGTAGTAGGAGAATAATACTAATACATACGCAATCTCAACTATCTTTGTCAGGCTGAACACCCGGGGATCAGTTGGAGATCTCAGCTCCTCCATAGAAACTTTGCACAGAGCTTTAACAAAATCTAGTATAGCCTCACTGTTCAACTTCTGACTTCGAGTGAATATACGATTCATTTCTGAGCTCCCAACTTGCTCCAGCATATTCAAATTTGAAACTAGATTGTTTACTTGTTCTGATGTGACAGCCCCAGAAGCATTACTGCCAATTCCAGTGCTATCATATGAACCCCTCATCACTGTGGCAGCCGCATACTGCATCCTCCCAGGTCCCTTCTTCTTCAGAACAGGAAGAATAGTTGATTTCGCTTGCTTTGATTTTTCAGAATCATTCTGAGGAAAAGCAAAGAATGTGGCGTCTGGGGGAGCCCCCTCTCCAAGAAGATGTAGATGCTCAAATCGGGAAACACAGGTCAAAATATGCTCCCAAGCCTCTTGTAAGTAATTCCCATCCTCATCAGCAATAGTAACTATCACCTATCAACAATTCACATGGAAATCAAAAGTCAAATTAACAAGAATCTAACATTGTGTTAAGTACCAAAAAATACAATACAACTAAGTATAATGTGCCTTCAGATTTTGTTCTTCCAACAATAGCTTTCAGCAAAGGCAGGAAAGCTTCCACAAACACACGTCCATTAATTTGGAAACTACCACAATTAGAAGCAAACACATTTTGTGATCTCACACCCACTGAAGGGGTAGCCATTTAGATGGAGGCAATTGCACAACAGAATTTTTCTTTAGATAGGACTAAATCATCCAGCAAAATCCACTTTGTAGCTAAAACTTGTTCAAACTATGCGAAAGCTGTCCATGACATGAAAACCTGCTGCCGAAGCACTTTATGCAAAAAAGTACAATATAAAATACAAAGTGCTTCAAAAATAAATTCTGAAACAGTATATATTAAAAAAACCTTATTCTCAAATTCAAATATTTTTTAAACATTCCCTTATAGTGAAAAAAAAATTCAGACCAACACAAATTGGCCTCATGAAATCAATGGAAAATACTATTAGGTTACGTCAGGATGGAATTGTCCACCACCACAAACAAAAACATAAGAAACACCACTCTTTAGAAAGAATGGGATGAAATAGAAACAAATGGTATGGCATGAAATGAAAAGAAAATGGAGCATAAAAGAGTTGCCTTATCCAAAATTGGATTATTGAGGACAGAAGAAAGGGAAAGATAATACTGGTTGTCAGCACAAAATTCAAATATATAATATAACCCTTATAAATTATTTTCAAGTAACTAGGCTTCTATAAAAAGAATAAATAATGACAAGGTTTTACTAAAACCCCTAATTACCACTCATTAGAGAGTGGAACAAAAGGTGAAAGTTTGATTTGAAAGGTGGGGTGATGGTTCCAATCACATTTCCTTCCCCCACATAAATTTAGACACCAAAACAAGGAGATTCATTCCCTTACCATCCGTTACCCGTCCACCCTGCTAATCCAAATAAAGTCTTAAGCAACCTCGTGTTTAATGTCATGAAATCTAATCACATATCATATCAATTTTTAATCATCATCGTGAAAAGATACTCCCTCAAAACAGGATAACAATGTAAAAGACTCGAAAACATCTATTCTAGAACAAGATTAAACATGGAGTCTAATAAAAAAATTAAAAAAAAAAAACACAATTTAATACACTCAGCAATTTTACATTATGAAAGGAAAGAGGACAATAACACTGTTAGCATAGTAGAAAGTAACATAAATCACAATAGCAATTGCTAATCAATATTTACTCCATCTAAGTACTATGTTCATAAGCCAGCTGAAAGAGAATGTTAAATTTGCCAACCTTGATCGCATCTACATTTTTCTGCTTAATATCAGCAGGAGAATGCAGGGAGGTAAACTTTGCTAATGAAGTTACAAAAGCATCTCTATGAGTCTTCATGGACATTACAGATGTAACATGAATAGCACAGCGAAAGCCCTCAAGACAGAGAGCTATTACAACTTCATCATCACTCTGATCAAGAGGAACGCTGAAGGCAGCTAACATCGGAGCCCAGCACACCTCAATCATAAATCTAAGAATTACCACATCTGTTGCTGCATAATAGACAGACCTACGAATTCCAAGCAAATATATATCAAATAAGAGAAATATAAAAATTTACGTGCCAGGTTATTTTGAAAGAACAGTTATTTAAAAAAGAAATAAAAAACAAGAAATCAGCTTCACTGTTCGAAACAAGTGATCCATTTGGCATAGAAGTTACAAAAAGAAAACAAAGTAAGAAGAAATACACTGATGTGAACATTTTAGATTGATACCCCCACAGTCCACACTTCAAACTAACGTGGAACATCATCAACCATGTAAAGTAATAGATAAATACTACAAAAAGCAGTAAGCTTCATAAACAGCTTGATGGTGAACAAACAGTGGCAACATAAGATTCTTCAAGAGAAAAATAGAATAGGTCAAATGGAGCACATGGCTTAAGAAATGAATTTGGACAAGAAAAAGAATCTTTTCAACAGAATGGGAAATACGGGAGAACTGAGAACATACTCTGTCTTGCGAGCTTTTTCTTTGAATTGTTCTTGCATACGACGTATTAAATCATCACTGGTCCCCATATTACTGTCTTCTCCCCGCTTACGGATCACAATGTTCAATATACTATCCAAACCTAGAAGTCTATTAGAGTTCACAGCCTGTCTTTGTTGGTGTTCCAAATCAACATCTTTCATTTTGATCTCATTTCTAGATATTCTATCATACAAGGACCTCAAGTATTCCTCTGGTACATCTTTTCCATCATCTATGCCACGATTGTTTTTTATGAAATCATCAGCAGACATCTGCATAGTTCAACAACCTTATAGAAAATTGCTCATGGCATATATCATAAATTCATAATTAAGTGTACTTAAATTTATACAATTAACTAAGCACACCTTGTTCTTCACCATGGGATTATGAGCATCAGTATTGAGCATGATAACAGAATATGCAAGGACGTATGCTGTATCAGCACTGGAAAAAACTTTTGGATTACATTTGCAATAACGCTCAGCAAACTTCTCCATGATTCGATCAATTTTCTGTGCCTCACCAGGCAATCTAAAGCCTTGAAGAAAGGCCCTGATTGCCTCATCAAATTCCATCCCTTGAAAGTCAAAAGAATCCACGTAGGCATGCATTACTTTCAGGGATAATTCCTCCCTTTCTCCCAGATAATCACCAATCAGAGTCTTGTTCAACCCAGATGCATCTTTAAGAAAAGCAGCAATATCCTCTGGTGAATTACCCACTTTGTTGGCATTGATGAGGAATTCAATTCCTTTCTTAGGCTTCCTATTGAACAGTGATATACCTTCCTGCCATAAGCTTAGGATTAGCTTCATAGACAATGTATGACTAAAGAAATAACAGAGGTCTGCTTGCTACTCCAAACCTAATGCATTTTTGCTTACCTGGAGTTCCAATTTGTAAGCCCTACGTTGCTCAATGGTAGAAACATCAGATGCATCATTGGAAATCTCAGAATGAGTTTCTGATCCTTCAGCTGACTCTTCTCCATTCCCATTCACCATGGGATGACCTCCAGCATCATGGCCGTTATCAACTGCTTCAAGTTTCTTGACCGAAATAGGTTCTGGAATGCGCAACTGCTTGTTCATCCAGTCTCCCATTGATTTTAATACAGCAACCAAGCATTTCATGGCTTCAAGTTTTAGTGTTGCCTCTTGAGGTGGCAAAAGTGTGGTGGTTACACCAGGAGGGGCACCTTGGGCAGTTTTAAGAAGTCCATTGACCATCCTAAGAAGAATGTAGCAATTATATAAAAGAATAATAAGTAATGATCAAGACAGCCACACCAAAACCAGCATGGATAGTATATGAAATTAATCCAACAAAAAGCTAATAATATGGATATCTATATTATATAGATGAAGTAACACATCATTTAATAAAATAAAATCAAACTTTACACACCTCTCAAATATGTTAGATGAATTGACATCACAATCATAATTGATAAAAATATCCACCAATATTTGTGAATCAACACAAAGCTTCTCCAGAAAACGAAGGACTATCATCTTTTGCTGAAAATTAGGTTGAGCAACATTTTCCAGAACTCTGAGTACGATCATTGGATAAAAAACACCAATTTCTGCTTTCAATCCAGCTCTAAATCTTGACACCAGACTGATGAAGATGGAGCATGATAGTTGAAAGACAATCATAAGATTTGAAGCACTGTTCTTCAACAATGATAAACATAAGTACTGCTTGATGGCACCCAAAAACCTGTTTTACCACAGTCAATGCAACGATCAGTAGAGATCACCATCATCCAGGAAAGTTACGTGATTAAATACACGGAAAGAAAAAGTGATTGCTTGTTTGAAAAGTTATAAAGAGCAGAACAATAAACACAAAATTAATAGTTTTTCAACAGCTGAATCCCGGAAATGCAGCAAGTTGAAAAGGCAAAAATTGAAGAAGTCCCCATTTTCACTTTAAGAATGCCATAGGTAATTCACTCAATTGAGTTTCAACTTTCAATCTCAAAGTGGATAGAGTGACATCTCTTCTTTCAACTTTATTAAATTGGGAAAAAAATTCACCAAGGACCACTTCAACCTTACAATGACCATATCAATCAACTTCAAAAAAAGTTGAGTATCTACAACAGCAGTGGCCAAGCATTGTTTTACTCAGTGGGATCGTCTACATGAATAAGACAATGCTATAATGGCCTATAGAGTGAACCAAGTTTATAGTCAAATCATTAAAATCTAAATATTTTTTAATGCCTTTACCTATACCCTTTTTTAATCTCCCTCTACTTCTAGCTATTAGGCTACTCTCCATTTGATATACTTTCTTTATATTGAGGATTCTACACACCTTCTCCACACATGAACAAAGAACTAAAGGTGAGATTCTACCATTTTTTCACAAAAGGTTTAACCCTAAATTTCTCATTTCCAATACAACATTTACATGTCTTTGATTATCCATATATAGTGGCACAACTCCCCAAAAGCCCCTCTGCAATTTCTGCTTCATGGAAACAATCCAAATGAAAGGACCTAACCGCACCATTTTGTATGTGTCAGTGGAACTAAAAAGCTTGACTGTTCCTGATCTCTTCTAGTTAGTTTAAAAAATTCAAAAGATATAATAGATGATAGAAAGTGACATTGACTTATTTACTTTGACATAACTTCCTATAAAATGTAGTTAAGTTTCCTACCTTCTGGTACAGAGTTTAGCACAGAACTACACCTTAACTCACTACAATTGAACCAATAACATATTATGATATTAACACACACAACACACAATGTTAAATTCTACCTGTCACTAGTCCTGAAAACAGCACCAGCATTCTCCAGCAAGATCTTCAACAACTCCAAGGCCACAATCTTCCCCTTCATCAACACCGGGTCAGCCGAAGCCTCCTTTGGCGGCGTCTTCATGGACAGCTTACAAAGCGCCCTGAACACCAAAAATGCATCTCTCCTAAGCTTATTCCCAATCTGGATCTCCAAATCATCATCCCTCTCCACAATCTCCCCATCCACCAGCTCCCCTTTCCTTCCTTCCAATGCAGTCTTATACATACTGATCTCCCAATACTTCGCATCCAACATGTCCTTATCAGTTGAATCCAGCAAATCCGCCGGATTTGTCGTCTCCACCGTCGCTGTTGTCTCGAACGCACCATCATGTCCCCCTAAAGACGAAACCCTACTAGGTGTAACTGGATTCAAAACTCCATCAATATCCTGCATGATTTTTGTTATAAAACCCTGCACAAACTGCGTGGCTGAGTTATCCGCATCAGATTTCTCCACAGGCTCCATCAATTCAGCAACCACAATTGGCTGAATCGGAACCGTGGATGAATCCGCTTCCATTCTACGAAACACGATCACAAGCATCTGAATCAATGACGCTTTTGCAGTAGTTTGATTCACTACGTTCTTGCTACCGAGGTATATATCGTAGCATGTTCTCACGATGAGAAGCAAGGAATCACCGTGGATTCTAAGCGAGATGGATGTTACAGCTGATAGCAGGGTTTTCAGCACGAGCAATTCGACGGCGTCGTCGCCGAGATCGTGGCACTTGCAAACTGATTCAATCAGATTCGCGAGCAGCTTCGCCTCGGGGCCGCCGCCCCCGGGGTCAGCCTCGCCGCGGAGGTATCCGTGAGCGATGAGCTTCTGGACTGCATCGACGGCGGGCTCGGCGATCTTCAGGACGCCGGAGCTGGCGGCGTTGATGAGAGGGCTGAGGATCGATTCGGACTCGGCGAGGGAGTACTCGACGGCGCCGGCGCCGTGGAGTGGGCCAGGTATAGAGGACTCCGTCTCTGCCGCGGAGGCGGCATCGTCGGAGTTTGGAGACTGTAGATTCTCCTGCTGCTGTTGTGGCGGTGATGTTAGGGTTTCGATCACGGATTTGCACTCATGAGCGAGCTTGGCGTGCTTCCGCCACGATGCGTTCTTGATTATCTTCTCGAGCGCGGGGATAATGACATGGCTCAGCCGGGAATCGGCTTCCGAAGAAGCCATTCCCGAATTCCGGTGGAGAGTTGGCGACTCGGCGGCGGGGGGTTTGGGATCAGGCGGCGACTCGGTGGGTGGTTCGGCTCTGCTAGGATCTTGCTCCCATGAGCTGCAGGATCGAGTTCACAAGGTGGTTCAAAAATGGCGGCGAGTTGACTCAGTGAGTTGGGAACGAAAACGGAGAGAACGAGTTACTACTGAGTTTGGTTGGGATCAGATCACAGTAGTGGAAGAAGGGTCGTCAGATTTTAGATGACGAAGTGCTTGAAGTTTGAAATGAAATGACTGAAATGTCCTTTTTGGTGCAATCAAATGAGGAATTAACGTATGAAAAGACGCGACAGTGTTGGGGTATTTATGAGTTTTAATTAGATTCCATTACATGCAGATCTGTTGAATAAACTGTCTTTTTTTTTTGTGTATTAATAATTTATTACAGGATTGTTAGTGGATTATGACTTGAAAATTAAAACAATGACATATATGTATCTTTTTTAGTTTAGTTTTTTTTCAAGTTAATACTCTTTCCATCTCATACTAATAATAATTAATAATTTTGACTTTTTTTATATATTTAAAAATTAATATATCTAGATATAAAATATATCTAAATATATTAATCTATTAATATAATAAAAATATCAAAACAACTGTTATTTAAAATGGATGAAATACTTATTACATCTACTTTGCTTTTCTTTTAAATTAAAATTTAAACTCACGATAACCTTTAAAAGATTAAAGCCTTCCTATTATAGTCTTTAAAAAAACACATAAGTTGGTCCATTAAAACAATTTAAATTATCAAACAAATTAAATTAGCTCTTACTAATTAAAAATATTATAAAAATAAATTTGCTTATAGAGAAATCAATTTGATGTATTTCAATTTTTTAGTGAACTAATTTGTGTAATTTAGAATGACCAATTTGCTAAACGTTTAAAATTATTTTTTAATTGCTTGAGATGGATGGTGACCTCGTGGGTATTTAAAATTTAAGAAATGTTTTTTTAAATCAGTTATCATCAGTCAAATAATCTAATTTTTTAAAATTAATAATTTATCTTTTAATATTATACATTGATCTAAAATTTAAAAGTTTGATTAATAGCTTTAGAAAATTTAATTATTATATATAGTAAATGATAATATTTGATTTTATGATATACATTTAGCATTATTCTTAAAATTTATAGAGACCAATTTTTGTAGGATTTTGTTAACAAGTACCCTTAGGGCACTTGTTAAGGAAGCAAAATAGGAATGTTTTATCTTGGAAATACTCATTTTTATTCTTTCTATGCAATTGATCCACCTTAATATTTTAAACTTTTTTCAAAACTTACTATTTATAGGATCCTTAACAAGTGTCATAAGGGCTCTTGTTAGCCAAACCCATTTTTTTATTGTTATTTTTGCAATGATTATTTTGTTCAATTTAAATTTTTGGAGACTAAAGTGGGTTTAGTCCTTTTTTTGTTGTTTGGTTTGTTATCAAAGTCTTGAAGGCTTCAACCCATTCATCCAATGGGCTAAGCAATTTTTGAAGAAACTTTGAAACAAACCAAAAAAAAAAGATAGAAGAAACTGATCTCCATAGAAATCCACAATCTCTTCATCTTCATTCTTCAGCTCGACCAAGCCATTGCTAAACTTCTGAAGCTTCTCACTTCTTAACTCACTCACTCTTCGCTTTTCTCCGACTCTTGTTACGAGGTGTGTTTCATGGTTCTAATGCATGCTTTCAGAAACCAAAAGTATTATGAGGTTCCGATAATGTGTGTAGAACTTTCTTCTTCTTCTTTTTTAGTTCTGTGGATTTGTGCTCTGGCATGATAATATTCTGTTTATGTTGTTTCAGTTCAAGCTGAAGTTTTTTTTTTTTTTGTTATGATTATGACTGATATAAATGTGAGTTTGGATTATCTTTTTCACCAATTGAATGTGGTTATTATTCTGATTTCTGATATTATGATGATGTTGTGATACTCCCTCATATATACCTGACCTTTATGCCTGTTCAAAGAATTTGTTCACATATATGTTCTGTTTTTAATTCAACTATTAGTGTTAATTTTGATAATTGGAAGTGATGATTTAGTTTTACTCACAGGTGTTTGTGGTCTTAGGATTCAAGATTGACACGAATGCCCCTCTTTTGGGGCTATCTATATTATAAGAAAACCGAATAAAGGAGATATTCTACCATGGCTAATTTTTTGCCAGCAGGTTTTGCTTGTTGTGATGTCAATTTTATTTATGGGTTTAGATACTTTAACTACTTATAATCCTCTTGTTCACTATTTCTGGGGTCTCGATGAATATCTTAGGAGATATTTGGTCGTGCCGTGCTAATTCGTCGCGCTTTTGATCTTAGTATAATGATGGGGACTTATTGTTATAACCTGCTAAGAAACTGTTACTACCCAAAGTACTCAATAGCCAATGATGTTACCAAATTATATCATGTTGAGGCCAGAGGAAACTCATTATACCAAAAGCCTCTTTATTTTGGTTCCGACAGAGACCATTTTGGTACAGTATTAGTTGCGGTCGGTATGGAGGAAACCGTGAAAGAAGAGGTGAATGAAGGAAATCATAAAAGGTTTAGGTGGACTGAGATACGGCATAATATCACGGAAGAACAAAGACAGGCCATAGCTAAGCTACCTTTCAAGATGGCCAATCGCTGTAAAGCTCTGATGAGACAGATTATATGCTTTTCTGCGGAAAAGGGCAATATATATGATATGTTGGGGGCTTGGGTGAAGATCATGAAGCCTAGTAGAGCAGACTGGCTTGCAGTTCTGAAAGAGTTGAAAACAATGGATCATTCTCTATATCCTCAGGTATTTCAAATCTTATTTCATTTAACCGGTACCTCTATCGAGAATTATTTTTTTCTGGAATTTGGATGTTTGCTTTTCTATCCTAGATGTTATAGTACTTCCACTGTGAGTTAATATTCTGTATCCCATGGATGTTGTTCTAAAACTGTATAGACATCTGGTCCACTATTGCTTGCTTTACGAATCTGTAAATTTCTGGATCAGAAATGGAATGTGCCAGTGCTTTGCCCCATTGATTTTGCTAGTTTTAAATTTGATGTTCATTTTCATTGTATTCCTCAAATTTCTTTGTCAAGACTATCTAAATAAAGGAGCAATTTATTTTTTCTTTCATCAGAAAGGAAAAACTGTTTATTCAAGTATTTTTCATGGTAGGTTGATATTTTGTTATTACCTGCACTATGTAACTTGGTTCATGTGAGTGATTTATTTATTCCCTATATTGTGAGATGGAACTTTGACTTTATACACATTTATAGGTGGCAGAACATGCTCTTCTAGAAGAATCCTTTGAAACAGATGTTCGTGACTATACAAAGATAATCCATTATTATGGCAAGGATAATCGGCTTGAAGATGCCGAAAAGATTCTCACAACCATGAAGCAAAGGGGCTTCATCTGTGATCAAGTCATTCTCACTACCATGCTTCACATGTATAGCAAGGCTGGAAATCTCGACAAGGCCATAGAATATTTTGAAGAGATCAAAATGCTTGGTGAACCTGTTGATAAACGATCATATGGCTCAATGATCATGGCGTATATCAGAGCCGGAATGCCTGAACAAGGAGAGTCTTTACTTAATGAAATCAATGCACAAGAAATGTATGCAGGCCGTGAGATTTACAAAGCATTACTTAGAGCCTACTCTATGATCGGTAA
Source organism: Aeschynomene evenia (assembly GCA_013621005.1). Lineage (NCBI taxonomy): Eukaryota > Viridiplantae > Streptophyta > Magnoliopsida > Fabales > Fabaceae > Aeschynomene > Aeschynomene evenia. The sequence continues at coordinate 33,027,554 of CM024268.1, read as the reverse complement.
TGCCGAAGGAGCACAAAGGGTGTTTAATGCAATTCAGATCGCTGGTATCCCTCCAGATGATAAGATGTGTGGTCTTGTTATTAATGCCTATGGTATGGCTGGACAAAGCCAAAAGGCTCGCGTTGCATTCGAAAATATGAGAGCAGCAGGCATCGACCCAACAGATAAATGCATAGCTTTGGTATTGGTTGCATATGAGAAGGAAAGCAAGATAAATGAAGCATTAGAATTTCTGTTACATTTGGAGAGAGGTGGCATTATGGTTGGGGAAGAAGCTTCCGGAATACTGGCTCGGTGGTTCCGGAAACTCGGGGTGGTAGAAGAGGTGGAGCTTGTTTTGAGAGACTTTGCTACAAGTCAAAGGATAAGCTAGTGTTGCAGAAATTACTGTATCATAATTAATTTGAAATTGTCATTAACCACCATCTCTTTGAAAAGCTGAACTTATCAGGTACTGTTTCATGAATGTATTATATTCAATATTCAATATTTACTTACTAAAGGAATTCCCTTATGATGTACAAGCACTTCCAAGGTTAAAAGAGCATGGACACAAAACTCACCTAGTTTTGTTCCATTTTGTTCATTCCATCTACAGAGAAAATCAATACCCTGGGATAAGTATGAAGACTGCATTCAATATCTGAATTATTGAACATAGGTTTTAAAACCAGTTCTTATCTCCTCAAATGAATAAAATGGTTGAGCAAATCTCTGTTTCAGTGGTTGAACTTGAACCAGAATATACACTAGGTGTATCTATCTGGTTTAGATGCAGTCAACATAGGCACTTAAAGTTAGAAGAGTGGTAGGCACCTGAGAATTCCCATGTTATTTGGGGTAATGTTTTCTTCATTGCCAACAATAATTGGCATGGAAGATGGTGGTGTTCTTGTTAGCATTTTCCTTTTTAGTAGCATTGCTTGTGTTGTTGATACATTCTGTAATTTTCTAATGTCTTGTTGAAAATTTGGTATTAAGCTTTAGACAGGACTAAGGGTATGTTTGGATTGGTAGAATTTGCTAGAGTGGAGTGTAGGGTAGTGGATCTTGAAGTAGCTCTGTTATTTGGGTACATTAAAATGGAAGGAATTGAGTGGAAATTAATGGAGCTGAACCCACCTGCTTCTTCCTTGTCAGTGATGACTAAATTTCTATTTCTATTTTTGCACAGTAAATTTCGTTCTTCTCTGAATAGCCAACTACTTTAGAAGTAGTATTTTCTTTTAGATGTTTCCATTGACAATAAGCATAGTTATTAGACTTGACCGGAGATGGGTTGCTCCATCAACTTGGTCACACCATTGGAACAATGGTTCAACCGATTTAATTGGATTTAATTAAATAATTATATATAAAAATATTAAACATATAAGATGTATTAATATTATGACAATGAAATTCAACAACATAGATGACTTAGTGGTAGGAGTGCACACTCATCTAAGCTAGACAGGAATTAACTACTATAGGCTGATTGGATTTGAACATGGAGACGAGGGACAAAGTACATTGTTTTTTTTTTTTTTATCATGTTTGATTTGTGGGGGTGTAGACAATCTTGTACAATTGTCTATGTCTCTCTATGTATTTTTTGTACCTACATAGTTGGTTCGGCAGTGGTCTGAAGGTGGTCCAAAGGTCGTCCAACAGCAGCCAATGATGAAGGCAATGGTCCGATGAGGGTCAATAATGTCATTTTATTTTTATGTCTACTATCTCTATTCATACAAATAAGCATGATACAGAGACGATCATGTTTCCATATTGTATCTATCTCTATATCTTTGTGTCTTCATCTTCGTTCACCTTTCAATCCAAATGCGGCCATAGCTGATATAGGTAATGCACGAAAAACTTCACATACATGAAAAACAATAAAAATGAAATTAAAAAAAACACATTATTTTATGGCTGATCCAGACCCAACCAAAAAAATGGGCTTTGTTGTCCACTACTAAATCATTTGGTAAAAATGACGATACCAAAAACAAAAAATCATCTTTACCAAATAAAAAACAAAAAATCATTTAATTACCAAAAACAATAAAAAAAATCATTTGGTAAAAATCTAATAGGTTATCATTCACCTTCTCTCTTGCTGCTCTAATTATCTACTATGGGAGAATTTGAGATTAATGAAAGAAGTACCATAGAATGAACTCTCATGATAGTAAGTATTGCATTAGATGTTTCACTTTCTACTACCAGAAGTAGTCCAACAGTGTAATCACCTAACCTATAATTTAATAAAGTATATTATAATGTACAAATTATATTGAGTTCTCTTAAGATTTGATAAAATTCACCTTATCTCTCATTTATTTATAAAATTTATTTAAAAAGTCCTTATATTTATAAAATTATTGTACTATTCTCTTCTAAAATTTAGATTGATATTTTCTTAATGAACAACTTTAGATAGAATAAATTTTGTATCTAAGTTTCTTTTAACAAACTCGTATTGGACGTGTGATCTACCCTATTTTAAAAGTAATAATGTTTGTCGCACAACAGAAATACGTCCAACTAGTATCTAACGTGTGCTATACATAACAAGCAATGTGTGCTATATGTTATCTTTTGCCCGAATTGGTTTTTTCTACTTCTTTATATCTTATGAAAATGAAAGTATCACTACCAGGAGAAGGTGTCATTTTCAAAGTAATTTGCTTTCCAAATAAACTCGTATAACACATTGCTTGTTATGTATAGCACACGTTAGATACTAGTTGGACGTATTTCTGTAGTGCGACAAACATTATTGTTTTAAAAGTAATAAAATGAAGAAAATAAAATACAACATCAACATGTTATAATGGTGTATTCATGCATGGTTTTGCTTTTGTTATCTTTTGCCCGAATTGGTTTTTTCTACTTCTTTATATCTTATGAAAATGAAAGTATCACTATGAGGAGAAGGTGTCATTTTCAAAGTAATTTGCTTTCCAAATATTTCGAGTATACAACAAGTCAACAATAATAGACCAAAATAAGAATCTAAGGACACTAGATTTCTAGACATGTTGACTATACTGAATTGACAAGGAATATAAAAGAGACTTCTATTTTATTTTACTTTTGTAGAAGTTTTGGAGAGAGAAAATTGTCCCAAGTCAAGATCGAGATGTGTTTTTGAGTTTATTAAACTCTTGTTCGAAGTATATCCAAACTAAAATTGTGCACCATTTGGTATGGTAAAATAGAATAAGATAGAACACAAATGCATATATAACTAAGGTAGAGATATAAAAATATAAAATTTTTATATTTTATTTAAGTTAAGAGTTTAATTTTGATGCACTAACAATGTAAATGTATTTTATACTATTATTTAATCAAAACATTCTATTTGTACGACTTTTTTGGTAATAGAAGAAAAAAAACACAATCATGACTACATGGCAACACATGATTGGATGATTCTGTAAAAAAATTATACACCGTTAGCAGTGGATAAAAATTAAATTATTAAGTTAATATAAATATATAGTTTTTATCATCATTTCATATTTTTCAAGATGGATAAAATACATAAATTTTATGTCTCGAAACAATTTTTTTTTATGTTATTTTCATCACAAAACATCTTATTTTTGTGCTTCTCTCTTTGTATTTCTTTCTTATATACCTTAAAAAACTTAGAATAAGAGAAATCTAATAATATTTAAATCCAAAACATGACCATGCATAAGTGGAAAATTTATCTAATCTTTCATATCATGATTAATAGGGTCCAAAAACATTTCTTAATTACCTTTTTAATTCCTAGTCTTAGTAACTAAATCTTCCTTGAATTTCTTAACAACATAAACAATTGCACTGAATCAACTGATTTGCTTCATGTTCAGGTAACATCATGTAGTTCAAAGCACAAATGTTCAAACTGAAATTCCGGCAACTAATTAATCATAATTAGAGTCGAATATTTTTTTTAATCATTCCCAGGTGTTGACCACACGAGTGAGGTGAACCCATTGGTCCTCCTTAATAATAGATTAATCACCCAATTGATGTTTATTTCACTTTTTTTTTTTTCTGTTAGCATAAGTTTAGACATGCTGGTCTAATCACTAGACACACACTGATTAACAAATTTAAAAGCAACTCAAAGAATAACATTAATTATGTATAAGAGAGATTCTTAATTGTACTAAGAATTTTTAAAAAAAAATTGTTCTGCACCATTTGATCATTTTTTACATATAAATAAAATATAATTATTTTATATTCAGAAATAATATTTAATTTGTCTCTCTCGTTATAGAGAAAATTGGATCTTGTTATTTTTCCTCAAAAGTGTGGCACACTGCGAGACGGCACAGCTCGTAGTCCATGACGACGGAAGAATTGGAGTCGCTACACGCGCCACCACGGAGCCCACATGCGTCACAGCGAGCGACGGACTCTTCATCCTCCCTTTCTTTTTCTTCCCCACTGCATTTGGGGCTACATATAATAGTAGGACAACTTATTTTTATAATAATTTTCCACAATAATGCTAAGTGGACAATGAAAAATCAGCCCATACAGCCAATGGGTTTATTTTGTTTGGTTTGGTTCAAATAATCATTAAGACCGTAATGGACTGAGTAATTATGGTCCAAAATCTCATTTATTGGTTGGTTTGGCTGGTTTTGTATGGTTCATTTAGCACCACCCAATTTTCCATATACACTAAAAATACTTACTTTCATGTACTTCATACATACATAATTAAGCAATAGTGCTACATGTATATCAAACACACATCCATCAACCATTCATCAAAGCATTATGTGATTTGTGGGTCCACCATTTAAAATAAAAAACTCAAATCCGCACACATATCATTCACTCTTTAATAGTAATAATTTCTTATAGATGAAATGATGATGTACACCAATCATTTTCGCATAATTAAGTGACTAACTAACTAATTAAGTATTTTTTTTATTTCTTCTCCTCCTTCTCTATCTTTTAGTAAAAATAAGTTCAATATATGTATTGTTGGAGAACAAGGATTAATGCTCCTTATTTTTATCCTACAACAGTGACATCAACTTATCATGCCACTAATAATATGATAAAATTCGATAGTATCAATTATACCACCTAACCTTTAGTTAACATATGACTTGCCCACACTACCCGCTGATGGTCGCCCCCCGTCGACCACTGATGGCAGTCATGCCACCACTCTGGTTGTCATCTCTGGTTCAATATTCGATCCAATTAAACCTTTAAATTTCTGAACCCCTCTCTCTTGATCAGTTCAATATTCGGTCCGATTTTCAAAACAACGATTATTATAATATCTCTCAAAATGGCCAAAGCCAGCACCATGCCATCCCTCACGTGACAAAGGGTTTTGCGTGCTCTCTTTGCATGCATTAACAAACACCATTTTCCCTATTTATTTCTTTTCCTTTTAACAACGTCCCAATCATTCTCATCATCTACCAAAATCATAACCCCTCCTTGATTCTCTTCGATTTGTTTTCATTATTTTTTAACTCAAATCCTCGTTAGAATGATTGGTGATTCCTTCAATATTCACATCCGGCTATTCCTCTTTGTCGTTTCTATACTCGCAACCTCCTCATCTTAATTTGTCGACTTCGGAAATGAAGCTATAAACGGTATTTTTCTCCAATCATGTTAATTTCGGGAATTGGTCTCTAATCTTTTAGGTAACTGAGAAACTTGAGACCTGATTAGCTTACAGGATTACAGCATATATATCATGATTGGTCCATATCGTCACTGTAATCTCACTCGAAATGCTCGTAATACATTTACACCGGGCACGAATCAAGTCTAGGCTTTCATTGTAGACTTGACTTGTTATGTTGGTGGTTCTTTTCGGTCTTGGTACTTAATTATTCGTGACTTAAGATAAATTGGTACATAAATTTTGAATTTTTGATGATTGAATAATTAAGGTTTTATTATATTTTAGGTTCCTATAATTTGATCAAATTTTAAATTTAGTCCTTATAATTTAAAAATTTAGAACTGAATTTTTATAGTTTTAACTTTTTTTCTAATTGAGTCTCCAACACTAGTTTTTGTTACAAAAATTCATTTAATAATCACATTTTAGAAATGTGGTCAAAGACAAAAAAAAAAGTTAAAAATATGATAAATTATAATTAAATGTTATTTACTATTTATTTTTTTTACCTTTATTTTGTTTTATATTATATTTTTATTTAAATATATTTTTTAATTAATTAAATTTTATTATTATTTTTATTTATATATTATGATAATTAAATTAAAATAAATAAAAAATAATATAAAAATAATTATAAATAAAATAAGAATGAAATTAAAAATAACACAAAATATTTTAAATTATCTATCTTTTGAATTCTTATTATTTTTTATTTTTCTTTTCTAATTTTTAATTTATGTTATTTTTAATTTTTAACTTTTAACTTTTAGTTTATTTCATTTTTATTTTAACTTTATTTTAATTTAATTTCTTATTATTTCTATGTTTTATTTTTTATTTTAATTTCTTTGTCATATCATATAAATAAAACTTAATCAAAATAAAAATAAATTTATTGAAATTAATTAACAAAATAAAAAATTTAAATGAAAATATAATATAAAATAAAATAAAAGTACAAAAATAAAAAATAATATATATATATATAACATATAATTAGAATTTAATAATATTTTTTACTTTTTTTTTTCTTTAAACATATATACATGTTGTTTTAAAATCCGTGGATAACAACTCGTCCCAACTACTAAAATGCACCGTTTAAATAATGATATTACTGACTTATTTTTAATAAAAAAAATTTGTTCGATGGTAAAAAATGTTTTTTAAAAATATTTTCAAAATAATTTGTGGTAAAGTATACAAAAAAGAAGTAGCATAAACTTTGACTCGCAAAACTTTAACAGATAACAGTTATCAGCAGATTTGTTGTGAAAAATCCATCAATAATATAATACTAAGATAGCAAAAAAAGTTTAAAAAAAAATAGTAGCTCTATCCAAGAATTCGTTGGTATTACTGACAGATAGAATCCATCAATAATACACAATATTCTAATAGTAGTGAATAACAATTGTATGACATATTGGGCTTAATTTTGATATGCTTGTAAAAAATGTTTTACACAATCATTCAATCAATCAGAATCATTTATAACTATTTTTAATTAGTGGGTAAAAATTAAATAGAAAAATTTACACTATTTTGTAGAAATTAAATTCACAAGACTAGAAGTAATATCAACTAATAATGTACAGTTGTATGCAACTATATATAAACTATATTAGTATCTACATTTCACACTCAACCGAACATAGTCAAAATAATACCATTAATTACCCCAAAATTAAATAGAGAAACTTCATTGAACCAATTTCCTTCTCTATCTCTACCATAAGTAACTCGTGAGATATATGTTGTATAACATAAATATATCTAATGATATCCAACATATAATATACATTATAAATAAATAATTGACACACATTACGTATTTTATTAATGACACACATTGCATATATAGCGTATTTTGAATGTGTTATATATTTTCTATTTTTACTCAACTAGTTTCACACATGTATAATATATATATATATATATATATATATATATATATATATTATGTATAGCACGTATTAATAGTTGTTAGATGATATTATTTGTGCATATAGTATTACTATATAGATATATATATACTAACTACTAGTAGTAGTAATTAATAATTATTAATCATTTTGGCATTTTGTAATGAATTAAGAATAGCTATAGGGAACACAAATTGGTGAGTCACGTACGTTTCAACACAAAAGTATAGTAACTTTATAAGAGAAAATGAGCGTTGGCGTTTTTTTTCCCTCTACGCTGCTTAAAACAAGCATTGCCAAAATACACAACACACCCCTTCACACGTTTTTAATATTTTTCCCTCTCTCTATATATATATATATATAATTATTGATTAATTCAAATTTTTGGGTCTACAATTAATATAATATACAAATAAATTAAATAAAACCTCTTATTATTTATGATATGCATAATGCATTATCCTCACATATAGTAGTCACATGATATAGGTAGGTAGCTAGGGAGTGTGTCAAGTGCGTGCTTATGTGTTTGAAAGTGATGTAAGTATAAAACATGAGTTATATATGTTGAATAATTCACGAGGTGAAGGAATTCATAAGAATAAAAAAACGTAAAAAGATAGAGAATGAGAATGAGATAGAGATAATGTGGTTGAATAATCTAGTTATACTATATATGTCTATTTTTTCTATATAATTACACATTTTAATAATTCTTCATAGAAATTAAATTTAAAGTGATTTGACTGTTAAATTATGTGATAATGTATATATAATCAAATGGTATTGATATGATTTTAAACAATTGCTATATTATATAATAACTTTTTTTTAATTAGATCTTAATACAACTCATTATTAGATTAAAATTTCAAATCATATAATTAAATAATTCCTAAAAGTAAAATATATATAGAGGAAGGATTCAATCACACATGTGTAATGCTTGATTCATATACTACACCTTTGATAACTTTTTATATATTGATAGTATAATTTTTTTACATTTTATTAAATTACTTTTTAAATAAGAGTTTAATTTTAATGCATTGACAGTGTAAAAGTATTTTACACTGTCATCCAATCAAAACATTTTGTTTATATGACTTTTTATAGTATGAGAGAGAAAACATAATCATGGCTGATGTGACAGCACATGATTGAATGATTATGTAAAAAAGTTGTACACTGTCTATAGATGAAAATTAAATCCTTTAAATAATAAATATAAAATGTAATGTATTAATATATAATTGGATAATTGTATAATTTTTTTTATGTATATATAAAATTATGAGGTGGCATTGCATATGTCATGTTTTTCTTCACGCAAGTAGATAAATTTTTGAGGTTAAGGCTTTGCTCCTTCGCGTGGCTTTAAAGCTTTTCTTATTTCCATTTAAACCCCTCATTAAATTTTGGAGCCCCACTAAGCCCTAATAAATTCCTACAAAACTCCTCCACCATTTGTTGCTTTCCTTCATCCTATTCTCTACTCTCTTCTCTTCTCTTCCTTCTTTAATGTCTTTCCCTTCAAAGTCTATACTCACATTAAAATCCTAGTTTTGTTACCCTAGTTATTTCTCATGCTCTTCAAAATCTTCCCCCAAAAAAAAGGTATAATCATTAAAACTAAAAAGTAACGATCACCCATTAACGATGAGTGTCAACAATGTCAACGGTTATGGTGGTGGGAACCATGGTGGTGGTGGTGGAAGCAACAACGGCAGCCCATGTGGGGCATGCAAGTTCCTGAGAAGGAAGTGTGTACCGGAATGCATTTTTGCTCCGTATTTTGATTCGGAGCAAGGTGCTACCCATTTCGCAGCGGTGCACAAGGTGTTTGGGGCCAGCAATGTGTCAAAGCTTCTCCTCAATATTCCAGTGCAGAGGAGACTCGACGCGGTGATTACCATTTGTTATGAAGCACATTCGCGCCTAAGAGATCCGGTGTATGGTTGTGTAGCCCACATTTTTGCCCTTCAGCAACAGGTAATAAATTGATTGTTGATTTGGATTATATATATATAGATATGTTTAATTGATATAAGTCATGTGATTTTTTTCATATGAGGTTGTTCTTAGCATATCCATCATATTCATTATTGTTTGCTTCTTTGGCTAATCTACGGTAAGCTAATCTTAGAAAATGGATATCCTTTTTCTTTTCCCTTTTAAGAAATTTTACATTAACAAGGAAATAGATTTTGAGTGTAAAGGTGAATTTTTGGATATTTATTAATTTAGATTAAGTTTCCAGAAACAGCAAACCACATGTATGATTCATGCAATCCCTTTTTTTCTTTTATCTTTTTTAATTTGTTTGTTAGCTAATAAATGAGAATGGGATTAAATGCCACCCTTTTTCTGATATCACACCGCGTTTGGGTGGTTTCCATGATCATTTTGCAACCTAATTAAATATGTACAAATTAAGAAAAATAAAGAACTTTTTTTAAAAATTAATTTTATCACTATATTTTCTAGAGGTTGAATTTGATTAAGGAATTTAAGCACCTAAAAAACCCATAACAAAGTTTTTTTTTAAAAAAAAACAAAAACAAATTAGTTTCTATTCTTTCTTTTTGTTTATAGCAATCCTCTCCATTATTTTCCTTCAACAATGCTTTTGCATATGATACATGCTTTATAACAGTATTTTGCTTAAAGTTATATAAGTGTCATTTGAACTCAATTTTAATATAAAATTTGGGGGAAAATTAAATTATTAAAGAGAAAATAAAAAATAAAGGTTAATTATAATTAGAGTAGCATATAACCATGGAATTTGGAGGAGGATATGATATGGTCGGTTAGTTTCTAGGGTTCAATTAATTACTGAAATCAATAACTCCTAATTACTAAATTGATTATTAACAAATGATGATGTGGTCGGTTGTAACATAAAATGAATATCCCTATGGCTTGGACCATTATTAATTTAGTCCTTAGTTTTTTGCTGGTTTTAGGGGGGTATGGTCGGTTAGTTTCTAGGGTTCAATTAAGCAAATTTTGACATTGGAAAAACTTGAAGTGCATATATGTTTTTGTCCCTATCTTTTTGTATAACATACAAGACCAAGTTGAAAAATTTAATTAGTTTAATAACTTTATTACACTAGCAATATAAAAATTCAGTACATTATTAAAATTAAATAGTTAAAAATTACCTATAATACCATTGAAGCTATATGAATATATATATATATATATATAGTTATTAGCCTAAAAATCGAATACTTATTTTTAAATAAATAATCCCACAATTAATAAAGCTATATGTATAAAATATTAAGTATTAAGCATCAATGTGTTAATATAATTTAAAATATGAGAAATAATTATTGTACACAAAAAAATCAGTTTGTAATAATTCAACTTTTTAAAATTAATAATCTAATATTTTAAAAGTTTGATGAATAATTTTAAAAAGTTACGTTGAATAATAATGTTTTTATTATAAACCTAATATTTTACTTTTGAAAATGACATTTGAAATGTGGCGTGAGTTTCACTTAATAGGATATGATCCATTAGTTGTATTATTATTTATGAAAATTTTCTTTTGAGTAAAGTGTGTATATAATATATATATATATATATATATATATATATATATATATATATATATATATATATATATATATATATATATACGGTTTGGAAAACTTGATTATTACAGGCTGGATTGTATTAGACATGTGAATATGTGGCATGAAAATGATCACTTAAAAAAGCCTTAAAACTCGTAAGGTAATAAAATCCGTTTGTATCTTTGTAATCATTTTCTTTTCAAAAAAGTCATACGGTTTCAAATTGTACACTCTGTATTTCTATTAATTAAGATGTAGCCTGAGTTTTACAAGAAACTGAAATATCTTGTATTATTAAAAAAAATAAAACTCAAACTAAGATTTTTGTTGAAGTAAAATCAAGTTAATATATTATTTTCCCAATTGATATATGTTTTACAAATCTCTTCTCTTTTGTTCATAACTCGCATGGTCCGTACTACTCCTCTTGCATGGTAGGGTTCAAGATTACGTCTAAAGTCCGCCGGAGTCTTCAATTTTTTTTATTTATAAAATTAGTTATTATATATAATAATTTAATTTTTTAAAAATTATTAATTTATCTTTTAATATTATATATTAAACTAATATTTTAAAAGTTAAATTATTATTTATAATAACTAATAATAACTAATTTTATTATGTATATATAGTATTTAGAAAGCAAATAATTAAATGTGACATCATGAGTATTTGTTTCATTGTGACATTGAATAAATGTGACATCATGAATGTGGGTTTCATGGTACATATGCTTCTAGAAAGTATAGTACACTTTTTTGAACATGATGATGGATATATTTTATATAGAAAAATATCATGATAATCTATAGTCTAATTCTTACTGCACAAATTTTTGTTTTAATAAGTGTCATTTTAATTTATTTCTTTTATTGTTTTAAAATATATATTCATTTATAATATTTAGGTAGTATTAATTTTTCTTTTTCATCTACAAATGAGTATTTGATATTTAATTTGACTTATATCACCACCGTAAAAAAATGTATTTTTCTTGTTCATGATATTTTATAAGTTTTTTTTTTTTCTTTCTATAGTTGGTGGCTTTACAAGCAGAACTCAACTACTTACATGGCCAACTTGCTACAATGGAGCTACCCCAGCAAGCACCGGTTGCTCCTCCTCCTCCGCCGCCACATTCAGCTGTGCCGCCGCCAGTTTTCTCGATCGCCGACTTACCAGCCGCCCCAACTGCTGCCGCCTCATCCATGCCGGCCCACTTGGACGTATCTTCACTATTTGAACCATCAATGGGCCAACCTTCATGGGCCATGCAGCAGCGGGCCATGATGGACCCACGCCAATACCTGGCGGCGGCCCAATTAGGCCCATTAGGTGGTGGTGATCTTCATACCGTGGCACGTGAGTTCATGCATAGACACGTGACTGTAGCATATCCACCTGCACCAGAAGCTCAAGGCTCCAATGCAGCATCATCATCTCAATCACTTTCTTCTAAGTGATTAATTATTAATTATTATCAATAATCAAATTATTAATTTACATCTCGTTGATGACTATTAATTAACTGAGATTATAATTTTCCATATTTAGTTGTCATGGAAAATTTGCTAGCTAGCTAGGGAAGGATCTTTTAATCAAACTTTCTTAGGTGGTTAATTATATGCTTCGATGAATTATTACTCTATATAATCGTGGCTATATTATTATTCTTAGCTCTTTTTTTTTAATAGTAGGTAGTAAACTTATTAATGTCGACATGCATTGTTTCATTATTATCTATGAAAAAATGTTATTAAATATACAATTTTTTTTCCGTCCATTAATTATTTATCGATATAGAGAACTAGAGAAAGACCATATATAAATAAAAAATTTTTCTCAAAATAACTACCTTTACATCATATATTTACATCATATATGTTCAAGTTTTATACATCAAAATAGTCCTTTTTCGAACTTATTATTCTCCTCACAACATAAAAATAAGTATTTTTTAGGAAAAAAAAATAAAAGAGCCCCTTAGATTTTTTTTATTTTCTTCGCATACAATTTAAATGGTGAGAGTATATTTGAATATTTTTTTATAATTTTTTGTGATTAAATAGATAATTTTTTAAATTTAGAAAATAATTTAATTTTCATCCACTGATAATGTGTAAATATTTTACACAGTAATTCAATCATGTGCTGACACATCAGCTATGATAGTGTTTTTTCTCTTCCACTATCTTAAAAATCATACAAATGAAGAATTTTGATTGAATGATAGTGTAAAACACTTTTACACTGTCGTATCAAAATTAAACGCTTTAAAAAGATAATATAAAGAATACATATATACAATTTAGAAAACAAAAATCCATTACTTTCATTTTATTGAAAAACTTGGTACGAAGTCATGGTTTCCACTTTCCATTTCCAACAATATTATAGCCTTTCATTGTCTAGTAAAGTTTTTGTAATTGTCTTGTTTTAATATTACTATTTTATTGAAAAAATTGGAATTTTTAACCATTTTCCCCAATTTCATCATTGACTGACTTTAAAAAATAAAAACAAATTACAATCATGATCAACTAAACATAAATAAAATATTTGAACGCCAAGAGAATCAATAAATTTTCTGTTTTGAAATTCAAATATATTTGACCAATAATAATGAACCATCCCTTGTAGACTCAAACGCAGTAAAATAAATAGAATGCAATAAATCGCAACCCATAATTGTTCATAGGCAATTACGCGCTCATAATTCGCCATGTCATCAATGCTCATTACACTCTAATGACGTGTCACTATCTGATTGGGCTGTGAGCCACCGAGAAAACGGCTCCTACCCGCTCCATTTCCCTCACAAAAACTGATTTCAATTCTCAAAACACATTTTCGCTTCTACGCTCTCTCTCTGCACTCAAAAGAGGAAAAAAAAAGCTTCCTTTTTCTTACACTCTTCGAATCGCGTTTTCGATTTTTGAAAAACCCTACTAGTAAAAGTTCCCAATTCTTTTCTTCGGAGTACTTGTGGAGCCTGAATTTCGTGTGATCAGGTTTGTTTTCTCATATTCTGTTGTTACTTTTCAACTAAGCTCTGTTTGGTTTCTGAGAAAACGAAGGAATAGAAATGGGAAAAAAAGGATTTTGTCGGAACGTTTTGATCATTCTGGCTCCGGCAATCAGGTCGTCAGTTATTTCAGCATGAAGAACTATGCAATTTAAGCATTTTTAATTTCAACTTCAATTAAAATTTTGAAGATTTCTACTTTATATTTCATTGTTTTTTGTTTGAGATTTGAGGATCGGAGAATCGTTTGATTAGTGTAAGGGGAAGAAAAAAAAATCACTTTTTTTTTTCACTGGGCAAGGACTGTTGTACTACTATTACATGAAGGAAACACTGATTCACTGTTCATATACGTCTTCCATTAGAGATTAGAGATGCGATATAAGTGCATGAACTATTGAACTGAGTGTGCATGGTTGCATTTGTGACATTAGTTGAACCTAAAAATTTCAAGTGGGTCTTGTCACATGGTAACTCTATCCACAAACAAAATTCACTTTTTTTCCTTTGGGTTTTTGTTGGCTTAGTAGAGTATGATTCAGTCTTAAATTTAGTTGGAATTGTCGCTTGTCATTTTTTGTAATGGTATTTAGCTGGACATTTGGTTGATTGTTTCACATATTTTGATAATCATTTTTTTTTGTTGTCCTATTTTTCAGCATAATTGTTTCCCATGTTCAGCAACCGTAGTAGTCAGTTTGTTCACCAAGAAACAACATGCGCCCTGTTACTGAAAAAACTTCAGGTTTCAAGCTTTGAATAATCTCTTTTCTCACTTATTTTATGTGTTAGTTTCTGCTTCTTCATCTAGATGTTCGGTTTTGCTTGATCATTGTGTGTTGAATGTTAGATAATATGGGATGAAGTTGGAGAATCTGATTCTCAGAAGGATGCAATGCTGCTTGAAATAGAGCAGAAGTGTCTCGAGTTGTATAGGAGAAAAGTGGATGAGGCGAAGGAGCTCAGAGCACAAATTCAGCAAGAAATTGCTGATTATGAAGCTGAAATTGCTGGCATATATGCAGCAATGGGTGAACATCCACAACCTGTAAGTTCTTTCAGCACTTTCTCAGTCACAGGGGAATTTCCCAATTGACAATCTAATATTTGGTGTGTCCTCAGTTTGAGAGGAAGTCCGGTGAAAGCTTGAAGAAAGGGCGTGAAGCTGTTGTTTCACAGCTTGGGGAGATAAGAAAGCTGAAGATTGAGAGGAAGAGAGAATTTTTAGAAGTCCTGTATCAGTTGCAGAATATTTCCACTGAGCTATATGGAAGCATGGGGGTTAATGCACATTTAGATGAAAACAACTTGTCTTTGAAAAGGCTAGAAGAATTACGGAGGCAGTTACTTCAACTTCAAAACGAAAAGGTGATTTTCTGTCATTAGTACTTCTATATAAATTTGTATTGTCAATGCTTCTGTCATTAGTACTTCTATTCCTGTCTTATTTGCCTATGAAAGAATAAGTTTCAAATGCTGATTTAGTATTCAATTGTTCCAGGCTAGTCGACTGAAGCTGGTATCTGATCTTCTGAGAACTCTTAATTCACTGTGTTCAGTGCTTGGTTTGGATGTGAAAGACAAAATTTGTGAGATTTGCCCCACTATGGTTAATTCAACTGTAACAAAAGATGTAAGTGACCATACAATAAAGAGTCTGTCTTCTGAAGTGAAAAGTTTGAGAGAGGTTAAAATACAGAGAATTCACAAGGTCAGTGTTATTGCTCTTATCATTTGTATATTTGAAATCTTGTTTTATTACAGGAAGTCACTCTGACTTTTCTTGCTGTATCAGCTTCAAAGTCTTGCCACTGCACTATTAGAGATGTGGAATTTGATGGATACACCAATAGAGGAACAGCAGAAATTTCACAACTTCACCAGTAAAATTGTTGCTTCGGAATCTGAATTTACTGAGCCTAACGTGCTGTCAATTGATTCTGTCATCTATGTGAGTTTTTTTATCTCATAGTCTTTGTTCGGTTCTGTTCTATTTTCACCTATCTTTAGTTTGCTCCAATTTTATTTTAGTTTTCACTATTTCATTATGTAATTAATAGATGGGTTATCTTCTTGCAGGTTGAGACAGAAGTCAGAAGGCTTGAACAACTTAAATCAACCAAAATGAAAGAAATTTTACTGAAAAAGAAGTTGGAGTTGGAGGAAATATGCAGGAGCACACATTTGACTGCAAAATCAGTTTTTTCAAGTGAATTTCCTAGTGAGACTGTTGACTCTGGTAAAGATTGTTGTTACTTGCATCATTCTCTATTGATTCCATAATGATTCCACAGTTAGCACAATTTTGAGTATAACAAAAAACTAGGATATTTGTTTAGTAGCCAATGCTTAAGCAAGTGAAAAGTAGCATTAATAGAAGAACTAAGATATGGCTCTGTCAGTTCAAATTTCATCCTTGTAGTTGTACCATCTGCTATTCACAGAACTGCTACAAAACTTTGGTTTCTTGATTTCTTTATAGTCTTTTTTTCCTATTGTTTATCAATATGAGCCATGGATCTTATATGCCGTCTCTGCCATTTTGAAAACTATTCTCCAGATTCTATAAATCATGAATACATAGTAGAACAACTTGAGCACATAATCGCAAAGACTAAGGAGGAAGCTCTTAGCAGGAAAGAAATCCTCGAAAAGGTTGAGAAGTGGGTGGCAGCTTGCCAAGAAGAAAGCTGGCTGGAAGAGTACAACAGGGTGAGACATTGTTTTTGTGAAGTAATGAACATTTCCTTCTTTTTTGTTTCTGTCTTCAATTTTTTTCTCAAGTACTCTTTCTTTTTAGGATGATAATCGTTATAATGCTGGAAGAGGTGCTCATCTTGCCTTGAAACGTGCTGAGAAGGCCCGTGCTTTACTAAGCAAAATTCCTGGTACGTTTTCTGTCCACATCATAAATCGTTCTACGAATATCTTACTATCATTGTGTCCATTTTGTCGTGAAATCATCTCAACTAAAAGCTTAAACTATCGGAGTATGACTCATTAATGGTTTTATACTCTGATACATTTAGGCTCAAGTTTTAAAACAGCTATTCTTGGACTTTCATGGTAACACTTACTGGTTGAAGTTAGTTTATTAATTGCATCCACTTGTTTCAATACCTTTACTTGGTTATGTGATTTAGTAAAGGACTAGTTCACTGTGTCAATAAGAGTTTAATATATAAAAGTATCTGAATTGGGGGCTTTGTCTTCGTTCATGTTTCCCCTTGACTTTACATTGTGTATTGTTGATGTAGGGATGGTTGAGGCATTAATTTTGAAAGTTACAGCATGGGAGAAAGAAAGAGGACACGAGTTTTCTTATGAAGGAGTAAGTATTTTTAACTCAAATCATGTATGCAACTTTTATGAGTTACTCTCTGCTCACTTTTACCAAATATTGCTGTAACATCTCTTTCACGTATACCATTTTTTATGGCCATGTGTTTTAGAGCCGATTACTCTCAATGCTTGAAGATTATAGCACCTTAAGGCAAGAGAAAGAAAATGAAAGGCAAAGACAGAGGGTATGAAACATATTACTGTAAATATTTAGTTATAAAATTCAGTAGATGTTGCTACTTGTATCAGTTCATCATCATCTGTATAATTCATTTGTATTTATTTCTATCAATTTTAGGATCAAAAGAAACTTCAGGGACAACTAATGGCAGAGCATGAAACACTTTTTGGCTCAAAACCAAGTCCAACCAAAAGTGGGAAAAAGGCCCCAAGATGCTCAATGGGATTTGCAAGTAGCAGAAAATTCTCCATTGGTGGAGCAATGCTTCAGGATTCTACTAGACATTCTGCTATTATTCAGCAATCTAATAGCAAGAAGGGTAACATGACCAATCAGAAGGGCTCTATCCTTCGCACCAGGAATGCTTCCCTTGCAACTACTCAATCCTCAGGTATTTCAATTTTTTCTTGTTTATCCGCTTCAGCAGTTACATTTGTAAAAATCTAAGTGTATTATACTCCCTAAATTTTGGAAGATTTTTGCAAATTGAACCTTGAACTTTTCTAAATTTGTGCAACTCACCTTAAATTTATGATTTTTTTTGTTAAATATTGAGGGAAAATTAATAGAGGTATTGATTTTCTCATTTAAAAAATTTGGGGGGAAGCATTACATATTTTTTACTTTTTTGGATCCAAAGTGCACATGATCTATAGTTAAGGAGTAAATAACAATTTTTCCTAGTCCTTACCTATTTTTTTGAAAGATTAAATACTTTTTCTGTCTATGGAAACATTTACAGGAAAGGATACCCCTAAAGTTGTTGGTCGTGCATTAAAGAAGTCTACATACAGTGCAGAAAAGGGCATTGAAATTCAGTCACCATTGACTAGGAAGCCTCTCTCCCCTGTTTTTTCCTCAGTACTATCTAAATCCAACATACCAAATTTCCAACAAGACCATAGAAAATCACAGTGTGTGGCAACAACACATGCAATGCAGCTAAAAAGTCAAATGCTAACAAGAACACCAACACCTTGCAAGCCAATTATTGTTGGCAATGAAGAAAACATGACCCCAGAAAACAGGGGAATTCCAGTTCCTACAACTCCTCTAACTTCAGTCCCTATGTTAACTGCTACTACACCAGCTACCCCTGCAATGATGAAAACTAATCAGTCATTTGAGTATTCATTTGAGGAGGTAAGGGTTGGTTATGTCCTACCCAAAACCTATGCTCAATGATCCAAAGCTTAGAGAGCAAGTTCAATGAAACACAAGATATATAGCTCTAGTTTGCTTACAAATTTCTCTGGTTTGTTGTTACTGCAATGACAAAATTGTGAACCTTTTTTGCCTTTTGGGGTTGTGGCTTTGTTGGGTTCTGTTTTGTATTTTGGTTGGAACTTGTCCAAGCTTATTACTTTGATGGGGTTTTAAATGTGACACATTATACCTTGATTAGATTCAAATTACCTTGATTTTAAGTGGATGATGGGTTTGTGATATTGTGTTTCTCTTAAGTGGAGTTCTTGTCTTTTGGTTTAATTATTATAATTTAATTAATATATTGTATGATTGTTGTATAAATTTATGTTATTTCACAAATTAAAGAGCAATTTTTAATACTAAATTAAAGAGCAATTTAGTTTACTATAATTATTTTTTGATTTAATTTTTATCCATTGATAGTGTAAAACTTTTTTACACAATCATCCAATCATGTACTACCACGTCAGTTATGATTGTATTTTCTCTCTACTACTATTTAAAAAGTCATACAAACGGAAGGAACTCATTATTTTTTTCCAAAATAACTTTATTAAATATTTCTTTAATATTTTTAAACAATATTTATCATGAGATGGATGAAGTAAGTTATTAGGTCAATTTTCAGCCATTTTGATCAGGACAGTGTTGGTTTATTTCAGTAACATTATGGTAGTTGTGGTTCCATAAATATTACTAGTACTAAACTAACCCCAACCACATTGGATGTGAGCTTTTTTTATGGACATACATAGCATAGCATATTATATATACATAATTATATGTATGTGTATAACATGACATAATAATAACAAGATTTTAATATGAAATATGAATAAGTGAGTGACCCAATCTTATTGCTTTGTTGACATGATCATAGCTTTTAGATTTTTTGTCGCCTAAAGTCCTTATCTAATCTTCACAATTGTCGGCTCATTTGGTTTTACTGTGTCAGCAGTGTTTCTAAACGCATCTTAATAGGGTTCACTAGTCTTAATCTGTATCATTTCTATGAATATATTAAATTAAAGTTTGTTAAATCCATTAAAGTAGTCATATTTTATATATAGATATATATTGGGTAAAATACACTCACCACCCTTTAGGTTTCAAGAAATGACACTTCACCCCAAAAGTTTAAAAAACCTACATTCCACCCCATTTAATTAAGGATGTGTTTGGTTTTCATTATCTTTCCTGACTTATTATATATATATATATATATAATTGTATATTAAATGATAAAATGAATAATGACTTTAATCTTAATACAATGGTAGTATAAAATAAAAATAATGTTAAAAATGAATAGTATTAAATACTAAATAATATTATTATAAAATATAATTATATAAATAATATAAAAATATGAAAAATAATTATTATCGATTGATTTAGTTAATAATTATTTGAAACAGTCACGATATTTTTATTTATATACACCCATATCATAAAAAAATTTATATTATTAGCTAATAAAATTTCACTAAAGTAAAAGACATATCTAAGGATGTCAAATTGGGCTTGGCCTGCCGAGCCGGCTACAATTTTGGGTGGATTGGGCTGTGATTTTGGGATCGTAAAAAAAATTGGCTAGCCCGCCAGCTCGTCATAAAATGGGTTGTGCTGGGATTTTTGGATCGCCAATTTTGGTAAGCGGCCCACCTCATTTTGCTTTTGGTGGGATAGGCCTAAACGGGAGTGCCAACTCATTTTGACATTCCTAACACTAACTCGTCTGCGTTATGCAACAACCTAGCTAGTGATAAACCCTTAAATTGAGCTTAGATTCGCGATGAATTTGTCCTTGATCTATTAGACTGGGAGATACAATGGAACATTACCTAAAATTGAAAAGTACGATATTTTATCAAATATTACAGTTATTACTATCAAAGGCCACACTTTATACAATGGTGGTCTGATGAGGTATTTTCCTTGTACTTTAATGAAATTCTATTAGTTAACAATATAAAATTATTTGTAAAATAAAATGTGATAGATAATTATTAACTAAATTAATGGATGATAATTTTTCATATTTTAATATTATATATAATTATATTTTATACTAATATTATTTACTATTTACTATTATTTATTTTTTAAATTATATTTATTTTATACTACCACTGTATTAAAATTAAAGACATTATTTATTTTATCATTTAATATACAATAATATAAAAAAATACAAGTCATTAAAAATAATAAGAACCAAACATATCCTTAATTAAATGGGGTGGAGTGTAGATTTTTTAAACTTTTGGGGTGGAGTGTTATGTTGAAATCTCAAGGGTGGTTAGTGTATTTTACCCATATATATTTGATAAATGGCAAACTCAAACTACTAAGAATAACAGGTTTTACATTTTTATAATTAACAGAAATATGGTAATGATATATGATAGGATTTAATGATATTGTATGATCTACAATTTCTATTCAATTTCAATAAAGTTTTAGCTATTATACCGATAATTTTGTGTTTATTGTTAAATAGAGTGTGAGAATGAAATATCCAATAATAGATATAAAAGTATAAAACTACCAGCATGAAGTTGAGATTTTTAGAGCTCACTCATTATTTCTCTTATTTATTAGTAGGATAAAATTTAGTCATTGTTGAATATATTTTCATTAGAATTTAATTGTCATAGCGTAAAAAATTTTATACTATCAGCCAATAAAAATTCGTTATATGTCCTATTTAATTATCAATTATCCATAAATTTTAAAATATCACCTACTTCTACTAACAAACATGTCAAATTATAATTGGATGACAATTTAAAATTTTTTCATAATGTCAGTGTATTAGAAATAAAAAAGAGAAGTTATAACTTATAAAAGTAAAAATCCAAGTTAAGTCTGAATTTGAAATAGGGTAGGGGGTCCATTACACTTATGTTTGGTTTAGACTAGCAGAGCATGTGCACTACAATAACATGACTAATAATAAAGGCCAAAGCAACCTAGGAGGACAAGTGTAAGTGCTCATGGCTGAAAACAGAGTCTATGTCCATCTCATAGGTTTGTCTCTCATGTCTGTCCTACACGTGGAAGAAAAACAAGACAATGACCTTCAATGCTATTTATTTATTTAGCCTACTTCTTTGAATTTCAACACATTTTCTATTTTACATTACAAAAAGGCTCAATTATTTATATTCATAAAATCTTATCCTAAATTTGCAACAAAAAAATCTTATCCTAAATGATTGTGTTTGGATTGAATTTTTATGTCAAAAGATTCGATACATTTACAAAGATAAGATCTAAAAGGAATGAACCTTCTTTTTTTAAATTATAAAAATATTAAGAAAAAAAATTGACATGATAGTAGTTGAATTAAACTTAGTGTTAAGTTTCACTTATTCATTTAAAGATTGTGAATTATGTTAACTCATTTTAACATTTATTCTATTGACAAAATTTTTCATGTCTAACATTTTTCATACATTAATCAAGACACCCATCTCTCTTAATTTTGTTTAAAACAATATTATTTAATTATTTCGTTTAAAACAATCATCACATTAAAGGATTTAAAATCAGATGTCCCACATATTTTTTTTATAAGTAAATTTTCCATATTGTTAGACAATATTAAGTTTAGTTGCATAGCCATATCTTTTAAACTTAAATAAAAATTCATTCAAATATTAATAGTTTTATAAAAATATGTTTTATGGCTTTACTAAATAAAACTAAAAATATATTTATAAATATATCTAAGCTTTCCCATTTATTTGGTCCCATAATATATATGGATTATGATGCTTCACCATCCATGTTTTCTCATCCTAATTAATTGCTTTCAAATCATTTTTTGGGCCATGCTTTCTAGTCTCCATATGTCTCATCCTTTTTATTTTTTTATTTTTTATGACTAGTCTCATATGATTGAATAATCTCCATTCACATTTAATTCCTGTTTAATACGAACATAAAAGAAAAAGAAAAAAAAACATTTACCATTTTGAACAAAATGTGTCACACCCCATTTTAAAACTCTGTCCCTCAAAATATGTCTGTTTCTTTTGGGCACCCCATTCATCATACTAAGCAAAATATATTCTGTGGAAATATTCCTCCGAAAACCTTAATCTTTAAAATTGAATCCATAGTTAACCATGTTTTATCATGATATTTTAGGTTTAACTAATGAATTTAATTAATTGTAATACACTGACACACTGTGTAAAAAAATTTATTATATTGTCAGTCAATCACATCTGTTGATCTGTGTGACTTTTTAGTTACTAGGGATTGAGTTAAAGACTTTTGTTGATATGTCAATCTATAATTGAATATTTACGTAAAATTATTTTGTACTGAGAGTGAATTGACATTACACTCTTAACTAATTTAGAATTTCATATTTCAATTTTAGCATATTAGTAAGGTAAGGTAATTATATCAGAAAACGTTATATTAATATTTTATTTAATTGATTCCAATGCATTAGGATTTATATAACATGTCATGTCAAAGTTATTAAATAACACAATTATACTTAATTTTTTTTGGTGTATAAGCTAATAGGCAATTATTTACCAACATAATATATAATACATAATCAACTATACAAATAAACAAATTTTATATAAAAATTAATAATTTTTAAGAAGCAATCTGATTCGAAACATATACAATAATAAATATAATTTATCTAACCAATATTTCAAAAGCATTGCTTAAAGATTCAAATACTTTAAATGTTTCTACAAAAATGTAAATATCTTATATGATTTTTTTTAATTTTTTAATCTTTGAAATATTATATGCTCTTAACAAAAATCCAATAAAAAAAGTTGTGACACAATGAAACGCAACATTAAATTCGTTGACGAAATGGCATGACTATAGTGGGCAAAATAAGCTTTTTCGTTCTGCCTATTTTCTAAAAAGGGTAATTAAGTAGTTAGGTGAAATTCATAGTATTAACATTTTTTATTTATAAAATTTACTTAAAAATATCTAAATTTTAAAATTATTATATTAATATTATTTAAAATTATATTGATTTATTCTGAAAATTGAACTTATCTTCGTTCCATGATTAATACATTTAGGAAGGTCAATAAACTAAATTTTATGAATATTTAAGAGAAATAATTGTAATTAACAGTTCTAAAAATATTAGTATTAATAAATTTTCAGAGTTTCACGAGTAAGGAAAGTCTTTACAAATTACAAAGTGTAACCTGCTAGAATAAAAAGAAAGAGCAAGACCCACCATACTGTCACGTGACACTGTATCCATTCAGATTTCTAGTAACTAGTAATAAAGATCTCATCTTTTTCTGTTCCCTTTTTTCTTTATTATTATTAGATCATGTACAATGTAATCATGTAGTCCATCCATTCTAAAATATTAGTCTTTTAAGGTTTTTACACGTAGATTAAGAAATTTAATAAATATTTTTAATTTTATAAAATGATATATTAAAATGACTAAACTACCCAAAGTATTAATGAAAAAAAAAGATGATTAATGGTCCCTTGGAATAATATTCAAGAAAGAAAGAGAAATGATACTAGGGATAATAGGTATGCAAAAATTAAATTGGCATTAGAAGTTGGAAACGACTATCATTGTGGAATTTTTTTTTCTCCCTAAAACGACTAATATTTTGGAATGGAGGGAGTATCATGTTACTTTTATTGATATCAATTAGAGTTGGCACATCTGATTCAGCCTTTCGTTCACGTTAGGTGTGGCTTGAGTTCGAATATTAGGGAGCCCTCTTTGGTGGGCGATCCCTAATCTAAACTTTACAGTATCAAAAATGTTATTTTTATCAATAATGCTATGTGTACATCATTTTTATTAGCTACTATCAATCATTATTTTTAAAAATAAAAAAATTAATTAATTAAATAAAAAATTTAAACAAACAATAAAAAAATAATTTAATGAGAGTTAAAAATTTAGTAAATAATCAAATAAATTCGTTATAAGTATTGTGAGAATGAAAAATAGTATATAATACATTATTTTCCTCCTATAACACAAATTAACACTAAAAAAATATTATTTAGTTAATTTATAGTTGTTATCAAATTATTTTTTATTTATTTGAGTGAATTTTTTATTTATTTTGATTATATTTTTTTACATGTATAGTGGTTGATGGTAAGTGATAAAAATGATTTTACGGAAATTATTATTGTATTTTTATACATCATAAATAACCACTTCTATCTAACCTCACTTACATAATCTCATATTCCCATTTTCTTTACTTATTTGTTCTTCTCATGCAATTTTTTTAAAATCTCTTTGGAAAAAAAGAGAATCAAAATAATCAAATTCAATGATGTTGTTACACGAGTACTTAATGTTGCACCACAACCAAAGTGTAAATAACACAATAATGTTGCACAATATAAATATAAGCTTTATTAATAAGTACACTTAAATTACTTATTAATATAATAAAAGTAGAAATATTTATATTAAGAAGATATTTTTATATAAGAATTCATCATAATATTTTGAATTTTACTAAAACTTATCATTTTTAGCATCTTTAGCAAAATATTTCTAGGATATAGTTAGCAAAACTCTATATATATTTAGTTAAAATGTTAAAAGAGTATAAGATAGTTATTAGATGAATTAAACTAGGTTATTCATTGAAAAATTAATAAATCCACTACATTATTCCAATAACAAAGTTTTATTCAAATATATGGATCTTATGGTTTGAAATACTATATATATATATATATATATATATATATATAATATTACTACCTATAGCCAATAAAAATTAGAGTGGCTAAGAAATATATAACCCTAATAATAGACAATCACTTGAGTTAATTCTAACTTGTGAATGAAAGTTTATTATAGTCTTGATAGAATAATAACCAATATTAATTCATTTAATTTTTTCTACTTAAAAAATTATTACTATACCTATGACTTTTAATTTGGGATGATACTAATTTAAAATTTAATTATATGGCTATATTATTTTGACCAAATAAAAATTCATATAAATATAACTAGTATAAGAAAAAAATTAATCAAACTTTTACACTAAAACAATTAAATATGTTGAGAGAGAAATACATATTGTTTTAGAGAGGGAAAAAATGACAAAAAGCAAGTCAGCGACCACAGAAAGTTTGGCCACCCAACACTGACTTTTCTGGTCCGTAGTATCCTTAAATACCAAATTACTATAATTATAATTCGATCTACAGAGCAATTCGTTGCGCTATGATTAAATATTTAAGTGGAACTCTATATATTGCAACGGATTAATCTTTGACTTATCAGATTGGAAAATATTGCTGATCCAGTACTCAAAAAATACCAAATTAGTTTTATTTTTAGAAAACAACAGCACTTATATTTTATTATTTTCCATCTAATTTGATTTTTTTCTTTTACAAATTTACTACTATATTATTAACCATAGAGAGCAGATTTTTTTCAATAAAGAAAATCAAAATTTAATCGCCCATCACGGAACTGGAATTGTCCTTAACTAAATTGCATTTATTGGGCTTAGCAATTTTTTCAAACTAAAATCTTGAATATTTACTACCTACTTTATCTCTTCTTTGTTTTGCCTTTATTATTTTCTTATTTACTTTTCATTTTATAGTATTATTCATTTTGAACTTTACCTTTTTGTTTTCCCATTGAAAAATTTCAACTTTCAATTCAACAGGCTTGGAAAAAAAAAAAAACCACTCAGCCTACATGTTTTCAACTCCTGAGAAAATTCTGTAAGTTGTTTTGAATTTCTGGTGCAAACTTGCTTTTCACTTTTTTTTTTTCTGCTTTTCGTTTTTGTACTTTTTTATTTGTTGTTTATTATTATTGTTATTATTTATTTACTCACTTTTTTTTTTTTTCACTTTCTGTGTTGAGTGATATAGTTAAGCTCTTGAAGGAGCTTAAAGAAAATCTTAATACAAAATTATAGCTTTAGAAGAACCTTGCTGAAGTGTGAGGAATCATATTTACAGGTCATGATCTTTGCATTCTGAAGAATATCCAGTTTTTGATGTAGATGTGTAAAAAAAAGAGACCATTTTTAGAGCTTTGTTTTGAAATTTCTTTCCTTTTCTTCTTTTTTTCCCCTTTTTTTATTACTAATTTTCTCCTTGAGTTTCAGCTTTCTGTCTTTTAAAAGTTTAGGCAAATGCAGGGTATGAAGCAGATTTATGCAAAAGGGTTTAGTTTATTTTTCTGTTTTTGGAAACCCTTTTTGGTAGTTTTTGCTTTGAGTTGTGGGATAAGAGGAGATTCTTGGAGTGAATCATGATTTTTTTTTTTAAACCAAATTTGTATGAATGCTTAGTTGAAATTTGATTTTTTTTAAAAAAAAAAAAATCATGTTTTCTGTATTTCATACCCAAGTGTTTTAAAATTAGAAAATTGCAAAATATTTTACTGTTTTCTTTTTTTTTTCTTCCTTTTAATGGCTAATATTTCAATACCTCAAAACTTCTCAGAGATGAAAACAGGAATTGGGGAAAAAAAATCTAAACTTTACTGAGTGCTATGATTTTTTCCTATTCAATGCATTGTTAAGTTAGAACTGGATCTCTGCTAATTCAGCTAAACAGTTCCTTGTGAACTAAAAGTTTGTGTGTCTTTGTTTTCCTTCTTCCTATTCTGTGAGAATCCTCTGATGGATTTTCACTTTGGCTTCATAGAATGCTTAAGAAGGTTCAATACACTAATGTGTTTGCTAAAAGTACTCAAAAAGTTTTTTGTAATGATATTGATAAGAGCTAACTCTTATGACCCTTTTGATTTCTTAGTATATTTCTTTTGTTGATTCCTTCTTGCAGATGTTGGTTTGACTGTATAGACATAGGAAGGTTTACTTTGATATATATGCATGGAAGGAAGAGAAGGTATAAGCTCTGGGGTTACGGTGATAGGGGCTGAAGCTCCCTCATCCTATCATGTGGCACAAAGGAATGAACCTCCCAGCCAGGGTCCTGTCCCTGATGATGCTGGTGGTGGTGGTGGTGCTGTCGGGATCTCACCGGTGAGTGTGGGGTTCGATGGAGCAACAATTAAGAAGAAACGGGGTCGACCGAGGAAATACGGGCCGGATGGGGCAGTTTCGATGGCATTGACGCCATTCCCGATCTCATCTTCAGCTTCGCCTTCTGGCGAGTTTTCGACCGGGAAGAGGGGGAAGCATCAGGGCATGGAGTACAAGCAGTCGAAAAAATTTGGAGGGGATTATCTAGGTAGATTGGTTTTGAGTTTCGATGCTTTTAATACTAATGTGTTTACTAATATATGTTTTATGATTGATTTTATTGACATTGTTGCTCAAGTTTCAATTCAGTTTTGTTAATATCTAATCTAATGTATTTCTGTAGGTGAATCTGTTGGCACAAATTTTTTGCCTCATATCATTACTGTTAATACTGGCGAGGTATGTTTGACATTAGTGGCGAAAACATTTGATTTAGTTTCATTACATACCCATTTTCTATTTTTCATTTGTTATCAACTTTCATTTCATGTATCTGTTGTGACATTGGATTCTAGATCTGCATTACAGTTTGAATGAATGAGAAAAGCTTAAGTAGTTGGACTCTATTTTCCATTTGACAGAGAAAAGGCCATGCTCAGAAATAATGATTGAATAATGTTCTTTTGCTGTACTCTTTGGTTTTTTCAGGACATTACGATGAAGGTTATATCTTTTTCCCAACAAGGACCCCGAGCTGTATGCATCTTATCCGCTACCGGTGTAATTTCGAATGTTACACTTCGTCAGCCTGATTCTTCGGGTGGCACTTTGACCTATGAGGTGCTGCAGCAAATTATCTCATTACTGGATGGTTTATTTTATCATTCTCAAACTTGCATTTTTCATCATTACATCTTCTATTTCTTTGGAGTTTCCTGTCTTTCCTAATTTAATTTTAAATGTCTGTTTGCGAAAATAGTGATTTGCGCAAGTTTATTTGGTTCTACTAACATACTAAGAAACTTTGTGAATAAAGGCCATGCCGCCGAAAGCTTGAGCTTATGTATACTCGGCTTTGTTGTGTTTGGTGAAACTTCTTTTTGGCTAATTTTATTCATCAAAGTTACACATCTCTTGGAAAAATCAAGACATCAAAGGCCGTAAATGTTAAGCATATATTTTGCAAGAGCATTTGACAGCATATTCCTCTTTCATGACGGATGCATCTTTGTTGATTTTATTATTTTAAGTGTACAAGTTTTAGTGTTTTTGCATTATATTTATGGATATGTATTACTTGTTTAGAGTTTGTTTATTTGATCCCTAATGAAGGTTTTTGAACATTGTAGGTATTCATTGTACTATTTGTATAGTATTTTGGCGGGTGCTATAGAATCTTATGTTACATATTTTGGATAATTTTTCCAGGGTCGCTTCGAGATACTTTCCTTAACTGGATCATTCATGCCCACTGACAACCAAGGAACAAGAAGCAGGTCAGGTGGGATGAGCGTCACTTTGTCGAGCCCTGATGGCCGTGTCGTCGGCGGTGGAGTTGCTGGTCTTCTTGTAGCTGCTAGTCCTGTGCAGGTAAGCATTCCCCACCCTATCTGTAAAGTAATCTCAATAGTCAACTATACATGCGAACATGTGCTCCGATTTGTTTCTTGGAAGTTTTGCAGAGGAGGATGGTTTCTTGGAAATTTCCTGTGATGTTGAAAACTGCCAATAATTTGTCTCAAGGATATCCCCAAAATGGAGGGTTCATTATTTGTTTGGTTTCTTCTTTTATGTTATATTTTTTGCTTTTAAGGGTTTAATGAAAGAAACAGAGAAGACACAGAAGATGAATACATGAAACATTCGATATTCTTGTTTCATTTTTCTTCACAAAATTCTGAAAAACAGTGAGCAAACTGAAAACAGGAATGAAAATATAAACCAAACATATTGGCTTTTGAATACAATTTATGTTTCAAGTTACGTACTCCTTAGGGATTACTTTGATAACTTGTGTTATCGGTTATATCAGGTGGTCGTTGGAAGTTTTCTTCCAAGCAACCAGCAAGATCCGAAACCGAAGAAGCACAAGTCTCATTATACACAGCCAGCAACAGTTACGCAAGCAATCGCGGTGTCCACTGCACCGCCCTCAACCAATGGAGATAAAGAGGACTTTATGGGCGGACATGTGCTGCAAAATTCCGGACCCTACAACTCGAGCTTCTCTCCTCCCTCGAACTTCCGCCGGGATAACTGGGTTAACATGCATTCAACTTCCACCACCGATATTAACATATCTTTGCCCGATAACTAAGTTGATGATCAACTCGCAATAGTACGCCCCCTCTATTATCCTTGCTGACAAAATTCATGGCTGAGCAATTTATTATTACTCAAATGTTTCTAATGTTATTCTCTGTTATGTGTAGATTTTGTTCAAACTTTAATTTTCTAATGTCTTTATGACCATAGGATGATGTAGTTGACAGTGTTGTTAAGTTGCAGCTAGGTTTCTGCATTTTTCTTCGGTAGAGAGAATATATCTGATTTGTTGGCTAGTTGGGTAGATGCTGCAATATGCAGTATTTATGAGTTAGGCTAATTCGGATGTAATGACAGTGTGATTTCCCTATTTATGACTGAATTTCTTGGAGCTTTTTGCCCCAAACTTGCCATTTTTGCTTTTGACTTCTCTTCATATTTTTGGGACACCCTTTGATTTGTTACTATGTCATGAGTAAAATAATCCAAATTAAACTGTTCTTATATATACATATATATATATATATAGGGAGAGAGAGCCATTTTGAATTGCTTCTAACTAGATTACCTTTTTTTCTCTTTCCATGATCTAATCAATCAACAATCAACCATTTGGTGGTTTGATGGTATATTAGTAAATTTCGTTGTAAACTCTCGTTAAGATTAATAGTTTGTTCTGGTCCTGTCTAGGAGTGTGTCTCATCTGATCTAAATTTTGTTTAAAAAACGTCTGACAACGATCAATTTCTTAAAATATTAATAAAAGCAACATAAAAAAAGCTTCATGGAAAAAACAAGAAGTGGAATTCTAATAATCTATAAGCCTTAATGAGGGCTTTGAATATTAGCCCTAGTTACACTTTTGGTTAATATTATCCCTCTATGCATTGACATAGTCATCATCCACATTTTTGTTCACTAGATTGAGTATCCTTACTACTTCTCAAACATCTGTTTATTATTGGTTATTATATACCACAACCAATAAATATTTGATAAAGGATACTAGTAACCTAGAATAAAAATAAAGTTCCTCAAAACCAAACAGAAACTTTTGTTACAGTCAGTCATTGGTGGTGTTGATGCTGCTACAATCATGTGGGTGCATGGCCATGGAATTCAGCTCACAAGATGGATTTGCCTGCACAAGTACTGAATTTCTCATTCTGTAACTTCTCGAAGTTTCGAAAAACTTAGGGTGTGCTTGGTTTCATAAACTAGTTTTCGGTTTTCATTTTCCATTTTCAACCCGTTTCCTATTTTTGAGGAATTTGTGAAGAAAAACAATGAAAATTTAGCATACTAAAAACCAGTAATGTTTGTTGTATAACAAAAATATATCCAACTAGTATTTAACGTGTGCTCTACATAATACGTAGTGTGTGCCATATATATAGTACATGTACATATGGTACACATTATATATTATACATATCACACGTTAGATACTAATTGAACGTATTTCTGTCGTACAACAAACACTACTATACTGAAAACTGTTTTCTAAGATCAAATACACTAACTTAGATGATATGCTTGCAGAGAATAACATCACCTTCAAACACTACTAGTTAATGGCTTAATGCGAATCCTCGGTGAGGGTCCATACCAAGCTAAAACATATTCAAAAGTGAGAAAATTGTCACCAACATAACCTTTGAAATAGTACAAGAAAAAATTAAGGGAAGTTTCTAATCACAATACCTCATCATAGAAAGAACAAATATCATAACACCATGCCCGACTTTATACAACCGCTTCCTTTTCTCCCAACTCAGGTTATTGTAGATTTCAGTAACATCTGCTAAGTGTTCTTTCTTAATGAACCTGATATTAGCTTTCAAGTCATAAACAGAGAACTGTGCTGGAAATAACACACATAGGTAATAGTTTACACAGACAAGTTATCAAAATAGACAACACATTCTAGACCCAAATACTTCACATAGGAATTACGAGTACGCAACAACAACAACAAGTCTTATCCTCACTCTCTGAGATCGACTACATGGATCAAATAACATCATTGCGTCTTATTGTAAATTATGTTAGGGTTTAGTCCATTAACCCTCAAATCTTCCTTAATAATCCATTTTATTGTCTTTTTGGGTCTCTCTGTCCCTAATCACCGTAATATTTTTCATTTGATCCACCCTCTTGACCGGACGTTCTTTTGGTCTTGTCTGAACATGATCATATCATCTAAGACGGATTCTACCATCTAGGAATTAGGACTACACAAACTGCAAAAATCTATTTCAATGCCAAGATGTTTGAAATCTTGAATTCAACATTACCATTTGATGTCAATTGCATGCTTATTTCTTATTTATTATAATATGACTGGATTCCACAAAGGAAAACAGAACCTCAAGGCAGAAGGTTAAAATTCCATCTCCAAAGTGTTTCAAACTATAACCTTTGCTATTCGATCACAAAACTTTAGTAGTTATGTAACTCAAATTCTGATAATTACGTCTTCTAAAATATGAAAGTGATCTTGTATCTTCACATAATATATATATATATACACTTCAGCAGAATATGTCTCATAATTTTCATGATTATGGTCATAATTTTCAAGGGTTTCAATGCTTGAGGGCTTATCTCTAAAAGTAGTTAAGATGTTGAGCAATGCTATTAGTCTATGTAGGTTTCTTTTTAAAGAAGAAACCAAGAACATAAAAGGAAATTTCTTTTTCTGTTCAGCAAATTCCCTGTACTTTCTAGGGGCAATCACAGATTTCAAAACTGATGGAACAACCAGTTGTAAGTCATCAAATCACCCGTAAAACAATTTTTTCGTGCGCACCAGAGTCTCCGCCTTATATTTATTCTATCGGGTCGAGTTTTGCTCTGAGTAACCAACCATTTCAACCACTATATTAATGCAAATTCTCCCAATAATCCACAATCATAAACTTAAATCTATCATCTTCAGAGTAAAACTGAAAGAGTATCACACCAATTTGACTAAAATTTAAAGGGTGTGTTCCTACATTCTTCCTAACTAAGTTTCATGTTATAAAAGTACTCACTACAAATTGTCTTCCTTTTTTAACCAAACTTTATAGTCATCCTTGATTAGATATAATAAAAGACAAGGTTTTTCAGAAGGTATGATGGAAGAACTTACAATGCCACATTGTAATACAGGCAAGGGAGAGCTAGCAAGAATATGAACCAATGTCCTGTTAAAAGATTGGTGAAGCAGTGCAGTGCTTGGATGATAAATTCCGGCAAGACAACCTGGTTTATCCGAGATGTCGAATCATACGGGTTGATATAATCAAACTCCAAGTCCACCAACATTATCAGCTACAACAAAAAACATTCATGGAATTTCAATTTATCTGTATGATAGTCAGCAATAAATTTGGGGCTATGTTTTGATTCTGTTAAGGAAATAGCGAAATAGAGAAAAGCAGATTTTATTAATTCGCAAAATTCTGAAAATAGAAGCCAAACAAACCCTTGCTCTCTTACACTACTACAACCATTGATGACAGATAATGTTAATAATTGAGCTGAGAGTTAAAACTTGATGGCCAAATACAATGAAACTCAAATCAAAATCAAAAGAACTAAGCCATTATTAATCTTTTACAAACAAATGAAGGATGAAAATTGTGAGAAGATTCAGATCAATGCTTCACTTAACTGTCCAAATGGTTTTTCTCAACTAACAACCAAACTCAGAAAAGTTCTATACCTCTATCAGTAAAAAATCACAAAAAGAGAATGTCTATAAAAAGTAATAAAAATCAATGAACAGACTTAAATCATCAAAAAAAATGAAGAGTGCTGCAGCATCTTTTTCCCTTACATGCTCAATAAACTGTTTCATCTATCCATAAAAAATTAATTTTGTTTTCCAGATTCAATCCAAGCAGAATTTCATGCTTACTATGGTTAATGATAAAGGCGATCCAGTGAAAATAAAGAAAAAGGGGTATGATCAAATAATCAATAAATTGAAAAGAAGTGAGGTAGGAACAAACCTGAAAACCGAGCAAACAAAGAAAGGACAAAATGAGAAGAAAGGTAAAGATCCAATACCACACGTCCCCCATAACTGCCACCCCTGCATGCCTCGCTCTCTGTTCCTCGTACTCTGTTTCTCTCTTTCTATTCTTATTTAGTGTTCCTTTAAAAAAATCAGAAAAAAAAATTGAAAATGTCATGAACTCTGTTTTCCTTTCAATTTTTATTTGTTGAGTTTTCTTTTAGTTTTTTTTTTGTATTTTCGGATCATGATACTCTGTTGGGCTGGCCCATTTTGTACCATAATTCCCTTTTTATAAATTATATAATTGAATCATATATTGTTGTATTAATCTCACCAAAAAAAATATATATTGTTGTATTAATAATGAACGTTATTATTTACACAATAAAAAACCAGTAAAAACCTATTGATATAGAAATTTTGGGTCATAATCACTCAGTTCACTATAAATTGACTTTACAAAGGTAATTTTTTTAACAAAATAGACTTATTAACTTATTTAATTATTTTTTTCATTTTTCACAAAACATTTCCCATTAATAATCATTTTAAAGTTTAATATAATTTTGATATGCTTTTACACCGTCTAACTTATCATTTGCATCTATTTTGAGATGATTAAGTTATTGAATAGTTCAGTGAGTCAATATCTTTTGCTAATATAACAGTAACACATGTATGATTGATAGTGAAATTTTTTTTTACCATGTGAATCAATTAAAATTTAACTCATAAGTTTAACTTCTGTGAAAATATCGCAGATATAATATCATAAGGGTTTTACTAACAAGTGCCCTTAGGGCGCTTGTTAAGGTAGTAAAAGAGGAAAATTTCACCTTGAAAACATGCATTTTGAAATTTTCTATGTAACAGACCTACTATAACTTTCTTAATTTTTTAAAAACTTACCTTTTTAGTATCCTTAACAAGTGCCTTAAGGGCACTTGTTAGCCAAACCCATATCATAAAACTAAATGAAAATGTAAAATGTGATACCGTAAAAATATATGAGAAAATATGATTTAAAATTAGTTATTTTCATTATTTCATTCCTGAGAAACAATGTCATTCTTTCAATAATAGTTGAGATTTTTCAGTCAATTACAAAAATTAGACAAGGCTGCAATTTTTCCTTCTAAAACTATATATCTTGGAAAGATCTTGATTATAAGCTTTTTTCATAACCAAACAGATAAACTAATCCAAAGACACCATTTGATAATTTTGCTATTGCTGATTATATGAAATGGTCTTGTGATGCCCATCCTCTCTTCTCCAACTCAAGCCGCAATGCCTGTGTTATTAGTCATCACCACAAAATAAGACCAATATGTAGTAACCAAATATATACATCAAATATATTTTTCAGACATCCAAAGACCAAAGGTGAATATCTCAATTGGATATAATTGAGACCTAGTATAGTTAGTAACTAGTTGAATTGTTTAAATATCTAATAAAATAATTAATTTTTAAATGTGCGTATGAAGAATATTTCATAGTCTGAGATTTATCCTTACGAGGGAGCTTCAACCTCAAAAGAATTAATTAATGTTGTCTATCCTGCTAAGACATTCACTTTTTTACTACTCCCTCCGTCCACTTTTATTTGTCTTTCTAGGAAATTTATTTGTCCATTATTATTTATCATTTTAGATTTTCAATAAAACATTTACAATCTTTTTCCAGTTTTATCCATACATACACTCTCTTTTTATCTCTTACAATTATTATTGCATAAAAAACTATAAGGATAATTTTGTCATTGTACATTTGCTTCTATAGAAATTTTTTTGTTTTCATCACTTTCTTAATAAGTGTGCAATACTCTAAAACGTCAATTAAAAGTGGACGGAGGGAGGAAGTATTAAATATAATAATGATCCTCATTCATCACACTTATCTATAAGACCTAAAGGTTGAAAAGTGAATTTTCAACTACTAACATTATTCTATATAAATGCATGGATTGATTTTTATGCACCTATATCGGAAATATAATAACTCAAGAAATTAAAATGTGAAAGGATGATGAATATATGAATGTATATATAATAAGGAAGTAACTAATAACCTTGATTCTCCTTCTATTAACGTCAAAATCAAAGTTTCCAAGCCTTGAGGCGGATCGATACTCCACAATAGAGTCCCTATCTGGTGGGAACCAGAACTCAACATCATCCACTAACTGTTTTGAAAATAATAATGAGAATTATTATTTGAATGAAAAATTAATTAAAGGATTAATAATAATGTTGGTTAAGTTTCCCTACCCCTAATATAAAACTTTGATACTCCACTCTAACATAGTCTTCTGTCCTTTCTACTATCCTTGGCATAAAGTCTTCTGGAGTTATGGTTGATTCTATCTGTAAAATCAACCCAAAATAATTAGTGTGAAAGAAATTAAACTCTATTGTATCTCTTGAAAATTAATTAGTAGGAAAAAAATAGTATAATTCCAAAAGATGACATTATCTTAATAAAATATTGAGGTGATATAATTTTCAGATATCTTAAAAAAGTTACGTACCATTATTATCAAATAAAATGAGGTAATTAATTGTGAAAAATAGAAATACAAAATGAAGTGTTAATT
Organism: Aeschynomene evenia; assembly: GCA_013621005.1. Lineage (NCBI taxonomy): Eukaryota > Viridiplantae > Streptophyta > Magnoliopsida > Fabales > Fabaceae > Aeschynomene > Aeschynomene evenia. The sequence goes on along the minus strand of CM024268.1, from coordinate 32,990,775 downwards.
ATAATGATATATAGTATGAATTACCACATCAATCAGTTCCTCAATTGCCTCTTCTTTGCTCACACGAGTTTCCCTACCTTCAGGGTTGTAGTTCCTGTAGAATAATCAATGACCATGACTATATTTACAATGAAAAAGCAGTCATAACAGCCAATATCTCATTAATAATAAATATTATGTAATGTGCATAACATATATTACATAGTATGCATAATATTTATCACATATTATGCATAACATGTATCACAGTTATAAAGAAATGTAAAATTACAAAATGTGATATATGTTTTACGTAATATATTAATTGTTTTGATTGATTTTTTATTCTTGACCAATATTTTCCCATAATCAATTAATCACACACACAAAAAAAAGAGCACCACATATATATTTATTAATTATATTTGGGTAATTATCCAATTATGGTCAAGTCATATTGCACCAATAAGCTTGGACAGAGAGAATCCAATAAAAATGAAAATGCAACAACCAATTGATGCACTGATTCCAAAATCATAAGGGTTAATGGCTGAGTCTATTCCGTCCTAACAATGGATAATAAAACTGTACATTACTTTCATATATGTGTGTTTTTCAAAATGTTGAAAATTGTAGCATGACATAGTCACCACCACTGCCAAATTAAAGTGATTCATTATCTCCTAATCTTGTTTAGCATAATTATAAGGATTTAATTTATATGCACTAATTATGTAAATAATATATTGTTGTACCAGTCATGATAATGGAGTGTTTTAAATTTTTAATAAGTTGATTGTGTTTAAAATTATTTTACATAATAAAGATGTGTGCATCAAAATTAAATTTTAATAACAATATGAACAAACAATTAGAATTGAACAATTGACGTTAAACATTTTAATTTACCATAAAAAATAATATAACAATCTAAAGATTAGGGCTATATATAAAAACAATTAGTCATTGTTGTGGATGATTACGGTGAATAGGTTGATATATAAATAGTTAAGATGTTGAGCCAGTAAGCATAGACTGAGTTTTAAATAAAACAATGACGAAAAATTGAAGCTAACTATTGTAATTAAGATAACAAATTCAAAATTAATTAAAAAAAGAAATGAAAAGAGAGAAGGGTACTTCACCAAGGAGGAGCATAATGTGTGAGATTAGTTACATCCTCAGAGGTTGATATGCAATTCTTTGTAGATGGGCACAGTGCCAATGCTGGTGGATTTTTCTGTACTCCAAGATAATTAGGTTTTTCCCCACTGATGATCAACCAAATCACATTCAAAATCCATTTACTAATTTTGTTAAATTAATTACCCTTTTTCCATTAGAAAACAAATTAAACAAAGGAAGAAAAAAAAGAGGTACAATATATCATTATATATTTGATTAATTAGTAAAAAAAATAAAAGAGCTACCTGAGGTTGAAGAGGGCAGCAACAGTTGCCAAATTTCCAGTCCTCAATATGATTTCTCTTAATAAAGTGATAACAAAAGAAAATGATTCTGTGTGAGAAATTAAATTTTAGAATTTGGACATATATGCATGGATATATATTACATTATACATTTATTCACGACAAAAATTACAATAATACTTGAAAAACAGCGTAAAAATAGTTAAATCAACTAATAAGCTTATTTAACAATTTTTTATCAAATATCAACACTCTTATAAACATGAAGCACCGCTTGATATATGCACGTGACGTTTCAGATGCATCTAAGAAGTTCATAACGAGTAAGTTTAGAACTCAAACCTTCTATTGATTTGCTTAGGGGTGTTTTTGTCATGATGCATTGTTATCTTGTTGAGGGAGAGAAGAACACGAGGGGAAGATGAAGCAATGATGAATGAGTGATGAGAGTTGTTGCGAAATGTGGAAGGAAGTGGCAATAGTGATATTGAAGAAGCCATAATTTGTGATCAAGAGGTGTAATAGTGGTGTGAACTAAAAGGCCAAACTTAATACTATTATAAAGCAAATAGTAGTAATGCACTTTCCCAATTCCATAAACGTATGTATGTATGTGCAAGACAATAGGAAGTGGTGGGGATACTTTATGGAGTGTATTTATTTATCACTAAAATTGTTTCTTCAATTAATAACAAAGTATTATTATTTCAATGTGGAGAACTTTTCATTAAACGAGGGTGACCATATGAATTCTGAGATTTTGAAAATCAACTACATTAATTCATTCCATTTTGATAATCTTATTAAGAAAATAAATTAACAATCTTGTTTAAAAAAAGTATTAGAATGACCATCCTATCATTTACACTTTTATTAGCACATTTTTAAAATAAATTATATTACGGTCCGATCTTTTTTAAATTTTTTAGTAAGATAGAATTGAATTACCGTTAGAATTGAATTCCAGTATTTGAAATAATAGAATTGAATTCGTATTTAAAATACTTATAAAATGAATTGAACTTTTTAAATGGACAAATTTATTTTTTATATAAAAGCTAGGTAAAATGAAAAATTCTACTTCTACTGAAAACAAATTAATTTGAAGGTAGCTAGTAGCAAATTTTAATGACAGGTTCTTCATATAATAATATAGCTAAACTAGAAACAGAACAAGATCAAGATATGTAATAATTGAAAGGGCTTGAAATCAATGAACCCATCATTTTAGAATAAGAAATCATGAGATGATTCAATCTTTGCATGAGAAACAAGAGCATTGAGCTCCAGATTTCACTAAGAACACATTTTTTACTAGTATTTATAATTATGAAAAAGGTGAGTATGTGGTTCCCTTTTCTAATTTCGATGTGCATCAACTAGAGATGAGGGCAAGAGGTTGGGTCGTTGGAAGAGAAGAGGATGGATATCAGAAAAAAGTGGGTAAGTATCTTTATTTTTTAATGACTGATAATGGATATGAGTATAAAATAAGGATCTATTAAAATAATTGGGTCAAGGTTAAATTGATTGGATTCAATGTTTGTTTCAATATTTTCCATGGAGTTTTGACCAAAAAGACTTATATTTTTAAGAAGTTTTGCCCTTGAGAAATGAATTAATTTAAAGATTTTACCTTACCAAAAAAAAAAGATTTTGAATCTCTGGAAAAAGAGGAAAAAAAATTTGAATGCCTTGGAAAATATGATTTGACCCAATAAGAAAAAAATTTATTGGTTTAGATAACCCTAGATAAATAATGTCCTAATCTAAAAAAAATGTCATATTCTATATTATATATATTAATAATGATATTTGTACATACTTTTTCTCTTACATACATTCTCCACCCATTTCATCACCTTTGGATTTTGATGTGACATCACTCCATCACTTACACTTCTTTTCTCCACCCTTGGATCACAATATATGTATACTATACATACCATTTAGCAATCCTCTTTGGATAAATATTTGGTGAACAATGAAAAATTATCAAATCAATTAATGAGTTTATTTGGCAATCTTTGGAGTTTTGACTCAAAAAATTTCTCTTTAAAAAGTTAGTTTTTAGTGGTCTGAATTATTGTAATCCAAAATCTTTATATTGACTAATTTTTTATTTTACAAATAGTAACATTCGTAATCTTGTGTAACAAAGTAAACTAATAGTATTTGGCAAAATAATTCCCCCAACGATGGTAAAAGGTCGCATTACAATTGCACACTAATATATATAGAGGATTGCTATTTGTACATACCAAATGGTATGTATAACATACATATATTATGATCCAAGGGTGGAGAAAAGAAGTGTAAGTGATGAAGTGATGTCACATCAAAATCTAAAGGTGATAAAGTAGGTGGAGAAATTATAGACACTATTGGTTTCATATATTGCTCCATGTTGATTGGGCATATGAAAAGATCCACAAGGTCCATCATGAATATTATGCACCAATGGCACTTTCAGAACCTTATTTCTATTGGGCCGAGACAGTGATACTTATTGGCTGTGGTTCATTTTGTGACAAATTGAGGCTTTGGATCAATACCATAAAAAAAAAAAAAATTGAGGCTTTGGATGCTCATTGTGTGTACAAGTTTAAGATTTCCAAGTAATTATAATCTTCTCACAAAAATCAAAAGAAAAAAGTAATGATAATTTTTCTCTGACCTTAAAAAATGTAATTATAATTTGTAGTTGGGTCCATTGGGAGGCATGTAGTATAGTGAAATAAGATCTTTTGTCTTCCATATAATAACAGTATAATAATTCAAATTCACTAGATATGATCTCTGTGACTACTTGTTTTCATCTTCTTCATCGATTATTTGTTTTTAGTTTAGACAAGATGGACTTGTTGGTCATCTTTAGCTTTGATTTGGATTTCTGAATTTTTAACTCTAAACAATTTTCTCTTTTCTCTTAGCAAAATAAAAGTAAATGTAATTATAATATTAAAATTATTTTAATAGCTGAAAATAATTATTTGTAAATATTAGAAGAGTATATTGATAATTATATACTAAATAAACTAAAAACATCTTATACTAATTGTAAAATGAAGCTCATGATTATAAATTTAATTTCATTTCCCTACAAGGAAACTTTGTTGTTTAATTTTTTCACTCCTATAACTACCTTTGTAAAGCAATAATATTTGTTATACAATATAAATACATTCAACTAATATCCAACATGTGTTATACAATAAGACGTAATGTATTACGTCTTATTGTATAACACACGTTGAACGTATTTCTATTATATGCTTAACATTATTGCTTTGTAAAGTGGTACGATAGTACCTAGAAAGTAGTTACAAAGTCATGTCCAGGTTTTTTCAAGAAAAAAGAAAAAAAGAGCTATATCAAAAGGAGAGAGAAATGTCAAATGTTACAATATAAAAGGAAAATATAATAGTAGTATATTAATATTTACAAAATATCCTAAAATTTAAAGTTATTTATATATGTGTCATATTTCCTTATATATCTTTACGTATATATTTGCATTTATATTATGCATGCTCTTTCTTGTTGAGATTTGTACGTTGCGTAAAATCCAATTTAAGAATATGGTCCCACGACTAACAGGTGCCCGTCTAGCTCAGTCGGTAGAGCGCAAGGCTCTTAACCTTGTGGTCGTGGGTTCGAGCCCCACGGTGGTCGTTTCCTTTCTTTTTACCCCGTAATTCATTTAAACAATTTCCAGATCTATTAATATGGGTGATGTTAAATAAACAATACAAAATCAGCCAATAAATGAGATTTTGGGTCATAATTACTCAGCCCATTACAATTTTAATGATTTTCATTGTCCACTTAGCATTATGGGTGATGTTAAATAAACAATACAAAACCAGCCCAACCAGCCAATAAATGAGATTTTGGGTCATAATTACTCAGCCCATTACAATTTTAATGATTTTCATTGTCCACTTAGCATTATGGGTGATGTTAAATAAACAATACAAAATCAGCCCTACCAGCCAATAAATGAGATTTTGGGTCATAATTACTCAGCCCATTACAATTTTAATGATTATTTAAGCTAAAATCAAAGCTAAAATAGGCCCATTGGCTGTATTGACTGATTTTTCATTGTTCACTTAGCATTATTGATTAATATTTGGGAATTTCATAGGGCAAGGGTACTAAAGATTGTGTAGTACTTACTAATGTTTATCGTATAATAAAAAAGTATGTTTGTTTAAGTGTTATACATATATAATACATTACATATTATGTATAGCACACGTTGAATACTAGTTTGACATATTTCTGTTGTACGATAAATACTATTCTCTCCGTCCACAAATAAATGACGTTTTAGACTTTTCACGGTTATTAAGAATGTAATTAAAATGTACAACTTCATATGTAAAAGTGATATATAATGACCAAATTACCCTTTTAGTTTTTTGTGCAATAATTATTACAGTATAAGAGATATGAAAGAGAATGCATGTGAGGATAAAATTGGAAAAATGATAATAAATGTTTTTTTGAAGTTCTAAAGTGACAAATAATATTGGATAAGAGAATTTTCTAAAAAGACAATTATTTGTGAACGCATGGAATAATACTATGCTGAATAGTATATAATTCATGATCACTATGGTCAATTAATTGATGCACCATGCCTAGGGATGGCGCCAAGCATTCACCATATCCGACAAGGCAGGCATGGTGGTGATGGAGAGTCTGCAATAAGAACATCCATGGAGTTTTTTCGGTGCTCAAAATAAAAAAGAAAAATCTATATACAACAAGAGTAAAAGAGTAATGTTATATGTACATCATAAAATCAGCCACCATCAATCATCTTTTATAATAATTCAATTTTTTAAAATTAGTAATCCAACTTTTAAATATGTTTGATTAATTTATAGTATTAAAAGTTGGATTAATAGTTTTAAAAAGTTGGATTATTATATATGGTGACTGGTAGTTGATTTTGTGGTGTACATAAATCATTTCTGATACAACAAATATACATCCAACAAATATTCAAAGTATATACAATGACTAGATAAATGGAAAGTAAGGATAAGATGTATGCAATTACTTTTGAGTGAGATTAGAATCAATATTTTTATAGGTTGAATGCGTTTGATATGTATTAATGTTGTAATTAGAGTAAAACTGCCTGAGAAAATGAACTAATTAATAAAAAATTAAAATGAACTAATTAATCCTTTCAAATTGCAATTAAGGGTCATAAAGAAAAATTAATATTCATTAAGAAATTGCACATCGTCTTAGCTTACTACTTCTTCAATTCATTCACTCTAGAATGACTTCAAAATGTGAAATGTATGTGCGAAAATTAATTGAACCCCACCGTGTGATATCCTTTATTTTCTTGTCTAATCTTAGTTTAATCTTTTGAGAATATAAATTTCGAAATGTATGTTCAATAATGCATTAAGAAAGATAGTACTATATACATTTACATTATTTTTCAAAGATTGATGTGATTTGTAACTATGTTGCCATTTTTTATTAATATAATTTTTAAAAATTGTAACAAGAGTTTTTAAATTTAATTTCTCTTAATGCTATTCATTTTCTATGAACAAAAAGTTGGGTTAAGTTTTTTTTTTCAATATTTTAGACCAAGTTTCGTCAGTGATTAAAATTATTTCATGAAATAAAATTGTAACTCATAAATTTAAAATATATAAAGTTAAAGAAGTATTAATGTGCACCACAAATTAAATCATGTGGAGTTTATTAGTTGCGTATTTGGAAGGAAAGTTAATCAAATTATTTGATTAATTAGCTTGCCAAACACGGTCAGCAGTATATTAGGTGAAGCATAATTCATCTTTAATTTCAAGGGCTGAGCAAGATATAGAGTAGTTAGATTAAGATATTATTTGGTTCCATTTCTATTTTCTGCTTTTTCTATTTTTAGAATTTTATAAAAAAAATATTGAAAACGTAGAAAATGTAATTTTAATATTTTCAATATTTTCTTAACAAAAATTTAAAAACAAAAAATATAAAATGAAAATAGAAATCAAATATTATTTTATTTGTCCATTTTTCTTAATTAGTAATCAATTTGAATTAGGATGATGCTAAATGTACAATAAAAATCAGCCAAACCAGCCCATAAATGAGATTTTGGGCTATAAATCACACTAAAGATCAATTTGTTTTATAAACCATTAAATCACATTAGTTGTTGTTGACTTGTTAATACTTAATATATATATATGGGGCAAAAATATCATTTTGGTCCTGTAACTTTTACCCAATTTTGATTTTGGTCCGGTATCTTTTATTTTTTTTATTTTGGTCTGTAACTTTGCAAACGTCAACTATTTTGGTCCTCTGTCTAAACTCCGTTAGTGAGGTGCTGATGTGGCACTACCGGTGCTGACATGGATGCCACGTGGATACCACGTGGTGCTGACATGGACGCCACGTGGCGCTGACATAGAAACATGACCAAATTCGCCTTGTTGAAAAAAAGAAACAGGACCAAATTCAAAATCGGATAAAAGTTACAAGATCAAATTCAACTAACTAAAAAAGTTACAGGACCAAATTCAACTAACTAAAAAAGAAATAGGACCAAAATTAGCTTACTAAAAAATAAAATAGGACCTACATAAAATTGGATGTAACAAATAATATGTCTAATCTAGACAATATATAATGTTATTCAAATGTGCTTTTAATTTGCTTGAAACACATAATTTGCTTAATTGCTATAATAATACTAATATATAACATGACTAATAAGTTCAACAAAAGTTATCTAAGATTCGATCACATCTGAAAATTAACTAGTGTGCACATAAACATTAACTAATTACATTCAAAAAATTATTAATAAGATCATATATAACAAGTGTGCAAGCTAAAACCATATTGGAAGTACTTGTATTTAAATTTTTTTTATCTCATATTGGGGTACTCGTATTATATTTGCATACTATTTAGCTTTATTTTGCACTCTTGTTGCTATCATGTATGAACTTATTAATAACTTTTTGGATGTATTCAGTTGATATTCATACTTCATGTGCACAATATTCAATTTTTTATTTTTTATTTTTCGATGTAGTCAAATCTTACGTAACATTTTGTGAACTTATTAGTCACATTATGAATAGATATTGTTATAGCAATTAAGTAAATTATGTGTTTCAAGCAAATTAAAAACACATTTGAGTAACATTATATATTATCTAGATTAGACAAGTTATTTGTTACATCAATTTTACGCAGGTCCACTTTCATTTTTTTATTAAGCTCATTTTGGTCCCTTTTCTTTTTTGGTTTTTTTATTTTGGTTCTGTAACTTTTATCCAATTTTGAATTTGGTCCTGTTTCTTTTTCTAGGAAGGTGAATTTGGTCATGTTTCCATGTCAGCGCCACATGACGTCCATGTCAGCACCACGTGGCGTCCATGTCAGCGCCACGTGGCATCCACGTCAGCACCGTTAGTGCCACATCAGCACCTCACTAACGGAGTTTAGACGGAAGACCAAAATAGTTGACATTTGCAAAGTTACAGGACCAAAATCAAAAAAATAAAAGATACCGGATCAAAATCAAAATCGAGTAAAGGTTACAGGACCAAAATGATATTTTTGTCTATATATATATATATATATATATATACACATTGTAGAAACCAACAAGGCAACAAAGACCTTTAACATCTTTTAAAATTATTTATTCTCTCCTTTTATTGTTCTTCACAATAATAATATAATGTTGGCATACAAATCAATTGAAGAGGCACAAGAAGCTCTTGGGAGAGGGTTAACAATTGCAGAGAGAATATGGTTCAAATACTCTGCCAATAAAAGTGATTATGTGCTTCATTTCCACAACGTTATATTCTTTTGGATATTTTACTCTCTTGTCCCTATTCCTTTCATATTGATAGAGGTTTATGGGTTTGACAAGTTCAAGAAATTCAAGGTTCAGCAAAAGGAGAGGAAATCCTTCTCCCAAATGTTCAAGTGTTATAGAGATGTTATGTTGTCGAGTCTTTATGTAATTACTCCTTTGCAGATTATGTCTTTTCCTACTGTTGAGGTATGCATGTTTCTTAATTTAGTAATATTTGTTGTACAATAGATATACGTCTAACTAGTATCTAATGTGTGTTATACATAACACGTAATGTGTGCTATACGTACGTGTACTATACATATGGCACACATTCTATATTATATATAGCATACGTTGGATACTAGTTAGACGTTTTTTTTTACAACAAACATCACTTCTTCTTAATTACACCTATGTAAAAATTATCTATTATTCTAAATAATTACTCTTTGAATTATTAATTAACACTCTAAAACATTAAAATGAAATTAGATAAGAGTTGTTTTTTTATGCACTGTGAATGTAAACGTATTTTACACTGACATCCAATCAAAATACTATGTTTGTATGACTTTTTAGATAATAAGAGAGAAAACACTGTCATTACTGACGTGACAACACATAATTAATGATTGTGTAAATAATTTGTACACAAAATCAAATCCATTAGATAATTGATTCTAGTTTTTTACTCTTCCTTAAGTTTGTATATGATTACTATTCATTGTATTGTGTACAATACTCAAGTATTTCTAATTTTGAGTTAAATAAAAATCATATTTATTTATCTACTACCTCTGTTTTCTTTTAAATTGTTTACTCTTTGAAATTTTAATTTTCTATACATAATTGTTCATTTAGAAATTATTGCCTACGTTCATTATTAATTTTTCCAATTATGCTCTTTATTTACAAATCCAATCTCTTAATCATCGCATGATTGTTATTGTGTTATGCAATTATTTGATTTGTCTCAATAGCTTAAACAGATAAAAAATATATATGAATAATTTTATATTCTATCATATTGTATAATTTACTAGTATATATTTTTATGTATAAAATTCAAAAGTATTAGTACCTATTAGTTATTTATTACTATTATTGATTATACACGGATTTTTTTTTGTTTTTCACGATATTTTCAACCCAACAAATCAAGGACTAATATGTCACCGACCATACCTTCAAACAAGGATATTGTTATCAATGACCACCCAAAGAAAACCATAAATCAATTTTCACAAAGTTTTTTGTTTTATTTTGTTTTTCTCTAAATGTTAACCATAAATTTCTTTTTTCCCACAAATTTTTTTTTTAACAGTTGGTTGGGATCAAATCAGACTTGCCATTGCCATCAGGGTGGGAAATATTTTCCCAAATAGTAGTATACTTTCTTATAGAAGATTACACAAGCTACTGGCTTCATAGATTTCTCCATGGGGATTGGCTTTATGAGAAGATCCACAAAGTCCATCATGAATATAAATCTCCAATGGCACTTGCAGCTCCTTATGCCCATTGGGCTGAGGTCATATCTTTGGGTTTCCCTGCATTCTTAGGCCCAGCTATGGTCCCAGGACACACAGTAACATATTGGTTATGGTTTGTTTTGAGGCAAATTGAGGCTTTGGACACTCATAGTGGGTAAGAGCTACATTATTTTATCTACTATTGAATGAAGTGTCTACTCCACTCTGATAGAACTCACACTTAATCCAGTTGAGTGTTTGTTGACACAAACATCAAGAAAAGTTGGTATAAAATTATTTTCTTCCAAGTATAATTATAATTATAATTGCAAGGGAAAAATTATAAAAATAGTCTAATTTTGAAGCACTGACAGTATCTTACATTGTTATCCAATCAAAACATTTCATTATATGACTTTTCAGACAGTGTGAGAGAAAAAATACTATCATGACTGATGTGACAGTACATGATTGGATAATTGTGTAAAAATGTTATACACTATCTATCTGAAAATTAAATCCATTATTCGTAGGTAAAAAAGATGTTTATTTTGAGGGTAAGATTTCATTTTAAATGTTATAGGTTTGATTTCCCTTGGAGTCCCACAAAATACATACCATTTTATGGAGGAGCTGATTACCATGACTACCATCACTATGTTGGTCAAAATTGTAAAAGCAACTTTGCCTCAGTGTTTACCTATTGTGATTACCTTTATGGCACGGATAAGGTACTTTTCTTAATTTATTTTAGATTTGTTTTTCATCGACTATCAAATTAAAATCAATATTACTTTATGAGTTTAGTTGTGATTCACCGTCAGTGTAAAACAGTTTTATATTGACGTCTAATTATATATTGTCACGTAAGTAAATAAATTTAACATTTCAATTCACTATCTTGAAAAGAAACTATCTTCTGTTGATGTGGCAGCACGTGATTAGATATTAATGTAAAATTATTTTACATTGACGGTGAATTAGAATTAAACTCTTACCTTATTGGTCGATTGGGATAATAAATATTAAAACCTCATACTAAACCAATATTTAAGGTGTCTCTAATTTGCTACAAATATTATCTTTTATATTATTATGATCTCTATTTATATACCAAATTGTACACTATTTTTGCAGGGGTACCGATACGCAAAGGAAATGGGCAAGAAAGCATCACTTTCTTATGACTTCAATGCTGAAAATCAAAAGGTGGATTAGTTATTTCATGGTCTCTCTCTCAAGGGAAGATCTTATGTTCTGAACCAAGAAAAGAAAAAACTATATATAAATATATAAATATAGAATGATATTTGCTTATATATACTTTTATACCAAGCTAAGGGAGAATAAAAGTATGCAATGCATACATATATACTAATGATGTGTTCAGATACAATATTGTCCTAAACATTTGAAGTAATTAATATGGGTTGTATACTTCTTTATAAAGTTTGAATTTCATATATACAATACCGCAGTGTAGCTATATCCATTAGTAGTGATACATGTACAACTAATATCAATCAACATAGTAGTTAATATAATTAATGTATTAGAATAATAAACAACTACTTCCTCTGATTTTTTTAATTGTTCAGTTTTAAATGCGTACTGGAATTTAGGTAATGACAGGTATAGTCTTAAAGTTAATAAAAAAATATATTTAACTTACTAAATTACCATTTATTAACAATTAAATATGTATTTATTATATATATTACTTAGTAAAAGAGATAATGAGTATTAAATAAGGGTAAAAGATTAAGAAAATAATAAAATTTATCTTAAATGCTTACAGTAATATGTATCATAAAATTTGCCTTAAAGTTATTAATGCTTACAATATCCTAAAATTTAGTTATATATGTCTCATATTGCCTTATATCTTAAAATTTGCATTTACAAATTTGTATGCTTTCGTAAAATCCAATTTAAGAATAAGGTCCCACGACTAACAGGTGCCCGTCTAGCTCAGTCGGTAGAGCGCAAGGCTCTTAACCTTGTGGTCGTGGGTTCGAGCCCCACGGTGGGCGATTTTGGTTTGAGATTCCTCTGTTTTTGTGATTTTTATAACACAAAATAAGTAAATAATCGTTTCTCCCTTGAAACAGTGTTTGGCGTGTCTATTAATAACTCCATTTGCTCGTGGTTTTTTGTTTGTTCTGTTCTTTCTCTGCGGTGGTATAAAAATGGTTGCCAACCATTTATTAATTTATCCAAACAATTGAAGTTTGATAAAAAGACTTTGGCTTTTACAAATATAAGCCATTTTTATTGCATGCCAAACACAGGCAAGTTAAATTTTGAAGCTACATTCAACACAGTTTGTCCTCACCATAGATTTCGATTTAATACCCTAACAATTCAGGGAATTGTAAATTTGGAAGCAAATATTGCACTCAACATTGTGCAGTAATGTTTTGAAACATGTCCAATATGCTATAAAGGGGTGCTATTGATACATACAATAGTATCATCCACCCTTTCTCCACCCCATAAAAAGTTGTAATTTTGATAGATACATTAACAACTTACTAACATAATTATCAAAGTTGTAACATTTTACGAAGTGGAGAAATAGGTGGATGACTATTGTATGTGCCAATAGCATTTTTGTATGCTATATGGCATGTTTACTGATACACTATCAGTGTATCACTTCATTTGCAAACCAACACCAAAACTACTGTCTGTTTATACTATTCTCATATTACCTGATCAAATTCACATCAGCCTCATTAGGAACCAAAACCAACAACATTGTCTATGTATTAGGCTCAAAAACTCTGCAAGTCTAAGCAGAACAGAAAGATTTGTGTAGTTTCATTTTCAGCACATCCATCATAGTTTCTCATCCAAATTTCCATAGCTTTAGTCATGTTGCAAAATATGACTGAACCAAAGAGGAAGAAGAGACCACAGCTGAGAACTACTGAAGCATCTTCTGTTGTAAATTTTGTTGTCAGTTGGTGCTCAGGCATGCATGCTACAGATGGCCATTTGTGAACTAGAATAGCACAGTTCAGGTCGACGCGAGGGACGGAGATGCCCACAACTTGACTTTCTTGTCATTACTGGCTGTGGCTAAAACCAAGGCTTGTTCATTTCCTGGAAAAGGAACAGGAATATTTAAGTTCACCACAAAGTTCGTGGTGGTTAGAATAAGAAAAAATTATAGGTATCATACTAAAAATAAAGATTCGTATTCGCGACAGGTAAACAGCGGTATTAATTTCATTTAAATCAAATGTATTCTAAAGTTATCAGTAAATTTATGTTGTATATTCTAACACTGCTTAGCAAACAAAAACTACAGGAACGATTTGGGGGAAAAAAATTGTCACCAATCAGAGTTAGAGTAGCAGCTTTACCTGTTGGAATACTTTTAGGCGCCCATGAAATGCATGTAATGTCAGCTGCAAGTGAAGAAAATGATCAATGACTTTGAAGATTACAGATAAAAAAATTACTATATTTTTTAATTCCAAGTATAGAAAATATCAAAGGTTTTGATTCTTGGAGATACCATCATGGGCTTTATCAGCTGTATCCAAAACCTTTCCAGTCTCAACACATAACCACTGCAACGTAGAACCATGGGTTGCAGCCAAAATTTTTCCATCAGGAGAAAGACTTAGGCAATCGTAGTGCAAAGTAGTACCAGCCGAATCATGAAGAGGAATAGGGAACACCTTCAGTGTCTTCGGATCCTCATCAAGATGATAGCGAACTTTAAGATGCAAGGAAAAATATTAAGTGAGAAGATTTGCATAATCATCACCAGAAAACTTGTACACATTTTTTATAAGGATGCTACTCCGTGCTTAAGCCCAATGAAGTAAAGGACACCATTATTTGATCACAAGCACACTCTTCTCTAACTATTGCCAACAAGAATAATAACAGGGAAAAATAATCATGTCCATTTTCAGCCATATAATCTCATCAAATCACTATTTTTACTTTGAATTCTTCACTTAATCACAGCACCAGACATCTATGACTTGAACATTTAAACTATTTGGAACTGCAGGTAACTGGATGGACATGAGGTTTATATAGAAAAATAAAAGCAACTTGACAAGTGAAAAAATAATCAAGTCAAATTTGTATTACCATTGATATTCCATATTCTTAACGAACCATCCTTTGATGCTGTGATTATTCGCTCAGAGTCTGGAGCAAAGCATAACCAAGTCACTGCACTCTGAAACAAAAGGATTAAATAAAATCATTGAGGATACCGAGCCTAGTAAAAAAGATGATGAAGAAACACCCAGGAGGGAAGGAGGATGTTAGTAAACTAAAATTTTATTTCCAGTTCAATCCTATTTCTGCTACAAGGAAAAATCATACTAAGTTATACTCTGGACTACACTGGATTTAATACTTGTAAAGCTTCAGAAATTTGGAATTAGATAAAAGCAATCAAAACTCATGTATAGAGCCTACAAAAGTTCACATGAGAAACTAAAACAGAAAAAAATTCTCTTCAAATAATGTTATACACAATCTAACATTGGATTGAAAAACTGAGTCATGCACACCATGCTCCTGAAACTTCAAGTTGAGCCAAGATTGTATAATATATAAAAATATAAGAAGAGTGTACTCCATCAAAGTATGTAAAAATTAACATATAATATTAACTCAGATAAATGGAAAAATGAACCACTTGAAGGAAAATATAATCTTCAAATTTTTTTATTTGCAATACTATCCTTGTCAAAAGGGGAGCTTATATATATGTGAAATCACCCAAAAACAGTGATATTAATATTAAACCTTATGCCCTTTAAGCTGCATAACTTTTGAAACTTCCTTGACAGATCCATCCTTTGCATACACAATCTCCCAGACCTGCCACACATCATAAACAAGAAAAGTGAAGAATATATCAAGCATTCCCCTGATACAGAAGCAGTAAGTTTCTGATGAGTTATAGATATCAATCAGAAAATAAAACAAAAAAAAAGGCATGCATTGTTATGCTATTATCTATTACAAATTTACAATGCACCCTGAGTTCATCTAACAAAGTGATAGACAATTGTATTGATCCCTTTTCACATCAAAGATGAACTGAATTGTGAGTCAGTGAGTGTCAAACTCACCTTGACAAAGCTAGGAAAATTAACTCTCCATCAATGTCAGTTCCAAAATCGAGACAAAAACATTTTCAACAAAATTGAATATCATCCAAAATGTTGAATATCAAACAATTTTTACACTACTACTTTTTTCCATCTAAATCTCTGAAAAACAGACTATGCGAGGCTCTCAAGTCAAGTTTCTCCTTGAATTCCATTTTCACTCAATGGCTACGAAAAATACTTAATCACATAATCAAAGATTAACCATACATAAAATAAAAGTCAAAGGTGATTTGATATATATGTGGAAAAGGCAGTAAACACAAAAAGGATAATTAGATGTGGAGAGTTATGAAGATAAAAAGGATAATTTTAAGGCTGTTGAATACACAAAAGTAGGGAAAGAATGAGGAGCACAACAAGCGACTTTCAAGTTAAATAACTAAAAGATAATAACAATGGTTTTACCAACTACTCCACAGAACAGAGTTCAACAACTCTGTCAGTAACAAGTTAGCTATGTTGAATATTCTCTTAATACAATTAATTTGTAGGAAATGTAAGAGGATATTTTTCAAAGCAAACACCAAATGTATTCAAAAATACTGATGCAACCTCATTGAATATGTGAGGATAAGGATTAAAACTTGAATTCAGCCTCAGTTAGTAAAGGAATAGGAGAGAAAGCTTAAAGGCTACATGCCTACCCCCTATAACATAATGCTAGTTATGTTTGTATTGACATGCATATACGAAAAATGGAAAAATAGACTAGGAACTCTATAACTTTAACAGTCAAATAGAATTACTTATTAAAACTCACCTTCACATCTGCAGTAAATGCTGCAGCCGCAATAAAACGCCCATTGGGTGATATAGCTGCCATGTGATTTTTCAATTGATTTGTATCCACATGACCCACATTCTTCCCAGTTTTTCCATGCCAAAGAATAATGTCAGTTCCTGCATTAGAAATCAAATTTCAGCATAAAAAATAGTGATAGTAATTTCATTAAGAGAACAAGGTAAGATAGTGATAGAATTAGTGGTTTAAACCTTGTAATTTAAGGTCAATATATATATATTCCATACAATAACTTAATAAATGATAAATACAGATAGATGAGAAGACCCAAAATATATAGAGTAGGACAGAACATTTTCTTTATAAAATTCGGTGAAAACCAAAAAGATACCTTCTGAACACGAGGCAATAATTGTACTTCCATCAGCAGTGCCATAACTTGCCTTGGCTCCATACAAAGTTATTATAGCTCTACTATCATGAACTTTTTGATGTTGCCACTTAATTTCAGGGAGGGGGAGCTTTGATTGTGGTTTATTTTCAGAACTTTTAGGTTTCTCTTCTCCATACATGTATAATGAACTGCCAGAGAGTGTATGAGATGCCACAACAATGGAGGATGCATCATCAGTAAATACAACGCCCATTGGATGACCTCCAGCAGGTAAATTAATTCTCATAAACCTGCAGAAGTCAAGAGAATGAAGCTTATTATCATGGAACATGATTAGCACTGAGTTGATATGTGCATGTATCCAGAGGGTGGTGAAACTCACGTACTTGAAACTTTTGCTTGAAGCATCATCCAACTTAAATACCCTCACTATTCCATCAGCACAAGCTGTTTGCACAGGCAATATAGTGTAAGGAACATAAGTAAAAAGCTTCATATGTTATGCCAAATTTCTCATAAAAGTAGAAATTATGAAAAGATAACCAATAGAATGCAGAGCAACTAGGAATCCTAGGTCATATAAACTAGAAACAAAATATCACACAACAATAATGCATTGTTTATAAATACATATCAACAAATGTAATTACTCAGTGACAGCAAGATATGTAGATAAGGTGGCAAGAAAAATCTGTGGACTTTGTCCACAGCTTCAACTATGTTCTTATTCAGTGGAGTATAATTTCTTGTTATATGTCAAAAAAAATAAACAAATCGAAAAGAAGGTCCAATTGCACTTTTTCTTAATGTAGAGTATAATAGACTTGCTGGATAAAGGAATGCATACCGACCACTTCACAATCATAGCATAAGATTTGTCTTCTGAACTCTATTTACTTGAATAACAGACATAGCTAAATAGAATCATGAAAACAGATCTTATGGCTATGGAAATTTAAAAGAAAAAAAAATGAAGAGCCATGTATAAGGATTTCCATGAGGGTTGATAAAATCGACTTTAAAAGGTAATAAACCAAAAACACAATCACATATATTTGATGTGAAGAGAAATTTATGAATACCTGTTGCCAAATTTTGTCCATCAGGAGAGAAGCATATCCATGTAACCGCATCACCATGGCCTTTCAAGGTATTTAAATCCAATGGATGGTGTCGCTTGTTTTGATCCTAATGTTCCATAAACAAAAGCTTAGTAAAATAAATGACGGTAAATTTGCATGTTCTCCAAAAGCATTGCTTGCCAAGTGTCAACCATAAGTACCGCATTTCAGCTTATAAACTCAATGGTGACCTTTCACATTGTTTAAAGCTGAAAAGCTGAAAAACCA
The DNA here is from genome assembly GCA_013621005.1 of Aeschynomene evenia. NCBI lineage: Eukaryota > Viridiplantae > Streptophyta > Magnoliopsida > Fabales > Fabaceae > Aeschynomene > Aeschynomene evenia. The sequence continues at coordinate 32,972,386 of CM024268.1, read as the reverse complement.
CAACAACTTAAGAGTGTGATGAAGCTTTATCAAACCCCACCAAGACCCATTTTAATGGCAAAAACAGAGATTTTAATCTATCAATTTAAAAAGTTAACTCCAAATTTCCAACACAGAAAACAAAGAAACACTTAAAAGCTCCTCTTCAATAAAATCCCATAAACTTCTAATACAATCCAATCCCTAGAATTTCTGAACCAGTAAATTCCTCAATTATCTCAATCACAATAGCAAGACAACAATAAGAAGAGGGGGAAATTAACATTAACAAACACAGAGAGTGTAAGACTCAGATAGATGAATTTCATGTGCAAAATAACACAAAGTTCATTAATTTATTTTTTACCCCATATTTACCCCTAACCAAACACGAGAGGAAAAGTAAGCTACTATCACTAAAACCCAAAAAACACTTCCCAACTAATAAACCAATTTCCTCAAACATATTACGGTTATTTAGATTAGCTAGAAATGCTAGATAGTAAAATTTAATTTCGAATTGCAAATACTTAACCGCACAAATTGAAACTAACTAAATTAACCGTGACAAAACACCAAAAAAGAAGTCTTAAAAAAGGGTAATTTTTCGCATTACTGAACCGATGCATACAATGCGAGCGAAGCTCAAAGGAAAAAAAAAAAGGAACAATCGAGTTCAGCGAGGACCTAATTGATCTAAAAGACGCAAAAATGGAGAGTGACCTTATCGGAGGAATGGTGATGGGAATGGGATTTGGGGTGAGATTTCTTAGGAGGAGGCTGAGAGGGCTTTGAAGTAGTGATCTTGGGATCGGGAGTTGTGACGGATCGAAGCTCCGATTGGCGGTTGCGGAGGTAAGAGTTGAAGAAGATGAAGGCGATGATTGCACCAAGGAGGAGAGAGAATGCTACAATGGGTAGAATCGGATCCATTGGAAGAAGGGTTTTGGTGAGTGAAGAGAAGAAGAAGAAGGTTTGTATATGCTGTGATAGTGAAGAAATGATGGCAATGGAGAAGTGTAGGTGGAGCAGGGCTTGGCTTGGCTTTGCCTTGCTTTGGTGTTTTTGCCACACTTGGATTCTTTAATTTTGTCCTAATTTACTTATTATTGAGTTTACATTTTGAGTAAATATCCCAATTGAGATTAAAATTTTTTAAAGTTTTTTATGAGTTTTAAATTAAAGTTTAATTTTATTCCATTGATAACTTTTAATCATGGATTTGACATATCAGTAAAATTTTTAACTCAATTATTCACTAACTAAAAAGTCATACAAATCAATATATGTGATTATCTGACATATTACATCATAATTAAACTCTTTAAGATATATCTTAAACCTAATTTGAGATGAGTTGTTGATAATTTTTCACTTAGATGAATTGAATTGATCCCACGCTTATATTCTTTCCATTTTTTTTATCTTTACAGTTTTAAATGCATACAGTAATTTAGGTAATAATTAATAGAGTTTTAAAATTAACAAAATGTACAACTATTTTATTATATTACTCTTTTTTACTACTTATTTTATCAAGAATAAGGTGTGTATACTTGATAAAAGAGAAAATATTAAATAAAGCTAAAATAGAAAAAATAATAAAATATATCTTAAATTCTTAATAGATAAATATAAAAAATGTACATTTCTAAATTAAAAAGATAAAAAAATAGAGAGAATACGTATTTAAATTGATGCAACAGCTCATTCAAAATTTAAAATTTTTCAGGTAAGAATCTAATAATAAATGCTCTAAGTAATTAAAAGAAAAAATAATGAATTTGTTATTTTTCTTAGAATTAATACTAAGAACTATTGATTTTGATATCTAAATCGAGAGAGGTAAAAAATTTAATATAATACATTTTGGAGAGGCAATATTGATTCAACCACTCTCAGATAAAAATCCAAAATTGTAATATCGAATCTATCTCTGTTTTTTTTTTTTTTTTATAGAAATCTAAATCGTTTTCTGTTCTTCCTCTACCATGGTTCGAACTAGGATACTTTTGGTTCAATTTTGCAATTATAACCAAAGGTCCTAGAAACTTTGGTTAAATCGTTTTCTATTTTGGTCTAAGATCTATATATATATATTGTTATCCATGTAGAATTGGACATTTGCTCTCAGGCCCACTTTTGGGGAGTTAGTTAGACACTGGCCCTATTCTATTACTAGAATTTTACCAAAAAGCCAATTGATGTTGGCACAATTGGTGGGCCATAGTCTTTCATGATTTGAGTTTATTACTAACCCTAATAATATATTAATCATTTAAAATAAAATTAAAAGTATAACTATATTAATAGAGTTTAATTATAATCGATTGTCAATCTAAAAACAGTTTTATACTGACATCGAATCACGTGTGACACGTAAGTAACTAAATTTAATATTTAAATTCACTATCTTGAAAAGAAACTACTTTTTGTTGATGTGGTAACACGTAATTCGAATATTATGAAATATTTGGTTGATATATTGTCACATATAGAATTCACTTTAAATTCAAATCTATACTATTATTTTCTCGATTAAAAATCCTTACTTGGTAGGCATTTCTTATTGACATTTTGCTAAAAAAGTGTATTTTAAAAAAAAAAAAAACAAGAGCAGAAGAAGAGCATTATTGGGTGACTCTAGGCTCAATAAAGTCAGCTATAATTAATAGTTTAAAAAAAAATAAAGTGAGAATAGGATGTATAAAACTAGGTAAGTATGCTTGAGCAGGAAGGATTCATGAATCCCTCCTTAACCAAATAGATGGAGGGCTCATCCTCGATTTGAATTTATAAAAATTTTAAAATTTCAGGTCAGCTATCTCACCTGTCAAAATGTCTATAAACTAACGAGAAATTAGTTACCGTAATTAATGATGGATATTCCGGTCATAAAGAAAAAAAAAACACAACTTGATATATATAGTGGATGGGTCATGCCGAGTTTGAATTTTGGATCAAATTATTGCTATTAGTCAACTCAATTTTCAGATTGAATATTTTCTAGAATTGCTAAATCGGCATGTCTTTATATAGTAATGTGTGTTTTACAATATAAGTAAAAAATTTGAATGTATTTTTATTGTGCGCAACAAATTATACTATATATAATATATCAGTTTTTGAAATATATATATATATGGTGAAATCATAAAACAATACAAATAAAAAATAAAATTTAAAAAATATTTTATAATATTAATAAGGATAGTTAAGTTATGTAAATTATACTAAATATTACCTACTTTCAAAATTATTTAATCATTTACTTAATAAGTATGAAAAGTGTAAAATAAATACTTATTAGACGACAAAGTAGTTAACAATTTTAAAAAATAAAACTTTGATTGATTCAATATTCTTCCACACTATTTGAAGTAATACATCAATTTATTACAAACAACTTCATACATATATAATAAGTTAGGGAAAATCATCAGCACATGTGATGCGCCATATTATTTAATTACTTATTTAATAATATTATCCTTCATCTTCATACTACATTATAACTTGATGGAGCAAATAGATTAATTAGAGATGACCCTTTTCTTTGCAGCATTTAATTGTATCATCTAACATTTCCTCAAGGCTATACTTGAACTTGAATCCAGCATCCACGAGTTTCTTTGAGGTTAAATGTGGAAGTTTGGGACCTTTTAAATTCTTCAGCTCCCTATATATAATCAGAAGAAGAAAATAACAAATAGATTAAATATTAGTGAAAATAATGAAATTAAAAATATTAAATAAATTTTGCATGAAGAGATAGAACTGACTCTTGTGTTGGTAGGTGAAATTGTGGGTATTTGGAAGAAATAATTTGAGCCATTTCTTGCATAGTGACAATGAAGGGTGAGCAATTATATCTCCCTTTTGGGTTAGGATGCTCAAGCAAGAATATATGTGCTCTTGCCACGTCATCTACATGCACCATATGAATTCTAGACGGACCAAATGGATTCTTGTCACCTGCACCATCATTTTTTTTTTTTAATTTTCACTGATTAATTAATAATCCTTACATGGAAGTTGCAGTATATATATAGTTGTATTATAGGATTTAAATTTTACATTGTATATATAATGTGATTAATCATTATACATTGATAGTATAAATATTTTAATTTGTATTATCAATCAATAAAATATTATCATGTTATTCATTTTAAAACTAATTGTAATTTGATTTTGTTTTTCTAAAAAAAATCATTAATTATGAGTGATGTGTCAAATTATTATTAACTGATGACATCTTTCTATTGTCAATACACTGTAATTTGTTACATATATAATTAGAAAAAGTCAAAAACATATTTTTGAGATTCGGATTGTTTTTATATACAAAAAAATTCCCATCCTAATATTAGAGTTACTATTAATTTCACGTTAAATATTAATTCAAAGTAGTAATAAAAGATCACTAATATAAAATGCTTCACTTTCATCATTTGATAATATAGTAGTTGCACAATATAAATACGTCAAATTAGTATCGATCATATATTATACATAATACGTAATGTGTGTCATATAATATGAATACACACATACATATGACACATATTATGTATTATATATAACACATATTAAATACTAATTGGACGCTATGGTGACTTTGTTGTCGGTAATTGAAAATGCTATATATGCTGATGGATACTGATGTAACTAAGAAGACTAAAACTAAATGTTAAGTATTATTTTCAAAGCTAAGTGTAGTAGTTGACAAATTAAAGTTGAAAAATCAATTATTCCAGTTGATAAAGATGTTTGTGGACAAGCTAAGGACTTGCAAAAAATGACGAGATCAAACCCAAAAATATATTGATAACACTTACCAAACAAGAAGGCCAAAGAGGTAAAAACTGAACCAGGAAGCTTAGGACAAATAAAGGGTCCAAGAACAAAACTAGGGACAAGAGTGACAACCTCTATCCCATTAATCTCTCCAAATTCAAGCACTTTCTTCTCTGCCAATGTCTTAGAAACCCCATAAGACCAACCAAAGGGTTTCAAATCTCTTAAAACATTCACATCACTCCAAAAACTCTCATCCATTTCCTCAAATTCCTTATTTTCCCCTTGCCATAACAAAGCAGAGGCACTTGAAGTGTAAACTACTCTTTTCACTGTCTTTGAATTCACACATGCTTTTAGAATCCCTAATGCACCGTCGATTGTTCTTTTTGTTACCACTTCTTCGGGCTCGTTCACGTCTAAATCGATTGGTGTTGCCGTGTGGAAAATACCAAAACACCCTTCTATTGCTGAATTGAAACTCTCTGGGTCACTTAGGTCAGCATTGAAAATTTTTAGCTTTTTGGATGCACCCGGAAGATTTGTGAGGAAGCTTACATCTTTCTTGCCACCTATACATTGAATAAATATATACAATTATTATTTAAATAGAAATTCTTTGTACAAATAGTCAATAAATAGTACACAACTTATAATATACACAATATATATATGCACAACATATATCACATATTACAACATCATATTTATTTACAACATGTGATACTGTTATGCACAATATGTGATATATGTTGTGTGCAACATATAATATATGTTGTGCACATTACATAATACTTGTTGTGCATAACATATTAACTATTTTGACTGTTTTTTTGTTGTACATATAACAATGCTCTTATTTAAATGAATCCCAAATAATTAAATATTTATTTTAAAAACCTATATTTATCTTATTTATTTATAAGTTTAATTTTGATAATTTTTACATTGTCATCCAATCAAAATACTCTATTTATTCGACTTCTCATGTAATAAAATTGAGAGAAAAAATAGAATCATGACTAATATAACAATATATAATTGAATAAATGTATAAAAGATTTATACATTGTAAGTGAAATTGATGAAAATTAAATCCGATATGAATTGTCATATTCACGAATTTGGCGACAAGTATATATTTAATTGAATGTTCAATTAACATTTATTCGAAAATATTAATCCGGAGAAATATGTATATGGTCGTATATGACATGTTGAATGATGATAATAATGATGACTTTGCTAACATGTTTCGATCAGATAGTAAAACCTTAGTAATAATAATAAAAGATATAGTACTATGTTTCGGTCTCATGTGATAGTTACTTTTAATAATATTAGGAAGAATTTGACTACCAAATTAAAGAAATTAATTAAGCGGGTGAATGAGGGCGAAGAAGAGTTCAGCACAATGTGATATTTTAATTTAATTGATGTATTCTTACCTGTGACGATATCTATTATTAGAAAATGATAGACACGGCAAAATAGAAAAGTACGAGGATGAAGTTGTAGGAATTATTATTTAATTTATTGATGAGAGTGTTACCTGAGATATACTATTAATTAACTTTCTATATCCATACATCTTAATTACAAAATGCATAAAGTTTACTTTTTTTTTTTTCCTATTTTTCATCACGTAACATGCACAAGATACATAGTTTATAATATATATATATATATATATATATAAATAAAAGATAAGTATATATAACACATGTTAAATATTATATTTTTATTTTTTCTTTATCTTTTTGTTCCTCTCATCAATCTTATCTGAAACTGTGATTTGCCTTGCCAGAATGCCAGGCTTGGCTCTAATAAATTTATACTTTGAGAATGGAAAAATTAATACTTCGTTTTTTTTAGCTGATTTATAACTTCATATACATATTTCACACACATATGGATGAGCATATTATCAGAGCTATAATAAAAAAAAACTAAAAACTAGTCAAAATAGTTAATAGGCTGTATATAATATAAATTGTACAACAAATATTATATGATATGCACGTTATATATTATATGATGTGCACAATATATCACATGCTATAAAGAAAAATGATATTACAATATATGATATATATTTTGTACAATATATATTAAGTATTTTGGTTAAATTTTTATTGTGACATGAATATTTTCCTATATGAATAGATGATCTTTAAAACATTAAAAATAAATGAATAAATAAAGAAAATATGAAAGGCTTGCCTGGATCAGATCGAATAGTGGTATTAACAGAGTAACCATCCTCAAGAAGCCTCTTTATGATCCATGAACCAATAAAGCCTGTCCCTCCAGTTACACAAACTCTTCCTTTTCCCTCTTCTTCCATAATAATACCTTTTTCTCTTAATTCCTTTCTTTCTTTTTCTGAACCTAGCAACTTCTCATGCTATGATCTCTCTTTCATTATTGTGCTCAATTTATACACACCTGTACTATGCTTGTTTAATTACTTTTTCTGGACCTTTATTTATTTCCCCTTTTTTAGTATTTTGAATACTTTTCTTCAGTTTGACTAACTTATTAAATTAAAACATTATTCCCCATATATATTTATTATTACCCAACTAGCTAGAAATGACGTCATATATATATACTTCAATTACTATGTACTATAGTTTAAGTTGTAATACTTTTCTTTGGGTTTGACTAAACATTCCCTTGTTCCTTATACTCACCTAGTTAGCTAGAATTGTTATACATCAATTAAGTTTTTAAATTTAAATTTAATCATGAGAAAAATTAAACGGTGGATCCAAAACAATAAATAATTAAATGAAAAGAGCGAGCTTCTAGAAAGCTACTTCCTTCATTTTTTATTTATTCAATTTTAATTATGCATGTGAATTTAGGAAGAGTTTTATTTTCAATGTCTTCTAATTTAAAAAAAATTAAGAATATTCTATAATATTACTAATACTCATATGTTATATTTCTTCTTAATTACTCAATGTATTTATTCTCTTTTTTATTAGTTAAGGTTATACTCGAAAAAAATTAATAAAAGGTACATTAATTTGCTAAATAGACAAATAAAAAATGAAAAATTGATTTTTTCATATCAGACAAATAAAAAAAACGAAATATGATATATGTGACTTTTAAATAAGTATTATGAAAAATTCTGAGGTGCGCTCCTATTTGTTATGAACTACTTATATTTTATGTATTAATATAATATAAATATTCTATACTTATATTTGAAACTTAATTATCTCTCTCTTTAATATGAGTTTTAATTAAATTTATTTCGTCAACTTTATTTGCTTAAAAAATTGCTAGCAATGGAATTAAAAAAAAGTAGCATCATTTCAGTCAAAAAATATATATATATATATATATATATAACAATTATACATTCATATCATATGTAATGTTTATTATATTATAATATATGACAAACAAAAACATTATTGTGCCTCTAAGTTGTGTTTTTAATGTGATTATCGATAAAATGCACACAAAAATTGCAATTACGTAGAATGAGGCACTATATCTCCATTCTCAAATCAACAATATTTGACGTACAATAGAAATACGTTCAACTTGTATCCAATATGTGCTATTCATGTTACAGGATGTGTACTATACGTATATGTGTTATACGTATAACACACATCCTGTAACATAAATAGCACACGTTAGATATAAGTTGAACGTATTTCTGTTATATACGTAAAGCATTATTGATTCCCAAATTAGTATTAGTAGTGCCTCCAAAATTAAATAACTCACACAAGTACGTATGTGTCTAGTATTCTCACGATCAAACACTATTTATTATAAAAAGATTTCCGTCATCCTTGCATGTCTCCTCTTTCCAACCATATCGAAGAAAAAAAAGTCATGCAATTTTTTGTCTTAAAGATGAGAAATTTTTTTATTCAATAGTGTTTAATTTGTTGTACAATAAATTAAAAATAGATTTAACATGTGTTATTATCATACGTATGTAATGTGTGTTATATATATATAATAGATTACGTATAACACACATTATATATGATATATATCGGAATTTGATACTAATTGAATGTATTATATTATTCAACAAGCATTATTATTTTTTTATCTTCGTCCGCATATCTGTTCAAACAAATGAAATACAGAAAAACAATTACTTTTGCCTTTCGTCACCGATATCCAAAGGCAAACCATTTGTGCGTGGGGTAGTAGAAACGTATAGGCTGACTTTTCCCAGAAAACGTGTCCTAATTTTAAAAAAATAAAAATAGTTTGTGTAGGTTGGTACGTTTAGAGTTTACTAATTATTAACTAGTCTTGGAGTTCTTTAGTTTCAGATCTGCTTTGGTTGGAAAAAGAAAAACCAACAAAGAAATCGATGGAGAAGGAAATTTTGTGGAATGGTTTTAATTTGCGCATCATTTTTCAAATAATCAAGAATTTTTTTAACTTGTGTTATGAATAATCCTACGTACTCATACGAAGGGTAGATAATGCTTACATGTTCACCTAACACAATTTAATATATATATTTTTTTTTTAGTATTAGAGTGAGTTTCTACCTTGACCACCACTTGGTCAAGAAATATTATCCTATATCATGCTATAAAATCATACCATTAGAAAATTTATATATCTTTCATCACAATTTTGAGAAATATAACATTTACGAATATCTTTTTTCAAAAAGTGTACTTTATTTTCCTACTGTATTTAAATTTATGTGCTCATTATTTTAATGGAGAATCAAATTGTTTATGGCTCATTTTCTTCAAATAAATGCTTGTTACTGATTAAAAGTATTAATTTGTATCTTTTATCAAGTTCAAAATTAAACCTTACCAAAAAAAAGTTCAAAATTAAACCCCGAAGGTCCTAATTGACCTTGAATGAATGTTCCTTTTTTAATAAATGTACAAGTAAGTTATTATAAAATTTATTTAACATTTGTACTAGTCATTAAATATTAACATGAATTTAATCTTACATTCAAATGTTAAAATTCAAAGGGCATGTACCAAAAAAAAAAAAACAATAATGTGTATTGTATAACAAAAATATATTCAATTAGTATCCAACGTGCACTATAGATATATACATACATACGTAATATGTGTCATATGTACGTATAACAACATTACTTATGATGTATGTATAACATATGTTGGATACCAATTGAATATATTTATGTTGTACAACAAACATTACTAAAAAAACATTTAAAATTCAACAATAAAAATAAATATGAATTTAATTATGATGTAATAACAGTATTAAACAATATTGTTATTTATCACATAGCGACACATTAATATATATATATAGTTATTTTTCACACTTATTATTTAAAAAATCATTGAGAAGAAAAAATATGATTAAAAAACAATATAAAATCTTTTGTAATATTAGTATATCATAAGAGTTTAATTTCAATCCACTGTTAGTATAAAATAATTTTACACAGACATTCATTCATGAATTGATACATCAATAAAAGTCTTTAACTTAACTATCCACTAACTAAAAGGGCACACAAATCGATGGATGTAATTAGTTGACAGATAAAAAATTTTACATTGTCAATACATTATAATTAAACTCATATTATAATTAAATTCATATTATAATTAAATTTAATAATATTATATGGATTTATTTGTCATGCACTTTACACTGTCGGTCAATAAAAAGTTATCATACATCCTATTTTATCATCAACTACCCATGAATTAAAAAAATTATTCACTTTATATTTACATATCAAATTTTAACTAAATAAAAGAGTAAACTTTTTTACATCGTAAAAAATAATGTAATTAAATCCATATTATATAAATATTTTACAATTTTTATTATAACATACATAACCTATTTTGCTTAATTAATACATCATCGGCGAAGAAAGCGATATTGCAAGAGACAAGACGCCACATAATATATCACAAGTCAAGTCACCATTCAAAGTCAAATCGAGCGGCGTTGATCAACACTCATAATTATTATTATTATGAGATTAATTTCTATGTTTTTAGATTATAAAATTATTTTACACTATTGATCTTTAAAGTTTGAAAAATATGTTAAATTGTAGTTGTTAATTATTATAGTGAATAATTTTTAATAATAATAATAATTTGATCGTATTTCTCTTAATTAATTGGTACTAGTAAATAAAAATTAATTCCTAATAATTATTAACATATTACATACTAACTTGCATCAAAATATATTATTAATATTTTTATTTAATAAATTTGATTAGATTATTTTTAGTTAGTGATGTTAAGTTGAGTCCAAATAAAAAATTATCTTATTTTTTCAGTTTAATTAGTATTATATCTTTATTTATTATTATTATTTTAAAATTATATTTAGTAGACCGGTTTAATTATCAACCGATTGAACCACTGATCCAGTGACCTAGTACATCGACCGAGTTGATTTTCAAGTCGAGTTTGATAACTATGGTCCATATAGTATCTAGAGCTTCGTCCGATCCCAACTACTAACTTGTTGTCACGGGAATGACATGTGAGGTTCCTAACGATGATTTTTTCTATCCACAACACTCGAACTCGAGATTTTACTTAAGGGACAACAAACTGTTTATCACTTGTGTCAATTCCGTTGATATAATAATAATAATAATAGTAATAATAATAATAATAATAACACATACAAATTTTTTGTGCATAATAAAAAATCAGTCAAAATAGTCAATAAATAGTGTAAAATATAGAATATGTACACTGTATATAATATATATTACATATTATGTACAACATATATAACATGTCATACATAACATAAATTACATATAATAACATTATCTTTTTTTTTACAATATGTGATATATGATGTGTATTATATATGATATGTATTTGTACATTGTGTAATATATATTGTGCATATTATATAATATATATTATACATATATATATTGACTGGTTTTCAATTGAACTAATAGTAATAATAATAATAATACACTGACCTTAATGTATACGACTATTATATACATGACAAAAACACACACACCTAAACACCACACACCAACCCAACCAAAAAACCCACAAGATGGAAAGAAAGAAACCGTATATCATCTTAGGTAGTGAAGAAACATGACTTCAAATTAGGGGGTGATACATATATAAGGTAAAAACTTGAAAATGGAAAAGTTTAAATAATTTAAGTATTCTAGTTCAGTAGTTCTCGTGACTTTAGATGAGAGAAAAAAAAGCGAGTGAAATGGTTTAAAATTCTTAGATATATAATGTATAGTACACTACTAGCTAGAAAGTGTCGGCTTATTGTTTTAATAACTTGATGACTAAAATAAGTTAAAGATACAATATTTAACGGAGAAAGTAAGAGAAAAAAATAATAATTAAATAAAACTCTTCTCAAGGCTATACTTAATAAACTTGAATCCAGCATCTACAAGTTTTTTTAGTTGCATTAATTTTACCGTGGCCGAATCACGAAGTCAATAAAAAAATGATTTTATTTATTATTTAATTTTGGAATCACATCATAATTAGAGAAATATAGAGTCACTCTGAATCAATGAATAAATTTACTCAATTTTTTAATTATGTATATATTATTAATAATTATATGTGAGATTTGGAATGAATAGATATGAGAGTAAAGAAAATCTACAAAGATGTTTTACATACAAGGTTCGTTTGATTTGCAGAATGAATTTTTATTTTGATAAATAGTATTTACAAATGCTAGGGTAACAATATTTTTTTAGTCAAAACAGTCAACAAAGCTCATTTAACATTTTATGGTCCAAATAGCATTTTAACCATGAGTATATTTTTAATGGGTTATGTGATTGTGGACTAAATTTTTATTTGTTGACTGTCACTACTAGAAAAATGAGCATTTTCAACACTAAATGTGTCAATAAAAGTGTTGTCAATAAAAGTAATATTGACAATTAGTGACCGTCGAAAATACTTAAAACTAGTTTTTGAGTATTTTCAACGGCCATTAATTGTCAAAGAAAAGTTTATGACTATTTTTAACGGCCAACAGATGTCAATATATCTTTTTTTGACAATAATTTTATCAACACTTTTTGACAATTACATGTTGAAAATGATCACTTTTGTTATAGTGTGTTTTGATTGGTCTTTTGTTGTACCTCTAGCGATGCTTAATAGTATTTTCAAGAAAACTATTATCAAAAGTAACTTTTCCAAAATTATGATACGAGTTGTTTGGTTAGAAATATCATTCCTAAAAATATATTTTTTCTAAAAAATATTTCATGTCGAACTAGTCTCGATGATAGACGCTGACGGAGCTCTTGGTGGTGGGCCTTGATGACAAACTTATGGGCTTTACTGGTGCTTCAGAGAATGCCCAATTCATCATTTACTGCAATTCTACGTAAGATATGAGAATATAATTAAAATAAAGCCTTTTTAATTCCTTAAAGGTGATATTTTTGAAAATATTTCTTCAAACTTTGTGGCAAACATAAGAATATTCATTTTCCATTCTTATCACAATATATTTTGTATATCATATATTTTCTATTGTACACAACATGAGCCTTCAATAACAAGGGGAAAGCTCATGAGGAGTTGGATAATATGATCTCACTAAATACCTCCAAGAGGAAAAGAGCATCATACCACCAAAAAAAAAACAATACACCATAACAGAGCCTAGTATATCATATATCATCTATAAAAAAAAATCTATTGTACACAACATATATCATATATTGTAAAAAAAGATAATATTGCAACATATGATATATATTATGCACAACAGTAATGATAAGAATTTTTTATGTATACACTATAATTGTAAATATATATCGTACACAATATTCATTTAATTGTATATACACTATAAAATAAGTTACTATAATAGTAGCCACCACATGTAATAGTTTATTTTTTTAAAATTATTAATCTAACTTTTAAAATGTTAAATTAATCTATAATATTAAAAATTAGATTAATAATTTAAAAAATAAAATTGATTATTATATTTGATGATTAATAGCAACTGATTTTATAGTGTATATATAGAAAAAACAATAACAATAAAATATAATATATTCGACAACTTCACATGCTCCTGGTAAGTGGTAAAGTATATATATTCTTGATCCGTCATTTCCCCATTAAAGGAGAGCACATGAGGAATATGATTAACGAAGTATTAGAGTTGGAGCAATATAATATTATTTTAACATCTAAAAGTGATGTCAATTCAGTAAATAATGTGATGTAATTAACTATCCATAACAATACCACACTTTCTTGTAACGAGAAATCAAATATCAAACCACTTAGCTTGAATCAACCAAGTGTTGTTTTATTGTTTTGACAACTTGACGAGTGAAATAGATTAAACAATATACTTGTTGTACAACATAAATATATCAAATTAGTATTTAACATGTGCTATAAATTATATGTAATATATATTATACGTAGTGTATTAAACATATGACATACATTATATATAGTATATAACACACGTTGAATACTAATCGGATATAATTATGTTATATAACAAACATTATTGGATTAAAGAGGGAGAAAACTGGAAAAAGATATATGTTAAAGAAACCCTTTCTCCTTGCAGCATTGAATTGCATCATCAAACATTTCCTCAAGGCTATACTTGAACTCGAATCCAGAATCTACAAGTTTCTTTGAGCTTAAATGTGGTAGCTTCACCCCTTTAATTTCCTTCAGTTCACTACAACAATAAACAAAGAAACTAGAGATGATAAATTGCGAAAATGAGAGTAGTAATTAAATCATGATTTTTTTTTCATCAATATAAGGTTAAAAATGTTATTTTTAATTATAGGCCCGTTCAAATAATAATACTTATGGATTACTCTAATTTTCTGAAATTAAAAGATTTTTTAACAATATAACTTATCACTTCTCAATAAATTAATTATTTTAGTATTTTTTAGAACTTCTCAATAAACAATATTTTTAAAATACTCAAAACAATTTCTTTTTATTATTATATATTTAAATATAATTAAATTAATCATTCATAAATTACTTTTTTGAAATTATTTTTATATAAAAATTTAAATAAGTTATTCATCTTAAAGTATTAGAGCAAGTAGGTTAATTTTTAATGTTATTTATGTTGATGTGAAGTATAATAAAAATACTATTTTTAACATTCACCTTTTTCATACCCGTATGTGGACATCCACCTTCATTATTATTAGATTTTGATGTAATCATACTTTAACATTCAACTTTTTTTTATTTACGGTTAATTATAATGAATATCTTATAAATATCCAGATGTCTGATCTATATATATAATATAACAATATTTGTCGTACAACATAAATATATCCAATTAATTAGTATTCAACGTGTGCTATAAATGATATACATGATGTGAGCTATATATATATAGCACACATTATGTGTTATGTATAACACACGTTGAATATTAGTTGAATGTATTTATGTTGTATAACAAATATTATTGTTGTAATAAAAAAATAACCAATATTATTGCTATACAATATATATTAATGATAGAGAGTATAGAGTAAAACTCACTCTAGTGTTGGTATTTGATATTGAGGGTATTTGGTTGAAAGAAGTTTAGACATTTCTTGAATAGAAACAATGAAGGGTGAGCAATTATATCTCCCTTTTGGATTTGGATGCTCAAGCAGGAATATATGTGCTCTTGCCACGTCATCTACATGCACCATATGGAAACGTGTGATACCAACTTCATCCTTCTTGCCTGCAACACAAAATATTAGCAACAAAACATTTTCTCTTTTCAACTAAGCATTTAATTTTCTGTTATTTTAAATAAGTTTAGTTATTATCTTTAAGATTTTGAAAGAGATAAATTTGTGACATATAGCTACTAGTGGGGTAGCTAGTGATTGGCCTTCAAATGATTGAAAATTCAAATCAAACTCCAAACATATGAGAAAAAAGAAAGAAAAAGAAAATATTGGAAGAAACACTAGTAAAAAAAGGTGAGTATTTTCATATTAAATGTGTTAATAGAATTATTGTCAAGCAAAAATAATATTGACAATAAGTGATCGTTGAAAATATTTAAAATTAATTTATGAGTATTTTTAACTGTCATTAATTGTCAAATAATTATTTATAACTATTTTTAATAATCAATAAATGTCAACATATTTTTTTAACAATATTTTTATCAACACATTTTGATAATTTGATGTTGAAAATTATGTATATTGTTATATGAAACAAGGTGAGTTAAAATAGAATAATAAGTTGTGTAGGATGATATTAACCTACCTAGCACCAAAACAAGAGCTTTCTCAACAGAATCAGGAAGCTTAGGACAAATGAAAGATCCAACAACAAAAGGTGGAATCAAAGTAACAACATCGAGCCCATGATGTTCACCAAATTGAAGCACTGCTTTCTCTGTCAAAACCTTAGAAACAGCATAGTTCCAACCATATGGTTTCAAACTCCTAAGAACTTCCACATCACTCCAATTACTCTCATCCAACACAACATCACCATCTTCTTCTTCTTTCTTATTATTCCCATTGAAGCAACTTGCTGAGGCACTTGAAGTATAAACTACTCTTTTCACTGTCTTTGAATTCACACATGCTCTTAGAATTCCTAGTGCTCCTTCAATGCTTCTTTTTGTTACTACTTCTTCAGGTTCTGTTACTGCAAAGTCAATTGGTGATGCTGTGTGGAAAACCCCAATACACCCTTCTATTGCTTCATTGAAACTTTTTGGGTTGCTTAGATCAGCATTGAAGATTTTTAGCTTTTTTGATGCGCCGGGTAGATTTGTTAGGAACTTCATGTCTCTCTTTTTTTCTGATAATAATTAATAATAATAATGTCAAAATAGTTCATCATCACAAGTAGCTGAGATCAAAATTAGTATATTTAATTTTTATTCACATATAGTATATAATTTTTTTACACAGTCATTCAATTATATTTTATCATGTTATAATTATAATTGTGTTTTCTCTCTCGTATATTACTTGAAAAGTCATACAAACGGAGTATTTTGATTTACATTGTTAGTGCATCAAAATTAAATTCTTAAAATTGTGTATGTTGATAATTGATTACATTTTATTGTTTTTGTATATAAAATCAAATTATATCAACCTAAAAGTATTTTTAAGAATGTTTTAAGTTTTATACACTTACAAGTCATTTAATCATATATTTATTTATATTATATAAAATTTAATATTTAAGATTAATCTAATAAAAATAATGAATTTTTTCATGTAATAAAAAAATATATATATATTTATGATTTGTTTTACAACTAAATATCATTAATTAGCTCTCTATTATTATTATTATTATGTATTTTCAACATATATATATATAAATTTGATTATAAAAAGAAAAAGTACTTACGTGGATGAGATCTAATAGTGGTGTTAACAGTGTAACCATCTTCAAGAAGTCTCCTAATGATCCATGAAGCAAGAAAACCTGTGCCTCCAGTCACACATACTCTACCCTTTCCTTCTGCCATTTCCACACTCTCTTTTTCTTTTCAATTATTTTGTGCTATCACATGTACTACTTCTAATAAGTTACTTTGCTTCATATATATGGATATATATATATAGGACGCGAATAATTATACGGACGATATATATATATATATATATATGTGCAGTGACGGATCCAAAAAATTTTAATAGTGGGGCGAAAATATTACATCGCTAATATATATAAATATAAGATGATGTTTTTTAAATTTTTCTTTGTATGAGAACAAATTTAATAATACAATAGGAGCAAAATATATACATTTATATATACTTAAACTATAAAATGAAAAGTTGCCCCCATAGGTTACTATGTGGATCCGTGTCTGTATATATGGGTCATTGAGTGAGATAGACTAGCTAGAAAAATGAAAATTGTATAATATTTATATAATAATTATATTTAGTGTTGGATTATAATAAGAAGTTATAGACTAATATAATAATGATAGATATAATTATTGTATAAATATGTACAATTTTTATTGTACATATAGCATTATTATTAAAAAAATATATTACTCTTCTCTTCTATTTTTTAATTATCATTTTAACAATTAATATTTATCCAATGATATTTATCACTTATTGTTTAATTATGAATATATTTATTATTTTTTTTTCAATTTTATCTTCATATTAAATTTATTATTTTATAAGAGAAAAATCATATTTAACTTTCATATTATTTATACAAAAAAATATAATATTTTATAAAAGTATATTTTTCATCACAATTTCTTTAATAAAAAATATTATATATTTTAATGACTATTTAATAAGTATATAATATATTAAAATAAAAAATCTTGGTACATAATAAAAAATAGCCAAATTATCTAATAGACAATTATGTACAATATATAATATATATTGTGCATATTACATGATATTTATTACGCATAATATATTAACTGTTTTTACTAGTTTTTAATTATAAATATAGCATTGCTCATATTAAAAGGACAATAAAAAATGAAGGAAAGAAGTAGTCAAATATATACACCGTCTCAAATTCTCAGCCTATGATTTAAAAAAAAAAAAATTCTCACACAAATGTTTGGGGTACAATAAAAAATCAGTCAAAACAGTTAATAAATTTCATTTAACACTTTATGACCCAAATAGTACTAGTATATTTTTAATGGACTGGGTGATTATGGCTTAAATTTCTATTTATTGACTGTTGTAACTAATTTTTTGTTGTGCCTCTAGCAATACTCAAATTCTCAACCTATGAGGGAAGCTTACATACATTTTGATATATTGTTGCGGGACGCTTGATGCACTGAGATATATATGAATATTCTTACATGAATACTATAAAATATATAGTATTTTAATTACAATTATGATACTTGTACGTTTAAAAATAAATTATTCTCACTGTAACGTTGTTTTCATCATTTTAAATTTGGTAGAAAAAAATAATGAATTGAACCATAAAATAAAATAAAATATCTTTCGCATGACTTTTCACATCTGTAAGTGAAAGAATTAGATTTATTATTCTGATAATATATATATCGTTAAATGAATATATAAGAATATGAACTTATTATATGGTACATTAATTTAATTTACTGTGTGCATTAGTTTAATTGAAATTTTTCATTCAATTTTACATTAAAGTTCTCTGTAAAGTATATCAACATAATTAATTGCAAATAAGGTTTTAAATTATAATAGGATCTAACAATTAAAAAACAAGTAAAATTATGTGAGTATTTACCCTAAACGTAACCCTATAATAATGATATATTTTTATATAATCATATATAATAGTTTAATTTTTTAAAATTATTAATTCAACTTTTAATATTATATTTTAATCCAACATAATGTTGTGTTCATGACCAAACTCACTTTCAAATTCATAGAAAATTCATAGAACGTACCACCAACATGTTTGGGATATTTTTGTTTTCAATGGTGAGTAAACTTGCATTGATTCTAACATTGAACCCAAGTTTAGTTGAAGCAACATTTTATTACTTTTGAGTTGTGTTTGAGTTGATATAAATTTTAATATTTGAATTCATTTATAATTATAGAAATTAATTAAAATTTTATTTAATGAAATATTTTTTAAAAAAATAGACCTAACATATCATTTTTAAAATAATTTAAATTTTATATGTCGAATTACTTATATGTTTCTATAATTTAATCGGTTACGTTTCGAAGGGGTGGCTCGTGATATTAATTAAAAATATAATAGATCAAATCAATATCATATGCTCATCATCATCTCAAGAAATTAATTAGCAAATTTGAGAAAAGTCTAGCTTAGTTTGGATGCACGAAATTGAAAAATGTAACTTTCATGGACCGTATGGAAAAGAATAAAATTGATGATGAGATCATAGAATTAATTATAATTTCTATCTCTCCATATCTATATATATATATTATATTATCTTAGACAAATTTCTATTACGCTTAGCAAAAATGGAATAAAATTGTATGCTGCCAAATTAAAGATAAAAATTGAAAGTGGCACATAGCTTGGTAAATAATGTGGTTCGAGGACTAGCTAGCTATGTGATCAAATGAGACTCATTCTCCTTAGACAGCAATTAAATTTTCTGAAATTTGCTTGTTGCTTTGAAATTATCTTGTAACAGAGTTTAATTAATATGAAAGTTGAGGTTTATCTATTGCACAAAATTACGTTTACTTCATTCAAGCTATTGCATGGAAAATCAATTAAATATAAGCATGGCTATATATACATAAAAAAAATCAGTTAAAATAGTTAATATATTGTGCAAAACATATGATATAAAGAAAGATGATATTGCAACATGTTGTGTACATTGTGTATATTACAGGGCAGACCCTCTTATATTTGAAGGGGGCAATGGCCCCCCTAAAATAATTGCTTTCTTTGATAAAAATTATTTATTTTATTAATTTGGCCCCCTCTAAATTTTTATTTGAATTACTTATATTAACTTTATGTGATACCTCGTATCACAGTGTCCCTTAGGAAGGACTCTCTTTAGGACGCGTCAGAAACACGTCAGCAGATTGCTGTCAGAGGGTCATCGCTAGCGAGCAGTCGGTTGCCAGCGACCACTTGTGAGTCGCTAGCGACGGGACCAAGTCTCACATCGTGCAGAACGAACGTCACAGCGTTGCTGTCAGCAGGTGCTAGCTAGCGAGCAACCAGTGCCCGCTAGCGATGAGCTCGTCGCTAGCGAGCTAAGTCTAGTCGCTAGCGACCGTCCGAAGTCTCACATCGGACACAGCATGATGTCAGCCTTCCCCCCCTCACCTATATATATGAGTAGTAGTTGAGTCCTTTTCTTCACACCTCATTCTTACACCTTTTAAGAACAGTGCTTTTGGGCGTTCCTTTTTCGGTAAAGGGACTCTATCGGAGTGAGGTTTCGACATCTTGGGGATACTCTGCTAGAGCAAATTCCCGACGGTAAGTGAAAAGTCAGTTTTGTCCTTTTCTGCGTAAGGGTCGCCAGCGAGCAGGAGGAGCTCGCCAGCGACCGACCCCTCGCTAGCGAGAGGCAGTACCTCGCTAGCGACGGCGTGACGCAGCAGCAGTTCAAGTTTTCACTTTTCTTTTTCTTCAGGGGTCCTAATAGGTCCTTTTTGCACTTCAGGTGCGAATGCAGTGCCGCTGGCTGGAGCCGGAGCCGACGGTGCTTCTCAGGGTCAGGATTATCCAGGTGAGTGGAGGTCTTGCATGTAGTTTAGCATTCATAGCATATATTTATGTTTGATAATTAGAAAAGATATTAATACAGTTATTATGCATGTGTTTGTATGTAGAGTAGAAGTAGAATTAGTAACATGTTAGGTGGTTAGAGTAGAATAGGAAAGACTTATGCTTTCATGCTATGTAGGTTACCTTTCAGTTACGTTTCAGATATTTTCAGCAGTTACACAGTTATACAGTTATATCAGTTTTATACAGTTATATACAGATATCAGTTTACAGTTATTTTTAGTTAATCGATTTTATTTAAGAGTTTATGCATACGTTAGCGTGTTCGTTGGGACAGTACCCTTCGCACGGACACCCCTAAGTAGCGGGGTGTTACACTTTATAATTAATTAGATATTAAAAATTATAATAGATACTATAGTATATCATATGTAAGTATATATGTGTGTATTTTCTTTAATTTTGATGGTAAAGTATTACTTTTTTTCATATGTAACAATTTTTACGCTACTAAGTTTTTTTAAAAAATAAAAAATATTGATACTTTATTCGGTGCTTAATAAAATTTATGGTACCGATAATTATTAGTTATCATGTGAATATAAAAAATCACATGTTCCATTTTAAAATCAATCAATTAAGAAAAAATTAAATATGCATTTTTTTAGAAAATGAGTTACTAATTTTGGCCCCTCCTAAAATTAGGGTCTAATAGGTCCGCCCCTGGTATATTATATTATGTAATAATAGTATATGTATAACAGTAATACCGTCCAACAACTATTCAACATTTGTTATACGTAATATGTGTCATACATACATATGTGAAACTGATCGAGCAAAAATAGGAAATAACACACACAACAACTATCATATATGTGACATTGCTAAAATACGTAATGTGTGTCACTTCTTTATTCGTAATGTGTTATATGTTAGATACTATAGTTAGATGTATTACTGTTAATTATACAACAAACATTTGCTAATTATATATGTTATGTATGTATAATATGTTGACTACAGATTTGACTATTTTTTTTTTTATACTGAGTATTTACCATTAAATATATATTAGCTAGGACAACACGGAAATCCACAAATAAAATATTAAAAATCAAGTAGTGAGAAAAATTAAATTTGAAACTTTCAAACTATTGTGGTTCTTCATCAATTCCCTTCAGCAGAGAGTCACTGGATAATTTTTCAATGCTGCGAATTAGTCAACTGACACGGTACTACTAATACTTGATATACAATAAAATTATACTTAATTAGCATTCAATATGTGTTATATATCATACGTAATGTGTATTATATATAACATGTTATACATATATATAACTCATATTATGTATAATACATAGCACACATTGAATATTACTTGAATATATTTCTATTGTATAACAAATATTAGTGTATAAATTTTTAGTACTAGTATTAAATACAATACATCACTTGTTGTATAAATTAGTTAATATCTATAAGACCAAAAATTCAAACAGGTATTTGTGTGACTTCTGTTGGGGTAATCAAATGATTTATTATATTTATATATAAATATTTGTGATATTTATATCCTAAATATTTAGACTTAAATAGTATGGTTAAATACTTTGTTAAGGACATATCAAAGTCACTTGGACATGCAGAAATTTTCAGTATTTTCTTCATAAAATTTAAAAAATAGAGAACGCACAAGAAATAAAAATAAAAAATAAAAACAAAAATCAAACAACACCAAATATTAGATAACATACACTCTTTGTTCATCTAATCGTCTTTATTACCGCTGTGTCTGACTTTTGTTCTTTGTATATTTCAATGAATAAGTATAATATGTATATAAATGATGTGAGCAAAAAGATAAAGAAAAAGAAAAACCTTGTGCAAGACTACGTGGGGGGGGGGGGGGGGGGGGAATTTATTACAAGATTAAAGTCAAAGTAAACGTAAAATAATGTAGGAAAAGAAATAACGTAGCTATCTGCTATATTAAAATGCGATATAAAAATGAATCATCACATATTAATTTTATCACACATGATAAGATAATGTTTAAGCAATCTAAATTTTATACTTTACATCATTTTATGTATAAAAGAATTTGAGTTTAATTTCAATTCACTATTAATGTAAAATAATTTTATACAGACATTTAATCATGTGTTGATACATCAACAGAAGTCTTTAACTCAATTACTTATTAATTAATTAAAAAGTCATACAAATCAATGAATGTAATTAGTTGACAATGAAAGATTTTTTCCACTATCAGTGTATCATAATTAAACTCTAAAATTTTTATGTTTAAAATAAATAATAATAAATTGTACATGATAATATTAGGTCAAAAATCAAAATAAATAATTGCCAAGCTAGATATATATCCCTATCTTTGTAAATACGTACGTTGCCCGCTAACTTTTAATAAGAAAAAAAAAAATTCTTATTACTTATTAGGTTGCTGTGTATGATATAATTGCCGTCGTGTAACATATATATACTTGCAAATTAATTAAAGGTTGAACAATTAAAAAAAATTAAATAATCCAACTATTGAACTAAATATAGATTTTAATTAAGTACTAGCATCTTTTTGAGTAATTCATGTTCATCAAGTCACATTTTTATTATCTATTATTTAATTTTATTTTAATTTAATAATTATATAAATTAGTGAGATTAAGATAGTATGAGATATTAATTATTATTTGTTATTTATTTTTTTATATTTATTTTCTGAAAAATAACTATTTGAATGAACGTAGATATAAAAAGATAGTTATTTTGAAAATTATCTTTATATAATAGTATATAAGGATTTAATTTTTATTCACTGACAGTGTAAACTTTTTTTACATAGTCATTCAATCATGTACTGTCACGTCAGTCATAATTGTATTTTCTCTACCACTACCTAAAAAGTCATATAAATAGAGCGTTTTGATTGGATATCAGTGTAAAATACCTTTACACCATCAGTGCATCAAAGTTAAACTAATAGTATAAATATAGTAAATAATTTGAGTAGTATACATGGATGAAGTTCGAGATTTAAACCTTATGACAAACAATAAATAGTTCACAAAGTATCACATAAATATCTATATTCTATTTCATGTAAGGGACAACTATGATCAAGGTAGGTGCGATGAAGTGGCTAGGCCCGGGTATAAGCCTTACAAGCGTGTGCAAAAATATCGTATATATAGCTAATATTCATCTTTCATATATTTATCATATAAAAGATTGACGTGATATGAAAATCAATACACATACTTTTAACATAGAAATACGGTTCCTTACACACATTACACACTTAAATCATTTTTGCATTTTTTGTGTGTGCATTTCTATATGTTTTGGTGTGTGCAACTATGAATATTTTATGTGTGCATTTTTGTATATTTTGATCTGTGCAATTGTGTATATTTGCAACTATTTTGGTATGTTTGCAGCTAATTTCTTTATGTTCGCAACTAAATTCGCAGCTAATTTTCTTGTGGAATTAGCTGCAAATTTGAGTCCATTAACATGTTAATTACTTGCAAATTTGATTGCGAAAATTTTACCTAAGTTTTCAAACTTTTTTGTGGGAATATTACCTATGAATTTTGCTGAAATTCACAGCAAAATTTAAAATATTTTTTATTTTTAAGTGAAATTCGCAGCTAATAGCTGCAAAAAATATTCGCAACTAAAATTCGCAGCTATTTGTATTTTTCTAGTAATGGAAGGAGAGACACTTCTTCAAGAGGGAGAAAGGGGGATTATGGTAGAGGAGTGAACACTCTATAAGAAGGGTTAACACTAGGTTTAATTTGGTCACTGAAAAAAAGAGAAACACCAAAAGGATTCAAATAAAGAGAGATGAGAATCTCTCCCTATATATTTGTTGTTAACATACCACTAAGGAAAACCAAAGGAGGGTTATGGAAAATTTTCAAACCTTATGCTTGGATATAGTGGACATATACCTCTCTAAGAGAATGAGATCTGGTAATGGAAAAATATGATGGTTTTATATGCTACAAAACCATGAATAAAGCTAGAAAGAATATAGAAGGTACCAATAAGAAAATGTTTTTTATCCACTTTCTAAAGAAAATTACTTAACATACAAGCTTGTTAGTTTCTCTTTCAATCCAAATTAAAGTTGCTTAATATCCTAACATTTTGGGTTATTACGTCAATTCCCCTTAATTAGAATCAGTGTAATTCATCCTACCTAGCTTTTATCTATATTTATTTTGATAACATTTGTTCTTGTCCTGTAGATCCAATCGAGAGTCAAGCCCCACTAAGGAACTTTAGCTCAGATCCAAACTCAACAAGACAAATACACAAGAGATCAAAGATGCTCGTTCTATCTCAGTATTCGAATATTCAGTTCAATCTGTCCCCAAGTGGAAAGCCTAACTTCCAGATATAGACCAGGACGAACCCATGACCCTCTCTCTTAGTTATTGCTCTTTAAGATAGGATTCATGCGTTACTATCCAGATATCAATCATATCCTAACGTCTCTATCAGGTCTATCTCTCCTGCTGACTATTTGCCTAACTTATAAATAGAATCGTAATGTTCGGTAGTCGGTCATGTTTTGGGCCAAATCTGATGAGTTTAATTGGTGAGCTCAATCTGCTCGAGCTTTGTCATCAGTTGGTAGTTATATGGACCGAGGTCTGTGGACCTAGTCCACTACAACATTGTTCTTTTTCTCAAATTTATTATAAATTGTACTATAAAAAGAAAGATAATATAATGATTTCATAAATTCAAGGGACCGAGTTAGATGTTTGAATTTCATAGACTCATGGCCTCTTGAACAAACTTCATAGATAGGATGAAACATGGTAAATTCTATCAAACTACTAGTAGTTCATTGTAATACACTTACATAAGTGATTATCTCTAGCTCTGCCTATTTTGTTTTTTATTGAAAATTTTTATGCATAACCAATTTTAAACTTGGATATAAAAGAGGAGGGTTATGTAAGAAAGTTTACTTTCAACCTAAAAAAAGGGAAATGTTTATTGTACAACTAAAATTGATCTAACCAACATCCAATTTATTAAACACAATTGTATGATTTATTTGTTAATGGATCCCATCAGCATATAATTACAAGTTGGATGGAAAGTTTGATGATTTTATGTTGTACCTATACTATTATCGACCTAAAAATTTGTGTCCAATTTTAATGCCATAAATTATATTGTAGAATTAAAAAAAAAAAAAGTATTCACATATAAGGCATTGAAGCTTCTATATCATGTATCATTATCCAATCGTGCAAGCATTAGCCTCCCATTGGTATCATTTGGTTTGAACAATAATATGTCACCAAGATAATGATTTGTAGCTTCTCCCGGATTTCGAATGACACTACACTAGTTTGGATCAATTGAAATGAAATTAATTATTACACGACTTTATTATGTTTGGTGTGAATTTATGATTTTCTGGTGTGATGGATGATGGAGACTACACCAAATTAACATTTCCTCTTTTATGCTTGTATCCAATTAACATTGACATGCTAGATTTTCAATATAGCGCTTTAAATAACTAAAATTGACAGTTAAAATGTTTCGATATATGTTTTTTTTTTACATTAAAAAATTAGTCAACATATATAATAAATTAATAATTTAACTTTTTAAAATTATTAATCCAATTTTTAATATTATACATTAATCTAATATTATTAATTGTTGGATTAATAATTTTAAAAAGTTAAATTATTGCATATGATAACTGATGATAACTTATTTTGTGGTGTACATGTAGCATAACTCAAATGTTTCAACATATATATTTGATTAGGTTAGCACATATTTGGCATGTTTTTAAAAGTTGGTTAAATTGATATAAATTTATCAATAATATTTGACGAACAATAAAAAAACAGTCAAACTAACTATTAAACCTATTTGACATTTTTTTGGTAAAAAAAAAAAAACTTTAAGAAGTTAATTTAGCATATGGTGACTATTTTTACTTTATATTTATGAGTCACTTTGGTTCCTTATTTTTTAAAATGAACAAATTAGTTTCTTATTTTATAAACTTAAAATTATTTGGTTGTCTCATTTTTTTTAAAATGACCAAATTGATTTCCCAATTTACAAATTGAGTCAAATGAGGCAAAGTGGATAAAAAATTAAAAGAGCGACTAACTTTAAAAATAAGGATGAGAGTGATTCATAGTTTATAAAATAAGAGATCAAATTTGCTAATTTTAAAAAATAAAAGACTAAAATTATTCATAATTTAAAAAGTGAGGGAATTAATTTGATAATTTTGAACATAGATGAACCAAAACGACTTACACTTGTAAAGTGAAGTACCAAATTACCATTTCAATCTTAATTATATAAAAAGTTAAAATTAAAAAAATAATTAGAATTTAATTATGATGCATTATCAGTGTAAAAAATTTTACACTATTAGTCAGTCATATTCATTAATTTTTGTGACTATTTAGTTAGTGGATAGTTAAATTAAAATTTTTTACTAATGTATCAATCCATAATTATATGTAAAATTACTTTATGCCGACACTTGATTGAAATTAAACTCCAATAATTAAAAAAATAAAAGAAACTACTATATGTTTGTGACCAGGGATCGGACAATAATTGAAGAAGCAATGAATTGCAGAAGAGCCCAAATCCAAGTTGATTGGGGATGACGCGACCAGATATACAGGGAGATCCACCATCATAAGCTTGAGGCTGTGGTTAATTCTATTATGAATATTTTTTATACACTATAAAATTTATTATTATTAATTATTATATATAATAATTTAATTATTTAAAATTATTAATTTAAATTTTAAAATAATAAATTAATATATAATATTAAAAATTAAATCAATAATTTTAAATATTGTATATGATAATTGATAATGAATAATTTTAAATTTTAATTTTGATGCACTGACAGTGTAAAATACTTTAATACTGTCGTCAAATTAAAACACTCAGTTTGAATGACTTTTTAGGTAATGAGAGAGAGAAAAACATAGTCATAGCTGACATGATAATATATAATTAAATAACTGTATAAAAAAAATTTTACACTATGAAAATTAAATCTATAATTTTATGATGTAAATTAATCTATCTGAACACACCAGGCATCACATATATGGAAGCAAGTTGGTTACTTCCACATGAGCGTTACATTCATTACTCTTTACATTGCATCAAGTGAATGAATATAAAGTATAAACAAACTAAGATCCAAATTTGATTTATTAACTAATTAATCTGTTTTACAAAAACTGAATTAGGCGGAAAATAAGTTGCTAAATAAAAAATAATAATAACAAACAAAAAGCACATCAACAGAGAGAGAGAGAGAGAAGAGAAAAAGAGTAAAGAGAAAGCAGAAAAAAGAAGAAGAACAACAGAAAAAAGGGAAAGAGGAACGAACGAACGAACGAACGAACACACATACGGCACTACGATGAAGAGCGGTGGTGGTGGCGGTGGTGGTGCCATTCCGTCGTATGCGATTCCGGCGAAGCGGCGGTGGCGCGGCCTCGTGATTGGCGTTCTCGGCCTCGTCATTCTCTCCATGCTCGTCCCTCTCGTCTTCCTCCTCGGCCTCCACAACGGCTTCCACTCTTCCGGTAACACATACTCTCACACTCTTCTTCTTATTCTTCTTCTCCCTCTCTCTCTCGATCCATTCCGAAATCCTTGAGATCCGTTACTTCCTCTCTCCTTCGTTGCTGCATTCTCCGTTTTTCCCGCGAGATCCACATCAGAGCCTTATCGTTTCTCTGCGCACGAATGCATTGCGCTCCAGATCCAACTCTTTTCTGCTGTGTTCGCGAAGCTGTGATGCGTGTTTGTGATTACGTGTCTTAGCGTGGCGGAATTTGGAGCTTTAACTTCGTGTTTGTGCCTGTGTAGTTGGTTCTAGAATGCGGTTTAGTGTAGATCCAACATGTTTTTATTACTTTCGAAACTGTGATGCGTATTCGTGATTGTGTTTTTTAGTGTAGCGGAATTTGAAGCTTTAGGTTCAATTGTTCTGTGCTCATGTGTGATAGCGGCAATCGTGAATTTACCTGTTCGCAATTTTGTCTGTGTTCTTATACTGTGTGTCGTTTGGGAATACAGTATGTTGTAGATCCAACGTTTTGTTATATTTATGGAACTATGATACATGTTTGTGCTTATGTGTCTTAGTGTAGTGGAATTTGAAGCTTTAGGTGTAATTGTTGAGTGTTTATGTGTGCACTAAGCAGTAATCATTGAGTTATTAATTTATAATTATGTGTCTGCGATCTGATAATGTGTGTGGTTCAGAAATCAGAATGCAGTTCATTATAGATCCGACCTTTTGATTTATTTTCGAAACTTCAATGAATGTTTGTTAATGCATGGTGCAGTGAATTGGAATTTGAAAGTTCAGGTGTGTTTGTTATGTGCATTTTTAGCGGAAATCATGGAATTTACTGGTTTATAGGTTTGTGTCTTTGTTATGATAGTGATACTTTGCGTCGTTAGAGATGACGTATACTATAGATCCAATGTTATCTTGTATTTTTGAAACTGTATGTGCTTGTAACTATGTAATTTAGTGTAGCGGGATTCTCTGCATTTGTCTTTACTCGTTGAATGCATTTTCTGTTTATGTGTTGGTACTTGGTTGTAGTAATGAAAGTACAGCGTGAGATGCTCATGAAAAATTGTGTGCTTCATTGCATTTTTTGCAGGGTATATATATGAACAGAGAAGTACTTCTTCGGTAAGCATTTAAATGTAGCTGTGATTTGTTTTATGTTCTTTTCTTGATGAATGTGTTATTGTTTGGTTAATGATGATTTGTTTTTGCTTTCTTGTGGGTGTTTTTTGAAATCAGAATCAGAAGGATCTTGAAAGATACGATAGGCTTGAAGTCAGTAATGCCCAGAATCAAACTGAGGTATGCTTTACATTTCTTTCTAGCAATCTTCTGTGGAATACCATAGGTCATAGTAACCTTGCTGCATTTGTTGTGGTCAATGGACTACCTGTTACAATTATGCTCTATGTATGGAAGGACAAAAAATCATGTGTTGTCATTTATTTACTGTCGAATGAGATAGTACGTTTCACATTTCAATTGCTATGCACGTTTGATGACAGGGAATTCATCAAAGTAATAGAGAAATAGGGAATTCATCAAAGTAAAGAGAAAGAGAAATAGGGAAATAGTTTTTCAGTAGGATTTTAAATTATTAATAGTAAAGTCCAAAAGAATGCACAGATAGTGCATGAACTTGGTAAAACCTTTTTAACACAAACATAAAAAAAATTATATCCTTTTCCCCTAAAACCCCCCAAATTGATGTTTTTTTTTTTGTAAATTTCTTTTGCAGGGAGATCAATCAAAGCATGTGGAGGAACTGATCACAAAGTTTGAACCAACTCTTCCCAAGGTTCTCTGCATAATACTCTGGTTGTTAAATTTTTATACTTTATTTAGAATGATGAAATCTTTTAATTATAAAATACCAAGGGTCTCATATATTTTAACTTATGAATAAGATGTATTTATTTGTTCTTACTGGGAAATGGCCTGGCGGTTGACGTTGTTTACCTGCTGTAATAAAAAAGGAAACATAATAGTCAATCATCTTGCTATAACTGTCATCATTGTAAGGTCACACTAACGTTAATATATCATCCATTTAGTTGAGGGTTTAACTTTTTATTATATGAAAATAAATTTATTAGAAAGAAATGAGGGAAAGTACATATAAAAGGAGAACAAGAAATCCTCCTAAAGCTACAAGGTGTGGTCTAGTGGTGATGGGTT
The DNA here is from genome assembly GCA_013621005.1 of Aeschynomene evenia. Taxonomy (NCBI): domain Eukaryota; kingdom Viridiplantae; phylum Streptophyta; class Magnoliopsida; order Fabales; family Fabaceae; genus Aeschynomene; species Aeschynomene evenia. The sequence goes on along the minus strand of CM024268.1, from coordinate 32,941,552 downwards.
TGGATAGTTTGCATGATGTCATAGGTTCAAACTTCATTTCTGTCAATGTACCAAAAACGGAAAAAAAAAAAAATCCTCCTAAACAAAAAAGAAAATATTACATTATTACGTCAGAGATCAAAAGAGTCTGAGAACAAGTGAGTAATAAAACATGCATCAAAAGCTTCCAAATCTCTAGGCATGTTTGAAATGGCAGCTCCTTTTGAGCAGCTATTAGTAGGACACCATGTACACTCCTATCCCGCAGTTAGTCGAGCGTTAAGAGTGAAAATTCTATCCTAATCACATGCGCCATAGGACTGCATAAGCTGCATGTGCTACTAAGTGTTATCATCCTCCTTTTTGCCAAAGCCTATGTGCCTATCCCGTAAGCAATTGTTCCAAAAATTTTAACCAAAATCCCCAAATAACTTTGCTCCATAAAAAAATGGCCACCTTACAATACTAGAATTGGTGTCCTATTGTTTCAGAACTAGGTCTACACATAACATAACACACATATCAAGAGAAAGAGCAACATGAGACCTACAGGCTCGAAACAATTCATTTGGTTTAGCTCTGTGAAATCTTTCTGCAGCCAAGTGACTTTATTATGGAGAGCTAATGCTTTTAGTTTTAAACTGGTCATTTAAGACCATGGTCATTTTGAGGCTCATTTTACTAATTATCTCAGTTGGGTAGATTAGTAACTTAAGAAACAGGTAAATTTAAGCTGAGGCATTGAATACATATTTTGTTGACATTATTTTAATGTGAAGTGACCCTTTTCCTTTTCTTCTTTATGTTCACTACTATAGGATTTTTCGGGGACAGGGACTTAATCTCTTGTTCAGTGTATAGCATTTAGATGCTTCTGCAATTTATTTTATGCAGCACTTTGTCTCATTTACCAATTACTGTTGAAGAAACTAAAATCTTTACTTTCTTTTATTCAAATGAAGCTCATGACCTTTACAGCCATCAAGAGATGATTTTAAATGTTCCTTTGTAATCATGGATTTCACCGTAAATTGAAATGAATAATCAGATGTTTTTCGAAAGATGGTTATTTTGCTATTTTTCTTTCTCTAAAATCATGATTAAGTTTCTGTTGGGATGTAAATTTGAGTTGTAGTTATTTGCCATCTATCAAAGATTTTGTATCTCGTTCAACATCCACTTTTCCTTTTCTGCCTGAATAATAGGGATTTAAATTTTATTTTGGATTTTTGGTGTCTTTATTGTCAGGGTTGGTTTTTCTTTTTTTTTTAAAAAAAAAGAAAAAAGTCAGGGTTGGTATCAAACTTACATTTTTTACCCCATTAATAAAACAGTACTAAACTAATGAGAATTGGTGGATGGGAAAAGAATGGGACAAATTTACCTTCTTGTTTGGAAGATTTATGTTATATAGAGATTATAATTTTTTCTGTTCCCTTCTTTTCCCCTCTATTACACCCTAGTTTGAAGGAAATAAGAAAATAGACTTTGATGGGAAAAGAGGGGAAGTAGTTCCTCCTGAGTTCCTGAAGTAGTTCCCCCTGACTTCCTTTCCATTCCTTATATTTTACATTGTATTTGGATGTTCTTTCATTAGCAAAATGAATTGGAATTAGTTGTAAGGGATTGGAATGAGAACAATGTTTATTGGCATGCTTATTTGGATGATTAAGAAAGGGTTAAAACGGAAATTTATTAATTGTGTTTGGAAATTACATTATAAAAGAAACAAATAGAACATTTATAACTCTTGCCAATTTTCTGTTCTGCTCATTTCACCCCAAATTGGCTTGTGAGGGAAACTATTCCCCTCGAGTTCTCTCCTACCTATTATAAATTCTCAAGCTGGGGAAGAAGTTCCCTTCCTTATCATTTCCCTTTCCTTTCTCTCTTTACCCATCATCCCATTTCCAGACACTGCTAAACTCCCAAACAACACAATTATTTTCCTTTCCCCTCATTTCTTTCTTGCTCCCCTCATTGCCTGTTATCTGCAAGGTTAGAGACTATTGGACAGAACAATTAAGGTTCACATGTATGTTACGGCACTGCTGTTCTCGATTTACATAGGATTAAACTAATTAATTATTGGTGATCTTAGATTCAACCTTCTATCTTCTTTTTTTCCTCCCCAAGGACTCCTTCAACCTTTTAAACTCTCCGGAATAAGACTCAATTATCCCTGGACTACAATTATTTTTTATAACTGGGGTATAAATGTACTGTTTTGTGTATGGAATCTTTGTTTTCAGAATATAGTAAAGAAATTATATGGCAAAAATAAGTAATTGCATCATAAGTATCCAGATTTTGTGACAATATTATTACTAATCACGAGTAATTGCATACCAGGATGCTCTCAAGAATTATCCTCGAGAAGCTAAGAATGGCACCACTTCTCGGGGCTCCGGTCATGATAAACATAAAGGTACTGATTCAGTTTTATGAAATGCTTGCTCAGATGATAGCTATCTCGTTTCCTTCATTATTCTGTTCTTAATTTTAAATGATTTTCAGGTTCGAATGTGCCACCTAAAGGTGTTTCACCATCGCCACCAACTTCAAATGTATGAATACAATTCTGTCCTTGTTTAGAAGTTTGTTGAACACTGTTGTTTTATATTTGCTCAGAATAGTAAAAATCCATAACACTGACAACCCCATAATTATACGCTGAATAGAGATTGGTTGCAGTGGAAGTGAACTGCAAAAGCTAACAATCACTGTTAAAAATTTTGTGGGCCTAGCGACCTCAAAAGCTAACTCAAGGGGGGGGAGGGTTGTTCAAGTGATTATAAAGGCTAATTTGACCATATCCCTAATATTGTAGGACTCATTACACCCCCAGCACAACCAAGACTAGACATCTGAAGCATGAATTCTGCAAGACTAGATATCTATGAATGACTCAATATCAATGATAGGATAAGCTATGATACCATTGTAAGATAGTGGGTCTAACTCTACCTTAAAAGCTAGATCAAAGCATGAGAACTCCCCAAGTAATTATAAAAATTATATTGGTCATATCTTCAAAAAAAGGTAACAATCACAAACATCTAATATAGAAAAATCAACTTCTACTTCAAATCTGTATACACAGCATGAAACAACCATTTCTGGATCATAACTTGCTGAACCAGTTAAAATCATAGTTCTGTGGCTTCAAAAAGGTAGGCAATTACATTTGGAAATCTCTGCATTTGCTAATAATAGCTAAAATAACCTTTCCAGCCTACATCTCCCCATTTTACCCTTCTCTAAGGAATTGCTTTACTTGCCACAAACAGTTCATTCAGTGTGATCCTTGGGCACCAGAAGAACCCTTCTGCAGGTGCAGAAAATTTATTAACTACAAAGGGGACATTAATTAATCAGCTTTAGACTTGTATCTGATTCATTCTGTCATCTTACGAATCAATACGTGATAAAGGGTGAACTAAGTCTCTTGTAGCAGTGATGAGAAAAGAGAATCTGAATGATGAGGCAGACATTATACTAATTATACAAAAGAAACTTCAAGAGTGAAATAAGTCTCCACAATGGGAGGAAGGCACAGTTCATGGCAGAATCTGACATCGTGCTGAAACACAATCACTCTATGATTGCTCATAATACTTCAATTCATAACACTGACTTAGGTCCCCAATTTACACTAATAATTAAGTGATGTACAACTAGTAAAAAGCCAACCTGTTAATACTAATGAGCTGACAGTCGTACAACACAAGTTATATAACATTTCAGCACACTGGCAAACTCATTTACCAGCTAGTTTATATTCATACAGCTACTTTGACTAATTTAAATTCTGCAACAGAATCCTACTGGTGGTCATACTAACCAAGGCAGCCCCCTTAAAACAAGCACAACAAGTGCTGGTGATGAAGGTGGAAAGTCATGTGAGGTCACATTTGGTAGCTATTGCCTCTGGCAAAAGGAACATAGAGAAGAGATGAAAGATGGCATGATTAAAAAATTGAAAGACCAACTATTTGTGGCTAGAGCTTACTATCCTAGCATTGCCAAACTCCCAGCACAGGATAGATTGTCTCGCCAAATGAAACAGAACATACAAGATCTGGAGCATGTGCTTAGTGAATCTACTACAGATGCTGATCTTCCACCATTGTAAGCTGTTTATGCGAGCATGATTTGTCTTATCTCTGCCAGCTTAATTATTTGGGTTGCATTATGCTTGAGCTGTTAATAGGAATGTGATATCTGCACTTGGATATAATATCAATTTCAATCAAATAGCCATATTAGAAATATTGATGAATTTTTTTTTTATCATCTGCATGCTGATCAGGTTTTTCGTAGTTTTATTGAATCCAACTCATTGTCAAATTCCCAGACTGCAGAATCCTTAAGTAGTTCAGTTAGTTTCCTTCTCTAAACAACTAATAAATTTACATGGTAATCAAAATTATGTTACAGGATTGAGGACAAGTCAGAGAAGATGGAACTTGTAATAACCAGAGCTAAATCAGTCCCTGTTGATTGCAATAATGTTGACAAGAAATTGAGACAAATATTTGACTTGACTGAAGATGAAGCTGACTTCCACATGAGACAGAGTGCATACCTGTATAAACTTAATGTTCAGACAATGCCGAAGAGTCATCACTGCCTGTCACTGAAATTAACTGTTGACTATTTCAAATCTTCACTTGAAGATATGGCTGATGTAGAAAAGTTTACGGATTCTTCATTGCACCATTATGCTATTTTCTCTAATAATGTGCTTGCAGCATCAACAGTTATCAACTCCACTGCAAGTCATTCAAAAGTATGTTATGTTTCTTCTCATGTGCCAGTGAGTTGTAGATGCTGAATTCCTGAATTTTGGAAGTTATAATTATTTCACTTGTTGCTGCACAATATTTCAGGAAAGCCAGAAGCAGGTTTTTCATGTGTTGACTGATGGACAAAATTATTATGCAATGAAGCACTGGTTCTTGAGAAACAGTTATAAGGAGGCTGCCGTTCAAGTTTTGAATGTTGAAAATCTTGACCTGAGCAGCCAAAAGGGAAACCCATTGCATCTGTCCTTGCCTGAAGAGTTCCGTGTTTCATTTCCGACTGCTGATAACCAGATGAGAACAGAATATCTTTCAATATTTTCTCATTCACATTATTTACTTCCTGATATATTCAGCAAGTTGAAGAAAATTGTGGTACTGGATGATGATGTTGTTATTCAGAAAGACCTTTCAACCCTGTGGAATCTAGACATGGGAGAAAAAGTTAATGGTGCAGTACAATTCTGCTCAGTAAAGCTCGGTCAGCTGAAAAGCTATCTGGGTGAGAAAGGTTACCATCAAGATTCCTGTGCTTGGATGTCGGGGTTGAACGTAATCAACCTAGAGAGGTGGAGAGACCTTGGTCTTACTCAAACATACAAAAAGTTGGTAAGAGAGGTAAGTGGTTGAGTTCATTAGAATTTCATTCCATTTACTCAAACATACAGAAATATTTTCTTCAATTGTGTATGCTATATGGTAATTGTTAGTGTTAGTATTCTAGTCATTAGTAACTGTAAACCTCTTGTATTTAAATTGGATTTATATTTGGTTTCACCCTATCTGTGGGTTTCTTGCTTCTGTTTTTTTTCCTTAGATTGCTGGAAGTTTTTATTGGGAAAGGATCAAAACAAATCCATTAAAATTACTAGGCTCATATTAGTCTTGGTCCTCATAGAAAAAACAAAAATTACCTAAAGGATTCTGTTTATGTTTCTTATTGATTTCTACCATTCATCTACCATTGTCTTTAGTCAAATATTCATTGATGTAGATTGTTGCATCTTCTTAGCACTTTACGTGTTCTGATTTTGTTTATTTCTTTATGCAGTTGAGAACACAAGAAAGATCTACAGATTCTATTGCATGGCGAGCAAGCTTGGTTACCTTTGATAACAAAATATATCCACTCAAAGGCTGGGTTGTGTCTGGACTGGGCCATGATTATGCGATCGATATTCAAGCTGTTAAGACAGCTCCGGTGCTACACTACAATGGGAAAATGAAACCTTGGCTTGATCTGGGAATTCCAAATTATAAAAGCTATTGGAAGATGTTCCTAAACAAAGAAGATCAGTTGTTAAGTGAGTGTAATGTGTATTCATAATAAACCCATGGTCAAGCTTTGCATGTTTTGGAGATTGTAGGGGTAAGCTCTTAAGAAGCAACAAGAGGATGCCTTTGCTTTGGGTACTCAAAATTTTCCAATCTAGCTTTCAAAAAGGGTTTTTTGTGAAAGAAGTGAAGTGGATAGTGTTGATGAGCTTAACAATAGTGAACCTGGAAGCCTCACTGCATTTCTTGCAAAAGAATTAAGTTTTGAGTACCCTCAAAAAAAGTTTTCAGGATATAGCTAATTGGTATTTGAAGGTTCATCTTGATCTACTATGCTGGTAGGGCAGTATGAAGAAAAGTACACATTATTGGGCAAGGCAGTGGTCTGGTGGTGGGTCCATGAAAAAATAACTCAAAATATAAAGACAGTGCAATTGTTTGTTTCAAGATTTATTATTATCCTGCATGATGTAAATTATTCCTAGCTGGGAAAACAAGTAGAACTATTCCTCTTAGTTCTTTGGATTTTTAAAAATCTGCTCAAAGTTTGTTGTTATTTGATGACAAAAATGTTGTCCAAACAGCTTTTACAATGGAAATAGACAGTAACAAATTTTGTCCTCTAGTAAAAGTTGAACATTACTGATTTTTTCCTATTCATTGTTGTTTACTGTATCTGTGATAGTTTCCTTTTCATGAGGAGCAAGGGACAGAGGTAAAGGAATAGTAATTGAAATAGATTGAAGTCTATAAATAATAAATGATGTGTTCTATGATCTGAATCTTTCGGTTAGGTATTCAGAAACTTATCTGCAACTCGAAAGGTCTTTTTAATGTGGTTGCTAAAAATGTTCTTAGGGAAGAATTCTTGGATGCCACCGAAGCATAAAGAGTTTGAAATGGATTCAAGATTTAAAGACCATTAACTCAAGTGGAACCAAATTTTTTCTATTTTTGGATTGCTTGATTTTGAGTTCAATTATTTGTTTCCTTCCACTTTGGTTTGGATTTATACTCGCCAATTCTCACACGACTCTTTTTGAAAATAGGAAAAAGAGGGGGAAAGTATTTTACATTAAACTATTTTCAATAAAGGATTCCTCTTGGAACATTATATTTAACAATAAAAATATTTTAATTATTTAAAACAATAAAAAGAAAAAAAAAACTTGATGTATAAATCTTTCATAACATGAATTGTTGGAAAAAAAAGTAAATTACACTTACTACTATGAGATTTGGTAAACTTTATTTGTTCATATGATATTGATATTTCCTAAATACATTGTTTAAAGAAATTAGTGTAGTGTAATTTTTTGACGATATCAATTTAATTTTTAAGAAAAGTTAGTGTATTAGTTTTACAAACTTGAAAATCTATTTACAAAATTGTTATAAATAGAGGAAAAATAAAATAAATTTCACTGAATCTTAAATCTTAGAGAATGTGAAAGTCATTTGGAAAAAAAATGAGTAGATGAATTCAAATTTATAATGTGATTCCCATTTGTGCTGTTCAGAAGCCATTCAAATCACTATTATGAACCAAAATGTAACATCCAACAATGTTCAATTAGAGACAAATAAAATTAAAGTAAACAGTAATGAACTCTAGGTGATAGCAACTATCCCTTTTAAAATAATGTATCTAGACATAAAATGCATCTAGATACATTAGTTTTCTAACAATAATGTTTGACGTATAACAAAAATACGTCCAACTTGTATCCAACGTGTGCTATCCATGTTCCAAGATGTGTTCTATATGTATAGTTGCTATACGTATAACACACATTCTATAATATGGATATCACACGTTGGATACAAGTTGAGCGTATTTCTGTTGTATGTCAAGTATTATTGGTTTTCTAAATGTAGTAGAAAAAATAAAAATGACTAGTATTTTAAAACGGATGAAGTAATAAGCAACTCGTTAAAGGCTACATTATCAATACCCATAAAGGTCAAAATGTCATAATAACAGCAAAACCCTTGCCACAACCAAAATACATATGAGAAATTGCTAGGTGCTCCTCAGAAAAGAGAATTCTCTTGCTTTGTATCACTAAATGTATACCACAAGCACTAAATGGATTACTACCTCCTACTTTTAACTACATTCTTATCCTATTGCAAATGTGGTACACATTCAGCAAGAAAAACCTCAACAAATTGGAAAACACCTAACAAATATCTCTTCCAATTATGGACCAAAAAGGGATGCTACATATAGAATTAGAATTTAGAACAAGATAACAAGGCCATGAGAAAAAACAGTTAGAGTGTGTTCGACTACAGGGTAAAATTTACGGATAAATTTTCACAGAAGAGCCCCACGAAAAATTTTACCGTCATTTTTACCCCTCAGTCAAACAGACGCTAACCGTGATGGGTAATAGCGGTGGCGGTATGAAAAGGTGGTCTCCAAGCTGAAGCAGTAAGCAAACAAAGATCCTTCCAACCAAGTTTAAGGATCCCATTGTCCTCCACTAAGGTATACCCTTCAGAAGGGAACATACCAAGTAACAAACTAGCTTGTGTTGCAGCATTACCAGCAAGTGATATCCCTCTGAAGCCACATTGTTGAAGCTTCTCCCTCCAATTGTGAAACTTGAGTTCACCAGTTCTTGATGGACCTCCAACAGCAAGAACATTGCGAATTTCTCGCGACAAAAGTTGTTGCTCCACAACATGTCTTTCTTCACTCTCTTCTCCATAGCTTGATCCAAGGGAATCAAATAGTGCTGAGTAGTAGTGTATGGCTTCAACAAACCTACCCAAGAATGAACCTGCATTGCTTAGGTCTTGTTCCACCACTGTCACTACTTTAGGTGCTAGCCTGTGTTACAAACAAAAATACAAGCAAATTGGAATGTACCTTTAGAAATTATTCATAAAGTAGTGTTAAAAATAGGATATAATGTAAACTCAAAAAAAAAAAGATATATTGTATCTTATAGTATAAGAAATGCTTAAGACCTGATTGGTTTCCATTTTCATTTTCATTTTCTGATCTCTCAGTTTTCAGAATGTTGTGAAGGAAATACTGAAAATAGAAAAAACACACAAAATTTAAAAAACAGAGAAAACAGAAAACGAAAATGAAAACCAATCAACACTTTAATGTCTAGTATTTTATCAAAAACATAAGCATTAGAATACATCTTTAAAAACTTACAACATACACTTTGCAAGTCTATTCAGTGAATTATTCTGGATTTTATGAAGAAAATAATAAAAATGAAAAAGAAAATAGTTTTTATTATTTCCTTTGCAAGATTCTCAAAAATAGAAAATGTGAAATAAAAATTGAAAATTGTTTTCTGAATCAAAATGCTCCAAGCAAGTTATATATCTAGGGATGAATCCACATTCTTGGAGGAGCCATTAGAATTTGAAAATTATTAACAATATAGATATATAGATGTTGAGTAATACTACATGTACAGCACAGAATCAGTCACCATCAACCACTACATCCAATAATCCAACTTTTAAAATGTTAGATTAATGTGTAATATTAAAAGTTATATTAATAGTTTTAAAAAATTGAATTATACAGAAGATGGTTGATGGTGATTGATTTTTTTATGTACAAAAAACATTTCTAATAGATCTTCTACCCTACAATTTTATTGAGTTTGACTCCACACTCGTTCTAAATGAAACAAAATAACAAGTTATAGTATATATAATTCACTTAATTTTTAGTATATTAATTACAATATGTGGTATTAGCAATCATAGTCATACATATGAGCATTAGTGTACATCTTTGAAAATTTACCATATACATTATTGTACAATACTATTTCCATATGTATAATACAAGTTCCATGCAATGCAGCAACAGAAACTATTTACAAACTAGTATCAAAATAGCATGTACCAAAGAGCATTAGCAACCATACATTAGAGTCACATCTTTAAAAACCTTACCATATGCAATATAAAGTTAATTTCATGTCCATTAATGTATATTGCAGAGTAATTCACAAGTCATAATCATAGGTTTCCAATTTCTCATTAGAAAAGAGAAAAAAAGGCAGACAAAAAGTGACTACTAGAGCCTAAAGGTGGGGGAAGAAGATATAAAAAACAAAAACACAAAAAAAGTTTTGGGCATTTCTTTCACAAAAAGTAGTACCTCACATGTACTCAAAAAACTCACAACAATTCAGCTGAAATCAAACTACCTCTGAATCACTCAAACTATATATAATAATAAAGGCTTTTCCTCATCACAATCAAACCAACAAGAAAGACAAATACCATACAAAATTTGATATACCCTCCCATTTGATATATTCTCCTAGAAATCCTCATGAATAATAAATAAAAGTAAGTTCCAATCATTTTTTACTTGATGTAGTGTCTAAGAGGATTTATAGGACGATCGGTGAGACGTTGTATTGTTACTCTAATGTATGTATATACGATACAAAATATGATATGTACTCTCACGCGATCCTCTTACAAATCTTCTTTTTAAATACATTTTTTCATCACAATTCTTAATTCATTTAGTGTCTAGGAAGATTTGTAAGAGAATCCTTGAGACAATATATCATTTCTCTAATGTATATAAATACAATACAGATATATCATTTCTCTAATGTATATAAATACAATACAGAATATGATATATATTCTCACTCGGATACTGCTACGAATCTTCCTGGATACCAAATAGAAGTAAATTTTGATCACTTCTTTTACTTTTATTCGGTATTCCGGAAGATTTGTAGAAGAATTAGTAAGATGATGAGTGCAACCAAAAATTTGAAAATAAAAAAACCAACCTCTGCAAAAGCCACAAAGTGTTTGTGTCTGATCCAGTGACATCATAAAGTGAATGCTGCAACCAATGAACAGCAACAGCTTCAGTCTTGGTAACATTAAGCCTCTCAGGGTCAATGTTCCCAACTTTATCAGCAACAGGGAAGAACTCAAATGGCAAACCAAGCTTATTAGCAAAATCTGATAGCCTCTTTCCTGTTGCTTCAAGAGCTTCCATGGAAGTTCCAAGGCCAGTTAGCCTCACATATGGTGGGCCCCCAGGCCTAGAAGCAAGAATATGGAACAAGCCAGGCCATTGAAGGCCCTGCATTATGTCAAGGTCTATGATATGAACCCTCTCTTCTCTCTCAAATGCTTCTTGAATTGCTTGGTTTGCTGTGAAATGTGAGAACTTCACAAAGGGACTTATTCCATTGAAGACTTGAAAAGCTGATGCAACTTTCTGTGTGTGGCTCTGAGGAACAATTGGGAGTGTTGCATAGATTCCAAGGCATGAAGAAACTAGTCTTGCTGATATTGCTTCTGAGAAATATGCTGCTACTCTTTGTGCTGATGTGCCGAATGGTGTGGATAGTTGTGAGATCTCTAGAAGCATCTTGTTTGCATCTTCTAGATTCTCTGCTGATACTGCTTCAGCACATTGCAGAAGCAGAGTCAGGAGGTGTAACCCTTCTTCGTCCTTCTTCTTCTGTTGCCTTATTTCCTCTTCTTTCTTCTTCCTTGTCAGCACCATTTCTGATGCGCTGCTAGTTGTTGCTGCAAGATCCTCCTCATGTTGGGGTGGTTGTGGTGGTGGTGGTGGTGATGGTAAAGTAGATAGGGAAACTGAAGAATTGTTGTTGTTGTTGGTAGGATGATTATCATGGGGATGAAGAGTAGTAGTACTAGTTGTGATTGTTGGTGGAACACCCCAATTGGGAAACATGTTCTGATTCGCAGCAGAAGCAGCAAGATTTGATGAATCTTGGTAATGCAAATTAGGAACAACAGGGAGAGGAAGTTGCAGAGGAGGTGGAGGAACAATTACACCCTCTGTTGTTGTGATTGTGTTGTTGTTTCTTTTCCCCTGTGTTGGTGTTGTTGATGTTGTTGATGTTGTTGTTGTTGTTGTGGATGATGATGATGATTCAGTGAGGAGTACTCTGAGACGGTACTCGAGAAGCATAGCTAAGTTTGGGTTGCAAGGGTAAATAATCTCCCTCACGTTGTTGATGAGTTGTGGGATTGAGACACTGTTTGAGCTGTGGATTAGATCCTTCAATATCCCATCCACCCAATTTGATGTTGCAGAGTTTTCATCCATTGAGGAAGCAGAAGCAGCAACAACCTCTGCAGCAGCAATATTGGTGTTGTTGGGGTCTCTGTTTCTTTGGTTTTGAGATGGAAAAAGTGGTAAACCAGAGAATCCACAAACTGCAGGCAGACTACTAGTGTTCTGGTTCTGGTTCTGGTTCTGGTTCTGATCAACTAGTACTAGTCCTTGATGGAAGTTATGATGTTGAGTGTAGTTTGGAGCAGAAACTGTGATTGTTGTGGTAGTAGAGGGTATTGAAGAAGGAGAAGAGGATGAGTTTATTATGGTGGTGTTGTTGATGGAAGAATTAGGAACAGAACAAGAAGATAAAGAAGAAGCAGAAGAAGAAGGTAGAATCATAGTGGAGTAGTTGGTTGTGGGCGTCAGAATGGGGTAATTTGGAATTTGAATAGTAACATTATCTCTTGATGGAACATTACTATTAGCATTATTATTAGTAGTAGTATTATTAATAATATTATTAGTAGTATTAGTATTATAGTGAAAGTTATTACAACTACCTGCTGCAGCAGCAGCCAAAGTTGTTGATGATGATGATGTTGTAGAAACTTTTTCTGATGCTGGCAAAGTTGACATGTTGTTGTTGTTGCTTCGACGAGGAAACCTAGAATACTCAGAATTGTTGTTGTTAGAGATGTTGGTGGTGTTGGAATGAAGTAGTTCCATCTCAGAAGCCATTCTTTTTCTGACCATTTTCCTCTCACAATGAGCCATGCTGCCATGTAAGAGAAGATTGCTGTGTTGTTGTTGTTCTTCACTGCTCATGTTGCTCGAGTTAGAATTAGCACTTCCACTTCCACTTCCATTGTTATTGTTGTTGTTGTTCACATTACCATCTTCACCGCTGAACAAAGCACAAGCAGCCATTTCCTTTATTTTACAACAAAGAAGAAGAAGAATAAAAATGGGTTCAGTTCAGTTCAGTTCAGTTCATAGAGAGAATTTTGAATGTGTGTGAGATTGTAATAATTAACTGGGGGGATACATACATAACATAGTTAAGCAAATCCATGTGATTTTGTTTTTTTATTTAAATGAAATGTTGGAGAGGGGCACATATCAAACATTACAAACAGATAACGTTGTGAGGATTGGGACAGTGGTATATGTATATGTGTGACTATGTAGGATTCTTTTTTTAATTTATTTGAAGTAGTATTGTTAATCGATCCCTCCCACTTGTTACAATCTAAAAACACGGTTCTCTATGCCTTTTGCCTTTTGGATGCTTCTTTATGATCTCTTCTCTCTCTCTATTCAGAGGTTGCAAACACAAGGAAGAGAGGAAGAGGGGGGTGTGTGTTGGGGGAGAGAAGAGAATTGAAGACATGAGAAGAGATTAGACACTACATACACTGCCTATGGCGCCTAGCTATTCGTCCTTCTCTGTATCTTCATCTTCATCTTATTTATATATTTATATATATATATATATTGCTCCTAACCACATTATTCTTCCTTTTCTTTTCTTCTTTATTTTTCTACATCCACATTATTCTCATACTAACATTAATAATCACCATGCCTAACATAATTAATTAGTCCCAAATATTTTTTTATACACTATAAAATCAGTCACTATATATAATAATTTAACTTTTTAACATTATTAATCTAACATTTTATATTAAACATCAATCCTATATTTTAAAATTGTTAACAATAAATAATTGATCTAAAATAATAGAAAACAATAAATACTCAATAGTTGATCTCTTCAAGTTATAAAGCTCATATATATTAATTTTATCCGATAATAGTATATGTACAACAGTTATGCATTCAACTAATATCCAACGTGTGCTATGTATCATATGTAATATGTGTCATACATAATATTTGTTATGTATTACACATTAGGTATGACACATAGCACACGTTAGATAATAGTTGAATATATTTTCGTGTACAACAACTATTTCCCAATTTTATCTATGCTCACAATATTTCATACATGCAATCAAAAATTAAATTTTTCACTAGATATATAAGGAATTTAACTACTTTTAACTTAACAAATGTTGTTATGTGTTTTTAAATTTTCTATATAAAAAATTACTAATATTTTATCTTAAAATAAAGTGTCTACCTTTGTTAGTAAAATACTTAACTGTGATAGACTGAGATTCTTTTCGTTTGGGGGTGAATAGACCTAAGCATATGTATGTATGTATGTATGTTTGTACTATTGTTTATTGAAAATGATGTTACCCATATATATAAATGATATGATATGATAATAATAATGATAATAAGAAGCGGCTAATTAAATTAAAACAAGGTAAAGAGAAAAAAGAGGGAAATGGGAAATGGTGTTTGTGTTGTGGTAGGTAGTGTTGCAGTACTGGTCGGAAATTATACAAGAGGGAAACCGTAGATGGAGGAGATATTTTTCTCCCTTTCCTTTCGTCGTCTTCCATCACAGCCATTTACAATTCAAATGTGAATCTATCTCTCTATACGTAACAAAAAATAGTTAAAAATAGTGAATATATTATGCACAATATATATAATATGTTACAAAGAAAGGTGATATTATAATATATGATATATATTCTGTACAACTTGTAATATATGATTGCATAATATGTGATATACATTATATATTTTATATTATATATATCAATAATACTAAATGCACAATGAAAAATCAGTCAATATAGACAATCGATTCATTTTGGTTTTGGTTTGGGCCCAAATAATCATTGAAATTGTAATAGGCTGAGTAATTGTGACTCATAATCTCATTTATTGGCTAGTTGGGCTGGTTTTTCATTGTGTATTTAGCATTACTCTATATATATATTATGTATAACATATTTATTGTTTTGAACTGATGATATTTTTTTATATACCAAATGTTTATACTATATATAAATATACCAATAATGTTTGACGTACAACCAAAATATGTCAAACTTGTATCCAACGTGTGCTATCCATGTTACATGATGTGTGCTATACGTATATGTGATATACGTATAGCACACATCATGTAACATGGATAGCACACGTTAGATACAAGTTGGACGTATTTATGTTATACGTCAAACATTCCTGTAAATATACACATCCTATTCCATTTCTATGCGTGTGACCCTCTTGATTAGTTCGAGTACGAACTTATTTAAGTAGAATTCACACAATATTTAATTATGAAGGTTTTTATTAGAATTATATCTGAGATTCTCATCTTATATTGCTCTTCCTTTTTGTGTATACTGATACAAATTAATTTATTAAGTCAAAAAAAAGATTTTGCTAAATATAATATTGAATTTACCTATTAGAATGCTTTACTTTTAATGTATAATAATATTATTGATTTTACCTATTTCATAGTACTAATATAGTTGTTATTTTTGGAACATAGCATGTGCTAATGCCACTTTGTTATGAGAGTGAGAAGGAAATGATTTTGATAATCATGTCTTACCTGAATAGTCAAAGTTATAGTGCAATTCATATTGCTTTTTATGTAATTGTGTATATTTTAATTAATTATTATTGTTAATGTTAATGTATGTATAGTTTAATTAATTATTAGTTTTATTTGAAAAGTGTTCATCTCGAAACTTTGAATGTCAACTTTAGGTGTGAGTACTAGCCCCTACATGCAGTGCTAAAGATTTTAGTAGTAGGAGTAAATAATCAAAAAAGTTACACTTTTATACATTTAGTTATCACCAAGTAATTTAATATTCATAATTAAACTCATTCTTCTTTCTAAATATGTATTTAAAATATAAAAAAATTAAATCTTTGTTTATTTATTTTGTAAGACTGATTAAATATTATAAAATAGAGAATATAACCTATTAAAAACACAAGTTGATACTAAATGTTTTGAATAGTTTGATTTTGGATTTTACTACCATTATTAGGCGTTATCTCTTTCATGCAAAAAGTGAGTTTATGCTACAAAAGGGAAATAATTATCTCCAAAGAATAAAAAAAGAACAAGTTCTATAGTTAGAATTGATTTTAGTGGCGGTAAAGTTAGAACAAATTAAAGAAATAATTAATTATTACAAAGTTTGAATAATTCTCATTCCAAATCAGATACTCCATCCATGGATCTTGACAAATTACAAGTAATTAATTATTACAAAATAATTAGTACTATGGATCGTGGGGGGCAACAACGACACTTGATTTGTCCCAAAAACAAACAATAATACTTGACAACAATATACAAAAAGGAGGCTACAAGATAAATTCCACAGCTCTGATTTATGAACACAATTAATATGTACCTTATTTTTGCTAAACCATTTAATATGTATACTTTATGAAAAATTATTAGGTGTATCAAGATTAAGAGATTTTTTTACATTGTACCATTCATTACATGACACCTAATCCAAAAGATCAACTATAGTGGAAAGAGAAGTGATTAAGTTTCAAATATGGTGATAGAATAATTTATGTATCATGTAATGAATGATGCAGAGGAAAAAAAATCTCTTATTCTTAGTGCACCTAATAATTTCTTTTACTTTATTTGTAGTAAAAGCACAACATTCATTCCAAAATTTTATAGTAAGTAGTTATTATTTCTATTTTTAATAGGTGTCTATCTTTGTTTAGGAACACATACTATTAAATATGATTAAATGAACTTAATTAAAAATTGGAAAATAAAGACTATTAATGTGGTTTTTTCACCCATAAAAAACAAAAAAATTCAATATCATCACATATATACATCTAGTATCAATATCTACACAGATGTCTTGTTTTTGGTGTTTCTCTCTGATTTTCGCCCAGGGGAAAATGGTTTTATTTTCGCCCCCTGGGCGAAAATGAGTTAACATGGGCGAAATGACTATTTTCGCCCCCCGTGTCTATAAAATACACATCCGAGCATTTCAGAACTCATACACACACTCTTACACAATCCTACATCACATTATGGCATAAAATAATTACTATCATTATTGAAAATTAATAATTTAAGAAATCTAATTTCAATGAAACTAATATTCTATTAAAAACTAAATTCTAATTACCAAAACTAAATTCAATAAATATTTTATTGAAAAAAAGTAATTACCTACAACTGTAAAATCTAATTACATTACAACTTCGTTTTTGTAATTAGATTTTACCAAGGTTCTGAAAATCGGACCGAACATTAAACCGGACGAGGGAGTGGTTAAGAGGTTTAGAGGTTTAACCGGTTCGACCTGAGGTTCAACCGGATATAATAAAATACGTATAAAATATATATTTATCTATAAATATATACATATATAATGAATTATATGCTATAGAAAAATTAAAGTGCATGAAAAATATCAATAAAAATGGAAATTTATAGCATTTGATAAATTTAGAGGTTTAATAGTTCTTAATTTTAATAATTAAAGTGTATTATATATTAAATTTTATTATAAAATAGTTATTAAATTTAAAAAAATTAAAATCTTTATTTTTATATAAGTTGTAGGTAATTATTTTATTTTTAGATTTTACAGTTGTAGGTAATTATTTTTTTTTCAATAGAATATTTATTGAATTTAGTTTTGGTAATTAGAATTTAGTATTTAATAGAATATTAGTTTTAAATAGAATATTAGTTTTATTGAAATTAGATTTCTTAAATTATTAATTTTCAATAATGATAGTAATTATTTTCTGCCATAATGTGATGTAAGATTGTGTAAGAGTGTGTGTATGAGTTCTGAAATGCTCGGATGTGTATTTTATAGACACCGGGGGGCGAAAATAGTCATTTCGCCCATTTTAACTCATAAAATCAGAGAGAAACACCAAAAACAGGACATCTGTGTAGATATTGATACTAGATATATATATATATATGTGATGATATTGAATTTTTTTGTTTTTTATGGGTGAAAAAACCCTAGTAATGTTACACATATAACCTATTTAATATAATAAAATATAGTTTAATTTTGATGCACTGACAGTGTAAAGAAATTTTACACTGTCGTCCAATTAAAATGCTCATGTTTGTATGACCTTTCATATAGTAGAAGAGAGAAATCACAATCATAACTAATATGGTAGTACATGATTGGATGAATCAGTGAATAAAAATTAAATTCAATAAAATATTTTCTTCGTTCTAAAATATTGATCACTTTCACATTTTTGATATATTAAAAAACTATTGTATCTAGACATAAATTGTATCTAGATATACTCTCTCCATTTCAAAATATTAGTCATTTTAGGGAAAAAAATTCACAATGATTGTCATTTTCAATTTTCAATGTCAATTTAATTTTTTCATACCTATTATACCCCTAGTATCATTTCTCTTTCTTTCTTGAATATTACTCCAAGGGACCACTAATAATTTTTCTTTCTCATTAATGTTTTAGGTAGTTTAGTCATTTTAATATATCATTTTATAAAATTAAGAATATTTATTAAATTTTTTAATCTACGTGTAAAAACCTTAAAAGACTAATATTTTAGAATGAAGGGAATATTATTTTTTCAATATACTAAAAATATCAAAATAACTATTATTTTAAAATAGAGGAGTAACCGTTCATTTCTTATAAACATTTTAAAATTATTTTAATAATCTTTAATTTAATTTAATGAGTTCACTCTTTATCAAGTTTATTTAACTGTACATAAATTAAATATGAATTGAAATGATAGGAAAACTTTTCTGGGCAAGAATGAATGAAGGAAGAGAGAGAGAGAGAGAGACGCAATGAACGAGGAGGAGAAGGAGCTGTCAAAGTGGTCAGTTCCCAAAAATCTGAAACGTAGCGTTTGACATTTTGCTTTCAACTGCGGCATCCATCACCAACCAGCTTTTTCCTCTTGACTTCATGCGTTTTTCCTTTTTCTTTTTCTTTTTTATCATTAATAATAATAATAATAATAATTATAACACCAAACAAATTCAATTAATTTTGTCAAACCAAACCACTGCAACGGACACATTACCCAAAAGCTGGCAGCAAAATCAATGCCCCAAAAGGATCCCATTTAAAACCCCTTTTTTTGCTCTCATACCCTTCTCATTTTTCAAAATAAATTATCTCACCAAGTACTCTCAAGTGCCCATTAGCAAAATCAAACTTTTCTCTCTAGTTGATTTAGTCTCAATTTTAATATTTACATATCATTACTCTTTCGTTATACCAACTATTTTAGTGAAACTCCATGTAATGGTTAACTTATACTCCATCCATTTTAAAATAATAATCTTTTAAAATTTATACACAATTATTTAGAAAATATATGAATACTTCTGATTTGTATAAAAGACATATTAAAATGATTATATTATCTTTTACATTTTCATCAACACATTTTTTAAATAAATTATATTAATGATAAAATTGATATATTATTACTAAATGTGTATTGAAAAGCTAAAAGTAATAATGCACATATATGCATAATATTTTATTTTATATATTTAAAAGTAAAACATATTAATATAAAAATATTATCATGTAAAGTATGGTATATAGCTATAAAATCCTATAAGAAAAAGTAAAATAGTTGATGAACAATAAACAGTTAAATCAATAAATAAATTCAATTAAATTATTATATATAATAATTAATAATGACTATATTACTATGCATGTAACATTCAACTCTTCTATTATATATTATATATAATAGTTGATCATGTGACATGTGGTGTTACCTCCTCCATCAAATTAAATTAAGAGATTCGAGGTTTGTATCTTCTAGCAGTTTTTCCATTAGTTTTTCAAGACAAAATTAATTTATATACGATTTTTTAAAATAAATGCATTAAAAAATATTTCTGATAAAAAAAATTACATATATGTTTTATGACATTCGCATTGTGATTAAATGCATGATATGATGGATTACGAAAAATGTTGGTGGTACAATTTGAATACATCCATTTTTTATCCAACTCACATAAATACGATAGTGGTTCATATATAGCATGTAATTGCAATTATAATAAAAGTTAAGATATAAAGTTAAGATGTGTGTGAAATTAATAGAATGAAATTAATGCGTATTTTTTGTTAGATGAGTAGAATGTATATTGATTGTTAGTATATCATTACTGTATATATATCCACTCATCATTGGAATAGCAACACCATTCTTTCAGCATTATTTTCATTGCGTTTAAAGTTAAATTGCTTTAATACAAAATTATATGCTAATAGGCTTTTTATAACTATGCCTATAATTTTTTATTAATTATATAGATTAATTGCTAGTACGTAGCTACTAGGACTCGTGATTCCTGACGTTAAAAAATAAGTTAGCTCCTATAAAACGTTTTTTAAAAATAAAAGTAAGGAAGAAAAAAACTATTTGAAACAAAGAAAACGTACTCTTTGATGAATCGAGTTTTTAAAATTTTCTTTTTGTCATTATTTTGAATCTCGAACCAATGGAAAACTATGCTTTGTACAAATAAAGGGAGTTAAAAAGGTAAATGTCTTTATATGATGATGAATAAAAAAAAGGTAAACGGCTTTTTGAGTTGAATAGTACACTCTGCCTCGGTTTATTTTACGGACCCTTCTCGCCTCGCGTGCCTTACTTAATTATATACACAACTTTAAAGGTATTTATATACATTTTTTTTGTGTAACATATCTTATTTCACTATTCTATTATTTATAAATTTTATTACGATCTTATTTTAATTAATATCTAACCCTTTTATTTTTCAATCTAAAATGAGGTAGTATTAGTGATGAGTATGATTCAGGGCGTGAGTAGATGAATGAGATGAATATGAATGAATGAATGAAAGTGGGGCTGAGTTGTGAGAGTGTCAGTGAAATTGAGAGAAAGTAATAGCACGTGAGAGACGGACACTCGAAAAGGGCCAGATTTCTTCTCAAAGTTTCTTATCTAGTCAATGTCACATACATTAATTCCTCTACATACTCTCTTCATTCATTTGTTTTATATGGAAAAACGGTATTTTCAGCCCAATAGATCAAGAATTAACGGGTTGCTGCATACATAAAGTGGAGATTTAACTCTCGATCCTTATTTAAACGGACAAGTGAGTTAACTACTTAACCAACTCAAATTGATTTTCATTCATTATTTTTCTTTAATAATGCACATTGTTACTTCCTCCTCCTAACATATAGGTTGCCTATGGACTAAACAATGTGAAATAGATAATGATGTATAGGAATGTAACACTATATTGTGTAGTATTTTATGTTTGGATATTTAAGACATAATACTGTGTTTGTATTATATAGTGTTTTGTGTTTGAATACGTAAGATATAACACTCTCTGATGTGTTGTGTGTAGTATTTTATATTTGAATATATGAAACAAAGATATTAAGTTATAAAAATATTAATTATCAATAATAATATTATTATTATTAATTATTAACCTTGACATTTATTATAAGTAATATTGTTATTATTAATATTTTACATTAAATATAAGAAATCATTGATAAGGTAATATTTTACAAAACATATTAAAATTTACCTATTTTAAATAAAGTTCCTCTAATTATTATCTTAATATATAACGAACACTTATTTAAAAATGAAAGCGAATTAAGCAATTTTAAAAATTTCTTCATTGAATATAATTAATCACCATAAAATAATCGACATACATAGTTGTTCTTTGAGTTGTTCAATTAGTGATAGAATAATATTAGCTCTATTATCTAATTATAAGTAGCACACATATTAATTAAGAAAATAATTAGCATATTTCATAATATTACCCTTAAATTTATTTGCTAACTCTTTTTCATAAGAGTTTTAAGCGAAAAATAATATATTTAATATTGTTTATAATTTTTTTAAAAGACAAATGATAGTATAAAATAAAATAACTTAGATGAACCTTTATTACTTATTAGAAATAGAGAGATAGTATATATTAGTAGAACTTTACCTAATTAAAGTTTTGTGGATGTTGAAGAGCCAAAATTCCAAGTCACGAGACTAAATATATATGTTTGGCAAAGATAAGGATCACTATATGATTACATGAACAAGACAGTAATCACAATCAAGAGCATAAAACCAAGAAGCTCACAACAAAATATCACTCATAATTATTGACACCGTTGCGTTGTGCATGTGACAATCAATTTTATCTCCCTTTATGGTCGATATATATATATATATATATAGTATATGATAGAACAATAATACTAGTGGTTTTATAATTAACATCATAATTAAAAAGCACATCTCTCTTTAATTTAAGAGTAGATATAGATGGTGAAAGCATAGTATAAATATGAGCAGCATAATGTTAACTAATAAATTCTATTTAAATAATAAAATTCATATATGTGGCATCATAGAAATATTTAATATGTATAATATAAATACTTATAACAATAGTATAAATCATGATAATTATATGTCTTGTGAGCTACATAAGGTGTATCTTGTGTTTTTTAACATTATTAGCGGCAATTTTTCAATAAATCTTGGTATATAATGAGAAACCAACCAATGCAGTTAATATGTTTAATTTAATTTTTCTTGGTCCATATGTAAGAGTGGGAATGAAAGTAAAATATTAGTAGGGTGAATTTTTATGTTCTAAAACCTTCGTATTGACTGATTTAACTGATTTTTCTATGCATATACATATAGCAAAGTTGATAATTATTTGACTCTATATACTCTTTTTTAGTTTCTCAATTTATTTAAATACTATCTGGTAACTAAATACAATAAAAAAAATTGACCGATATTATTGGATTGAGGTAGTATTTGAATATCCAAAAATCAGAATCATAGTTGTAGAATTAGCTTAAGGAATAAAATTTGCAATTAAAGCTGATTTTCCACATAGATAGAATGCAAAATTGCCGGCAAAATCAAGCAACAAATAATTCTGTTATGTGCTTTTGCTTCCGTCATTGATCATTACTGATACAATTGCATAGTAAGGAGTTAGGATTTATTCATTTATCATTTTTCATAGTAATAATTATAATGAAAAGAAAGGAGCTGAAGAATGCTGATAATTCAATATCATTATCTTGTGCATGATATAAATTAAATTATTATTATAATTTGTCCCTCGAACTTGAGGGAAGAACCCAATATTTTTCTTAAAAAACTTACAACTTTTTTTGGAAAAATATAATTTATTCAACATATAACTTTATGGCAAACATATAGAGTGAAGAAGTAGTTATGCTAAATGTTTGGTGCAGATGTCACAATAATCACAATAATAATGGAACAGAATTGCAATGATCTAATATTAATGAAGGAAATTGATAATTTTTGTTGACTTTATTTTTTGAATATGTTAAAAGAGATACACAAATATATGCGAATGCATTTAACGTCAATTTTAAAATTATTTTATTTTATGAGGATTCTATGATTCACTTGGCTACTTGACTCAAAATGGGAAATGCTCGGTGAACAATGAAAAAACAGTCAAACGAGTTAATCAAGTCATTTTGACAATCTTTTAACCCAAGAAAACTTCTTTTAAGAAATTAAATTTTAATAAATTAAGTGATTATGACATAAAATCTCTATATTGACTGATTTTTTATTGTGTAAATAGTACTGCTCAAATTAGATTGAGACAGTTAACATGGAATTTATTTCCATTTCGGGGGTTGAACACATTGATATAGGAAGATGACCCTAATGGTGGAGCCATAGGTATGGTGGTAGTACAAATTAAATAAGGGAGAAAGTTCTCTATAGATTGATAAGATACATGTTTTGTCTTTGCTTTCGCAGCAGGTTTTTGGCCTTAGCTTTGAGCCATTTTCACTTTTCCACTAACTCTCTTGTCCTTTTCCTATCAAATGCATACAGTTCTTTACTATGCCTCTTTTCCATAATTATTTTCGTGTTCGTTCAATTTCTTTTCACGTGTCTTTTCCTTTTAAGATGTATATATGTTCTTCTTGAATGAAATAATTAAAAAGAAATTAACCTAATTAAACGTCTCTAGTTTGAGTTTTGAGAATAAAAAGAAATTAATAGAAGATCTATCGTCTCCTTATATAGAGATTCTTCTTCGGTCTAGAATAATTATTTCTTTTTACTTTTTATTTTGGTCCATATTATTTATCATTTTACAATTTCAAAAAATATTTAACTTGCGTTTTCCTATCATATTTTCTATTAATATAATAGAAAGAATATATTATATGAGAAAATAAGAGATATTTTAAATTTTTTACTTCTATTATTTAGATTTTTTATAAAATTAAATTATTACATTAATTAATATTCATAAGTAAAAATAGACATTTATTTTGAACTGACGAGAGTATTAATTAGGTCGAGACATATTATATTAGGTAGGTTTTCACTTCTTCATAAATTTGGATACCGGGAATTTAGTTGAGAAAAAAAATACTCAATAATCAGATGTAATATTTAGAACCAATTACTTCTTAAAAAATTATTTTAATATTTTTTGAGAAGTCAAATATTATAACTTCTTAAAAAATACTTTCTAATTATTTTATATTTAAATATAAAATAATTTATTTATAAATTAATTCTCATAAGTTACTTTTACCTAATAATTTATTGTCTTAAGTCTTAACTGGCCCTAGGTCTATAATAACTACTATTGGTTTGAAGATTAAAAAAATATTTGTGCGGCATTGTTACTGTATGATTTTCGGCCTAAAATAATTGAGATATTGTTAATAGATTGCAATGACTAATGACTACTATATATTATATATTATATATTATATTATTAATTATAAGAATCAAGTTGTTGCATCAATCACACATATATATACTTACGGGATTCCTTTTCAGGTTTGTGACACTGTGTCACTTACTTAAAAGGTTAGGGTAACTAGGATCAGTGCTTTCTTGCCTATTTAATATAATAAAATTGTTTAAATATCCTGTTTGGAAACTTTTTATAAAATGAAATTGAATTGAATTTCATTAGAAATTAAATTCATACTTGAATTGAATTGAATTCTAGTGTTTGAAATACATTAGTAAAATTGTAGAATTGAATTGAATTTCAATGTTTGGAATGTTTATAAAATGACTTAAGATTTTTTAATGAACAAGTTTATCCTAATATACTTTGGAATTTGAAGAAAGTAATTTAATGAGGGTAATTTAAAGAGGATAATTTGGACATTTTATATTTTAAGTGAAATGCCAATGGAATTCAATTGAAATCGGAGTGGAATGACTCCGATTTGTAATTGGACCAAAACTATGAAATTGAATTGAATTCCATTTCAACTTAAATGATTTTCTTTGTTTCAAACACTGGAATTCAATTCAATTCCTGTGGGAATTGAATTCCAAATGGTGTTCCAAACACAATGTCAGACTTTGATCGATGCTTCAATTTTACTGTGCTTTATTTCAATGGTAAATTGTGTTTGCATTTTTTTCTTTTTCAAGTTTTGGTTTTTGCTGTCCATTTTGTCTGTATTGTTTATATGTATTTGCAAAAACTAAAACTGTATATTGCTCTAATCTCTATGATCAATAATAAGGATTGCTAGCTACAAGGATGAATTAGTTCCTCCTAATTTAAAAAGTTCTCTGTGATTCCTTAAATTTAACAAAAGAGACTATTATATGTACATTAACTCTAATATTTTGTGTCACTTTATATTTTATTATCATTGGATTATGATATGATATTCATTTTAATATAAAAAACTCTTCTTATTTATCTTTAATGTTGATAATTTCTCATCATAATCATTCACTTTTAGATGTCATAGCATTATTCTCTAAAGGTAAAGATTGACATATCAGTTCTTTTATTAAGTCATCATTTCAAAATTTCATTTCATGAAGAAACATATGTGGATTGTTAAACTGATACATTTTTTTGACTCCATTAAATTTTAAGAAAAACCTCAAATAGGAAATGCTTGTCTTCGGACATACTCCCTCTCTTCTCAAATAAATGTCAATTTTATACTTTTTTTTTCTACTAATATTTTTTTATTGATACCTCTAAAAAAAGAAAAAATTAAGATATAAATTTAATATGAAAAACAATATTAATAAGAATAATGATGTAAATTATACTAAATATTGTCTACTTTTAAGATTATTTAATAATTTTCTTAAGAGCGCTAGAGGCACAACAAAAAAACCAGAAAAAACAGCCAACAAATAGGAATTTGGGCCACAATCACCCAGACCATTAAAAATATACTCATGATTAAAAGTGTTATTTGGGCCATAAAGTATTAAATGAACTTTATTGACTGTTTTAGCTGATTTTTTTATTATGTCCCAAACATTTATATTTTCTTAATAAGTATAAAAAATATAAAATGAACCCTTATTAAAAAATAAATAAAGTATATAACATCATTTCGATCGCCTCCATTGTAGACACCAAAACCATGAACATCCATCCCACGTACCACATTGTCAATCAATCATTCTTTTTGGGTTGATGCCTATATACAAGAGTCTTTTTAACAACACTTTCACTCTACCTCCCTTTTCTATATCCATTTAACATCCTCCTCTACTCTACTTTCTTAATAACTTGCTTGTAGCCAACTTCCCACTGGTTTCAGATTTGCACCACCCCGCTTCATAATTTAAAGCAATCATCACAATTGGCTTATCATAATTGATTTTCAACCCCGTCATCAGCTCGAAGCCTCCATTATCCTTCCGTGACCGGGCAGGAGAGAATTGTGTCGTCTTCAAATTGTAAATGAGATAATTGAACTTTGTCACGCCAATCTCCAAAGGTTGAAGTTCCCCAATATGTAGTCTTTGAAGCATTCTATTTAACACTAGCCCAAAGAGAAAATGGGACAAAGTTGCTTCAATTTGCTACCAATTACCTCCATCATGCAATTTTTTTTCTTCCACTAATCCATTTGTTCCTTTTTTTTACACATAGCATGATTTTGTTTAATATATTAGTGAGAGATCCTAATGACCATAGTCATCTCATCATTATGCTTCTTTTGGGTAAATATTCAAACATTACTAAACTATGTAGTATTAACAAAAGCACTAATTTAGTATATGATCCAAACATTGTGTAGTGATGAGAAAAAGAAACAAGGGGCAATGCCAATCTTAAATGTTTAGTTATAATATGTAGAAGACAATATAAAACACTTAGAAACCTATATAAAGAAGAAATAGAAAAAAAATGGAAGGAAGAGATAATAATCAAGTATGATGAGGAACAAGTAAAGAGAAAAAAAAGGAAAATTTTATTTTAATTGATTCAATTTACACACCCTATTTATTATATTTTACCGATCAATTTGTACTCAAAATTTAAGTACTCAATTCGATCATTCAATCATTAATTATCTTTTTTACTTATTTATGAACTTTCAAAATTGGGTGTCTAGTTTTTAACCTTTTATCTGTTTTTTTTTATAATATTCATTTGTAACATTTACTTGCCCAAATAATTGCTAAATATGTTAATTATCTTTGTCTAATGTTCATACTTTTTTCTATAAACAAAATATTAGATCGAAAATCGTATGCCCCTATGACCTAGTGAGATAAACCGTACAATATAATCTATCTTAAGAAAGCTTTCTAGATTTTAAACCAGCCGCAACTTTATGGGTAAAACTAGTCCGGGCTAAAATTTTAAACCCGCAATTAGACTAATCCGTCACTATAGATTGTGTATATGGAAATGACATGTGAGATTTCTAGCAAAATTTTTTCTTTCGACAATGCTCAAATCCAAAATCTTACTTAAATAGATAATGAGTCGCTTATCGCTCGTGCTAACTTAAACTATTCCTATCTTATATTCAAGATGCATGGCAATACAATCACATGCTTCATCCCACCAATTTGAGAGGCCTATAAAACTTTAAAGTATGAATGGGCCGACACAAGAATACACACAAACATTGTCAAGTTTTTGTCATGTTTCCGACCCAAAACGAAATTAACGAAACAAATATCTAAGTGTCCAAAATCAACCACTCAAACAGAACCATTATTTTCAGACCCAAAAAGTAATATATCGAAAACATTATTCCACACAAAAGCTAGAAGCTACTACAAGGCAAAGCCCAGTTTCACGAATATCCACTCATCACCCAAAATCCGAATATTTTTCCCCAAAAACAAAATCAGATTCCAAATTCTGTGGCCACT
Organism: Aeschynomene evenia; assembly: GCA_013621005.1. Lineage (NCBI taxonomy): Eukaryota > Viridiplantae > Streptophyta > Magnoliopsida > Fabales > Fabaceae > Aeschynomene > Aeschynomene evenia. The sequence goes on along the minus strand of CM024268.1, from coordinate 32,913,289 downwards.
TTTTTAACCCCATTTCATTGCAACCTTCCCTTCATTCCAAATTTCGTGTTAAACAGAAAAGTAACTCTAAGAAGAACAAGCTAAAGAAACAGAGGAAAAAGAAAAAGAAAAATGGGTTCTTTTGAGGCGGTGGAGAAGCACGCTACGGCGAAGTTCTTGGCAACGTTCATTGTAGGTGGCGTGATCGTTGGTGTGACACTGTACGGTTTGTTGCAATCTTCTGAGGGGCTTCAGAAGAATCTGGAACCTCTTGGGTTGTGGAAGAGGAGGAGGAGGAAGAAGAACAAGCCGATACGCGTGTACATGGATGGGTGCTTCGACATGATGCATTATGGCCATTGCAATGCCCTGAGACAGGCACGTGCGCTCGGTGATGAGCTCGTTGTTGGGGTTGTTAGCGACGATGAAATCATCGCTAATAAGGGTCCCCCTGTTACCCCTCTTGAAGAGAGGTCACAACTTTTTACTCTTGTTCTTTGATCTTGTTCTTATGGTTTTGTTTAATTTCTAGATTTGTGACGTGCTTGGATTTGATTGTTTTTAGAATGGAATAGGCTAATCAAAGCACATTTTTTTTTTCATGGTGTGATTTTAATTTTATGTTTTTGGAAAAGTAAATGAGCCATTTTTTTTTTAGTGTTTCCATGCAGCAATTCCGGCATTGTTAGGGAGAACTTTGATTTTTACATTTGAAAGATCAATGCGCTCATTAACTAGTCCTTAGCATATATTTAATTTAATTAGCTCGAAGTAGCTCAATGATCAATGTGAGGGTAAATTAGTGTCTGAAATATCAGCATGCTGACAAATTAGTACCTATAAGATCAATGTATCGATAAATTAGAATCTAGAATGGATTTTGTTAATACTAATAGAGCCCACTACCATAACAGAATTGATCATTTGGGTACGACTGATTAATACAACATCCTTTAAGGACAATTTTGTTAGCACATTGATCTTTTAAGAGCCTATGTATAGCTTACTAGGCATTGTTATGATAACCTTTTACTTGTTTAATTTTTTATTTTTATTTTGACGGGGTAGTTGTTGTTTTTTCTTTATAATTTCTGAATTGGATTTTGAGATGGTGGTGTGCTGATGTTATTGACGATGTGTGTAGGATGATCATGGTGAATGCTGTGAAGTGGGTTGATGAAGTTATTACCGACGCTCCTTATGCCATAACTGAGGAGTTCATGAAGAAGCTCTTTAATGAGTACAACATAGATTACATCATTCATGGGGATGATCCTTGTATTCTTCCTGATGGGACTGATGCCTATGAACATGCCAAGAAGGCTGGTCGTTATAAACAGATTAAGCGCACCGAAGGAGTTTCCAGCACTGATATTGTTGGTTAGAATTATGCTTACTTTATTATGCTCTGAGATTTCCTTCTTTGCTAGTGGGCACAATTGGTCGTGTCGTTTGAGTTTGTTCAATATTCCATGAATTACTAAATACAAGTCCTTTGGTGTGTTTGGTTGTTGTGGAATGCTCTCGTGTCTGTTTATGGCCTCTATCATTGCTGTTTGAAGGCTGTTGCCATTTAAGATGTGCTTGGAGGCCAAGGTGGCCAGCAAATTTGTTAACTTTTTTATCTTCTATGCCATATATTGTTTTTTCTGTTTGGGATGAGGATATATTCCCTCCCCTAGCTTCACTTTCCTTCCTTTTCTCTTAATAAAATTTCTTTTTATATGTAAACCATATTCAATGGATCTCATTATGGTCCTTTCATTTGGAAGTATTTTATATCAGATGTTCTTACTTTTTAAATTAATGCGTTTCTAAAACTTCTCTGAACTTAGGTTCAGTTTAGACTTTTGGCGAATGGGTGGATCTCTGTTTTCATACAGGTGATTTGTCTGGTTATATAGCATTTTCTTGACTCATCAATCAACAGAATTTTTTAGAAGACCTTAGCATTGAGGCCTTACCCTTTCTTAATACTCTTCTCCCTAATTTTCTCCGTACTCTCTACTAGTCTGTGAACTGTATTTCTGTCCATCCAAGTCTGATAATGAAACATGTGGGACTTTCCTCACTTGCCAATTAGTGATTTTTGTTGGTTGTTCCATTTTGTTTGGCCCGGTTCAGTGTTTGCTTCTAGTCAGCTATATTTCTAGTCTTTAGCTTGTATACTAATAAACTAATAATAATTTCCCTTGAGCTTATATAATGATTTCATGTACAGGGCGGATGCTTCTCTGTGTTAGAGAAAGGACTCCGACTGAGAATCCTAGTCATTCTTCCTTACAAAGACAGTTCAGCCATGGCCATAGTCATAAGTTTGAAGATCGGGGATCTGCAAATGAAACACGTATATCTCATTTTCTGCCTACATCTCGTAGAATTGTTCAGTTCTCAAATGGAAGGGTATGTTCTTATTATAAGCTTGTTTTCAACATATTTACTCCCTCTATATCATTTCCCCATCCTTTAGTCTTTCTGATGTTTAAAAGAATTACATATGTTACATTCCATATTATTGGTTTGTAGGAACAAATCTGAGCATTTTACACGTACTATGTTTTTTGTTTATTTCCTGCTCAGCTAGATCAATTTTGAGCATTTAAATTCAGCTGGTATTGTTATACTTGTTGTTTGTAGAGTTTTGGATGAGGAAGTATTAATTTCCCTAGGACATTGACTGACAAGTTAGCCTAGGGCCTCAGGAGAAAATAAGTAACCATGCAAGTACGCTGGTTTTGGGAATTAAGTTGGTGATGTATGATTATAGGTGTTAATTGTTAACTGGGCAGTAAAGAGATCAAGGAATGATTCAAGGTTTTGCTCAGGTCTAAGGTATTTCTATGCCAATCAGTATGTTTTGAAAGGATGACAAAATTGGATTAACTATAGGGGATTGACAAGTCAGTATCCAAAAACATTGCCTTGTTTGGAAAATGGCTTTGGTGTTCCCCTTCAGTCGCCTATAGCGTGGCATCATGTTGTAAAAGTAAAATTTAATTATTGCAGTATGGGTTGGATTTATTTTCAAACCTACTGATACTTGTCATTGGTGATAATGGCTCCCATGTCATATTTTGGGAAGACCTTTGGATAAGGGATCTGCAATTCTCTCAGCGATTTCCCTTGTAATTTGTGTTATGTGCTTCCTGATTAGGATCAATTCTCCAAATGTTTCTTCATTGTTTCTACTATTATGATTGAACCTTTACTGTTAGATTATTGCTTCCCATTCCTTATGCAATGTATTTCTTATTTCTTTGCTACTCGGAGATAATGTATCATTCTCCCCAAACCCCAAATAATTTTTAACTAGTTGTGCTTTGTCTACGCCCATGTTTCAGTTATATTTTCATGTCACTTAATGATTTATCCATGCTTGGTGTTCCAGGGCCCAGGACCTGATGCTCGCATTGTGTATATAGATGGAGCCTTTGATCTCTTTCATGCTGGGCATGTGGAGGTATTTGTTTACATACATTTTGTCAATACTACTCTCTGTAATGTAATGTAACGTTAAATTGTGTAATTTTTTCAACTTGACATCACTGTTTGTTTCTACTATGCCTTCCAGTTGTTTCCTTATCATGCTAGACTGTTGAAATGAATCTTGTCAAGTAATGATGCTAATAGCATTATTGTTTGAAATGGATGTAGATTGATACTGGACCTTGTATTAACTGACTTTTTTACTATAGATCTTGAAGCTTGCTCGGGATCTTGGAGATTTTCTTCTTGTTGGAATACATACTGATCAGACTGTCAGGTTGTCAACCTTCATATCTCTTCTTTTTCACACCTTTTATTTTATTTGTTTAATTTTATATTTACTTATGATTTGTTTTATGGGGAATTATATGGGGGTGAAAAGGTAATATTTGGAATATTCTGTTGAAGTGGTTTGTTTTCACCATTCTATTGCAACTTAAAATTCTACTCTACATGAAATTATCTCCAGTGAAAACAGTGGTAAATTTTGTCACTGTAGGTGTTAATGTTGCAATTGCTTGTTTAGAATTGAAGTGTTATACTGTTATGTGACATTCTAATTCTCGGGAGTGTCTGAAACATGCTGCATGGTTGTTATCTTCTGTCCCTCTTATGATTGGTTTCTGTCTTATTCACTCCAAAGTCTAAAAGGATGTTTTCTTCCCTTGAATTCTGAACTCTTCTTTCTGAACTGAATGTTTCTTTTACCTAAATAAAGGGGGTGGGGGAAATGATGATGAAATGGGGTATTATTATAAGGGGATTTTTATGGACTTTATAGTGGGTTTCTGATGAATTCCTAGGAGGCAAGGTCAAATCATATCTTCTTGTAATGGTTTTCTGCATGCATTATTTGTTCTTTTTCTGTCTTTTCTTTGTCTTATAGTCCTCGGGCCTTAGCCTATAATAAGTTGAAATATTTTGTTGCATTAGCTTTATGCCTTTATGAGATAAATGTCATGTTAAAATTAATCTATCTACTTTTTCAGTTCCTTATTATATGTTCTTTCAGAGAGGATCTATTGTTATTGAGTTCACATCATTGCAAAGGCTAAACTATGCCATAGTAGCTGTTCTTTTGCATTGAACTGAAAGTTTTAAATTTGAATCAACATAATTTGAGTATCTAGTATCTTATTGTTTATGTTTTTATGTATGTTACATGATGATTAATGTTTGACAGTTTCTATATTTTTTTCCCACACTGGATTTGTAGTGAAACTAGAGGACCACATCGTCCTATCATGAACCTCCACGAAAGAAGTTTAAGTGTTTTAGCATGCCGCTACGTGGATGAAGTTATAATTGGCGCACCCTGGGAAGTGTCAAGGGATATGGTTAGTCTTATGTTACTTTCGTTCATTTCTATTATTGATTTCTTACAGAATGTTTCTTTCTTTTCTGTTGTGATAAACATGCTTGAACTGTTGGGTGTTGAAATTATTTTTTTAATGATATTATTGTTAAGTCAATATTAGCATTAAAGATTTATCTAACAACCTTTATTTTATTTTGAAACACTGAAGTTTTCAAACTTCATGACAATTAGTACTTGATTTTTCTTGAGTTTGTACTTTTAGGTAATTTTCAAAGCATGAAAAAGTCATGGTAATATTCGTGTCTACTGTCTAGATATTGTTATTCTGTTTGTCACCGTCTCCTTCTTGCTAGAGCCCTTTTAGCTTAAAGTGTGGAAAGTACATGGATACACTTTACCTTGCGCTGAAGTTTAACTTAGCAAGAAATAATGGAAATATCAAGGATCAAACTCCTATGTAATTTGGCCAATTTTGATATGATGTCGAGAACAGCTCAAGCCACTAGAAATACATGTATGCTACTCAGGTTGCAACTTTTGGTGATTTCATAATATGGAGGTTTTAGGGGAAATGAGGAGGCCAAGGTACGTCTCTAGGGAATCTTAAAAGGGTGGCTTAGTGCACAAGGTTCCCACTAGGTGGGGTCTTGGAATGGTAGATGTTTGCAGCATTTCTCCCACTTTGTGGAGAGGTTGTTTTCAGGATTCGAACTTGTGACCTTCAAGCATAGTTATTTAACTTGTCCTGGTAATCGACTTGGCTAAGGCACTAGGTCAACGGGTCATTGGTTCAACCAATAGGTTATTAGCTGGGCCGGTTAAACCAGATTTCATTAAATAGATTATAAATGTATAAAAATACAATTTAGTATACAATATATAGTGTTGAGGCTCACCTTCCGTGTGTTGAGAGCACCTTATTGCCCTTATATTTGCATATAGGGTAGGACTAAGTTTTTCATTTCTCTCTAGGATCTGACTGTCTCAAAGTAGTTGTAATTCCGGTTATGTTGAGCGTGATAGGATGGTATTGCTGCATTATTGACTTCTGATATTCTTTCAGTAATGTAGCCAAACTAACCGAGTCATGTTGGCGCTCTTGTAAGAAAAACAACATAAACAAGTTTTCTGAACAAGATTTAGTGACAATTTCTTGGTTGCTTCAGTTAGTACTTGTTTAAATCCAACATGATGTTTCTTGTTTTCTGCCATTATTCAAGTATTTATTCGTTCTGGGGTTGGTTTAACACATTCTTAAAACTTAAAATTCAACTGGGTGCAGGTCACAACGTTTAACATCTCACTAGTAGCTCATGGAACCGTTGCAGAAAATGATGATTTTCAGAAGGTAAAATTGTGCGACTATATTCTACAAATGATGGTATTTACAACCTTGTGCATCTTCAGTTTCCTAACTGTTTCTGTCATTTATTTACTTGTAGGATGAACAATCCAATCCTTATGCTGTTCCAATTAGCATGGGCATTTTCAGAGTCTTAGATAGTCCTTTACAGATAACAACTACTACAATAATTAGAAGGATTGTATCAAATCATGAGGCTTTCCTGGTTTGTTCGAAACTCATCATATCATTTTGGTTTGGTTGATTTTTCTTTTTTTAATTCTTGTTAGTAACTGTGTTAAAAGCTAGTTTTTCTTAGTTATTCACTCTCTTTTTTCTTTTTCCTTTTTTTGTTCATGCAGAAACGAAATGAAAAGAAGGGGGAGAGTGAGAAAAGATACTATGAGAGCAAGACTCATGTCCATGGAGACTGAGTAAATTAAAGTCTATTGTTTTGGTCATAGCATATATATTGCAGTCTACTAAGCTATAGGCTTTTTATTCTTTTTTCTTTTGGGACATGACAGTTTTTATGTTAAGTTTGGAGCACAATTTGGACACAGATAGTGATCTGCTAAATTGATTTATCCAATTACTTGTATATACTAACCATGAATATGATGATAGTGATCTTCTAAATAAGTTCATGGTTAGTTAGTTATAAGTAAACTAGGAAAAATCAAACTCCAGTAGTAGTAACATGTTCAAATTTATGATCCGAGCTGAACAAAACTACTATTTTCCCTTTTCCTTAGGTTTTTGGGTGAGAAAGTACTATTTTTTCTATTTTTCTTTTTTCAGTTTTTTCGATTTTTTTTTTAATAACCTGTTACAATGTATTATTTGCTGTATGGGAATTTGATGAGGATCATATCTGATCAAAGAACTCTTGTTTAGTGAATATATATATATATATATATATATATATATTTGTTAAATGACATATATTCAAAGTTGTAATTTCTGAAAGAATAATACTTGTTGTACAACATAAATACGTCCAATAAGTATCTAACGTGTGCTATACATGATATGGAATGTGTGCTATTTGTATAGCACACATACATATAGCACATATCCCATATCATGTATAGCACACGTTGGATACTTATTGGACGTATTTCTATTGTACGACAAACATTATTTTTCTGAAATGGTGGAAGTCCAACTCCAGAGAGCATTAACATTTAAACGAACATCAACCAGCAAGTTACATGAAGTTTGAATATAGGGGTAATTAATAATTATGCTCTAATATAAATAAAACAAGGTTCAAGTACAGGAATAATTATGCTCCCTCTTTAGAATTCAATAAGGAAATAATCTAAACTTCATTTTTGCTTAGCTTGCTGCACTACTTGTATGACAGAACAAACAGTCTGAATTAAAGAGAGGAAAAGAAGTAAAATTGCTGCAAAGGATGCAGCAGCTTGCCAAGGAGTACTGCCATAATCACGCCACAAAGTCGCCATCAAATTATGCAAAGTATCCCTACAAAAAGCATCCAAATCACGGCAAAGATCAAAGTAATGTTCACCAAAATTCAAATGGGTAATGTTTTTCCAGAGACTATTGAACAGTTTCGCAACAGAATCACCATCCCCTAGCCAGTTCACCAGAATTCCCTTGCCAACAAGCATATCCACATCCTTGCTAGTGTTTATAAGGAAATCCAAAACAGCAATATAGTCAGTGAACAGGGACTCATCCGGGTAGTGACATTGCTCCAACGCAATCAAGTTGCGAAACAAGATTTCTGTCCAATCCTCCACTCTGAGCTGAGGGATCCTAAGAACCTTATCCGAGAATTTCAGGTCCAGCAAGCACTTGTTCTCGGTGTCTGCGACCATCGTCACCCCTGCTTCAGACAACTCAGTAGCACTCTGAAGATGTATCATTGATGCACTAGTTCTACCTTTCTTGTGTGGCAGCATCTCCAATGGTTTCAAATGAAAAAGTCTTAACAAATCCGTGAAGTGATTTATAGTAACATCAACAAAGGGAATATTGCAGGGATTGTAATAGCTAAAATAGTCAAAAGCAAGCTCAATAAAAGAAGGGAATCTACTAGCAGCATTGAGAGAGAGAAAGGCTAGAGTGTAGAGTGTGTCAAGAACAAAAAAAGGAAGCTGATTCTCGAGTAGCAATAAATCAAGCCTCATGTTAGAGGTCAACCAAGGTTTGAGGAACAAAGTATCATCCCCTGACCATTCTTCATAGTAGTGCCTCAAGAAGAGCTCAAATATGAAAGCAGAGTCAACTAGGACAACCTTGACAAGCTCCTCCGAAGAGAGGTCAAGGGTATCATAGTAACAACGTCGGATTCTGGGTTCGGAAAGTTCTATGTGACGAACCAAAGTGTCTAAATCAATGTTTGATTGTTTCTTAGCTCGTTCTAGGAAATTCTTAAAATATATGAGCTTGTGTCTTTGCAAGTTTTTCACATTTGGGTTATTGCAGTGAAATGGACCAATAGAGACAACTCTAGGAGTATATGCATCTTGGTTGAGTTTGCGAATATCAAAGGGTACCTTGTAAATGCAGCAATCGTCGGTTAGGGGTGGCTCTGCTCTGTCCAGCATCCCCTTAATATCACTCATAACATAGTCATGGTTCATGCTTGTCATCTAGAAAGCATTAAAATATGAAAAAAACTTAGAAAAATAAGAATTGAAAATGGATCAAGAGTGGAAGGACAAAATTAAGAAACTTCAGAAGAGCTTGGACGGCGGGGCTTGTGTTGCTGCTTGCTGGAGGGTGGTGGCGTAGGAGGCGGAGGAGACCAGGACGGCGGCAGTGGGTGTGCTGCTAGAGAGAGACAGGGAAAGTAAAAAACGATGTCGTTTTAATTTGAACAATGGTTCTTCTAATTTACTCTCTTGCAAGCCACACTAGTGAAAAGCACACACGAATCTGTTCTAGTGGTGGCCACTGTCGGCAATGAGAATAAGAAAAAGGAATATCTATTTGAACAAAGGAAAACATTCAAATTAGCAATGGACCAATTTGGTAAAATTTTGACAAAAAAGAAAAACTTTTTCTTTCAAGTGTTCTGAATGATTGTGGCGCAATATATATATATATATATATACAGAGCATTGCTAGAGACAAAACAAAAAATCAGCCAAAACAGCCAACAAATGAGAATTTGGGCCACAATCACCAAGCCCATTAAAAATATACTCATGATTAAAAGTGCTATTTGGGCAATAAAGTGTTAAATGAGCTTTGTTGGCTGTTTTGGCTGATTTTTTGTTGTGCCCCAAACATTTGTGATATATATATAGAGGAGAGATACTTTGACACTGGTGTATGATTTTGTACGCTTACACTTTTAATAACTTTTGATAGAATATATTTTTTGTCGATCCAACCGTTGAATTACAATTACATATCAAAGTGATTGTATGTGTGAAATTTCAAATAAATTGAACAACTATAAGATTATGATCAAAGTATTCTAAGTCACACACATTTGCGAACTATTGTCGATTTATAGACATACAAAAAAATGTATCAAATAATTTCTAATTAATGTAAAATTTATTACAGATGATCTATAATATATGAGCTTTCAATCCAATGGTATATTTTGAAAAAAAATATTCAATAAAAAGTTAGAACCGGTGTAAGATCAACGTTATATCTTATACCGATATAAACGTGTATATATATATATATATATATATATGTGTGTGTGTGTTAACTGATTTTTTATCATTTAAATAGCAACACTCTTTAATAAATGGATTGTATCAAATCATGAGACATTTCTTGTTTGTTCAAAACTCATCACATCATTTTGGTTTGCTTGATTTTATAATTAGTAAGACACTATTTTTAATGATTTTGGGGTTAGAGTTAAGGGAGTTAGTGTCACACTATAAAAATAAAGATTATAGTCTTTAAAATATTGAATTACATAATTTTTTAAACAAAGTAGAAATTCAAGGTATAAACTTTAAAAAGTGAGATTTCACTATTTTTTAAGAAACAATATAAAAGTAAAGACTATAGTCTTTCAAATGCTGAATTACATAATTTTTAAAACTTAGTAGAAATTGAAGTCTATAGACTTTAAAAAGAGAGAATTTCGCTATTTTTCTAGAAATATTATAAAAGTAAAGACTATATAGTCTTTAAAAGATTGAACTATATTATTTTTTAAACAAAGTAGAAATTGAAGGCTATAGATTTTAAAAAGTGAGATTTCACCATTTTTCTAAAAACACTCGAAAGGTAAAAACTATAGTCTTTAAGATTTTTAATTTCATAATTTTAGTCTGATTAGAAATTGAAGGCTATAGACTTTAAAAAGTGAGATTTTATTATTTTTCTAGAAAAACAATAAAAGTAAAGACTATAGTCTTTAAAATAGTGAATTACGTAATTTTTAAAAGTCATTAGAAATTGAAGGCTATAGACTTTAAAATATGAGATTTCACTATTTTTCTAAAAACACTCTAAAAGTAAAGACTATAGTCTTTAAAATATTGAATTACATAATTTTTTAAACAAAGTAGAAATTGAAGGCTATAGATTTTAAAAAAGTGAGATTTCACTATTTTTCGAGAAACATTATAAAAGTAAGGACTATAGACTTTAAAATACTGAATTTCATAATTTTTTAAACAAAGTAAAAATTGAAAGATATAGACTTTAAAAAGTGAAATTTCCCTATTTTTCTAGAAACACTATAAAAGTAAAGACTAGTTTTTAAAATATTGAATTACATAATTTTTAGAACTATTTCAAAATTGAAGGATATAGTCTTTAAAAAGTGAGATTTAACTATTTGTCTGGAAACACTATAAAAGTAAAGACCAGTCTTTAAAATATTGAACTACCTAATTTTTTAAACATGATAGAAATTGAAGGCTATAGACTTTAAAAAGTGAGATATCACTATTTTTCTAAAAACACTGGAAAAGTAAATACTATAGTTTTTAAAATAGTGAATTACATAATTTTTTAAAAAAAGTAGAAATTGAAGGCTATACACTTTAAAATGTGAGATTTCACTATTTTTCTATAAACACTCTAAAAGTAAAGACTATAGTCTTTAAAATATTGATATTCATAATTTTTAAAAGTTAGTAGAAATTGAAGGCTATAGACTTTAAAAAGTGAGATTACTATTTTTCTAAAAACACTTAGAAAAGTAAAGACTATAGTCTTTAAAATATTGAATATCATAATTTTAAAATTGATTAGAAATTGAATACTGTAGACTTTAAAAAGTGAGATTTCATTATTTTTCTAAAAACACTATAAAAGTAAAGACTATAGAATTTAAAATACTGAATTACGTAATTTTTAAAAGTTAGTAGAAATTGAAGGCTATAGAATTTAAAAAGTTAGATTTCACTATTTTCTAAAAACACTCAAAATGTAAAGACTATAGTCTTTAAAATAGTGAATTGAAATTTTTTTTAAACAAAGTAGAAATTGAAGGTTATAGACTTTAAAAAATGAGATTTCACTATTTTTTGAGAAACATTATAAAAGTAAAGACTATAGTTTTTAAAATGTTGAATTACATAATTTTTAAAACTTAATAGAAATTGAAGGCTATAAACTTTAAAAAGTGAAATTTCACTATTTTTCTAAAAACACTATAAAAGTAAAGACTGTAGTCTTTAAAATATTGAATTACACAATTTTTTAAACAAAATAGAAATTGAAATCTATAGACTTTAAAAAGTGAGATTTCACTATTTTTCGAGAAACACTATAAAAGTAAAGATTATAGTGTTTAAAATACTGAATTTCATAATTTTTTAAACAAAGTATAAACAGAAGGATGTAAACTTTAAAAATTGAGATTTCCCTATTTTTCTATAAACACTATAAAAGTAAAGAGTAGTCTTTAAAATATTGAATTACATAATTTTTAGAACTATTTAGAAATTAAAGGCTGTAGACTTTAAAAAGTGAGATTTAACTATTTTTCTAGAAATACTATAAAAATAAAGACTATAGTCTTTAAAATATTGAATTACCTAATTTTTTAAACAAAGTAAAAAATGAAAGCTATAGACGTTAAAAAGTGAGATTTCATTATATTTCTAAAAACACTCGAAAAGTAAAGATTATAGTATTTAAAATAGTGAATTAAATAATTTTTTAAACAAAGTAGAAATTGAAGGCTATAGACTTTAAGAAGTAAGATTTCATTACTTTTCGAGAAACACTATAAAAGTAAAGACTATAGTGTTTAAAATATTGAATTACATAATTTTAAAACTTAATAGAAATTGAAGGCTACAGATTTTAAAAAGTGAAATTTCACTATTTTTCTAAAAACACTTTAAAAGTAAAGACTATAGTCTTTAAAATATTGAATTACATAATTTTTTTTAATATAGTAGAAATTGAAGGCTATAGACTTTAAAAAGTGATATTTCACTATTTTTTGAGAAACATTATAATAGTAAAGACAATAGTTTTTAAAATACTGAATTTCATATTTTTTTTAAACTAAGTAGAAATTGAAGGCTATAAAATTTAAAAAGTGAGATTTCCCTATTTTTTTAGAAACAGTATAAAAGTAAATACTAGTCTTTAAAATATTGAATTACTTAATTTTTAGAACTAATTAGAAATTGAAGGCTATAAACTTTAAAAAGTGAGATTTAACTGTTTGCCTGGAAACACTATAAAAATAAAGACTATAGTCTTTAAAATATTGGATTACCTAATATTTTGAACAAAGTAAAGATTGAAGGCTATAGACTTAAAAAAGTGAGATCTCACTATTTTTTTCTAAAAACACTTGAAACGTATAGACTATAATATTTAAAATAGTGAATTAAACAAGTTTTTAAACAAAGTAGGAATTAAAGGGTATAGAATTTAAAAAGTGCGATTTTTCTATTTTTTTAGAAACACTATAAAAGTAAAGACTATAGTTTTTAAAATACAGAATTACATAATTTTAAAAACTTAATAGAAGTTGAAGGCTATATAGGCTTTAAAAAGAGAAAATTCACTATTTTTCTAAAAACACACTAAAAGTAAAGACTATAGTTTTTAAAATATTGAATTACATAATTTTTTAAACAAAGTAGAAATTGAAGGCTATAGACTTTAAAAAGTGAGATTTTACTATTTTTTGAGAAACACAAAATAGTAAAGACTATAGTCTTTAAAATACTGAATTTCACAATTTTTTAAACAAAGTAGAAACTGAATGCTATAGACTTTAAAAAGTGATATTTCCATATTTTTTTAGAAACAATATAAAAGTAAAGACTAGATTTTAAAATATTGAATTACATAATTTTTAGAACTATTTAAAAATTGAAGGCTATAGACTTTAAAAAATGATATTTCTCAATTTTTCTAGAAACACTATAAAAGTAAAGATTATAGTCTTTAAAATGTTGAACTACCTAATTTTTTAAAGATGGTAGAAATTGAACGCTATTGACTTTAAAAAGTGAGATTTCACTATTTTTCTAAAAATACTGGAAAAGTAAAGACTATATAGTCTTTAGAATAGTGAATTACCTAATTTTTTTAAAAAAGTAGAAGTTGAAGGCTATAGACTTTAAAATGTGAGATTTCGCTATTTTTCTAGAAACACTATAAAAATAAAGATTATAGTCTTTAAAATATTGAATTTCATAATTATTAAAAGTTATTAGAAATTGAAGGCTATAGGCTTTAAAATGTCAGATTTCACTATTTTTCTAAAAACACTCGAAAAGTAAAGACTATAGTTTTTAAAATATTGAATTTCATAATTTTAAAACTAATTAGAAATTGAATGCTATAGATTTTAAAAAGTGAAATTTCACTATTTTTCTAAAAACACTATAAAAGTAAAGAATGTAGTCTTTAAAATACTGAATTACGTAATTTTTAAAAGTTAGTAGAAATTGAAAGCTATACTCTTTAAAAAGTTAGATTTCACTTTTTTCTAAAAACACTCGAAACGTAAAGACTGTAGTTTTTAAAATAGTGAATTAAATATTTTTTAAATAAAGTAGAAATTGAAGGTTATAAGACTTTAAAAAGTGAGATTTCACTAATTTATGAGAAACACTATAAAAAAAATACTATAGTTTTTAAAATAGTGAATTAAATAAATTTTAAAACTTAATAGAAATTGATGGCAAAAGACTTTAAAAAGTGAAATTTCACTATTTTTTTAAAAACACTCTAAAAGTAAAGACTATAGTCTTTAAAATATTGAATTACATAATTTTTTATACAAAGTAAAAACTAAAAGCTATAGACTTTAAAATGTGAGATTTCACTATTTTTCGAGAGACACTATAAAAGTAAAGATTATAGTCTTTAAAATATTGAATTTCATAATTTTAAAACTGATTAGAAATTGAATGCTATAAATTTTAAAAATTGAGATTTTATTATTTTTCTAAAAACACTCTAAAATTAAAGACTATAGTTTTTAAAATATTGAATTACATAATTTTTTAAACAAAGTAGAAATTGAAGGCTATAAACTTTAAAATGTGAGATTTCCCTATTTTTCTAGAAACACTATAAAAGTAAAGACTATAGTCTTTAAAATATTGAACTACCTAATTTTTTAAACATGGTAGAAATTGAAGGCTATAGACTTTCAAAAGTGAGATTTCACTATTTTTCTAAAAATACTGGAAAAGTAAAGACTATAATCTTTAGAATAGTTAATTACATAATTTATTTTTAAACAAAGTAGAAATTGAAGGCTATAGACTCTAAAATATGAGATTTCACTATTTTTCTAGAAACAGTATAAAAGTAAAGACTATAGTCTTTAAAATATTGAATTCCATAAGTTTAAAACTGATTAGAAATTGAATGTTATAGATTTTAAAAAGTGAAATTTCACTATTTTTCTAAAAATACTATAAAAGTAAACAATGTAATCTTTCAAAAACTAAACTACGTAATTTTTAAAAGTTAGTAGAAATTGAAGGCTATAGACTATAAAAAGTTAGGTTTCACTATTTTTATAAAAAATACTCGAAACGTAAAGAATGTAGTCTTTAAAATAGTGAATTAAATATATTTTAAAACAAAATAGAAATTGAAGGCTATAGACTTTAAAAAGTGAGATTTCACTATTTTTTTAGAAATACTATAAAAGTAAAGATTATAGTTTTTAAATAATGAATTATATAATTTTTAAAACTTAATAGGTATTGAAGGCAATAGACTTTAAAAAGTGAAATTTCACTAATTTTCTAAAAACACTATAAAAGTAAAGACTATACTCTTTAAAATATTGATTTACATAATTTTTTAAACAAAGTAAAAATTGAAGGCTATAGACTTTAAAATGTGAGATTTCACTATTTTTCGAGAAACACTATAAAAGTAAAGACTATATTCTTTAATTAAAATATTGAATTTTATAATTTTTAAAAGTCTAGAGAAATTAAAGGCTATAGACTTTAAAAAGTGAGATTTCACTATTTTCTAAAAACACTCGAAAATTAAAGACTATAGTCTTTAAAATATTTAATTTCATAATTTTAAAACTGATTAGAAATTGAATGCTATAGACTTTAAAAAGTGATATTTCATTATTTTTCTAAAAACACTATAAAAGTATATACCCTTTAAAATACTAAATTACGAAATTTTTAAAAGTTAGTAGAAATTGAAGGCTATAGGCTTCAAAAGTTAGATTTCACTATTTTTCTAGTAATATTCTAAAATTAAATACTATAGTCTTTAAAGTAGTGAATTTCATAATTTTTAAAACATAATAGAGAAATTGAAGACTATAGACTTTAAAAAGTGAAATTTCATTATTTTTCTAAAAACACTCTAAAAGTAAAGAGTATATAGTCTTTAAAATATTGAATTACATAATTGTTTTAAATAAAGTAGAAATTGAAGGCTATAGACTTTAAAAAGTGAGATTTCACTATTTTTCTAGAAACACTATAAAAGTATAGACTATAGTCTTTAAAATATTGAATTACCTAATTTTTTAAACAAAGTAGAAATTGAAGGCTATAGACTTTAAAAAGTAAGATTTCACTATTTTTTGAGAAATACTATAAAAGTAAAGTCTATAGTCTTTAAAATACTAAATTACATAATTTTTAAACAAAGTACAAATTCTAGGCTATAGACTTTAAAAGTGAGATCTTACTATTTTTCTAGAAACAGTATTAAAGTAAAGACTACAGTCTTTAAAATATTGAATTACATAATTTTTAGAACTATTTAAAAATTGAAGGCTATAGATTTTAAAAAGTGAGATTTAGCTATTTTTCTAGAAATACTATAAAAGTAAGACTATTGTCTTTAAAATATTGAATTACCTAGTTTTTTAAACAAAGTAGAAATTGAAGGCTATAGACTTTAAAAAGTGAGATTTCACTATTTTTCTAGAAACACTATAAAAATAAAGACTATAGTCTTTAAATTATTGAATTATATAATTTTTAAACTAATTAGAAATTGAAGGCCATAGACTTTAAAAAGTGAGATTTCACTATTTTTCTAGAAACTCTATAAAAGAAACTACTATAGTCTTTAAAATATTGAATTACATAATTTTTTAAACATAGTAGAAATTGAAGGCTATAGATTTTAAAAAGTGTGATTTTCCTATTTTTCTAGAAATACAATAATAGTAAAGATTATAATTTTTAAAATATTGAATTACATAATTTTTAGAACTAATTAGAAATTGAAGGCTATAGACTTTAAAAAGTGAGATTTCACTATTTTTCTGGAAATACTATAAAAGTAAAGACCATAGTCTTTAAAATATTAAATTACATAATTTTTAAACCTAATTAAAAATTGAAGGCTATAGACTTTAAAAAGTGATATTTCATTATTTTTGAGAAATACTATAAAAGTAAAGACTATAGTCTTTAAAATACTGAATTTCATAATTTTTTAAACAAAGTAGAAATTGAAAGCTAAAGACGTTAAAAAGTGAGATTTCCCTATTTTTCTAGAAATACTATAAAAGTACAGACTATAGTATTTAAAATACTGAATTACATAACTCTTAAAACTTAGTAGAAATTGAAGACTATAGACTTTATAAGGTGATATTCACTATTTTTCTAGTAACGCTCTAAAAGTAAAGACTACATAGTCTTTAAAAATACTAAATTACATAATTTTAAAACTGAGTAGAAATTGAAGGCTATAGTCTTTAAAAAGTGATATTTCACTATTCTTCTAGAAACACTCTAAAAGTAAAGAGTATAATCTTTAAAATAATGAATTACATAATTTTTAAATGTTAATAGGAGTCAGAGTCAAAGTGACTCCAAAATTGACTCCGAACATACTCTCACATATTTTTGTCTCCCTTCCATCATAGAGTGACTTTCTACCGATACACAATTACTCCAAATTGGAGTGAACAAATAATTTACAATTTTGTTCAGAGTTGTAACTCTATTCTCATCTGCATTGTGATCCTCACACCAAACACTTAACATAATAAATTTTTCACTGACTACTTGAATATTTCTCTAGAGAAAAAATAAGCATAATTGTGTGTTAACTGCTAGTTTTTCTTAGTTATTCACTTTTTTTTCCTTGCAGAAGCGAAATGAAAAGAAGGGGGAGTGAGAAAAGATTAAATTATGAGAGCAAGACTCATGTCCATGTTGACAGATTAAATTAAAAGTCTATCGCTTTGGTCATAGCATATATATTGCAGTCTACTAAGCTTTAGGCTTTTTATTCTTTTTTCTTTTGGGACATGAGTTTTTATGTTAAGTTTGGAGCACAATTTGGACACAGATAGTGATCTGCTAAATTGATTTATCCAATTACTTATATATGTTAAATGGCATATATTCGGAATTGCAGTTTCTGAAGGAAAAAATCATGCTAACATTATCATTGATTCATGTGAAGCTTTCTGGTTTCTAATCCTAGTACACATGGATAAAATTCGATAGTAAAGAAGTTTCATTAACCAAAATGTAATCCAATTGCTTTAGATTGAAAGAAATCCAAATTTACGCTCTGGAGGATAAAAGATAAAATAAAAAAAGGAAAACACTGCTCAAACAATTAGAAGTTACTACTTCTTAAACATAGCACCAATAATTTTTACATGTTACACTGTAAATATACATTGATGCTATCAAACACCAAAATAGCAAGCTAGAGAAGCTAACAAACATTTCTTACAAGACTTAAAATCTAGGACAACCATAATTACCTTCACAAGCTCGAAAATGAACCTCAGTCTTCAATTTTTTTCCTTCTTCTTCAACCAAATTAAATAAATAAATAAAAATAGCTGGGCATGGTGTAGGGATGTTAGATGTGATAAGATTATCTTACACCAAGTCTACCTAACAATCTCTCATGTCCCCTGATGTTTAGAGGAACCAGTTATATTAGTAGTTCTGATGCCCCGATGATTAAAATTACATACAGTTTTCCACATAACAATTCCACCTAGATGAACAGAAGACCGAATATTGATACAAAAATTAATCCATCATGGCTTCTTATCAACCATAACACCATGTACAAAAAGCAACAAATACATGGATGCACCCACATTTTTGACAAATACTATTTCTAGAGATTAAGTGGAGATTTGAGAAGCACACCAGAAAAGGGTTACATCCCATGAGATTATTATCTTACCCGGCATGCCGGAGCACCTGGTGAGCAATTTGGGTTGGGGGACCGGCAAGCAGCACCGGGACCTACATTGTTTGCAAACTTGGGACGCATTCGGTAGTCAGAGATTTTGCTCATAGTGAAGGGCCCGGCAGTTCCACTATTTGATCCGGATATTGAGACTTCACCTGCGCCAACACTAGAACTCTGCAAGGGTTCCAATGTTTCGACGACATCACTCATTAGTGGCCTGGCTTTGGGATTTTGACTCAAACAGTAGTAAGCCAAACTGCATGCTTTCTGTGCTGCTCTCACTGAGTATTGATTATCCAATCTAGGATCAATTATTTGTAGGAGCTTTCTCTTGTCGTTAAGCTTTGGCCGTGCCCAATCTACTAAGCTCTGTTCCTTCCCAGGTCTTGTCTTGTCAACGGATTTCCTTCCGGTTAAAAGCTCCAAAAGAACAACCCCAAAGCTATACACGTCACTCCTAGCTGTCAGGTGGCCTGAGAATTTTCACATGAACCTCGTTTAGACATGTATCCATGGATGCTCAAACATATGCAAAGATGCTTAAAGTGTATTAAGGTCAAACTGGAGGTCATGCGACAGTACCAAGTACAAAACATACTGAAGGTAAAGATTGAAAACATTGAAAAATCATCTGAAAATTAAATTGAAGAGAAAAGCATAAATTGTAGCAACAACAATGGCTAGATTGAAGGACTGGAAACAATATTGACCTGCAATGCAATGATAGCATCAATTCCTTGGAACCAAAAAAGAAATCTTTTGTATTTAATCCCCTCAGAGGATGAAGTGTCAAATGAAGTATTGATCTTTATCCATGGACAGCTAGGGATATCATTGGAATAAACTGATAACTATTGAATGGAGATACTCAATCTTCTCTCATGATCCCTCCAACAAAACTCTTTGATTCCATAAACCTAGTTAATCACGCTTTGATTTTGACTAGTTAAATGTACTTCCTTCAAGACTACCACATGTTCCTACTGGTGAAGCCCAAGAAAGTGAAGCAGAGTTGCCAATGAATTTGCTATACACTATATAATAATGACAAGGAAGCACTGTAGAGTTAAGCTAGGTCATCTCCTGAAAAAAGAGAAGGATTCAATTGTTTCTTTGACCCTACCCACAGTACACCAGTAGACCACCCAAGCTAACTCTCACATCACAACACATGGGGAAAAAGATAAACTTTTGCAGATGTTTAAACTTTCAAGATTTTTCTTTTTTCCATTTACTTGCAGATTGAGCTTGTTTGAAACACTGAGGTCATACCAGTCATTACGTATTCAGGGGCAGCATAACCATATGTACCCATGACTCGAGTGGATACATGGGTTTCATCACCTTGTGGTCCGGCTTTAGCTAGTCCAAAATCAGAAAGCTTGGCCGTATAATCCTATAGTCATTGGTAGAACCAAGTGAAAAAAAGGTAGCATTCCTTATTACACAGCCATAAAAGAAATAGGCAATCAAGTTAAAATAACAGAAACTTACAGAGTCCAATAATATATTAGACGTTTTGAAGTCACGATAGATAACTGGCCTTTCAGCATTGTGTAGAAAGGCAAGCCCTTTAGCAGCTCCAAGAGCAATCATCATTCTTGTAGCCCATGATAAAGGTACAGTTGCCTCTGGAAGCCTCAGGAAAGGTAATATCAACTTGAGTTGGAAAAACACACCAAGTAACTAGGAAAAATCTTAGCTTCATAACTGTAAGTATTAGCAGTACTTATATTCATGACTACATATTTCCAGATTCTAAATCAATTCTAGTCTAACTGATTACCAAGAAAACAATTGCAATGATTTCTAAGCTGGATAAAACTAGGGCAAGTTTTAAAACTTAAATTAGAAACATTAGAAAAATTAGAAAAATTATCATCCACAATCAATTTTCAAGATATGTAGCTCCCAATGCTTTTCTAGGGGTCCAAAGTAACCTTGGCCCGCCCTGAAATGCAACCAAATATCCACTTTGATGGGAGGAATTCTTATGCATTCTGAGAGCCATATGCTATATGGCTAAGAGATTATAATGAACCATCATAAAATTAATCTAACGACACAAATTCAATCCCAATGCCACATGTTATCTTCTAAGTGGATTAATCATTGTTGTATCCCTGCTAAGGATACCTAAAAAGTTCTCATTACTCAAACTAAGAGAACAACCAAATCAATTCCATATCCATACTCAATGAACTAAGCTAGTAGAAAAGAAGTTTGCGTACTTCGGAATAGGTGATTTTCCAAGCTTCCTCGAAACATAAACTCATACACGAGGAGCCTGTGGTCATCCTCGCAGCAGTACCCAATCAACTTCACCAGATTGGGATGCCTAAGTTGCCCCAGAAAATTCACTTCCGTCTGCAACACCACCACCACAGCAACAATCAAATCAACAACAAACACAAAACAACAATTAAAAAAAATCCAACATAAAACCCAAACCGCAACAAATACTCGTCCCAGTTATGCATTTAGCCTCAATAAACACTAAAAGGGGTACATGATTTAAAATTGCAGTATAAAATTGCCACAATTGCCACTGTAATGCTGTTGCAGAAGGCTTGGCAGTAGCAACATTGCAGCCGTAATTATGATTGTAGACCGCAATTTAAAACAATCCAAGCCATGAGCGAAAGGTCAACCAGGGAAAACACAACAAACATTATCAACAATCAATACAATACAATACAATGCAATGCAATGCAATTCAATTAAATTCAACACAATGCAGTTGGAATTGGCGAACATACAAGCCATTCTCGGTGTCCTTGAAGCCCTTCCTTGTTCAAAACCTTAACCGCAACAGGAAGAGACTTGAGCCCAACCCTCACATTCTCATCAATGTACCCTTTATAGACAGTCCCAAACCCTCCTTCGCCGAGGATGTAATCGGAACGAAAGCTCTTCGTAATGGTCTCGAGCTCATAGAGCGTGAACGCGATCACGTGAGTGTACAACAGCGTGTTGTTCCTCACGTCTTCCAAGTTGTAGTGCCGCGGCGTCGAGCATGTCTCGCTCAGATCCGACACCGACCGGCTGTGCTTCCTCTCGCCGCCGTTCCTGGCGGTCAACGACGAAGCCTGAAGCTGTTGAACTGAAAAAAAGAGAAAGGAGAAGAAGAAAAAAGGTATAATTAGAGAGTGGTAAGTAGAATTAGTGAAATTAAGTGGGTAATTAAGAGTGTGCATGTGTTGGGTAATGATGGGATTAGTGGGTTAAGAGGTGAGAGGGGTAGATCTGAAGGGGGGAACCTTGAGCATTGGAAATTACTGCAGATTCCTCTCTGGTGCCGCAGTTTCCCATTCAAGAGAGAGTGGTTTGAGGTGAAGGAGAAGGAGTGTGTGGTGGAAGGGAAACGACGTCGTAGGGAGTGGTGGTGGTGGTGGTGGTGGTGGTGAATGAGAGTGATAGTACCTAAAAGTTTAGTTGTTTTGTTTTAGTATTGTTGGGGGGAGTGGTGGAGCACGGGGATGTTGGTAACCCCGATGAAAACAGATGGTCATTCTGTGTGCCTTTTCCCCCTTTCTTTTTCCTATCAATTATTTGAGTAAATACTCAAATCATTATTAAGAAAAAAATAATTAATACTAAATACCCATTTTAATCTATCATAAATATATTACGGGACAAATTAGTCTCTCAAAATTTAAAAGTTCAATATTAGTCTTTCACATTTTAAAAGAAGGATAAATTCGTCTTTCTGTACATGTCCGTACAGTGAAAATCATTGTATGAACACATACGAAATGACGAATTTGTCTCTCTTTTTTAAATGTAAATGATTAATATTGGTCTTTCAAATTCTGAGAGACCAATTTTTCTAATGATATATATTTTTAGCGACTATTTTGAATATTTAATAAAAAATTAATGTAAATTTCAGTTTTTAAAATTTTTTATTAGTCTCACGGTTCTTAAATCTATATTTCGTTAGATAAATAAATCTTTTTATTAAATTTTCCCATTAATGACAAATAGAGACATTATACAAAATTGTTAGTTGTCATTTTATCAACTATGATTTAATAAGGACAAATCGGGCTCATTGTCATTAATCAAGACACAACATTTTACTCTTCTTTTTTTTTCCATCTTCTCTACCTTCCATAAGAGAAACTATAAATCTAAACCTACTAATGGGGTTTGACACAAGTGAAAAATAATTTGTTATCCTTTAAATAAGATTTTAAGTTTGAGCTTTGCGAATGGAAAAAATCCTTGTTGGGAGCCTCACCTGTCATTCTTAAGTACACGACCCGAAACAATGGATTAGTCGAAACGAAACTTCGGATACCGTGGGCTAGAAAAAAAATATCTAAACCTTAGCTCCAAAATTACTTCTGTGAAACTCTCAACCTAGATGATGCAAAGTTCAAAGAGTTCTTCTATCCCTCATGAGAATTACCTGATACAAAGAATCTAGGGGTTGGAATAAATTTGAATCATGGTCTACTTGCATCACCACGTGCATCACCCATGTCTGCATATAAATTGTCATTTTGTAGAGCCCTTGATTCTGGAATTAAAGATGTCTTTGAAAATATGATAGTCTATCTATAGGTTGTTTAGGTCTCAAGTGTCTGTGTTGCACACTTGTAATAACAACATTTGGTAATGGTGGATCTTTAAAAACAAATTGCAATTACTAAAATGCACAATAAATTAACCAAGAAAAAAAATGATATATCTGAGATCGATTTCAAACCATGGAAGTTGTTAGAATTTGCAAGCTTCTCTGTCTTTCCTCCTCCACCACGTACACCTCCGATTTGTCTTGTCTCTGCCAATCCTCTTCCGCCACTGCCCAAATTTCGTTAAGGGTTTCATTTCACTTTTCTCCTCATTTCAATTCTTTTTGTCTTACGTAGGGTTTTTCCATCCCCAATTTTTGTCAGGACAAAACGGAAAAAAATCTTCTACAACACATTTGCTGCTTGTAGAGTTTGTAGTGAAGAAGGGTGAATCTAAGAGTAGTTGTGGATTTTTTATTTTATTTTTGAGACCAACAACAATTTTATTCAACTAAATCTAATAATCTATGATTAGAAAAAAAAAATTAGTTATTCCATTAAATATTCATTTACTTTAACCACATTGACCAATCTGTTTAAGGTAGTAAGTTAAATGGAACTAATTTGAAAATATTAGTGATGCAACTTAATCACATTTACTTTAAAAGTTAGTGCAGAGATTGAATGGTAATATATTTTAATCACTTTGACCATTCTATTTTATATTGGATGCTACTTAAACAAATGCCAACTTTTTATTGGACACTACCCATGCCAGATGGTGCTGTATTGACTACATATACCATCATAGAACTCCCCTGTTTAAAAAAGAACAAATAAGTCTATAAGTATAAACTATTTCATCATGACACGTATTCTAAAATATGAAGTGTAGCAACCTATTGACTAGTGGACAATAGACATCACTAAAATGACCAAAAAATTTCTATTCCCGTAAGACCTATATATAAAGATGACATGGATGATGATGTGGAAGAAGCGATGATGAGTTATTGGAGGAGAATATGTGTCTATCAGTGCACTTTAATTTCTTGTTGCGCGATAACACATCCCTTATTGATTTTTATTTATTTTTGCTCATTTATTCGGTGAAAATACTTAATAAACTTGTCTAAAGTAGATTTAAGGCACAAAATTATGACTTTCCAACCATTCTTTTACCAACAATTCAATAAAAACTCCTAAATTAGTTAAATTTAATCACAATCTGCTCTAAAAATTAAACAAATATAACTCAAAATAAATGAGAATAGAATTTAAATATAATGTAGTATTTCAAAGTAAATTTTATAAATAACAAGGGTGTGGATTGATTTTGACCAAATTTCAAGAAGAAGAAAAATGAAAAAATCAGAATAATTTATCCAATGAAAAAGTTAGCAAGAGAAGGGATAAGCGAAACCATGAAGGTGAATCCTTCATTCCAAGGGTACTAAGCTAAAGAGCGATAGTTAAAGAAGGGAATTAACAGCAATACTAGACTTTCCCACTCGCTGGTTTCCTTTAACAATATGTGTTTTCTACAAGCGACGACTTGACTTACAAGCTATATAACATTATTTGCACATTAAAGACAAAAAGTTCATCCAAGTTTCAAAAATGTTACATGTTAGTGATCATAATCTGGCCCAAGATAACGAAAGAACGTGTTTTAACTTACAAGCTTATTTGACTTAGCTGCTACTCAGTTGATTATTCCAACTATGAAACAAATTAAATTGTATCTATTGGATGAACCATGGAGTTTAATCACGTTTACCAGGACTTTTGCTTGGTCTCATGAATGTTATCTTGAAACAATATGTTGATTTTTGGTTTTATTGCAATTCTTTTTCACATGAAGTCACCAATTTAATATATGTATAATGAAGAATGTTATGTGTACAATGAAAATTGTATAATACTTGTACAACAATCATATTCACCATTTAGATTGCATTAGTTTATAAATTAATATTACAATCCAACGGTGAATATGATTATTATATAAGTATTGTACAATTTTTATTGTACACAATATTAGAAATATATTATCAGTGTTGCTAGGCGTGTATGTGGTGGTATGCAAGCTAAAGATACTTAGTGTTGGATATGAATGTTGAGAATGAAATGTGATGATGTTGAATATATGAAAGCCACTCCACCTTATATAATTCATGAAAAATGATATTTGTACATTGAGTATAGATGTATATATATATATTTAAAAATGTGGAGAAAATGATGAAAATAGAATGAGTTGAAAGAAAAAATAAGTAATAAAGATAGTATGATTAACGAAAATTAATGAATATGATATTTGAATAGTTGATGAATTTGAATGGATGTTAAAACATTACCTCTATGATTCATTCATCTTTGGTTGAAGAAAATGAAAGAGGAACATGCAGATGTAGCACTAGTAGTGCTGTAACTAACTTACAAGCTTGACTGACTTGTTTCGTTGACTTGAACTTTTCTCCACTAACTTACAAGCTTCACTGACTTATTTAGAGTGTACAATCAAAACTTAGCAAATCTAGCCGATCATTCAAATTTTAACATGATAACATCATATGTACTCCAGCAATTATATTGGATGGACACCATTATTAATTAAGTTAGAGCATTCTTAGAGGTATAACAAAAAATCAGTCAAAACAGTCAACAAGTTATGTACAATATATATTAAAAGACAAATTTGTGAAATAAAAATATACAATATTTATTTATATTATTTAATTTTAATATCAACTCACCCCTTATATTTAATATTTTAAAATTTAATGATAAAAATTAATGTTATAGTATATAACTTGGATATAGTACCTTACAGATACAATAAAATATTAGTCAAACCGCCAATAAGTTGTGCACAATATATATAATATAAATTGTATAATGAATATTACATGTTGTGCATGTCATATATCACATGATGTGTACAACATATAACACATGTTGTAATAACATGGGATATATGTTGTGCGATTAGCTGAAATTTTTCCAAGTTGGATATACTCCATCTACATCAATAAAACAAAATTGGATAAACTGAAAAATTACAGAAGTTCGTTCTCCTCCCATATCCACAGTTTCTATACATGATTTCTGAATCCCTAGTAGGTGTTACCTTCCTTCACGTACTAACTATGCCTTGGAATTATTCCTTGAAGCTTGTAGTATTCCTTTTTATTCTTGTGAGCTGCTTCTCAAACTTTCCAACTACGGCAGCACAACAAGAGGAGGTTACTGATTTCCCAGGTCATTGCTCAGAAAATGTAACCACTAACAGCTTCTGGGCGAACGTCAAGAGCCTCTTCTCTTCCTTTTCTTCTAATGCCACCGTCAGACCATTTTACAATGACACAGTCGGCGGCGGAAACACCTCTGACACAGTTTATGGGTTGTTCATGTGCAGGGGTGACGTACCCTCTCAGCTCTGTGAACAGTGCGTCCGAAACGCAACCCAAATACTATCCTCAAGGTGCTACTTATCCACAAAGGCTATAATTTGGTATAGATATTGCATGGTTCGGTATTCCAACACTTGTTTCTTCTCCATCCTGAATACAAGCGCCATAATTGTAAGTATTAACTTCTCCAATGCCTCCAACCAAGCAATATTTATACCTGTGTTAGCCGACACCATGAACAAAACTGCAGATGAAGCAGCAGCAAGTGGTAGCAGATATTTCGCCACAAAGGAAGCAAGCATCTCTGAGAATCAGACCCTTTACAGCCTTGCCCAGTGTACACAAGATTTGTCGCCCCAAGATTGCACAACATGTCTATCCAGCTTGATAGCGGAGATTCCAAAGTGCTGTGTAGGAAGGATGAGTGTGGCTATTTTCTCTTATAGTTGTGGTGTTTTTTCCGAATTGTTCCCATTCTATTACCGCTTGAATACATCATTGCTTCTACTTCCTCCAACAAATTCTTCATCAGTAGCAGATCCAGATAGTTATCTGTCTCACCATTGTCCAAACAATGGAACCCTTTACGACTATTCCGCACGAACCCTTAAGACCCTCCTCCTCTCTTATCTGTCTTCCAATGCCACCGCCAATATTCGTGATGGCGGCGACAATAATTATGGATTTTACAAGACAGACGTTGAGGGCACGGTGTTCGGTCTTTTTATGTGTCGTCCTGACATTCCTCCTCGCCTCTGTGGTGAGTGCGTCGGAAACGCTACCCACCGATTAGCCTCACAGTGCCACTCATCCGTGGAGGCTATAGTTTTCTACAATCTTTGCTTGCTTCGCTATTCCAATCACCCTTTCTTCTCCACGGTGAGCACGGTTCCTAGGTTTGACAACCTCAATGTTACCAAAGTTAAGGACGTGGAAAGATCTTTCATGTTCACAAAATTGTCCAACGTGTTGACTTATGTGGCTGTAGAGATTGCGCGCAATAATAGTGTTAAGAAAGGTTGGTGGACTGAATCATTTGTGTTGAATGATTACCAAACTATTTATGTTCTAGCTCAATGCACGAGGGATCTGTCCTGTGAGGATTGCTATGGCTGTCTATATGATGTCATTGGATCAGGAATTCCGTGGTCTAAGTTGGCAAGTGTAGGAGGAAGGGTTGTGTATCCTAGCTGCAATTTGAGGTTTGAGTTGTTCCAATTTTACTCCCAAAATCATCACTCTCTTTCTCCTCCTCCGACAAGTCTTTCTCCCATTATTCCTCCACCTAAAGGTACACTCTAAACTCAAATAAAATTGTTAAATATATTCGGCATCCTAAATCTTATTCATAATAAATATATTAAGGGATCTAATTAAGTTTGATGCAGTGCTACTGTAAGAAATTTTACATGATTAGCGAATCATAACACTTCTTTTTTATTACTTTTCAAGTAATGTGAGAGAATAAATTATCATGATTCATGAATGATTAATAGTATAAATAACTTTTTTTAAACTATTAGTAAATCAAAATTAATTAAATCCATATAAAATTATTAATATATAAATATCCTAAAAGATATTATTACATTTAAAGTTGACCATAAATTTCAATTTATATTTATGTTTTCTAATAATATTTGAGTTTAATTTTATATACGGATAGTGTAAAGGTATTTTACATTGTTATTCAATCAAAATATTATTATGACTTTTTAGATAATGGAAAAGAGAAAACACTATAATGACTACGTGACAGTACAAAATTAAATGATTGTGTAAAAAAGTTGTATAGTGTCAATGGATGGATGAAAATTAAACTCATAATATTTTACATTTTACAAGGAAATAATTGTCCATGGACACTTGCTATGTAGAAAGTCATGATATATATAGAGAAGATTTAGAGAAAATAATTTTCGTCCAACATGCTCTACTAGCCTTTTGTTTTTTAGCGCTGCTATTTAGTGCAAATTTATTTGTTTGAGTCCTTAATAAACAAGTTAATAATATTTGATTAACAATAAAAAAATAGTCAAACTAGTCAATTAGTCTATTTGATATTTTTTTGACAAAAAATACTCTTCATTTGAATAGATTGAATAATTATGATAAATAATTTATATATTAGTTGATTTTAACTGATTTGTTATTGTGTAAATAATTGTCCTTTTAACCAATACATATTGCATCAAATCATTGGATGTAAGGTGTATTAGTAGAAAAATTAATAATTATATGTGTAATACGTCCAACAAATATTATATTTAACGTGTGCTATATATATATATATATATGATATGATTGTTATACGTATGTATGCTATATAAATAGCACACATCCTATATCATGTATAGCACACATTGGATACTTGTTAGACGTATTTTTATTGTACAACAAGCGTTATTGGTAGAAAAAATGAATGATACAATCATCATGCGTATATTAAACTACTCTATAGAAAAGTGTTTAGGTATTATAAGAATAAATTATCTTTTATCTTTTATTATTTTTTTAATTATTTTTTTCTTTCTTACATTTTCACATTATATTTGTGGTTAGAATTTATTTAAAATAAAAAAATATTTGTTCCAAAAACATATAAGAATTAATCATGTATGCTATATGTACCAATTGACGAATTTCTTTTTGGCACTACATATTTAATATTATTTCTTTTATTATCCATAGTAGATATCAAATCATCTTCATCTCAATTAATGATCGTTGATTGATCCTTTCAATACAGGGAGAAATGGCCTCTCACGAGCAATTATCTCGAGTATTGTCCCCATTGTGATTATCTCAGTGATGCTCTTCTCTTTTTATTGTTATTTGCTACGGAAACAAGCAAGAAAGAGTCATAAAAATATTCTCAAGGAAAATTGTAAGTATTGCGAGAAAAAAATAATTTCAATGCACTTATTTTTCAATTATTAATAAGCTTCAAAAAATTGCAAATATAGTTTAATGACTCAAGCACTAATTTGGTGTAGTTGGGCCAGAAAGCACCACTGTAGAGTCTTTACAATTCGACTTGGCAATAATTAAAATAGCAACCAACAACTTTTCATTAGAGAATAGAATTGGCAGAGGTGGATTTGGAGAAGTTTACAAGGTAAAAGAAAAATAAGATAATTTTCGTCATTCTTTTATTTATTTTAATTTTTACAATATTAATGGTTAAAATTTTTAGGGTGTTCTTTCTGATGGGCGATACATAGCTGTAAAAAGACTTTCAAGTAGCTCTAAACAAGGAGTGGCCGAATTCAAAAATGAGGTTTTACTTATAGCCAGACTTCAACACAGAAATCTTGTGACATTCATAGGATTTTGTCTTGAAGAACAAGAGAAAATACTTATCTATGAATATGTTCCTAACAAGAGCTTGGATTACTTTTTATTTGGTTTGATTCTTTTAACCCTAAACTCTTTCATCTAATTAAAGTTTAGCACATTCATGATTTCATTGTATTACATCTTAAACTATTTTTAGAGTTTGCTATCAAATATGCGTTACTAACTATTTACCTTTAAAACCTTCTTGTAGATCCTCACTTGGAAAAATTGTTAAATTGGACTGAACGATACAAAATTATAGAAGGAATAGCTCGAGGAGTTCTTTATTTGCATGAATATTCTCGTCTTAAAATTATACATCGTGATATTAAACCTAGTAATATACTTTTAGATGAAAATATGAATCCCAAAATTTCAGATTTTGGTCTCGCTAGAATTGTTGAGATTGATCAACAGCATGGATCTACCAACAAAATTGTTGGAACTTTGTAAGTTTTTAGTTAATGCCTTTTCCTCTAGATACATCATTCACAAGCTTTGTTTAAACTTATTTGTCATTCATTTGTTCTTATCAATATTGCAGGGGTTATATGTCACCAGAATATACATTGCAAGGACAATTTTCGGAAAAATTAGATGTCTTTAGTTTTGGTGTGATGGTGCTGGAGATTATCACCGGAAAAAAGAATGTTGCTTCTCATAAATCACATCGTGCTGGTGATGGCGGCCTCCTAAGCTTAGTGAGTTAAACAATACATCAATACTTTACTTTGAAAAATTCTTAGTATATAATAAAAAATTAGGCAAAACAGTTAATACATTGAACACAATATATATAATATAAAATGTACAATGTATATCACATGTTATGCACAACATATATCACATGTTACAATATCATATTTCTTTGCAACATGTGATATATGTTGTGTACATCATATGATATATGGTGTGCACGACATCTGATATACGTTATGCATGTTATATTATGCGGAAGAAAATTAAAATTAAATTAAAGTAAGAAATAGAGAAGTAAATTGACTAATTAAGTTGACTATTTGTTTACAGGTCTGGAGAGAATATAGAGATCAAACACCACTAAGCATATTAGACCCGAAATTAAAAGATAGTTATTCTGAAATTGAAGTTTCTAGGTGCATTCAAATTGGTTTATTGTGTGTTCAAGAAGATCCGGCTGATAGACCTACAATGATTAATATTGTTTCATATTTTAGTAATCCCTTGTTTGAATTACCTATCCCACAAGAACCAGTCTTCTTCTTGCGTCGTAAAATGGATCAAGAAATAGTTGCTTGCGAATCAAGACTCAGCTCTGTTAATGTGATGTCTATAAGTAGCTTTGATCCTCGATAATTACTTAATTTCTTCATAAACCATTTTCTATTACTTTTCTAGTGTATAATAAATTTTCATTTGGCCCTTGCAGATAGAATTACACTATATTGATAATTGACTTTCAATATTATGTTAATTTATGATGAGTATATTATTTTCAATGTTTTGTTTATAATAGACTTCTTTAAAGAAGGTTTTTTTTGTTAAAAAAATTATCAAATAGACTCATAGTTGGTTTGATTATTTTTTTTATTATTTATTAAGTATTATTATATATGTTATATATATTGCTCGGTTGTTATAAGTAAATTATTTTTCAACTTTAAATATCAATTTTCACTACAAGAAAAATGTGCATTGCCTAGAGAATTACCGTTAAAATTAACGTGGGAATCGTCATTGTCAATGGAATTACCATGAAAAAGCTGCCACAGAAAAAATGTCCATAGAAATCATTATCATGTGATTTAATCACTTTGACCATTCTATTGGACACTACCAATGCCAGATGGTGTTGTATTGACTACATATACCATCATAGAACTCCCCTGTATAAAAAAGAACAAAGAAGTCTATAAGTATAAACTATTTCATCATGACACGTATTCTAAAATATGAAGTGTAGCAACCTATTGACTAGAGGAAAATAGACATCACTAAAATGACCAAAAAATTTCTATTCCCGTAAGACCTATATATAAAGATGACATGGATGATGATGTGGAAGAAGCGATGATGAGTTATTGGAGGAGAATATGTGTCTATCAGTGCACTTTAATTTCTTGTTGCGCAATAACACATCCCTTATTGATTTTTATTTATTTTTGCTCATTTATTCGGTGAAAATACTTAATAGACTTGTCCAATGTAGATTTAAGGCACAAAATTATGACTTTCCAACCATTCTTTTACAAATAATTCAATAAAAACTCCTAAATTAGTTAAATTTAATCACAAACTGCTCTAAAAATTAAACAAATATAACTCAAAATAAATGAGAATAAAATTTAAATATAATGTAGTATTTCAAAGTAAATTTTATAAATACAATAATACTACATGTACATCAATATATAGATCCATCAACTATCCATCAATCATATTATGCTATTTTGGGCCTACCATTTTAAATAAAAACCAAAATTAAACTTACATATATCTCTCAACCTCCAATTGAAATAATACCTGATGGATGCTTATGAATAAAAATCTGATTTACGTCTATCATTTCTCCATAACAAGAGTGTGGATTGATTTTGACCGAATTTCAAGAAGAAGAAAAATGAAAAAATCAGAATAATTTATCCAATGAAAAAGTTAGCAAGAGAAGGGATAAGCGAAACCATGAAGGTGAATCCTTCATTCCAAGGGTACTAAGCTAAAGAGCGATAGTTAAAGAAGGGAATTAACAGCAATACTAGACTTTCCCACTCGCTGGTTTCCTTTAACAATATGTGTTTTCTACAAGCGACGACTTGACTTACAAGCTATATAACATTATTTGCACATTAAAGACAAAAAGTTCATCCAAGTTTCAAAAATGTTACATGTTAGTGATCATAATCTGGCCCAAGATAACGAAAGAACGTGTTTTAACTTACAAGCTTATTTGACTTAGCTGCTACTCAGTTGATTATTCCAACTATGAAACAAATTAAATTGTATCTATTGGATGAACCATGGAGTTTAATCACGTTTACCAGGACTTTTGCTTGGTCTCATGAATGTTATCTTGAAACAATATGTTGATTTTTGGTTTTATTGCAATTCTTTTTCACATGAAGTCACCAATTTAATATATGTATAATGAAGAATGTTATGTGTATAATGAAAATTGTATAATACTTGTACAACAAATATATTCATTGTTTAGCTAGATTGTATTAGTTTATAAATTCATATTACAATCCAACGATGAATATAATTATTATACAAGTATTGTACAATTTTTATTGTACACAATATTAGAAATATATTATCAGTGTTGCTAGGTGTGTATGTGGTGGTATGGAAGCTAAAGATACTTAGTGTTGGATATGAGTGTTGTGATGTTGAATATATGAAAGCCACTTCACCTTATATATATAATTTATGAAAAATGATATTTGCACATTGAGTTTAGATGTATATATTTAAAAATATGGAGAAAATGATGAAGATAAAATGAGTCGAAAGAAAAAATAATAAATAATAAAGATAATGAGATTTATGTAAATTAATGAATAATTGAATACGATATTTGAATAGTTGATGAATTGAATGGATGTTAAAACATTAGCTCTATGATTCATTCATCTTTGGTTGAAGAAAATGAAAGAGGAACATGCAGATGTAGCTCTAGTGCTGTAACTAACTTACAAGCTTGACTGACTTGTTTCATTGACTTGAACTTTTCTCCACTAACTTACAAGCTTGACTGACTTATTTATAGAGTGTACAATCAAAACTTAGCAAATTAAATCTAGCCGATCATTCAAATTTTAACATGATAACATGATATGTACTCCAGCAATTATATTGGATGGACACCATTATTAAGCAATAATACTACATGTACATCAATAAGTAATAAGTAGATCCATCAACCATTTATCAAGTATATTATGCTATTTTGGGTCCACAATTTTAAATAAAAACAAAAAAAACGTACAAATATCTCTCACTCTCCAATTTAAATAATATCTGATGGATGCTTGATGAATAAAAATATGATGTACATCTATCATTTCCGATATCTCTTAACCGCCAATTAAAATAATATCTGATGGATGCTTGATGGATAAAAATATGATGTATGTCTATCATTTCTCTTATTAAGTTAGAGCATTCTTAGAGATATAACAAAAAATCAGTCAAAACAGCTGATAAGTTGTGCATAATATATATTAAAAGGCAAATTTGTGGAATAAAAATATACAATGTTTATTTATATTATTTAATTTTAATATCAACTCACCCCTTACATTTAATATTTTAAAATTTAACGATATATAAAAATTAATGTTATAGTATATAACTTGGATATAGCGTTAATATAGGTACAATAAAAAATCAGTCAAACAACTAATAAGTTGTGCATAATATATATAATATAAATTGTACAATAAATATTATATGTTATGCACGTCATATATCACATGTTGTAAAGAAAAATGATATAACAACGTATGATATATGTTGTGCACAATAGGTGATATATGTTGTGCACCATATCTGATATACGTTGTACATTTTATATTATATATATTGTGCACAATATATAAATTGTTTTCACTTAAAATTTTGTTGTGCGTGCATGGAGTATTTTTCCAACTTGGATATACTCAATATACACCAATAAAAAAAACTTGGATAAACTCAAAAATTACAAAAGTTGTCCTCCCGTATCCACGGTTTCTATACATTATTTCTGAATTCTGAAAGATTAAAGAGACCCTAGTAGCTGTTACCTTTCTTCACGTACTAACTATGCCTTGGAATTATTCCTTGAAGCTTGTAGTATTCCCCTTTATTCTTGTGAGCTGCTTTTCAAACTTTCCCACTACTGGAGCAGAACAAGAGGAGGCTAGTGATTTCGCAGGTTATTGCTTGGAAAATGTAACCACTAGCAGCTTCCAGGCGAACGTGAAGAGCCTCTTCTCTTCCTTAACTTCTAATGCCACCGTCAGACCATTTTACAACGACACAGTCGGCAGAAACACGTCCGACACAGTCTATGGGGTGTTCATGTGCATGGGTGACGTACCCTCTCAACAGAAGTGTGAACAGTGCGTCCGAAAAGCAACTCAAATACTATCCTCAAGGTGCTACTTGTCCAAAAAGGCTATAATTTGGCATAGATATTGCATGGTTCGGTATTCCAACACTTTTTTCTTCTCCATCCTGGATACAGGATTCGGCACTCAACATATAAACATCCCCAATGCCTCCAACCAAGCAAGATTGTTCACACCTGTGTTAGCCGACACCATGAACAAAACTGCAGCAGCAAGTGGTAGCAGATATTTCGCCACAAAGGAAGCAAGCATCTCTGAGAATCAGACCCTTTACAGCCTTGCTCAGTGCGCACAAGATTTGTCGCCCCAAGATTGCACAACATGTCTATCCAGCATGATAGCGGAGATTCCAAAGTGCTGTGTAGGAAGCATATTAGTAGCTTTTTTTTCTGAGAGTTGTATTATTTTGTACGCATTCTTCCCACTCTATTATCGCGTGAATAATACACGAGGAGTCAAGGAGGAGCTACTGCTACTTCCTGAAACAAATAAGTATTCAAGAAATAGAGCAAAATCATCATCACTAGATCCAGATAGTTATCTGTCTCATTATTGCCCAAACAATGGAACCCTTTACGACTATTCCGCAAGAACCCTTAAGACCCTCCTCCTCTCTTACCTATCTTCCAACGCCACCGCCATTCGTGATGGCGGCGACAGTAATAATGGATTTTACAAGACAGACGTTGAGGGTTTGGTGTTCGGCCTCTTCATGTGTCGTCCGGACATTCCTCCTCGCCTCTGTGGTGAGTGCGTCGGAAACGCTACCCAACTATTAGCCTCACAGTGCCACTCATCCGTGGAGGCTATAGTTTTCTACAATTATTGCTTGCTTCGCTATTCTATTCAACCTTTCTTCTCCACGGTGAGCACGGTTCCTAGATTCGACAACCTCAATGTTACCAAAGTTAAGGACGTGGAACGATCTTTCATGTTCACAACATTGTCCAACGTGTTGGCTTATGTGGCTAAAATGGCTGCGTACTATAGTTTTGAGAAATACTGGTGGACCGAATCATATGTGTTGAATGATTACCAAACTATTTATGTTCTAGCTCAATGCACGAGGGATCTGTCCAGTCAGGATTGCATTGGCTGTCTACATGATATCATTGGATTAGGAATTCCGTGGTCTAAGTTGGCAAGTGTAGGAGGAAGGGTTGTGTATCCTAGCTGCAATTTGAGGTTTGAGTTGTTCCAATTTTACTCCCAAAATCATCACTCTCTTTCTCCCATAATTCCACCTTCTCCACCACCTAAAGGTACACTCTTAACTCAAAATAAAATTGTTAATATACTCGGATTCTATCCTAAATCTTATTCATAATAAATATATTAAGTGATCTATTTAATTTTGATCCACTTTTAGTGTAAGAATATTACACGATTTTGATCATAACACTTCTTTTTTATTACTTTTTAAGTAATGTGAGAGAATAAATTATCATGATTCATGAATGATTAATAGTACGAGTGTAATAACTTTTTTTAAACTATTAGTAAATCAAAATTAATTAAATCCATATAAAATTATTAATATATAAATATCCTAAGAGTTATATTAAAAGATATTATTACATTTAAAGTTGATCATAAATTTCAATTTATATTTATGTTTTTTAATAATATTTGAGTTTAATTTTGATGTACTGATAGTGTAAAGGTATTTAACATTGTTATTCAATCAAAATATAACTATTATGACTTTTTAGATGATGGAAGAGAGAAAAACACTATAATGACTATGTGATAGTACATGATTGAACGATTGTGTAAAAAAATTATATAGTGTCAATGGATGAAAATTAAACTCATAATATTTTATATTTTACAAAGGAAATAATTGTCCATAGACACTTGCTATGTAGAAAGTCATGGTATATATAGATAAGATTTGAGAGAAAATAATTTTCCTCTAACATGTTCTACTAGCCTTTTGTTTTTTAGCGCTGCTATTCAGTGCAAATTTATTTGATTGAGTCCTTAAACAAGTTAATAATATTTGATGAACAATAGTAAAATAGTCAAACTAGTTAATAAGTCTATTTAAAAAATTCTTCATTTTAATAAATTAAACAATTGTGATAAAAAATTTATATATTAATTGATTTTAACTCATTAATCATTTATCATTGTGTAAATAGCCGTCATTTTAACCAATACATATTGCATCAAATCATTGGATGTAAGGTGTATCAGTAGAAAAAAGGAATGATACAATCATCATGCGTATATTAATTATTAAACTACTCTATAGAAAAGTTTTTAGGTATTATAAGAATTAATTATCTTTTATATTTTATTATTTTTTAATTATTTATTTATATTTTAAAATTATTTTTTTCTTTCTTACATTTTAACATTTGTGGTTAGAATTTATTTAAAATAAGAAAAAATATTTGGCCAGAAAACATCTAAGAATTAATCATGCTATATGTACCAATTGATGAATTTCCTTTTGGCATTACATATATATTATTTAATATTATTTCTTCTATTATCCAGTAGATATCAAATCATCTTCATCTCAATTAACGATCGTCGATTGATCCTTTCAATACAGGGAGAAATGGCCTCTCACGAGCAATTATCTCGAGTGTTGTCCCCATTGTTATTATCTCAGTGATGTTCTTCTCTTTTTATTGTTATTTGCTACGGAAACAAGCAAGAAAGAGTCATAAAAATATTCTCAAGGAAAATTGTAAGTATTGCGAGAAAAAAAATAATTTCAATGCACTTATTTTTCAATTATTAATAAGCTTCGAAAATTTGCAAATATAGTTTAATGACTCAAGCACTAATTTGGTGTAGTTGGGCCAGAAAGCACCACTGTAGAGTCTTTACAATTCGACTTGGCAATAATTAAAATAGCAACCAACAACTTTTCATACGAGAATAGAATTGGTAGAGGTGGATTTGGAGAAGTTTACAAGGTAAAACAAACCCAATAATGATTATCGTACAACAGAAATACGTCTAACTAGTATTTAACATGTGCTATACATAATATGAAATATGTGTTATATGTATATAGTACACATATGTATAACACACATTTCATATTATGTATAACACACGTTAGATACTAGTTGGATGCATTTCTGTTATATGACCAACATTATTGAAACCCAAATAAGATCATTCTCATTCTTTTATTTATTTTAATTTTCACAACATTAATGGTTAAAATTTTTAGGGTGTTCTTTTTGATGGGCGATACATAGCTGTAAAGAGGCTTTCAAGTAGCTCTAAACAAGGAGTGGCCGAATTCAAGAATGAGGTTTTACTTATAGCAAGACTTCAACACAGAAATCTTGTGACATTCATAGGATTTTGTCTTGAAGAGCAAGAGAAAATACTTATCTATGAATATGTTCCTAACAAGAGCTTGGATTACTTTTTATTTGGTTTGATTATTTTAACCCTAAACTCTTTCATCTAATTAAAGTTTAGCACATTCATGATTTCATTGTGTTACATCTTAAACTATTTTTAGAGTTTGCTATCAAATATGCGTTACTAACTGTTTACCCTTAAAACCTTCTTGTAGATCCTCACTCGAAAAAATTGTTAAATTGGGCTGAACGTTACAAAATTATAGAAGGAATAGCTCAAGGAGTTCTTTATTTGCATGAATATTCTCGTCTTAAAATCATACATCGTGATATTAAACCTAGTAATGTACTTTTAGATGAAAATATGAATTCCAAAATTTCAGATTTTGGTCTTGCTAGAATTGTTGAGATTGATCAACAGCATGGATCTACCAACAAAATTGTTGGAACTTTGTAAGTTTTTAGTTAATGTCTTTTCCTCTAGATACATCATTCACAAGCTTTGTTTAAACTTATTTGTCATTCATTTGTTCTTCTCAATATTGCAGGGGTTATATGTCACCAGAATATACATTGCAAGGACAATTTTCAGAAAAATTAGATGTCTTTAGTTTTGGTGTGATGGTGCTAGAGATTATCACCGGAAAAAAGAATGTTACTTCTTATAAATCACATCGTGTTGCTGATGGCGGCCTCCTAAGCTTAGTGAGTTAAACAATGCATCAATACTTTACCTAGGAAAATTCTTAGTATATAATAAAAAATAAGGCAAAACAGTTAATACATGGAACACAATATATATAATATAAAATGTACAATGTATATCACATGTTATGCACAACATATATCACATGTTATAGCATAATATTTCTTTGCAACATGTGATATATGTTGTGTACATCATATGATATATGGTGTGCACGACATGTGATATACATTATACATGTTATATTATATATCACAAATGCTTGGGGCACAACAAAAAACCAGTCAAAACAGCCAACAAAGCTCATTTAACACTTTATGGCCCAAATAGCATTTTTAGTCATGAGTTTATTTTTGATGGGCTAGGTGATTGTGGCCCAAATCCCTATTTGTTGGCTGTTTTGGCTGGTTTTTTTGTTGTGCCTCTAGCAATGCTCATTATATATATTGTGTACAACATGTTGACTATTTTAACTGATTTTATGTTGTACATGTCAGCCTCTTTTTACTTTTATTACTCATCTATTATGCGGAAGAAAATTAAAATTAAATTAAAGTAAGAAATAGAGAAGTAAATTGACTAATTAAGTTGACTATTTGTTTACAGGTCTGGAGAGAATATAGAGATCAAACACCACTAAGCATATTGGACCCGAAATTAAAAGAAAGTTATTCTGAAATTGAAGTTTCTAGGTGCATTCAAATTGGTTTATTGTGTGTTCAAGAAGATCCGGCTGATAGACCTACAATGATTAATATTGTTTCATATTTTAGTAATCCCTTGTTTGAATTACCTATCCCACAAGAGCCAGTCTTTTTCTTGCGTCGTAAAATGGATCAAGAAATAGTTGCTTGCGAATCAAGACTCAGCTCTGTTAATGTGATGTCTATAAGTAGCTTTGATCCTCGATAATTACTTAATTTATCTTCTTCATAAACCATTTTCTATTACTTTTTCTATTGTATAATAAATTTTCATTTGGCCCTTGCAGATAGAATTACACTATATTGCTAATTGACTTCAATATTATATTAATTTATGATGAGTATATTATTTTCAATTTTTTGTTTATAATATAGTTTTGGCTTCAC
Organism: Aeschynomene evenia; assembly: GCA_013621005.1. Taxonomy (NCBI): domain Eukaryota; kingdom Viridiplantae; phylum Streptophyta; class Magnoliopsida; order Fabales; family Fabaceae; genus Aeschynomene; species Aeschynomene evenia. The sequence goes on along the minus strand of CM024268.1, from coordinate 32,873,049 downwards.
TATAGTTTTTTCCGCATAGTAGGCAAAAATTTCACTTTGCTTATGTACATTTTGTTCAATTTTGATTTTGGTCTAGTTTTTATTATTATTATTATTTTGATCATGTATGTTTGCAAATGTCAACTATATTTTGGTTTTTTTTTTTACTAAATTCTAATAGAATTACGAGAATTACGAACAGAAGTTACTGATTAATCTGACATTAATGGTACTGACATGGACATCAATATGACGCTATATAGGCGTCAACGTAACGTGACATTGACCTCTATAAGACCAGATTCATATGTTTTTAACCAAAAGTTTGAAAACAGAAAATGAGTTGGATTAAAATATCATTATTATTACAAGCAAACAACCTCTATACTTATATCAAAGTAGAAAATGAAAACACAATATTCATGTGTTATGAACCTCTATGGTAAGAACTAAAATAGTGGGTCCATTAGCCCAATTAAGAAAATTGTAAAATTACTATAAATAGGTAAATTGTACAAGTACAAATCATGCATAATCATAAGTGTGATGTTAATTTCCTCTTTTAATTTGGCTCTTAATATAAATTGATCTTCTCTATATTTACAATCCAGCAGCACATATCTCATACTCCTTTATAATTAGTTTACGTTTACCAATTAATTAATGAACTTTTGAATGATATATTTTGCATGTTTTAGAAGATATATGATTTATTTTGTATGTTTTGAAAATTTAAAAATATTGCACAGACCCTCCTATAGCTTATGAGAATAAACTCTCTTTTACCCTTTATTTTATAGAAAAATATTATATGAATGAAAAATATTATATGAATGAAAAATATTTTAATCTCTATATTAATAATTTCTATCAATCAGACTCAATCTAATAATTAATCTATATAATATTGTAAAAGACAAGTTATGGTTGATTATTATCAATTTGCCCATTAATTGATTATGCAATTTTAGGTATCCTTTATTTTTATTCTTTCAAGATATTTATAAATCTTTAATGTATCTTTTAAATATTAATATCCAATATGTATCTTTTATTTTATTTAGAATAATTAATTTTATGCATAAAATATTTGGAAATGATAATATTTGATTTGGAAATGTCTATTCACATTTCATAATATAAATTTGGAAAATCTTATTTCGAAATATATACGATAAAATCTTCTTTATATAAATTTTCTATTTACATTCACATTATAAAAAATCTTCTTTCGGATTCTTTTCTTTGTTTATAGCTATTGATGTTAAATTATGGTCAAATTATCTATATCTATATATCTTTCCACCTTCTCAACCCTTTCAACTTCATTTTTTTTTCTCTTCCTCTCTTATTTTTCCATCTCTATTTCTTGCTCTTTTTTTTTCTTTCTTATTTCATTTTTTTCATCTACCTTCTTAGTCATCCTTCATTTTTTTTCTTTCTATTTTTTAATTTATTTTTAATTCTTTTTCTTTCATTTTCTATTCTTCATCTTTCTTCTATATTTTTTTATTGTTTCATTCTTCTCCTCATTTTCTATTCTTCATAATTTAATATTTGACATGATTGATTAACTGTCTCACGAGAAATGTAAAACATAAATAATGAACATGTTTTTTAAAAGAGAATAATTACGAATTATTAGTAATTATTAATATTTGATAATTAGTAATATTTAAATATTTTACCTGTAATTTAATGATTTTTAGTGATTGATAATTAGTGAATATTTTAGAGAATTTTAGTGATTGATATTACATATTTTTAATATTTTTTGTTAATTAGGAATAATTACGAACATGAATTAGTAATTTTTAATATTTTTATTGATTGCTGGACGAGAATAGATATGAATAATTACTAATTATTAATGATTGATAATTATTAGTTTTGAAATATTTTCTATGATTTTGGTAGTTTTTAGAGATTGATAATCTGTAAATTATGATTATTTTTTGTTGATTGTTGAAAGAGAATAATTATAAATATTTTATGAATACAAATTTGATATTGAAAAAGATGAAAACTAATTATGTGATTGAATAATTTTATTTGCATCCACTAATATAATAATAATTTCATTATGTATTTTTATTGTTATATTTACAAAATAAATTTATGAATAACATATTTTCATTTAACTTCATTTTATACAAATATTTTTTTTATTAATTATTTAATATCTTAAACGTAAAATTTGATATAATCCACGTGCATTGCACGAGTAGAAGACTAGTATATATAAAATTGTTAGTACAAAGTCTAGATTTTTCGTTACATATAATATTAGTTTCAATAATGCTAAGTGTACAATAAAAAATCAGGCAATGCAGCCAATGGATCTATTTTGACTTTGATTTTGACCCAAATAATAATTGAGATTGTAATAAACTGAGTAATTATGACCCAAAACCTTATTTATTGGCTGATTTTTTATTGTATATTTAGTATCACCTTATTACTTTATTACTTTATTTTATAAAAGTAAGGTGCACTGTTGTTAAGAAAAAAGTAAGCTGCATTATTTATTCTTTTGCTTTTTTTGAAAAAAAGGTGTTAGGTTCCACCTGTAACACAAAACAGTATGAAACACTACCATAACAAACTTTTAAAGCTTGACTAACGATGTTGGGAAATTTCCGTAACAATAATAACACCAACAACTATACAACAACGTGTATTATAAGTATATAATTCTTATCAACACATGTAAAATTAGTTGAGTAAAAATAGAAAATAATAAAAAAATATAATATATATGTATTATTATTAAAATACGTAATGAATGACATTTTTTTATTTGTAATGTATGTTATATGTTAGATGAATATCAACCATCCATCAAGTATTATGTGATTTGTTAGTCAATCATTTAAAACAAAAACTCAAATCCACACGTATATATCTGACTCTTTAATGATAATAATCTCTTTATGGATGAAATGATAATGTTTGTGTATCCTTTCTCATAAGACTAGTGCTATTACTTTCAAGCAAGCTCGACTGAATTGCTTTTCCACACGATGTGAATGAAAGGGGTTCCACTACTTGAGAAAGCCAAGGTAGCCCTTTTAACACCCAACACAATCCATCCATCTAAACTGCAACACTAGCTAGCTAGTTTAATTTGGTCTGAAATCAAAGATAACCATATATCAAACAAAACTTATTATTATATATGGCTTTGATGAGTTATTATTCGAACTCCTTCAAACTTACCTTCCACTTTATTATTATAATTCTTGTTAGCTTCTTCTTCTTCCCAACGATTGAAGCATCATCAGATGAAGAGGTTACTTATTTCTCACATTTTTGCGAGGAAAAAGCAACAGCAAGTACCAACAACACCAACAACCTGAAGACCCTCTTCTCGTCCTTATCATCCAATGCCAGAGTCAGAGCATTTTACAACAACACCGTGGGAGATGCCTCTGATGATAGCACACTAGTCTATGGGTTGTTTATGTGTAGGGGTGATATTGTAACTTACTCTCAACAATTATGTCAACACTGTGTGCAAATCGCAACCCAAACACTATCCTCAAAGTGCTACTTGTCCATAAAGGCTGTGATTTGGTACTTCGAATGCATGGTTCGGTATTCCAATACTCCTTTCTTCTCCATTCAAGAAACATTGCCCTCTGCTTTCTCATGGAGGAACGCAAATGTCTCCAACCAAACAAGCTTTATGCCTTTGTTGTATGACACATTTAACAAAACTGCAGATGCAGCAGCATCTTCTTCTTCTTTTGAGTGAGTATTTTCATCTATTAAAATATTAAAATAAAAGTAAATAATCGGTGAATATATTGTACACAATATTTATTATCACAAATGCTTGGGGCACAACAAAAAATCAACCAAAACAGCCAACAAAGCTCATTTAACACTTTATGGCCCAATTAGCACTTTTAATCGAAAGTTTATTTTTAATGGGCCGAGTGATTGTGACCCAAATTTCTATTTGTTGGCTGGTTTTTTGTTGTGCCTCTAGTATTGCTCATATATTATACAACAATGCTAAGTGAACAATGAAAAACCAGTCCATACAGCCAATTGGCCTATTTTGGCTTTGATTTTGGCCCAAATAATCATTTGAGATTGTGATGAACTGAGTAATTATGACCCAAAATCTCATTTATTACCTGGTTGGACTGATTTTGTATTGTTCATTTAGCATCACCCTATATTATATGATATGCACGTTATATATTGAAAAATTATTAGGTGCACTAAGAGTAAGAAATATTTTTTGTTCTGCACCATTCATTGCATGACACATAATCCAAAATGTCAATTATAGTGGGGAGGAAAGAGGTTAAGTTTCCAAGAAGGGAATAGAATAGTTGATTTGTTATGCAATGAATGGTACAGAGTAAAAATATCTTTTGCTATTGGTGCATCTTATATATTACTTGTTGTGCATACCATGTTACGCATGTTGTAGCATCATTATTTTGTGCATACGATGTCACCTGTTGTGCATACTATATATCACATATTTTAACATTATTTTTTTATAATATGTGATATAAAATGTGCACAACAATATGTATGTGATATGTGTTCATTGTGTTGTGCATGTCATATAATATATGGTATGCATATCATATGATATATATGTTCTTTACAATGACTATTTAGTTGGTTTTTTATCATACTAGTAGCAATGGTCTAAAATAAAAGCAATATTGATAATTGTTGAAAGTAATTAAAAGTACTTTATAATAAATATTTTCAATGATCAATAATTATAAAAAGAATGGTATATCAATATTTCAACAAATATAACCCTCTTTTTAAAATACTTGAATAATCAACACATGTTTGATAGTTAAAGGAAAATATTTGTTGTACTATATAAATATATCAAACTAGAATCTAACGTATGTTATGTGTCATACATAAAATGTATCATATATAATAAACATTAGATATGATACACATACATATAATACATAACACACGTTGATGGTTGAACATATATTATTAGCGATAATTAAGTGTTGTATTATTGTTGCAGTGTTGGTAACAGTAACAGATATTTGGCCACAAAGGAAGCAAAGGTCTCTGAAAATCAGACCCTTTACTTTCTTGCTCAGTGCACACAACACCTCTCACCCCAAGATTGCAGGGATTGCCTTACCACCACAGCCACAGTGATTAGTGAACCCTGGTTTGTAGGAACACTCAGCGTCAGAAGTTACGCCCCGAGCTGTTACCTCAGGTACGAATTCCACCCATTCTATTACGGAGGAAGAGAACTCAGTGCAGCCAAAGGACGACCACTCCTTCTTGCAACAAAATATTTAGACTCAAAACATTCACAGGATTATCTTTCTCACAACTGCTCAACTGATACTTACGATGGTTTTCAACAAGAGATTAACTCTACCCTCTCTAACCTGTCTTCCAAAGCCGCGGCTACCGGTGGAATCTACCAAACTCAAGTTGGAGACTCATTTTTCGGCCTCTTTATGTGTCATGGTGACATTTCAAGTCGCCTTTGTGAACAATGCGTCTCAAATGCTACCAAACACTTACTCTCAAAGTGTCCTTACTCTGCAGAGGCCATAGTTTGGTACAATCATTGTCTTGTCCGCTATGCCAAAAAAAATGAGTTATACATCATGAGCACTAGCCCAAGATTTGACGATCTCAATGTCACGCTACCGCAAAAAAAGTGAGTATCATTGAAATATTTAAAAGTAGTTTGTAATTATTTTTAAGAGTGATGCTAAATGAACAATAAAAAACCAGCCAAATCAGCCAATAAATGAGATTTTGAGCCATAATTACTCAGCCCATTACTATTTCAATGATTATTTGGGCCAAACTCAAAGCTAATATAGGTCCATTGGTTGTATTGGCTGATTTTTCATTGTCCACTTAGCATTATTGTATTTTGAATGTTGATTGTGAAAGGATAATTTATGACTAATTATTATCGAACATTGTTTTATGAACAATAAAAAAACAATCAAAATATTGAATATGTTATATCCAACAAGTATTATGTAATGTAAATAACATATATCATATAACATATATACGAGTAATGTTGCATGTACAGTATAAAATCAGTCACCATGTGTAATAATTAAATATTTTGAAACTAGTAATTCAATTTTTATTATTATATATTAATCCAATATTTTTAAAAAGTTAGATTACTAGTTTCAAATATTGGATTATTACATGTATGATTGATGTGCATATATATGTAATATTTGTTATATGTGTCGTACATAATCTATTAATTATTTTCACTAACTTTTTGTATCGAGCATCAACCAAAATTTTCCCATTATGATTAATATAACTTTTTATATAATACTTTTATGAAAAAATTAAAAATTATTAAATGTTAAAAAATACTTATTATTGTTGTAGTGTGAGTGACGTGGAAGGCTCCTTCAAGTTCACAAGAGTGTCGAACTCGTTGGCTGGGGCGGCAGACGAGACTGCTTATAATAGTGATGAGAAATACTTGACGAAATCATTTGTTTTGAATGATAACCAAACACTGTATGTGCAAACTCAATGCATGAGGGATCTTCCCAACGACGATTGCTATTACTGTCTATATGATATCATTGGATCACGAATTCCGTGGACTCGTTTGGCAACTGTAGGGGGAAGAGTTCTATATCCTTCCTGCACTCTAAGGTTTGAGTTGTTCAAATTTTACCAAGATGTTATCCCCCCTCCTACTCCTTCTTCTCCAACTACAGGTAAAGTCTCAACCCAAATAATAAAATATCAACTATCTAAAATCTAATCTTAAAAGTTATCAATATAATTTTAAAACATTGATTGATTATACTTGATAAGTGTTGCTCATAATTCCAGCTCATATTAATGTTTTCTAATAGGAAATATATCTTGATGTATGATAACATATCAGTCAAAATAGACAATAGATTATGCATAATGTATGATATGTAATATGCACAACATATATCACATGTTATAACATTATCTTTCTTTACAACATATGACATATGATGTACATAATATGTGATATATGTTGTGCATAATATATAATATATATTTGCACATTATATAATATTTGTTGTGCATAACATATATTAACTGTTTTAACTATTCTTTTTATTGTATATGCTCTTTCTAATATTATTTACATTTCACATGGAACAAGTATCCATGGCATGAGTTACCCAACTTGTTTTAATTTTCTCATTGATAAGTATTTTCTCGTATACACATATTTTTTTTATGTTAATATACACGTACGTATAAAGATTGACATATCCTCTTTGTATATTCATTTATATGTTAGTATTGTCCATAATTGTTTATCAAAAAAAAAATTGTCCATAATTATTTTGGATAAAAAATATAATAATTCATATAATAATAAATAGTGGAAAATAAATCTTAATTAGGTGGGAAAAAAAGATAAAAGAATAGTAATTATTCAATAAAATTATTACAGTATCTGAAATTTTATATTAAAATAAGAGAGAGATAAATTAAATAGTATTTTTTTAAAAATCCTAAATAAAATGTGGACACTAACCATACACAAAAAATCTATTTTACTCTTCTTTTTTAAATATCCATTGTGATAGAACGTAATAATATCGTTTGATCCATATAGTCGATCTCATATCTTGGTAGTGGGATAAGATTTGTTGTCGTTCTATTTTAGATTATTTGAGTGGTTTGTGTTGATTTACCTTTTCATGTAGAGAGAAAAGAGAGAAAAGGTCGATCACGAACAATTATCTTGATCGTTGTCTCCATTATTGTATCGATGTTACTCTTCTCTTTTTGCTGCTATTTGCTACGGAAAAAAGTAAGACGGAGGAGCTATATTCTCAAAGAAAATTGTAAGTACTATAAAATACACAAATTCTTTTTGTACATCATAATATTAATTATTATTAGTCATAATATATAATAATTTAATTTTTTAAATTATTAATCTAATTTTTAATATTATATATTAATCTTACATTTTAAAAGTTAGATTAATAGTTTTATAAAATTTGATTATTGCATATAGTGACTGATTTTGTAATGTACATGTAATATTATTCTATAAAATAATAATAGAGAATTTGTATGTATATGTTTCAATTAATCAATAACTTTGTAGAAATTTTCAAACTTTTAGTTTAATTAACAACAATAAATATTAATCTGTTGTAGTTGGACATGAAAGTACCACGGTAGAGCCGTTGCAATTTAATTTGACTATAGTTAAAGCAGCAACTAACAACTTCTCTCATGAAAATAAGATTGGCAGAGGTGGATTTGGAGAAGTTTACAAGGTAAATAAATAGTTATTAGGATAAATTTTATTTTTAATAATTGTTCTTATTTTCACATAATTAATCTGTCTATATATTTTCAATAATGTTTGTTGTACAACAAAAATACGTCCAACAAGTATCCAACGTATGCTATACATGATATGGAATGTGTGCTATTTGTATAGCATACGTACGTATAATATAAATTCCATATTATGTATAGCACACATTAAATATTTGTTGAACGTATTTCTGTTATACATGTAACATTATTGATATATTTCAGGGTATTCTTCCTGATGGACGACACATTGCTGTAAAAAGGCTTTCAAAAAGTTCTAAACAAGGCGTAATCGAATTCAAGAATGAGGTTTTATTGATAGCCAAACTTCAGCATAGAAATCTTGTGGCACTTATTGGATTTTGCCTTGAAGAGACAGAGAAGATACTCATCTATGAATATGTTCCTAACAAGAGTTTGGATTACTTTTTATTTGGTTTGATATTCTTTTCACCTTAAAACTCTGTGTTTAATTAAAGTTTAACATGCTTATTATTTAGTTTCATCATATCTTAGTTGATATTTCAAGCTAAAGTTTCTTATTATGTTTTACTCGTATTTTCTCTATATAATTTTTTTGTAGATTCTCATTCGGAGAAGTTAGATTGGTCTGATCGTCACAAAATTATGGAAGGAATTGCTCGAGAATCTTATTTACATGAATATTCTCGTCTGAAAATTATACATCGTGACCTTAAACCTAATAATGTGCTATTAGATGAAAATATGAACCCTAAAATTTCAGATTTTGGTCTTGCTAGAATTATTGAAATAGATCAACAAAATGGAGCTACAAACAAAATTGTTGGAACATTGTAAGTTTTTCTTGCTATTTCCCACCTTTAACTCACTCTCTCTCATATATATAATCTTTATGTTTAACATTTTTTTAATTTGCCATTTGTTTTTTTTTTCAATTTTTTTTAGGGGATACCATGTTCCAGAAATATGTAATGCTAGGACAATTTTCAGAAAAATCAGATGTTTTCAGTTTTGGAGTCATGGTTCTAGAGATTATTACGGGAAAAAAGAATGTAACTACTCATGAATCACGTCGTGTTGCTGATGGTCTGTTAAGCTTAGTGAGTGAAACAATCTTACAAAATATATATATATATATATATATATATATATATATATATATATATTTCCCTTGATATTTCTCATGTATATATACTATATGGAACAAAATTAAAATCAAAGTAGAAATATAATTCAAGAGTGAATTGACAAATTACAAATTGATTGCAGGTATGGAGACAATTCAAGAGTGAAACAGCATTAAGTATATTGGACCCAAAATTAAAAGAAGAAAATAGTGATGAGGATGAATTTGAAGTTATTAGGTGCATTCAGATTGGATTGTTGTGTGTTCAAGAAGATCCAGAGGATAGACCTACAATGATGGCAGTGGTTTCATATTTCAGCAATCCCTCAATAGAGTTACCTTCTCCCCGAGAACCTGCTTTTTTCTTGCGCCATAATACAAATCCAGAAATAGTTGTGCAGGATTATTATTCAAGTTCCAGCTCTATTAATATGATGTCTACCACAAGTAACCTTGTTACTCCTCGGTAATAATAATGAGTTAATTTTATTTTTATATATAGAGATATATATATATATAGAGAGAGTGTTTCATTTAATTTTAACGGTAGATATGATGCATATCATGGTGCTCTAGGTGTATGTAAGACTAATGTATAATATCAACACCATCTCTTTATCCTTTGAATTTACTTTGTATGTGTTTACTATATAAGATTGTTTACTGTCAATCAATAATAAGAAAAATATATCATATTTATCTAATATATAATTAGACATTTTCTTTAATGATTATGAGTTTATTTTAATGCAATTTCTAGGTATTCCAACCATTCTCCTCATCTAAAAAAATATGTCAATTCCTTAATCATATTATAATCAAAAGAGTTTAAGTAGTGCAACAGGTTAATTAATACTTCATACAAATCACAAATTTATTTATAAATAATATTGCAAATCTTTTAGGTTCAACTTAGTGATAATTCATACACGCAATTCTCTCAAATCAATGCAAGAACCTTAATATAAGTTATTGTGAATTAAACTTTCAGCCTTTAATTAATTCATCAAAGTATCCTAAAATCATTCACAGTCCATAACAATTAGATAAATACCTACCCACTAATATTTGTTGTATAATAGAAATATATATGTCCAACTAATATTCAACGTGTGATATACATATGACACATATTACGAATTATATATATCACACATTGAATATTAGTTGGACTTATTTATGTTATACAACAAACATTACTGATAGCTATATATCTTAGCAAAGAATTCAGTTCTTCATGCTAAATTAAATACAATGGAAAAAATCAAAAGAGATATGAAGGAAACATGAAACCCAAAGTGATGAATTCCTCCTAATATCTTCTTCGTGTTCTCTTGCCGTTACCAAGTCCTCTCTATTCTTGTTAATAATTTCCAATGTGTCCCTCAAATATTCCCAAATTCCACTTAATAACCCTTACATACGATATCAAAATTTGTTCCTGCTAATTTGTAATGCTTCATTCTACACAATTTTTCATAAGAATTTACTTTCGATACACTCATTAAAGTAGTATGTCTTTCTTTTAGGAAGATAATTTTTTAGTGAACTGTATAATTATAATTTAAAATTCTTATATTAACTAATTTTAAGTAATTTTTCATTATACAAATAACAATATTCTTATTTAATATCTACAATCAATATCAAGTGGTTGAAATTCATTCAAAATAAAGCATAGAAATAACGGGAGGAGACGAGAAGCATTACTGAAATCCTCTTTCTCAATGTCCTTGCATTGTTTTTACATGGTGGAATCCTAGTCACCTCTCGACTCTCGTGACCTTTTACTAAAGCAAGCTGCATTATTTTTCTTTCCCTTTTTTCTTCTTTAACAAAAAGTATTACATGTAGTGATTTTTTCTTTAAAGTTTTTCTAAATGAAAAATAATATGTCAATCTCTCATAGAGATTAGACCGACAACAAATGAGTGTGAGAGGAATGGACTGAGAATTTAAAAAATAAAAATGATATTTTAACGTTACTTTTTTTTTATTAGTAATAGTATATATACAATAATTATATATCCAACGTGTGTTATATATATTATAATTATATATGACTCACTTTGACTCTAAAATTACTAAAAACAGACATTATCTAAAGTAATGAGTTAATAATTTTCACTTATAAATCAATATCTCAGTTAGTTCATTATTAACCATTTGGACATCATCTCTCACACTTGAAACCCAACACTACAATACAATATTTCTGACTTTTTAATCCATATTGATAATGAATAACTTAGGAACATCCAATTTTAGATATTATATATAACATTACAAAAAAAAATCTGAATCTAATTAAGTTGTCACGATGGGAATTGCTATCTCTAGTTCAAATTCAAATGCAACACTCCTTCCTTCCATAGTGTTCAGAAAGATTAACTAATCAGAGACCCTATTATTATGGCTTCCTCTTCGAACACCTTAAAGCTTGTGGTTTTTCTGTCTATTTTTGTTAGCTTCTTTTTCAATTTCCCAACTAGTGAAGCAACAGAGTACCCTGTTCCTACTCTTCTCCAGTACTATTGCTCATACAACTACCCTCTAAGAGAAGGCAAAACAACCCCCAACAGCACCTTCCATGCTAACTCTAAGACCCTCTTCTCTTCCTTATCTTCCAAAGCCACCCTTAAAAAATACTACAACACCACAATTGGCGGCGACGGCAGAGCCTACGGGCAATTCATGTGCAGGGGTGACATATCCTCTCAACTCTGTGGACAGTGCGTGTTAAACGCAACACAGACACTATCCTCGGACTGCGACCTGTCGACCTGGGGTGTAATTTGGTACTATGAATGCACGGTTCGGTATTCCAATGATTCTTTCTTCTCCGTTGTTGAAACAGATCCTGATATTATTAATTGGGGCTATGACACGATCTCAAACAACCAGGAGAACTTCAATTCTTTGTTGGCAGAAACAGTGAACAAAACTGCAGATGAAGCGGCGTTTTCTTCTTCTTCTTCTTCTCTCTATGGATTTGCCACAAAGGAAGCAAAGGTGTCTGAGAATCAGACAATTTACTGTCTAGCTCAGTGCACACAGGATCTGTCGCCACAATATTGCAGAACATGTCTTGCATATGCCATAGATACGCTTCATCAGGATTGCTGTGAAGGAAAACCAGGAGTTACTGTTATGTTGCCCAGCTGCAACATTAGGTGGGTATGTAATAATGTTTGTTGTAAAAAATAAATACGTCAAATGAGCATCCAACGTGTGTTATACATGATGATATAAAATGTGTGCTGTATGTATAGCACACGTACGTATAACACACATTTCATATCAAGTATAGCAGACGTTGAATGCTCGTTGGATATAGTTTTGTTGTACGACGAACATTATTGGATGTGTATGCGTTTGTTTCTATTTATTCGGTAATAATAGTATATGTACAACAAAAAATGCATTCAACTAGTATACAACATGTGCTATGTATCATACGTAATATGTATCATATGTAATGTTTGTTATATATGACACACATTATGTAGAACACATAGCACATGTTGAATGCTAGTTGGATAATTTATGTTGTACAATAATAATTTCCCTTATTTATTTATTTATTCTCTCTCAGCAGAGTCTTGATGATAAGGAAACAATTAGAGGGTGGTATTGATACATATAATATTACTATTCACTCCTTTCTTAGCCTATAAAAAGTTGGCAATTTTAGTAAAATATATAAAATTTTATAAAATATATATTTCTCTAAAATATATGTATCATATATTTTTATGACATATTTCTTATTTTAACTCATTTTTAATTAAATTTTCATTTATTTTGAATTTTAATTATCAATGTCAATTTGAATATATTTTTCTTTCGTGAACATACCTTCATTCTTATTCCAAATAGAAATTTTTGGTTCACAGTAAAAAACATCTAAAACAATCAATAAATAGATAAACAACATATAATATGTACAACTTATATTATATATTATCCACAACTTAGTTATATGATATATTGTGCATAACATATATCACATGTGGTAATATTATATTTTTTTACAACATGTTATATATTTTGTGCATAACATATATGTTATGGACATTATATAATATATGTTGTGCATATTTTATTGGCTGGTTTGATTGTTTTTTTATTGTGCATGAAAGCTCAAAATAGAAATGCTCAATTCCAAAATATAAGTTGTTTTTTCGATTTACAATGCTCTCTTATTTTTTAGAAGAATACTAATACAAATTAGTCATTACTTTAAGGGTCAGTTTGGATAAAGAGCTTAATTAAGTCCTTATATATAAAGAATTTCTCAATAAGAACTTTAATAATAAGTACTTTTGAAAAAATTATTTTGTGTTTGGAAGTAAAATAATATAAGTGCTTATTTTAGTTTGTAATGGTAGTTTTTAAAAAGTTGTGCAAAGATTTTTTGAAGAAGTTAAATATTTTAACTTCTCCAAGAATCACTTAAAATAACTTTTTAAAAAATTAAAAGTTACATAAAAATTAATCCAAACATCCATACTATAACTTATAACTTATAAAAAGTTAAAAAAAGTCATAAGTTTGCTATACAAACTGGCCCTAAGAGTTTGATTATGATGCACTATATAAAATTGTACACTATCAATCAATTATATCATTAATTTGTATGACTTTTAAGTTAGTGAGTGGTTTAGTTAAAATTTTTGACTGATATATCAATCTATAACTGAATGTATGTGTAAAATTATTTTGCACTCCTAAATGACTTGAAATTAAACTCTTATTTTAATACTTGTGAAAAAATAAAAAAAATGACTCGGAAGCAATAATGTTTGTCCTACAACAGAATACTGAATATGTACTATACGTATTTGTACTATACATATAACACATATTATGTATTATGTATAACACTGGATACTAACTGGACGTATTTTTGTTGTACAGTAAATATTATTGAATCATGTAGAACTTACAATTGGTTTTATGAAATAATAAAATGAGCATGAGGCATGATTAAAAATATACTCATGATTAAAAGTGTTATTTGGGCCATAAAGTGTTAAATGAGTTTTGTTAACTGTTTTAACTGATTTTTTGTTGTGCCCCAAACATTTTTTAAATAAAATTCACTCTGATCTTATATAGGTACAACCTGTATCCTTTCTACCGTGGCAATAATGTATCAGAAGGAGGAGTACTTGTTCCGGCAACAAAGTATTATTCAAAACCAGAATCGAATAATAATAATTATTATCTTTCTCACAAGTGTTCACAATGGGAAAGCGTGCACCTTGATTTTGAAGAAAAACGTAAGACTCTGTTCTCGTATCTGTCTTCCAACGCCACCATCTCCGCAAACAACGGATTCTACAAGTCAGACGTTAACAACAGAGTGTTCGGTCTCTTCATGTGCCGTCTTGACATGCCCCACCACCTCTGTGGACAATGCGTCCTAAATGCCACTCATAGAATCGCCTCCGAGTGCTCCTCATCCACCATGGAAGCCATCATTTGGTACAACAAGTGCTTCCTCCGTTATGCTGAAGACTCTTTCTTCTCCAAAATGAGTATGCAAAACTCACTATTTTTAACTATTTAAATATGGATTTAATTTTTATTTACTGAAAGTACCATTTATTTACACGTACGGTCATTCAATTATGTGCTGTCATGCCAGTCGTGATTGTGTTTTCTCTCTTTTTTACTACCTGAAAAATCATGCAAACGAAGCGTTTTGATTGAATGACAGTGTAAAAGTATTTTATATTGTCAGTGCATCAAAATTAAACTCTTAAAATATTATGTGTCATCAATGATATTATTATCAATAAAAGCAAGAGTTTAATTGATGCACTCTGAAAATTGAGCATTTTTAATATTAATGGTTTATGATAATTATTTAAAACTAGTTGATGAGTATATTCAATTGTCATTAATTGTAAAAAAATAGTTTATGACTATTTTTAACGATCAAGAAATGTCAATATATCTTTTTCTTATAATACTTTTATCAATATTTTTTAACAATTACATGTTGAAAATAATTATCACTATTGTAGTGACTAACATTGTTAGTCAATCACATTCATTGATCTACAAGACTTTTTAGTTATTACTTATTAGTGAATGTTTGAATTAAAGATTTTTGTTAATGTGTGAATATAATACATGATTAGATGTCTTTGTAAAATTATTTTCCATTGACGTGGATTGAAATTAAGCTCTAAAAGTAATATAGACAATTAATGACCTTTAACAATACTTAAAAATAGTTTATAAGTATTTTCAAAGTAAATAATGGTCAATCTCAATATAATAATATTTGACGTACAACAGAAATACGTCCAACTTGTATCCAACGTGTACTATTCATGTTATATGACGAGTAATATGTGTATAGAATCTCAATATAACTTGTTTTTTTACAAGTATTATTCTTGCAGCGACGAGCCCAAAATTTGAAGAGTTGAATGTGACCAACTTTTACGACATAGGAAGTTCATTCAAGTTCACGAGATTGTCGAACGCGTTGGTTGAGGTACCAGACGAGATTTGGGACAGTGATGAGAGATATGGGATGAAATCGTTTGTGTTGAATGATAAACAAACGCTCTATGTGCTTGCACAATGCACGATGGATCTGTCCCCCAATGATTGTAGTGGTTGTGTATATGACATCATAAGTTATGGAATTCCGTGGTCTCGTTTGGGAAGTGTAGGGGGAAGAGTTTTGTATCCTTCATGCACTTTGAGGTTTGAGTTGTTCAAATTTTATAAAGATGTTATCAAAGTCAATGCTCCTCCTCCTCTAATGGGTCCTCCTCATTCTCCTTCCACTACAGGTAAATAATACAAATGCTAGCAACGTTACTTTTTTCAGCCAAAACAATCAATCAAGTTCATTTAACATTTTAGGGTCCAAATAGCACTTTTAATTATGAGTATATTTTTAATGGGTTGGGTGATTGTGACCCAAATTCCTATTTATTGACTGTTTTGACTGATTTTTTTGTAATATTATTTCACAATAATGTTTATCGTACAACATAAACATGAATTGAATGAATGAATACTCCATAGATACAAAGATGATTATATACACAATTTGGGAGCAACTAAAACCAAGAATAACAGAAATAACTAGAAATAAGTACCAACTAATGACAGCTATGAGAACGGACTTAACACACTATAACATTATGTATTATATATAGCACACATATTGGATACTAATTGGACATATTTCTGTTGTATACCAAACATTACTGATAAATAATATATCTCTTCTTTTTGTAGCTAGATATCAACTCATCATAACATTTACGAGTGATTTGTATTGATTAATTTTTTAAATGTAGAGAGAAAAGATCGATCACACACAATTATCTTGATTGTTGTCCCTGCCGTTGTGTCGGTGATAATTATCTCTTTCTGTTGCTATTTGCTATGGAAAAAAGTAAGACGAAGCTATATTCTCCAAGAAAACTGTAAGTATTGTACGAAAAAATAATAATAATGTAAAATTTCTCAATGAAAACTTATTAGTTTAACAACAAATATTAATTTGGTGTAGTTGGACATGAAAGTACCACAGTAGAGTCATTGCAATTTGATTTAGCTATAGTTAAAGCAGCAACTAACAACTTTTCTCGTGAGAATATGATTGGCAAAGGTGGATTTGGAGAAGTTTACAAGGTAAAAGAAATAAATAAAATAAATTTTATTTCTTTTGGTTGTTTTTATTTCTACATGATTAATTGTCCACATATTTCAGGGTGTTCTTCCCGATGGTCGACATATCGCAGCAAAAAGACTTTCAAGAAGCTCTAAACAAGGCGTTGCCGAATTCAAGAATGAGGTTTTATTGATAGCCAAACTTCAACATAGAAATCTTGTGGCATTTATTGGATTTTGCCTTGAAGAGGAAGAGAAAATACTCATCTATGAACACGTTCCTAACAAGAGCTTGGATTACTTTTTATTTGGTTTGATATGCTTTTGACCTTAAACTTCTTATTTAAAGTTTAGCCAAATCCATACTTATTATTGTTGTTGCCATTTCAAGTTTCTTATAATGTTAATTATTTACTCATATTTTCTCAATAACTTTTGTAGATTCTCATTCAGAAAAGTTAAATTGGTCTGAACGTCATAAAATTATGCAAGGAATTGCTAGAGGAATTCTCTATTTACATTAATATTCTCGTCTGAAGATTATACATCGTGACCTTAAACCTAGTAACGTGCTATTAGATGAAAATATGAACCCCAAAATTTCGGATTTTGGTCTTGCTAAAATTATTGAAATAGATCAACAAGAAGGAGCTACAAGCAGAATTGTCGGAACATTGTAAGTTTTGTTGTTATTTCCTTCCTTTTTCTATGTCTCTGTCTCTAGATATCGCCTCTCTTCAATATTATTTATTTTGTCATTTGTTTTTTCTTTTTCAAATTTTTAGGGGCTACATGTCTCCGGAATATGTAATGTTAGGACAATTTTCTGAGAAATCAGATGTTTTCAGTTTTGGAGTCATGGTTCTGGAGATTATTACGGGTAAAAAGAATGTAACCTCGCATGAATCACGTCGTGTTGCTGATGGTCTGTTAAGCTTAGTGAGTGAACCAATTTTACAATATATATATTTCCTTGTTATTTCTCATGTATATATATTAGGATTTAATTTTCATCCATCGACAAAGTATAACTTTTTTATACAGTCATCCAATTATGTGTTGTTATGTCAGTTATGATTATGTTTTTTCTCTCATACTTGAAAAGTCATACAAACAGAGTGTTTTGATTTGGTGACATTGTAAAATACATTTACACTGTCAGAGCATCAAAATTAAATTCATATATATTATATGGAACAAAATTAAAATCAAAGTGAGAAATATAATTGAGTAATAAACTCATCTTACTAATTACTAATTGAGTTGACAATAAATTAAATTGTTTGCAGGTATGGAGACAATTCAAGAGTGAAACAGCATTGAGTATATTGGACCCAAAATTAAAAGAAGAAAATAGTGATGAGGATGAATTTGAAGTTATTAGGTGCATTCAGATAGGTTTGTTGTGTGTTCAAGAAGATCCAGAGGATAGACCTACAATGATGGCAGTGGTTTCATATTTCAGCAATCGCTCAATAGAATTACCTTCTCCTCGAGAACCTGCATTTTTCTTGCGCCACAATAATAATACAAATCCAGAAATAGTTGTGCAAGATTATTCAAGTTCCAGCTCTATTAATATGATGTCTACTACAAGTAACCTTGTTACTCCTCGGTAATGACTTAATTTTACTTTCTTAATCATATAATATCACTATATCAGCACAATCTCTTTATCTTATGAATTTAATTTGTATGTGTTTACTATATAAGATTTTTTGCTATAAAACTAAAGAAAAATATATCATAGTTATATATCTAGTATAATTTGACATTTTCTTTAAGGGGATCCTTCGGTCTTGTTATTTTACTTAGGTCTGGTGTGGTTGTATTTTAGCCACACTTCTGAAGTGTTGCTAATTTTTAATTTTCCCCATAAGCGAAAGTGTTTAAACTTATCATCTTGCTAATGGTTTCATTAAATTTTTATATCTAGTTACTCTTAGATTTACACTTCTTAACTGATTTTCTAATCTATTTAAAATAATAACATGCTATATGGTGAAAAGTCTATATATTTCAAAATCTTTTATTTTTCTTGTTACATCCTCAATATTTTCTATTACTTTTTTCTTGATTTTATAGTATCTTCTTAAACTAATTCTAATTTGTATTAATTTATGATACATCGAATTCTAATTTTTATAGATTTAACTCAGTTTGTTCTTTGATTCTTTGTCAGTATTTTAGTTGTTGGGTTATGTTATGCATTTCATTTGGTAATTTTCTTTTAAAGTTTTTAAGGTTTTAGAATTGATTTCAGAAAAATTAAGATAGTGTATCCTATCTTTTAGCCTTGCATATTCTAGAGTTAATTCTTCTATCTTTAACTTTTTCTATAGTTAGTGTCATTATAATTTTTCTTTAATTACTTCTTCTAACCTTTTTATATTTTCAATGAAGTCTTTTATTTCAGGTCTTTCTTCTTGCTTTTCTATTTTAGATTGACTTAAAGGTCCTTTTAAGCTTGGTTCCCTTATCTATAGAGAAGAAGATCTCTTGGGTGCTTCGCTTATCTGTAGAAAAGATCTTCTGGGACCTTCATCTGTTGAGTTCTCTATGAGGTCTTTCGAGTGGTCTGAGACTTGGAATTTCAGTTTTAATGATTTTTTTGAAAGAGTTCATCTACATAAATTCTTTCTCTATTTCTAAAGGTTACGTTGTGATGACTATTTGTCAATGCATAATTAAGTGCATAAGTTATTGAAAAGGGTTTGTCACCACCGGCCATTAGTTCCTGTCTGTGGAATTTATAAGCTAGACTTAGAGATCGTCCTACGTTTTTTTTATGAGAAGGGTATAACGTACCTTAAATGGGTGCTAAATTTTACTGTAACATGTCCTAGGTTTCCATGGGCTATGCCAATTATTTGTTCTACTGGATCTAAAATCCTTTTATCACAGATTGTTAGGCTTATGGGCGTGTTTAGGTTTTCAAAACAGGTAGACTTGGCTAGAATTTGAATTGTACTTAGGTGGATCCATTGGAGTTTTTTTTTTTTTATCTTTTTGATCGGTCTTTGATTTTGTTTGTATGATTTACTATTTCTTCTTCATTTAATAGTGCTCTTTCTAGCTCACCTTGGGCTAATCTTATTTCTATAGGAGATTCAAGATAAAAAAAAACTCCAATGGATCCACCTAAGTACAATTCAAATTCTAGTCAAGTCTACCTGTTTTAAAAATCTAAACACGCCCATAAGCCTAGCAATCTGCGATAAAAGGATTTTAGATCCAGTAGAACAAATAATATATGCATAGCCCATGGAAACCTAAGACATGTTACATTAAAATTTAGCACTCATTTAGGGTACGCTATACCCCTCTCATCAAAAAACGTAGGACGATCCCTCAGTCTAGCTTATAAATTTCACAGATAGGAACTAATGGTCGGAGGTGATGAACCATTTTCCATAACCTATGCCCTTAATTATGCATTAACAGATAGCCATCACAACATAACCTTTAGAAATAGAGAAAAAATTTATGTAGATGAACTCTTTAAAAAATCATTAAAACTGAAATCCCATGGCTCAGACCACTCGAAAGACCAAAATTACTCTTAATAGAGAACTCAATAGATGAAGACCCCAAAAGATCTTTTCTACAAATAAGTGAAGCACCCAAGAGATCTTCTTCTCTATAGATAAGGGAACCAAGCTTAAAATGACCTTTAAGTCTATCTAGAATAAGAAAGCAGGAAGAAAGATCTTAAATAAAAGACTTAAGTCTTAACTGAAAAGATAAAAAGGTTAGAAGAAATAATTAAAAAAAATTATAATGGCACTAACTATAGAAAAAGTTAAAGATAGGGGAATTATCTCTAGAATATGCAAGACTAGAAGATAGGATACACTATCTTAATTTTTCTGAAATCGATTCTAAAATGTTAAAAACTTTAAAAGAAAAATTAGCAAACGAAATGCATAACATAACCCAACAACTAAAATACTGAAAAAGAATTAAAGAACAAGCCGAGTCAAATCTACAAAAATTAGAATTTGATGTATCCTAAATTAATACAAATTAGAATTATTTTAAGAAGATACTATAAAATCAAGAAAAAGTACTAGAAAACATTGATGATGTAACAAAAGAAATAAAAGACTTTGAAATATATGGGGTTTCCACCATATAACATGTCGCTATTTTAAATAGATTAGTAAATCAGTTAAGAATTGTAAGTCTTTATTTTATAGAATATTGAATCAATTGAATTTTTCACATATAGTAGAAATTGAAGGTTATATACTTTAAAATGTAAGATTTCACAATTCTTTTGGTTTTATTATAAAATAAAGACTATAGCCTTTAAAATATTGAATCTCATGAATATTTCACTTATATACTTTAGAATGAAATAATTCATAATTTATTTATTGTATTATAAAATAAAGACTATAGGCTTTAAAATAGTGAATTACATGAAATTTTTACATATAGTAAAAATTGTACTTTAAAATGTGAGATTCCACAATTTTGGTGGTTTTATTATAAAATAAAGACTATAAGCTTTAAAATATTGAATCAATTGAATTTTTCATATATAGTAGAAATTGAAGGTTAAAAACTTTAAAATGTGATGATATTTCACTAATTTTTTTGGATACACTACAAAATAAAAACTATAGCCTTTAAAATATTGAATCACATGAATTTTTCACATATAGTAGAAATTGAAGGCTATATAATTTAAAATGTGAGATTTCACATTTTCTTATAAAATAAAAACTATAGGCTTTAAAGTATTGGATCACATGAATTTTTTACTTATAGTAGAAATTAAAGCTTTATACTTTAAAATATGAGTTTTTACAATTTTTTTGGTTTTATATATTAAAAAATAAAGACAATAGTTTTTTATATTAAAATATTGAATTATATGAATACTTTACATATTGTAGAAATTGAATGTTAGATACTTACAATGAGATAATACACTATTTTTTTATTGTATTATAAAATAAATACTATAGGCTTTAAAATAGTGAATTACATAAAATTTTTATATATGGTAGAAATTGTACTTTAAAATATGAGATTTCACAATTTTTGTAGTTTTTTTATAAAATAAAGACTATAGGCTTTAAAATATTTAATCAATTGAATTTTTCACAAATAGTAGAAATTGAAGGTTATATACATTAAGATGTAAGATTTCACAATTCTTTTGATTGTATTATAAAATAAAGACTATAGCCTTTAAAATATTTAATCATATGAATTTTTCACATATAGTAGAAATTGAAAGTTATACACTTTAAATTGAGAGAATTGCAATTTTTTGTTGTATTATTATATTATAAAATAAAGACTATAGGCTTTAAAATAGTGAATTACATTAAATTTTTATATATATAGTAAAAATTATACTATAAAATGTGAGATTTCACATTTTTTTTGTTTTAGTATAAAGTAAAGACTATAGGCTTTAAAATATTGAATCATTTGAATTTTTCACATGTAGTAGAAATTGAAGCGTATATACTTTAAAATGTGAGATTTCACAATTTTTGTGGTTTTATTATAAAATAAAGACTATAAACTTTAATTTAAAATATTGAATCACTTGAATTTTTAACATATAGTATAAATTGACTACTATATACTTTAAAATGTGAGATTTCACTAATTTTTTTTTGATACACTATAAAATAAAGACTATATGCTTTAAAATATTGAATCACGTGAAATTTTCACATATAATAGAAATTGAAGACTCTATAATTTAAAATGTGAAATTTCATATTTTTTTATTTTATTATAAAATAAAAACTATATAGGCTTTAAAATATTGAGTCACATGAATTTTTCACATATAGTAGAATTGAAGACTATATACTTAAAAATGTGAGTTTTCACAATTTTTTTGGTTGTGTTATAAAATAAAGGATATAGCCTTAATTAGAAATATTGAATCAATATGAATTTTTCACATATAGTAGAATTGAAGGCTATTGTATATTTTGAAATGTGAGAATTTGCATTTTTTTTATACACTATAAAATAAAGACTATAGTCATTAAAATATTGAATCACATGAATTTTTTTACATATAGTAGAAAACGAAGGCAATATACTTAAAAATATAAGATATCACAATTTTTTTGGTTGTCTTATAAAATAAAGGCTATAGCCTTAAAAATATTGAATCACTTGAATTTTTCACATATTGTAGAAATTGAAGGTTATATACTTTAAAATGAGAAAATTCACATTTTTTTGTTGTATTTTTATACTATAAAATAAAGACTATAGACTTTATAATAGTGAATTACATAATATTTTTATATATATAGTAAAAATTATACTATAAAATGTGAGATTTCACATTTTTTTTGTTTTAGTATAAAATAAAGACAATAGGCTTTAAAATATTGAATTATTTGAATTTTTCACATGTAGTAGAAATGAAGCATATATACTTTACAATGTGAGATTTCACTATTTTTTTGGATACACTACAAAATAAAGAATATAGTCTTTAGAATATTGAATCACACAAATTTTTCATATATAGTAGAAATTGAAGGCTATATACTTTAAAATGTAAGATTTAATATTTTTTCATTTTATTTAATTTATTACTACTTATAAAGAGAGTTGCCAAAAAATTGGTTACATTTTGATCTCTAAAAATAGAGTAAATAAAAATTTAAAAACAATTAAAAATTAAAAAAAAAACAACTATCATTTGTAATTTCTTCTATCAAAATTTTCTCTCTATTTCTTTCTATTTTAAAATGAGATTTAAGAGAAATTTTCATTATATTAAACAATATTATTTGTTTAAAATATATATATCAATATAATTGAATTAAATAATATTATTTTATAAAACATTCACTAAAAAATAAAAAAATGATTTGACAGGCACGTCAAGTGGCTAGTACACCTAAAATTATTATTCTATAATTTAAGCACCAAAAAAACACTTGAAAAGGCTTCAATAACTCCAACGGTCACAACTGCCACTCGCGCCTCCTCATCGCCTATATATTCCATTGCACAGACTCTTTCATCGTGTGAAATCTGCATTTACCAACGTTTTTGTGTCTGAACATCCCCACATTCCGTAGCGGCGCTTTCTCTTTAGCGCCGCTACTTTACCAACACTTCTCCATTGTCCTCGGAACAACAACAACAGAAAACTTCAATTTTGTACGTGAGTCCCATATTTTTCCAACCATATCTGATTAATCGTTCAACCATGGATCAAGATCCTAGGTTTATTGTTCCATACCATGATCCACATGATACTCCACTTAGTCCCAGTATTTTCAACATGGCAAATCCCACACTATCCGATTTAACCAACAATTATTATTCTGGATCCACTTCATTGTTATTGCCCCAACAACAAAATCACAATAATCATGGAGGAATTATTGAAGAGGGTAATAATCCCTATTTATTTGATCCAATGATGATTCATCAAGATCAATTTGTTCAAAATAATTTTCCGATTGGAGGGGGAGTAATAGGGAACTTTGAACCCGGTTCATCATCACAAGTTCATCATGTGGATCAAGTTCCTCTTACAACAAATGATGTTTTGGGGTCACAGAATTTTGATAACAATGATGATGTGATGATACTAGCCAATTGGCCTCAACCACCGATCCCATTTTCTTGCAGTTGCTGTTTGGTTTTGAGAGAAATTGTTCATACTAATGGTAAGTTTTCAACTTTTCTAATTTTTACTTCATTTTTTCAACATTCCCTTTTTTTTAATTATTATTATTTTGTGTATATTACTTGACAGGATTAAACTGTACAAAACTGGAGATTCATGGAAGGCCTGGAATGATCACACATGTAATTCACCATCCAACCATCAATATGGACTATTCTTCAAGCAGCAACCCAAAATGCCAAATGATTGAGTATGTGCACAATTCTTGGTGGATACTACAATTTTATGTTATTTGCCTTTTAACTATTTTAGTATAAGCAACAAGTTGGAGTTTTAATTTGTTCTCTCGTATGGTTGGTCCAACCAGTATAAAATCGCGTTATCAAACTTGTTTTAAATTTGACACTAACTACTTTTTATACTTTGTTTGGATAATGTTAAACTAACTTTGATTTTGTGGGGGAATGTGTGTGTATATATATATGATCAGTTTTTGCAGGAGAGGCATAGATGATGTGAAGAATTTCCTAGTGAAGTACTGTATGAAGCAAACTAATGCAGGGTACTTTACTCTGCAAGATCCACTCTCTGCATATTATGAGGCCCTTTGCAGTGGAATGGAATGGACTGAAGAGTTAAGTGATGATACTACAGATGATGATTTGAATGCAAATAATTCAGGTATGTCTTCTTCATTCATCTCTTATCTCCCATTTTTTTTCTTTTGGCTTCTCTTGTCCCTTTCTGAGGATTTCCATTCTCCAATATTATATGCCAGGATCATCATATTTATATTTTGTATATGACTTCTAATGTAATTATTAGGAGTGTCTAAGACAATTTTCACATAGTGTATCAAAATCAAATCATCATCACCATAATATTAAAGTGTTATGTTGTTTGAACTCATTTCATTTATTTATAATATCGATAGTGTTACATGTACAACCAATATCAATTAACGTAGTAACCAACTTAATTAATGCAGTAGAATACATAATCATTAAAATCTTTCACATTTCTAAAAAACAAAATCAACATCTTTGTGTATAGCATTTAATAGATTGACTAATAGTTGACTACATTTGATTGCACGTAGAGAGTTTTCCTTATAACATGACATTCCTGCTTGATTTATCTAACCATATCAAGCATTAATTATTAGTCATCATGTTAGTGTTGCATTATTTTTTTAAATTATCACATGATTTTGCTCAATTTGAATCACCAAATATGTTTGTAGATAATGACAATGACAATGAAGAGGTTAACAATAATGAAGGTTGGAGGCCTGGAACAAGAACAACTCTTTCAGTACAGGTTATAGATATATATATGATCTTTTAAATTTTAAATTATCATTATTAGAAAAAGTTAAAAGTTGTTGTATTTTGTTAATCTGTTATGTATATTGAAAATGTGTGTGTCTGGTTTTTGCACAGAGGAACAGAGCAGGAAAGATAAAACTGAATGATTTCGTTGAGTACTTTCATCTTCCCATTGAAGAAGCATCAAGGCAAATTAACTTGTGTTCCACTGTCATCAAGAAGGTTTGCCGAAAGGAAGGACTTGATCGATGGCCTTACAGAAAGGTTAGTTTCATTTCCAATTATATTATACACAATAAATTTAGAGTTTAATAGTAAAATAACTTTACATTCACATTCAATTACGTACTGCTGCATTAATAAAAATTGTTATTTTAGGAGATAATACATATGAAAGTCAATATTTACCATGAAAATTAATACAAATTAACATTCTCTGTATAATAGCGGTAACAATTTCCTTTTTTAAAGAGTTTAATTTTGACGACAGTGTAAATATGTTTTACATTTATTTAATCAAAACACTATATTTGTATGATCTTTTATCAGTGAAAAGGAGAAAACATTATCATGAATAACATAATAACACATGATAGAATAGTTTTGTAAAAAAGTGTTAAACCGGTAATGGATGAAAATTAAATTTTTTAAAAATATAGGATTTAATTATAGTGTAGAAGAATTCTAATTCTATATTATCATCCAAGTGCATAACTTTTTAAGGTGTTAAAAGAAAAACATTGATATATATAATAACATACCCTTTAATTTTCTTGTTGATGATGTTTTTTTTGTGTGTTTATGTGGACAGATCAGAAGCATAGCGAGGAAAATATCGGCACTGAGAAAAAATATGGAAAAGAGAGGAGGAACACAATCAAGGCTAAGAATTCAGGCTGAAATGAACAGGCTTGAAGCTAAATTGAAAAAGCATTGTGCTGGACGATACCCAACCGGATTAGTTATCCCCTAGTTAATTAGTGTGTTCAATTAAGTACTTTTTATGAATTTTTTTATTTTATTTTTCTTGGCACAACAAATGAGTCTATTTAATTGTAAATAATGGTGGGTTGCTTGGTGGCGATTTTGTGTATATAGTTATTGTTCTTGTTAGTTTCTAGATCCCTTGAGGAGATCATTTTTTTCATATTCTTTATTCTTTTCTTGTATGAAGGTGTGCATTTGTTTGTTATTGACAAATGTGGATAGTGTAATTATTTTGCAACTTATATTATACTGTACGATAATACATTTTTGTTGATTTACTATTTTATTATCCTTTTTGTTTCCTGGTGTAAAACGTGTTGGCCTATAAACTTTAATCATTAATGGTTGGAAGCAATTAGATGAGTATAGTTTATAACCTTTGTAATTTCATAATATGTGTAGATTCAATATATTATTAAGTTGGATTATGATATACTGGTCAATCACATTCATTAATTTGTGTGACTTTTTAGTTAGTAGGTGGTTGAGTTAAAAACTTTTACTGATGAGTCAATTCATGATTGACTGTACGTGTAAAATTACTTTACAGAGTGACAGTATATTGAAATTAAACTCTTTATTATGATTTAAATTTGTAAGATCTTCACTCCAAAATTTGGATGTCTAAGTAGCAAAACTCATCTCTATTTATAGATGAGTTACTTATAAATTTAATTTTGATGTACTGACAGTAAAAGTATTTTACACTGTCGTCCAATCGAAATGCTCTGTTTTTTTTATGACTTTTCATGTAGTGCAAGAGAGAACACACAATCATAGCTAATGTGACAACACATGATTGGATGATCGTGTTTGTACAATGTCAGTGGATGAAAATTAAATCATTTTATTATTGCGTTATAATATTTGTACCTTTGAAATTATGTCATTGCCATTTTGAGAATCAAATTTCATCGTCGGATTTAATTTTCATCTACTGATAGTGTATAATTTTTTACACATTCATTGAATCATGTACTGTCACGTACTCACGTCAATCATGATTGTGTTTTCTCTCTCTCACTACCTTAAAAGTCATACAAATAAAATATTTTGATTGGATGAAAGTGGAAATTATCTTTACACTATCAGTACATTAAAATTAAACTCTATTACCCAAACAGTTTATCACATTATTAAAATATCCTTATTAAAAAAGTTTAATTGTGATGCGATGACATTATAAAGTTATTTTACACTATTATTCAATCAAAAGTATTCACTTATATGACTTTTAAGATGTTGGAAGAGAAAAAACACTATTATGGTTAACGTGTCATCAAATGATTACATAGTTTAATTTTGATGCACTAATAGTATAAAAGGTATTTTACATTGTTATCAAATAAAAAAATTTCGTTTGTATGACTTTTAAGATAGTTGATGTGATCATGAGGGGGTCAATAATTTTTGCATAATTTTACAAAATTAAAAAATAAGAAGCTCAGGATCTTAGGGTGAATTTTATGAGTTTAATTTTTTATTCGGGTTATTTTTTAGTTAAAATAAGCTTTTAGCATAAAACAATAATTGAGTTTTAATTCTTGTAATTCTTCATTTTCTAGAGCCAATCATAGGCGGATGGCTTTTGGTATTTCTTTGTTAATTTTATTTCATTTAGTGGGTAAAGTAAGTAGCAATTAAAGACATAAATTATTAGGTCGGTTACAATATTAGTAATTATGTCAGTAAATGCTACTAACTCCAAACTTATTGTATGAGCCTATATAATTTGCATTTTGATCAAATAATGGAGATAACTAGAATTTGGCCTTTTCATTTTATTGAGAGAATTTTCTCTTGTTCTTGAGTGATTCAAGAAAACCAAGACTTATCAAAGGATGTTCATTTTGTGGCGTCTAACCCAAGACTTATCACTCACATTCTCATCTACTCTTGAGTGTGCCGTCTATATCCTTCTTCACAAAATAAACCAAAAACCCAAAAAGAAACATCTTAAAAATTCATATGTTGTTCAATTTTTCAATCGGTGCTTCCTAAAGGTCAATTCCGCTGTGCAATCTGATTTCAACATCCAATTCCGCTGCATATTTTGAGAAGCTACAATTTGTTACCTAGAAGGACACTCCTTTGAGACGATCCACAACTTCAGAGGATTCACCCCAGGTCGTTTCAAGCAAACAAAGTGCAACAAAATCTGATCTTTGATCCAGGACAATGAGATACTCTTCCATGAACAAAAATTAGAATAAGAAGAAGAAAATGTTGTTTTCTTTTTCTTCAAAATATCTCAATTTTCCTCCATCTTCTTGGCTAGCTTTGCAAATTCAACTTCCATTACCTTCTTTAGGTGAACAAGAATTTCCTAGAATTGACTTTCTGAAATTCCTTCTTGCTCCATTACGATGCTCTTGGATATCAAATGATATCAAGAGCTTGTGGCTCTGATACCAAATGACAGAGTAGCAGCGGACCAAATAGAAAGAAAAGAGCTTGCAATCTCAGATTGAGAAATTGCACAACATATTGGTTCCTGTTGTGTTTCTTTTTGTGTTTTTTTAATTTAGTGAAGAAGGATATAGACGCCACACTCAAGAATAGATGAGAAGGTGAGTAATAAGTCTTGGGTTAGACGCCACAAAGGATGAACAACCTTTGATAAGTCTTAGATTTTTTTGAATATCTCAAGAAGAAAAAGAGATAAACTCTCACAATTTTAGTGAAAACCAAGTTATATCCATTATTTGATCAAAATGCAATTATATTGGCTCATACAATAAGTTTGGAGTTAGTAGCATTTACTGACATAATTACTAACATTTTAACCGACCTAATAATTTATGTCTTTAATTGCTACTTACTCTACCCACTAAATGAAATAAAACTAACAAAAAATACCAAAAGCCATCCGCGTATGATTGGCTCTAGAAAATGAAGAATTACAAGAATTAAAACTCAATTATTGTTTTATACTAAAAGCTTATTTTAACTAAAAATTAACCGGAATAAAAAATTAAACTCATAAAATTTATCCTAGGATCCTAAGCTTCTTATTTTTTAATTTTGTAAAATTATGCAAAAATTATTGACCCCCTCATGATCACATCAATAGTGGAAGATAAAAATACTATTATAGCTGACGTGACAACACATTTTGTATAATGTCAGTGAGTGAAAATCAAATCCCATTAAAAATAGTTTAATTTTGATTTACGAATAGTCAAATAGTATAAAGGTATTTTATATTGTTATCCATAAAATAACAAAACAGTAAAAACTTTGTTTATTTGTATGATTTTTAAAAATAGAGCTTGTTTCTTTTCTTTTCTAGAGTGTCTGTGTACAAATCAAACCAATGTCCCACAAATTCAAGAAATGTGTACCTTTTAGCTTTCCGACACAAAAATCCTGTGTGCTGAAAATCGATCAACATAGTCACACACAACACAAGTTTCCGTGGGATGAAATTGAAGAGCACATTGACTTTGAACAATACTAGAAACTACTTCCTTCGTCCACTTTTATTTGTCTTTTTAGGAAATTTATTTATTCACTATTATTTGTCATTTTAAATTTTCAATAAAATATTTACAATCTTTTTCCAGTTTTATCCTTACATACACTATCTCTTTATCTCTTACAATTATTATTGCACAAAAAACTATAAGGATAATTTTATCATTGTACATTTATTTCTATAGAAATTTATGTGTTTTAATCATCTTCTTAATAAATTTGCAATACTCTAAAACGTCAATTAAAAAGTGTACGAAGGGAGTAGAAAGTAACTAGCTAGGGACTCGAGATGCGAAGTTGCGAACTCAGGACCGTTGTCTCCTCTCATTTTAATATTGTAGTAAATTAAACCGACAAAATGTTGGACTAAATTACAGAATAAACTCCTTTTAATTTAAAATAATTATCTCTTTTTATTTTTTATTTTAATTCATAATCCCTAAATAAGGATAAAATATTTATTTTATATGTTTAACTACTTTTTAAAAAAAATTAGAAGTTTTAGTTTGAGGGAGGTTTACTTAATATAAGATTGATAAATTTAAGCCACAAAATTTAAAATGTCAATTTAAATATATAATTTAAGGAAGTTAAATTTCAATTTAAAATTTAGGTTTTTCCTTCTATGTCTATTGGTTATATATTGGTACTATTCTATAGTTATTTTATGATTTGTCATTTAAAAAATTTGAATTAATGGGACACACAACTAAATTTTAGCTACGACAAATAATACAATGTGATCAACAACGCAATGGATCTTCCAAAATTCTCGAAAAGAAATAAGAATTTTGACTTTAAAAAGAGAAGAATTAAACAACAATAACAACTTTTATTGATGGATAAATTCTCAAGTTATACACTGATTATTTTTTTGAATTTTAATTTGAATAGTAAACTAATAACACCAAAATTATGGAAGAAAATATCTAAACTGAATAAATTTGAATTGATGATAAGTTTATTAGGTCAATCAGTTCTAAAAAAAAGTTTTAAAACAACTCAGATAATTTGAATCATAAGAAACAAATAAAGAAATTTATTTGATTTGTATAAGAGTGGCATTTAAAATAAAGTGTAACTAAGAAATCAAATTAAGATTGCTTGAAATAGTTCATAATTTAACTAATATGTTCAACTACGTACTAGGTAAAATGCCTTAAAAAACATACACGCGGTTGATATTCAATGTTTTTTATTTTTATTTTTTGCAGTAAATACATCGATATTTAACTTTTTTTAAAATAAATTTAATTAAATTAATTCATACTATAATTGATATATTTTAAAAACTAAAACATCAGTTAGATCTGATTGATTTCTATAAAAACCGAACAAAAAAAAAAGTAAAAAGTTAATTTATTCGATTTTAATAAGATTTACTTCCTTTTCAAATTGATTTTCAATTATATTCGTCTGTTGCTCAGTTCAAAAGTCTTATATGCTAATTCATTCAATTACTATAAGTATTTGATTTTGACAATAATCTTTTAAAATTCGCATATGATGTAATAATTCATTGATAATACAAAGTACTTAATATATCAAAATTGTCTCCAATTATAATATAACTTCATTTTTATTTTTTTAAAGATGCAAATATTAAAAGTTGGATTAATAGTTTTAAAAGGATAAATTATTGCATATAATAATTTATAATGACTAATTTTATGATGTACATGTAATATTACTCATAAAAGATCAAACTTAATTAGAACAATCTTAAGAAAATCACATCTAACGGAATATTCTTAAAACATTCCAATAAGTCTAATTTCGTATAACCGTAAATAGAATTAGTGATTTAATTAAAATTTTTAAAATATAATACATAATTACTTAATTTTAGAGTTTAATTACTATTAACTGTTAGTGTAAAACTATTTTACATTAATATTCAATGAGGTATTGTCACATAATAAAAATAGTTTTATTTTTGAAATAGTAAGACCCAAATGTAACACCATAACTTATATGACAAAACATGATTGGATAACTCTGTAAAACTTATTTTCACTGTCAGTAAATTAAAATTAAATTCTCAATTTAAAATTATAGAAATTTACTTAAAAATAAAATAAAACTATAGAATTTATAGATAAATTAATTTTTATTTATTGAATTATTTAACTTTGTATATTTTTGAAACAAAAAGGGGAAACATTGGTGTGGAGAATAATGCTCACATAGATGCTCTTTCTATACCCTTTGTTAAACGCTAACCTAACACTCACAACATCATATGATAAAGTAAATAGAAGAAGCTAGCCCCCAATAGAAAATATCGAAACAGTGACCGCTCCTAAACCACTAGTATTTATATATCACCATACACACACGCCCAAACACCAAACCAAACCAAACCAAAGTTTCTTTCTTTTCTCTTCTCTTCTCTTCTCTTCTCTTCGTTAGGTTTACATATCCACACCTACCCCATTTTGTTCTCACTTTCATCACATCAGGTACCTGATAGTACTATACTATCTAGTTAGTATAATCTCTAATAGTAAGATATGCTATGTGATTTATTTTAATGTGACATTTATGATTTGTTGTTGTTATTGTTACTCTGATTGATTTTTGGATCTGAAATTTTAAAAAATTGTTTTTTAGGAAGATGGGTAGCAAAGATATCTCATGGAAATTGGCTGATCATCCTAAGCTTCCAAAGGGTAAGCCTGTTGCTGTGGTGGTGTTGGATGGATGGGGTGAGGCTAGCGCTGATCAATACAACTGCATCCACATCGCTGAGACACCTACCATGGATTCCCTGAAAAATGTAACCTACCCTTTTATGGGATCTGCGTTTTTCTGCCTTGTATAATGTTTTCTTATTGATTTGTATGATTAGATCTAAGGACAATTGCCAACTTGGGGGGGTTGGTTCATCTGGTTGACCTTATTGTTTTAGGACTAGTATTTGATTCTTGTGATCTATTTTGATGTTATGGAATGATTGTGATGTCTTTGTTTTGATGAGAATGAATTGAATTGTTGGGGTTGGTTGTTGTTGTTGTTGTAGGGTGCCCCTGAAAAGTGGAGATTGGTTAGGGCTCATGGTACTGCTGTAGGACTTCCTACAGAGGATGACATGGGCAACAGTGAAGTCGGCCACAATGCACTTGGCGCCGGCCGCATATATGCTCAGGGGTATGTTGAATCTTGCCTCCCACCTCCTCCATTTATCTGTGTTTAGGGTTTGGTTAATAATAGTAATGAATAATGATCATATACTTGTTGTTTTTTGTTGATTATAGGGTTATCTCACTGTTTGTTTTTAGATTTAATAATAATAATAAATGTGATTTCGTTTATAAATTTATTGGGTGTGGTACAAAATTTCAACACTAAATTGTTCTGTTTTGCTCTTCAACTATCCTTAATGTGATGTGATTAATAAATATAAAGTTTTCCCATCCTATTGCATAATTTAATTTGGTTTTAGGATCCTATAGAATAATCAACAATGCGCTCTTGGCTTTGTCAAGTTATTGTGTATTACCTTTCCCAAGTGTTCTGTATTCTTAATTTTTTTTTGGTGAATTTAGTATTTTCCATTGCTCGCTAACTATTTTGAGAAGTTTAATTTTGCTCTTCACTGTTTCAACAATTCTATTTGGTGTTTTGCCTTTCTTCTTGATATCTATTCCTATTTTTTCCTTTCTTCTTGATATATACTCCTAGCTTATCTGAGAATTGGAATATATTTGTTTGTGGTTCTTCACTCTAGTGCAAAGCTTGTGGACCTTGCTCTTGAATCTGGAAAAATTTATGATGATGAAGGTTTCAACTACATTAAGGAATCTTTTGCAAATGGCACATTGCATCTCATTGGGTTGCTGAGTGATGGTGGAGTCCACTCTAGACTTGATCAGTTGCAGGTGAGGGTTTTGAGGCTGGGACTTCTATTCCTCCATGCCCATAAAATTGATTTTTTATAACCGACTGTTTTTCTGCAGTTGTTGCTTAAAGGTGTTAGCGAACGAGGTGCTAAAAGAATCCGTGTCCACTTCCTTACAGATGGCCGTGATGTTTTGGATGGCTCCAGTGTTGGGTTTGTGGAAACCCTTGAAAATGATCTTGCGAAATTGCGTGAGAAAGGCATTGATGCAAGGATAGCATCAGGTGGTGGTCGCATGTATGTCACAATGGACCGTTATGAGGTATTGTATAACCTTTCCTTTGAAATGACTGTCAATTAGCACTATGCAAGGCTCAGTTGTTAGTTGCTATTGTTGTTGACGTTGTATTGAGTTTAATTGCTGCATTGCCTCTAAATATTGGCCAAAGAACATAATAAACATTATTCACCTTCTGAATCATGACTACTTTTATCAAAGGAAGCAAGTTATAGCTTGAAGTTATGATTTTTAATGTGGTAAACATTCTTAGACCAGTTTAAGTTCAGCATATGCTTCCTCCTCAGGTTGTATCAGATTGTTATATACGAAATATGTCTGACTTGGAATGTTATGTGTGTTATTTGAATTTTGTATGTATTAATGATTAATGATTTCTAAACATACTACAGAATGACTGGAATGTTGTGAAACGGGGTTGGGATGCTCAAGTTCTTGGCGAAGCCCCTCATAAGTTTACAAATGCTCTTGAAGCAGTCAAGAAACTGAGGGCTGAGCCAAAAGCCAATGATCAGTATCTACCTCCTTTTGTTATTGTTGATGAGAATGGGAAGGCTGTTGGTCCAATAGTTGATGGTGATGCTGTTGTTACATTCAACTTCCGGGCTGATCGTATGGTTATGATTGCTAAGGCTCTTGAATATGAAGATTTTGACAAATTCGATAGAGTACGTTTCCCGAAAATTCGCTATGCTGGAATGCTTCAGTATGACGGTGAATTGAAGCTTCCAAGTCATTACCTTGTTTCTCCACCTTTAATTGATAGGACTTCTGGTGAATATTTAGTGAATAATGGCATCCGGACTTTCGCATGCAGGTGAGTAATCACTACTTTAATCAACAAAATTTTCATGTTCTTCTTAATAATTTCATGCAAATTGTTAATCTTTCTAAATACAGATCTTGGTTGTGAATGTTTTGGAAATATCTAATGTGTGATAAGTTGCTAGTATGTGTTCATTTTTGTTGGCTTAGGGTCCATTTGGATGATAGTATTTATGACTTTTAAATTTTCTGTGAAGTCAAAAGTTATAATTTCTTGTTTGGAAATATAGCTTATCAATTCTCAAGAAGTCATTAAAGTGTTTTTTGAGAAGTTAGAATATCTGACTTCTCAACAATCACTTTTCATAATGCTTGAATAAATATTTTTATCATTATTTATTTAAATATAAAATGACTTGTTTCTTCGTACCCTGGGGTTAATAAGATAACAAGTTTTATGGGTTAAAAATATGAGGTAGATATTAGTATCTCCTTTTATGATACGACATTTTCAGCTTTCAAAGTTTGGGTTAGGTGACAATACTATTTACCTTGAGCACTCTTCATTATCTAGAACATACTCTGTTAAAAAATGGGCATCATAGTCATTTGAATGGGTTTCTTCAACAGTGAGACTGTTAAATTTGGCCACGTCACATTCTTCTGGAATGGAAACCGCTCTGGGTATTTCAACAAAGATCTGGAGGAGTATGTGGAAGTTCCTAGTGACTCAGGGATCACATTCAATGTGAAACCAAAAATGAAGGCATTGGAGATTGCTGAAAAGGCAAGGGATGCTATTCTTAGCAGGAAATTTGATCAGGTAATGGATTGGATCCATCAGTTTATTTTAGGAATCACTGCCTATTTAAACTTCAACTTACTCTTCTATTTTGCGCGTTGCACAGGTTCGTGTCAACCTACCAAATGGTGACATGGTGGGTCATACAGGTGACATTGAAGCAACAATCGTGGCCTGCAAGGCTGCTGATGAAGCAGTGAAGGTATGACCATAATTTGCTTATGTATTTCTGTTAATACAAGGGAGGTGAAAGAATAAATAGCTAACCATTGTAATAACTATTAACTAACGGGTACGTACATATGGTAATTGCAGATGATTCTTGATGCGATCGAGCAAGTGGGCGGAATTTATGTTGTCACTGCTGACCATGGCAATGCAGAGGACATGGTCAAGAGGGACAAAGCTGGAAAACCTCTTCTAGACAAGAGTGGAAATATCCAGATTCTTACTTCCCACACTCTTCAGCCGGTAAGTTCTGCGATTTCTAGTCACTCACTGATGAGAACTTAAACTGTGTGACAATATAGTCTGACTTCAATGAGGGTTTTAAATGAGTTGTGGGATCTCTGGGAAATCATCATCTGGGTATTTTAACAGATTTCATTGTTAAATGCTAATTATTCTGAACAAATGTCTATCTACACAAGTTTTCGACTAAGCATCCAATTGGTCTCTCTTTAATATTGCGTTGTACAAATTGGTTCCTCTAAAAGAAATGCCCAAAGTTGTTCTCTCTATAGAAACATTGGTCTTCTTTGGGTATTTGTTTTTATGGAGGGATTAAATTTGTCTGATTTTTTATTTTCTAAATACCAATTTGTCCAATGTAAAATTTAGGAGGGACCAATTCGGGGGGTTTTGTCTGTGTTTTCAAAGACTAGTCATCAGAATGGTCCTTAGCCTAGCATCATAGTTGTAGACTATAATCTTTATTTTGGTTCCAACTCTAATACTTTTTCTGTGCTTGTTAAGGTGCCAATTGCCATTGGAGGTCCTGGATTGTCTCCCGGCGTCAGGTTCCGCAACGATGTTCCCACCGGTGGGCTGGCCAACGTTGCCGCGACTGTGATGAATCTTCATGGATTTGAGGCTCCAAGTGACTATGAGACAACTCTCATTGAAGTAGTTGATAAGTAGAGAAATACCCTTTAGTTAGACTGAACTATAATTTGCACAACTACAGGGAAAGGCTGTAGACAGCCCTTTAAATAATTCATCAAAGTTTTCATCATCCCTCCACACATATGGTATGATGATGGGTTTTGTTCCTTTTTGAATTCTTGGTGAATCAGTCTGCGGTTGACAGAACAGGATAATTTATCAATGGTAATTTGAGTGTAGTTTTCATCTTTTTATTAAAAAGAAAAAAAGAAAAAAGAAACTTTCTTTGATTTCCTGAGTAATAATTTGGTCATTATCTGTTGTTGGTCTTGTCAGCTCTAGTTGTGCCTGTGATGTGTGATGTCATGATGGATTGTTTTTATTAGTAGTTTTCTGTGTTTTCATGTTGATTAGGGGACATGTGTATGATTTTTTCTTGCTGATGCTTTGCTGAACTTGCATCAACCTATTAGCTACAAGAATAATGTTACATGTATATCATAAAATCAACCACTGTCGAGTATCATAGGTAAGAATTCAACATTTTAAAATTATTAATCTAACTTTTAAAAATGTTAGATTAATATATAATATTAATAGTTTTAAAAGATTGAATTATTACATGTAGTGGTTGATTTTTTAGTGTATATAAATCATTTCTCTTATTGAAAATCATGTGGCACTAGGATTTAAAATAGTATGGCTTGAAGATAAAGTTAAAGATAAATATAATTTAAAATAGTATGACTTGAAAATACAGTAAAGATCCAGAGATGGATGTTGGATGATTTTTTACTGTATATTTAGTATTTTTCTCTTGTGGTCATTTAAAAATGCATCAACCATATTAATTTCTTAGTGTTCTTGATTTTGTCTAAAATTTATGTGACTCAAGAAAATATCTTTTTTTCTGGTTTGGATTTTGGATGGAGTGCTTTCAGAAATCTTTACAAGGGCTAGTTGTGTTCTAATCCAAGATCTTTGTAAGAACGAGTATTGTACTCATTGATCCAACCAAACATTGGCATCATATTTTAATAACAAGCACTTTTAAAAACCAAAAGATGGTTAAACTCATTCTCCCAAATAATGAATATGGTTCAAATGCAGCTCAATGAATATAATAAGCTTGACCAAAAAGAAAAAAGGAGTAGGTGCAATACACACTACCTAGTTCACATGATCATGTATTGAGCCCTTTTTACCATCATTCCAAACTATGTCATCTTTGAATTCCAAGACAACATAACAAGTACAATGTCTCAGTTGTCTCAGAACCCTAAATATTCATTGCAACCTATACAGAAACTAAGGTCTTACTCTGAAGAAACCGAAAAATCAAAGTAAAAGTAAAAGTAAAGCATGTCTATCAACTTCTCCAGAACTCAAGGCTGATTCACTCTTCAACTGGTTCTATGCAAAAAATATTGCTACATCACAACTTCATATCAACTAAATGGTACAATGCCTGAAAATCCTGTCACCAAAAGCTGAAAAAGCCAAACATGGGGTTCCTCCGTCCGGAAGGAGAAGAAGTCTTTGTCTTCAGTTAGACCATACATGAATAAGGCCATGTCTGTTACCGGTATATATCTCATTTCGATCTTCATCATAAAATAGGGCAGTTATGTCCTCTAAAGCCTCCGCAACTGTGCTCCTGATTTGAGATGAGTGACTGCGCCGACAGCTGCAACCGGTGCCACTGCATTCGTCCGCCTTGGTGCTGCTATTTGATGCGTTAATTTTAGCGAGACATTTCCCGGTCAAGATATTGCTGACATTGATGGAGCCAGCTGCAGTGTCAAGAAGCACATTATAACAATATTAAATCACTTAAACAAATTGAAATCTATTTATGATTAGTTGATTACTCCATTCAGAAATCAAGGAACAACAAAGCTCAAATGGTATTTACCATTTCCTTCTATCCATTGAATATCAGACTCAGCTCTGCAGTAAGAGATAATGAGATCCTGATCGCTTGTTATGTATATGTTATTTGTATTGCAGTCTGGATGCCATAACAGGTGATCCTCAAATGAAGTAACGAGCTCTCCCCGAAAGTTCCATACAGAAACTGTTCGATTTCTGAAAGTAAGGAACAACTGATTCTCGTACAGAAAGATAAATGCTGATGGAGTCATGAACTCGGTTCTGCTTATCTCCCTCAGCTCAGCATTTAGAACCTACAGACAAAAGGAATTGCACAAACAGACATAAAAATAATTTCAAAGAAGTCAAGAAAGGCATTGCATAAACAGATGATATCAAAGTGATTTCGAATGAAAGCTTACATCAAGAATCTGAAGGTTCTCATTTTCTTGCTTGACCAGGAGCTTTTCATTGAACTGCTCAATGAAGTCCACCTTCTTATTCCGATGAAGTAAGTGGTTGAATGATTTGAGGACTGTGCCATCTTCAATGGATAGAATCTTAAGGGGGATATGGCTACTGGCTCTGTTGAAGATTAGTAACATGATGCCGGGACTGTAACAAAAGATCAAGTGAAATTAGACTCCAACACAATGCACCAAAGTGTCATAAATTTCTCATTGCCACAAAAATTTCTACCAAAACCAGTGAAGTTAGTTCACAAAAACTGATCCTTTGGTCCAAGGACCAAAAGCACGCTTAACATTTATAAAAATGTCAAACAAAAAAAGGTTCCGCAAAAGAAACAGCCATAGAATGGGACTTAAAAAACGTACAAGTCATCACTATTAATTCTATAATGCGCTGCTATTGCCTCAAAGGACTTACAATTTTGGGTTTCAAATAGGTTTTGGATGGAAGAATTTTGTATTCAACGAATGTGTCGGTGATTGAAAGAAAGGTATACCCAACAGCACCCAGAAGAATCAACGGATTAGATCCTTATATCTTGGAATAGTGAACAAGAAAACAGAGTGAAGGAGAGCCAAGAGTGCCATCTATTACAAAACCACCCATGAAAACTTGAACACTAAAAAAAAATGTTGATAAAGTTATCGCACTCAATGGTCCTACCAGAACTGAAGTTTAATAAAAGTCAATATGTACCTTCATGGAAAACAAAGAGGCAAATAAAGGTGGTATAATCATGTTATATAAATTTTCACAGGCCAAATAGAAGAAGCCTAGTTGGCTGCATTATAGTCCCAACCAATTAGTCAAAGTGATGAGGCTCATGACTTGCCTCAGCACAATTTTATTCAGTAAAATGGGATTTCTGCAGACAATGGACCTGTGAATCAGAAAGTCAATCCAAAAAATGAGAAAGTACCTTATCTTGATTTCCTGAACATGCCTATCTGAGATGGAGTATAGCAAGGTGTAGTTCTTGAGATCAAAGACCTTGTATACGCTGATACCATTGGATAAAAGCATGTTAGATAAAATAACCAGTTGATAAACAGTGAAGCATCCGGTACAAGTCAGATAAAAATAGAAAAAGATGAGGAAGGCACCTATCCTGTGCAGAGTAAGTTAGGACCTTTCCGTTAACATCATCAAATTCTACAAATCCAGGCCATTTCAAAGACTCGGACTCGAAAAGTGGAAACCCATCTTCTGGTCTGCCCCTCCGTATGTATCTTGGAACAGAAGTGAATGAGGATGTAAGCAAACATAAGTAGTAAATATCAATCAAAAAGAGAGATTTGAATGCACAGCCACATAATTTACGCACTCAATCCGTGTGGATCTGCATTTCAAGGAGTTGAAGTTTTCAGAAGCATAAACAGACACTGTAATAAGTGAGTCATTGTTCTTATTGTAGAAGAGGCTCCGAATCACTTCATCAGGGGACACATTCAAAAAGCAAATCCTCTCATTTGTTTCTGCAACGAATAGAATAGAGCACTCAATTCATCCGGAACAAAACCAAATTAAAGGGTTATGCAAATGATCAGGGCTTCAATCACAAACACACACACCCACACACACACACACACAAAATCTAGCCCACAAAATTTTTCACCAAATTTTAACTCCAAACCAAATATGCTCTTAGGGTTAACACACAAGAATGACAGTGATCAACTAATGAGTATCCCCAACTTTACTGAAAGCAGCCCCAAAATCCACAATGGGTATCAATTCACACATAATCCCATGTTTCTGCTTGCAATTGACCATTCCATTCACACACACACGCACACCCCAAAAATTAAAAAGAAAAATCAACTTCCATGGATTCAACACAATCAATGATTTACAGGACAATGACTGCCAATTGAAATAGCTATCAGCATCTTCATTCACACATAAGAAGCTCAAACCCATTTTGTTTTTGCATGAAACAAACCATTCCATCCACTCAAAATTTAAAATAAAAAAATAAAAATCCATGGATTCAACACAATCACAACGTAACAATGATCAATCAAAAGGGCAATGTCAAAATTGCAATCCTCCACCAGCATATCAATCAGAAATACATCATTCCACTCACACAGCAAAAAAAGTTTCAATCTTTAACTTCCCCACACAAAAATTCCAACTTTTTAACAAATGGGGATGAAAACCCCTCACTCACCTCTACTAAAAGCAGCACAAAGACCAGAATGTGCAAGTGCAAATACCAAATTCTTAGCAGCCACGATCTCAACAAGCTTGCTCCTTTTCATCAAAAAGGGCAAAACAGTGGAAGTAGAAGATTGTGAATAATGGGTAGGCTTAGGATCATGAGTGTCGTACTCTTGAACAAGCCTCATGGTGCTGAATCTCTGGTATGCAGTGGAAGTAGAAAAAGCACGGTGTGGCTTAGAGAAAATCTCACGGTTCTGAAGCTTCTTGACGATGTTGTTTTGGTCACCACCGCCATTGTTGGAACCTCTTCTTCCACTTTTGCTTGCAACTATTCTCCTACCAGGAAACCTTGTTGATATTCTCCTTCCATCCATTTTCTTTCCCCCTTCTTTGTGTTCCCTCAAATCTCTCTATCTCTCTCTCTCTCTCTGTTTCTCTTCAGTCTCAACTCCACAACTTCAATTCAATTGATCATGCTTCTTATTGAAGCATAATTGACACCAAATATGATATAATACAATAATAGCATATGTGAAAATACTGTGTGGGTTGGAGTGCATACCTGGGAAGCTCTTCCTCGAGAGTTGGCCAATATTATGTATTGGGGTTGCCATCCCCGTTTGTGTTAGGCTTGTTTGCCTCATTTCTTATTTTCCTTCTCTTTGGGTCTAGGCCCCCAATATAACCAAAAAAAAAAAAACTTTTTAGTTTTTAGTCTATCTTCGTTTCAACCCCTTTTTGCTTTGATGGGATACTAATGGAATTTTGTTTTCTTTTTTGGATATGGTACATGTGAGTATCTTCTCTTTGGAGAGAATAGATGGAATTCTACCTAGAAATACTTTTTATACACATTTTCAGCTACCATCAGCCACAATCATATTTTATACGAAATACATATATATTAGTGTATAAATTCAAAAGTTGGATTATTTCTTCCACTCGCTTGCTCATCTTATCTTCTCTCAACACTCTTTCACTTCACTTCATCACATCTTTCTTTCTCATTTTATCTATCCAGGTTTCAGGTATGCACCATTTTCTTCTACTTCTACTTCTCCTTCTTTTCCTTCTTCTACTTCTACTTCTCTTCTTCTCCTCTATTTTCTTCTACTTCTACTTCTCCTTCTTTTCCTTCTTCTATTTCTACTTCTCTTCTTCTCCTCTATTTTCTTCATTCTCATTTTTTTCCTCTCTTCCACTCTCTGTTACTAGTTTTTTTTTCTTCTATTTCTTTTTCCTCTGGTTTCTATCTTTTATGTTGTTGTTTTTCTTTTTGTTTTTTTATCTTTTTCTATATTTGAGAGTTTGTTGGATTATGATACTTGTTTTGTTAGATTAAATATGATTTTTATTTAGAGTTCATATTCACCCCTTGCATGATTGGATGATATTTGAGATTATATTGAATTATGATCTTTATTTTGTTGGATTAAATCTGATTTTTACTTATAGTCCATATTCACTCATTGGATGTTGGATTATGGTTGAAATTATGTTGGAGTATGGTCTTTTATCTTGTTGGATTAAATCTGATTTTTATTTAGAGTACATATTCACCCCTTGGATATAGTTGAGATTAGGTTCGATTATGGTCTTTATTTTATTGGATTAAATCTTATTTTTATTTAGAGTCCATATTCACCCCTAGATATGTTGGATTATAGTTGAGATTATGTTGGATTATGACCTTTATTTTATTGGATTGAATCTGATTTTATTCAAAATCCATATTCACCCCTAAGATTAGATTGGATTAGTCAGCCGCGTGAGTTTCACTTTCAAATGTGAGAGTAGATATTTTAAAATTAAGTTATACAAAATACGTATTTTAGTAACAGTGGCTGATTGGTGGCTGATTTGAAGTGTACATATAGCATATCTCAATTCTACCATACAGATGGTAAGGATAAATTTCGTATATTTATAAATGAGCGATTTCACTAGATTTTGATTTTAATCTTGATACAATCAGTTTAATTATTTTTTTACGTACATATTGATCTTATCTTCCAAGTAATGATAAGATATTTTGATTTTCATCAAGCTTCCATTTCAAACATATCAAATATACCTAGCTTTTATTTCAAAAATTGTGTAACAGTAATTAACTAACAATTATTACCTATTAGCATATTAGGGTTGTCCTACCCAAGGTTGTCAGGATCGCACACTGAATCGTAGAAGTGTACGATTTTACGATCCTGTAATCCCTCACAGTGCTAGCTCTAGTGTCTAGGCACGATTTGGTAGGAGCAGATGGGAGGAATACTCCTGCACGTAGAAGCTATTGAATAGAACGATCATGTTGATCTTAACGCTTCAACATGGTGTGTGTTTTTTCATAAGGTCCAGTTCAAAAAGTTACAATCCTAATTGAACAAAAAAAAAATTCTCTGAAAATTGACTCACCCAACCCCTATCATGTCCTAGCCACCGCACACCACCATTGCACTACCTTTACCCTCATCGCTGACTCTACAGTAGTTGGACTATTGAGTGTAAT
This sequence comes from Aeschynomene evenia, assembly GCA_013621005.1. Classification (NCBI taxonomy): domain Eukaryota; kingdom Viridiplantae; phylum Streptophyta; class Magnoliopsida; order Fabales; family Fabaceae; genus Aeschynomene; species Aeschynomene evenia. The sequence goes on along the minus strand of CM024268.1, from coordinate 32,828,716 downwards.
TCCTTCTTGGCGGTTTGGGGAAGGTGATTGGATTGCTAGAGTGTTTCATGGACGTGACATCAGAATTCTAAAATTTGTTTTGCTTCATGGCAATGGAGACCTAAAAGAAAAAACTTGTGTATGGTTGTCAATATTTTCAGTTAGGATTTGGATGATATGAAATGTTCAAAACAAGAGAATTTCTTATCAAGAGACAACTTCAGTGGGTGTAGCATGTGACAAAGTACTCAAGAACTCTTTTAGATTGATAGGTGATTTAAGAATATAAAAAGATGTGAGAAGTAACTAATATTAATGCAAATGATGTGTTCTTATTGTTGATTCCCATATAGATGGTGTTGGAGAATTTGAGCCTTGTTACTCTCATAAAAGAGGTATGCATTGGTGTTGGTTGAAGATAATGCAATATTCATGGGGTGCTATGAGACATGGAATGTGCGTGGTACATGATATGGATATTTGTTTATGCTGTTAACAGTACTATTGAGTGTGGAAGAGTGTGTTGTTTGAAGAGGATACTATACTATACACATGTTTGCTGGAAGTGTATTACTTTTGAACTGACATGAATTATTATTTTTGTAATGTTGAATATTACTAGTGGTGTTGCATTATATCATGGGTTAAACACTCTTTTTTCTTATTAGGTTAGTTTCTTTATTAGTCTAGAAGGTTTTTTAATGAGACTTCTCCCCTTAAATTTGTCTGATGCATCCCTTAGTAGTATTCAATTTTACATGTTATCATATTGATACATGTCTCAAATTATAAAAAAAAAAAGATAATAAAGTGAGAAACTGAGAACTGAAGAGTTAAATGCTACACCATTTGATAGTATTTATGTATAATGAAAATTATTGATGTAAAGATGGTGATGATTTTATCGATACCTCATAAATATAAGAGTACAAAATACAGTGATTTATTATTATAAATGAGTTACATATTCCATTAATTTTATATTTTAAAATTTATTAAGTCAAATGATTTAATCAGGACTATTGATCATTGAGAATACTAATGCCTTATGGAATAACAAAATAAAACCTAAAGATAATTAACTTATCACTTTTCACTTTACAAACCTTATTTTAAAGGAGCCAACTAGTCCTAATAGCTAGTATATTATTTGTTTGTTAATTTGAATTGTTTATTAGCTCATTCTTTATATGATAATTGATAAAGGACCAATCTTATTTTCATCTTCATATTAACTATTATATAATTATCTTCATATTTTCATCTCATTTAAATATTGACAACTTTACTGTACTATGTACCAATTAGGGGTGACAATTGTGCAGGGCGGGAGCGAAGAGTACCTTCCCCACCCTCACCCCCACACTTGTTGCGAGGAAATTTGGCCCCCACCCCCACAGGAAAGAAAATCATATTTGCGGGACCCCAAGCAGGGCAGTCCCCGCGGGGTCCCCATTCGACGGGAAAAATTGTCACCCCTCTACGGAGATCTTAGGGGACCCCTTGGGAATTTCTACATGTGTAAAAATAAACTTCAAAAATAAAAAAAATAGAAAAACTAAAAAAATAATAAAAATTTTAATTATTTCAATCATAATATTGACAATTCAGAATTTAAATTTAGTATAATAGTTCAATAAACATAGTTATTGAAGAATTTCAAGATGATAATAAAATACGAAATAACCATAAAGTATAAATAAAATAAATATTTGTTTTAAAAATTAAAGATATTTTAATTAGGGCTGACACTCGCGTAGAGTAAAGGCGCTTAGAGGAGGTAGAACAATGACAATTGTTGAGGATTGAGTTTGAGAAATGAGGATGAAGTGAGTGGGGTGTGATTGGAGTTTCTTTCTTTCTTAATTATGTTACTTTGTTTTAAGTTTAGGATCTACTCAATTTTTATTTTAAACATGTCTAAGCCCAATAAATTTAGGGATCGATGTTTTTTTTTATATAGTGTATTTGAGTTGAGTTGTGGAAAATAATTTGGACCATATTATCCATATATATCATTTTAATACTATAAAATTACTTAAACCTTCTTCGAATAATATAAATAAATATTTTACATAAAAATATAAATAATATTTTAAAAATAATATGTGTGCTGGGTGATGCGGGATCCTCACATGACGGGAGGCTGATCCCACCCACCCACCCACCCCATGCTTGCTACGGGAAAAATTTGGCACCCACTCCCACCCCCACGGGAAAAAAAGATCCCCACCTGCGGAGCCCCAAGCAGGTCAGTACCTGCGGGGTCCCCACTCGACAGAAAAAATTGCCACCCCTAGTACCAATAGCAGTCCCCTATCGTAAAATCTAAGTTACACATTTCACAGGTTTGCAACACGTTTAAAATAAATAACTAATTGCAAAACCACATCTCAGGTTGTTGTACACTAGAAATACGTTCAATTAATATCCAACATGTGTTATACGTAATACGTAATGTGTATTATACATATGACACACATTACGTATTATGTATAGAACATGTTGAATACTAGTTGAACATATTTCTATTATACGATAAACATTAGGGAAAGTATTGGTGCACAATGGAAAACCAGCAAAAATAGCCAATAGACTGTGCCAACATATAATACATAATATGCACGACGTATATTACATATTATGCACAACAAATATTATGTAATGTGCACAATATATATCACATGTTACAACATCATCTTTCTTTACAATATGTGACACTGTTGTGTACAATATGTGATATTTGTTGTGTGCTATATATAGTTATGTTGTGTACATTACATAATACTTGTTTGTTATGCATATTAGCTATTCTTACTTTTTTTTCTTATTGTTTTTATATTGTTCATATAGGAATGTTCCAAACATTATTGCATAACTAACTAATTCCAGAGGCATTTTTTTACATTATATAAAGTTCTCATACATTTCAAATCAATTATGAGCAAGCCATGGGTTTCCCATGTTCAAACTGAACCACATTGACAAGTTCAGCTAGAGCTCCCATAGCTGCTACTCCCCCTCTTTGTAGCAGCGAAACTGCGAGTTCATACTCGCGCCATCTGCATAATCCGTGCGCCAGTTTCCGCAGTGTGTCGACCTTCACTTCCTGAATCCATGCTGGTGCAAGACTAACCATTAATCCCACTAAACAGGATACATAAGTTTTCCATGTAACTGGATTGCAACTCAGTGAGATTTTCCTTTCCATGACTTCTGCCAAGAACTCCAAATGGACCCCGATCGTTCGGTTCCTTCTCGAGAATGTCCATGATGGTAATTTGGACCCAATACCCCATATAATTGACCCTGACAGTATCAGCAGGTATGCCATAGCATAACCTTCAAGTATATGGCAGAGAACACTATCATTGTTATGTTTCACATCTCTTGATAATAGCAAGCAGGTGGGGATGGTCTCCTTGTACAGTTCCTGCACCAGTTGTATACCGCCTGCTGCACATAAGAAACTCGCACCGAGCATTGCTACCTCTTTCGCGCTTTGAGCAGCTAGGGACAGTGATGCTCCATCGGATTTCAAGCGGTGAGAAGCGGTACTCGCCCTTCTGCTGGCTAATTCACTGGAATAATGTGTCACAAGATCTACAATTACGTCATTCAGATACTGCACGTTGTGTATATTTCGACAGGATCGAAGGAAAAGGAAACCTGGGGCTACGTAAGGAAAGGCGCCAGGGCCTGCAATGGTGCTACCGAGCAGGCCGTTGATGCTACGTTCAGCAGTTAGCTTCGAGGTTGAAACGCAGAATGTTCCAAGGTATGAGGAGAAGCAACTTCTCAACAGCTGAGCAACCGACTCTTTGTTATGTCTGAACACAGAACGGGAACACGATACAACAATGAAGTTGTGCCATCGGCGAACCTTTTGGGCCCACAGAGAGCCGATTATAGGCATACTAGGCCAAGGGCAACCTGATGCACAATTTTCCAGAGCTGCTCCAGTAATAGCATGCATGTATTCCACACTCTTGTCAAGTTTAAACGTAATGGATAAACTTACGAGTGCTGCCATTGGTAGTGGAAGCGTAACTGGCGAACCACCTACACAACAAAGATGCAAGTGATGCAGTAGGATAAAGAAAGAGTTGAGTTTAAAGATTAAGGAAAAAAAATCTGAGTTTCATAACCTAAAATGAAAAAGCGAAAGAAAAAATGCAGATAAAGAGAGAGATAACAAAATTTCGGAATAGGGATGACAAAACAATATGACCAAGTTCTAATGGAGAGACAAAAGTGACAATTTCCTTTACTAAATATAATCTAATCACAGATTAAATTATTCTGGTCACTGCATCATTTAGGGACATTCAAAATGTCTGTGCGTGTGCCAAGCTCTGCCTAATTTCCATCTATTTGTGCAGGTAAATTTATACAATTTATTTATTTATTTTCTTAAGGACTCAACTTGGACATCAAACAGGTATATTAGAATATTTAATCAGAAAAGTACCAGAAGAATAGTTTGGAACCTCGACGCCAACTGAAGTTAGTACAGCTTTTATTTCTGACTCAATTGATTGAAGAACTGCCGCTGGACTAGGCCAATCTGTTCCATTCATTGGAACTGGTTTCCATACACCACGAGTAACTTCTGAAGAAAAGTAATCAATAATGGCAGCAAGAGATGCTGGGAGAAAATCGACAAGGTCTCTCAGTCCTGCAATTCAAAAGGCACATAACTGTTACAGTGACAAATGAGGTTAGCACCAGAAACAAATAATCCTTCTGTTCAATAAGTGATTGCAAGAACCAACTTATTGATGTATTAGTTGCTTTGACAATTGATTAGGAAAAGTATCACTTTTCCCAAATTACCCTATTATGCTGTTATATTACATCATACACCACAATTAAAAACAATGACAGCTTAATGAAACTTAAAAATAATTTAGCACATTGGATTTGACAAGATCAAGCAAGAGCTTCACATATCCAGAAAAGGAATTAAATAAAAAAGAATAGGAACCAACCAGAATATACTATTTCCCTAAATATGTAATTTGACATCGTAATTATCTTAATAAACAGGTTCTAACAGAAACAATGAAAAACATGATTGGTGAATAGGAAAAACCATGAGGCTATCTTGCCAACCTGTTGTCAATTCTCGTGATGAAATCCTCCCATGAACACAAGCAGTTAAAATTACTTCAAGGACAAAAGGAATAGCTTCTAGTACTTCCCATGCAGGAAGAATAGGTCTTTGAAAGGCATCTTCACCGCATGTGTTACTGGTAGTCGGTGATGCAGAAGAATTACTAGACGAAATGGTCCCACCTTTAGATATCTTCTGGTATATCATGCTTAGGATCATATTTGCAACTTGATGAATGGAGTTTCCAGTAGAAAGGCCAGAAAGAGCTGAAGCAACACAAGATTTGTTTTGACAATACCAAGACCGTAACTTTGGAAATGAATCAATATATACAGGCTTAACAGATGCAGAATCAACGAGATTGCTTTTCAGCTTATCTTGAGAAGACACAATGTAATTATTATACAAAGACAAAAGATACTCCAAACCTCCAAATGCACTGCTTCCTTCAATGATGAGAAGTTCAAGAGGGGGCCTATAGAATTTCCACAAGCGAATAAGGAAAAGAAATGCTAAGGAAAAAGCCATGTATACTGAAGGTTCATTGCTTGTGCTATTTGATGTTGGTTTAATTGAGCCAAATGCCTCACAAAGTGGCAATAAAGATGCAGCAACTGTGGGGATCTGCACAAGAACCCTTGATAAAAATATTTGACACCAAAACATGACTATGAAAGAAATTAAGCTTAAGTATGATTTTTTTTTCACACAAATAGGGCCTAATATTTTTAACAGCTGCCAACCACAAGGTCAACTGCAAAACTTTTCTGTTATAAGTTTATGAAAAGATCCAAAAAAGTGTTATTTTATTCATACAGCCATGAAATAAACAATAAATTCGATTCACTTACTACACCATGCAAGGATAGTATATGAACTGTGTCAACAGAGGAAAGTCCAAGGAGGATAGCACTTAGCATGGACACATTATCAACCAAGTGGCTCCGAGATCCAGAATGACTGAGAGGTACAGCAGAAGCAAGAAGCTTCACCACAAAGTGGACCACATGTTCCTGCCAAGGAGACAAACCCATATTTAAGATTTTACTTTGCCATCTAGTAACATGATTGGTAAACTTAGTGTTGGAGCATGACAAGATAATCTCATAAGGTATCTCTCTCAAAAGATTTTTAGGCAAATGAATGGTTTAATGTCTTAGCATGCCTCCTAACGCTAGAGACCTTGAGGCTTAATATGCAAACTAGCATAGGCCAACATACCATGTGTTGAAAAAATGAATTTATTTTATTTAAAAGAATAAGGAAAGTAAGGATCAAACTCTATACCATTTGGTCACAAAGGCTTAAATACCATAGCATAAATTATCTTTCTGAAAATCTTCTTGTTCAGCAGAGGCCAATGAACAGTTTTATATCTTGAGTCTTGACAAATGACATTTAAGCACACCTAAGCCATTGTATCATGGGATGGCCTCCAATTTCCAATATCAATGGTAGGATTAATTACCTGAATATACCATCCACGACTGAGGGATGCACCACATAGAATCTTTGCAGCTGCAGGCCTTTCCACCTCTGATCCATTTAATGCGATATAGTATAACTTCTCTATCTCTGTCAGGCTAGGACAGAAAAAGAAATTGTGAAGAACGATCATCAGCAGTTTAGATAGCAACAAAATTGAATCACATTAAACAACAGTAAACCTCGAGGCAGGGGTCACCGTGAGAGAATTTATAAGAGAACTGTTTAATGGCATTCCTTCCATGAATGTTAGCCATGGTGATTTTTCTAGGGGTGTTGATTCAGACAAAGACATAACTGATTTAGACACATAACCAGGCCAAAAGTACACTGATGTATCTATTAAATTCCTGGCTATGCAAGCTTCCACTATGAGATGCCTCAAGTTTCCACCTGAAAGCTATCAATTATTTTAGAAAAATTATTATAGAGATATGTATACAAAATAAAGATGAAGTACGATGCACGCGTATGAAACTAATCCTTTGTAAATAATGCAGGTGATGGAAGTAGAGGTCACATTTGTAAAATCAACCTGCTTTTGCATTGGTATTAGCATGAATGTCAATGCCAGATTCACCCTTTTCATTCATAGAACTATAAATGAAGCTCACTGCTTTTCTAGCTGCCTGATTGGCTGCATCAACAACTAATGCAGGAGGACAGAGGAGGCTAGAAAAGTGTCCAAGGACCTGAACAGATGAAATCAGTCCAAGTTTCCTAGAACCCTCATTCTTCATTTCATGTCTGTATCCTGATTCCTCAGACACTTGAACCGAAGAGATATTATGTTCAGATTCATCGTTCAGAACATTTGCAATCGCCAAGGGGACAATAGATAAAAGCACACATAGACGGGCTTCAAGATGGGGAATAGGGCCTTCAGGAGGGTCGCGTTCCTGCAATAAACCATGAAGGGGAAAAAATTTAAATATTTGTTAAGTCCTTCGATAAAAACAAAAGATTTATGTGGATCAATCTCAACTCGCTGCACAAGACGAAGGGCTGAAAGCCAAACTGCCAGAAAAGTTTCTTGCCAGCTAGCTTGGTTAAATATTTGAAGTGTCTTGATTGCTTCTGCAAATAGGTCATGAATATTAGGAACGGCCTGAATCCTCATAATATTCCTAAAACATAACTGCTGATAACTAATAAACAAAAACAGCAAGCAAAAATAAATCCAATGAAAAATCTCTTAAATGATTTACCTGTAAGCACATCAATAGCTGATTTGGTAGGAATCTGTTTAGAATCCATAGCATTCTCCATATAAATATCAATAGGAAGCCAACAAGGAGACTGACGATATCGGTAGTTGCATTTCAGCAGTGTCTTACTACATGATCCAACATCAACAAGCATTCCAAACAGTTGATGCTTACTTAGGCCATAATCAAAATGAGAAACTGCACGGATGCTTGCAGACACTTTAGTTAGAACTTGGCTTGCTGATTTTTGTTCTGATGAAGCTAATTCAAGGGATTCAATAAATTGGAACCTCTGCAGGAGGCAATTGAATTTTTCAGGCCTATCATCCGTGATGAAACACAAGACAGGGAAAACAGATTGTCAATTTCCCAGCTCAAATCCTAGAAAGCAAGTAAATACATGCACATAAAACTGATGCAAAATGTTGTATTAAAAAATACTGTAGGTTATTCTCGCATGTAGGCAGATAAGAATAACCAGGATTACAAGGAACTGAGGCATATTCATTGGCACCATTGACTAAACTAATATTTACCAAACCATCCCATCATGTAATCATAAAATGTTCGACCTAGACTATTGTGCATTTCCAATCAGTTTCACAAACTACCAATCTGATGCAGAATGGAAGTGGCAAAGGGATGGGTTTAGTTACTATCCTGGCATTTTATTTCTATCAAAATAAAAGAATAAAGAAAAACGAATCTGCATTTAACAGGAAACAAAGAAAAGATGCCCTTTTGAAGGCATGCACAACTTGAGTGAGTAATCGGTCGTCTAGGATTTTCATTGATTAGTTAACTAATGAATCTAAAAAAATGATTCCCAATAAAAAAATAATCCTAGAGGACTGTTTACCCTAAGGCCTAAATCACAACTCTCAACCCCAGGAAATTGCTTCTCGAATCGATGCTTTCTTCCACATACTATTAGGTGTTCAATACAAGAATCATTCTGTTTCCTTCAGATATATTTGGAGGGATAATATTCTGATTAAAATGAAAATGATTGCATCAGTAGCACAATCAAACCATATAATGACATAGATTAATATAGTGTACAAAGAGTAAAATATTGAATTAGACTTTCAGGACAAGAACAAAAAGGTCAAAATGTAAGTAGTGGGAGAAGATACATGTTCAAGAGAACAGACTGTAGAAGAATCGTTGCTTTTCTGCTTTCAGTCAATCTTTCCAACACCGCCAAGGCCAAAAAGGAATTTTTCTTCCTTATCTGTTCGTGATGTTCGCTTTTTTCAAAATTGGGAGTCACCTTATGATCAATTTGCATATACTCACCACCTGTAGGGACTAGACATGATCCTTCACTAAAGGACACTTGATACCCCCAGTCACTTAATATGCTATCAATCAAAGCAATGATAATGTTGTAAAAGAACAGCACAAAGACATGTCCCAACTCGAGATCATTAGTTTTATAATTTTCAGAAAGTTGAAGAGCATGGTCAACAGAATTTATTATCCTGCAAAAATAGAAATGCTGTTTTAGGAATTATATATAGCACTGATCAATATGCATACACCAGATAGTATCAAGTAAAATATCAACTAGGACTAGGAAAAAAGGCAGTGTTTGGTAGCAGGAACAGTGACACAACCACAGAGACAATAAGACGGCAAAGATACAAATACAGAGACAGAGAGACAACAACAACAACAAAAAGCCTTATCTCACTATGTGGGTCAGTTACACGGATCAAACGACATCATTGCGCTCTATCATTGCGCTCTATAGTGAATAATGTTAGGACTTAGGACAAATTTACAATTATATAGACAGGGACGCAGTATTAGGAGAAATTTCTGTCTCAATGTCCTTCTCAATTGTCCTCATTTCTTGGAAGTACAGAAAATATAAGAAATTTGTGTTCGGAGTATGTCTTTAAAATCAAATAATTTTTCGTTCTTCTTTCTCCATATTTATGTTTATGTTCCTGATACCAAAACATAATCAGTTTCAAATGATAATCATTAGTGATGATAAGTGATAACGAAGTCTTTGCTTTGATTTTTATTTTGACAAAATTTTTCACAAATACATGTTTCAAATTTAATCAACTACTACATAGTAAGTGAATTCGATTCGATTCGAACTATACTATCAGTATTTCCTTATAGTCCTAATTTTTAGAATTTCTGTAAAAACAATACAAAGTAAAGCATAATCCCCAATGTACACATACTTGAACTTGATCGAAGGTGCTGCAACACTAGCAGGATCGAAGGTGAAAGCATGTTGCGAGAGTAACGCGAGGAAGAGCGCGTAGGCCTGTGGCTGAGAATGGCGCTGAGGAACGACCTTAGAAGAGAGCAGAGAGAGGAATTGGAGCGGGAAGAGCAAGCGCGACGAGAGCGCGTGTTGCACAAACTTCCACAACCAAGGGTTGTTGTTGTCGAAGCAGAGGTGCGAAACGAGAAGCTCCGCGAGCTCGGGACTCGGCAGTTCGACTCGGACCGAGTCGAAGAACTCAACGAGCTCCGTGACGCAGGCGCCGAGGGGGCGGTGGTGCCACCGCTTCAGCCTCCGCAGAATCCCTTCCTTCAATTCTTCGCCAATCTCTGATTCCGTTGCCGTTGCCGGTGCCGGTGCCATCGTAATTGTGTGTCGTTGGTGTTGGGTGAATGTGGGATGAAAATAGATGGAAGAGTTTTAGTTTTATACGTTAATGACTTAATGATATGATACATTCAAAACTTAATCTCATTTTCTTTCTTAATCAGAGTTTAATCATCATGCGTTAACAGTAAATATTCTGAAAATACCTAAATATTGAAAGTTTTAACCCTATTATTATCTTAACTAGGAGGAGTGCTATTTAAAAAAAAATTATTTGTACAATGAAAATCATTTAAAATAGTCAATATATTATGTAATATGTACAATATATATTAACTGTTATTATTATATATTATGCATATCATGTATCATATATTGTAAAAAAAATATGATGTTATAACATGTAATATATATTGTGCATTACATGTCATACACTGTATGTATAATTTGTAATTTACATTATGCATATTATATATTACAATGTTAATGTTATGCACACTCTACTATTTTGACTGATATTATGTTGTGTATGAAGATTTTTTCATGTAAAATAATTAATATATTATGCATAATATATTGATTATTTTAAATTATTTTTTGTTGAACATATAATAATTTTTAAATAATTATTAACACATAATTATTTTTCAATTTTTCATATATAAATTTACAAGTAAGTTAACTCAAGTTTTCAATTATCATCAATCAAAATTCTCGTAATGTCTATTTTTATAGAAATAAATACTTTGCTTAAAACACAGAATATCCTTACAACACGAGTTAAGCATATTAAAAGAAATACTAATAAATATGGTTCAAAATTTGTCAGTGAACTCCACACTTTAAACATATTAAAACTCATACCTATAAGGTAATACTTAATTTTTCTAGTTCCTTAATCAATGTCCTATGAACACATGTTAATAAAATTCTAGAACTAAAACTATAAGAGAACATTTGATTTAGATTTTAATAGAATTATTTTTAAAATTATTAATATAGAAATAACTATATCAATTATTATAAAAATAATTAATTTGTGTTATAAAAATGTTAAAAATATAAAATTTAAAAAGTTATTATTGAATAGGAAAAATAAAAGTTATATTTTTAGCTGAATTAATTTTAATACAAATGGAACAGTTCTTTGAATAGTAAAAATGTAAAGCAAATGCTTTTATTATTTTTGAACTCACATTTTCTCACATGAAGAAAAGGTGACAAACCAAACTGGTTCTAACACTTTCTGAAAATTGAATTGAATGAAGGCCAGGATGTCACGTGGTAGATTGGTATAAGTATAATGAGAAATGATAATGTGTATACCATAAAATCAATCACTATCAGTTATTATGTGTAATAATTCAATATTTTGAAATTAGTAATCCAACTTTTAAAAATATTGAATTAATGTATAACAATAAAAGTTAGATTAAATATTAGATTCTTATAATTGGTGGCTGATTTTATGGTGTACACGTATCATTACTCAAGTATAATTTATGTACTTATTATTATCCTTTCCTCATTAATGTTTCATTAATCGATCGATCTAGAACTCCTTACTATAAATTAAATTTGTCGGCAGGACTTAGAACACACGATGATAATCACCAAAGTTTCTATAAATAATACCCTCTCTCAACTCTCAAGAGCCACCAAGCATTAATTACCTTGTTGTGGAAGTGTTACCTTAGCTTCTCCGGCATAACCATATGCACACTGAGGTTATATCAGTAGTTACCCAAAAAAAAACACTATTATGAGAAACAAATAAAGGGATGGAGTTTGGTATGGGCCGCTGAAATACTCATGATCCGGCCCAAAGAGCTAACAAGGCTCAAGGAGGCCCACTACGCGATAAGGATCGATCCCACTCTTCTCCAACGATCTCGATGGCTCCCTCGACCTCCGAGCGTGTAAGAGATCATGGAGGCCTATGCTAACTGTCACCCCAAAGGTGGGAACGGTTACACTAGCCCTTATAAAAGTAAGGTCGAGTATCTAGATAAGGTAAGTTACAATTCACTCAAACATTAAAACACCACTTTCATTAACTTGATCGTTGGAGTGTCCTTGTAAATATAATGTCTGCCTTAAAGTTGAAGATAACGAAGAAGAACGCCCTGCTCAAGAACACGAAGGTCCCTAGTGGAATCTACTATTAGAGAGTTGGACCCCAAATAGCAAATATTGAGCTGCAATGTAATAGTTCATTCATATATTGTACACAGACTTAGATAATGTAAAGGGGAATGATGATGAGCATTCCCTAAACATCAATCATAAGGACTTACAAACAATAAAAATTTTACAATATAATTCCTTCATGTTGCCAAATTAAGATGGTAATTGATTTATTTTCTGTTTTTATTTTTTATTTTTATTTTTTAATGAAATAGAATTAAATATTTTCACTTTGTGTTTTCTATTCATAATGAAAATGAAATTAAAAATAAGAAAATGTCAAATTCTTAGAGGTTGTTTGGTTACCGTTTTCATTTTCTGTTTTCTCTGTTTTCAAAATTTTGTGAATGAAATACTGAAAACAGAGAAAACAATAAAAAATGAGTTGGATGAAAATATTATGACTATTATCCACTAGAACAAGTAAACAACCTCTATACATGTATGTGTTGTGCACTAATTCTTGCATATACATTTTTTTTCACTCTACTTAATTATTTATTTATTTCTCTTCTCTTTCGCACAAACAATAAATCATCATTCATATATGTTCCTTGTAATTTCGTTCAGTTCTATGTATCATTTTTTTACTTCTTGAGTTCTTCTCCTCTATTATTATTAGTTATCTCTAGCTCTTATCCCTCGTTTTTGTGCTAAACTAGAATTGTGCATATTGTTGTCTAGTCTTATATAGTAACAAGTGATATGAAATTTTCTCTTACATTGATATGATAAGTAATATAAGTATTATTTATTTTTTTCTTTCGTTCCAACTTATCTGTTGTTCTAAAATATCCCAGAAAGAAAATTTTCAAAACAAAAAATTAATAAAATCTTATCTAAAATCCACAATGTTTCAATAAAAATTAAATGAACTACTTATATCACCAATTGAAAAAGAATTGTTTAATGAAATCGATTACAATATAGTTTAATAAATGATTTTACATTTTTAAAAAATAAACTCTAAATAAAAATATAATAAATTTAATATAACTTTATTATTTAATTTAAAAAACCTCAGTTTAGAGTTAGAGTTAGACCTCTAAATGTGTTGGACCGCCACTATTTTCACATAGTTACTATCTACACAAGAATCTCTACTATTGGGGAACCAGTTTTTTTGCAAAACATTCAACTTCGATAGATATCTCATAAATATTAAATTTGGAGGTTAATATAGCATTATTACCCAAAGGAAAAAAAATTGACATTTGCTTTGACTTATATGCTATCTTTAGAAGTTACGTTTCTAGAAAAATAAAGCCGAAATATTACTTTCTTTCTTTTTCATATGCATTCATCATACAAAGTTATATATGAGCAAGTTTTTGCCAATTATAGGAGCTAAAACTGAAGTAGTGATGATGACCTTCAAATTCCTTTGGCTTTTCCTTTTTTCTTAAAAATAGAAAGAAGAAAAAAAGGAAGTAAACAAAAAAGCAAACACGGTTGTAACGGTGATAATTAAATGTCCATAGGCTTGTTGTACATATAAGTTACATGTTAGCCAACAATAGCCATTGGCAACCCATTAACGAACCCTTTGAAGGTAAACCCTTCCAAGGTAAGTTTAGGGTTCGTCAAATTTCGTTTCACAACAAGTTTTGTTCAATTTCAATAGAATTTGCAATTTTGAAGGATTTGATTCTTTGAGTTAAGATTAAAGCCTCTATCTATTAACAGGTAAATATATTACCTTTATTTTTTGTTACACTTTTCTTTTTATTTGGGTTTTTTGGTAATATAATTATTATTGCAATGCTATATAATTTGGCTTTTTATTGTAATTCTTTTATGCTTTTTACCCATGTGTTTTGGAGGACACATGCATGATCACTGATTTGGTAATATTTATAATTTTTTTTTTGTTTTCTTCTCTTTATAAAATGATTTTAGTATCACAATTTTAAAATTGGTATATATACCAATTTGTTGGATGCATGTGATCCTACATGAAAAATTTGTAAGATTTTGTATCTCAATTTCATTTCAGCTGTTTTGCATGTTGCATGATTAAGAAAAGGTTAAGGTAGAAGGTAAGATAAACGACAAAAATACATATTCGGAATCATGCACCTTTATATATGAAAATGTTATTTAATTATACATAACATGCATTTGATATACAATGTAGATTAATTTTCTAGTTATTGTTTTTTTCTTCGATAAATCCAAATGCATTCAAAGTAGGGAGCAATTGGTTGTAACTATGAATTTGCTCTATCATATTCAATCGAATAAACCTCGTTAAAAAACTACCTAGTCTAAACATAAATTAACTTAATGAAAAAAAAGTGTAAGATTCAAAAGAACAAAGCAAGGTTCTCAAATTCATAACAATTGGTTGTCCAATTATCATTTGATAGAATATAAAATTATTGATGAATTTTAAATTAATAATTTTTTTGGTAAGATAATTCTTTAATATGATACTTGTCAAGTAATCCAAATTTCAAACCTCAATTCTGATAAAAAAAATAAAAACATTAAAAAAAATCTACTTTGAACCTATTGAGGGCATATGTTCCCACAAATGTTTTAGAATTTTTTTAACATTATAATTGGTCGTTTAATTCATATAGTTGATTTTATTTGATCAGATAAGACTTGTTGTTATTGTATATATATACATGCATAATTGCCCCATGTTAAGATAAACACTTAGTGAAACATTTAGTAATATAGATATAATAATTTTGTCTAACTATCAAAATTTTCTTTGTCCGTGGTAGTAAGTTATGTACAAATAATACATAATTTTCTCAGGGGAGACTAATACATTGTTTATAAAAAAAAAATTATGTACAAATAATACAATTTATGTGTGTGTGGAAGAATTTATTATAGGCAAGAATTTAGGCATCACATGTTTTTTGTAAGTTGAATCATTTTCAGTTGCATATATGGACAGAGTTGATTATTAATTGAAAGGGTTAGGTATATTTCCTCTTCAGCAAACTTTGACAAATCCAAATTCCTTACAAGTGTTGATAGGTGCCAGCAATCCATTTAATATTGAGTGTTTTCATCTGTACAAAGAAAAATTAGTTAAAATTAATAATATAAAAATTTTAGGTCGCAATGATTCAGTTTAAAAAAAATTAATTTTTTTAGAGAATTTTTTTTATTTTATCAAAAAGTTATCAAATAAATTTTTTTTGGCTGATTTAATCATTTTTCTATTATTAACCGAATATTATTGTTTAAGATATAAATAAATGAAGCTTAAAACAAGTCATCATGGGATTGCTTTTCACAAATCACTTTTACTTTATTCTGTTTCATAAGCAATCTAAGTTCTCTGTTTCTCTCAAGTTAATTGTAATTAGGATTTCACACCGTCTTAAATTTTAATTTCCTTAAAAACATACACACGCAAACTAATACCTCTGTCCTTAATTATATGAGTTATTTCAAGATATATAATAAGGTTTACTTTAATCAAAATAGTAATGTCTTTTCTTTAATTTGAAGTACAGAGCTGGGTGAAAAGAAAAGGTGTCAATAGGAGCTTTTGACTTTCTAACATTTCCTCTGTTCAGCCAACCTCAATAGTAAATACCCAACTTGTTCATTTTTGGTTGTAGCCATTTCATTATGCTTTTGATACATTATATCTAATGATCACCTATTATTTATACTATACACCTTTTTTCCCAATAATCTTGTTTTTTCAAACGAAATTTTTAGTATATATGCCTAATTTTTATTCAATATTACTATATTCATATTTCATATTGACTTTTATTATCTTTAGATTTTTGTGTGACACTACTTTAGTATCTCAACTTCTTTTATCAACCAATGATAACAATGAATGATTGTGATTCGCCTTTAGATATCTATGTAGCATTACTCATTTTTGTTGGGTGAGTGGAAATAATAATATAATATGATTAGAAGCTAATTAAATGCATAAGTTCATGACGTGTTTATTATATTAAAAAAATGATAGAACCTCACCTTAAATAATTTATATACATGCATAAAAAAAAGATATACTCGTTCTATGAAAAAAGATGATAAAATCTCGTCTTAAAAGACAAAAAATTTCATTTACTTTTTTCTTTCAACTCATTATTTCTTTATCATCTTACTCACTTATACAGGATGTCTGCATCAATTTGAACGATACAATTTATTATTCTTCTTTTACATTAATATAGATGCAATGAATGAAGGTTACTTGGTTAGACAAAATTTATATAATTATATTTTAGTTAAAATATAACAGAGTTTTTTTGGGTATTCTGTTTTTCATGATGATGCAGAATTCTTCATAATCAAGAGAATGAAAGGAGAAAAATGTGGAAAAGGGAAACTAATGTGCCTAATCACAAGTGGTCTTGTGATTATTGTAATTGCAGTGCTAATTACAGTCTTAGCATTCACAGTGTTCAAACCAAAGAACCTCACAACAAAAGTTGATAACATTGACCTTGGAAAATTGGACATGAGCATAAACATATTTGCACTAAAGTTAGCTCTAAATGTGTCACTAAATTTGGATGTTTCAGTGAATAATCCAAACAATTTTGGATTCAAGGTTTCAGAAACAACAGCAATTCTCAACTATAGAGGGAATTTGATTGGAGAAGCACCAATTCCCTCTCAAGTGGTTTTACCAAGAGAGACCAAAGAATTGAACTTGACACTTAGTATTATGGCAGATCGAATTCTGAAAGATAATATGATTTTCAAGGATATTCAATCGGATTTATTGCCTCTCAATTTTTTCTTGGACATTAATGGGGATGTCTACTTGTTAGGGTTCTTCAAGTTCCATGTCTCTTCCACTGCTTCTTGTGATTTCAACCTCAATCTTTCCGACAGAAGTGTTGGGACTCCTAAATGTGAATACAAAACAAAAGTTTGATCTTTTATATAATTTGATTGATTCAATTTTTGTTTTTCCCTAATGTGTCTTGATGGATAACAATATATGAATCAATAGTCCTCTATGTACAACGGAAATATCATATAATAACTATTCAATGTGTACTATATATAATATGTGTCTTATGTAATGTGTGTTATACATGTGAGAAATTAGTTGAGAAAAAATAAAAAATAACATAAAAAAATACACTATACATGTACGTCATTACAAAAATACGTAATATGTGTAATTTATTTATTTGTAATGTGCGTTATACGTTAGATATTGATTGGATGTATAGCTATAATACAATAAATATTTTCCTATATGGATGGAGAAGAAGGGAAGAAAGAATAGAGGGTGTGAGATTTCATTGGGTCTTTTCAAAAGAACATTTAAATGTTGGTTCCAATTTTAGTGAAAGTTTTGCTAATTTGGAAGAATTTTAATTAAACTTCTAAAGAAGAATGAAACTTATTTTAACCTCTCATCTTGATCAACTTCCATTATATAATCCCTAAAGTATTGTTTGTTCACATGATCATTAGTTCAATTTTAATTAATCAAATCTTATTTCATCTTGATCTTCCTTTTGTTATTGTAACTTTGATTTTTATTTCACATTAACTGAAACACTAGTTTCCCTAGTAAGAAATCGCTAATTAGTTAGTACATATAATGAATCATATTAAAATTAGGATATTATTAACAAGTGTCTTTAGATCACTTGTTAAGGAATAAAAAATATATATATTTATTTTAATATGAGTTAATTCTATATTTTTTATGTAAGGAATTTACTATTATAACTCCTTGTGGATAATTTTTTTTTAATTCCTCTTAACAAAATCTTTAAAAAGAAAGAAGCTTTGAAATTTGTAACCAATGTTTATGTATACCTCTTAAAATATGTATACAAAATGTAAGGAAATAAACTTAGAATAAGTACTACGTGTACAATAAAATAAAAAGTTATATAATATTTGCACAACACTCATTTTTATTATTGGATTGTAATACGGGTCCATTATTCTATCCAAATTATTACAATTTAACGATGGAGATGAATATTATACAAGTATCATACCCATTTTACTTAATACAAATTTTTGGGTAATAACATTTTTTCAGCCATAACAGCTAAAAAAAGTCCATTTTAACACTTTTGGCGGAAATAACATTCTAAATCATTTGTAATTTTTTAATAAAATGAGTGATTTAAGCTCAATTTTTATTTCGGTACTAGTAAATCCATTACTTAAAAAAGCTATATCTATATCAAAATCATGGACTAAAAGAAAAGGATGTTATTGACAGTTGTGACAGGGTATGGCTCTTGCCGCGCATTGATCAGTAGTTAGAGTCTCATACTATGCATCATTAAATTCTAAGGACCCCCAAACCTACCAACTACCCTACCTTCAGATATTAACATTATTAATATGGTTGGCACCTCTCTTTATGGCTACCATACTCTGAACTCTCTCAATTTCAAACTCTCAAACCCCATATTTTCAATCCCCACCATACTCAAAAATCTTATTATTATTCCCAAATCCATCAACCTTGTATCTTGCTAATATGTCTGAATTAGCATCATCAAAGCACAACAACAACAACCATGACCATGAGCAACAACAAGTTGTGGTCATGTCACAAAAAAAGATGAACAAGAGGCGCCTCTGTACAATTACAATAGGTCTGATTCTCTTACTCCTAATTGTTCTTGTCATAGTTTCAAT
Source organism: Aeschynomene evenia (assembly GCA_013621005.1). NCBI lineage: Eukaryota > Viridiplantae > Streptophyta > Magnoliopsida > Fabales > Fabaceae > Aeschynomene > Aeschynomene evenia. Next base: position 32,809,539 of record CM024268.1, on the reverse strand, counting down.
TGTTCTAGCCTTGACTCTGTTCAAGCCAAAAGATCCAAGAACAAAGGTTGTCTCTGCTACTTTAGAAGGAATATCACCAAGAGTCACAATTCCTTCTATTAACATAGAACTAAATGTGACTATTGACCTCAAGATCCAAATTGAGAATAGGAATCATGCTAGCTTCAAGCATGCAGAGGGCAAAAGTGTACTTTTATATAAAGGGGTTGAAGTTGGAGAGACTGAGATATACCCTGGCTTGATTCCTTCAAAAGGGTCTGAAACACTTCCTAGTAGGTTAACACTTGAGGCAGATAAATTGGCTTCTAATGTGACAAGTTTTGTTGGGGATGTGTTGGGAGGACAAATTACTTTGGACACTGTTACTAGGATTCCTGGTAGAGTTACTTTTCTTGGATTCATTAAGAAGCATATTGTTGCAAAGTCTAATTGTCAATTCACTATTGGGATCCCTCAGTTCAAGATTCAAACCCAAGTTTGTAGGACCAAGATATGAATGAATCAATCAATCAAGGAGGAGATTTGATTAAATTTGTAGCTAGGGTATATGTAATTACATATATATATATATATGGTTTTGTCTACTACACTTTACTTTTTATTATGTGAATTTATGAGACATATTATAGGGTAGTGATACATTTACATACATGTATCTACATATTTCTTCATGTTAATTATTTTGCTTTTATGGTTTATCTATTGTAGTTTGGTATAAATAATTTTGACAATAATACTTGTTGTACAACAGAAATACATCAAACTAGTATCCAACATGTGTTATATATTATACGTAATGTGTATCATACGTAATATATTATATATACGGCACACATTACATATGGTATATAATATACATTGGATACTAGCTAGTTTAATGTATTTCTATTGTATAAAAAACATTACTAATTTAATATTAGTGATGTGAATGTCTCATCACTAGTTTTGGACTACGCATAAATATTATTATTGAATAATCTATGGTAACATGAATGTTTAGTGTTCATGCCATTGAAACATGTCGTGTGGTGCCATGCACAAAAGGAAGATCTTCTTCCAGGGCTAAGAATCTTGGGTTCTTCCCTGCTTCATGTTCGATATTTTATTTTCTTCCGTATTTTTTAATTGTATTATGTGTATCTATTTTGGATGTAAACACAAAATACACTAAAATTTATATAAATACATACTATCACAAATAAATTTGTAGTGTATTTTATGTCTTGTACACTTCAAACAAACGTTCCATATGATACTGAATTGTAAATAGATTAGAATCATGGTTACTTAAACAATAATGTTAAGTTGACAATGAAAAATCAGCTAATAGGTCTATTTTAGCTTTGATTTTGGCCCAAATAATTATTAAGATTGTAATGGGCTGAGTAATTATAGCCCAAAATCTCATTTATTGACTGATTGGACTGATTTTCTATTGTTCATTTAGCATCACTCTTCATTAAAATATTTAGCAAAGACACAATATTGGCATTTATGAGTTGTTGTACCTTTAATTTGGGCTTTTAGGTGTTTGAAATTGAAAATAAGAACATTTTAAGTAGAATTAATTATGAAGTACAGTATTAACCAAAAAATAATTATTATGAAGTACATTTAGATGAAAGATTCATTTCACAACCTAGAAATTCTCTCGTCTAGCCCATCACTATTAATTGCACACTGTTAAGTCTAACATCTAGCTTGAGTCCGATTCACCCAAACACTATTTTTTTTTTTTTTTGGATTGTTCATCCATACACTCTGCTATCATATCATAGTATTTTACTTTATTTTATTTCATTCCATTTCATTTCATTTTTTTATCATTCTTTATGTAAATAAAGTCTAAAATGGTACATTTTAAATAAAACAACAAAGAAGAGTAAATGGCATCGATCTTTCCTAAAATTTAATGAAATTCACCCAACCCTTTCTCTATTTGTCAAGTTTACTTAAATGGTCTTTGAGTTTATGAAATTATTATATTAGTCTACTCTAAAGAAAAATTAGACGAACTTGCTCTAAACAATGCTTTTAGAAAAATTTAATGTCACTTGAATAAATAAAAGTAACCAAATTGAATTTTATCAAGGGAAGCAGGTCAATATAATTGATCCAAAAATAAAAGCAAACACTTCATTAGCTTTAGAATAATGCTATATAAACATCCTAAATTAGATATTTGTGAAACATCTATCATCATCAATAATAGATAAAAGAAGATCATATATTGAAATGTGGTTACATTAAAATCAAATGGCGATGAGTTTATATGAAAATAATACTTTTGTTTGTTTTAGAACCCCAAATGCAATTATAAGGTGAAGTCCAGGCTTTTTATTATATAGTCTAAACTCAACTTTGCTTTTTGTTAGTGATACAAAATATAAATACACATACAGATACAAAAATTAAGATGTTTGTTTGATGAGATAGATACAAAAAATTGTGTATTTGTACAAAAAAAATTTTGTATTTTCTGTATCTTTAAAAAGTAGATATACAAAATATCGATATAGATACACAAACTTAAATGAAAATATTGTCAATATACCCCTCAATTTCCCACTCTTGCCCCTGCCATTTCATCTTCCTCGTCCCTCTCTTCGTCTGAACCACCGCACAAAAGCCACCACCACCACAACCTACGTCAACACCAACACCAACACCACCACCATCACCACCACCACCATCACCACCTTCCTCTGCCTCTGGTCTCGGGCTTTGCCGCTGCAATCACCCCCTTCCATGGCTGAGAACCAGTGAGACATTGAAGAAGAAGATGAACGGCGACAGTTACGGTGGAGGACGGCAGCCAGGTTGGCAGTGATGTGATGATGAGAGAGAAAGGAAGAGTCAAGAAGAAGGAAAGAGGAGGGGTAAGAGAGAAGGGAAGGGTTTTTATTTTATTATTATATTATTAAGGATATATTTGACATTTTATTCAATATATTGTATTGTGTATTATTAACATGGGTGATGCTAAATGAACCATACAAAATCAGCCCAACCAGCCAATAAATGAGATTTTGGGCCATAATTACTTAGCCCATTACAATCTCAATGATTATTTATGCCAAAACCAAAATAAAAATAGACCCATTGGCTGTATGGGCTGGTTTTTCATTGTCCACTTAGCATTATTGTATTAACAAACATAATACACAATATACAATACACAAAATATCTTGTCTTGTCTTGTACATAGAAAACAAACACAATACATAAATTTTTTTGTATATGTAATTGTGTATTGTATTTTGTGTATTTAAAAACAAAATGGTTCTAAGTTTCACAGTTGGAGATCATTGAACAAATGGACTAACTAACATGAAAGAGGATTTGGGGCAGTTTATGACAATAGACCAATATTGGGCTAGAGGACCATTATGATGAATATATAGAACAAAATAAAACAAAGCCGGGCTTAGTTAAGTAATAGAAATCTAGACCCAAAAATATTATAACAATTGAAAATTTGACAAAAATATGGTCCAGTTATGAGAAGGTTTCAAGGACACACCACGTGCTTCGACCAAAAAACAGAAAGACACAAGTCGGATAGAAGTTAGTCAGATCTTAGACCACTCTTTTATCCGAAAAATAAAATAAGGAATCAAATTTTAGAATAGACATGATTAGAAAGAAAATAGGTAACAGTATAAGTATAATTACATTCACCTCGTATATAACGTGTATTATTTTTTAGTTTTCCACGGTGTTCTCGAGTCCGGAAGGTCAAGGATTAATCCGTCGTGAATCTGAGCTCCATTTAAGGGTTTGCCGCTGGCCAATGGGTTGCTGCATACACAAGGCGGGAATCGAATCTCCAACCCTTGTTTAAGCGGACAAGTAAGCTAACCACTTGACCAACCCAAATTGATTATCTAATGTGTATTATGTATTATATATAGTATATGTTATACTTGATATTTATTACATATGACACATAACACACATTAGACATTAGTTGAATGTATTTTTGTTCTACATGTTCGGAAAGAAAATACAGTTTGTAGCTTCATTCATTTAAAGGTGTGTCACTTGCCCACCATGTTGTAATAATAAACACCATGTGCTCCGTGTGCTGTACTGTCAAAGTCAATTTGTCCGTGTCTAGATGCCAGCATTTTTTTTTCTATACAATTTGATTAATGGAGTGGAAAATCGAATATTTCCAAAAAAAATGAATAACCCTTGATATACGAAATGAGAAATTTCCAAATATTTTCATGATAAGAAAAAAGTTTTTATTTTGTATTTTGTAATACTTAATAATTAAATTTTTTACTAGAGTATATAGGTGAGAGATCAAAATGGCCTCAAATAATTTAAATATTAACCATTAAGTGATGTAAAATAAAATTTTCTTTTTGACAATATCTTTTAAAAAATGGCTTTATCTGTACCAAATAATATAAAATAAATAAAATTTGCCGGATTCCCCATCATTCACTGCTGGCATCTATACATTTCTTTCAACTGTATGCATTCAAGATTTGAGAAGCCACCATCAAGTATACATAATCAAAATAAATAAATAAGAGAAATGCTTATCTAGAAATTTATTTCTTTTGCACTAAATAGCTAAAATTTAATTTCTCTCTTTCTATTATAATTAATTTATATACTTATTTGTCAGAAAATAAATAATTTTTTTATTTTTAATACACCTAAAATTTTTTTAATAAATAAATATTAATAAGAGGAATGTTATATGTACAATAAAAAGTTGTTGAAGATCTATACAATATTCATCTTAACCATTAGATTTTAATATGTGTCCGCTCTTTCATTAAAATTGTTACAGTCCAATAGTGTAGACTATTATTGTTATATAAATATTGCATAGTTTTTAGTTGTACACGTCATTTGTTATTAATAATGTACTTGTTGAGCCAATATAAAGTTGACACATGTGATGACTTGAATAAGTCCTTCACGTGTCACGTCCAAGTCTATGATGATGGCCCATCATTTTACAAAAGCTTGGACATAGCTTTCAATTGCAGATCCAGAAAAGTCAATGTGAAATTAACAAAGTCAATGCCGATTAATTAGATTCATTACCCTAACCATTTTCAAATTTCAGCATCATCCCTTTATTCTTCAACTCAACTTTTTTCCCTAGCTTCTAGTACTTTTACTAGGAAAATAAAAGGCATAAGTAGAACCGTAGAAGAAAGCCTCGCAAGGACCAAAGAATTTTCCTTTTTCAAACAATAATTTTAACGTACAGTATAAAACCAGTTAATATATTCAATTGATCCATTTTATCTTTTTTCTTTTATCAAATAATCATTAAAATTTTAATAGACCGAGTAATTATGACACAAAATCTCATTTATTAACTAATTTGACCACAAATGCTTGAGACACAACAAAAAACCAGTCAAAACATCAAACAAAGCTCATTTAACACTTTATGGCCCAAATAGCATTTTTAGTAATGAGTATATTTTTATTGGGCTGGGTGATTATGACCCAAATTTCTATTTATTGGCTGTTTTGACTGATTTTTTATTGTACCTCTAGCAATGCTATTAGTTTGACTGATTTCTCATTGTACTGTACCAACACTCTTTTTAAAATTAGTCTGTGTATTAAAAGTAGTACTACTATAAAATAGCAGTCAATCAAGGTTTTCTTATTTATTATGAATCTTTGAAGCTTATGACTAAAGTAAAGTAATTACAAAACAAATGAAATTGATTTGAGAAATGGTCCTTCTAGTATATATAAACACAAACCATGGAATAGTCCCCTTTGGCAGGCCACCAAACACGTACTTATGATCCCTATAATATAGAAACACCACACAATGAACAAAAATTGAGAACCATAGGCACATCATAGCATACTACAAATATAGCTACCTCAAAAATTTCTTCTTCTACCACCATAAACCTACCAAACACTTCCAATTCCCAACCCATATCTCCTTTCATATGCAAAATCACTCCTAAGAGCAAAAGTTGCTAACAAATTGGGTGTGATCATTATTGGTATCTTTAGAAAGAGATTCCTTAGAGATATAATTACATTTTCCTCTTAAGAGACCCTATAGTAAGCTTTTGATTATAGCTTGAAATAATCTTAAATGGGACAACAAAGGGATATCAAACCTCCACCAACTTCTTCATCCTTTCGGCTCCGGAGCCCGAGCTTGAACACGCTCAGGCTCCGGCGGATCTTTGACATGTTTGATAAGAATGGGGATGCCATGATCACGGTGAAGGAAATCAACCAAGCCATGGCCTTGCTCGGCCTCGAGGCCGAGCTTGGGGAGTTGGAGAGCATGACAAAGTCGTACATTAGGCCCGGCAACGAGGGCCTAACGTTCGACGATTTCAAGACTCTCCATGAGTCCCTAGGGGCAGAGTACTTCGGATTCGTGGACTTGGAAGGCGAAAATGAGACCGATGACGATACGAGGAAGGAGCAAGAGGAATTGGATTTGTGGGAAGCTTTCAAGGTGTTTGATGAAAATGGTGATGGGTTCATATCCGCAAAGGAATTGCAAATTGTGTTAGGAAAACTTGGTTTAAATGAAGGGAATGAAATTGAGAAGGTTCAAAAAATGATTATCTCTGTTGATAGGAACAGAGATGGTCGTGTTGATTTTAGTGAATTCAAGGACATGATGCGCACTACTCTTGTTGCTCCAAGTAATAATTGATTTTTTTCTTTTGTGTCATTTATTTTAGAAACAAAAACTTTGGTTTTTGAATTCTAGTGAAATTGAAGGGAAAAAAAATGTTAAGCAGCCATAGTTTTCAATTAGAATTTTAATTTGTTCGTCCGAATTGTATGGAATGTTTATTGATACATACAACAGGTAAAGGAATCATAATTCCTTATTTGCAGAACTGATGCGATTATTTTATTTTCTTTTTTATTGATGGTGAAGAAATCATTTTATTAAAACAGATCCAAGAGGTTACAATCATGAAAAATAGCAGGTTAAAGGAGTAGGACATTATTCTGCTAAAAAATCTTAGGTATTTTTTTAATCAAATGATTTCTCTTACTATAATGTGAACAAAATAGGAGAAAGGAATTATATTAAACAAATACTTTTAGCCACTAAATGTGAACAAAATAGGATAAAGGAATTATATTAAACAATTTATTATATAAGGTCTAGATGAGATATAAAATCAAATAAAGAACCTCTTTCATTCTCTTTTAATTTATATTTTATTTGCTAATTTTTATCGTTTATTTATCAACACATTTTACCGTTTCTTTTCTTGTATGATCTTTAAAATAAGGTAAATATTGACAAATTCTATTGCCACACTATAGCAGTATCATCTCAAAGTATTCAATGTAATAATTTTTATAAATTTAAAAAAATAATAATAAGTCATTGTCATATCTAGCATGTTAATGGAAGTTGAAATGACCATATTCAGTGATTCTCTTGAACATTTCTTCAGTAGCAATTGTTTAACTCTACACACGCTCTAGTAGCCTTATAGGTTTGTTTCCAAGTTGGGATGAGTCCATTTATGTATAAATAATCAATACAGTTTGCACGCACTAAGCAAAATCCACATCAAGATGAATTGAAATTAGCAAGTAATTGCAACAAAGTAAATCCATATGCATTTAGAATTATGATGTAAGTTGATCTCGTCTTGGTAGCTGACTTCGGGATTGATGATGAGTATGTCGAGCTCATGCTCTAAACCCTGAGCTCTTCCTTAGACACAAGTTAGGGTGATACCTGAAAATGGGCTGTGACGTCCACGTTAGCCTCAAATCGATTGAAGTGAGTACAAGAGTAAATCATGTACATACATGTGATACAATGAGTAAAGTTAAGTTCATCATCAGTTCTATTTTACTTAATTCACTCTATTATTCACTTACAAACTCTTGTATTCGGTTCAATTGATGAGAGTTTAGCTGACTTGGGCATCATAATCACTATTCGGGTGTCTCCAACTTGTATTTGAGAAGTTCGACCGCTGAAGTAGGAGCTCGACATACTCAACCTAAAGGTCAACCAACTACTCGGCGAGGTGAGAATATAAGTTTATATATTTCATCAAAAAATAGACTAAAATCTATTATTAGATAATTGGCACACTAAAGAAAGAAACTAAACTTGAGTGTCAAAATCCAAAATTATGGAAAGTTGTTTGAACTCCCGTTAACATGCACAAAATTATTTTCTAACTAGTGCATCATATTTAAATAATATTTATAACGTTTCCAATCTTGTTGTGACTTTAAAATTAGGGCAAACTACGTTCTCCAACAAACATATCTTTAAACAATCGCTATTTCTAAGATCAGGTTCATTGCACAACATTTATATTCAAAGAGAACAATTTGCAAAAACAAGTTGAGGGGGCAAGAAGATATAATCAAGAGAGACTGTGTTTTTCTTCTTGCTCGCTCTATCCCTTTTCTTTAGACTAAGCTCCATCTAATTCAATTTGCTCTTTAGTTTACAATGTGCTCAAGCAACCACTAGACTAGTTTAATATATATATTAAGATATGTGAAAAATATTATATATATATATATATATATATATTATAATTAATATATTTTTATATATATTTATTTAGTTAAATTTGATTAAATAATCTAGTTATATGATCGAGTTAATTATCGGTCCAGTTTTAATAACTATATCCATGAGATTTCCCCGGATGGGACTTTAACCTGCTTCCTCCTTTTCATTTTTTTTTTTAATTTTTTTGTTTTTTCGGTTGATATTTTGGGCTGAATATTTAGTTTTTGGACAAAAGTATATTTTTTAAAGCACAATACGGGCTTGTCCTAAGAAATAACGAAAGAGGGCTCTTGCTGTTTTTTGTTTTTTTTAATAAATATATATAAAAATTTTTTAAAAAAATATATTTGTAAAGAGAAGAATAGTAGCTAGCTAGAAAGCAAATCTTAATTGTAACCAAAAAAAAAAAAGAAAGCAAATCTTAAAAACAATAAAATATCATGTGAAAAGAAATCTAAAAAAAAATTACGATATTCACGTTTATTACTACCCAATTTTCTGACTGAAATTACCAACCAAATTAATCCCCTATTCAAATTAAGTTATATTCATTTTACATCAAAGCCTATCTAATACTATATATAAAAATAGCATTAAATTTTGCAATAGTATGTAATTCTGTTTGTTGAAGTTTGGTAATTAACAAGTTTATAAGGATAGAACCATTTGATGAGACCACCTTTTGAGTTGGTTTCCCCTCGCACAATTTGGCCATTTGGGGATCTAAGCAGCCTAATATTATAATGATGAGGATATATAATGATGGTAAAATAATAATATTTAAAAGTGAATGTTGGTGGATTTGTGTTCAAAAGCCACAAAACATGGAATTTACTTCCAACAGTAAATTGGTTGAAAGAATTTACAAAAGAATCATTATTTTGATCATTAGAATTACTCTATATTCCCATTTCCCAAAGAGTTAGTGGTACTAATTTGAGTCATTTTTAACTATTTCGAACAAAATAATGTAAAGTTGAAAACCAAATTGATTCTCACATTAAGAGGAAGATGATAGTTAAAGCATAATTTTTTTAATGGAAAAGATACATTTACAACACTATTGCTTTATTGTAACTTTGTAGTACTAGCCTACTAGGTCGTCAGTACCATATCTAATTTATTTTTGAATTCTGATGTCTAAATAATTAAATATTAAATACTCCCTCCGTTTTTTTTTAATTGTCCAGTTTTAAATGTGCGCGGGTATTTAGAAAATGATTGGTGTTGTATAAAAATTAACAAAATGTACACCTATTTTACTAAATTACCCTTTATTACTTTACTTGGTAAAAGAGTAAAAGAGATTAGTGAGCAATATTAAATAAGAGTAAAAGAGAGAGAAAATAATAAATTTTGTCTCAAAATTTAAAATAGACAATTAAAAAAAAATACATGCATCTCTAAATTGGACAATTAAAAAAAAAACGGAATGAGTATTAATTTTCTGACGATAATTATAAGCGTGCTCCCAAATAGGCCATGTCCGATCATTCATATTAGCAGCAGCCAATAACTAAAGACAAGGTCACATAATATTCTTCTTAATCGTAATTCGTAGGGGACACAGCACTTTCATTTTATTCTGCTAATTTTGAATATGATATTTATGTGTGTGTCTGTGTATTTTGTGTCGTTATCAAGTGTAAATTAATTAAGTATATAGAGAGTCACGGATGGATTGTTTTGAAGATGATCTCCATATTTTTCGACTTTTGTTTTCACAAAGATTCAAAAATCTCCTTGAGTTCTGCTTTCCCCTTTGCTCAATTCTCGTTTCATTTGACCATAAAATATATATTGATGAATAAAGTAGACAATCACATACAGAGTTGATCCTTGAAAGGTGTCAACATATATTGCCTCTTGCCTTCCAAAGCATGACATTTATATTAAGAGAAACTCTTGAATATTCGTGAATTATCAGTTATGGAAACTTATATGATATTATTTGCAAGGTTGAATATAATTCTACATGACTATAACGGTCTATACATATCCAAAAATTAGTCAAAACAGTTAACAAGTTGTGCACAACATATATAATATAAGTTGCACAACGAATATTATATGTTGTACACGCCACAACATATATCATATATTGTAAAGAAAAATGGTGATGCAACATGTGATATATGTTGTGCACAATAGACGATATATATTGTGGAATACATATAATATACATTGTGCATTTTATATTATATATATTGTGCATAATACATTAGTTGTTTTGACTGAATTTTTTTCGTGGCCCAAGTATTTTTCTATTCTGGTAGGTAGATGTTAATTACTATTCTTTCAACTATTAAAGCATGAACAAAAACATTAAAAAGTAATAATAATATTTGATCTACAATAGAAATACATCTAACTAGTATCCAATGTGTACTATATATTATATTAGTTGAATGCATTTATGTTATACAATAAGTATTTTCAATTATTATTATGTTAGGGGATAAAGTATAGGTTTCTTTCAATCTTTATAAAGATCATATCAAAGAATGTCTCCCACTCACGGGAATCTAGCTATATATATCAACATCCATAGAGTAGTTCCGTGATCATTAAACAACACACTAACAACGTACCTAGCTACTACTTATTCAACAACTATTGTTGACCATGCATGCTTGTTGTTACATCCCAAGTATACAATATTTCTATATCCTCAAATTTTTCTAAATCAGCTAGCTAGCTATCATATATTCCCCTGCATTTATTTTCATCATGTCCAATATGGAGTCCTCCATTGATCAACACCTAAAACTAGACACTTGCTCCGACATCAATTCCATCAATGAAGACGATTCCTATATTGAAATCGAACTCGACGCATCATCCACCACATGTTATTACAACGATGATGATGGTGGCGGTGACAATGACGATGGAGGAGAAATTAGCAAGGAGTACCAATTGCGCATATCAATTTCATCAACAATTTCTGTGTCACTTGATGAAGATCATAATAGTGTTCCAAAGGTGGATGCAATTGAGGCTCCTTGCAATGATACACCAATGATGACTTGTGCAAAAACAGGGGAAGTAGAAGTAATTCCCCTGAATCATTATTATTCTAGTGCTATTAGCAAAGAAATTGATGAACAAGAAGTTGAGTTTTCAATGGAGAAAAGGCTATGCAATAACTATAATAATAATGTACCATTCAATAGGAAACTTGGATTGGAGAGTGCTCAATCAGATGGTGGCCAAACAACAACACTAAGAGCAACTCGTGTGAGTCCATGTGATAAAGTGGACATGCTATATGCTAGCAGGTATGTCTCTACATACATGGTAATTGAATATATATGATACAATAATGTTTGTCGTACAAGAAAAATACGTTCAACTAGTATCTAATATGTGTTATACATAATATGATGTGTATTATATGTATAACACATGTTGGATACTAATTGAACATATTTTTATTGTACAACAAACATTAATTACTAATATATGATATATGTTATTTGTACGAAATTTTTATTATCGAGAACATTTCATCCATCGGTAAATGAAATATTTATCAATACGAATACGAGAGAGTCAAAAGAAATTGGCTACAAAAATCATTTCTCAAAATATATATAGTGTTTAATGGGAAAGTCTCTATGTACAATCAAATGGAGTCAACCCATTAAATTATAAATTGCAGAAATAATTTAAGAATGTTTAAGAATTAAATGATATCAATAATTTATGTATTTTGTTACATTAAATAGGCTTAGTTGGCTCCTTATTAACTCCTACCTACTATATGTGTATCATTACTCCTATTTAATTTGCATGTGAATCTTGGTTGAATTTAGTGAATCTCTTTATTAAATTGTGTAGATGTTTCAACCAAAAAAAAGGGTTTTGAATAGCTTGCTTTTGCTAAATTCCTGCATTTGTCTCATTGACCATACTTTCTCTCCAAATAATGTTTGTTTGTCGTACAATAAAAATACGTCTAACTAGTATACAACGTGTGCTATACATAATATGAAATGTGTGTTATATGTATAGCACACGTACGTATAACACACATTCTATGTTATGTATAGCACACATTATATACTAATTGAATGTATTTCTGTTTTACGATCAACATTAATTAAATTGATAGGCATGCATATTCTCAAGTTACAATCCCCAAAATGATTAACAGAATCGAGTGTTCAACTTTAATATTTCCACAGCACTAGGAAACAACCAAATTTGTCTACAACAACATCAAAAAATGGAGGCATGATGAAATTATTAATCAAGTTTAGAGGCATGAAAATGGGGGCACTATTAGCATCTCTCATAAAGCCAAGACAACACTGCCATGCCAACAATAATGGACACAACTCATCATCATCAAGCAACAACAAGTCCAAAACATTTTTCCAATCCAAAACTTTTTTTCAATGCTACCAAAAGAAATTGGTCAACTACCCCAAATTTGGAAGATGCAATAATAATAATAATAATGTGAAGAGGGACCAAGGAATAAGAAGGAGCTACTCTAAGAATTGGGATTTGGAGTATGATGATGAAAATAGCATATATGGTTCATTTAGAAGCAATAAAAAATCAAGTACTAGTAGTAATAGGGTTATGGAGATGGATTTAGGAGCACTTAGAGGTATATTATTCAATGCTATAGGAATGAACAATATTAATGGTTATAACAAAGGTAGTGGGTCAAAGTCAAAGAGGAGTACTTCTAGGTCAACTTCTTGTGATACAACTCCAATTCATGAAGGATTTTCATTGTACTCTAGTGAGAACTCTAATATTCAAGCTGCCATTGCTTATTGTAAAAGCTCACTTGGTCAAACATCTGAATTTTCTTTCTAAATTGTTCATCTAGCCATAGTACTTCTATGTGTTTGTATGATCTTAATCAAGAGGAAATTAAAATAATTAAAGAGGAGTATTTATTTTCATTAATATAATGTTTCTGCAAAATGCATATATAGCATAAGTATTCTTTTGGGTTTTTCATGATCATTTGAATTTCTTGTAAGAGAAATTAAATTAGTGGAAAGTTATGAATTGTGAGATTAGTCAATTCAATTCATTCTGCATTGGTTTTAGGAAAAATGTTTAGTATACAATAGAAATACTTTTACAATAGTATACTTATGTCCACGTTACTATGCATTGAATGTTAAGTATTTGAAATTTGAATATGAGGGTGAGATCCACTTAAAATTTAATGATAAAAATAAATGTTATATAACTATTATATGAGTTTTGCTAGGGATATAATATAATATCAGCTAAAAACAATAAAAAATATAAGTTTGTGTCTAATTAAATCAATCAGTTCATTAAAAAGACACACATAATTAATAATATCATTTGGATCAAAAGTATTAAAATCAGTTCTTTTTACTATTTCTACCGAAAAAGCATTATTACCCAACATTATGTTATATTTATATCTTACGGCTGTATTTAACATTTAGAAACGCATACAGTAACGAACTGATATTTTTTGGTTTCTAGAAAATTTTTACTATTTTTTTTTTATAATCAGGAGGTGTCCATTGCCGACAAGAGCTCGCACTAAGCGGTAAAGGACCGGCAAGAAGAAGCTTAATCATAAGTGCAACTAATTATTACTAATTATTACTCAAGCATAAGTGCAACTAAGAGGTCACTTTAGCAACTGCAAACTTTTTGTGCCATTTATCCCTTATCTAGGCCGAGTCAACCAGCTATTTTTTGGGCTGAGCAACCAAGCTTTATCATTTAAATGGACTGACATATTTAATTTCATTTCTTTTATATCATTAATTAAATTTACGTTTGGGCATGACACAAAAACAAACTCTAAACCCTAAATATGAATTAAAGTTAAAATATATATGATGGGTTTAGACCAAAAATATGATGGCTTCAAATCGCTAGCATTGATGGCTGGGTCTTATTTTTTAAACTGCTAAGATGACCTACAACAGAAAAAATAAGAATTTATTTTGAAAAAAAAAAGTAGTGTGAAATGTAGAGTGAAAACGAATTTAAATGACCTGATTAACTCACTCGAACTACTGTTTCGATTGAGTTATTGGGTCCGTTCAGATTAAAACCTATTAAATTAGTTAAATATTGGTTCAAATATTGACCTTGTCGATCTATAAATCAATCATCAGATGATCTTGATATATTTGAATAATTATATCAAAACTGAAAAAAAAAATCCAACTTTTCCTTTTCTTAAAAAAAATATTGCACAATATGTTTTTTTTTTTTTTCAAAACATGTGTGAATATGGTATCTGAACATCCAAATTAATCTAACTAAAATTTAATTAGATTGATTTGTTGAAATTAATCCGATCCATATAAAACCCTAAGCTCGGTCAATCTCAAAATAATGATGGATTCAGATTTATTTTACCCAAAACTGTGTAACATGATAATAGCTATGAATGGAAGTCATTTGAGACCGAAAAAGATAGATCTAGATCTGGTCTCCTTAGCCCAATTTGTAGTTATATATCATATCATGTAAGATATAATTAATATGATGAAAATAATACACAATAAATAAATAAATAAAGTTAAGTTTGTCTCAATTTATTTTAGTATGCACGTGTCATGATTGTCGCATAACAAACAATGATGAAATGACATCATTGAAGCTAAATTATAGAATAATAGTATAATTCTTCAAAGGAGTGACAAGCTAAAATGTTGCTCAAGGACAGTGATGGAACTTGAGTGTTAACTTCAAAATCATTTGTTTTGATATATCCTATAAGTAAACGATGATAAATTGTGATGGTTAATTTTATACATTCAAAATCTTTTTTATGTTTATACATTGATAATGTTTTTTTTTCTCCCAAACCATATGTGTCGATCTTCCTAATGACAACAATCTTGATCGAATTCGAGGAATCGTTAAGGCAGCAAATTTCTCTGTCCCAAATTTTAATGTAATTACATTATTTATACCCAAAACATGAATTTTTCCATTCTTGACTTGGACTTCATATTAATTGTCGATTATGATGATCAATGGTTCTTAGGCACCTCGAAGAAGGATAAGTAGAACATATATAGTTTAATGAGAATCGAACTATCGACACTTGATTAAATAAGGAGGATGAGCCTCGTTCGATCAACCACACTTCCCGGGTTATTCACAACATGAATTTGAACCCTCTTATCATTTATCATAATTTAATTATATATATATATATATAATAAAATGGTTTTTACAAGTTATATATTTTAAGAGATTAATTTATATAATTTTGTTTGAGTTTAATTTTGATGCACTGACAGTGTAATGATATTTTACATTGTCATCCAATCAAAATATTCTGTTTGTATGAGTACTTTTCACGTAGTGAGAGAGAGAAAACCCAATCATGATTGACGTGACAACACACGATTGGATGACGGTATAAAACAATTGTCAGTGAATAAAAATTAAATTCTTTTTAATTTGTATAGGTTAAATTTGAGTGAGATGATATTCCAAGTGAAGAGAAATAAAATCCAAAAAAATATTCATGAAAAATTTACATATTCATGAAAAAGTACTTGAATTATCGAAAAAAAAAGAAGGTTTTTGATTTGCAAAATCTTTTGATATTTAGAGAACGTGAACATGGATTATTTTCATACTTGATTCAAGGTTTGAAAATATAGAAAATTATTAGGTTTTAATTTATTTTCATTTTTATTTTATATATTATCTGTTTTTAGAATTTTGTGAAGAAAATATTAAAAACAGAGAAAATAATAAAATCATGTTTTCTCTATTCTAAGTTTTTCCTTCACAAAATTATCTAAAAAACTGAAAATGGAAATAGAAACCAAACATCACCGTACATTCTCAATAATAAAATATTCAACTTCTTCCAAAATTAGCACGGGCCCACCAAGCCGTCATCTGGGTCGACCGACTGGTCACTTGGGTCTCTGACCCATCACACAGCTTGCTGAGAATATTATTCTACAGAACAAACATTATATGTGTAAACCAACTTGGGTTGGTCAAAAGATTAACTCACTTGTTCCTTTAAATAAGGGTTGGGGTTCAATCATCCCCTTGTGTATACAGCAAATCCTTAAATGAAGTTCCACACTGTGACAGATTAGTCTTTACCTTATGGGGCTGGAAGATACTGTTGGTCCAGTAAAAAAATAAAAATCATATACGTAATCTATGAGATTTAATATTTAAAATTTATTGTTTATAATATTTGTAATATATTATATTTAATATATATAATCTTAATAATTTTTTTATTAACCGCTGGTTCGCAATTTTTTTTTAGAATATAGAGTTTCTGTTCATCATTATTTATTCATGTAATAATGTAAAGTGCTTCATACTTAAATTTATTAGTTGATATGTCTTTGTCAAGATACCATAGGTTTTCACAATAATATATATATACAGAGAGAGAGACAGCATTATTCTTAATTTAATTGAATATAAAAACATTCTTTTTACACTCAAAGATTTATATACTCTGTACAAAGTAATGGCATGAGTCTATTCAGAGATTCTTTTCAAACTTAAATAGTGTGATATATACATTATTGTAATCAATAAATCATTAATAAGTCAGAAAATTGCCTTCATCCGTACCCAATCTTTGAAGTGTTCAACTCAAACTCACATGAAAATGGAGACACAAGGCCCAATCCAAATCCTTAATGTGTGATAGGTTTTTCAGTGGGGACTACAATTGTAGAATCCAATATCCATGCAACTTTGTTTGAGTATGATTGATTTTGTACAGTATTAAATCTTAACCATCAAAATTAAATAATCTATCAATAATGTTTGTTGTACATCAGAAATACGTCCAACGAGCATTTCATGCGTGCTATACATAACACATAATGTATGTTATATATATGTATAGCACACGTACGTATAGCACACATTACGTCACTACAACAATAATGATCATTTTCAACATGCAATTGTCGAAAAGTGTTGATAAAAGTATTGTCACAAAAAGATATTTTGACATTTGTTGGCCGTTGAAAATAGTCATAAACTATTCTTTGACAATTAATGGCGGTTGAAAATACTCATAAATTAGCTAGTTTTAAGCATTTTCAACAGTCACTAATTGTCAATAATACTTTTATTGACAATACTTTTATTGACACATTCAATGTTGAAAATGCTTCATTTTCTAGTAGTGCGTCTTATATATAGCACATGTTGGATACTCGTTGAATGTATTTCTGTTGTACGACAAACACTATTGATAATCTAATGGATATTCGAGAAACTCTGACCAATGTTCTAACTTAGCACATGTCACTTTTACTATTCTTGAATTTTGATGTGATTTCACTCTGTTATCTCAATTTTTTTTTTATTGTTGATCATGATAAATGTCACACAAATATTTAATTTTAAATATCTATATAATATTACTTAATGATAAATGGTCTGAATAATGATATCTCATGTCACTCATTGAGGGTTAAAAATTGGAAAGGAAAAATATAAACTCCTGTATGCGTCCATAGTCCATTTGTTTCGCTTGATTGCACATTTATAATTGAAGTGATGGTTATAGTACTTGTAGTAAGATATGTATGGTGTACTACATACTAAGTATTTAACATACATTTAAAAGGGGGGCAAAATAATTTGATTATATATTTTTAATATTTGGTGAAGACTATATGATGCACTAGGTGAGGTACTTGGTATACTACACCACACACCAATCATTTAGCCACACTTAATTAAATGTGTGACAAAATACATGCAAAAGTGTGTTAAAAAATTTAGCTACACTTTTAAAATGTATATAACTAAAATATTGGTGTGTGATACACTACCTTACCTTACCTAAATCACCTTAACCAAAACCTTTTAGCACATATACATGTTGAGTGATATTGATTGATCATTTAGAATCCCAAATTGGTATTCATTTTAACCTTGTTTCTTACAAATTTTAAAAATAAAATATATTATTAGGGTTTTGCAGTTGCTAATGAGATTTTAAGAAGTTAGAAATGAAAATATATATTTATAAGTTTTTAATATATTAATGCATTGAAAATTTCATAGTTTTATTTTCATATAAAAAAAAACCTTTCACTTCTATTTTTATAAGGATTTAATTTTCATTTACTTACCGTTAACAATTTTTTTACATAATCATTGATTCACGTGCGTATTATCATATTAGTCATGATTGTGTTTTGTCTCTCCATACTATCTAAAAGGTCATACAAATGAAGTATTTTAATTGAATGACAGCGTCAGTGCATCAAAATTAAACTTTTTCTATGAAGAGTTTCTTTAGGACATTAATTGGAAAAATCTATAATTGTATGTACTTTTTAATTATTATTTATATATATCTATAAATAAATCATATATTATTGTATTAAAATAAAATATTTCGAACTAATTAATGGGGAAAAAATATTCTTCTTTAATTTATCTTAAATAATACAAATCCCTTTGTTTTTTTTCTCATTTTATCCATAATTATATTATACATCATCAGCGTTTTTTTTCCGAATATATATACCTACTGCGAGAGATATAGTATTGACAAATTGTAATCTTAGTAATATACCACTTGTCATCTTCTTTTATTATTCGATAATTACATATATATATATATATATACCAATACTTGTCATTTAGTTTCAATTTGAGTAGATAAGACAGCAAGAAATAGATGGTTTTAATCAGCTTTTTCAGCTGGACCCATACCGGAAAATAGAGTTTGCGTAGTACTTTTCGACTTCTATAACCATGGCTTGGAATCGATCTTGAAGGTATATATTGAGAGAAATTACAGAGATAATGAGATAAAAAAAATATTAAGTAATAAATCTGATGTTTTCATATATATATATATATATATATATATATATATATATATATATATGTAGTGAATTGAATGTTTGAATATATGAAAATTTTAAATATACAAACAATATTATTAATTTGTCTTTTTATTTTAAAAATGATAATATAGATTCATAATATATAATATATTAACTAAAAATTATAATATTATTAATATTATAACTTTTAATTAAAACTTTAAAAATTAATATATTATCATTTATAAAATTCAATATAAATTCGAATTTGATGTCTACAATATTTGTCTTATTAGCAATCGCAATTGCAAATTGCAATATCATTTTCGGAATTTGTCCAGAAGAATTAATTAGTGCCAAATTAGTTGCATTAAAAGCCAACCAACTTATTTACTTAATTATAATCAGTAGCAGATCTCAGTATTGACTCTGGGGACAACTACATGCCTCAGTTTTTAAAAATAATAATACTTGACGTATAACAGAAATATGTTCAATTTGTATCCAACGTGTGCTATTCATGTTACAGGATGTGTGCTATACGTATATGTGTATAGTTTGATATTGTCTATCAAAACCTACTAAAAAATTGTAGGAATAGAGGCATTGTCTTTTTCTAAGAATTTTAAATTAGCTTGGTCAATCAAAACCTACTAAAAAATAGTAGGAATAGAGGCTAATCTACCAAAGAAAGAAAAAGTTAAAAATTGTGGTTCAATCCGTCAAAATATTGAGGGTTTGATGGATCAATTGGATAGATTAAACCCATTTCTCCATAATAATCTAAGATTTGATTACTAATCTAGAATGTGATTATGCTCCAAAAAGTAAGGTAACCAACATAATACTAGTCTTGCTCCATTCTTACTCAACATGGAAGAGCTATTTCATCTCACAAGGGACCATTATGGACACGTGTCAATTGTTCATAGAGTTCAGTTACTTCACTTATCCAAAAGATTATTAATTAATCATAATGATCATAATTAAAATCACACTATTCATATGTATCCACTACCTTACTATTTCCTATGTTATTCTATATTATCCGGAAAGGGAAACTACTCGAATTTTGACTTAAACAGGCAATGTAAGTGACACAAGCATAAAAAGTTCTTTTTCTATCATGTTATTTTTGATTTGTTATGTATGTTGGAAAAAGCATATATATTGATATACATTTATACAAATCCACAGTATATATATATATATATATATATATATATATTTATTTATCAAAGTTATCAATATTTAAATAAAAATAATGGGTGAAATAATATTGTGTTATGTACTAATAATACTCCCCTTCAAAGAACATGATCAATAATAATAGTGACCATAAAATAGGGGAAGAATAATAATTTCTTAAAGCCGCGATTGATTTGCCAATTTTTATTTTTATTATAAATAGAAAATACAAGTAAAAATGTTTGGTTTTATTTTATTGAAAATATTTTTAAAATCAATAAAAATAAGAAAACGTCATATTCTTAATATTTATGTTTTCAGTCAAAAGTGTGAAAACAGAAAATAAGCGAGATAAAAACACCATAACTATTACCGACTATAACAAATACAAAAACATAATATATTTTCACAAATCAAAACTATCTTAATATGTAGATGCTGAATATAATGCATGAATAATAATGCATCATGCATGCCACACCCTTTAATTTGATGGTAACCAACCATGTGTTGGATTCTATAGGGATAGTATTGATGATGAAATTGACGTACAACACTTAAAAACAGAAGGAATTGTGTTCAGCATGTGATAAAGCTAAGGATGCTGGATTCATATGAAAACTACACTTGTATATATAGTAAAATAAATAGGACTTTTTGTTTTTAATTTGTGTCTATATAATTATATTGTATGTTCTATTGATTGCATGCGATAATTAATACCTTTGCAATGCCTCATCATGAGAATTTTTCATGAATTAGTTTGGGTTGTTGGTTTTTTTATAATTGCTTTAGCAAATTAAAACACTGATGAACAGATAGATTAGACTTAAATTGAATTAATTGGTTTGTTTATTTTAGAGCATAAAACTAATCATAATGTTCCCCTGCATGTTAATTTTTAGTAACATTTTGGGAAAAGATGATTTTAATTTAGTATAAGGAGATTGGATATAATACATTAATATGATTATGCTATATTGATATTTAATATTGGATATTTATCAAAGTCAATGATAAATAAGGAGATTTTGAAAGTTGGAGTAAGAGCCATATTAAAAAATCAAGGATGAGAGATTCAATATTGACATGATGTACCAAATAGTGGATGTACAAATATTATTTTTGATATAATATCTATCTTACTGAAATATTTATGTGAGACTTGAATATGAAGTTACACACTCTAATAATATTATTGTATATTATATAGTCCTTATCTAAAAATTAAGAATAATGCCACATATACCGTATAATTTTTTAAAATTATTAATCCAATTTTTAAAATATTAGATTAATATAATATTAAAAATTAGATTAATAGCTTTTAAAAATTAAGTTGAATTATTATATATGGTGATCGATAATGACTGATTTTGTGGTGTAAAAAAACATTTTTCAAAATTTAAATATAAGACTCCTTCATTAGCATATTCTTTTATTAAATTTAATTTGTTTATTGATTATATATGATTAAATGATTTCAAATTAAAAAAAAAATAATATAAAAAGGAACCTCAGAATCAAACCCAGCAAGTTTTTTTTTTTTTTTTAAATATGGTACTTAAATAATAAATGGATTATATATACTGAAATATAAGATTATGAGGAAGATAATATAAATATGATGCAAAAACTGAAATTCCCATTAGCGAGTTTATTATTATATTACTTTTTATCAAACTCTTCATTGGTGAACTTTGAAAAGAAAAAAATACGGACGTAATTGAGTTTTTTTTGTCTAAGCTATAAATTAAGTCAACAAATTGAAATCCGAACTAAAGTTGAAACTGAAACAAACAGAGCATATTTTAAACATTTAAGTGTCAAAAGTGTTAATTAAAATGTTGAAATCTTTTACTAATAATTATTAACTATTAAAAATAATTATATTTGTTAAAATGATTGTTAAAAATATTTATAAATTATTTTTAAATATTTTTTATGATAACTAATAATTAACTTTACTTTTATTGACAATACTTTAATTGATATATATTTAATATTTAAATTGTTAAAAATACTGAATCTAGTAGAGTAATTAAATTAAAATGAAAAGAACCAACTTGGTACTTTGGTTGGAAGAGAACAATGATTATTTATTGAAGCTAATTAATTAATTAAGATCAGAGAAAATAAGTAGAGAACCAAACCTCGGCCAACTTTAATTTAATGACACCCTAACAATACTCATGACCTCATGTGCACCTCTAAATCTCTAATTATAATTAAGTCTAACACAAATCATGTTCAGTAATTAATTCGTTACGTTGATTATGTGGTCCATGCTTTTGATGCAATTTATTATAGTACGATGTTTGTCTTTTAGGTTGTTTTTAATTAAGGAAAAAAAATTAGGTCTAAAGAAGTCTTGTTTTTTTTTTTTAATATAATTAAGGATTGATTATGCATATGGTAAAAAAATACTTACAAAAATCTTTGCCGATAACTCAAGAAAAACTAATTAAAAATTCAAATGAAATCATGACCATATATATATAGAAATAGAAAATAGATCAAGTAAGTATAGAATCAATAACCTATATATGTACATAACAATGAGATATAGGATACAAGGTGCTTTGCGTATAGGAACAAGTTAAAGTTATAATTTTTGTGCTGTTTATATTATCATAATAAAAATGCTTATTTACAAGAGGGTGAATATATATAT
This sequence comes from Aeschynomene evenia, assembly GCA_013621005.1. Taxonomy (NCBI): domain Eukaryota; kingdom Viridiplantae; phylum Streptophyta; class Magnoliopsida; order Fabales; family Fabaceae; genus Aeschynomene; species Aeschynomene evenia. The sequence goes on along the minus strand of CM024268.1, from coordinate 32,786,321 downwards.
AGACATACATATGATATTCATCGGGCATAGCATAGTTAATAATAAATTTATTAACTATACAGTGAAATCTCACTTTTTAAAGTCTATAACCTTCAATTTCTATTAAGTTTAAAAAATTATAAAATTCAATATTTTAAAGGTTATTATCTTTCTTTTTACGCCATTTTTAGAAAAATGGTGAAATCTATCTTTTTAAAGCTTATAGTCTTCAATTTTTACTAAGTTAAAAAAATTATGAAATTCAATATTTTAAAGACTATAGTGTTTACTTTTATAGTATTTCTAGAAAAATAGTTAAATCTCAATTTTTAAATCCTATAACCTTCAATTTCTACTAAGTTTCAAAATTTATGAAATTTAATATTTTAAAGACTATAATCTTTACTTTTATAGTGTTTCTAGAAAAATAGTTAAATCTCTCTTTTTAAAGCCTATAACATTCAATTTCTACTAAGTTTCAAAACTTATGAAATTCAATATTTTAAAGACTATAGTCTTTACTTTTATAGTGTTTCTAGAAAAATAGTTAAATCTCACTTTTTAAAGCCTATAACCTTCAATTTCTACTAAGTTTCAAAAATTTTGAAATTCAATATTTTAAAGACTATAGTTTTTACTTTTATAGTATTTTTAGAAAAATGATAAATCTATCTTTTTAAAGACTATAGTCTTCAATTTCTACTAAGTTTCAAAAATTGTGAAATTCAATATTTTAAAGACTATATTGTTTACTTTTATAATGTTTCTAGAAAAATAGTTAAATCTCACTTTTTAAAGTCTATAGCCTTCAATTTCTAATAAATTTCAAAATTTATGAAATTCAATATTTTAAAGACTATAATCTTTATTTTTATATTGTTTCTAGAAAAATAGTGAAATATCATTTTAAAGCCTATAACCTTAAATTTCTACTAAATTTCAAAATTTATGAAATTCAATATTTTAAAGACTATAGTATTTACTTTTATAGTGTTTCAAGAAACGGTGGCATAAGATAAATACGATGGTTCATGGATTTGATGATTTTAGGATAAAAAATCTCAAAATGTAAGAAGTGGGTCAAACAATAATGATTTACTAGAGTTGGCTCATAAAGTACTCTTTCCCTCAAAGTAGGGAAGAAATCCACTTTCAAACGATATTGGAATATGTTGTGAATAAGGGAGCGGAACAAAAATGGGGAACACAATCAACACAAAGTGAAGGTTCGAAGAAAACAAAGTTCAATGTTTCTGGAGTATATTCATCCTCATCTAATCCAGAAACACCGAAAAGTGAGGATGTTCATGTGGAGTCTCCAATTCATCCTCAAGAATCCAAAAAAAAAGTAAAAGAATGGATATAGCGAAAACGAAAATGTGTGAGGATATTGATGAAGATTGTCTTAACACTCTTCGACGATTTTGTTCAATTCAAAAACTAGAATTCATTGAGGATTTTAAGAAGGTTAAGGGGAAAAAGTTAGAGGAAAGGGAAAAAGAAAGATCGACAAATAGAAATGGGTGATTGCAATCAAGAAAAAAGAGTTACAAGATTTGATGGAGATTAAAATGACGGAGATAAAGTCAAATAAAAGGAAAGTGAATATGCAAATACTTTATGCAGACACCTCCACGATGAGTGAAAAACAACGAGCTTTTCAGGAAATCGAGAGAATAGTTACGAAAAAAGATGAGTTTTGTAAAAGAAAAAAGGAACAAAATAAGAATCATATATACAAGAAAAAAAGAGTGCGTATATTAATTGAGAGAAGAAGAAAAATAAAAATTTGATGAGGAAATAAGACTGCAATATGTTAATTGAGAGAGAAAAAAAGAATAAAGAGAAGAAAATGAAAAGAATATTAGAAGGGCATGTGGACGTTGGTAGTATTTGATATTGTACAAATATATTTTTTGTTATATTTCTTACACGAGTAATATTGTATATATGTACATCATAAAATTAGTCATTATATGCAATATAGCTTTATAAAATTATTAATTCAACTTTTAAAATGTTATATTAATATATTATAGGGTAAATTACACTGACCTCCCCTGAGATTTAATGAAATTACACTCACCTCCCCTCTATTTTAACACTTGACATTTACCTCCCCTGAACCATTTAAAAATAAATGAAAATGTACAATTACCATTCTACCCCTAATCATTTTTAACCTCTTCCCTATGCATCGCTCACTCTCCCCCAATCTCTCGAATTTTCACCCCAAACCCTATGTATCCCCTCATCTTCACTCCATAGCGCCGTCACACCTCCATAGCCCGCCACCGCTTGCTTCCATAGCCGCCACACCTCTGTCGTCATTGTTTCATCTTCTATTGTTTGCTTCGGTTGTCCGCAAGGAAAGAGAGGGCGATGGTGATGTGATGGAGGCGACTAAAACATCGAGGAAGGAGGGGAACTAGCGGTGCCTCGGTGGATTGACGGCGGCGGTGGCTGCTTCAAGAAGGTGGAGCAGAGATCGGGAGGGGAAGGTAGCTTTGCTGCCGCTGCTACTTGTTGTTGCTGCTGGTGGTGGTTCGAGGACGGAGGAGATCTTGTGGCTAGAGGAGGCGTTACTGTGTCAGGCGCCTAGCTCCGCCATTGTTGCTGCTACTGGTGTCGCATGCGATGATGATGATGATGGTGAGTTTTAGTTTTGTTGATTTGGGTCTGCTTTGTTCTTTTTTCTGTTTTAGTTATTTTGTTACTCTAGTTTTGATTCTTGCAGGTTGATGATGATGAAGGGGATGATGGTGGTGTCAAGGGATGAAGGAGATGCAGGTTGATGATGATGAAGGGGATGATGGTGGTGCCAAGGGATGAAGGAGATGGGAATATGATGCCTCTCTCTGCTTCATTTCATTTTTTGATTTCTTTTAGATTGATTGAAGTGTAGTTGCATTGTATTTTTTAATTGAATTGACATTGTAAATTGGTCAGGCTAATGTTCGTTTCTGGGATTGAATTTATCTCAAATGCTTGTATGTTAGTTATGAAAGCAAGCTAAAATTATAACTTCCAGCCAACACTAAAAAAATAGTTGATGTAGGAGGAAGTTAGTATGATGCAGTAGATGGGGTGGAAAGACATGTAGAAAATTATCAAAAAAGGTATTTTTGTATTTTTATTATAAAAAAGATTTTATATTTACAAAAATACCATTAATAAGTTTTATTATTAGTTTGACTGTTAGTCAAACTTTTTTTAAGGGAGGTAAGTGTATGTTATTAAAAGTTTAAGGACTTCTAATGCATGTTTTGAAAATAGAGGGGAACCAGGTATAATTTTACTAAACCTCAAAGGAGGTGAGTGTAATTTACCCTATATTATATTAAAAATTAGATCAATAATGTTAAAATATTAAATTATTAATTACATATAATAATTTATATTAAATTTTATGATGTACACAAAAAAAAATATATTTCTCTTTTTATACACAGTCAATAACAAAATATGGTGTAATTCCAACATAATTTACGTAATTTCAACGGCAACAAAAATGGAAAGATTTGGTATAAATACAAAGCGACAATATAAAATTCTAACCAAGTTCCTAAAAATATACCTTACTACTAAATAAAGTATAAAATTATTTTAAATTATAAAATTAAAATAACTATGATTTTTTTCATAAATGGAAGGATATTTAGAAAAGCATATAATCAAAAGAAAAATAATTTCCCATAAATACGTAGAATTTACCTCATTTTTTTTTCTATTTACCAAAAAGAAAAGATCACATAAATCTCTGTAACTGCCATTCTTTTATTTCCAGTTCATCAGCTTTGGTTAGGTGAACAAGGACAGGTCCTTTCACTAGATTCGTATTTTCAGATTTTATATTTTTTTGGTAATGTCATGTTTTTAGATATTAATTTTTATTTTTTTAACATTTATACATTAATAGTAGACTTTAGAAGCTTAGGTAAGTTGAATCTGATAGTTTCATCATTATTTTTCCTTCCCCTTTGCTGAGATGTGATATCTCTCTCTCTATCTCCATTTCTCTTCTCTCTATTATATTATTTATTCATCCGTGAGAAATAATTTTTATACATTATAAAATCAGTTATTATATATAATAATTAAAATTTTTAAAATTATTAATTTAATTTTTATTATTATATATTAATCTATTATTTTAAAATTTTAATTAATAATTTAAAAAATAAATTATTATATATGATAATTGATTTTATGGTATATATCTAATATTGTATTTATGTATTAATTTATGTATTTGTGGAGAGAGAATGGAACAGAAGAGAACAGAATAGCCTTCTTCACATTATTCCCGTGCACATGCTGACGCAGGTGCAGGGCTACACCCAATTCACAAAACCTTAAATTTTTTGTCCCTGTTCATCGTTTTTGTTCCTCTTTTTAGAGTCCTCAACTGTCTTTTCGGATTCTCTCTGACACACACACTCTCTCTCTGTCTGTGAAAGGCCTCGAATCAAGGACCCTTTTTAGTTTTTTTCTCGTCTTTGAGGAATTTCAGATTGAAACTGTTGATTTCTTCATCAAAATCCAGCAGCAATAGCTCCAAAAGAATAATGGGAACGGTGGTGAGGTTTCTGTCAGAACTGCAGAATGAGGCTGCAGCAGCAGCAACATCAGGAGGAGGAGAATCAGTATTGGGTTCAATCAAAATCGCTGTTTTGCCAATAGCTAAGGTTTTCACTATGTGTTTCTTGGGGTTTCTCATGGCTTCAAAGTATGTTAACATCTTGCCAGCTTCTGGTAGAAAACTCTTGAATGGGGTGTGTCTATATCTGTCTCTGAATCTATCTATTCTGTTCTGCTTTTGAATCATGCATGTTCCTATTTCAATTCAATTTGCTCTGTTTTTTCTCTGTTTTGGTTTTTACTGACAGAATTGTTGGTTATTGTTGTAGCTTGTGTTCACTCTGTTGCTACCCTGCTTGATTTTCTCCCAATTGGGACAAGCTGTTACCTTGCAGAAGATGCTTGACTGGTAGGTGATACTGATAACTAGAACCTTCCTTTTTTTTTTTTTTTTTTAAATTTTAACACTTCACCTTGAGGGCATGTTTGGTTTAGGGAGACTACTTTTTTTTTTTCAGTTTCAATGTCCTGTAATTTTCAATCAATTCTCTGTTTTCAGGGCTTTGAGAAGCAAACAGTGAAAACAGAAGATTTATTCAATTGAATCATAAATGAAACTGTTTCCTTTATAAAATCTTGAAGAAAAGAGTTTAATTATGATACGCTGACAATCAGCCAATCATATCTATTAATTTGTGTGACTTTTTAACTAGTGGATGATTGAGGTAAAGACTTTTGCTGAATGTCTGTGTAAAATTACTTTACTATGACAATGGATTGAAATTAAACTCAAAAAAAATATTAAAACTGTCTGAAATCTGAAAACTGTTTTCCGAAACCAAACACTCCCTTTATTTATTTTTTCTTAGTTATCAGTAAGTCAATTCTAAACCACATATGTAAAATCAGTTAGTTGGTCTTATTTATTTGATTTGATTTTTGTAGGTGGTTTATTCCTATGAATGTTGTGTTGAGTTCTACAGCAGGCTCAATCATTGGTTTTATTGTTGCATCGATCATCCGTCCACCATACCCTTTCTTCAAGTTTACAATTATACATATTGGAATTGGTAACCAAATCAACCTTTACTTATTTTCTCTCTTTTACATATGCAATTTTGGTTATGATGAGTAGATAGATTATATGAAAGAAGATTGAGAATGAAAGCACTGTAGAGAAAGTTGAGGTTGTATTTATGTTGAAAATATTGCAGAATTTTGCATTAAGTAGTTTGGTCATAAATGAAGATGACTTGTTGAATCCCATTAAGGAGACTAGATTAGATGGAGGACAATCCCATACTTAGCGTATGTTTGGTTAGGGGGTTAAGATTGTGGACAATTTGTTCATAAATGAGTTTAATTTATAATTTTATACATGCAACTCGTCTATGGGAAATTTTGCCCCAATATTACCCTCAAGCAAACATACCCTTGGAGGTAGAGGAAGATTAAGAAAAACTGTTTCGTAACGATCAAAAAGGACTTAGATTTAATTGTCTTGCCCACATTATGGTTTCTGATAAGATATGATAGTGTCGTTTGGTTCATGTAGTAGGCAACTTCATCTAGTGAGAAAAAACTTAGTTGTTGCTGTTATACTTGGATTTACACCTCCATCCTGAAACAAGGAATAAATGATTATTTGTATTTGATGTATTGGTTTTTCTTATGTTGAACTAAAGTATATAACTGCAAATTCCTATACAGGGAATATTGGGAATGTGCCACTTGTCCTGATTGCTGCTTTGTGTCGAGATCCAACCAACCCTTTTGGTGATTCGGATAAGTGTAGCACAGACGGAACTGCCTATATATCATTTGGACAGTGGGTAGGTTTCTGGATATCTTGTTTACTGCTGCAACTTGTATTCATCGTTAATATCTTTTGCCTTGACTTTGATTGATTCACTTCTTAAGCTCTATCAAAATATATAAGCTCTTAATTTCGGGGGTCACTGATATAATTTAGGCTAGTTTATGTTCTAAAAATCATACCCCCGATTCTCTTTGATCAAGATTAATTTTCTTCTGTCTTAGGTTGGTGCTATCATCCTATATACATATGTATTTCAAATGTTGGCTCCTCCTCCAGAAGGCACATTTGACATCGATAATACAACTCTTCCCTTGAAGAGTGGACCAGAGAATAATGGCTCACCTGAACAAACTCCATTGCTTACTCAAAAAGAGGAGGAGCATACTCAAAATGAGGTCACTTCATCGAATCGGAATGCTTTGAAGAAATGGAAGGTGAGATTGATTTGACGCACAGATTTTTCTTTTCCTTAGATTATTTTGTCATGTAATTTGATGAGCTCAAAGATGAAAATCGAACAGTATGTTCTTTTCAGGGGGGGACTAGGGGAGTGAAGAGTAGCTTCAGTATTTTCAAGGCAAAAACAATTTCATAATGGGAATGTGATTTTCACAAGTATTCCCCCCCACACATTCTTGTCTGTTAATCTGGTTTTTCTTGTGTAGAATTTAAGTTTATACAACTACAACATATTATTGTTATGATTAAATTCTCAAGTTGTTATGTCCTTCAAGTCCAACTCCCGAAATCTTCCTCTTTTTTGGCTTCTGAATTGATGGTATAATATTTATATTTGTGCACTCATATTCCTAGGGAGTGTTATCTCAATTTCTATTTGTTCTTACCTGGATACAATGTTTACATGCTTACACATGCATGGTTGTTTGTGCAGATTAAAGATTTCTTGTCATATATTTATGATAAGTTGAAGCTTAAGCAAATTATTCAACCCCCTATCATTGCATCGGTAAGATCTTCTTCGTTGAACCTATAATTAATGTTTAGCCTTTTCCCATTCTATACAGTAGATTCTCCTCGTATCCTCTCCGGCTCTCCCTTTTGTGCCTGTCTTTGTGGTTGGAAGCGGTGTCATAATATGGTACTCCATTTTGTGATGATACGGTTTCTTCGATATCTGGTAGAGCAATTAGAGAAACAAGTTTGTGCACTAACTACCTAGATGCCATGTGAAGGTGTTCTGTCAGTGTCCAGTTATATAACCGGGCAACTTGATCCAAACTCGAGAAAATTTAATTGTTCAAAGCATTGAAGAGAGTGGCTCTGGACTTGTTTATCCTCTTTACATTTACTTCTTTGTATCAGCAGTATTAATGCTGAGTCATATAGATAGTTGAAAATTATAGAAAAATATTGGTTGGACCAGGCTTAGTAGTAGATAGTTGTTCTTCTTGTTGTTGTCATGCCTGTGTGGATTTACCTACAGATAATAATAGAATGCCCTAAGTAAACACCTTATGTATAATTTGTTTAAGAAGAAGTAATGTTGCGAACTGGTTTACTCGTATTTTGGTGAATGGATCATTGTTGTGTTAACATTTGAACGGAGTTGATTTTTATCGAGGTGTTGCACATGTTTTGCAGATTCTGGCCATGGTAATTGGTGCAATCCCATTCCTCAAGCAACTGATTTTTACACCTGATGCTCCATTGTTCTTCTTCACTGACAGCTGCATGATTCTTGGGTATGCACATTTAATTTCATTTGAAATTGATCCTTTTACATTCGTATAGTTGGTGCTATAAATTTAGTTCTGTATTTCTTTTAGGGATGATTATGAATATATTGCGACTGTCTAATAGTTTCTTTGGTGATCAGGGAGGCCATGATTCCATGCATTTTATTGGCTTTGGGAGGCAACCTTGTCGATGGTAATTTATCCTACAAAGCTCTCATCATATGTAATCAATTTCCCTTAACTTGTGTACCAGATTCAAGTGATCTTTCCATTAAAAACACGTTAATGAGTCGTGGTTGTCGGCCTTATTTGTTTTGATCGCAGGACCTGGAAGTTCAAAACTTGGTTTTCGGACAACTGCTGCTATCGTGTTTGCTCGGTTACTTTTAGTGCCTCCTGTTGGACTCGGCATTGTCATGTTAGCTGACAAGCTTGGTTTTCTGCCCCCTGATGATAAGATGTTTCGATTTGTCCTGCTTCTTCAGCATTCGATGCCAACATCTGTTCTTTCAGGTATACCACAGGCATCCTTTCTATTCCTCACTGGTAGGGACATTTCTGAACAAGGGGTTAAACTTTTAAAGTATCAACCCTGTCATAAGACACACATCACTAGCCCAACACAGGTTTTTCTTGGGATGGAGAAGTGAGTGAAAAGTTGAGAAATTGTTGCTGCTTTGGCCATTGTGTCATGCTGCTAGGATTTTTGTTATTGGTGGACAAAGTTGTAAAGTTTATTAGTAGTTAATGGAGATAACAACATTTACGAATACATAGTCAGTTGGAGTGGCAAATACTCCTTCCATTTATCCGTTGGTGCCGAGTTCGAGCCCTATGTATTGAAAAACTTGTGATGGTAGAGCCATGCCTCGATGGGATCTCAAATGCTCGAACAGGATTGCTTGCGATGTAATGATACTTGTGGGAAACCAAAAAATGAATAACGACCTTCATTGGTTAGTTCAAGTAGTCGGACACGTGTTCACCCTTAACAGTGTTTAATTAGAATATCCCATTTTTACCCCCTACCAAAAACACCCGTAAAGTAACGTCTCGGTCAAGTCCTGTGAACAGGAAAAAACTATCGCTGTATAGAACAGTTTTACTCAAAATACTGGGCCAATTCGGCTTGAACCAGATTAGTTGAATCATAGTGAATTTCATATACCTCAATTTAGACAAAGTTAAGCTGGATTTATAGTTATTATCTTCCTGTTTTATTTTTACTGATGAATGTTTTATTTGTCTCACAGGTGCTGTTGCTAATTTAAGAGGTTGTGGAAGAGAAGCAGCTGCAGTACTATTCTGGGTCCATATCTTTGCAATAATCTCAATGGCTGCATGGATCACTCTATACATAAACATACTCTTCTAAGATTACAAGAAAGATGAGATGACTTGGCAATATTTTGTAATTTAATCCCATTCATTTATTCCCAAATGAAGTTAGATTAGTGGAGAAGCACCAATATTCCATTTATTGGCTATATATACATGTGATTATGATCTTGCTCAAAGGGATGCAAAATTCCTTCTTCTAAGCTTGTTCATTTTATTAAACTCTAGGATTAGTTACTATACCAAACTTGGTTGGGATAAACCCATTTTTTTCTTCTCTAGCTTTATATGATAGTTGTACTACCTAGTAGAGCTTTGTATAGCTTGATCCCCAGAAAAAATATTGTGCCAAGAATAGCAATCTCATGGATTTGAAACCCATTTTCATTGCCTTGTCTTTGTTTGCTTTATCCCTAAGCTATTAGTGTGAGTTGGAGTTTCATTATGGAATGAAGTTGTTCAAAGCTAGTTTTTTTGTACTTACAAGATTCAAATGAATGAGAAATATTTGTAATATAATATGTCTCCGGTGTGAGACACTAAGCGGTCATATTCTCATCTATTACTCCATTCTATTTCTTTTTATTTGTCCACTTTGTATTTTAAGTTTGTTTTTTTTTATTTGTCCAGTTAGCAATTCTAGGCAATATTTAATATGTTTTTCCTGTTTTACCTTTATTTAATCATTGTCTACTAAGTACATTACACTATCTAAAACAATATGTCCACTTTAATTAAGGACAATATAGTAAAATACATTAGTTTTTTTTTTAATTTTTAGATAAAATCAATCATTGCCTAAAATAGAGTATAGATCCAACTTTCGAACCTATTTAATAATTAGTGTGCCCAATAAATTTATAAGAAAACATTGAAAACATAATAACGTTTTCAATTTTGCACCTCTTTCAAAATTATTTTCATAAAAATATTCTCCTTAAAACTAAGCAAACATAGAAGTTTATTTTCAAATAACATTACACCAAAGAATACAAGTGTTAATTTTTCATTGGCTTAGTTGTTTTCTACAAAAAGGATGGAATATTTTCTAGAATCATCATTAGGTTGGACACTAGGAAAACATAAACCAAAATGTTCACATGGCAGGCTTGAATGTGTCCTATATCATATCATTGTCACTCAATTTCATTTTATTATTCTTGATTGCATTCCCTACCTTGATCAAGACAAGAGACAACCTTGGCTGTTGGATGAAAAGATACAAATTCATTATAACTATGTCATGACTATGTGGCCCAAAACACACGTAACATCTATCATGTACAATGATAGTATATATTTTTTTTTATGGGTTTTATATTCGTTGGTCGGTAGCTGATAATTAATCTATAGTTCTGAAATAGATTATTTTTCGATGAGTAGGGAGCTGACGACAAGATTTTATGCATACATATCGTCCCAAAGGTCGAACTCAAGACATGATGCTTAAACAACCCAAGCATCGACTAAGTAGTCCAAGTATATTTTACTTATTGTTAATCGAGATTAATAATCATTAATGGTAGTATAATGATTTTACAAGGGAAGATTTTCACAAACTCAATGACCTACAACATGGAAAATTTATCCCTAATTTCCAAATGGAAAAAATTAGAGATTAACATAGTCTAATAACTAAACCAAAGAAACCAAGCCGTATAGAGTTTCCACTAATCTAATTACTCCCTTTTCATTTGGAAGACTTAATAATAAAAGAACTAAACAAAATTTATGTTGATGGACAATTTAATAAAGGAACTAAAAAAACCAATGTTATTTGTTAAAAAGTAAATATTTTAATCCTAACTCATTAAGTAATTAGAAAATAAATACATGGCATCTTTAGGAGAAAAAACAAAAGTAAAAATGAGACTTACAAGCCATATCCACAAGTCTAACTGAAGACAAAGTTCAAGGGGAGTTGAATCTTGAGCATTCTGTAAGTGGATTAATCAGACATAAGGTCAAATTCAGCTACATGGTTTGGGAAGGTAACTCACCAGAATTTTGTTCACAGAAAGAACTCATCTATTTATATATATATATAAAAAAGTTATCAATTATGTCATATCATTGTGAAATTCTTTTTATGATAAAATTCTACATGTTAAGCATTTTCCTCTTGAAAATTTGCTTAGTACTGAAGGTGGATATTTTGCAAATAGAATCCAATTCTGGAACTTAAAGAAATTTGATCCAACACAGTAAGACATCAAAGGATGGATCATCAAAACTTTAGGGATTGGTTCCTTGAAGCACAAACAAGGAATGAAATAAAACAGGTACAAGAAACAAAGCTCATGTTAAAAGCCATAAGGTATTACAAACTCTAGTCTATACATGACTTCTGAAATTAGTGAGAACAGTCAAGGCACTCCAGAAACACAAGAGTCAGCTAAAAAACCTATCCTCACAGTGGCCATCATCATAAAGTATTTTATTAATAAACAATTGGATAAGTTCTTAGAAAGGGCACCACCATCTTCTGGTCCTACTCTCCCTTTGGTCAGGTGAGGCATACACATGAACTGCATGCTGATGTTGCACGGACAAATTGCGAGCGCCGAGGTGTCTACTCCCTTCAATCTGAGAGTTGCCTAACCACAGGACAAGCACAATTCCGACTAAACTAACAATTGGAGCTGCAGCAAGAAAAAACCATCTTCCTCTACCACCTCTAACTGCAGAAGAATTCATGGTGGAATCTGAGCTCACAACTTCTCTCTGCTGTATTATGCTTTGACTAGTAGTATCCGCTTCATTCACTTCAGCCCCATCGGAGATATCAGAGGAACTATCATCCACCTCATCTAGCTGCTGCCTCTCGTTGATCACTTGTCTACCATCAATGTTCTGCTTTCCCTCTTCATAATCCTTATCATCAGTTGGAAGCTCATATCGACATAGAGGACATGAATTTCGTGAGCTCAACCATGGCAAAATGCAACAGGTGTGATAAAGGTGAGCACAGGGAAGCTGACTTGCTTCCGTGCCAAGAGCCAAGACATCCTTGCAAATAGCACAAACTAGTTCGCCATGCTTATCATGCTCCTTGCCAATTACTACACGGGGCAGATTATTCACAAAAGACAGAGATGCAGGTGGTGCTCCTCGTCTTGTGCTGTCATTCTCAGCAAGATGCTCCATAAGATCATCGAATTGTCTAGCATCAAGGTAATCACCAAAGTTTGCACCGTAGGGAGATAAACCAGCATCCCCCAAGTTAGGGTAGCCACCATCAGTGAAACTTCGCAAATTGCTGATTATCTGGGCAACCTCGGACTCAGTTATGCGACCCCTATTCTCACGTGGATTTGAGGTGAGAAAAATTTGGAGGCGAGCTGCAGCTTCAGCTTCATCAACATCAGCTAGTTCCCATTCCCTTTCATCGCCCTCCTCCTCGTCTTCTTCCTCCTCCTCCTCCTCATCATCATCCTCTTCTTCCTCATCATCTTCCATATCATCAGAGTTCCATTGGCCGAGGCCAGCATGCATTGGATCTATATCAGTGTCACTATCAAATGCATCTCCCTCATCTAGTAAATCAAACATTCCTACACCTAAAATACTATGTCTGTCCATAGAGACATCCGAGTCACCTCCATAAGCACTGAAAGAGAACGAATCAGTCTCACCATGCGGAACCCTAAAACGTCTAAAGCTAGTGTTCGACTCATTGTCACCATAAAGAGAGCTCCAATTATCAAAACCATCACTGTCAGTATCAGAGAGAACCCGCCTCCAACTTCTAGAGCGGCTAGGGGTAGTATGCGTACTACTACCATACTGCAACGACTCTAAAACTTGTTGATCTTCCTCTGCAGATGCAGTGTATTGGTTTTGCCTCAGAGCATTGAACATATTCTCAATTGACTCCGAACTGTTGTGCCTGAATCTCCTTCTAAGCCTTCTCTGCGAGCTTCGGGGAGCCACATGACCACCATAGTCTTCTAGTAGTAGAAACTTACAATCACCACACATACCATTGGTTGCAGGATCACTTGTTGTTATCTCATTATCAGGTGATAGTGCCTTCTGGCAGAGAGAACAAACTGCAATGTTCTCCGAATTTGCAGACATCTGAAACTTGACAAAATTCAAACTTTCAGATAATTAGACAGTAATATAACGATAAAGTGTGGCCAAAGAAGTTAGAATAATTGTTTCAACATTCAACAAGACGTTAAAAATTAACAGCAATGCTTAACACTAGGACTAATGTACATCTCAAAATCACACTATAAACCACCAACATAACAACAACAACAACAATAATTAAAGACATAGAATTTGAGTTCACATACAAGTAAACTTGGTGTTTAACATTAATCATGTGTAGTGGCGTAGAAACGTAAACACATTGATTTTTTTTTATAATAATAAGCACATATGAAGGGGGTTGCAATTGAAAAATTAAAAAAATAAAAAAGAATAAAAAAAAAAGTTTTTTTATTTAGAAAACATATTAATTCACAGCAAACAATAAAATGCATCCTGCAACTGCATGCAATTAATGGAATATATTTGTTAAAATGGATAACCAAAATACATCTAAATTGCTACAATAACGAAATGCCCAGAAGGTGGAAAACTCAGATAAGAATGTGGGCAATGCGGTACGGAATTTTTACATAAAAAAGATTGCGCCTTGGAGCTGAAAAGTGGAAGGACATTGAAGAACGATAGAGAATAACCTGAGAGGAAAAAGCGCGAACGCCTTGAGGAGTAGGGATCTTGGGAACGATTTGGGAATTAGGGGTTGAGATTAACACAAAAAGAAGGGTTTGGTTTTGATTTCGATATCACAAAGATGCGGAATTTGGAATTGATTGAATGAAATCGAATCGAAGAATGAGAAATGGGTGGGAGAAGATGAGAAAAGGAAGCACCTTTTTGCGATGAAATGTTCAATCGGCGACTTCGCACCTATCTTCATCAATCTCAGTCTACGCTCGCCCCAATCCACACGACGACGTTTTGTTAATTATTAACTGATACTTCCCTTCGTTTCTTTTTTACATGTAAAATTTTAGATGGTTGGTATTAATTTTTTTCAATTATACACATAATCATTTCTCTTGTTATATTTAATTGTCCAGTTTTAAATGCGTACTGAAATTTAGATAATGATTGGTATAGTATTAAAGTTAATAAAATATGTATCTATTTTATGAAATTATTATTTACTTAATAAAAGAGTAAGAGAGATACTGAGTGTTAATTAAGGGTAAGAGTAGAAGAAAATAATAAATGTTGTCCTAAAATCTGAAAAGTATAATTAAAAAAAAAAGTACGCATCTCTAAATTGGACAATTAAAAAAAACGGAGGGAGTAATATAAGAGATATAATAGATTTAGTGAGTAATTAAGAAGAAAGATAATCAATGATAAATATAATATTATAAAGGGTTTTGCTAAAGTTACTATTTTAAGTATCTTTAACAAGTGCACTTAGGGCACTTGTTAGCAAAATCCTATTATAAAATATGTTTAAATTTTTTTACATTGTAGACATTGTAAAAGAGGAATACTATTTGTACGTAGAATAGTATCATCCATACATTTTTCACCAATTTAAAAGTTGGCAACTTTTATAAATATGTTTGACAAGTTGCCAACATATTTATAAAAGTTGTCAACTTTTTAAATGGATGGAAAATAGGTGAAAGTGTATTATTGTATGTACAAGTAACATTTTTCATTATAAAATGCATTGTCAATTCGTATGTGTAATTAAAATTAATCGGATAAAAAAAATAGAGGAGTAATATTACTATTGACCTTTCTCTTATAAAAGAAAGTTATTTTCAAACATTTATCTCATAAAATATTTGAGTTCAACATATTTTATTATTTTTTCTTCCAATTCATTTGTTTATAATTTCTTTTACATATTTGGAGATCAGATATACATCCAACTTAAATATATATATAAAAAAATCATTTCTCTTCTTTTCTAAAGAATCAATATCTAGTGAAGTGAGAGTAATGTGAGACACACCAACTCATGTACACCATCAAAATAGGTATACAACACGAAAGACTTATTCCGTATTATAATACGAAAAATAGGTAATAAAAGTGAAAATTACGCACTTAGTGTATCCACTCTCACCGATGCGTGTCGTGCGCGTGATCAGTATGCATATAAGCAAACGCATTCCAACACATAAGACGAATACATATTTTAATAGCAAATAAACATATTTGATGATCGACAATGAACATAGTTATTTGTTATAACCAACACACTTAAGTATGAGAAATGAACATATTTATTTAAAAAACATCTCAAGCTCATGAATTTTATCACTTTGTATTGTATTATGTGTTCAGTTAAAATATATGTATGTATTCGTTTTGAATTGTATTATGCGTTCAATTACAGTATAAATATATGTTCATTTTGCATTGTATGTGCTGAGTTGCAGTATATGTATGTATGTGTTCATTTTAAATTGCATTATGTTTCAGTTACATAATAAGTATGTGTTCACTTTGAATTTTATTATGTGTTTAGTTTCGGTATAAGTATGTGTTTATTATATCCCAAGCTTAAGAATCTCATCTTCTCTAATGTCGCACATATTGTGAATCTGAATAAAAACAAATGAACTTATGTAAGAAATGTGTTATAAAATTATATATGTATATGATCATTTAATATTGTATAATGTGTTCGTTTGATGAACAAATACTATTGTTTACCTATAAAGTTGATATAAATGTGCTTTTTGTAAATAATATTGTTGATAATTACATATATTTGTGTATGCTCTTTATTAAATAATAAGTATGCTTTTATAGCTCAGGTGAAAGAGGTGTTGCAATCTATGTGCTTGTTGGTTTACCCTTGATGCTGGGCTACTGATGGCAGCTTCGGGTTGCAGTTTACTGCATCTTGATGGTTACTAATTTTCTAGGGAATTTGTATGGGTTTATTTAATTCGATTCGTTTGTTTGGACTCTTATGCTTTACTTCAACCTAGTTCTCTTTTTCCTCAATAGGTTAGTGGATGATTAGGCTAGGAGGTTTTTTAACGAGGCTAGGTGGTTGTAAAGCTTGGCTGCTCGACCGACATATCGATAGGGCGGGTTTTTTTTTTCTTTTTCTTTTCTTCATATTTTGCAGCATTTAGACATCTTTAGTGGATATAACGCTTGATATGTTGCTTCTTTGGTGTTTTATTGTCTAGTTTGTTGTTGTTTTTTCGTGTGGACAGCATGCTAACGGTAGGTGGGCATGCGTCTAGTTGCTTGTGGAGGGCAACAAATTTTTTTTTCCTTTTTAATGGTTGGATGTGTCTTTCTACATGAGCTTTTCTTTTGAAACTCATGACATTTATAAAAAAAAAAGTATGCTTTTATAGGGAATGAGATGCGTATTATCTTGAATATTGCTATGTATTAAATTGGTATGCTTAGAATATTATTTTGGTTCATACATCTAAATATATAGTGGATAATTTAAAAAATAGATATATTTTGATTCTAATTTCTACATGAATTTTTTTATTTAGTATATATTTAAAAAATTTTAATGAATGATTGGTAAAACAGAAAAAAATGCAATTTGAGAACATATAATTTTTTTAATCAACTATTCACATATATTTTTATATAGCTAGCCAAATGGAAATTACATGGATGTAAAATTCATGGAGAATCAATACATCATCTACGTACTTATGCCATTTGAGAGGGAAAATACTCAAAATAGCTCACATCAATGATGAAATCATGAAAAATGAAACCAATAATGCAAGTGAATGTGACAAAATATACCTGAATGAGAGTTTTTGTTCTGATCCACACTGTTCATATTTACATGACTTTGTGCTATAGGCTTGAATTGCACGGCTAAGCTGTCATAGTCAGAGCGGTTCTAGATAACTCTCAATAATATCCAATGTGTTAGTCCATATTAGGAAATATATATATATATAAATTACTGTTATATACACAATTAAATAATATTTGTTGTACATAAATATATTAAACTAATATGCAACATGCACTATATATCATACGTAATGTAGGTCATATGTAATATGTTATACATATAACATATATTACGTATGATATATAGTACTTAGATACTAGTTGGATATATTTATGTTGGACAATCACAATTTCACATCACCTTTAATTTGCAAAAGAGATGCTTCAACTTTTAAGTTTTTCATTTCAAGGTGAAAAAAGAAGGAAACAAGTTCATATGGCCTTTAAGAAGTGGGAGAGATTCTTTCCTGAAGCTATTATTATGCCCTAATGGCTATGGCCAAGCTTCCAACCAGTCTATTATTGGGCTTCTTCTTGGGCTTCAAGCTCATTTCACTTTGAAATTATCATTGTTAGAGTGAGAAATATTATGGAGCTAACTATAAATTGGTGTATTAGTAGTAAAATAAAAAGGGTGTAATGAAAGTCCCTCTCTCTATAATACACACCCTTTTTGTGTTATTACCAATACATTAATTTGACCATTTTAATTATAATTGTCTTCTTTTGGCCGTTAGCTAAAAAGTTAAGCAAGATGGTTGTATTAAGTCATGACACTATTCTTGCCACTATATCATTAAGGAAAAACTAAATAGAAAAATATAATGATACTTTGACATTCTAAATTATTATCCACTTAGCACATTATACTTAATCATTTTTAAGTTTTGGGTAAAGTTCACTTGAATTTAATGTTGATTTACTTTTCACTTTTGAATTGATGTGGATATTAAAGTGAATATAACTTTTAAAAAAAATAACGACGAATAAATAAAAAAGAGCAATATTACGTATACACTAAAAGTGATACCAATATAAAAAGTTGGATTGAGTAAGTATAAATGTTGGATTATGTCAGTATAAATATTGTAATTGTCTCAATATAAAAGTTTGAATATAATGTTGAATTGAGTGAGGATATAAGTTTGATTGAATAATCGTAAATGTTAGATTGTACCAGAGTTAAATTAAGTGGCTAATTTAATGTTAAATTTAGTATATATAAGTATTTCACAGTAAAAACAACTGAGAATTGATAAATATTTTATCAGAACTGATTTGTGTTTAACTTTCTGAAACACAATATATTCTAGTTAAATTACTCCTGAGTATCAAGTTTTCTACAAGTAATTAGGTCAAGTCTACTCAAATTTGTTTTTCCATATTCATTCAAATGTCAAATAGTAGCATCCAAATTAATTACATTTTTCCATTCTTACAATCAAATATGATGATATTGTATAGTCTACTTCATTGCATCAATTAATAATTCTTCCCTCATAGTCACACAAAATCATTTGCCCTCATTTTCTCTTGCTAGTAAACTAAAATCCATCATATTAAAAAAAATTTATACCCTGGTTCAATATAATTTCTTTCTCTTGCAGTGAACAATCTTTTTCGAATAAGTTAAAAGACCCTTTCAACTCGAATTTATAAAAGATTATTTTGCTATGAAAGAAGAAGTTGAAATAGAATACATATGAAAAACATTATGTATTTGTGCAATGGAGCAGACAATAACATCTTTTTTGACTTAGAATGAAAAAAAAAATCTACAATAGACATTTGAATGAATATGGAGAAGCTAAGTTTGAGGGTGCTTGCTCTAGCTTATAGAAAGCTTAAAAGACAAAAGCATTTCAACTGGAATAATGAGTTTCAGAGAGTTAAGACAATAATTATGAGAGTACTATTGATACATAACACAGTATTTCTCTACCTATTGAATAAGTAAAAGGTTGTCAATATTTAAATGAAGTGAAAAATAGATAAATGGGTATTATACTATGTACATTTAGCATTTTCCCAACAAATTAGGTCTAACAAACAAATCCACAAATTCTTAATTGTTAACTTATTAATGATTAATGATTATTATTCTCTTCCTTTGTGGCTTAGTTGTGATGTTAATGTGGCAAAGACTATAATGTGACATTTAAAAATATAATGGGCTATAGGCCCAAAAGGAAGCCCAAAAAGAGACTAGTTTGAAGCTTGTCAAATGTTTTTTATTTTAACCAACTTGGGTTGGTCAAGTGTTTAGCTCACTTGTCCGCTTAAGCAATGTTCGGAGGTTCGATCCCCGCCTTGTGTATGCAGCAACCCATTGACCAACAGCAAACCCTTAAATGGAGCTCAGATTCGCAACTGATTAGTCCTTGGCCTTTCGGGCTGGAGGATACCGTGGGAAACAAAAAAAAATGTTTTTTATTTTCAAAATTTTTAATGGTGTTTGCACAAATAATTTGTTGAAAAATTGTATCCATAAATTAAGAACAAAATTGAAATATATATATATGGGAGAGAAATCTCAAATTGCTTAATGTTATAGGAAAGGTACCAGTACCACTGAATTAAAGTTGTTCATGGAAAAGCTTGTCAAGAAACTACTTTCTATATATTTAACCCAAAAAAAAAAAAAACAAAGGAAGCACTGCTTTATATTATTAATCAAAGGATTCTTTCCTTTAGCCATTTGTTCGAGTCTGAATTTCATATTTCTTAAAATACCTATAACTTAAAAAAAATTAAGAAAGTTAAAAAAATATAAAGCACTTACTGAAAACAAAATAGATATGATAAATAAATTAAAAATAGAGAAATCTAGTCATCTCAATTAAAAATAATAAATCCTTTTTGCATTGAAATATAAATGGAATAATTATTTAAAATCTTGAAATGTTAACAAAAATTTAAAAAACAAGGATTGATAGTCAATTCACCGGTATTGATAAAGAAAGCCATAAGCATCATTAAAAAATAATTTTGTGTATGACCCGAGACAAAAAAAGAAAAAGAATTTAGTTATATCCACAAAAAGAAAAAGAAATTAGTGAAGAAATTACCTGGAAAAAGAACATGGGAAACAAAAATAATTAATTGAAAATGTGCTTCAAACAACTTTGCTTCGCTGGGCATCTTTTGAGTTGAGTTGTCACTGCTTGACCCTTCCCTCTCACTTTAATTGTTCTAATTTGCAAAAATAATAATAAGAAAAAACAAACAATTAAAGATCTAATCTTTAATTTTTTCCTATTAATCTAATTAAGTTAAGCATGTGAAGGTTGATTACAATAACACAAAAACCAATAATAAGGTGATAAACAACATAGTATACCATACCCTAAATTCAATTATCATTAGTTAGTGAGAAATATTTTTGTATATACTACAAAGTCAGTCACTATGTGTAATAATATAATATTTTGAAACTTTAGTAATTAAACTTTTAAAAATTATGGATTAATGTATAATAATAAAAGTTTGATTACTAGTTTAATATGTTAAATTATTACCAATGATGACAAATAGTGATTGATTTTATTATATAAATGTAATGTTACTCCAAAATTTATGGTAAAGGTTGAGTTGATCTTCCTTCAACATAAACATCAATAACTTTCAAGAAAAAAAATATCAAAACCTTTCAATTGAAAAAAAAAATCAATATCAATACCTAATTGATCACTTTTTAGAGAAAAAAAAGGTGAAAAATCAATGAACCATACCTTCATATGATTATCTGTACTCAGTGGAGAATTGAATAAAAAGGACATGAAACCTTTTTGCAAACATGATGTTTATTATTATTATGCAATGATGATGGTGTAAATAAAATTATTATGAGAAGAAAAGAGAAAAATTAAAAGAGAAAAGAATTTGCAGCATTCAGTTATTAGCATATAATATATATATACTTGTTATATAGTATATATGCTCAATTTAACCGTACCCTACTAAATCAAAATCTTTATACCGGTCAAATAGCAAAAATATTAATTTGATTAAGTAGTCTTATATCATTTAATAACTTATTATATTTGGTTAGATGTTTTAATTGAATTTCCAAAACCGACATAGTCTAACTCAAACAATGATTCTTCTATTTATAAAGATTTTGACTTTTCAGATATTACTTATTTATTTTAACTTTTTTTACTTATTTTGTTAGGTTAAGTTACATTCAGTTTTATAATAATATTTTAAATTTTTTTCAAAAATTAATATAATTTTTTTGGAATATATTATCAATAACTGTGACTAATCAATTCCTTTGAAGTGATAAAATTAAATTAAAATATATAAATTATATTATTTGAATTGATTTATAATTTTTATTTAAATCAGTCCAAAATAGTTGAAGACAACTAATCCAAACTTTACGCGTAAGCAATTCATAAAATGAAAAATCGATATAATTTTTTTCTTTCGGTGATTTATGTAAGATTTTTTATAAAGTTCACTATAGAATAATTTCGGAATTTCATTTGTATAAGAAATATTTTCGGAAAATACACAGCACCTACCTGTCAGTTACGGTTAAGTTTGGTTTCCTTTTTTCTTTTAATAATATTATTATGTCATTCTCTCTCTCTCTCTCTCTTGCGTGTATGTCTCACTGTAATTGATTCTTTTTTATTGACAAAAAAATTAGGGTCAGAATAATCACAATATTAATATTAATCTCTATATACAATTGATTCTTATCCGTATAACATATTACGATAAAATCACAATATATAATATAATTGATAGTAGTTAGTTAAATATCTGAACATTTAATTAGATGTTTGATTCTTAATAATGTATATAGAAAAGATCATATAGGATTTATTTTCATAGAAACTCTCAAATGTTCGAGTAATAATAAATTAATATACTATTATTTGCATTAAATATTATTTGACACTTTGATTTTGATATATTTGAATATCAATGTATCTGAATGCAATTAAGATGACAAATTAGTTCTTTCGTACATGTTCGAAGAGTTAAAAAATTATTGTACGAATATATATAAAAGAATGAATTTATTTATTTTTAAATATGAATGATCAATATTGTACTTTCAAATTCTGAGAGATTAATTTATTTGGTGATATACTTTTTTAGAATCATTTTAAGTATTTAGTCCAAAAATTAACTCAACATTAATAATATTCATCTTGGTTGAATATTTACATTTCATTTCATGACCTCTCAAAAAAGGAAAAGAAAAGAAAAAGTTAGTTGGGTTAGCAATTAGCAGTTGAATCTGAATCAAACACTTTGCTTAGCTTCTTTCTTTCCCTTCCTTTAGTTTTTGTGATCAATCTCTCTCTTTCTCTGGTTTGTGTTTGTGGCATCAACAACAATAACAATATGGCTTACAGGAGAAGGCAAAATCTATCAAGATCTTCCACATTCAAGGAAGAGTTTCATCCTCCACCACCAATAATAGATACCAATAAGGATTCTTCTGATGCCAAAACTTCTTCTTCTCCTTCCCTTGCTGCACAAGCCATCAAGGCCTCCGCCGCCTCTCGCCGCAACCCTTCTCTTTCCTTTGCTTTCAATCCTTCCTCTGATCACCACAGATCCAAGGTTCTAATTGTTCCTCTCAATTCATATTGTGCCAATGTTTTTTCTTTTCTTTTCTTAATGATGATAATATATCTGTGTATTCATAATATAGCGCAATGACGTCGATGATAATATTTGTGTGTATGTAATGCAGAGTTTTGATGCTTATGGTGGGAAGAGTGACTCAAAGAATGGTTTCTGGGGTGTGTTGGCTCAAAAAGCCAAATCAATTTTGGATGATGATAATAATAATAATAATAATATTTCACAACCAAATCATGATATCATTCATGAAACTCACAGATCACACTCATTCAATACCTTTTCAGGTGCTTCTGCTCCTCAGGTGATTATTATTCATTCATAGTTTAAAAATTGTAATTCTTGTTCATCAATTGATGCTATATTTCTTCTATACATAGATATATGTCTTATCAGATATTTTATCGATACTTTTAGTCATATTTTACATGTTTTAAATTTGATTTGTATTGTATTGTATATCTGTATCGTACCAGATACTTGTACTAATATCCGTGCAACATAAATAGATGCCTGAAATTAATGTGAATCACATGAAACTGAGACTCTTGAATTGTAATGAACTAATTTGAGTGTGTGTGTGTTTTATAATCCTTCATCACAGACCAAGCCATCATATCAATACTTTGAATCAAATAATGGGAAATTGGACAATCCTAAAATTCGGAAGGGATTGGATAAGATCACTTCTTCCCTCAATCAACTAGGTGACACCTTTGAGAAGGCTTTTGAGGTAACTCTGTCTCTCTGTTTCTCCACTGTTCTAGTTAGTTTTTTTATATGTACCATATTCACCATCAATATAACATATATAAATGTTAATGCTTTTTTTAATTTCAACTTTAATCCATGATGGGGCACAGAGATACATAAATTTGTATATTGTCTATACTCCTAAAATGCTGAGACAAAATGATGCACAAAATTAATCTGAATGAAATATACACGCATCAAAATGTGATACAAAGACTTATATTTTTGTGTCTGTATGTTTTCATTATCTCTGTATTTATATCTTGTATATCTCACTAAACGCATCCTTTTGTTTGATTGGAAAATGTTTCATCTCAAACCTTGCCTACACCTATTAATGATGAGTTAATTATTGGTTAACATTAATAATGTACTAACAACTTGTTTTTTAGCTTAGGAAAACAGAGTTGTTGAACCTATTGATACAAAGTGTTAACTAATAATTGACTCATCATTTCACTGGTTTATGAGAATTATTGTAACCATTATTAAGTTCTTCAAATCAATGTTGCTTCTCTAATTTTCTTTTTCAGGAAGGCAAGACAATTGTGGAGAACAAGACAGCAGACCTGAGGACACAAATCATGAGAAAAGGAAGCAATGGCTCTGAGGAATCAAGCCAATCCTCAGATTTGAAGAATCCATGGCAGCAACAAGGCCAGACACAGAATCTAACTAATCGCGACACGCAACTCAAGGCATCTCGCGACGTAAGGTGGCAACTTTGTGTCGTGTGCCAATCGCTATGCCTAACTTCTTCATCATGAAGTGAAGGCATAGAATGTCTTACATAATATTGGATCTGTTAATAGAGAGATTTTGAAGTTGATGTCAAAAAATTCTTAATCAACAAATGACACATTTAACCATCAAGACGGGAATCAATTTCAACAATAGTTCTAACTAATTTGCATTAATTTTATTTGGTCAGTGTCACCTTTAAAATATAATTCGTTAACAACATGGACATATGTAATGTGATTATGAAAACATTAAGAATTAAAGTTGTATCTGTTGCTATCACCTATAGCTTTTTGCTTTTGATTGTATATCTGAAAATGGAATTAAATTTAGTTTGTGATGATTGTTTATTGAATTGAATGTTGAGTTTCTTGTGTGACAAGTTAAGCAAAATGTGTTTGAATTTGGCTGCAGGTGGCAAT
This sequence comes from Aeschynomene evenia, assembly GCA_013621005.1. Classification (NCBI taxonomy): domain Eukaryota; kingdom Viridiplantae; phylum Streptophyta; class Magnoliopsida; order Fabales; family Fabaceae; genus Aeschynomene; species Aeschynomene evenia. The sequence continues at coordinate 32,761,602 of CM024268.1, read as the reverse complement.
GGCAACAGCTGCAAAAGCAAAACTACTTCTTCGCGAGCTGAAAACCGTTAAAGCGGATTTGGCGTTCGCTAAAGCGCGGTGTGCTCAGCTAGAAGAAGAGAATAAAATGCTCAGGGAAAGAGAGGGTACTGATAACAAGGGACAAAGTGGTGAAGATGATGATCTGGTACTAATTTGTTCTTAGTTTCCCAATCTCAAGTTTGTTCTTAGATTCCTAAAGAAGCACTCACATGAAAATAACAGAATAATTTGGAATTTCTTGTTATGTCATGTGGTGTTTTGTTGTATCTAACATGAATGTTATGTCCAAATAGTATGGACATACCAATTTGTTTGGCATGCATGCGACACCCACACAAGGTGGTCGTCATTTGCACGACACGTGTCCAAAACATGTCTATATGTTTAATTAAATACAAATCTAGCTGAATAAAATAAATAATCTAGAAATTAAAAAATAAAGTAAAATTTAAGAAAAGTTAAGAGTATGGTTTTTTTACCTTCATATGTACAGATTTTTCATTCATTAATCAATTAATAATTATATATATAAATTATCGTGTTCGTGTTCGTGTCTTATAACTTTGAGTTTGATGTGTTTCCGGGTGGTGTCAATTGTCAGCTTAGGATATAGCCTCTCTTTTGAAGCATCCATTGTGTATGTTTATCTGTCATGTATATACATAGTATTAAAATTAGTTATAAAAGTACACAATAAGATTCAACCTTTGATTGATTAGAGTTAAGTCCACAATTGTCTATTTGAACAAACAAGGTATCAAATTTGAGTCCTATAGTTGAAACAAACAATTGAAGTATTTTCCTTCCATAATGGACACATCCAACTCAAATTCATAATTCTATATATATATATAGACAATAATTTCGGGCTGCATAACTGAATTTTCTCTCTTGATTCATGATCATATAGGAATTTCTTGAATTAGATTTGATCAATTTTGTAATTATGAAACTTAGGCTCTTAATACTTTCTTTTTTTGTGAATTGCTCAGATCCGGCACCAACTGGAAACACTTCTCGCCGAGAAGGCACGTCTCGCGAGCGAAAATGAGATATACGCTCGCGAGAATCGCTTTCTGAGGGAGATAGTGGAGTACCATCAGCTAACAATGCAGGATGTGGTGTACCTTGATGAGGGAATGGAAGAAGTGACAGAGGTTTACCCTGTGGATGAAAATGGTGTTCCAAGGATGCTATCAATGTCACCACACTCAACATCATCATTATTATCACCAACATCACCAGATGAGGTTGTTTTTCAATCAGAAATCCCAAATATGATGGCAAAAGAAATGTTTCCTGTTCCAGAAGAAGAAGATAGCAAGAGTACAACATCAGAAGATGAGGCTCCTCCTCCTAGTGCCTCTGTTTCTAAACATGCAAAATGATTCTCTTATTATATACATACATATACATATACATATACATATACATATTTATATATACATATATAGTTTAGATGGGGTTTTCTCTTTGTTTAGAGGAAATGAAAATATGCATGGTTTTTGTAACATTTATTGATTTGTTCTTTTTTTGCCAATTTGAGGAAAAGGGTGGGGGTGTATTTGAAGAAAAGGAAAAATTCATGTTTGTTAATTGGTTTTGTGTGTGACTTTTGTGTCATATGGTAAGGGTTGGTTTGGCAAATTATTCTTTTATTTTGTATTGGCTGATATTGATCTATACAGAAGTTAAATTCTTTATTAAGAATATATGTATGAAACTTTGATTTATCATTTTAAATGTATTAATTAAAGTATAGGATAAAGTATTTATCATGCTTGTCAATTCAAATATCAACTCAGTTTTTTTTATCCTCTTGGAGTTTAGGAAATGAAAATAGCGTTTCCATATATAAGCTTATCAGTGCGAGTGACACATTTGATTCAGTCTTATGTCCAAATTGAACGTGGTTTAGGTTCGAATCTTGGGAGACTCATTTTGGTGGACAATATATAAATTTCACCTAAAATTTTCATCTACAAAATAAAAAAGCTTATTAGTAGAGGTGCTCCATGAAAGGGGTAAAAAAATGCATTAATAGAAATCATTGGTCATAATATAAAGTATTTGCAACAATTCCAAATTCAATACATTACTCTCTTTTTCATCTGTAACTTACCACACCTATCCTTAAAATTGATTAATCTGCATACCATAATATAATAATTCTCTTGTTTCATATCTTTCATACTTTTCAAAGAATTATTACTCCTTAATTATGATTAGCCTTATCATTTTATAACGAGCTTACTTTCAGCTAGAAAGTAGTAGCACTTGGCTTAGACAACTATAGCTTATTAAACGAAACATGGTAGACCCATTGATGATTGGACTTGATTTATTATTTGAGGTGACATTTACTGAAAAACAAGAATTGTTAATACTTCATATTGTTTGATTACATTTTCAAATTATTGATGTGAGATCTCCATGATGCAGAAAAAAGAAGTGATTTATTTAGCAAAAATAGATTTTTTAGATGGTACTTGTTTGGCGTCACAAGACCATAGGCTAAAACCAAGGAGGAATAGAGGTAAATAAAATTAAAAACAAGACTAATATTAGCTCAAATAATAATACAATGAGAATCTACACATTTTAAGATAACAATAAAGCGAAGGATAAGATCTTTGACCAAAACCTTCTGATGAAGCAACAAACACTCCTTGCGGGTGTTTCATAAAAACCACATTCAGAGATAATTGTCACTTTGATGGATTTATAGTTACATACACTCACTATATGCCATACTTTGCTATGCAATTAGCAGAAAGAGACCCTTTCAAAATGAAGAGTCATATTTTAATAGACTTTTCAATCAACTTCCTCTAAGCTTACAGGGTCACATTAAGTTACAATTAACCTCTCACCAGTACAATTATGTTTATATGAACATGTGACAGAGTTCTTAACTCAATTTGTGTTCTGCATTGATCTTCTTCTCAGGGTGTGTAGTAACCAACCATGAATGCCTCCATTGAATTTTACATGTGTTGATGTCATGTGTATATATAGATCAAGATTGCTGATATATGATATTTCAGAATAACTGGAAAAATAAACTGGTAGAACCATCACCGAATGACCTTAGGTCTGCAGGTTTTACCAAAGCTCTGCACAATGGGCACGTTCTTTCCCTCTCAAACCTGGTCAAAATAAGGTAACCGGAAGCCAAACAGAGAATAAGAAGAAGAAAAAGAAAGTAGCAAACAAAGATGAAGCCAATGTAAGGCTAATGAGTTTGGCTTCTCTTTCAAGTCCACTATTCTCTTAAGAGAGTAAAGTGCACATTTCACAATCATAGCCATTGGATGGGAAAATCAATGATGTAAAAAATCTGTAGCAAATTATGCAACAATTATTTCCCTTAATTTTCTCAACAACAGCTAACTGTTCATTTTACTCTGCATATGGTACACTATTTGGGAAGCCAAACCCAAGACCAGTTAACCATATACTAAAAATAAATTTAAAAGCTTAACATTCATTTGATAAAAGATAAATATGAAGCAAACTATTACTACATTTGATGATCACAAACTTGCATATAAAGGGAATAGATGTGTTGAGCATATTCAACTGAAACAATGATAATTTCCGATTTCTATGAAGACCAGTAAAGATAACAGGAAAGCAAGTCTCACCACTCTGATACACAATCTTCACAGAAAATGTGGTTACAACGAAGTAATATTGGGGCATGCATCTTCTCCTGACAAATAGCACAAAGATCACCAGCTGCATTGACCTGTCATCAGATGAATTCCTTGAGTTACATGAATAACTAGAAGCTGCCAGACATTAATATATGAGGCTATAAAGTTCTTAAGGCCGTAAAGTTCATAAAAATGGAGTTTTGAGATTCATTGGCCACCTCCAAAATTAAGCCATCCACAGTACCTGTTCTGATGTTGCATAAGCCCCATAGTGCACTTCTTTACGAGACAATGCCTTCACTGCAGCAAAGAAGGATTGCACCTGACAACCACCACATATAAATTAAGGGAAGAACCACGAGATGCAGACCCAAACAATCCTCTAGTTTAAAACAATAAACTATGGAGCACTTAATCACGTCCCAGCTAAATGATTTCCTTATAGTTTGGATGTTTAAGGACATTCTCATGAATAATTAGAAACTAGCAAATTAACAGACAGTGAAACAGAAAAGCTATTCCGAACTCCGTGCTACCTTGAAAAAAAAACTATTTTACTATTCAAAAGCTATTCATTTTTTCCCCAAAAGAACTTTGAAGACAAAAACATTTATAGAAGAAAATTTCTCTTATATGGAGACCAAACTTTTAGCTTTCATGGAATAACTTAAATCAACACACAAAGTTTTTTCCCACAATTAAAATGTGAAGCAAAATAACAGAGTTAGTAGCAAGTCTGCTTGGTTTAATGAAGCGAGAAGTTAACAGAAAAAAGATTCAAATAAAAAATGAAATTATGCACATATTAAAAATCATTAGAATTGCGAGACAGACAGATATCAAGTTCAAATAATAGCGTAGAAGATCAAGGATTGAGTGAAATTAGAAGATTACTGTCCACAAGCTGCATCCGAAAAAAAATATAATCTTATATCTATTTAATAAGATAAACATACCTTTTCAACAACAGATGTGAGCTTAAATGTTAGATACAGTCCTGTCATCAGCGATGAAAAGAGGCTTCCATATTCTTTGTTCAGAAAGAAACGATACCAAACCGGTGTTGGCAACAAGGCACGGTAAAGCAGAAGAAGGTATTCAACTAAGGTCAGCAGTTGCCCCTGATAAACAAATGAGAGGTGCAATAAGGATGAAATGATATGTGAGAGAGTAATATAGACTCTGAACCCAAAACTCTATAGCAGAAGCATGTAGGTTATTATGTTAAGACCCTGGGAAAGAGTCCATCTTAAAATGTTCCCACATGACCTATAAAATCTATTCACCAAAACATAAGTGCATTAGATTCTATTTACCATGACTCACCTGCTTACGATAATTTCTCCCCCTGCTATTCTTGTAATACATCAACAGCATACACTTGAATACCATCGCAGCCTGGCGTACCAAAGTATCTGAAATTTTAGAACCAAATAGCAAGGAAATGAGATTATACCCACACAATGAGTTTCACCCAAAGAAAATATTTTCAAAATTACCACGAGTTTCCATCACACAAGTAGCTGGGTCATAGCAGGTTAATTGCAGACAAAATATCCATTGATATGACAACATACAAACATAATAAATGAGAAAACAGCACAAACAATGCCTACAAAAGACAGGATAAAGGAGACAAATTATCCATGAAGTTGAAACCTCTCTGCCACCATTATTAGCATAAATTCTGAGAAAGAAACAAAGTGAGCACTCATGAAGGCAAATTTCAATTACAACAAACTACAAGTATAAATCTCTGAGTTTATAATGAATAGATGCTTAAAAAGGAAGCTTTGCAGGAAAGCAAGACACGTTTAAACTTTTCTGCTCGAAGCCTCGTATACACACAGCAGCAACTCAAATTGCAAGTTAAGATAAGACATAAATAGCATGTGATTAATATTCGCCAGAACAAAACACAAACACATAATATGGACTAAGAAACCCAGACCATCATTAGTTAAGGAAGAAAGTAGAAACACACCATTCACCATGATGATGAAAATTGCATGCCAGAAGGGTGGTATCTCTCGAGGAGGAAGCATGACCAGTGGATACATCAGATCATCGTTCTGATACCACCAATATACGCCAACCACATGAAGCGCAAATGCAACAGAAATCCCAACTAGAACAGGTATTTTCCTCTCTCCCTGCAGCAAGCCACCAAAAACAGAAAATAATCAACAAACAATACAACCTTCAGTCCTTCACATAAACACCAACAGATTGTTTTTTCCACACCCAAAGGACAAACAACACAGAAGTAAGAAACCTGTCCCACCTTCAGAGCTGTTTGTTTCTTTAGAATGTCATTGGACTTGAAAAGAACAGCCGCAATCCAAATAGTAACAAAAAACCCTGCAATCACTTAAAAGTTTACCACAATTCCCAAACTTGAATAACAATTGACTAACTCCTCAGCCAGAAAGAGCTAATAAAAACACTAGCTTCTAACAAGTAAAAAACCAACCAAATTAAGATCATGTTTGGTAACAGATTATTTTAAAGAAATAATTGCTGATCCCAGCTTCTAAAAGCAAAAAATAGCCAAATTAAGAGCATCCTTAGTATCAGATTAGTTCAAAGAAATAATTGCTTCATTACAAAAAGGAAGGTTTTTCATTACAAGCTCTTTCAGACCCAATATTAACTAATCCAAACACACACTTAAGTTGTTTCAATCTCATGCATAAGTATAATGAATATAATGTATGATGATATGGTAAAGCTGAAAGCTATGAAATTGGGAATGCACCTTGCAAATGCTGGCGAATGAAAACCACCAAAAGGAGCAAAGAGAACGGCAGAACCTGCTCTACCCACCGTGCAGCATGCTGAATATCATACCGCTGGTAAGAAGAATCCCTCCCATTAGCACCACCGCCATCTCCGCCAGCTTCGGCATCCGAACTATGCCCAATCCCTCCGTCACCGGTGGCAGCCCCAGTCATGTCTTCATTGCCCATACCCTCATTACGAGAATGCCCAACAACCAAACCACCACCACCCGAAGAAGAAGATGATGAAGATGAAGGTGTTGATTCTTCTCTGCGATGATGATGATGATGATGATTCTCATGTTCCGATGGTCCAATGATCCTGATGGAAACCTCGCCATCATTGGGCCCAGCTTCGGAATTAGGGTTAGGGTTAGCTTGATGGTGATTGGACCTCATGTTAGCGGTTCGAAGAATCCCAGAATACTCCAATAACAGAGACAAAGGCGCGTGGATGATGTTGGAGGGAGAAAGTGTCCCGAACCTTCTAGAATTCGAAGACGACAAAGACATTGACGAAGACGACGAAGAAAGCGATGAAGAGGAGGAAGAAGAAGGTCCTGATCCTGATCCTGATCCTCCTGCTACTACAACTCCTGCAGAAGGAGCTCTGAACATGGTATCAGGGCTCGGTTCCATGCGCTCAATCCCCAAACCCTAATTTCGAATCATCCCCACAAAAACAAAAAAGAAACAAAAAATACAAGAACTAATTGGATTTTGATGGGAAGGAAAAGAAGGGGGTTAGGGTTTGATTTGGATTGAGGGCAAAATGGGGATTGAATAGAGTAATGTTGGGTTGGGATTGTAGTATATGGTTTTGTCTGTAGTTTTGGTGGGTTCGCTCGCTCGCTCTGTGCTGAGAGAGAGAGAGAGAGAGCTTAGAGGAAGAAGAGGAGGAGGAAGAGGAGAAGAAGGAGGAGGAAGAGGACAAAGAAGGATAAAAAGAGAGAAACAAGAATTTAATTTCGAGATACTATACTTGCTTTCCTTTCCTTCAACATCTTCATCACCCTCACTATTTTCGGCTATGTTAATTACGGCCTATCAAATTTTTTTAATCAACATTGTTGTTTTAAATTCTATACACTAGGTCGGTAAATTTTATGTAATACGTGTAGATTTAATGATTTATTGCTTACTAAAGTTTAATTGTAATATAAAAGTAAATACTTAATTTGATATTCAATAACAGGACAAATTAATCCTTAAAAATTTCTTAAAATTATAAATTTAGGATAAATTAATTTATTCGAAATACTTTTAAAAAATAATTTATTCAATTTATAATTCCATAAGGGACTATTAAGCAGACTCTAGTGTTTATACTCTCAATATAAGGGACTATTAAGCAGACTCTAGTGTTTATACTCTCAATATAAGGGACTATTAAGCGCGACTCTTAATACAATTTTATAAAGGACTAATTTGACCAGTTTGACTATTTACTCTTGTTACGATACTTCCAATTATTAAGGTCCAATGGGTCGCGATAAGAGCAGCCCAGAAAGATGGGCCCAAACACTCATGTCCCACCCCACGGCTTCGAGTGCTTCCGCCAACCCGAAAAGGCAGGAAGATCGTGAGATCGCCACAATCGTAATCCGTAGGCAGGAACAGTTATAGTCACCTTTATTAAAGCAGAGTCGGGATGCGTTGCAAGGTAAGTCACTTTCCACAAAACCACATCGATCTTTCGCACTTCGACTAACTTGATCGTCGGAGTGCCCTTGCAGGTACCACTCTCCTACCTTGGGAACAAACTCGAACGTAGGGAAAGCTTGAACTCGTGAGCCTCAGGATCCACCGGTACGATCTTCTGTGGCAACTCTTAATATAATTAGGGTTAACACGAGTAATATGTGATTCGTTGTTCCTTGAACAAAGTCTCGAGTTTTAGCCTAGTGAACGAAAAAAAAAATTTTGTAAGAAGCCTCACACGTCATTCCCAGACACATGACCATAAGCGGCAGATTAGTTGGAGCAAAATTTTGGATATTATCGACAACAACAAAAAATTAACTTTTATATGTCGACCGTGCAAAAAATTATTATATAGTTTATTTTATAAAGTAAAAATCATGTAAATTTAATCATTCTTTTAGAGAAAATTATAAGACTTTTTTGTTTTATACTATTATAGAAAAATAAATATATAAATAGAAAATCAAACTACTTTATATTATTAAGTTAATTTAAAAAATGTATTTATAACTTTTTATCTAACTAATAAAATGGTTAAATTTCTTAGCAACATAATAATAAGCAGAAAAGTTTAATTAAAAAATACATAATGATATTATTACCATTCATTCCGTACGTTTTATCCTGGCTCAATTTATTATTTGAAGACGTAAATGAAATTTCATTTTATCTCACATATGTTTAGTTTAGTTAAATTATTCATTTAAAAACTATAACTGAAGTTTCAACATTCATAGCCTTAATTTCAAAAAGGAGAGGAAAAAAAAAAGCTTTACTTTTCTGTTCATCTAGAGGGTCAAATTGATGGATCATTTTCAAGTTTTAAGTTTTAACCTTGAAACTTGAACTTACAAACAAATCCTCTAATGTGATATGTACATGTACATGTAAATAATAATTAATAATAATAATAATAACCGAATATCTACTTACTTATAATATTTTTTTACTTTAATTACATCATTAAACCAAGTTAAGAATTTACATAAAGTAATATTAAATGGAAATAGTTGTCATGCCGAACTATCACAAATTTGTTTATGTGACCTATTTTATTATCAACTATCATATAAATTTTAAAAAATTACTCATTTTTACCGATACATTAAATTATAATTAGATATCGGTGTAAACATTAGTTCGGTAATTAAAATTATATTAAATATCCAATTCTAGCAAGAGCCACATATATTATATGTGGAATATGTTCGTTACGCTTTCACTAATTTCACAATCATCATGCCAATGCCACCACACCACACCTGTTCTATCCACTATCAATATGGTTCATTTTTCATGATCGAAAGCTACGATCTCGCTATTATATGCCTTTATTTTTTCTAATGGAAAATACACAATAAAAATTTAATCAAAACAACAATAAATTGTGCACAATATATAATATAAAATACATAATGTATATTATATGCAGTGTGTAACATATATTTTTATTGTGTACAACATATATTACATATTGCAGCATCATCTTTCTTTGCAACATATGATATGTGTTGTGCACATCATTTGATATATGACGTGCACAACAGGTATATATTTATTGTGCAATTTATATTATATATGTTATGCACTGACTGATTTGACATTTTTCTTTTACCTACAACAATGCTCTTTTTTAATTTAGTTATACTAATTAAGATATCAATTTCAATTTATTTGTTTATTATTTTTTGTCTATGGTGAATATAACTTTTAGAAAATATATTGGAAAGTGAACAAAATCATGGAAACTTTAACGAAAATTTTGTTTTTTTAATTTTTAAAATTAAGAATGTAAGATTGCAAGGGATACACATCACCAAAAACAAAATGAAGTACATTATAAATCTAAGAGCTCTTTTTCAATTCAATATATATAATTAGTTCATTACCAAAAAAAAAATGATTTTATTGTTATTGGTTTAGAATTATAATTCCAACTCAATAATGTTCTTAAATATAAAAACTGAAATTGAAAAACTCAATTCCAATTTTAAACTCTATTGTGATGAATGATGATAGCTTCTAGAGATCAAACAAAAATGGCATTAACGTATATTGAATCATAGTTAGTGTTTGGTTGAAAAAGAAAAAAAAAACCCAAAAAATAAATAAAAAAATGTGCTTGCTTCCTTAATAAAAATTAATCATTACTGTTTCCAACTAAAGTCATCCTTTTGTGCACCTCGTAGCCCTTTTAATTTTTTTGACCAAAAAATCTAGAAGTAAAAGAAAATAGAGTGTTTCTTTTCTTTAAAACAGAATATTTGTTTAGAAATTAAATTTATTAAGAACTTGATTAGTTCTGTCTAATCTACTATATTATGGCTATTATGTTTGTTATAAGTGAGCGACAAGAATACAAATACAAATATATAAATATGATATAAGTATATAAATTTGTGAATTGTGTATTATGTTTGAATATAATGGATAAATCAATAACTATTATGAAAAGTCGTATATTAATTAAAAAAATGCATGAGAAGATGAGTTTTTTTTATCTTTTTAAGTATGTGAGTTATTAAAATATTTTTAACTTATTTATTTTTATATTTTTAATGAGTATCCTAAGATTTGGTATTTTATTTATTTGATTCAGTATATATATATATATATATATATATATTTTGAGTGAAATACTAACTTGGTCATTCACTTTATATATACACGAGTTAAATTGGTCTATCTTATTTTGAAATTAGCAAATTAGTCATCAATTTTATAAACTTTGAGTCAACTTTACAAATATAGTCAAATATTCATCTTTGGTTGTGTTCACAATGGCCGTTTGATCCATACTCTTTCACTTCACTAACATGTGTCGTGAGTGTGTTCAGCCCAACTTCACATTTTCATGTATCATTAGGGATTTAATTTTCAAATTTAGGAATTTTTGTTGGGAAAGACCTATTTAATTCATTAACATAAAATATAGTGATCTAGTAAAAAAAAAAAGTGTTATATCATCTATCCTACATGTTAATTAATTAATCGTTCATATTATCACGATTATAATAAACCTAGAAAACATGAGAGAGATATGTTTGACTCACAATTTATAAAGTAAATGACTAATTTACTAATTTTAAAAAGAGAAAAATTAACTTAACTCTTTGTATAAAAAAGTGAAATAACCAAATTGTTACAAAATTGTCACTTCACTCTATATATATATATATATATATATATATATTAGATTGGAGTACAAATGTAGAATGAGAAATATAGGCCAGTCTGGCCCAAAAGGGCAAGAAATAGTAACTAACATTGAGGCTATTATATTTTGTTGATATAGCAACCCACACAAATGAAAAATGGCTCCACACCCCTTAACCCTTTTGATGTTATGCTTGTAGGCTGCATCAAATATTCAAAGCAATATCACTTTACTAAAATTCAATTGGCTAGCTAGTATCTTACCAGTAAAGCATATCATTACTATTTTTGTCTCACTCTCAAATTTATTTAATGTCGGTCCAACAGCTACAAGCTTTTTTTTCTTCCTCTTATGAGATTCACATATTCTCATTCCTCTAATTTTATTAAGGCTCAACAACTAATCAAGCTCAACATGCTATATAACAGAGAGAGAAAATTGAGATAGTTGAGTACATTAATGTTTGTTGTACAATATGAATACATCCAATTAGTATCTAACGTGTGCTATACGCAATCATATATAATGTGTGTCGTACATATGACACATATTGTGTATGATATATATTATGTATAATATACATTGGATACTAACTCAATGTATTTCTGGTATACAATAAACATTATTGTTTAAATTTATATTCACAAATCATTCATTACATTATTATCATTTCTAATGGAGAGTAATGTATAGGTTTTGAAAATAAAAGTAATTTTATTAAACCTTAAGAAATGAGTGTTTTTTACTCTATTTTTTCTATTATTCAGGATATCTATGACCAACAATAGGATGTATTTGGCAGGAAATAAATAGCAAGAAGTGAAAAGAAAATAAATGGAAAGGAAAGAAGTTAAATGGAAAATAGCTAATTGGAGAATATCCAACAAAATATAAGATCAAAGGAAAATGCTTAGGATTCTTTCGATTTAATGAAACAAGAGGAAAATAAATTGGAAGAAAAAATAAAAAAATAAATAAAATAATTGAGGAGTCCCTTTCTTGTTCCTTGTTGTTTATGTCATAGTCCTGAAAGCACGAGGAGACAATAATTTAGAAGAAAAAAACTTGAAACCTTTTTCATATAAGCGCGTATTCACTAATGATTGCACTGCCTACACTTAGTAAAATCGTGCCTTCAATTCATGGATCATAAATATGCCAACCAAGGACGATACATAAGAGGCCAATAATCAATGCTTTTTCACTTACTCTTCACCTATATATATATACATAATAGTACTACATAATATAGTACTACATGTACATCAAGTACGTATCTATTAATCATCCATCAAAACATTATATAATTTGTGGATCCAACATTTAAAATAAAAAACTCAAATTCGCACACATATCACTCACTCTTTAATGGTTATAATCTCTTACGAATGTTTGATAGATAAAATATTGATTTATACCAATCATTTTCATATATATATATATATATATAGTTCAACTACGTATACTTTTTATTATGGGTCCACCCATATGTTCATCTAATACACACCTTTTTTTTAATCTCACATCGCATCATGTGTGTTAAACCCACTCGCGTCTATAAATGTGTGTACGAATCTTTTTATAAAAAGATGTCTAAATTTATGCTTCAATATTTAGGTAAAAAATAAAAAAATGTTTATCCAGAAAGAAAATCATATATGTATCCCCGAGAATGATGGTAACTACTGTAATTCTTTAAGATTCTTTCTTCCAACACGATTCTTTCTATCTTTTTGATCTCATGAGCCCACTACAAAATGTAGTAGGTGGATCAATGGATGGCATCCACATTGGATGTACACCAAACATTTATATATATATATATATATATATATATATAAATAAATAATGCTTGATGTACAATGCTTGAATCTTTGCGTGATACTAACAAATTTTCAAAAAAAAATATGTCCATAATGAAAATATTTAGGCTAGACTTCATCTTCATCATCCTCTCACTTTAGTAATGCACATCTCTGATCTCATCCCCCTCTCTTTCTCCCATTGAACCACAGTCTCACTATCTTTACCTCATTTTTCATTGCATTCCTAAGTATTGTCCCTCCATATACTATCGCCATAATATTCTTTTCGCTCTTCATTTTAATCGGGTTATTTTTTTATCTCCTTTTAATTTCATTAATAAATAGTATAATTGAAAAATAATAGATATGATCTAAAATTCCTAAATAGATGATTATATATGAAAAATACTTTTAAATAATAGAAAATTAAGAAAATGGTGAAAGTAGTTAAAATTAATATAAAAAAATATAAAATAAGTTCTTAGGTTTGCTCTTTATCACTTTCCAATCACTCATTTATATTTTAAAATTATTTATTTTCCCTCTAAGTTTTTAACATGCGGTTAGAATTCACAGCAAGAAAAAAATACTTGCTCTGGGAGTATTTCATAATTGGTTGAAATATAATACTATCATTTTATTTTATTTAAAGAATTTAATTTTTACTACCTGAAAAGTCATACAAACAAAATATTTTAATTAGAGTAACAATCTAAAATATTTTTACACAATCAATATATCAAAATAAAACTCTTATTTAAATGTAATTAGCAACTTGTCAATTGTTCTAGGCTCAACCCAATGGTAGTAATAAGTAGGTTAGGCTATGAAATGAATGTGTGATGTTACAATTGTTATAGAGAGGGGGGTGTAAATGCAATTGATAGGGCATGTGTTATGCCACTGGCTAATTAATTTTAATTTTAAGGGATATGCAAGAGATCTTGACCTTAATTGGCCTTTGGAATAGGATCTTCATTAAATTATTTTGGGGTCTAAGATCTCTCATACTACTAAAGTAGGGCTTCCAGGAATGAATGGGAATAGAGTTGGAGGAACTGAGAAATTCTACTATATTTTGTAAATAAAAGAGTTTTACTAATAAGTATTTTAAAACTAGAGTTAAACCTCAAAATGGGTTCTTTATTTTGCAAGCGTGAATTAAATTAGTCCTTTATTTTAATTTTTGCTCAAAATATTTCTCCACTTTGCAATATGTGAATCAAGTTAATCCTTCTGATATTTTTTTTATAAAATATTTTTAGATATAACACATATAAACTAACAGTGAATTAAAATTAAACTCATAAAATATATAAATCTTTTATTAATTTTTAGAAGAAATTCATCATTACATTAAATTATATAAAGTTAGAAAATAGAGAAATAAAAAAATAGATGGAGTAATAGTTTAATTTTAAAAGAAATGGTAGTTCTTCCTTTTACTATAAAACATTGAACCGGTGGTGATAGTGGTCAACCCTCAAAGTGTGTGGGACCCAGCAACTTTCCTCTGCACAGAACAGAGCAGCAACATTAATTAATGTTTTTCGAAGCCACTCTGACATTGTTTACTTTTATTGAAGCTGAGGTCAGAGGAAAGAGTGAAGAAAGTTATAGAATTAATATTATCAGAATCACACAATCATTTCAAAACATAACCTCATATATTCATGATTTTCTTCTATTATATAGATAGTATTTTATTCAGAATTGATATAATATAATGCAAAATATTAGTACATATAATATAACAAATTTTATGTATTTTACTTTATATTTATTTTAATATGTATAGAATAAATTTGTATATATATTTATATAAAATTTTGTTTTGAGATTTTGGTAAAAAAATAAGAGTGACAAACAAATTGTTCATTATTACTTTAAAATTGAAGTGAATAAACAAAAATAATAATAATTTTATTTACTGAGTCACTCTAATTCTATTCTCATGTCTATTGTGATCTCTGTACCAAATACAAATACTTAACATGATCATTTTTCACTGACTCATTGACCTTGCGACAAGAGTTAACGTAAACAAATACCTCCTCTATGATCAAAATTTGAGCAACATAAATGCAATCTTAGTTGTCATCTACTTCCTTAATTTCAAAATAATAGTCTTTTAAAGTTTTTGCACACTTAATAAGAAATTCAATAAATTTTCTTAATTTTCTGAATAAACATATTAAAATGGCTAAATTACCCTCACTAAACTATTTTCCACTAACAAACTATCCAAAAACGATAGAGTATAATAGGTAAAAAGACACTAAATTTACATTGGAATTTGAAAATAATAATCATTATGAAATTTTTTCCTCCCTAAAACAACCATTATTTTAAAATAAAGAGATTATATATTTGAATCGGCTTTAAATGATTTGGATTAGAAAGGTTAAATTTTAGTTTTAAAATTGATCCAATTCTATCTAATTCTTAATAACTTAGATATGAATAAATAAATACATATATGTCGACAATGGATATAGCTTTGGAGAAAGGGAGAGGGGTGTGTGTGATTGTGAACATACAAAAGAGGGAAAGACACACAAGACAAGAGAAGAGACAGAGTGTTATTTACTTTGATCCATCATCTTCCCTTTTGTGGACCTCATTTTCCTTCAACATACTAACCAATATCATCATAAATTTGTGTAACTCACATTATTTTTTATCGCACTCTTATAGTTGTATAATTTATTCAAAATTTTGCACATACAATCAATTTAATATACAATTATAATTTAATTGTTGGATCAATAAAAATTTTATTCTATCAACAGTTATTGAAGGTATAAGTGTTCTAAATCTTACACCAGTGTCAAAATATTCATCCATATATATATATATATATATGAAATTATTTTTTGGTTCTATGAATACTTATATTCATTGTACAATTAAGAATTGTAATTTAATAATTGACTTCGTAAATCTTAAAAATAGACATGTAATTTCTTTGTAATTATATGATAACTAATACCTAATTGATATCGGTATTTATAAATTTTATTGAACATTGAAAATTAATTATATTTGCAAATAAATATTTAAAATAAGTGAATAAAATAATAAGGAGAGAATGAATAAAATATTAGTATAACTCATATATTTTATGAGTTTAATACTTTTGATAGATGTTAAAATAATATTGATCATATGAAAACAAAAAAAATCTATGCATTTCTGCGGGACAGGCAAACAGTCTCTTTGCATGAGCTGACACAACTATTTTCTTTTTCTTATTTTCATTATTTATTATCTTTTTTGGTTTGTCGGTATTTTAAATTTATAATATATAAAATATATTTTACTTTTTGTTTGTTAATATAGTACATTATGTAAAGATTTTACATTGGAGCTGTGAACACAGAAAATTCTGTGCATTTTGCTTTAGAATGTTTCGAAAAAGTGACCCTTTCTTTCTTCTTCCACTTGATCCCATTAGTCTGTGAACTCCTGACCCCCTAAATCTACTTGTAATATTTTAGGACAAATCTTTTTGATTTTCCACTCTCTTATTACTTTTTTAAGCCTTTTCACACAATTTGATCAACAATAAAAATATACATTTAAATAAAGTAATGTGCAATTTCTGGAATGTTGGGACTGAGTAATGTGCATATAAATACATGAACTTTGCTAGGGGTACAAAATTATACCAAGTAAAACAGTTAAAAATAGAATTTTGAGTTTAAATCACTAAATCCATTAAAAAATATATACATGATTAAGAATGTTATTTGAGCCAAAAGTGTTAAAATAACTTTTTTTTGACTGTTTTGACCGAAAAATTGTTACCCAAGATTTAGTGTAAATATATTGGTCATTTAAATCCAAACCAACAAGGATCGACACAAGTGATAAGCGGCTAATTGTCCCTTAAGCAAGGTCTCGGATTCGAGCCTTGTGGATAGAAAAAATTCTCGCTGAGAGCCTCACCTGCCATTCCCAGATACGCGACCCGGGACGACGGATTATCGAAGCGAAACTCCGAATACCGTGCGCAACCAAAAAATAATATTTGCCATATAGATGATATGCATATAAAAATGTTGGGGCAGATATGCAACTATATATATATATATATATATATTTACTGGAGTTTTAAGTAAAAGCTGTACACATTCATTCCTAAGTCAATGCAAACTATGTACTCCATATGTATCAGTCACAATTGTTTTTGGCCATTTAGATGATAGCCATATGTATGCTTCTCAAATGGTTATAGCAATCATCACTACTTCCAAACACTTCCAAGCAAACCCAGCAAACATGCTTTCCACACTTACACTCAATATGGTTGCAACCATCAACCTTCTCAATTGTATAACCACAACCAGGGCAGCACTTCACATGTTCTTTCCCCCTGCACCACTCCTTCAGAGATGAATCAGGATCCTCCTTGAATTCTTTATATCTCTCACATGAAAGGTATGGATGGTACTCTAAGTGGCACCTCGTACAAGTCTCCGAATAACACGCCCCGCATACGAATGGCTCACCGCCTGTCCCGGGATCTGCAACCCGATAAACTGAGGGGCAGTCGGGAGATGGGCAAAACCTGTAAGTTCCTCCACTGGATGCCACGAAAGCTCCCACGGACGCCCTAAAAAGTTCCTCCAACTTGTCATTCAATAGGAGGGATCTCAAATCTGTGAGCAGAATGGGATCTTCACAGCCCTCGTGAGCACAACATATTGGGAAACTCCCTTGGTTTCTTATAGCAGATTCACATTGCTCCACCAGACACAACCGACAGAACAAATGACCACAGGCTTCAAGCCGGTATCCATCCTCAACGTCGCACAAGCAAATCGGACAACTAGATCCAGCCCCAGGTCGCCTGACAGTATGAGGAGTCGAATGCACGACCTCAAAAATGGATTCCTCTACTTTTGGTTTCAACTCCTTGTCACCACTAAGAAAGATCATCTGGTAGCGTGTGTTGAGTGTAAGATCTGCCCCAGGTACCTTCTCTTTCAGTCGACGGAGATCAGGCCCGAAATTCTTGACAACCTGCTTCATTAAATCAGGAGGTAGATCTCGCCCCCTCAAATGGATTTCTAACCCCTTTCTCTCATGGAGAGAGAGTAGAGACTGAATCACCTTCTGCTGAGCCAAAGCAACCTTGTCTGGCGAACCAAACACCCTCAAGTTCATGCTGTGTCTGTCGAAAAGAATGTAAGTTCCGGTTTCTTGCTGCAACGAGTTCTTGAGATTAAAACCCTCTCTTGACAGCATGAGTTGTAGAACTGCAGGCGTGAGGCTGTCATGCTCAACGGTTTTCCCTCCTGATAGTTCTTCCAGAGGTCTCCTAAATTCTGCTACTGTCTTTGTAGCATTGGCTGTTATTTTCACTCGGTGGGAGCCATTAGCAGTCTTGTCTTGGTTCCATTCAAGACCTTAAATCAAGAAAATTAATGATTGTCAGCAGTCAAATTGTAGTTAAAAAAATCAATAAAATGCAAGGATCCATAGATTTCCTATTTCCAGAAAATAGCCACAAAGACAGTTTAGTGAAACTCTCAGCATGTACGACAGTTCCTATAAATTCCTTTCAATGAAAATATCTAATGAACACTATTATTAAACACAAAAGTGCCACAAGTACAATAGTGCAGTAGAAAATTTTAACAGCCTTTAAATATGCACGGCTCACCTAGCAGTAAAATTGTTTGATAAAGATTAATTTCATATCTAATATGCATGTAAAGGAACAAGTATCTTTATATGCCAATAATGAAAACATAATACAGAAATTAAACTGACCACAGCAACTTTTGAGATGAAACAAAGAATAAGAATATCTCTCAATACGATGGAGCAATGGAACTGGGAAAAATAAACAAAATTAGAGAACATACTCCCCCCCTCAGTCCAATTTTATTAGTCCTTTAAGGTCTTGACAAGGATAAGAAAATTATTAAAATGCACAAGTAACAAAAGAAATTATGTTATATTGACAAAATTATCATTCTAGTTTTTTGTACAATAATTACAATGAGAAATATGAGAGATAATAAGGGGGAAGGGAAAAGTTGAAAAAACATTATTAATACTACCGCATTGAGATTCTAATGTGACAAAAATATTGGACAAATTTTTTTTTTCTAGAAAGATAGATAAACTTGGACAGAGGGAATATAAAGTTGCAGCTGTGGACATTTATGAGTAAAAAATAAACAGTCAGATGAATTACAAACAACTGCAAGAGAAATGGCACAAAATGATAAAATACCCTTCATTTTGCTGAAGCGTTCAAGTACTTTCTCCAGTTCTTCTTTAATCACACGATACACCGGCACGGGAAATGTCAAGGAGCTATGAAAGACATGCTGGCACTTTATCTTCTGCCATGAAAGACATCCAGGCAACACCTTTCCTTCAATTTGCTCCAAAGCTTGGGCTGCCTCTAAATGCAGTCTTCCATCAAAAGTGAGTAAAGCTCTCATGAATGCATCCTTGGGCTCAGGTTGGAACACCTGAACTCGACAAGAACTAACATGGGAGGAACTAACATGGGGGTTTCTTTTGGGCATAAAGGGGGAAATTTCTTTCAGGAGTGCCTCTTCACAGGCACTTGTTGTAGGATTTCCAACAGCATCCCCTCTAATCAAGAAAAAGTCCAAAATCCTTCTGCTCGTAGCACTTCTTAGTACATCTAAAATTTCGGTTTCCGAGAGCTCTTTGTCAATCCCACTTATCACAACACTATCCGCCTCTTTTCTGCCACGTTCACACCGTACATACCTTCCTCCAATGGCAAGGTTATAGAAATCTCTCAAGATGCAATCGACATCCTTTAGATCACATCTAAGTACAGCAAACCCCCTGCTAAGCCTACGAGGCCAAGAAATTTTTGCTTTGACAGCAGGAAACAAAAAGGATTTATCCCCTCCAGCAGCTGTTTGTGAGGGGAAAATTTTCAGGACAGAGCCACAAAACTCCTCTCCATTTAATTCAGCAGCTCTTACAGCAGCATCAGGGGAGAGAAATGTAATCCTGCACAAGTTTCCCCTATCTTCAGAATCATTTGCCATGCTTGTGAACTTGTGCACGGAACAGATACTACCTGAGGTCTTCTTCTCAAGAAACATCAAGAGATCCTTGTCATCAATTGCATTCATATCTGGGTGACAAACATCAACACTCAAGGAACGCTTCTCAAGTTCCAAATGCTTTATCTCACCACCAGAACCAAACAAAGCTACAGAAGGTGAGAAACCAGACCCATGATACAAATATCTTTCCATACATTCAGAACGTAGCCACTTCTTCTCATATTCTAACATATCATTAATGAAACCAAGAGCTGTTTCCATATCATGTGAAGTGGCATATAACTGAATCTCATTATGGTCAATATTGACTTCAATGAAGATTCGTTCATCTGTACAAGCTTTGCGTATACGCGAGACAAGACCAAGCAAATTACTGTTAGCTTTCCCACAAAATCTCTTTAAAAGAGTACTGCCAAAGCCATTCAACGTCCTTGTCTGCAATTTCCGCTTTTCTATCTTGTCCACATCAAACAAGGGAGGAGGGTTAAGATCATATAACGAGTCAAAGTCAAATGCGTTTACGCAGATCAAATATTGATTAGAAGCTGAAAGAATCTCAGTAAAAACCACCCAACTAGGTCTCTGAGCAAATACAAGCAATGAACAAGACGGATGAAGTTGAACATGTTTCCCAGTTTGTGCCACTTCATAACCAAGTTGTTTGCTTCCAGAGTACATGGCTACATTCTCAGGGAGCGATGACAGTATAACCCTTTTCAGATAAGTATCATATTCAGAGGGCACAAAGGGGTTCCATCGCCAGTAGCTTGGAACAACAATTTTAAGTTCACGCTCAAGGCAAGATTCTAGCTCCAAAATTGTGTCTTGGCATCTCCTCATAGATTTGGCATTGATGCTGTTTTCCCAACACCATTGATTCTTCCTCTCTCTAGGCAAAGCTTCCCATTCCTTGTAGACAGAGAGAAGAGTGAAGAGGTCACCATCTCGATGGCAAAACTGCACTTTAAGACAATCAGATTTTTGTTTATCGCATTCATTACCAACTCTGCAAAATATGCTACTGGCATTGGCAATCACTGCAGCAAGAACAACACCTTCTCTATTCATAGCATGTTGAGCACATCCAAGAATCAATTTACCAATCCTAGGTTCAATTCCCATTCTTGCCAAGCACCTACCATCATGAGTTAATTCAATAACATGATTGTTAAGTTTAACAACTCCTATCTGAATTAGATTCTGGATTGCCATCTCAATAGAGCTAGGACTTGGAGCATCAACAAAATCAAAACTCTTCACATTCTTCACCCCTAAAGCAAGGATCCTCAAAACTGCAACACCAAGATGAACTCTTCGAATCTCAGGCTCTTGGTTTAGCAACATCGACTCATAATCACCTTCCGAGTATAATCTATAGCACCGACCAGGTTGAGTCCTCCCAGCACGGCCAGCCCGTTGATTAGCAGAGCTCTGGCTGATCCAGGAAACCTTCAGTACATTCATTCCACTGCCAGGATCAAAACAACTATCTTTAGCCAACCCACAATCTATCACATATTTAACACCAGGAATTGTAAGTGATGTCTCAGCGAGATTTGTTGCAAATATAACTTTTCTTTTTCCAGGGTAGTTCTGGAAAACATGAAATTGCTCTTCAGACGAAAGCTTTCCATGTAAGGGGAGAGCAACAGCAGAGGGAACATGAAAATTTTCACAGGCCCATTCTACTTCTACCTGTGAAGTCAAAAAGGCAAGAATAGTCCCCTCTTTCTCTGTTTTGTGAATCTCGGTCGCCATTTTGACAACATCAGAAACATACGAGGCAATACCAGAACCAGAATATCCTGTGTAGTCATCAGACGGAACATATAACACATCCACCGGAAAGCTTCTTCCAAGCACATAAAAAATTCCACAACCATAGAAGTAATCAGATAACTGCTTTGCATCAGCTGTGGCAGACATAATGATAAGCCGCATTTCAACCCTCCTACACAGTAACTTCTTGATTAATGCCAACAACAGATCAGTATTTAAGCTCCTTTCATGGGCCTCGTCAACTATGATGCAAGAGACTCCGGTCAAATTATTATCATTCATGTAGTGCTGCAGTAAACAGTGGTCTGTCATGAATGTTATTCTTGAATCAAACTCATGCAAGGATGAAAATGTAGTATAACTATTGACTGCTTTGCCTTCATAACAGCCAATACTTTCGTCATATACTCTTTGAGCCAAGGACTTGGCAGCTATCTTGCGGGGTTGGGTGCATATGATCGACTCATTAGCTCCAATGCCCGAATCAGCTAGAAACTGAACAAACTGTGTACTCTTTCCAGAACCAGTCTCTCCAACCAATACCATTATCTATATAAACACTAAAGTCAGAAGAAGAGTAACAAAACAAAAACAAAAACACTAAAAACAGCAACACAATCTTCAGTGCATAAAACGAGCTTCATCTATTAAGGAAGAAAAAATGGTAAGAAACAAATAATATGTCTACCTACTCTTGAATTAAACATTCTTATGTGCTCAGTTATGACTATTTTAAGAAAATAAATATTTTATCATCTAAAAACCCGCCTTACAAACCTAAAATGCAAACCATAAACAAATCGAAAATGGTATCGGTATATATAATAGTACCATCCACCCGTTTACCTGCTGATGGTGAATTTCCCAAAGAATATCCCTCCGGTAAGCATAAATGGGCAAACCCTCCTGAAGCCTACGGCATTCCCTCATGATCAAAGAGTGAACCCTCTTCCAATCAAACAACAACCTTCCATCAAACCTAAACACATCATCAAAACCATCATAATCACTTTTCTGATTCTCCTCATTATTATCTTCTAGAACATTCAGGAAGCACCCCATGGCGCACCGAAACTCCCATACCCTCCTCTCCACGAGCTTCTTCTCGTCTTCTAGAACCTCCTTCTTCTCCAACTGCACATTAGCAGCCCGAAGTTGAAGGGCATTCTTTAGAAGGGCCTTTATGCTCGCGATCTCCTTCGATAGCCGTTCGATTTCGTCAAGCCAACGCTTCAACTCTTTCCCACCTTCCATCAAACACCTCACGTGCCTTGCGAAGATCTCGCGCAAGCGTTTCTGGAGCTCGTCCTTGTCGGAGGGCAGCAAGACGTTCGAAGTGAGCTCCGGAGTGAGGTCATGCTTCTCCTCCAGGCGGGTCTGCCAGAGATAGGCCATGGCGTTTAGCGCGTCGATCCACTGACGGAAATTGAGGACGGCGACAGCGGCAGCACTGGTGGTACGGTGGTTCTGGTGGTGGTAGTGTTTGAAGGGGGAGAAGATGGAGGAGGATTCGGGGTGGAGGGGCATTGGGAGATGAGGGAGTCGAGTTGATCGCGGGGAAGGTGCGGCGGCCGGGGCGGAGGCGGACGACGAAATTGGGGCGGAGGGGAGGGGGGCTGTTATTTTCAGGAGGGCGGTCGTGGTGGTGGTGGTGGTGGTTGAGGTGGAAGCCAGGCCTCAAGTGGGGGCGGTTCATGGGGCGGCGCGGTGGTTGACGGTGGAAATCGTGGTGGCGGAAGGTTGGGTTTGGGTGGTTGTAGGTGGTGGGGTTTGTCATTTGTGTGGTAAATGGTAATATTAGGTTTTGTTTGAGATGAAAGAAAAAGGGATGAAAAATAAAAGTGAAAAACCCTAAACCTGGTTATGGTTCATTACTCCCCCTATAAACTTTGTAAAGATATCCTTCCGTAATCTTATTGAGGTAGGTAAGTATGTGATTTTGCCTTTTCGTCCTTGGGCTTTTTTTATTTCTATTTTAGTAACTAGGGTTTTTCTTTTATAGGATTTGATATAATCGGTCGGTTGACTTGTTGTTCTTTAAGTGAGGTATCGTATTGGAGCTTTGTATATACAAAAAATCATTGTTGAGAGTCACACCTATCATTCCTAAGTATACGATTCGAGATGATGAATTAGTCGGAGCAAATTTTTTAATAGTGTGGGCAACAAAAAAAAAATAGGGTTTTTAAAATGTTAGTAGTTATTCTAGGAAATCTCATTTAATTATTGTTGTTGTCGTTGTGCTCATTATCGGGTAAGGGATAGGGTGGCAATTTTTCCTGTCGGATGGCGATCACATGCGTACTGTCCCGTTTGGGGCCTATAACTATGGAATTTTTTCTCGTGAAGGTGGGGACAAGATCATATTCCCTCGCGACAAATACAATGGTGAGATGGGAATTAGTCCCCCCGTCCTGTGAGGACCCGCAACAATTTAATTATTAAAATATCTATAATTTTCAAAATAAATATTTATTTTATTTATATTTTATAGTCATTTCCATAGTTGTAAAACTCGACTCGGGAATCGAACCGGTCGAGGCACTGGGTTACTGGATCAATGGTTCAACCGGTGGGTCAATGGTTCAACCGGTCGATAGTTGAACCGGTCTATTAAATATATTTTAATATTTATATATATTAAAAAATTAAAATATATATATATAAACTCATAAAAAATCATAAATTACTCATAAATTTTTAAATATCATAATATACTTAAACAACTACCACAATTAACAAATTCAACATAGTAAAATAAATAAAATTTACAATGCATATTACATAGTCTTATCATAATTCATAAGCTCATAACACCATAAAATACAAAATAAAATCCAAAAGACCAAAAATTCACTACAAAATACAAATTCAATATCTTCACATTATGCCTAAGGAGTCAATGGACCAAATTCAATTTGTCTTTCTTCATTAATCTTAGCAACATAATCCATATTGCACATATTTCATATTTCAATTCTAAACAACATAGTCCAAAATACAAATTAAAATTAACTTATCAATTATTATACAATTAATTTAAACACAATATGTTTTGAAAAAATAAAAAATGCAAATTAAAATTACCTTGTTGGAGTCTTGAAGAAGAATCAGCAACAGCCACCAAGAGAAGAGAGAAGCAGCAGCCACCGGCCACCGCCCGCCGTGGATGAAGCTGCAACCTCCAAGGATGAGCAAGAAGAAGCCGCAACAACAAGCAAAGGTGGTGCTGGTGTGCGATGTGAGGGGGGGAGAGCGAGGGACAGCTCGGGACGGCGCCAGCTCTAGACGACGAGGGACGGCGCGGGCTCAGGACGGTGCGGGCTCCGAACGACACATGCTCGGGACTGCTCCGGACGGCGAAACAGGTTGAGGGAGAACGAAATACAGCGAGGCCGCGAGGGACGGCGCCGGCGCGATGCGGTGGCTGGTCCGGATGGGTAAGGGTGGGTCATGGGTGTTTGGGTGGGTGATGATGTTCGCGCTGCAAGTCTGCAAAAATCACAAGGAAGTGTGTTTTGGTCTTTTGGTATGATGGGTATGGATCAGGTTGGGTTGTGGATAATGGGTCGGGTGGGTGGGGTTAGTTAAGTTGATTTAAAAAATGCATGACCCGGTCCGGGTCATCAAAACCGGCCGAGTCGAACCGGTTCTGATACTTGTCCGATCCAACTAGACACTCGGCTCGGTCGCATGTCCGGTTCACGGTTGAACCGGTCGGGCCGAACCGAGTTTTAAAACTATGGGCATTTCATATTTTATTATCATTTTAAATTTTTTCAATAATTATATTTGTCGAACTATTATATTAAATTTAAATTCTAAATTATCAATAATTTGATTGAAGTAATTATATTTTTATTATATATATTTTTGTCTATTTTTTACAATTGTTTTTGCACATATGGAAATTTTCGGCCGAATTTATGTGGAGAATGAGAAATAGGGATGGAGAGAAAACAATCTGCATAGTAAAGATGAGAGGAAAACATGATTACAAGTAAGGGTGTTTATAGTCTAGACCGACCCGGCCTGAAGCACTTTTCTTCGGGTTCTGGTCATAAAAATTGACCCGGTGAGTTTTTCGGGCCGGGGTTCGGGTTGTGTTTTGGGTTGGCCCGGCCCGGCCCGGCCCGATGTTCTATTTTTGTTCTTTTAGATATATTTTTATATAATAATTAGTGACATGTTATAAATTTTTTAAGTTGTATGATTATATTTTACTTAATTTGATGTCATTTTTACATCGAGACATTTTATTTTCAAATATGTATTGCAAAATATATTTTAAATTTATTATTCACATGTAATATTTTATAATTTTATGATATGCATTGTCCAAATTATAATATATCATATAAATATCGGGTTGACCCTGATATAACCCGGTCGTTCATCGGGTCATTACCGGGTCGGGTTTCGAGTTGTGAAAATTTATCTGATCTTACTATCAGGTCGGGATCGGATTTTGCCAATCCCGGCCCGTGTACACCCTAATTACAAGAATGAAGGTGGAGAAGATACTTACCTATTCCCACTCTCTTGCAACCAAGCAACAAGGATGACAACCCAAATAATAAAAAAAATGAAAAGGGGTATTTTTGCAAAATAAAAGCAGATCAATACTTACTAGTTACTACATCTTCTTTAAATAATATGCTCTTACTAATTATTATATAACAAATAAAAATATTGAATAAAAAGCATTTGCATCAAAATATAAAGTATTTAAAACATTAAAAAATCTAGTGATTTACTTTTTAATATAATTTATAAAAAATAAAAGAAGCTCTCCACGTAGCAATCACTATCACATACATCTGGATCCACCTGGAGCTTCGGTTTACAAAATAAATAAATAAATTAGTGTATTTTGCAAATATAATCAACAGTAGCTAGTGTTCTTTTTATAATTAATACAATACAATATAAAAATACATGTATAATATAGTATAATACAATAAATATATATTTTATTTTATATTTATTTTATTATGTACAAAATAAATTTATATATGTATTTATATAAAAATTATTTTAGGATTTTTTATAAAATTAAGGATACATGATGAAATTATAGAAAAATAACATAAATATTTCTGAAATAAAAAAAAATTATTAAAATTTCTATATCAACTCGTATATTTTATATATCTACTTTAAATATAATACAAAATATAAAAAAAATTATATTAATATAATCTCTCTTATATTTATTTACACTAAATAAACATATTATTTTATATTTTGTACACTATAAATAAAATATGGCTATGATATTTGTCGTCAAAAAGCTCAAATGAATCATGTGGGGATTTAAGTTTTTTTTTTATATATAAAAAAAAAGATTACCTGTAAATCACACTTTATTTTTCTTCTTTAGTTTTAGTTTTAGTTTTTGTTTTTGTTTTTACACTAAAAAGCGAAATGCTAGTTTTGTGTACAGACAATATATATTACCCTACATTAAACAATGTGGCTGTGCCACAGAATAAATGGACAGATAGTAAAAACATAATATTATTTTTAGCGCAATCATAATATTATATTCTTACAAAATACGTTAAAAGAATATTTCATTTTAAAACATACAAATATAAGATTCTATTTAAAAATAAAATTAATTCTTATATTTTTCATATATAACATTAGCCACAATGATTTAAGTTATGTCATTTATACCACTTTATTTTAGTGAAATTCTTCGTACATATTAAATTTAATACTAAATTAGTGATTCAATTTAAGTACGATATAATTTAACATTTATAACTATTCAATTTAATTTATATTATGATTTAATTTAATATTATATTCAAACTTTTATATTATGACAGTGACATCAAATATTTATACTTATTTAATTCAATTTTTATATTAGTGACCGATGTAGTATCAATTTTAACACATAGTATTAATCTTTATTTTATGATGAAATATAAAATCTATTCAAACATTTTAATAGTGAATGAAATGTTAAATAACACATATCCGGAATCAAAAGCATACAAGCATTATTTCTCCAATAACTAGTATTGCTGAAGTACAAATTGCCAATAAATCAAAGAAAGATTTTCCCCTCAAATATATAAGTAGAAAAATATAATATCTCACTTAAAAAGATTTATCAAAACATGAATTAGATGTACAATAAAAATTATATATTTATATAATAATCACGTTCACGGTTAAATTATAATATTGATTTATTCTTCTACCTAAACTTATGCAATTCATCAATAAATATAATTATTATATAGATATTATACAATTTTCATTTCACACGTATCATTTATTTTCTCAAAATTATAAGAATTGTTAAATAGCAACATGGACACAACACTTTTATACTCTGTTTCCCAATTTCTCTTTCTTTCTTTCTCTCTCTTTCTTTCTTTTTCTCATCCTCACTCACACACTGTCTTTCTGTCTTTTAGCTCTGCTTCCTCTCACTCTGGTGAGTCCCATTTGCCAAAAAATCACCAAAAACAACACTTCACACTCCAAAAAAAAACACCCTTTTCTTCTTTTTCTTCTTCTTCTTCTACCAATCTTATTATTACTATTACTCTGTTTCTTCATAGCTCTGTTACTGTACATACACAAGCCATTCACATTCACACTGTATAATGAAACCTTAAAGAAAGAGGAGCTATGAATCCAGCTTCATTAACTATGTCTCTCTTAGTCATTGTCCTTTAGATTCAGCCAAAAAAAAAGGGGAAAAATGCACTAATGCAGACACCAATGGGGACTCTAATTCTTGTTCACACATGCCAACTCATAACCAACTATAAGCAAAATTGGTGGTGTTGGTGTTGTTCTTGAAGGCTATTATTGTTGGAATCCAAAGTTTCTTCCTTTTTTTCTGTTGGGTCAGATTTGGAGTCCTCAAAAAAGTCATTTTTTTTCTCTCTTTTGGTGTCAGGTAATTTTAGTCTTGCCTCTGCATAATACTACTGTCAAATCCAAACAAGCCCCTTTGGATCTCAATTTCAGCAACAGCATTGATTGAATTTCAGTTCAGGTTTTTTATTTTTAATTTTAATTATTAATCTCCTTGAACCTTGCATAATTATTGCCTTTAATTGCTCTACCCTTTTGTGAGATTATTTGGTTTAGTTTGAGTTGAGGGTTTTGAGGAGTGAAATGCACTGAACAAGGAGAAGATTATTACCAAGTAATAATTATTATTGAGTGAGTCCTTTTGGCTATTTTGGTGTTGTTGTTACCTTTTTACAAAGGGGGGTTCTTAAGAGAGAAAAAAAGGGGGTTTCATAGCAACGGTTGAAACTTTCAGAGGTGCTTATTTTTTGTGCTTCCCCCAGAAGAATATTTCTCTTTATTGCAGCTTAAACATGCCAGCAAGTTTCCATTTTTAAGCCTTTAAATTTTGGAAAGAAAAAAAATAAAGAGGAGAATTTATTGCTTTTTTTTTTTCTTTCGGTTACAATTTGTGAAGCACATAACATTGCATTGGAGAAGTTGTTATTAGTCCAAAAGGCAGAAAATTGAGCTGAATTTGCCAAAATTCTGAGAGCTTCAATGGGGAATCTTCTTCTTCTTGTTCCAAATCTAGTGGTGCTTGTTCTTGTTCTTTTGTGCTTTGAACCACTTGCTCATGTTAGTGCTCAGTCTAATGCAAAAGCCCTTGATGCAATCCTCCAGCAATATGCATACAAGGCTCTGGTGAAGCCAAAAACAGGTACTATTTACAATGCAACAGCTCAAATTCCTTCCAATTTGACTGGGATTGAGGTTTCAGCATTGAGATTAAGGAGTGGAAGTTTAAGGAGAAAAGGGGTTCCCATGTACAATGAGTTTGTTCTTCCCAAAGGAATCATTGAGACCCCTTATGTAGAAAGGCTTGTTTTGGTGTACCAAAATCTGGGAAATTGGTCCAATAGGTACTATCCATTGTCTAATCATACCTACTTGGCACCAGTATTGGGGCTATTAGCTTATGATGCCTCAAATTTGTTGGCTACAAATTTGCCTCAACTTAATGTGAGTGCTTCTGGTGACCCTATATTGGTCAAGTTCAATAATGTGAAACCAGTTCCTGATGGTGCTATTGCAAAATGTGTCTGGTTTGATTTAAAGGGTGGTTCCAACTTCAGCAATGTAAGAGGAGGGAACACATGTTCTACCTCCCAACAGGGTCATTTCTCTATAGTTGCTAACTACACTTCCCCTGAAGCACCTCCACCTGGTGGTCCCCCTCCAACACCAAGTCCTCATGGAGAAGGAAAGAAGAGTCACAAGAAGGTTTGGATTATTGTTGGTTCTGTATTGGGAGGACTAGTTCTGCTTGTGTTGTTGCTGTTTCTGATTCTGTGGATTAAGAAGTACAAACAAAGGAAGAAATTGCAACAGATGGAAAGTGCTGCTGATGTAGGAGAAGCTCTTCATATGGCATCAATTGGTGATACAAAAGCACCTTCTGCAACAGTTACTAGAACACAACCAACACTTGAACATGAATATGCACCCTGACACAGAAAAAGTAATATTTTTTTTGCACAAAATCTTCAGTTGTCTGTTCAATTCATATTCAAGTTCATTTACTGTAATCAAGAAATTCTTCTAATCACACTTTTTTTCTTTTCTTTGGTGCCAATTATTCCCCTCCCCATCAGTCTGTTTGCTTTTAGGCTCTTTGGTAACATAGGATTTTTGTGTAAATCTCTGTGGATCCCTTTTTATGATTCATTTGTGGTGTGAATTTAGCAGCCAAGAAAAAAAAAACAAAAGTGATCATATATATGTGATGTGAATTCAGTTTGTTCCATTTGACAAGGAATAAAAATGTAGCACCTAGTTTTTGGTGTTGTTCAAGTTTTATTTATTTTTACTACCACTTGCACGTGGTTGAAAATTTGACAGCTTGATATGAATGTTTTGTGGGCACACAATGCTTATTTTTGCTCAGCCACTAGTCCCATCATTCCTGTTCATTCATTTAAGTTTTGGGTGAGACCCAAGATTTCTATGCTGTGACCTTGTTCCTTATAACCACACTTTGAAAGTTCTGTGTGTTTTTTCTTGCCTGGCCTCTGCTTTTGTTTTGTAATGATATTGCATTTAATGGATAGATTTGAGTTGGATCCAGTGTTTACTGCTAACATTATGCAATAATGTTTGTAGGAATTACATCTAATAACTATTCAACAATACTTGATGTACAATATATATACGTTTAATTAGTATTTAACGTGACATAATGTGTGCTATTACATAATACATAATGTGTGCTATTACATAATACATAATGTGTGCTATTACATAATACATAATGTGTGCTATTTGTATAGTACACGTACGTATAGCACACATTATGTATCATGTATAGCACACGTTGGAAATTAGTTGGATGTATTTCTGTTGTATAACAAACATTATTGATCCAACGTATGTCATACATAATGTGTGTTATATGTAATGTGTTGCATGCATATAATACTAGTTGGATGTATTTCTGTTGTATATCAAACATTAATGTAATACTATGTGTATTATTTCGTAGAATATTGTATTGACATACTCTTATTCATCTTAGTATTCATCTTTGTCAAATAAGCATTTCACATTGACCATGAAGAAAGTAAATGACTCTAGAATTATAGTTTTTAACACAGGTAATGGAGTTGTCTAAGTGTATTTCATCATTGCTTATTGAACTTTTTCACTTTGATTATGGTTTTTAAACATAAAAGTGGGGAAAGCAAAGTAACTAATAAAAATGCAATCA
The DNA here is from genome assembly GCA_013621005.1 of Aeschynomene evenia. Taxonomy (NCBI): domain Eukaryota; kingdom Viridiplantae; phylum Streptophyta; class Magnoliopsida; order Fabales; family Fabaceae; genus Aeschynomene; species Aeschynomene evenia. The sequence continues at coordinate 32,729,873 of CM024268.1, read as the reverse complement.
AGTGCTTGGTTTGCTTGGTTTATTAAACTTTTCTAACACAAATGGAGGAATTTGATCTCATAAAAAATACTAGTCTGGTTTGTTGCTACCAAAAGTGTTTTTGAAGTCAATTATTTAACTATTTATTATCAGAAAGATTTTAAAACAAACTGACTCTAAATTAATATCAAGACCTGCTATTGAGTGCTGGCATTTTCAGTGGTATCTGCACCCAAAAGGGACATTATAATGCATGCAATCAAGTCAAGACAGAAAAGTAAATCTTCACAAATTTGACTGCAATCACTTCTTCTCCTACCTCCATCAGAAAAAATTAATAATAAAAATATAGTTATAACTTATAACAGACCTTTTTTTTATATATAATTTCATTGTTTCAGCTTATCATTTCATTGTCCAAGGTGAAGACTTGTATAGACAGCACATGGCCAAGGAATCATTTTTTATTGTGTCATGGCTTTTAGCTGTGAAGCCGTCCAAGACTCCAAACACACAAATGCCAAATGACATTTAATATTACTTCTTTTTTATTTCTCTTTCTCTATTGAAGAACTTTTTTTTTTTTGGCACTTGAGTAACACTGAAAAATATATCATATAATATCTTGAAAGAAAATCATGTAGTGAAACATTTAAGTTCATATTGATCATTTGATTTCTTATTTATCTTTTTAAAGTAAGATAAATATAAGTTTTTCAATAAGTGTTAGCTGGATTTGAAAAACGAAAAATTTTCTTGCTTACTTACCTTTTACCCTACATTTGGATGTATAAAAAGATAGAGTAAAGGTATTTTATCTCTTTGAGTTATAGAGCTTGTGCAATTTAGTCTGTGAGCTTTTAAACGTGCAAAATAGATTTTGAGTTTTTTAAAACGTATAAAATACCTTATTTATTAACTTGTTATCCAAAAGTTAGGGGTTATATGCACAATTGTAAACATAGAGGGGTAGAGTTGCTCAAATTATAAATGACTACGGGATTAATTGCATGAATAATATAACTAATTATCGAACTTTTGTATGATAAGTTAACAAATAAGATCTTTTACACGTTATAAAAAACTCATCACCTGTTTTACATGTTTTGAAAATTCATTGACTAAATTGCACAAACTCTATATGATAAAGTATCTTTTTCCAAAGAAATATAATAATCTTTGAATTGTTTCCAATGAAATGACCAAAGCCGTCAAGGAGTATATAAAATTTGTTGTGTCCATAATCTTATTCTCTGTAAAGCTTTACTTTCCTCTCTTAAAATATAACTTAAGCCACAATTTCATCATTTTGTATGAGTCAATCACTTAATCTATATATATACAATTAACAATCAAACCAAACAAAGAAGTGAAAGATACATACCATTTTCCTCTCTTAAAATATAACTTTAGGCAAACAATTTCATTAATTGTATGAGTCAACACTTATTCTATACAAATGCAAATAAACAACCAAACCAAACAAGGAATAAGAACAATGCCCCATGCTGCACGCATGAAATGAGATGAGTGATGAAGTAAGGAATCACATTTCACAGCTCATCACCACTAACACCTAACAATCATTTGAAGTCATTAAAAAACCAATAATTTGTGATTTCTTGTAGGGATATGTACATACTTATATACTTTGTCCATTTTAAATTAAATGTTATTTTTTGAGTTTTATACAAGTATTATCATGAGATTTAATTTTCATATACTGATCGAGTACAATATTTTACTTTTTTACACCGTCAGCTATGATTGTGTTTTCTCTTTCTCACTATCTAAAAAATCATACAAATATATTGTTTTGATTAGATGACAGAATAAAATACTTTTACATGCATTAAAATTAAACTCTCATTATAATGATAAATTTTCATTAATCATCTAAAAATTTGAGAGTAGAAGTCAAAAATATCTTTGTAAATTATTTTCATTCATGCTCTCATAATACCAAATAAAAGGTAAAGTGAAGATAAAATAATTAAAGATGCTCTGAAAATTGAAAATGACAATTAATTTGAAATATTATAAAAAAAACTTAAAAGCGACATTTAATTTAAAATGAAAGAGGTATTGAAATTCTTATTCCACTTCATTCTTTAGTACTTGAATTTTGAGGCCATAACTAAACAAAGCTTCCCTAATTAAAAAGTCTAGAATTTCTCACCTAAGCCATATAATGGAACAGCACACAAAAGCAATAAGAGTCAAGTTAAACATTTGAAAGTATTGATAATATTTTTCTGAAAAAAAAAATCAATTTTAATATACTATCACTGATAAAGAATTTTGCTTTGTCTTATCATCCAATCATTTTTTTAAGACAATAATAAGTGGTTAAATCAAACATTTGACTACATACATTATTAAAGATATGTATAAATTTTTTTACCTTAATATTGTATTTAAATTAAATTCTTTTAAAAAAATGTAAAATTAGGACTCAACACATATTATGTGTGTATTGATTAGAATTTCTCCTTCTCTCTTAATTTTTGGCAATACCTTCGTGGTGGTCCTAACATGTGCAATCAACTTATTGCAGCCATCCAACATTAAGCACTGCCTTTTAAAAAAAAGAAAAGAATCAAGCATCTGTCAAATTAAGGATATTTTCATGTGTTATTTAACTGCAAAATTTGGTCAAGTCACTTGTTAGAATAAAGGATATCTGAACAGGTAAAATTTAAAAATATAAAATGTCATTAGCAATACTTTGTTTATTTGATGCATTTATTTTCCAGTTAGGTTATTTGAACGGTTTTTTTTTTTTTGGTTTTTGTGTTAATAAACATTCAATATACCTTAAAAAAAACATTCAATACACAATTAGATGAGATATAAATCTCATTAAAATAAGATCCTCCTACATTTCAGTAATGGAGTATTTATCAATATATAAGGTTGTGAATAGATTGAGCAAGGAGATGAGGGACCAAATACAAATTTCTTTTTGAATCATGTTTGATTTGTACCGGTGAAGATATTTTTTCTAAAATTGTTCATGTCTTCAACTATATTTTCTGTGCCTTCGTATAGTTGGAATGGAGAGACGGACGGGAGACATAAACCTTTTACAATAATACCCTTGTCTAGTGGTGGTCCGGTTAGAAGCCGACAATGGTTCGTTAGCGTCCAGTTGTGGTCCAACAGTGGCTAGGGTGGTCCAAGCGGCGGTGGGTGGGTGCCGGTGGTGGTGGGATGGTAGTTCAATGAGGGTCAATAATATCGTTTTATTTCTCTCTTCATTTTTGTCCAACCTTCAATCCAAATGCAGTATAAGATACCGAGTAAAATATCATATAAATAACATTTAACATTATTATTATTTTTACTTTTTTCTAAGATATCCCCCTAACAATCGTCCTCAATCACTAATATAAATAGTCAGTGAGACCAACTCTCAGAAGACTTGTACTCCAAAAACAAACTAAGTTGCAGATTCAGATAGCAGGGCCAACAATACAGTAATAATCAGGTAACAAACCAACATATTGTTAGTTGGAGTGTATCTACAATTGTTTCTTCCCTGCCACAAATTACATCCATCTCTCATGTCTCTTTGACTTTTTCTTATTTGTAAAATTTATTTAAAAAATTTCCAAATTTTAGTTATTATCGTTGTTCTTGAAAACTGAATTAGACCGGCCTATCCGATCGGTTGAACCAGGAACTGTACCCCTATTCGGTCCAAGTGGGTCATAAAAACCGGAATTTTGAAAATTAAAATTTTGAGAACCGGATAAAAATCGAGAAAATTGGTCAAAAAATGATAAAAATCGGTTGAACCGATCAACTAATTTAAAAAAAAAATTTTATTTTTTGAAATTTTAATACTATTTTATAAGAAAATTTAATATATAATACACTTTAATTACTAAAATTAAGGACTATTAAACCTCTAAAATTATCAAATGCTATATACTTCAATTTTTATTAATATTTTTAATGCACTTTAATTTTTCTATAGTATATAATTCATCACACACACACACATATATATATATATATATATATATATATATATTATACATATTTTATTATATCTGATTAAATCTCCGATCAAATCGGTTAAACTTCTGAATGTTTGAACTTCTCCATCGTCCAGTTTAATATCCGGTATGATTTTCAGAAATTCGGTTATTATGGATACTACTCTCTCTTCCATTTACGAGACTCTAGATAATAAAAGTATCACAACTAGTTAATGAGTGAAAAAGATAGCATTCATTCATACAAGATTATAGTAATTTATAAACCCCGTGAAGACAGTGCAAGTTGGAAATATTGTGTCGGCATGTATGTATTGGTTGAAACTTAAAAGGATTATCATTGCGGTTTCCGGAAATACTTGACTCCAAAGACTTCTGCTATCATCTTTTTACTATTTTCATCTTCCTCTTCATGTTTAGGCTGTGTTTGGTTCAGAAATTAAAATGAGGGCAATTAAGTGGCACAATGGATTGGGATAGCAGGCTTTGCAAAACCAATCATCATTCATCAATTATTTATATAAAACAAGCAAAGATTGGTGATTTGAAAAAGGCAACAAATATCTCAAGGCCCCCACAAACAAAATATTCAAATGCGGATTTCAACATGTGCATCTTTGAGAAAGCAATTATGATGAATTTGTGATAGTAGAACTTCTAAGGCTTACAAAGCTTATCTTGAATCGCAGACAAGAAGAATACAGATGGATATTTGATTGTAGTGATTTGCCCTACTTCCTTAAAACACAACCAGAACTCCAGATGAACAATTTTATTCTCCTAGCGATCACATTGATGAAACGATCTGCATTTTGCAAAACAAAATATATCATGATTATGAAAATCATAAAGGGTGCGTTTGGAAGCTCTCAAAATACGAAATGAAATGAATAGGATGGAAATCATTTCCTTTCTCCCCAAATCAATCCAAAATCTGAAGAATTTGTAAATATAAAGCAACAGAATTTTATAGAATTGTAAATGAAATCATTTTTCATTTGTAACTCATTGTAAACACTGGAATTCATCCACAATTTCTCACATTTTGAGCTTTCAAATGCACCCAAAGTGTTCACCAAAGGGAAAAAAAGAAGTCAAATCTCAAATCCCTATCTCTAACTCTAGTATCTGGAAAGGCACTTCAGAATTAAAGCTTTATAACCGATGATAAAAATGCTATTTATAGCTGGAAGAGAAGAAGAAGAAGAAAGTATATAATAACAAATACTAATATGATTGTGTCTGAAGCAGTAAACAAGCTGAGGTATTTGAATTAGCAGTACACATAATGAGCTTGTGATCAATCTTACTAGAAGTAATATATTAAATCCAGTAGGAAGATTAAAAGGAAATCTCAAATAATATTTGTGCAGAATCCTTGCTGCTAACTTTTACTCAACCACTACAAGATTAGCAATTTCATGGGCTTGGACTTGTGCAATGCCATGGGTAGGTTTGGAAGACGGACATTATTAGTCAAAATAGAAACACACGATGACGTGAATGATGAATCCCATCGATCTCTCTAAACAATATTTGACTAAGTCACAAAGAACCTTAGGCACAAGCTGATATCACTACAAAGGAGCTAGGAAGAATGATACTTAATCAACTGAATACTCAAATGAGTGCCCAATAGATACAAGTAACATCAAGTAAGTCCTCAAAAGATTTTGGACATCAATTTTGTTTTTCAATATTTAAATATACATCATCAATTCAGTTCTCTAATATATATTTGTTAATTAGAGAGATTACTTTACTCCTTAGTGGTGGCTATTCCATACTATGAAGGACCAAACTGATCACTGATCACATATCTTTCAAGAACAAATTGAGCATTTGCTCATACTTCATCCAATAACCACTACAACATGTGCTTTCATCACTTGATTCTAGACTAAAATCCTCTATAACCATTTCCAATCGCCACTTAAGATTTGACATCGGGAAAATTTTTACGCATCATAAGTTTCACTAATTATAAAAACCCTAGTTCTTTTCATAATTTCATCTAAGGGTATGTTTATTTGAGGGGTAAAAGTGGGGGTAAAATTTACTTGAATGAGCTCTATTTGCAAATCAACACAATACACAAAAATCATTGAAGTAAATTTTACCCTTATTTTTACCCTCCAACCAAATATACCCTTTATGTCAATTTCAGGGACAAGAACTGAGCACAGGAGTTTTGTTTTTTTTTTACAAATTCATTAGAAGGAAGAAAAGAAGTATAAAGGTGGAGGATAAGTAATCCTCGTATTACAATGAATAGCTAAACGGACTAAAGAGACTACTTATGAAGCAAAGCTTTCCAATCTCTTAATATGTCCGATATGGAAAGACCCCTAAACAGATTATAAGCTTTACACCAAACGGTTGCCCACTGCCTAATATTATTCCATAATACTTCAATCTCTAAGAATCTGTCGTTGAAAGTTCAGGAATTGTGTTCCAACCAAATCGACCAGATGATGGCATGTATTGTACATTGCCACAAAATCCTAGCTTCTTTTTTATTCCCAAAACCCTCAAAACTCACGAGCAATAAACTGCCTAAAGATGCTGGGCAAACCCAGCATTCCTGATAAATGCTGAATAGATTACTCCATAACACCCGGGCTGTGTGGGGCAATGTAAGAAAAGGTGTGATATAGCCTTATGAGGCCTTCGAACCTGCTCTTGCTCCTACCTCAATCTTCTAAAAACTAGGAAAACAATAAATAACTTCAGTTCGAAACTACGAGCTAAAAATCCAGCCTTCCCAATTTTTTCCATCAGTGCGATTGCGCAACAAAATTGTCTCCACATACAAACATAAATATATATTTTTTCCTCAATTGACAAGTTCTAAGACACGATTAACCATAAACCCATGGAATATTTCCTAATACCCACACCTCAGATTCAATCGCAGTAAAAAACCCTAGATTGATTGAACAATAATAATACCTGGTTAATTGGAATGAGCACTGGCTTGCTCCACGAGCTTCTTGTCCCTCCGTTCCATAGCCACGTCCCACATGTCGTTCCCAATGTGCTTAGGCTGAATCAAACAACCACACTCCAATTAATCAAGGAAAAATTAATCAAATCAAAGAGATTAATAATTGATTTCAATAATCAAAGAGAGATATATGAGTGTATACGGACTCGGCCATGAGCGGCTTTGTGGATAGTGTACTGAGCGCCGCCCATGACGCAGAGCATTCCGGCGATGATTCCCAATGGCAGCATCGCTTCCATCCATCGCAGATTCATCTTTCTTCTTTTCTTCTTCTTCTCTTTCTCAGTTCTGAACACTCTTTTCTCGATTCACCTCCTTCTCTCTCTCTCTCTCTTTAAGCTTTTATTTTATGGGCCGAAACAATATAACATGCAGGCCCATTAAGGCCCAATATCACTTTTATATAATGGGCCTAGCCCGTATTAGTCTTCTCGTGTTTCTTATCTATCTTTGAGATTATTATAAGGGGAATTAGACAATGAATTAATATTCTTGTTTGAGTGTTCTCAATTTTGAATTGGGAAATTAGTTTTTTTGTACATAAAAAAATTGAGAGAGAATGAGTTAAAAGAAAAAAAATAAGAGAGAAAAGTAGTGAGAGTGTTAAGGTGTTGTTTGATTTCCGTTTTCATTTTCTATTTTTATTTTCTGTTATTTCTGTTTTCAAAATTTTGTGAAGGAAATACAGAAAACAGATAAAACACACAAAATTTTGAAAACAGATAAAATAGAAAATGAAAACGAAAATCAACTATATTTTATGAGTATCATGTTTTGATATTTGAAAATAATATTACTTTTTTGGATTATAATATTTCTAGTTAAAAGTGAGATTTCTTGACAAAATGAATCCACTAACTACCCTTAAGACCCTACGGTAATAGTATCTTAATTATTTTTATTTCGGAGAAAAAAAAACTCGTTTTAGAAGTGCATCTTCAAAAAATTTCACATTATATAATGTGTAAGTGTTTCCTACAATTAATATGAAATAGTTTTATATTAATATCTAATTATATATATATATACTTTTATTTGTAAAATTTTTATATCTCACCATAAATTTTCAGCAAAATTGATGTTTTACATGACACATGAACAATTTGACCAATATGATCAAGTTGACTAATTTATTACATAAAAGACTATTAAGTTTATAAGGACCAATACTTTCATGTTATCCATAATGTAGCCACTTAAATAAGAAATATGTCATCCACTCCTATATCCTAATAACTTTTTATTTCACTTTCATTCACATTGGTTTCTCAATAACTTTCTTCTAAAACCTAATAAAGAATTCAAAATTTACTACTTGATGGGTTTGGTTTCAATTTTTTCTTCCCATAGTGGTGGAAGTGGTCACATATATACAACAACTACTTTGGGAGGGTTTATTTGTAGGATTTGACATGTCCAAAACTTGTCATACTTGAGTGGAGGCAACCCTTTCTTCTCTCATCCCATTATTGTGGAAAGTCTTATATTGTTAGTTGGGATCATTGTTTTCTCACTAGCTATCATTCTCTTCTTCTTCTAATTCCTTTTTAACCCTAACCTAGTAGTCCCTTTTTCTTTGAGCTTATCTCACTTCTTTTTCTTATGTCATCATTTCCTATAGTATATATAGACCCTCATTCATAAACACAAAAATTACTAAATATAAGAAATATTCCCTAAATAATATAGATTCATACAATGTTTTTAAATCATGAGTTTTGCTAGAGGTATAAAATTGTACCAACCAAAACAATCAAAATAGCTAAAAATATGAGTTTGGGTCTAAATTACTCAGTCCATTAAAAAACACACATAATTAAAAATATTATTTAGATAAAAAAAATGTTAAAGTGAATTTTTTTACTATTTTGACCGGAAAAGTGTTGTTATTCAAGACTGTGTATTAAACTATAAAGTATAAAGATATATACTAGTAGACCAATTTGTCTTCCCTAGTTTTAAAATTTGTGGGATTAAAATGAATTTTTTTTATTTTTCTTTTGATGAACTAAAATCAATATTTATTCTAAATCAGTAATGAGGTCAAAGATGGACTCAAAGATGGACTCATGGAGAGAAGAAATTAAGTTGGTGACAACTATAATCTAAGTAGGATAAACCTAGTTAAAAAAGAATTTATAGTCTAAGATAAAACTAACTTAATAAAAAATTAAAAGAGTGCACTATCAAAATAGTGAATCACCAAAACAATTTTAATACAAAATAAATATCTGGTACGCCAACATAATACAATCAAGAGATCACAAAATATATTAGAAAATGTATTACATACTCTGAATTTAACATTTAAAACAGTAAAACAACACATATATAAATCCAAAATGATACCTAATCAACTAATGCAATATACAAATAATAAATAAGTCCTAGTCCACTAATACAATAGAAAAACCATATATGATGATTAATCCTGATTTAATCATTGAGTAAATAAATTAAGAAAATAAAGTTAGAGAAATATGTAACTTATTTATAATCACAAATCATTTAAGCGTACCAATATTTTTAAATTTTATAGGATATCGAAGAAATTATCTAAAATTATAAATACAATTCTAATATAATTATATGAATTTTTTAGAAAAGTAAAATATCTATACTAAATATTATATATAAAGGAAATTGGAAAAAAAATAACTATACTTTTTGTGTTCACAGACATTTGATTAGTTATTTCTTTTACTATTTTTTTTATTTTTTATCCACCTTTATAAAAAATAAAAAATATATAACTTCATAGAAAAAAAAAAAATGAGACTTGATGTATATGAAATGTCCACAAGACGCTAATAATAAATAAATAAAATTAATTAAATGCACCACACACCAGACCAGGAGCTGGAAGAGAGGAGAAGAAATGAAGTGAAAGGACAAAGAGCTAAAAAGGAAAAACGCTGTATTTTTACTAATTTATTGAAAATAAAAAAAGAAAAAAACATCTTAGGATTCTTCTGATGAGAGACTAACCGAGTCAGAGGCAGTGAAGCATTCAGTTAAACAAAGGGGCCACACTCTGCATTGTCTCCTTGCGGTTGTGGACTCTTCTTTCACATTTTCTTTTTAAATAAAATATTTAATTTTTATCACGTACTATTCTATCATATACTGTCACGTCAATTAAAATTGTGTTTTCTTTTTTCTATTATCTAAAAAGTACTAAACATTTTGATTGGACGTTCATCAAAGTTAAACTCTAAAACTAAAATTAAGTGACATATTTCTCTTCTAGCTAATTTTAAAATAAATTTTTTTAATGAGGTTCGATTTCGGATCATATGTATACAGAGAATTTTGTGGTCAGAAGAATTTAATTACGTAAAAGATTTGATTATGTGAGAATTATTATTTCAAAAGAATTTGTTATTATTATTGAAGATGGACATTTTTGAGTAATAAAAAATAAACTTTAATTAATATTTTTATTTTTACTAGATATATTTTTTATAATATAAATTTATATTTTTTTGAGTTTGTTCTATAGTCTCTGCATGACCACCCCTTTCCCCTACCCTCTTCGTAGCCTCTACCACCTTTTAATTTGTTTTATTTAATTCCTTTAATATTTTAATACACTTGTCTCCCACCTTTTAGCTTCTAATTAATCCCACTACTGATTGAATACTTAGTTAATTTCTAGATCTAGAAAGAGTTAAGGAAAATTAATTTTTATGGACTAATAATATAAAATAAATAAATTTTACCATGATTCGATAAAATAAGAAAATTATTGTTTAATATAGTACAATTTACATAATAAGCATTCTATTACATAATAGTTTTTTATAGAGCATTGTTACAAGTACAATAAAAAATCAGTTAAAACAGTCAACAAGTTATGCACAACATATATAATATAGATTGTACAACGAATATTGGATGTTTCACGTCATATATCACATTGATGTGCACAACATATATTACATGTTATAAAGAAAGATGATACTGCAGTATGTGATATATGTTGTGCATTTTATATTATATATGTTGTGCACAATATATTGGCTGTTTTGATTGGAATTTTGTTGTGCCTCTCAAGTATTTCCCTTTTTTATATATTCTTGAATTTTATTATTAAATGATAGTAAAAAATTGTTATATGTTTTTCGTGAATAAACATTAATATAAAAAATATGTTTATGTTTTCCACAAATGAAGCATAATTTATGCATTAAATGAAGTGTATTCATATAGGCCACTTTAATTAATTATTAATGTATATTGGATTAGTTTTGGTGCTTTTTGTCAAATTAAGAGGTCCAACATAGCTTTATATATGTTTTGTTTTTAGTGCTTGGTTCATCCTTAACCACATACGACATCTTAAAAAAGAAAGAGATTCAAGATTATTATTATAAAAAAGTGTGGAAGGAAAAAAAAAAAAAAAAGATAAATATGATTGGAATTGGAATTGGTATCGATTAGGTGGATATACCCAAACAAGAAAAGTGATAGGAGGAGTGTTCACACTATGATATGGAGCTCTTCGTATAAGGGAGGATCAAAAGCTAGCTATAGCTAGTTTCATTCTCCATAGCCTTTATAGCAATAGAGCTTTATACCGTATATATTATAAAATTAGTTATTATTAATTATTATATATAATAATTTAATTTTTTTAAAAATTAAGTATAGAATTAATATATATTCAGGGGCGAAGCCAGAAATTTACTTTAGAGGGGGCCAATAAAAATTAAACTAGATGTTTTTTATGGTACTAATAATACTAAATGATTATAAAAATAAGCTTATGATAAGTGACGCGTACGACAAAACGATGAAAGACTTATTTTTTATATTTTAATTTTATTATTAATTTTTTGTTTGAGTTTTTGGTTAAATTTAGTCATATTATAGAAAATTTTTAGGAAATCTAATTTTTTTACTACTGTGAATTTTTGACAGTTGGATTGTATATCAAATAAAATTTAATAAAACATGAAATGAAAAAATTTACTTGAGGCTAAATGCATAATAATTTTATTTTTACAAACAAAACTAGAAATTTCAGGGGGGTCGTCGCCCCCCTTTGGCACAACCTAGCTTCGCCCCTGTATATATTAAATATTGGATTAATAACTTTAAATAATTAAATTATTTATATAGTGCTAATAATGACTAATTTTATAATATATAAAAAATATTTTTCTATAAAATTTCAAGAGAAGGAAGGAAAAGATATAAACACAAAACTATATTCGAAAAAACAAATTATTGACTTTTAAAATAGCTAGACTTATTTTTAAATTTAAACTTTTAAAATATAATAATAAAAGTAAATATTATATCTTTTTATTATACACCAATCATTTTACATAAAATTTTGTTAATGTGTTAATTTAAAGTTTTTATGAGATATTTGAGAGTTTATAAAATTATATTAAAGTTTATTTTATGACTTAAAGTTTTACCATTAAATTCCTTGCCTGTCTTACTTTTTAAATAACAATAAAAAATAATTAATTTCAGTATGAAATTAAGTGGATATATATACGTATTTATGCTTCAAGCTAAAAAGGGTATTACTTGCATTGATTATATATTAAAATATAAAGTCAATAATGAATTATTCTAACCTAGTCATTTGAATTTTTAGAAGAAATGGTTTCATGATACAAATTAAAGGAGAGGAAATTACCGAGATAAAAAAATTCTATTGAAAGGAATATAATAACCAACTAAAAGAGACAGAATACAATGATTAAAGATTGATATTACAAAACAAAAGAAAAAAATAATGGAAATAATGGTACAATAGTGTAGATCAAATGAATGATTTTAATATTTATTATCTCATATACATGGTATATATATTCAATCTATTATCTTTAATTTTTATTGGACTCTCACTTATATATTATTTATTTAATTCTTTATTTTTAGATTTAAATAAATATTTATAAATATTCACTTTATAGATATTAATATAACATTTCTCTAATTTAGATAGGATTTATTCAAAAACATGCATGGCCAGAGTCAAGGAGCAAAAGAAAAGAGGCTCAAACAGTAAGGGTTGTGGGAAACTTTTTTTCTTTAACAAATTATTAATAGTTATAGTTATGACCAAAAATATAAAAAAAAAAAAGAAAAGTTTTTGATAGGTCCTACACTATCAAAATATAAAAACGTTTGGGTTTTAGTCCCTTTACTCTCTCACACACATATTTTTAATGCATTTTTCTCTTTAAATTAGGAAATTAGTTAAATAAATCCTTATAGTTATTGACCATGATACGTGTATAGAATTATGTTAGGTATATATGTGCAAATTATTTATTATTAATGCAGAATATTGAAATATCAAATATGTGTAAAATGACTGAATTTATTACTCAAGAGAAAATAATTCGGAGAATGAGGTTATTATGTAATTGGAATTCTAATCAAAATTGAAAAAAATTAAAATCTAGTGTCATTTGGAGAAGATTGATGATAAAAATATTTGAGGACAAAATTTCACGATTTATGGAGAAAAAATAATTTTTAAAATTTTAGAGAAGGTTGGTTGGGGTTGCATGGAGATAAGGTGCTACAATAATAATGATCATTTTCAACATGTAATTAGATAAGTGTTGATAAAAATATTGTTAATAAAATATATATTGATATTTGTTGACCGTTGAAAATAATCATAAATTATTTTTAGATAATTAATAGTCGTTGAAAAAAACTCATAAACTAATTTTAAGTATTTTCGACGGTCATTAATTAATAATCAATATTACTTT